>JANXHW010000004.1:172052500-173302500 GCA_026170595.1 Plestiodon gilberti rubricaudatus | reverse complement strand
TAGTTCTCATGTCCCCTAGGAAGGAGTTCCACAGTTGTGGCGCCACAACAGAGAAGGCTCGCCCACGTGCTGCCATCCTTCTAACTTTCAATAGAGGTGGCACCCGCAGGAGAGCTCCCTCAGATGACCTAAGAGGGCGGGGCGGAATATATGGGAGAAGGTATCCTGGACCCAAACTGTGAATCATTTCTGAATCTTGGTTCATTTTTAAGAGCTTTATGATCTGCCCTTCTGCAGTTGGTCACATGCCTGTAGGATCTGGACAATCAATAATGAGAAAAACTGATTATTATTTTTTGCAAGATGTCAAGAATTCAAGATCAGATTCCCCAATTACACAGATATTTGTTTTTACCACTAGCCTCATGAATTTGTTAGACATTCACTATATCAGACTCCTCAAATAGTCACAATTCCCTCTAAGATCTAGTTTAAGATTGCTGCTTTAATCTTATTGCAATGTCTTCTCTGTACCTTGTGTCTTATTTCTTTTCCACAAAACAAGCTACTGCACACCTGCCAAGAGTCCTTCCTGGTATCAGTCACTTCTTTTAGACTGTAGCCTAATAGAATCGCTGCTTAAATACCACCACTTAGAAATTTCAGAAAGGCTGTACACTTCAGTCTCCGGCTTAAACCCTGCAAAGTAATGGAATTGTCCAGGCTTGCTAGCCTAGCAGTTTTCTGCTGAGCATGAAGACGTCTGCTGGGACAAAGGATAAAGGTTTTCTAGGCAACTTCCTGGGGAAAGCTGAGGAAGCTGCGTCTCTGAATTATAGAGGTGTTTGGCATCTTTTTGTGTTCAACAATGGCAATGCTTCCTTAAGTGGAAGGCTGCCCAAAGTGTGAAGGAGGGAGAGGCCTGGAGTTCACTTACAGAAAGGAGTCAAAAAACTCAGTTGGGCCTGATGCCAGCACTCCATTAAATCTTTAGCAGTTGGGGCGGAGGCAGAGGGTACCCACACAATAGCAGTTGGCTATGTGCTTATGCAGCAGATGTTGAGAGAGTGACAGGGAAAGAGAGGGGAGGAAGCCTCTGCTGCCATATCCTGATTGGATCAGAGGCCTGTGTATGGCAAGCTAATTTCAATGTCAAGCTCTGGAAGAAGGCATTCAGTTTTTAAGGCTTGTTGCCGTCTTTTCTTTTTTTAATGTTTTGTTTCTAACCTGTTCCTCATCATGACGTTGGAGTCAAAATAAAGCACATGAGGAGAGGACTCCGCTTACATTTTGGCCTGGATTTTCCAAAACGCAGAGTCCCCTGAAGCACTGATTGCATGCAGCAAAAGCATTTCCCGTTACAGTTCTACAGTGACAGGGGAAGCCATACATACCCAAGTGGAAGCTTTTTTTTCATAAGAACTCTTCAAGGTATAAGAGCCTGCTTAGAGGTTGGTGAGACTAAAAGCTGTTTAGTATGATTTGCGTAGGCATTTAAATGCCTCTCTGAAGGGAGAGAGACTTTGCCCAGCTTAGGTGGGTGTGCCGACTGCGGACATATCTGAGTCAGTCGGACCTAATCACGGACGATGTCTTGGCCACATTGAAATTCGACTACGGCAACACACTCTACGTGCAGTTGCCCTTGAAGACTGTCTGAAAGTTACAACTAGTACAGATTGCGGTGTCCAGATTTGACTCAATTTATCCACTGGTCCTGCAGCTGCACTGACTACAGATCAGTTTCCCGCCCCAATTCAAGTTGCTTGTTCTGTCCTTTAAAGCCCTAAACAGCTTAGGATCACTCAGGATAGTTGAGGAACTGCCTTCTCCCTTACGAAGCAACCCATCCCATAAACTGAGCAAGGGGGATCCCTTGCACGTGCCACCTCTGAAGGAGGCCAGATTAATGGCAACAAGGAGCAACAAAACGAGGAACGAAAGACTTTCCTTTTCCATCAGGCCTTGTGTTGTACACCACCTTGAGCACTCTGTTTATTCGCAGTGAAACTTAAGGTAGGATAGAAATGATTTAAATAAATAAATGTCCTAAGACTATTAGCACTGAACCAGCTAAGTGCTATGCCTTTGCTACATTTGGAGAGGCTGCCTTGTAGAGGCTCAGTATGAAAAAAAAATGTGAGAATGGGTAGCCTAGGCTCATCTGTTCCAAGGCCAGAAAAAAGATTAATAGATTTGTTAGCTTGACCTCCTACACAAAATAGAACGCAGATGTTGAGCCTCCTGCAAAATCCTTCTAATCACTGCAAAGCATGTTTTGCTGAGAGTTGAACCTTAGACCCTCTGTAACTCCAGTGGATTCTGCCCCTCAAGCAGCAAGGAGAATGTGTGACAAGTTCACTGGTTTTCTATTTTGAGATGCTTTTGTGATGAACACAGAGAATACGCACGCAATTTCAATCTCTTTTGAATAAGCTAGTTGAGCCATGATGTAAGGGCAGTTCTGGCATAATATTTTCTACATTTCTTCCCCTCACATTTGGGAAGGCAGGGTCAGCTGGGGGATGGAGGTAGCAAGCGACAGATAATAGACCAGTGCGAGTTCTGAAAGGGATTTCAAAGAACTGCACGACATCTTTGGTGGCTTCCCAAAGCTTACCTGGCAGATAGTCAGCAATGTGCAGAGAGGTGGTTTCAGACCTTAGTCTGAGTTAAGGGAACTGGTATGTGTGTAAGGCGTATGTCTGCTTTTTGTACTTCTGGTGTACTGTCCAAAGAGAAACTAGCAGATCTTTGTTGTAGTGTGATGCATGAGTTCTGCTATTGAAAAGCGGTATATAAATACTGATGATGATGATGATATCTCACCATGGGGGGAAAATGTGTGAGTTCCATCTTTGGACCTTACACTGGAAGCATGTAAAACAGGTGTGAAAGTCACTTGTGTATCTGCTTTCCATACTTCCCTATCTAAAGCCACTGACATGTGCGCAAGCACATGCCTGCACATACATACACGCACACACGATTCATGAAAGCAAAAGCTGTTGTGAAAAATTCGTCTCCAGAAAGAGTGGTAGCAACAGAGCTCAATTTGAGTCACATTCCACCCCATATCTGAACATAGAAACTTCTGTTTAAAGCTAGATTTCATCCCTGAATCATGCGAAGTAATCCTGTCCAAGACAGTTACTCTGAACATGTCCAAAAGTATATTTTCCTCAAAACCAAGCAGCCATAGCCTTCCCCCTATATTTAGCGTTAGGAAACAAGGTTCTTACGCAGGCTTGAATTTCTTACTTTATTTTGTTTACAGTAACCACTAGATAACTTCACACTTAACCCACTTTCTCTATGAAATGAAATCTCTATGAAATGAAATCCACCCAACTTCAGAAAAATGTCCTTTCAACTGTGGTACAGGACTGTCAAGAATCAGGATCCTTGAGACACTGGCTAAGAGTTCTAAGAGTATTTTTGCAGAGCACATACAATCACTGATCAAGGAGGAAATTCATTAAAAGGGAGCCTCGTTTCATTCCAGTTGGCACTGTGGAGCATGAGGCATCCCTATGACTATGATGATCCAGACAAAAGCACTTCCATGTTGTTATGAACAGTCAGTGAATCCTACAGTATGTTCTCCTCAGTACTGTTCTTGCTCTGTCGGTGTATGGAGGAGTGGCCATTTTTAATACATGGCCTCTTCTTAAGCTCTCTTAAAGGGAGAAGAAGATAATAATGATGAGACCAGATTATAATTGTGTCAGTCAGGTCAGGTCACTTAAGACTGACTTATATAGGATGCAGGCCATATCAGGTCACATTTAAACACATTTTAAACACATATCAGATCACATTTTACCATATGCACAAGCCTGTTCACATGTTACCTTAGCATTTCAGTAATCTTAGCATTTAAGTGACAGGTAGCTAACATGCCAGCATTACAGAGCACATGGGCAAATGCTTTCTGCATGGAAATCCTGTAAATCAGATATTTGGAATGTATTTGTGAGGACTTACAGGTATATCAGACTGCAAAGAGGGTGACTGGCCAGTTAACATAGATAACACTGAGCTAGATGGACCATTATAAGGCATTTTCTACCAGTGGTGCATTTTCGCACCACCAATAACAAATAGAATAGAACGTCATTTTGGTGTCACCCCTCCCTGGGGTGTCACCTGGTGCAATCTGCCCCCCCCATTGATGCCCCTGGTGGGGGGGGGCTCCCATCTCTGTCTACCTACTTGCTCCTGTTGTTCCTCCTCCTCCTTCCTGGATTAGAAAAAGAAGGGAACCAAGAGGAAGAGGAAATGTGGAGGGGAAGAGAGTGCTGAGCTAGAACATTGAAAAGAGGGAGGAGCAGGGGCTGGAACATAATCGCGTAAGGGTGGTGGGCAGCATTTGGCATGCTGCCTCAAGCGTCAGGAGGTCTTGGGCTGGCCCTGTCAGTATTTTGCTTCTTATTACAAGTGTGTGTGTGTGTGTGTGTGTGTGTGTGTGTGTGTGTGTGTGTGTTTGCCAGACGCTCTCCCCCCGTAAGCAGCTACCAATTATAAATTACATTCAAAAATTCACGTAATATTAGAAACAGATCAAGAATTCATTTCACAGTGTTAAAAATAGTAACTGTAGCAGAATTTTAAAAGCAGTATTTTGAAAAAAGATGTTCAGCTTTTCGATTCCAAAAGCCCAGGGGAATACCTGTGTTCTAAATGCAAGAACACATATAGTCAGAAGAGCTTGATGGAGGATAGCATTCCACAGTGAAGTTGCAACATTTGTTTATTATTCATTTAGTAATTTATTTTTTACTTATTTAAAATATTTGTATACGGTCAGACTGATAACTAATGTAATACGATTAACAGTTAATGGTGGAGACTTATCTAGCACCACAGAGCCATCAGTGACAGAAGAATGCTTTAGCCTCTGAAGCGCTTTCTTCCAGCAATAAGATCCAACTCTCATTACTCGGTATAAGCTCCGACTCCTGTTTAAGTTCTGTTCTTTAGCAAGATTTGAAATGAATGCAAAGTGTGGTGCACTGTAGGTTTACAGATCAGAATGAAAATCCAGTCATCACCAGACAATCGTATATGTACAACATAGAGTTGCACATGTGCGGTGAGTGTACACATTTAAGCCTAATGATACGTCTTGGTCTTTCTTAGAATTTCCTTGCCTTGTTATTGCTTTTGGGGGGCATTGACCAATTTTATGAGCCCTCATCTGGATTTATGAATAACTGTGTTAATACTGTTCTCAAAGCTGCCCTCATATTTGTTTAGAAGCTTCCAATGCATGATTGCTGTATTTCAGTTGTCAGCTCTTTCCTCTAAGTGTTATGTTCCTTCTGCCAAATGGGTCAACAGTTTTTGTGTGTGGCACAGAAGTCATTAGAGGTCAAAGCAGTGTTCACACTACATTCATTAAGAGGCTGATAAAAGGCAGATGAGCAGGGTAGAAGTTTGGAGATGGTACCATCATGTGATGCCCAATATATGAGACTTCCTGCCCTGGTCTTTCCATGCAGACACCAGGCAGACCTGCAGCTCATTGCCTCTCCTCTGTTTTCAGTTGTCATCCTCAAGCTATGCAGCATGGAGACCTTTTTTATTCCCCAGCTGGAGCCCTAAGAACTTCATGACTGCTATAAGAGTGTGTGCATGGCAGCACTTTTCCACCTCTGGACACACATGCAAGCATCCGGAGATTTGGAATGGGGATCCATCAGTATGCTGATGACACCCAGCTCTTTCCTTTCCACCTGATTCCAAGGGGACAGTCGAGTCTGGATCGTTGTCTGGAGGCAGTTGGGAGCTGGATGAGGGCGAACAAGCTGAAATTAAGTCCTGATAAAACAGAGGGTCTCCTGGTTCCGAAGTCTACGACTTGAGTATTGGATTATCGCCCTACTCTGAATGGGGTTGCACTCCCTCTGAAGGAGCAGGCTCGCAGGTTAGGGGTTCTCCTGGATACGCAGCTGCTTCTGCATTCCCAGGTGGCTTCTGTCAATCCCCCCCCCCCGGTGGTGGAGTGTGCCAAACCAGAGGGGTTGACAGAAACTCCAGCTGCGCTCCCTCTACTCTAGCACTCTACACAGCAAAGCGCTAATCTAGTGCGAACAGCTGATTGGCGCTGGGGTTTAAACCCCCAGCTAGATTAGTGCTTTACTCTATAGCACCGATCAGCTGGGGTTAGTAGAGGGGGTGACTGGGGCTGGGGGATGACGTGGGGCTGGGGAGTGCCACTGCCACAACCTTTTTGTCACCACCCCCACTGGGTGACCTGTCACCCTGGGGCGGTCCACCCCACTGTCCCCCCAACTACACTACTGACCATTACTCTATGCACTTAAGTTGAAGAAAGGAGTGGTCAGTAGAAAGTGGGACTGTGAAAAAGCCTCACATGGTGATTAGAGATCAATAGGCGAAGCTTGTGTGGTGTTGGCAGACACAAAGTGGATAAAAGAGAGGATGTTGTGTGAAAAAAGGACCTAGAAGGAGGTTATCTGAGAGAGTAGAGTAGACAGCTGGTTGGTTGAAAAGAAAAGGCCAGAAGAAAGTATGGCACAGGAGCTCTGCCCGATGAACAAGGGGATAACATTTCGATTATGATCTGAAGACCTCCAAGCTTTCTCTGGAAGTTCATCCATGTTGTGTTGACCTCTGTAACTTGCATATCGGTAGGAAAGGCTTACACTGAGCTGTGGATTGACTGCCCCAGTTGAAATGACACCTAGGCTTAGTAGAACAATAGGCCAGGAGGCAAACACTGGTACCCCTCTGGGTTTTGCTCATACTTGTCCATTGGTCAAGTCTGCTCACCTGACCATGGCCAAAAGGAAGTTCAGGGGACTGAGCTAGGTTTCCTGCCATTGGAGTAGCAAATGAGAAAGACAGGATCTTGATCACCCTGAACTCCATAAAAGCGGGGGACTGGGTTGACAGGTAGTGTTCTTTGTTCCAACACTTACAGAGATACCTGGAGGTGAGTAAGAGAACTGCCACTAAGAACAGAGACTCACTACACCCCCCCTGGGGTGGCGCCATGACACCCCATGTGATGTCACAAGCCCCACCCCCGGGGACCGGGTGTAACATCACAAGCCCTGCCCCTGAGCTGTAAAACCCCAAACACACACACACACCCAGCAGTTTTTCGGCCGCTTTTAGACCATTTGCAGCATGGGCGGGCTGACGAATCCTGTCACTGCAAATGGCCTAAAAGAGGCCGAAACCCGCCAGGGCACCCGCGTCGCCGAATTGGTGGCAATTGCACCCACTGCCGCGTGTCTCCCCCTGCACCTGGGCCACCACCACCACCCTGCAGCGCCTCTGCCTAAGAATGTAAATCTAGCTAGGGACAAGTCTAAATAGCTCCATTAGGATTTTATTTCACTTGCCTCTGATATCAACACTTGTTTTTAACTAGTTCTAAGACCTGATGTTGTCTCAGTTCAGGTGCCTCCTTTTGAATATTTGAAACTTGTCGAATTTCCTTTTTTTAAAAAATCTTTTGGTTTTTAATAAACCATTTTTATTTTTTTTTAAACTTTGCTTGTCTATCTCATTAAGACAAAAGCTCTGAGCTAATTGTCTCGTTGTGCTTCTATTGAACTCTTAATTGACTGAAGGCTTTAAGGTTTTGAGTATGTGTGCATGTGCAAAGGAATTGAGGAAACCAAACTAGCATGCCCCTTTCACTCTTTCTGCAATCAACTTCAGGGGTGCCCAGATTTAAAGGGTTTGCCCCCAGCTTGAGGGAAAGACTTAAGGGGAAGCCATATAACCAAAATTCCACTGTGATGGTAGCAATTCTGTCAAAAACAATGATGTGCTGAGACATAGGGTCTGCTCTGTCTCAAGATACAGCCAAAGGTCAAAATCCTGCTATTCAGCTGGGAAAATCTACACCTAGAATAAAAGTGAAGGAATTAACATTCTACTCTGTATGCAAAGTCTCCAATACCTGGTGTGTCAGTGTAAGGTGTGAGCTGAGTGTCTCTGTTTTAAACTGGAAAAGAAAGGGACATTATTTCCTTCTCCTCCTTTAGCCACCCTGTTGTTCTGGTGGCAGGTAGAGCCCACAAGGAGACTGCTAAAGAGTCTCTGTGGTCTGGTGGGATCTATAACCTGCAGGGCTCCTCTGTATGCTGCTGTTTGCTAGTATGTTATTGTCTCCAGACCTATTTATCTCTGTTAGGGCTGTTGCCATAAATAGTATGATAAAAAAGAGCCATTCCAGCAAGTCAATGAGATAAAGGCTCCAGTCAAGAGCTCACTTTAGAGCAATCTTCAGATTCACTTAAAACACAATAATTCTTTTCTTTGGCTGCATTCATACTTTGGTCCATTATTTTCAAGTCAGGGGGGGGGGTGAGGGTGAGGAGAGAAACTCGCTGTTAGAATTGCCAGGTATCTCCATGGTTGTTTGCAAAGGAAAAGTGGCCACCCCCTCGCTGAGTGCTATTTCATAGTCAAGCAAATGGTACTTCAGTAATGAAGACAGCTTGAGTTTGGTTTTGTGTTTTTTTGGCGTTTGAGCCCTGGTTTTGTGAGCCTCTCTTGTCATCTCGTCTGGAGGAGGTTTGTCATTCCCTTTGTTGAGCAGTCAGCATGTCTGCTAATGTAGACATTTACCTAAGATTGAATCCAGCCATAGCAAAAGGAAGCAACAATGAAACGTTTTTTTGCAGCATGTATCCCTTTCTCTTCTGTTGAATCTCAGTGGTAGGAGGAAAAACAAAATCCTCTTGCACCACTTACAGTAACAAATGTTTCCCAAGGATGTTTGGAGAGGCAGTCTGTGGAACAGTGCAACATGCTGGCATGGGACTCCAGAGCTTTTTAGCATCTATTCAGAATTACAACAGTTAGCACTGGTTTTATGTTCTGTTGAGGGAAAACGTTGAGCTTGGTGGACCACGCATTCTGCCAGCTCCCATGATCCTCTAAAGCAGCGTCTCTCAAACTGTGGGTCGGGACCCACTTGGTGGGTCATGGCCCGATTTCTGGTGGGTCCCACAGAGCCTCCAATGAAAAGGCACACTGGTGCTGGAAAGATCAGATACAAGCTTGTGTAAATACAGGGAGATAAATGTTTGAGCATCTTTTCTGGTGTTTTTTTTTTTTCCCAAGTCTGTCAATGACAGGTAATGGGGTTCAGGTGAAGGCTGGGTCACATAACTAAGCCCCTCAAGCCTTGGAGCTAATCATTAGGGCTGCCTCATTATGAGAAATGGATTGAGTTCTTTACAAATAAATAAAAAAAATATTTATTAAATAAAATAAAAAATAAAATATTACTTATAAATAAATTATAATATTTCTTTCTAGATCATCTTCTTTTTAGTCTCATAAAGCTAGGTGGGGCCTGACAGAGTGCCATTTTAAAAGTGGGTCCCAGTGCTAAAACGTTTGAGAATCACTGCTCTAAAGCATCTTTTAAAAATGGTTCACCAAAATGACTAGAAGAGTGAAGCCCCATGAACACTTACCACTATATTAGCGGCTACTGTTTTAATTCTGTGTCCCTCACCAAAGGAATATGTTGACAACTGCCAAGCAGAATGTTGCAGTGATACTTTATATAACAGTACTCTTAAATTATGTAGCTTGCTTTAGAGTGCAAGGTTTAAAGGGCTCTGAAGATAATCTCATTCATCTTCCTTGAACCACTGCTGACAAAGTAATCCATATAATTGAGATGGTAGAAGTGTTGCAGCAGCAGAGAATATGAACTATCATGGTTCACTGCTGGAATATGCCATCAGGTGACTTATGGCCCAATCCTATGCTGGCCTTACGTTCCGCCAATGTAAAGCTGGGACCACTGGCACTGCTTCATCATTCTGCGACTCTAAGCCCCATGCCATCAGTAGCGGGCCCCAGAACCTATGCTGGAGCAGGTAGGTTGGCGGTGGGAGAGGATTGGGGCAAAAGCGGGTTAGGCCAGGGGCAGGAGGGGGAGAATCTCAGCAGTAACCGTTCACCCCAAGATCTTGTCACCTCTTCCCAGTCCAGACCCGCCCCCAAGAGTCTCCTTGGATTTACACCAGCAAATGAGCTGGCATAGGTCCCAGGAGACCCATTGGAGACCAGGCAGCCTATGGAGAGGTAAGTAAAAACGTTTTTTACTTACCTCTCTTGGGCCATCTGGTCGTCTCCCCCCCCCCCCCGCCACCGCTCATAGCATGCAGCACATGCTTCGTTGCCCCCAGCTGCATTTTCTGAGCTGGTGGGGGATAGGATTGGGCTCTTAAGCAAGTAAGACAAGAGAAGCAAAAATGTCAAAATGTTGTTTTACATGTAAATCTAAAGTGTAAGAAATCCCTTTCTTACCGAAATACAGTGATCATTTAGGCACTGTGCATGAAACTTCATTTCTTATGCACCCCCTTCTAAACCTACCCAGTTTATTTGCTCTTTAGGATAAGACCAGTGGTCATGATATGCCTTTCTTGGTTCACTATCAGCACAATTCTATGTATATCTTACGTGTAAATAAATGCCATTGTACTCAATGGTGTTTATTCCTGGGAAAGTGTGTACAGTATACAATTGCAGCCTATGTGTCTTATTTTCTACCTTGGTGCTGGAGGCATATCTATGGTTTGTGTTTGGTAGCGTTCCTTCTTCTACCGACATCCTCAGAGCTCTCTCCTGGAGTGCTCAGTGACCTCTTACCCTCTCATGATGAAGCCAAATGCAAAGTTGGAGGGATGATTAGCCTTTTCTCTCCATTTTTCTTCGTTTTGATAGAAGCTCGGAATTTCAGCTCACTCTGGGACCCTTCTCAAATGAAATGACTTTGGTGATGAGCCAGGTGTCCAACACATGCCAGCTGCAGTGCTCATAATTCAGCTTGTGACATGTAATGGCTTCTGTTCAAGGAGGAAGGCAGGGGGAGAGAGCGCCTTGGAGACTCAAGCATGATAACAAACTTTAACTCTAATGTCTCCAGTGTGAAGAGAAGGAATCCAAGCTTCAAGACCCTTCACCTCCATGCGAAAAAGATTAATTAACTACAGATTTCCTTTTAAGCAGAGATGTTGTATTGTTATTGCCTTCCACTGAAGTTTCATTTGGATTGGCTAGTGTATTTAATGCTTAGGAAACTGATCCCAGGCAGCCTCAGAGCCCTGTATTGACTCTTCAGCCTCCATTACTGAGATTCTGTTTTAATGCACTTAGCATACAAAACCAGCAGTGGGTGGCTTGACTCCAGGCCCAGCCTTGTCCTTGAAGCTAACTGAAGTGGTCTCTTCAGGGGGCAGACAGTGGGGAGTGTCTACCTCTATCCACCTGTCTGCCTCCACTGCTGCTGCTGCTACTACTCCTGCTTCCTGGATTTGAAAAGGAAGAGCAGGACGGAGTGGAAGAAGTGCAGAAGAGGAGAATGGTGGGCTATAGCATTGCTCTACTCAGCTTTCATTTTTTATGCATCAGCAGGAAGAATGGTTGTTGTTGTTGTTTTCAAAAAGCCTGCTTTTCCAATGTGCCTTGAAGGACTACAAAATTGAAACTGTATTTCACTGGAAAATCTGCTCTCAGCTGAGGTGGCCAACATCTTCAGAGAATTCCAGGCCAAGGATTGGGCTCTGCATAGCTTAGAGACCACTAATTTCCATTGCATCCTTCTGAGAATCCTTGATCCTTGCACAGGCAGCAGGGACATCTTGACAGCTTCTCTGTGGCTCTTGAGATATGTTTTCTGTAGGTATTGCCCAACTTCTGTATTTCAACTGGCTATTGATGGGGAAGTTTTTGATGCTTTTATTTCTGTATAAATACTCACCATAGATTTGATGGTCGCCTGTTCTACATGTACATCAGAGTGAGGTGCTAATAGGATGGTTAAGTTTTGAAATAGAACGGACTGTCCTATCTCAGACGTCAGATTGATGATTGTGTTTTTAAATGCTCCTCCATATAACGACTTCTTCTCAGCAAGTAAATTCAAGCACCTGAGGTAGAAAGGTCAGGCTTGCTCAATGCTGGACTAGATTTCTATTTATAGGAAAGCTTCACTGTTGTTGTTACACAGGGGAGAAGTAAAATGTGGTCTCTTTCACCTGCAATCTGAAGTGGCACATCTATTTTACTATCTGAGAATTCTGCTGCATGTGTGTAAATCAGGCCTGAGCCCAAATAAACAATAGAAGGGTCTATAAGTTACTGAGACATTTGGAGGAGTCACATTATTTTCCACATTCTTCAGTGGTCTAGGCACACACAATCCTTTCCATTCAGCCAGTCAGAAGTGATCAGGCTCTGTAATAAAGTCTGCACCTTATAGCCATAAGCTCTCCACAATTATGAAGTACAGTGCCTCGGACATTGCATATAAAAACCAAAAACAGCTATAAAATCACTGTAATATATCTCATCTCTCGATTTGAAAACAATTTTCCTTCTAAGCACACCTTTGGTATGGTTCAACACCTTGCTTAAACATTTTCAAGTTTCCATGATAGCCAAGTATGATAGAATTTAAAATTCCCATATTCCAGGTTCTCAGGTCGGTTTAATATTAAAACAATTCAAACAGTTAAAAACCATTTAAAAGTTTAATCCTTTACGTTTCGCCTTACTGCTGGCTTCTTCAGAAGGTGTTACTTGTACATCACCTGGGACCCACCAGAAATCAGGTCGCGACCCACCAAGTTTGACCCACAGTTTGAGAAATACTGCCTTAGAGTATATAAGATCAGTTACAGTGGTGTGTGCAAGACAACTTGCTACGGGTTTCTGTACAAATAACACCTTCTGAAGAAGCCAGCAGTAAGGCTGGCGAAACGTAAAGGATTACACTTTTAAATGGTTTTTTAACTGTTTGAATTGTTTTAATATTAAACCGATCTGAGAACCTGGAATATGGGAATTTTAAAATCTCTCAGCCTTGCTTAAAATCTCATAAGGTCAATGAGAGCCAAATAAAATTGCTTTATCAGTCAGATAGCCCATGACCCCCTGCTTGGCCTCTTCTCTTTATTCTCCAAAGGGACATTGGCTTGGCTGATTCTCATCCCTGATACGCCAGTCTTAGAATCCATGCCCCTGAAGCATTCTCAGTCTTGATTGATAGCAGCACTTTCTGTTGCTGTTATAGTAGTATAGTATAGGAACCTTTACTGGCATACATTCTGTTGCTGTTTGACAGACGGAGACAGGAGGATTTGATCAAATCAGTTTGCAATCAGGAATGAGTTGGAGAACGTTAATGTTGTTTACCCTTTCAGAATGCATGCCAGAGAGGCAGTTCTTCAGTTAGGTAGATGGTATCTAAAACCTCCAAGGTATTTTTCTTTCACATTGTTGCCCTATGGAAGACATTGCAATAGGATGTTGCTGAGAAGGCCCCTATAATTACTGAGTTTGTCCTTCCCTGTGCACAAATTAGTTAATTTTTTCAGAGAATTGTAGGCAAAGCAGACAGTGTATGGAATAACATTTTCTTAAATCTTTTATTGCTGAATGGGTGGGAATGACTGGTAGAGGGGACTTGTTCTACAACTGTTATAATTTTCTAGAACCCTTCTGTGACATCTTGTACTGGTTGCTATTGAAGGCCAAATACCAGAAGCAGACAGATGGATTTGTAGTGGTCCAGGCAATATTATGACTCCAGTCCAGCTGTGGGTTGTGTCCATGGAAAATGCTGTGTCATTTTCCACTGTTCAGACACAAAATCCCTCTCTTTTTCCTAGTGTGCGACTTCAGAGGAACTATGATACAGGAATTACTCATTTAACTAAATATTGGGTAAATGCGTTCTGAACCTCTACACTGCAGCTCTGCACTCTTCCTGTGTGTGTGTGTGTGTGTGTGTGAGAGAGAGAGAGAGAGAGAGAGAGAGAGAGAGAGAGATCCTCTTCTCTGCCAGTGCTGCAGAGGTCAGCCCAAACAGAATGCCTCCTTGTGGCCCTTCTGGCAATTGCCAGTTCCCTATCTGCCCCTGTCAAATATGAGTCCTTGTGATCAACTTTGGGGAGTACTTATACATGTACTAGTTGTCTCTTTATACTAACCTGTGCCTTTGGTATCAGGTGTTCCCGGAAGGACAAGTGTGAACGAGCAGATGAACCATACCGATTTGCTGCCAGCATCAACCAGTGCATGAGTATCATTGTACAACCCAGCAGCATCCCTGTTTCTGAACACAGTCTTCCGGTAGGTAACAGTGATGGGTGACTGCTTGCTTAACCAATGTTTCCTATGTTCATCCTCTGAGTTTACGTACAAACAATAGTACAAGAAGGCTTTGCCTAATAAATATATTCTTCTAGAGTATAGGGTCAGTGAAAATCATTAAAATACTTTCAATAAAAAGTCTTACGGTCCTGTCTGTATTTTTCTTGAGCCTCCCTCTATGTGTGTGTGTGTGTGTGTGTGTGTGTGTGTGTGTGTGTGTGTGTGTGTGTGTGTGTGTGTGTGTGTGTGTGTGTGTGTTGAAATGTAGTCTCTTCATTTCCATGGCTGAGAAATATCATTACTGTAAGACTACCTGTTATTTGTACTAGAAAACAAATACTACACCATGTCTCTATAATTATGAAATTAATTTTACTATCATGCTTTGCGTTGACAGTTCTTGCACTGAGTAAGGCTCCACTTTCACACACTCTTTCCAAGTGTGGCAGTTGTGGTGTTGAGTTGCTCTTTGTGAACTTTCAGCTGTGGGTGCCATGGTCTGAGGCAGCCATAGGCAGAACTCGATCACAATTGGCCTTTTTGTACTCTACTTTTTGAATGTTCACGAACTCGGATATACAAAGCTAGTCCATGCTGAGTTCTGTGTATGGCATTAGCATCTAGGCTATTAACTCAGCATGTCACCAGTGACTGGAAGGTAACACAAACTGTACCATGCTCTAAGAGATTTGTGGAACTAATCCCAAAGGAGTTATTTTTTTACTGACCAACCTCTTGAGTTTTTATGAAAAATATAATTTCATTATATTTTCAAATGGCAAGTGCAAGAAAGCTCCCCTGGTGAAAGTGAGATGCTTGCAGTTTTGTTAAATATTTGTTTCTCAGGCTGTGAGAGAATTGTCAGCTCCTCTTCTGCCTCCTGGTATTATCACTATTCAGGTCAGTGGAGCAACTGCAGTTGCTATAGAATGACTTATAAAGTTGTTCAGGAGCATCCCTCACCTCTGTTGCTCCTCTGTTTCAGGCAGAAAAGTAAGACAAGATAGATGATAAATGTTCCATGTGCCAATTTCCTTCTCTTTTATGCAATATCAGGTGGTGATCTCTTTCCTTTTTTTTCTTCTAGCTCAGCTTGCTGGTGAGTGATGCACCTGATCTGTCGACTGGTATCACTTGTGTATTTGGAAACCTCACTGAAGTGGAAGGCCAGGTTTTGGGCAACCAGATTGTGTGCATTTCACCAGCATCCAAGGATGTCCCTGCCATACCTGTGGACCAGGGTGAGCTGGCTTATCAGTTGGGGACAGGATGGGTGGTCAACTTGTGGCTTGTGTACCACACAGGTTTTACAGATAGCGGACGTTTGTGGCATGCTGGAGAGCTGGTGGGGCTGACATTTGTGACATGCTGTTAGACCTATCCTTTGACCTGCCCCTATACTGCTGCCTGCCTGCTCCTTGACTCACAGCGCAATCCTGACTAAGGATCCTGCCGGTGGCCCAGGGCTGCCAACCAGATCCTGAGTCTGGGCTGCCCGTCGACCGGCGGGCTGGAGGTCTACTCATTCTTCCCTTAGTGTAAACCGGGGCCGGCCCTATTGGCCTCCTCAGATTTCCGCCAGCTAAATAGCCGGCAGAAATAGAGGAGGCCATGTAACCGCGTAGCTGGCCCGGCGGGGACAGGGATATGGCCGACGCCGTCCCCCACCCCTCCCCCTCCCGGGCCGGCTACACCAATGGCCCCCCTCCCTCACCCAGCAAAACGCCCCTGCTGGATCCTTACCTATGTTCTCCGGAGGCCACTCAGGCATTCTGGTGATGGAGCGAGGGAGGCCGGCCTCTGCGCCAGCCTCCCTTGTTCCAGAGTAGTTGCGAACGTGCTTTACGGCACATTCGCGACCACTTCCAGGTACAGAACGCTCGTTCCATCACCGGCGCATTCCTCAGGATTGCGCCCTCAGAAGACTAGAGGCAAAGATACCCCAAAGCACATATGCATTGTGTTCCCCTAGAGGTTTCTTACTACTAGGGACCAAAGGGCCCTGAAATGTTCTAGGACCTAGAGTCTAGGTAGTAGTGGGTTTGTAACATCTCTATGCAGAACCCAAATATATACAAGAAAAGAACAGGTGACTCATTCACTACAGGAATCTTTGGTGATAATACTATTCTAGCTATTCTATTCTAATTTAATACCTGTAGTGGGAAGGAAAGCCATTGTTCCAATTAAATCCAAACTAGATAGAACTGGATTTGCTGATTTTCAGTTTGCTGGTTTGCTGAAGTTCAAATCTTTGATGTCTTTTTGTTGATGTATGGTGCCTTGGAAGTCGGTGGCAGAGTGTCCTGGGGGATGGAAATGTTCTTCCTCTAGTTTCTGGTTGTTGCCATTTTTATGTCAGATTTGTGTGCATTTATTCTGTTGAATAGAGGTGGTTTGTTGCAGGGCATAGTTGCTCTTTGTTAGGTGATTTTATTGTTGCTTGTGAGGAGCCAATATAGAGGGGCTGTAAGCAAGGACAGGCATAGCACCCAGGACCTGTGGAAAAAAAGAGTCATTATTCAGGATTGGCCGTGGTTCACTGCTGATACATTGGAGCTGGGAGGAGTAGATGTAAACAAGTGGTTTCTGTAACTTTTCTGCTGGGCCTTTCCTGTAATAGGGAACTCCTGGGTACCCATCCGAACTTGACAATATGCTTCTTCATTAAGTAGATTCTGTAGTTTTAAGAATGCCTGATAAAAGTCTTTCAGGTGTGGGTCTCTGTCTTAAGGACTGGAATAAATGTGATTCCAGCTTAGCTATAGACTTTGTTAGTTGATGGCTCTAGCCCCAAACAGTGAGTAAGAAACGGATGCCATCCACAAATATGGCTTCCCTGTGTTTGCCTGTAGTAGGTGTAATCTGCTTTTATCAAACTTTATATATCCCGCATATTTAACACTCAGTCTTCAAGCCATCTGCTTTCTGGGTTTATGTATCATTAGGGGTCTCATTCTTTTGTTATTTGAGGCGGACCAGGAAGGAGGCAATGTGGGCGTTGCTCACACTCTGAAGTCTGACTCAGTCACCATAAGTGGGTGGAAGAGGTTTCTATTTTTTAGGCTGCTGCTTTGCTAATGCCACTGCTGTCAAGTTCTCTTTTACACACACCGTTACCAAACAGCTAATTGTTTTAATCTTGTTTTCTCTTTGGCTGGTTTCCAAGCATCCATACTTTTCCTGCTAACTGATTTGTGTGCGGAACATACTTGCGTTGAATTTGCATATACGTTCAGGCCTGAAAGTTCTGAGCAGAAGGACAACTCAAACTCCAATTGAAGCACATTTAGTATATTCATTGTCTATTTTCTGCTGGAGTAACATGATAAGAAACCATGAATCACAAGGGAGAACCGCACAGTGACACTTCCCATATCAGAATCAGTCTTCAAACTGGGTTGATGTTGACATGAGGAAGAGCTACAGCATAAACTCTTTCTGTGTGAACTGGTGTTTCTCACTTTGTCCTGGTGGCATGTGAAGGAACTGCCTTGCTGCAGGTCCCACCCTGCTGGAGTAAGATGAGTGCTGGGTCTTAGGTGTTTGACAGGACATAGGAGAAGGAGTTGTACCGAAGGTATATAAGGCCCGGCCTATTAAAAGAACACTTGTGTCTGGAAGACTTACAACACAATCCTATGCATGCCTACTCAGAAGTAAGCCCCATTCGGCTCAGTGGGACTTGCTCCCAGGTAAGTGTGTATAGGATTGCAGCCACAGCGAACCTGTGCTGAAGCACTGATGGGATGTGACCCGGTTTCCTACTGGAAATATGTCAGTACATACCGGTCCATTTACACAGAACAGACCTATGCAGATCACAATACACTAGCTTTGGAAACATGAAAGATATTTGCTATATCCATGTTTGAAAGGAAAAATGACAACAATCTTACCAGAGCTGGTGAAATGGACACCTGTTTTCAACTGAAATCCCACCAGACCCCTTAGAAAGAGTAAAGAAAGAAGCCTGGAAGATAATGAGACTATATATGAAGGATCTGGGGGATTCCACTGTCACGTCTGCTCTTATTGTTTCTTTACTCATCTTTCTCTCTCTTTCTGTCTCCAGACTGGTTTGGGATAGAGTTGCTGCTGAAATCCAGAGAAACAGGCAAGATGTTTGTCAGCACGGAGTTCAAGTTCTACAACTGCAGTGCCCACCAATTGTAAGACATCTCCTTCCTACCTCACCAGCC
Source organism: Plestiodon gilberti rubricaudatus (assembly GCA_026170595.1). Classification (NCBI taxonomy): domain Eukaryota; kingdom Metazoa; phylum Chordata; class Lepidosauria; order Squamata; family Scincidae; genus Plestiodon; species Plestiodon gilberti. Next base: position 173,284,192 of record JANXHW010000004.1, on the reverse strand, counting down.
CCTGAAGACTCTGGCACTAATACTAGGTTTGAATGAAGTGCAGGAAAAATCTCAGTGCCAAGTAATAGACATGAAAATCAAGACAATGAGGGCAAAAGTATCAAAAAGTGTTCAATTATGAGATCCTTAGCAGCCAATGTTCACTCATGACTGCACTAAGGAAAACAAAGATTATTTCCCAAGGTTGTCAGGAGATCCAGTTTTTAGTTGGGCGTAAATATTAGGAGCATAACGTGATTGTCTTGTCAGTAAAACTAGTATAAAGATGATTAGGTGTCAAAGACAGAACCAGCGTAACATTAGTGCAACATTATGGTATTAATTGAGGCATTCTAAATTGCCTCAAGCTTCTTTGTTTGTTTTTGGAGAGATGTGGGTAAAATAAATACAACCAGTAAATTATGTTTTATGATGTTGTGCTTATGCATACCTAAGTATTCGTTGACCTACAGTACAATCCCATGCATGTCTACTAAGAAGCAAGTCCCATTATCTTCAATGAGTCTTACTCCCCAGAAAGTATGCATAGGATGCATGGGATTACAGCCTAAGCCTTAAAAACTAGGCTGTTGGTTTTGCAGATCTTAAAGTCTTGCTTTTCTCAAGTACTCTACCCATGGTCTAGTCAGTGTTTATCGTTCTCAAAAAGAGATGAGCGTTTTCTAAAAGTGAAGGTTTCGCAGAGTTAATAGAGCAAAGATACCTTGTCATTTAAAAATCCAAGGTAACGCTATAATCTTAGTATAAGATTTGACGAGGTGGGGAACTGGCAGGCATTCCGTTAAGGAAGCATTCACAAGAAAGCAGACATTCTATTAAGCAACAACCAGCTTAAATCGGAAGTATTCATGGCATTGGGCAACGCATAGTACAACATGCTCAAACAACAATGGGAACGGCTCTCCTCCCCCAATCTTAGCACGGATATGCTTAGGAAAGACCTATTTTTATCTAGAAAATGGGAGCTGAATATCAGGTGCCTCTCAGATCCCTGCCAACAGAAATGGAGAAATGGGTCAAAGAAATGAGTAATTAGATATCATATGCCTATACTGCTTAATATTCCTACTGTACTCAGATTTGCATTTGTATGATTAGAATAAGTTTCCTTAACTATTAAGTATCAAAAGGAAACCACAAGTGAGGATTTAAGATGGAAGAAGATGGTAACTGTGTGTTTTGGCATAGTAAGGATGAGCTGCCTTCACTCTCCAGTTTGACGTTGCAGTATCCTCTGTCAGGTGATGAGATTACTTATATAATTCTTATTAGGGTACAATTATTATTTTTTTTTAAAAAAAGTTAGGTGAAATTCTTTAGTGGTACTGGAGAGATTAATATATCACAGTGGTCCATACTGGCCTTAAGTTGCATTACAAAATGAGAGGCTTTTATGCAGTGAAATGGAAAAAAGGAGCACCAAGGAATTGAACTCTTATGCCATATGGATGCTGTTGGCTTCTGAAGATATAAACTTCCCCTTTTTCTCCCACATTGTTTATTATTAGAAATTGAAGAAACTACTCTTCAGTACCCCAGAAGCAGAAATGCTCACGATTCAAATGCTGTTTAGAGTTCTGTCCCTTTGGGAGCAGCTGCTCTCAAAATATCCCAAGGCAAACATCAGCTAAAAACGCCATCACAGTGACAGGGGAAGAAAAATTGCATGCATTGCAGAGACTAACCAAAGCCCTGGGCAGAAACTGGAGCAATTCAGTGATATAATCATCTCTGTCTTTGCTTGAGCTCCAGCTGACCCACTAGATGGCATTAAACTATTGCTGCTGCTGTCAGGCACCAGTTATAGGCAGCAACTTTCAAAACTCCAGGTAAGTGGCAATGCCTATCTGGAACCATGTGAAACCTGAAACCCACAGGAGAGAAAATAGAAATTACAGCAACAGGCAGCAGCCAGAAGACATCTTACTTGGAGACCTAGGACATAATTTTTTTCTGTGAAGTTATTTGTATTATAAAATGTTTGGCTCGTTAGCTGAGAGTAGAGAAGCCCAGGTAGAAAGAACCCACTTCATTCATGATCAGAGAGGAAAATCCTTTGTCCCCAAACAATCAGAATAACCATCCTTGTCTTTGTAGCGATCCGCTTAGTTGTGCAAACTTAAGCTCCACAATGTTATATAAAAGGCAGTTTGTAAATGCTGGAACAAAAGCCACTAATCACAAATTATTTTTATATGGTTATTTTTTTATTCATGGAGTTGTGGTGATCATATGAAGCCTATCCTCAAAATCACAGTTTACCACATAAAAATGGTAGTCATGGATCTGTAGTCAGAAGTTTATTTAATTTTATTAGACTTCAGTCTCACTTTTCAGCCAAAAATTGGCTTCCAAAGCAGCTCACAGCAATGCAGACCAAAATGCTGTTGGAGAAGTTCTCAGTTGGGTCTGGGTCTCGGCATGATGGAAACTGCCTGGCTGCTTCCTCCTGTCTCTTGGTTGCAAGGCTCCCCTCCCAGCTGTCTCTTGGTTGCATGATCTTGCTTGCTTAAGATTACACTGTTAGCCTCCCAATGCAATTTAAGGGCAGCTAATATACTTTGGATTGGGACTAAGGTTATAGTTCTATCATGTCTACAAAATAACTGGCCGTGCTCCTGGCTGAGCAAGAACCTTTCTTCCAGAAAGGTGGCTTTGCAGGCCAGTCAGTCTGAACTGGTGATTCTCTGGTTCCACTTAATGCAATATTAAGTGCACATTTCAATGTCAAAATTAACAATGTGAGAATGTCCCTCTATGCACAAGACTGTGGTGAAAAAGCAAATTGCATGAATTGCCTTTAAGACTTTCTAATAAGCAAAGACACCACAATGGATGAGACATACCTTTGTGGTAAGGGCCCCTTTTTGTTTTGTATATATCCAGTGGCTGAGTTCTTATATCAGTGATTTGAGATCATGTTTAATATGCAGGTTAGTGCATCACTAGATTTATTTTAAAGAGCATATGTGTCTATTTTTCAACTTATATCATCATAGCACATAAACTATAGTGTAGTGGTTAGGAGACTGAACTATGAACCAGAACGTCCCTGGCTCAAATATCACCTTTGCCATTAAATGGCTGGCATTAGGTAATCCAACTTCTCAGCCCTACATCTGCAATATTAGGAGTGTAATACTGATAATATTTTGATAGTAATAGTAATACTGATTTATTTTGAAGTGATGTTGTAAGGTTTTCTGAGATAACATATGTGAAACCCTTTGAACATTCAGAAGGTGCTGTATAAATAGTAACGATGATGATGAATCCCTTTCACTGGCATAGGCCTGTCCATTGCCCTGTAGATACATCTACAGTTCACAAACAATAATTTTTATTAATTATTTTGACATTTTCTTCAGATTAATTTATTGAGTTACGTCTCCCTCCACCCATCTATGTGTTGATTTAAATTTTAACACTTGCTGAAAGTAAGGAAGAAAGACATTTGGAAAAAAGACGTTTTTAAAAGCAATAAGATACAAAACTGTCAATGCTGCAAGAGAAACAGCATGGCATAGCGGTAGAGAGTGTCACGATACGAGTGGGGAAATCCAGGTCCAAGCTTCCACTCAGTCATTAATCTCATTGACGGCCCAATCCTGTGTATAGATCCGCAGCCGGCCCATAGGGCCGGCCGCAGGATCCTGTGCCCTTCCTGGGCTGCTCCGGCGTCGCCCAGGGTCTCTTCGGGGTAAAGGGACATTCATCCCCTTCCACCGGTGTAGGGCTGCCTGGCCCCAATGGACCTTCTCAGATATACGCTGGCTCTTGAGCCAACGTGTATCTGGGGCAGCGGAGAAAGGGCCACCGAGCCCGGAAACAGGATATAACTGGCACTCACGCCAATATCTCCGCCCCCTCCTGGGTTGGCCCACCCAACGACCGGCCTCCCTCCCGCCACCCCTGCACTGGCCAGTGCAAATCCTAACTGCTCCAGCGGGTGCAGGGGCATCCAGGAACTGGAGTAAGCGCTGTTGGCCTGGGCGCTGGCGGCCCTGGGTGCCGAAAACATGCTTTACGGCGCGTTTACAGCACCCTCCACCTATGGAGCGTGCGCTCCACAGGCGGAACATTACATGTGATTGGACCGTGAGTGACCTTGGGCCAGTCGCTATCTCTCAGCTTGATCTACCTAGCAAGTTTGTTGAGAAGACGAAATGGGCAAGGAGTGGGATCTTGTATGCTATTCTGTGTTCCTGGAGGAATGACAGAGCAGAAATGTAAATTATGATCCTAATAATCATTGTAGACATAAGAATGCATAAAATATCCAGGTCAGGAAAGCTTTAAAAAAGTGTTCATTCTTTTTTAACCAACTGTACAGATGTTCTAATGAGCATTTTTAGCATGTATATTCATAAATTACTACTGCTATTATTATTGGCTCTTTGTTTATAATAGTACATTATTATTATTATTATTATTATTATTATTATTATCAATAATAAACAAAGCTGCTCTGACTGAGGCACAGATAAAAGCCCTGTCATCCTCATAACTTCTTGTTTTATTGCTTTCTTGGTAGGTGCCTGTCTTGCGTGAACAGTGCTTTTCGCTGCCACTGGTGTAAATATCGAAACCTCTGCACTCATGATCCCACGACGTGTTCATTTCAGGAGGGGCGGATCAATGTTTCTGAGGTATGGACCCTAGATTTAGAGCTAAGGCACTAGCTTTTAGTACAGTGGTTTCAGCTGTCATTCTTATGGCACCATCTCACAGCAACCAAAAGTTTTCCCACGGTGAAAAGCTAAGCCTGAGTAGTTTGGTGACGATGAACCATACAGGTAGTACAGCAAACTTTCAAGTCAAAGATGAAGTTATATTTAGAAAGAAAAAGACCACAATTTTTTTGTTTCTCTATTGGGAAGATGGTAAATGGCACATATTTGATTGATGCAAAAAATAATGATCCCCATCATGTTCTCTCAGCAATTGGGTTTTGTATCTTTAGGCTGTAATGCACCATCTGTTTACTCAAGCATAAATCCTAGGGAAATAAATGGAGTTTATCCATGCATGGCTTGGTAAGATTGCATTGCTCTGCATGAATTGTCACAATGCTCATATGTTTGTAGAGTACTTCCAAAACCATATGTCATACTGAAGATCTCGGTTCCAGAACAACCACCACAAAGAGGTGCAGTTTGGACTTTGGAGGGGGCTTGTTGTCCACATCATCTTTTTTTCCTAGCAATGGAAACACTCTTTAATTGTTTTTATATATTCATAATATGTTTATTAGCGTATTTTGAAATGTTGATGTGTAGGTTCAAACTTCAGCTTTGGTTATGGACATACGTCATTTGGTTCTAGGTTGAAACTCAGAAATCACAAACATTGACAGCCTGGATCAGCTTGAGTAAGGGTTCCATCCTGCCACATTTGAGTGAGAAAGGAATGTGATCCAAGGCAAATTGGGTAAATGCAGCCAAGTGGTCAGCTTTGTGGTGTGGGACTTCCTGTGACCAACTCCAGCAGGCATGCTCTCCTCTCAGCCTCTCCCCTTTTCAGCAACATGCTGGAGACAAAATATGGTGGGAGTATACCTAAGAGAGGTTTGCAGTGCCCACGTCCAACCCCCAGTTTATAAAACGGGTGGACCCCTTGCCCTAAGTTAATCAGCTAAGGTGATCACATCTTTGAGGAAGTGTCCATCAGCCTGTACAAGCCTCCTGACTGACCAATTTTAATTTTTCGAGTGTTGAAGGTCTGTCTTTCTTCTTTCTCTTTTTTTTAATAAAAAGGGAATAGTTATCAAGACTGTGCTATCAGAAGATTAGAGCAAACTTTAAATAAAGTTAAGAAATCATTCTAGAGAGAATCATAACAACAGCTCTGTGAGGTATGGACAACTGTAGACACCTCAGCAAAGGATTGTCCCAGCCTCCGTTGAGGACTATTGGCATAAATATAGACTTCGCTGATTATCTCATCCTGTGTGAGAGATGGGGAGAGAGAGCCACAGTTTTGTACCATTTACTAGTATCACAGCACAATCTTGTGTAAGGATCCAGCCGACGGCCCAGGGCTGCCCGCCAAATCCTGAGCCCGAGGATGCCTGTCATATGGTGGGCCGGAGGTCTACTCGAGGAAGGGATGTTTACTCGAGGATGTATTGAGGCTGACCCAATAGGCCTCCTCAGATTTCCGCCAGCTAATTAGCTGACGGAAGTCAGAGGAGGCCGTGTAATGGCCTAGCTGGCCCAGCGGGGACGAGGATATAGTGAGAGCCATCCCCCGCCCCCTCCCAGGCCAGCTAAACCAATGGCCCCCCTCCCACGCCCGCTGGACCGCCCATGCAGCCGCCAGGGCAGTGCTTACCTTCCTCCGGCGGCCGCTTCCTCGGTCCAGCGACTGAGTGAGGGGGCTGACCTTGCACCAGCCTCCCTTACTCTTGAGTCGTTGCAAACGTGCTTTACGGCATGTTTGCAACGACTACGAACGGCAGAGCAGCTAGTTGAGAATGAGCATGTTGGAGAAGGAAAGTTAGACATGACACTACCCATGAAATCAAGGAAATGTTTCCTTTGTCCATTTTTACATTGAGGATATTAAGGCATCAACATTTTGAAAATATGGGGTGTATTGTGGAGAGCTTCTACATCTCTCAAAAATGTCACATATATTCCAGATTGCAAGGAGGATTAAGTGATTATCATTCAGCCCCATAAAGGAGGAGTCTGAAATGAGCAAGGAAATGAGATGGAAGAGAATAAAACACTCACAGCCCAATCCTATCCCCCTGCTGGTCCAGAGCATGCAGCGCCACTGCATGCTATGGGCTGGCAGAAGACCATACAGTCCAAGAGAGGTAAATAAATAACATTTTTACTTACTTCTCCTTAGGCCACCTGGTCTCTAGTGGGTCTCCTGAGACCTACACCAGTTCTTTAGGGGGCATAAGTCTGAGGAAACTGTGGGGGCAGGTCCAGGCTGGGAAAAGGGAATAGGATCTGGCGTGAATGGGATTTTAATTAAGGAGAAGTCACTTAACCTTTTTGTGAATAACTGGAAAACATTAATTGATTTTTTAAGAGAGAGAGAGAAGAACTAAGTGATGATATGCGGATTTAGTGACTAGAATGTGGGTGTTGTTTTGGCTTAGTTGGATATTATATGTAGAAAATAGTGAATAGTATGCTAATAGGATGTATTGCTTCGCGCTTGCTATAATTTTATGAAATATGTATTGTTTTTTATGTTTCAATATTTATATATAAAAGGATCTGGCATACGCAGCTGCCACAAAGATCCACACACACCCCGAACTGCCTCAGGCTGGCCCGCTCCCTGCCCTGATCCACCCCCACCAGTGATGGCAGAGGATGGTGGAGGCTCTGCGGGTCTGTGTTGCCCATGTGCAGCATCCAGGGCTTTGCGCTAGCAGCAGCAGCAGCAGTCTGCAGAATGGCAGAACGCTTGCCGTGCCAGTGGCATGGGCCCCACAGCGGTGGATCACGGGTTTCGCCAGCATAAGGCCTGGATAGGATTGGGCTCTCAGTTACCGTATTGGTCTGAGTATAAGACTCACTTTTTTCTCCTAAAAGTTTTTAAACTAGGGGTGCGTCTTATAATCAGACTGTTGCAATTTAATGCCAGTTATTTAATTAAATTTTTTTAATAGCACCAAACTTTAAGGGTGCGTCTTATAATCAGGTGCGTCTTATACTCGGGACAATACGGTATATAAAATGCAGAATCAAGTTCCTTTTCTTTTTATAAAAGAATTGCGCTGCATCCCAAGTCAACAAGACACATAGGACTGCAATAATAACACATGTGCGTGTTTAGAGAAGATGCCAGGATATGTGTAACATAAAGCAAGATACACAAATGAATTGCATATGTATGTACATCAGCAGTGCTTGGCAGTAGAGAAGAGACAGACATAATAGGGAGCAGTCTCTATCGTCTTGGTGTCTTTTACCCAAAGCGACACCAGGCGGCCTGTGCTATCTGAACTTCAAAGCATTTCACTCAGCAGCAAGAGAAGATGCCCAAGGAGAAGTTCTCAGCACTGGAGACAAAGCAAAAGCTTTAAATAGCTTGATACAAAACCAAGAAACAGATTTTCAAGGTGGCAAAAGGGAGTGATTATCTTTTATCTTTCCTGTGCTGTAGTGAGGATGGATTTTCCTTCCAGTCCCCTGACGTTGTCTGCTTTCCTTTTTTCAACTCCGGGAGTCAGTTTTGAACTTTGCAAACAATGATGTCAAAATTCCCCACTGTTGTAGCCTACTCTTGTTACCCCAGCAGGGAAAGAAAGAGGAAAGCCTGATTTGTCCAGAGGAGGGTAAGGAAGTGAATGAGTGAGGGAGCTGGGAACTGAACTCTGGAGGGAATCCTTATTATCTGTCTGCTCTAATGAGTATTAAACAAAATTCTTCATTGATCTGGGCAAGATATTCAAAAGGGCTATTTCCCCAACCTGCTGAGGTCTCCTGAAAATCTGACCATGTGGGAAGTAGAGAGAGCTGCAGGAAGTTCGGCTTTCTTAAGATCTAACATTTTTAGAACATTATTTTAATGATACCTCCCTGCCAAGGAAAGACCTTTCCTGAGACATTTGGCGAAGCCACAGTCCTTGAAAAGTCTGCCTCTGTCTGTGTTTCTTCAGCGCTTCCTGCCTCTCCTCTGTAGCTGGCAGTGGCAGAGCCTCTGCTAACCTCTCTCTTGTTAGCTTACATTGAGCAAATGTATTGTGCCACTTTGAGGGATCACTCTTGCTAAGCATATCTGTGATGATACAAATGCAACATTGTTTGTTGTTGCTCCACACACTTACATTCTCACACCCAACCGGCTCAGCAGGCTAATTTGCTTAGTCATTCTGAAGAGAAGGAAATACTGCTTGTGGACAAAGCGTAATGCCGTTGTTCTGTTAAAAGCACTTAACAGAGCATGGGGTTCTCAAAAGCTTCAGTAAGAATTTCTGCTTTCGGCACCACCCTGCTAGCGAAGCTGTTCTTTCAACTGTCTCAGTATCTTATCAAAATACAGTACTCACACACAAATAGACCTTGTTGCTAGAGGTTGCATAGTCTTTGGAAGCGAAGCAAAAATCATACTACGGTATTTCGGTTAAGCTAGTTGTTCCTGTCAAAGAAGGCAGTACACACATAACCTCCCACATGGTTGCCACATGCAGCTCAATATTGGGATGTAAATGCAGGAGGCTGCCCCTACAATGGTTTTAATGCATTAGTTAACACATGTTTTGTGGTAGGTTAAAATCATACCTTTTACGAGATGTTAACCTATGGTATGAACCCTAATACGTTGCTAGCAATTGCTTGTTTATATCAGAATGAAGGCAACCTGAAACCTTTAAAGTAAGGTTATACTTTGCAAAATGACTGAAAAAGTGGCACTTTCATGTTTCACTGCTTTGTTCCCTCGTAATGCTTGGAGGCAGATCTGCTGTCTACAATCACTCAAGTAAATTTGCACTGCTTGGTTTCTTTTCCTTTTTGCACTTTAGCAGAATTATTCTTTCATGCAGTTAAACAACTGTGCACTTCCACCTGTGCAAACTAACCTGCTAAATCAGTGAGGAAGACTGGTGATACATATTTTCTTTGAGGGATACACTGAAAACAGTATGAATCACCTTGTAAGAATCCATTGCCACTGTATGTTAGCTTTGTTAACTTAAGTATACTCTGTCAGGTAGCCGTGATGCCATGAATGTTGGAACATTTTGTCTGAGGTTGTTTTGTTTTCCAAAATGCAAGAACATATTCTCATCTCCAGCATAATTCGTGCACATTGACAGGTGCTCAAGCACTATGCATTGCTTATCTCAAACAAATAGCATCCATGTGAGCAGTGCTACACAGCCCAAAGGAAAACCAAGAAACCATGATGGACTAATGTAGGGGGTGTGGGCCACTGTGAACATACAAACACTGGCTTGGAAAGTAGAAATAGAAGCGATGTATTCTCACCATGAATTCAAAATGAACATGGAGTTCAGCTTCAAGTGAGAACACAGCTTGAGATTGAAATCTGGCCCGGAGACTTGCCATCTCTGTTGATAAATTGAACAGCAGTGAACCCAGCTTGATTCTAAGATCCCCTCCTTGCGATCTCAATAGTAGCACTTCAGGGAAAAATAATTTTATTGCTATGGAGTCATTAGCAAAATGCACATGACAGCTCACAATGTTAACAGATCTAATTTAATCAAAAAGCAAATATCAATGGCTGGCTCCCCGAAATGACCTCTTGTCACTGTCATAACTTTCCATAGGTGGGCAAGCAAGACTGTAAGGAAATCATTTCCAGCTATTTACTTTATGTTTGAAAGTCATATAGTCCTCCCTCATGACAGTGTGATATAATGCTCCCTATAGCTTTCGACTATCAACATTAGTGAGGGTTTCACTAAGATTAAAGTTGTGTTACTAAAATAAAGAGAACATGAAACATGTCTCTATCCATAAAGTTAAGGGGCTTCTCCTGTGAGCTCCTATGATAACAGCCATTTACTCAGTGTGCACCCTCCATCCCTTAATACTTATAACAAAGGGACTTCACTTAAGGCCGAAACAAACCAGGTGCGTGTCACACACGGTGCGTCTGGCAGCGCCCACATTCTTGCAGTGCGACTTGCCTCCGGCCGGAACGCTAAAGGCCGCTGGGAGGCACATTTGCATTGACGTCTCCCTTGGCCAATGCCCAGGTTTTGCCGCGTTTGTCACACCGTATGCGACACACGTGGGGCGCGCTTGGTGTGTTTCAGCCTTAAGGATATCTGCTTTCAGATGAACCCTAGAACATGGAAATAATTTTCTATGAAAGGTTTGGGTGTTATTGTGTTACACACACACACACACACACACACACACACACACACACACACACACACACACCTCTCTACCCCTATTCTCATCCCAGTGGAGAGATGGAAGCAAATAAATCCAATTATTTCTCCAGATTTAGGGATCCTCTCCTCCTCTGGTGTCCACTTTGTACAGATAATGATGTTTCCACATGTGTAGCATTGAAACAGGCAGATGGAGCATTCACAGATTCGGAAAGGTTACGGTGGAGGTGCATTCTGTTTCCTTTCAATGGAAGTGTTTAGGTAATGTTCTCACCTGGAAAATCTCCATATCTGATTGTGTTTCCAGCCTAGCTTGATGTAATTATGATCATTGTCAGCAGTATCAATAACAAAAACTGAAGCATCTGCCTGACCTTTAAATGCCTAGATGTTTTTACTAGAGGCTGGAGCCCAAAGCCAAGTAAAGAGTCAGCCAGCTTATTCGTTTGTTTTTTGATGACAGATTTTGCAAACGTATAAAATATTAATACAGGCTCAAACTCATATTGTGTGAAAAATGAAAATGCACCCACAGGATGATTTTCTTATGCATCTCACTATACTGTATTTGCTATAGTTTAGAGATGTTCCGCAGCATTCCAGAGCCATGAATGCATTACGGCGCAATCTTATCCCCCCATGGGCGCTGAAGCTGAGGCCTCAGTGCCAGCACCAGGTGTTGCAAACACGGCATAAAGCACATTGCAATACCCAGCGAGTAGGTGGCGCCAGCACCGAGGCCTGTGCCACCCGCTTGCCGGACAATGCTGGACCCAGTGCTGTGGAGCAGGTAAGTCCCGCTCCAAGCAGCGCAGGGCCTTGGGGAGGGCGGGGATGGTTGGACCAGGCCTGGGATTGGGGTGGGACCGGTGTCCTTATTGGATGCCGTATCCTATCTTCCCTCCCAGGCCTTGAGCCTCAACATAGACCTGCTCTACACCAGCTAAAGAGCTGGTGGAGAACCAAGTAGCCCCATTTCAGCACCGGGGGGTTTATCCAGGGTAAGCGGGCAAATGTTCCAGATAGGATTCAGCATGAGCCACGCAGCCCACACTGAACACCCTACATTGGGGGAGGATAGGATTGGGCTGTTAGTGATTTTTGTCATCTTTCATGTTGCATTCCTTCTACCTGACACACTGAACTGTCAAACAATGTTTTAAATGTCCTCAAAAGTTAGATTGTGGTTTGTCATAGGAGGGGTGAGACTGCTGAATTGAAAAGTCTCCAAAACACCAGGTGTGGTGGCCTCTGATTCTACTGAAATGAGAGACCTTGTACTTCCAAGCCAAAACCATTATCCATTGGTTTCTTGTGGATGTGGACTTCATCAGAAGTAGAGCAGCTTTACACACCCAAAGGGAAAGGCATTGTAGGATCTCTGTGTGGTAGGTATCCACAGTTGTATATAAAGACAAAAGTTCTACCTTCCCAAACAGTTTATTACCATTAGCAGCAGCGCTATGTGGTTCTCAAAGTTCTCCCCAGGCAGTGGGGAGAACTGTGAGTGCTTGCGGGGGTGGGGACAGCGACAGCAATGCCCCCAGGGATCTTGCTGCTGCTGGAGAAAAGGCACTCTTTTTTACTTATGGGGGAGGGGTCCTGGCTGTCCTCCAGAGGGTGCAGGGAGGCCCACGGCCTTACACAGCTTCTGTGGATATACATTAGCAAAATAGCTGGTGCGCGTCCGAGGAGGCCCCTTGAGGCTGCCGGGCACTGGCATCACTAGACGCGCGTCACCCTGGTGCGGGGACGCGCGTCACCCCCCCTAGGGGCGCGACGTTATAGGCGCGGGGGGAGGGGGCCACCCGGCTCCCCCCCCCGCATCGCGTCGCCCCCCTCCGGACGCTCCGAGGCCGGCCCGGGAGCTGGCCTCGGAGCGTCCGACCCCGTCGGCGCTCCAGGGCCTTCTGAACGAAGGCCCAAGCAGCGCGTCAATCCGGGTATTTTCCGGATTTTCGCGCATGCGCAGACCCTTTTTGAGGGCTTTTTGCCCTCAAAACGGGTCTGAGCATGCGCGAAAATCCGGGAAATACCCGGATTGACACGCTGCCTGGGCCTTCGTTCAGAAGGCCCTGGAGCGCCGACGGGGTCGGACGCTCCGAGGCCGGCTCCCGGGCCGGCCTCGGAGCGTCCGGAGGGCGACGCGCGTCACGGAGGTGATGCGCGAGGGGGTGCGCGCGTCACCCCATGACGCGCATCACCCCCTGGCGGCCCGCCCCCCCGCCACGCCCCAGTGACGCCCGTGCTGCCGGGGCTTACACCAGGGAAAAGGAATGAACGTCCCCTTCCCCCGAGGTGTGCCCCGGCTCCGCCAGCATGGGCCATATCCTGCTTAGGATGCAGCGGCTGGCCGTTTAGACGCAGCATTGGGCTTCCCCACTGACCCAGACCATTGGTCCATCTAGCTCAGCATGGCTGACACTGACTGGCAGTTGGCTCTCCAGTGTTTCAGACATGTGTTTTTCTCTGCCTGTCCTACCTAGAGACACCAGGGATTGAACCTGGGGCCTTCTGCATGCAAAACATGTGCTCTACCACTGAGCTTCAGCCCCCTATAAGGGACTTGTGATCTCTAATGCAACACAGGACAACAGCAGAGGAAATGAGCAGAATGGAGGCAGGTATAAATGTAGACTCTCTGCAGCATTGACATACTAGATGGATGTTCCACAATGTCTAATCAGAGACCATAATTAGCATACACCATAAAACAAGTCATTTTTTAAATATATATCCTATTGTTGTTTCACAGATGATTAACACCTCACTTGGTGACACCTACTACTGGTAATCTAATTTTTGAATGTATTGTTACAATAAAGAGCATGGCATATAGGACATTGCTTATGGAGAAACAACATTAATGAAATTTCAAAATGCTGACTCTTTTTTGTTTCCTATACAGCACAAATCAGGTTCATAATACAGCTCCTCCTCCCCATTGTTAGGACAAAATTATATAGGTAATTTAATATGGAAAACCAAAACATTGATTTAAATTTCATCTGCACATCCCTCTTGGAAATTCTTTATGTTGTTTCACACAGTGCAGTTGAAGTGCAATTTTCTTTTGTGGCCTACCGAAAGCTTGATTGGGTCCGGGGGAGGGGGGGAAATCCTGTCCTCGAAGACTTGCATTCAGACTGCATTCCTGGATTTATGAAAAAAAAAAAAAGAAAAAGAAAAAAGCCCCCCAAAATATTAGGTCTCCATTTTTACCAATTGTTCAGATTCATACGTAACTCTAAAAATTTATTGTTCTGCTCTCTCAGTAGATGCTGACCTGGACATTTTCAGCAAGTCTACTTGAAGACTTCAGATCAGAACTAGCAGCTCACCTAATCTTTTTAGGTTTAGATTTAGATTAGGTTTAGACCTAATCTAGGAGTTCAGGCTATAAAAGACCTCTTAAGACGTAGTGCCAAGAGCAGAGATTGCTAGGTCACTGCAAAGTCTTTCTGCAACATAGCTCAGTTCTTAATAACATTCAAAGAAGGATGAAATACAAATAATACATTTACTCAACAAGGCATAATAGTAGATGAAGGACTTCCATGATTGCTCAGAGGGAAGATTTTTTTACTGGAATATTAAATGGAAGATAGTAAGGTGCCATCCAAAGGGATGTGGGGGACCTGGTATTGTGCCTCGATCAGATGCCAGGGAGACAGTGGGATGGCAGCAGTTCAGATAATTAGCTAGGATCATGAACATGGCTTGAAGACCAATCAACCTCTACACTTCTGTCTCTCCATATCTCCTCTGCTCACATGGCAGGGAATCCTGGTATGTTTCAACCTTGGCTCCACAACTTGTGTAAAGTTGGGAACTGCTTTAGGGCCCAATCCTATCCAACTTTCCAGTACCATTGGAGCCATGCCAACGAGGTGTGCATTGTATCTTTTGGTGGTGGTGGTGGGGGGGGGGACATTCACGGAAGCCTCCTCAAGGTAAAGGAATGTTTGTTCCCTCATCTTGGGGCTGCATTGCAGCTGCATCAGCACTAGCAAGTTGGGATAGGATTGGGCCCTTAGCTCTGGTTTATAAACCTGGATGTTAAAATTGATTTAACATCATGGTTTATAAGCCAGAGTTAACCTACAGCTCTTGGCTTTGCGAGACTCACAGACCCAAGGTTTAAAGAAGGGGCAGACAGAATCTATGGTAGTTTTTCTGCATGAAATGAGGGGGATCCAAGTTCCAATTGTCTACCAATTGCAGCAACAAAAAGTCTCCCTCCCGTCTCAAGCTTTCTTCTCAAGCTTTCTTTGTTTGCAACAGTTGAATTTAGGGGTGGGAGGGAGACTTTGCCGTTCTAGGGTCAGTTTGGGCAGCATAGGACGAAGCCTTGCTGGCCAGATCATAGTCTTGCTTAAGCCGTAATGCTCATTTCAAGAAAATGTTGTAAGAATTTGGTAAGAGAGCTCCTGTGATTTAGAATCTCTTCAGTATCTGTGCCTTACTTCCCTTGAAATGAAAACATGAAATTGCAAAACTGCAAGTAAAGGAAAAACATATTTTTTTCTTTATCTCTGTACTTCCTCTTTTATCTGAGACTTACAGTGCTTGTATGCTGTGTAACAGAATCTATAAAATGTGCCTGTACTGCTGAAGGGCAGACTTCCTCTTCTGGGGAGTCTCCCTGCAATTGCTTGTAGTTTGATCAATAAAGTCCTGATCAGTCTCTCTTTTCCAAATTGGTGGTTGGGAATTTCTTCCACAGAATGGACAGAGATATTCAAACAATTTTTGCATTTTTCTCTAGAGACTGAGATTCTAGTAAAAAACTAAAA
Organism: Plestiodon gilberti rubricaudatus; assembly: GCA_026170595.1. NCBI lineage: Eukaryota > Metazoa > Chordata > Lepidosauria > Squamata > Scincidae > Plestiodon > Plestiodon gilberti. The sequence continues at coordinate 173,268,556 of JANXHW010000004.1, read as the reverse complement.
TGGATCCTGCAAGCCTAACGTCTGCCCAGCTCTGGTTTAAACAAACCAGGACGTTGGTGTCAAAGCTCTGCAACAAACCCAAAGGAGGTATCAAGAGGAGATAATGGGAAGAGCGAGTATACGGGTTCAGATTGTGTTTACAGTCTTAACTACGATTTATTAATCATCTGAACTGGTCCAATAAGTTACAATGCAAAAGATGCATTCTGAATTGTAGTGTGTAGTAGTTTGGTTGACCATTTACAGGTGTGTCCCCCTTAATGATGGATCGCTTAATTACGATCTGCATATATGATGAAGGTTCCCAAAGTGTAAACAAAGAAAACGCTACAGTACTGTATTTTAAATGCAAAAAAATGTCGTCTTTAACTCTGTGTGTGTGTGTGTGTGTGTGTGTGTGTGTGTGTGTGTGTGTGTGAGTGTGAGTGTGAGTGTGTGTGTGTTTCTACCTCCATTGACAGGTAGAAATCTTGTTGTGCTTTGTGTTACACTCATAATGTACACTGTGTTTGCCATTCATTCTCTATTACAACTCCTATGTTACATTGCATTACACCAGGGTTCCTCAACCTTTGGGGGCCCGCGTACCCCCTACGCGGGCCCCCAAAGGCCGTGTACCCCCAGACCCCCAAAAAGTGCACCCCCAAAAAAGGGGGTTTGGAGGCCCCGTTAAATCAGCAGGGCTATAGCTTTACCCTTCTGGGTTGCGGCACGAGCGGCAGAACCTGCCCGGCCATGCCGCAGCCCGGGTAAAATGGCAAAATTGCCCACGGTAGCTTCCCTTACCTTGTTTCTCGGCCGCCTCCATGTTGAATCTTGCGTAAATCTCACGAGATTCAAGATGGCGGCGGCCAAATCTCGTAAGGGCATATGAAGCATGAGACTGCCTCATGTGTCCTTACGAGATTTGGCCACCGCCATCTTGAATCTTGTGAGATTTTTACAAGATTCAACATGGAGACGGCCAAGAAACAAGGTAAGGGAAGCTACCAGGGGCAATTTCGCCATTTTTCCGCTCCCCCTTATCAGCTGCTGATCTTAGCAGGTGATAACGGGGACCATCTCACGTACCCCTAATCTGTGGCCCGCGTACCTACTACAGGTTGAGAACCTCTGCATTACACTGTACTGTATTGATTTTACACGTTATACCACAATCGGCCACTAGATGGTGCTTTCACTATATGACGGGTTTTCCAGAACCTATCCCCGTCGTTAAGCGGGGGACACCTGTATTCTTGTTTGTTTCTTTGTTTGAAATATATTTTATAGACACTATTTTGCTGAACTTCTTATTTCTTGATGAGATCTTGATTTCTATAGGTAGAAACATGATTGTAGGGAGAGGGGGATTAAAACAAAAATGTTGTGTTCCATACATTTGTTATCTGAGTTTATTAATTTACACTATAAGCAAACTAACAAATTATGTCTAGCTGGCTATCAAGAGGTGACAAAAATGCTGTTTGTATGAGTGTGTTCCTGATTTTTCAGTAAAAGGAAGAAGCCAATATGAACTCTGCCCAGTTCAAAGTTGTATGGAGATTTACATGACTTGTTGCAATAGGTAAAGAAGCACAGTTTATGGGTTTTTCAGCCATGTATATTTTAAAATTGAAGAAATAAAAATAGATAAATCCACAAACTTGTCAGAAGAAATTCCTTTTCCAGCCCAGTTCTTCTGGTCTTGTCAAGAAAATTACTTAGCATTGATTAGATTTATGCTTTGTATAACCTAGACTGCTATAGGGTTGTCAGCTCGAGGACTTCCAAAATGGTGAGCTATTTTGATAAAGAATAAATATCTTATAAAGAATAAGATATCTTATAAAGAATAAGATATTTAAGCTTTATTGGCCATGATCCAGTGATGTTTTACAGCAGATCAACATACACATTTTTGCTTTAGTTTTTGCATCCCTGTAAGATCCACAAGATACATTTTACACTCTTTCTTAGTGCCGTGATGGCGAACCTATGACACGCATGTCACAGGTGACACGCAAGGTCATTTTGGGTGACACACCAGCATTTCCCCCAGGGCCCTGACACACCTTTTATTTTCACAAAAGTGTTATAGGCTTGTCTTAAACATTTAGGGCAGGGATTTTGGCAGACCTCTTTCAAATTATTCTTTAGTAAAACTGAGCAACAACAAAAAATCACTAATTGATGTTAAATAAAATGCAATGTGTTCTATAGTTTTCAGTTCAGTTCAGTTCAAAATTACTATTAAAAGTAGCAGTAGTCAAAGTACTATTAAAAATTGAGGGGGGGGAGGGACACACCGGCAGAGTCAAGTTAGGCATTTTCAAAATCTTTGACACACCAAGCCCAAATGGTTCGCCATCACTGTTCTAGTGCATACTTACTGGAATGGGATCATGACCTTCTAGAATCTTGAGTCATTTCTATACACTTTCTCGTGATTTCAACACTTCCCTTGTAATTGTATAGTTCAGGAGCTTGCATTTTGTTAAACAGCTGTGTGTCTTATTTACTAAAGGAATTGTGGGCAGTGGGATTTCAATAACTGCTGACAACAGGAAGATTTGCAACAAGATAAGAGAATTAGCAGCAGTTGGTTTGGGAAAAGAACACAAAGGGTGGGTTATATTTTATCAACTCAAACTGCAGGCATTAATAAGATAAAGCTGAGGTTGCAGAAGAGACATATTCGCTCAAAATAAATTGGCTAGCATAGACTGTATTTTAGATTATTAGTAATATTTATTCCTTATGGTGAAAATGCACTAGAAAATGCATCAAATAAAATCCCAGAAAATAACGTGCAATAAACAATTGGATTGAACAGCAAACAAGCATTGGGCTACAGAGAGGACAAATAGACATTTTGCAGTTACGCTACTAAATTCTCATGCTTCCAGCAGATGCCTTTTCCTTTCTTTCCAGGTTTCCAAAATATCACATTTTTCTATGGATTCCACTAGTGTAAATTAGGAATGAGGAAGGTGGCGGAGTAGAAAGAAGTGGAAAAGCTCACCATCTTCTTCATCTCCTCCACCCTCTCCTTCTTTTCAAATCCAAGTGCTGTGGCAATGGACAGGCGGGGTGGGGAGTCTCACATTCAATGCCCCACCTCAGAAGCATGGAGATCTTGGGCAACGCCTGCAAATGCAGTTTTATAGATGTAGGCCACACCAGTGGCGTTCCGAGGCTGGTGCGGAAGCGTACATGTAGCAGGATGCCGCTTTGTGCATGAAAGCGCCACTCCCTCTTGTCGGTCGGAGCCATTCCCAGTAGGTGATGACTCCCGCACGGGCAGCCGTCGCCCGCTGGGAATGGCTCCGACCTGCGAGGGTGAGAGGCGCTTTCAAGCAGAAAGTGGCATCCTGCTACACGTATGCTTCCGCACCAGCCTCGGAACGCCACTGGGCCACCCTGCAGGGCAACTATCAGCTTCATCTCTAGGATTTAACTAACATCTTGGTCCACTTGGAGATAGCGTGCCATTATTTCCCACCCTGATGCTTATATCAACCTTCTGCAGGAAAAGGATTTCTGCAGTATTTCTGTCCTGTGGGCTGCTTCAATTACTGCTGCTAGTCTTTTGTGAGGCTTTGGGGTGGGAAGGTGAAGCTTTAGGGGGCTGATGTTTCTCCAGCACTTTAGGATCAGGTCTAATAATGAAAGAGTTGACAGTTTCACCCTGAATTTAAGAGGTGGTATCACAAGTTCAATGTCATTGAGTTCGAGGGTCTTGCTTCTCATTGCCAGGTATTTGTAGGGCTGTGTGTGTGTGCGTGCCCGCCCGCCCGCCCACCCGTCTGCCTCCATGGATGGATCTCCAGTCCCTCCCAGGATGACGACATCTTAGCTGTGGATGGCCTCAAATCACGATGGCTGAATGTAGACCTTATGTAACATGGGAACTGCCCACAGTTGCAGAACATCCAGGAGAGCAGCAGCAAGCCTAGCACTGATGGGCCAGCTCCTGCCAACCTAGCAGTTCCAAAGCATGTCAATGCGAGTAGATAAATAGGTACCGCTTGCGGGAAGGTAAACAGCGCTCCGTGTTCCAGCTGCATGCTACGCGCTGCGGCAAGGAGAGTCATATCTTTTACACACACACACACAAACACACACACACACATACACACACAACCTTGATGGGGGTGCAAGAGGATGAAGCTTCAGTGTGTGCTATCTCTGGGGGTAGAGTTTGCTGGCACGCTTACAGACATTCTGTAACTGTGGTCAGTGTTCACAATTACGTAACATCTGTGATTATCTCTTTGTCTAACCCACATCAAGGGATTATTGTGAGGACGAGTGCAAAGTGCTAAAGAACGCAGATGGTGTTGTGTGAAAAGGCTAAAATATTGCATAATAACATACAGATCAATTACATCACAAGTATATATAATGATTTCGATGTCAGTGTAAGCAACAGTGAGAACATCTGGTAGGGTAAATGCATAATGAATTCACAAACAACATGGTGGATTTGGGTATAGTAGCCATAGTTTTTGGCATGCGATTCTGAGTTACCAGAAATGCAACATTCAACCCAAATTTGGCTTTTTGTGAATTTTGGCTGCAACTTCAAACTCACAGCTTGTGCCCAACTTCCATGATATATATCCTTTTGCTCACGTTCCTTCCAGCCACCACATAACATTAACTTTTAGAAGTAGCATTAAAGATTTTATATCTTACCTATTGGCAGTGAAAAGGATAATTATTCATGAAGCCAAACTTCATCATGGCTTCCTTCTAACGGGACAGCCAAAAAGGTGATCTCTCACTGCATGCAAATCTCTCGCTGCAGATACCCCTGGTGCATTACTTCTGTTGACCTCATCACTTTCATCAATCACATGCATGTGAATTAATCTTTGTCTCTCGGCAACGTAAAGACAATCTTGCCAAAACAACAACAACAACAAAACGGAGCCCGCTATATAACCTGGTAGCAGAGAACAGCATAGGAGCAACCAACAGTGCTTTCCATACTGTATGCCTCTCCTAAGCACACCCAGAGCTCTCCACAAGCCCCTACAGGTTATGTGACTTCATTCACTCATCTGATAAATTCAGTAAAAATGCCCAGTAGCACTCAGTACTTACAAGTGCCCTGTGCAGTTGTTGATGTGGCATCCTGTAGCATATCCCTCCACATTTTTAGATCCCTTTATTAATGCAATCACTGAAGCTGTCAAACAACAGAAAGGTCCTACAGTTTCTTTCTTGCCCCTAGAGTGGAGTGAACTCACAGTCCGACTGGCTCTTTACTTTTAGTACAGTTCCGATATGACATTTTTCTCCCAATGAAACCTTTGCTAAAAGAAAAACTCCATTATATCTTCCCCGTTTCTGACAAGAACAGAAATCATTTTGCTATCAGCATTTCCAACCCTCGTCTATAGATCTGGTTTGAGAATCAAAAATAGAGGAAATTTTCACCCCCTTTCCCTTAGAAGGAAGCTGTTTTCAGCCTCCGTAGATCTATTAAAGGATCGTGACCTGGAAGGATAATGGGCCATATAACATTGTTCTTTTTCAAGATCTAAACTCTGAGGCTATATTAGAGCTTTTGTTTTCAAACAATAAGAATAATGAGTGTATTTCAACAAAGCAGTATACAATCTTACATTTCACTTTGTGAATCTTTTAAAAAAATCAAATGAAAATTAGACAGCTGTAATTTTGGAGCATATCTCACAACTGTCTATTGTTAAGCACCCAAAAAAAGAAAATGAAAGAACTAATGAAAATTAGCATTAGAGTTGGACCGTAGCATGGAGCGCCATGTAGGGCAAACTGGCCAGGGAAGTGGGATAGGATTTGGCACATGCTGCTGCCGCGAGTCACCTCCCCTGTCCCATCCACTCCCATCGCTACCCTCCCCCACCCTGGAACGCCACTTCCCCCTGCCCTGAACGCCTCCACACCGAGCTGCTCCTCGCCACCCGCTGCATGGATCTGGTGCTCTGGGGCCAGTGCGGGCTTCTGTGAACATAAGAAGAGTCCTGCTGGATCAGGCCAAAAACCCATCTAGTCCAGCTTCCTGTATCACACAGTGGCCCCACCAGATGCCTCAGGGAGCACACAGACAACAAGATAACCTGTTTCCTGTTGTCACTCCCTTGCACCTGGCACAGAGAAAACATGTGTAGCAGTGAATGTGAAAACATGATGTGGATTCGGCTTCCTTGGAGTCAGACATTGTTGTTAGCATATCTTTTGTTTGACTTCTTCCTGGCAGAATATCACTTAGCAAGTCTTTGGCAGACGGGGGAAGGTAATTTGCCTACGTGCTTGGGAGCCTTTGGGGTAATGGCATCAGAAATGTGGAAGGCTGATCAGATTCTTCCTTTTACAGCCTGACTCTTGGAACAGGAACACAAGCGCTGTGGCCCTCGCGTTGTGCCTGGCACATGCTCCACTCTTGCTTACAACCCATTGGCATCACACATCACAGTCTTTTGGCAACAGTTCTCATTTTTAGAGGTCACTGGGTAACAGAGCAGAGGCTGGCAGGTCACCAGGGAAGTAAGGGACAGCATCTGGCATGCCACTTCAAGCAGCAGGAGTTCTTGGGCTAGTCATGGTTACAGTCATTTAAATTTTGGTCATGTGGCAGCTTACTGGAAAATAACCAGAGCAGGTCATTGTCCTGGAGTTCAAATCAATGAGATCCAGTTCCCGAGAGCCCACATACTGGTATTTCCCCAGGGTCCAAGTACTGTATATACGGAATGCTAAGTGGTCACAGTTAGCTGAATATGCCTCATCTTTGTATATTTTCCAGGATTGCCCACAGCTGTTTCCTACAGAAGAGATTCTGATTCCTGTTGGTGAGGTGAAACCCATCACTCTGAAGGCTAGAAATCTACCCCAGCCTCAATCTGGCCAGCGTGGCTATGAGTGTGTCCTCAATATCCAAGGCGTGATTCATCGAGTACCCGCTCTTCGCTTCAACAGCTCAAGTGTCCAGTGCCAGAATAGTTCGGTAAGAAGCTGGTGCTTGAGGGTTTGCCGGAAGAAGGAAAAAAAAGATATAGCTGGAACAGAAGAAGGGCTACATGTAAAGGGAGGAAGTACATGTACATGGAAGTGTATTTGTTTGCAACTTTTCTAGGGTGCCTTTCAACAAACATGTTCATAAGGTGATTTACAAAAGAATTGGAAATACAAGCACAGAACAAATGCAATTCAATCAGACAATAATTTAAAGTTACATGCAAGCAACAGTAAAATCCCTCAAATAATCCCAAATGCCGGATTTTATATACCGTATTTATCGGCGTATAAGACGCACCTGCGTATAAGACGCACCTTCCTTTTGGCCCTGGGTTTCAAGAAAAAAAGATTTAAAGCATTTTTGGGCCACTTGGCCACTTACTGCTTGGCTGCTTAATTAGCTAATTTACATAAATTGCACAAAAATACCAGGATCTCTTTTAAAACACACAGCAATAAGACACATGAACAAAATGCACCAGAACATAAATGTACAAGTACAAAAAAAAACCCAGACTCAACCCTTACCCCACCCCACCTATGCAAAGTTTCCAAAGCCTCCCAACTAGGCCCAGTTCAGAAGCTTACCCTTCCGAGGAGAGCTGGGAAGACCACGCCCTCTGCAGCTCAGCTGAACACTTTTCCCCCACGCCAACTCTTTTCCCCCACCTAACCTAACCTAACCTAAGCACAGTTTCCAAAGCCTCCCCAACTAGGCCCAGTTCAGAAGCTTACCAAAGCTGATTCAGCATCGGACAAAAGGTCTTCTGCAGCTCAGCTGAACTGAACTGAGCACAGCGCCCTCTGCTGGCTGCTGAAAAGCTCAACTCAAGCTCGTGCATAAATTAAACCAGACAAACAGCTGTAGATCAGATAGATTAGCCAGGGAAGAAAGCACAAGGGAGCTCTCCTGCTCCGGAAAAACCCCGGTAAGCCCAAAAATGCTTTAAAACGGGTGGGGGAGGGATTTTTTTAGTATTGGCGTATAAGACGCACCCTACTATTTTAGGTCACAAATTTAGACAAAAAAGTGTGTCTTATACGCCAATAAATACGGTGTGTGTGTGTGTGTGTGTGTGTGTGTGTGTGTATATATATATATATATATATATATTCTTCATCTACATATATATTCTTCATCTGCACCCAAAAAGACACAAAGGAAAAATCTATAAGATTTTCAGGGGCCTCTTGTGACTCTGGGGCCACCACAAAAAAAGCTCTGCTCTTGGTAGATAGGCTTACCAGATCTCCAACGGGGACAGAGTGCTAGACCTTTAGGAGAAGGAATGTGGGCAGGTGTAGCTTGTTAAACCTTAGAGCACAATCCTAGGCATGTCTACTCAGAAGCAAGCGCCATTGAACACAGTGTAACTCAGGAAGATCCAAACTTTTTCCCTTTTCCCCCTTTCTCAGGTTCCTGGCACTTGAGAGTGAATGATAAACTTCTAGGCTGGCATATCTAAAATAACAGCCTTGCTAGCATTTCTGTATCAAGGTATCCTAACAGCAATGGATCTTTAGTCTCTGTTTATTCAGTAATTGTGCTCCTCACTTTCAACATACTTTCAGCCTTTGATAAACTATTTTATCAAATCAGAGATTATAATAATAATTGATATATTCCCTCAGGATAACGATAAAAGCCCCAACAAGCAAGCTTGCCTCATAAAAGACTCAATGAGTAAGCTTGCCTCACTGTATAAGATTTGTGAATCCCTCCCCAAGTCTGTTTAAAAAATGGAGGAACTGATGCAATCTGGATTGCATAGCTAAGTCCAATGCAATGGGGGGGGGGATTCAGTTCAATGACCAATTTTTGATTGACGTTAAATAAATATTTAGAAAATGGAAAATCTCCCATAGCAGACATAGGGACCACCAAGTATAAGCCATTTACCTCTTGTGTTCATTCATCAGGACTGCCCATTCCTTGATGCTATGGCAGACTGTTACATAGCACAATGCTAGCTGTTCTGTCTGGCCCCAGTGAATATAGCACCGATTTTTTTTTCTTGTTGTCATTTCTTTTTGAAATGAGATTTTGTGATCCTTGATAACTGGAGGTATATCTTGCTCACATTTACTCATCATCAAAGTACTGAAGGTGCTGCCATTCTAGATGGAGAAATTATGAATGAGGCAAATGTAGATTGTAGAAGAAGAGGCATCAGGAGGAGCATTATTCTGGGAGATGAAACAAAAAAAAAAACACAGGGGTTAAGCTAATCCTGAATTCCAGGCGGGAATGTGCTACAGGCAAGTGAGGTGTTTAATTAGAATCCTGGCCCCAGAGAAGATCTTTTATCTGTCAGCTTCCCCGTCTGTGACTGTGGGGGGTCAGGGAAGGGGGAGCTAGGGCGGAATGTGACAAAGGTGTTAAGGCAAAGCTAATTCACACAGGAGAGATAAAGAGAATTGCAGGCCTCTTATCAGGGAGCTGTCAAATTCCAGGCCACAGTAGCTTGATAGAATGTGCAATATTGGAAAGCTGCCTGTTGCTGGGAGAAGAAGGGGAAGGAAAAGGGATCAGAGAGAGGAAAGGAAGAAGAGAAAAACAGTCTCCCTTAAATAGCACAGGCATGGAGGCCACTGCGTCCTTGCCTGCCGTGAAACAGGGTTTGAGGTGACTCCACCAGCTCTACAAGCTGACACGAATGATGCTAGAATCAGGGCCATTAGCATTTATTGCATCCCCAAGTTCTGTAAACACCACACTGCTGCATTGCAAAGGCATTCATTGTGGTTTGTTTTGTTGTTGTTTTTAACATAGAACTAATAATGGAAAGTTGTACATTATTGGCTTGGTTGATCACTTAGCATTTTTGCCTGCTTCCAAATCTTACCCAGTAGTTCTTTGGGAAAATTCAGATCTAAAGTAGAATAAAAGGGGGGAGAGCCAAAATTATCACAAAGACCTGACAAAGAACCTTGTGAAGTTCAAACTCTCAACACGTTGAAACAACCAATTGGTTCGATAATATTACCAGTATTACTCTGAGACAAAAATTGTGACAAATAACTGAATAATGCCCCAACCCTATCCAGGGCTTACGAATCTCACAACCCACCACTGTAACAGCGCAATCCTATCCAACTTACACCACCCGTGTAACCAGCAGTGCTGCGAGAACAGGAGGCCCCAGAACGGAAAGGGAATTCAAATCCCCTCCAAAGGGGGATTCAAAGGAGATTTAAATCTCCCCTCCCCTCCAAAGCCCTGCCCTCCCCCGCTGGTTACACCAGTGGTGTAAGTTGGATAGGATTGTTCTGTAAGTCTCAGTTCAACAGCATGAAAGCCATGCCACTGTCATATGCTTTGAGGCCACCAAACAGCTGGAGACCCCATGCACACGACAGTGGCTCCCTGACGCCCTGCTGAAGCAGGTAGGGTGGCGGAGGGAGCAGTTCACGAGAGGTTTGTGGACAGAACAGAGCGGAGAGTAGGCTGGGTAAAGGGTGATTCAATGGAGGGAGGGGGTTGATCTCAGCAGCAGCGGCTCATGCAAAGATCCTATCCCCCTTTTCCTGATACTCCCCCTGAGGCTCCTTGTTGTCAGCTAAATAGCTGGCATAGATCCGAGGAGACCCATTGGTGACCAGGCGGCCTATGGGGAGGTAAAAAAGGTTTTTACTTACCTCTGGTTGCACCACCACCACCACCACCACCACCACAGCATGCAGCACACACTCTGTCGGCAGCACTGCATGCTATGGGCTGGCGGGGAATAAGATTGGAGTGCCCGAGAAACTTCAAATGATACATATTTGTATGTATATACATACCTAGCCTATGCCCTTTCTTATTAAGAGGAGACTGCTGCTGGTTTTGTGTTTTATTGTGATATTTTGTAAATTATATTGTAAATTATAGTTTTAAATGCGATTTTTGTGGTCTGTAAGCCGCTTTGTTTACTTGTTTACCTTGTTTACTTGTTTACCTCCACTTTTGAGGAGAAAAGTGAGATACAAAATGAGTAAATAAATAAATTAAATATTTCCAACATGCATAATATTTCCAAAATGAAGAAAACTCTGAACATCTCTTATAAGATTATCCCGTGTGATGGTCACTCACAGATATATTTTATCACTTGCAAATAGCGGCTTCTCAGGATGTGCATATCCTGCAAAAGAGGTCACTTGGACTCATTTTCACGTTCAAATTATTTACACTATTTAGGCCGCAATCCTATCTGCACTTACCTGGGAGTAAGCCCCATAGACTTTAGTGGGACTTACGTCTGAGTAGACATGCATAAGCTTGGGCTGTGAATCAGTGAAAAAGAGATAAGTAATTATTGTACCTCTCTGAGTATGTCATCATAGTCTACAGATGAAGTACCATCTGAGGTCAGGATGGTTATAATAATCCATTGAAATGTTATCTGGAAAGCATTTGTTGGCTGTAAAAAGGCTGGTATACTTAAAAGGTATGCTCAGTCTGTATTTTTTGGTCTCTGTCATGGTGCTACTCTTTTCTCCTTGATTGGCATTTTGTGACATTTTTGGACTGTGTGCACTAACTGTGGACTCAAACCTACTTCAAAGACACCCCTGATGTCTATGCAGCCCAAAATACACTTGTATCATAAGGCGTAAGTGTTTAACGTTATTTGACAATGAGTTCTACCTTCTTGTTGAGAAAGGTAATATCTGAAAAGGACCCCATTACTAGGCATTAAGGCACACCCCCCGCCGGACACCCACTGCCCACCAATGCAAGTAAATAGGACCTTATCGTCCGCGGTGGAGGCGGCGCGATCCCGGACGTGCCGTCGTCATCACCGCGGGTTGCCACGCCCCTTAAGGGTGTAGCAACCCTTTCTTCCCGGCTGGGGCGTCACGACGCCCCAGTTTGGGTAGCACTGTGCTAGTGTAATGAGACAAGACTACAATCTATATCATCCGAGCAGGCTCTGTGATTTTTGAATGAAAGGCTTTTGAATGTATGTACTGCCTAAAATATGGCTATAATGATTAGCACATTTTCCATAGTTTCCTTGGATTATTGTGACGTTTGCATACTTCTAGTTGTACCACAGAAATGTGGTTGAATGTAAGATTTGCTTTTCCATCTAATTAATTCTGTGGTTGTTTATGGGGCTTTACAAACCAAGGTCTGAGTAATGGGAACAGCCTTTCTGAACTGGATAATTAATCTATTACTTCTCTCCTGGCCCTCTTAAGGCAGATAATGGAACAAGAAGTTAAAATGAGCCACATGTTTCTAGGAGCCCAATCCTATGGGCCTGCTGCGCCGCCATAACTCATGTTCTGGTGGCACAGCATGCTTTACAGGGGTCCCAAAAGGCAGGCTTACCAAATCGTCACCGGGACGGGAGCGGTCTACCCTTAAGGGGGCAGGGCGTGGGGGGCGCGATGCGTTCTGGCCCCCCCACGCCCCGACCCCTTAAGGGTAGACCGCTCCCATCCCGGCAACGATCTGGTAAGCCTGCCAAAAGGCAACCAGCCATTCCGTGCAGCCAGGCCACTTCCACAAGCAGTGTGCAGCTGTGCGCCAACAGCCTCCAAAGAATCCCTATGGCAGAAAGGGGAGGAAATGGGGAGAGACTGGTGCAGAGAGTGTCAATGCTGGGAAGGGGGCTGTATTGGCTACGGCAGCACAGCCGAGATCCTATTCCCCTTCCCTGGTCAACTCAGACTTGCTCCAGAAAGTAGACCTATTGCAGCATCGGAGGCTTACCCCCTGGTAAGGAAATAAATGTTCCCTTACCTGGAAGAGACCTCCAGGACTCCTCCCCCCCCCCTTAGGATGCAGCGGACACTCAGGTGGCATGGCTGCATCGGCAGGGTAAGAGCTAAATAGGATTGGGCTGTAAACCATATATTTTCCTTTCACTCAGAACAATGTTATTAATGTATTCTATTTCCTTATTCCCTAGTACCTCTATGATGGAATGGACATAAGTAACCTAGCAGTAGATTTTGCTGTGGTTTGGAATGGAAACTTTATTATTGATAACCCAGAGGACTTGAAAGGTAAAGATTTCTCAGATTATTTTGATGTCTGTTAATTAGTAGAGTGGGCTAGATGAAAATCTGATTGAGAATTTTGAAGATTCTTTATCCATTTGAGGACATTTTGTTTCTAAACACTCCAGCAGTTTTGCTAAAAATCTGCTAAAAGCAACTTGGTTGTGCCTTTCATTCCTGGCCTTCTGGGAGATGAGACATCTGAAGAGTGGCTTTTGGCATTGCAAAATAAATGCTTAAAAAAACCAACACAGATTTATATCTGTAGTATCTCAGAGCTCTTCAAGACTGATTGTAAACTTGCCCCATTGATGATGTCATCCTCTGAAACAGAGGTGGCCAACCTTTCAACATGAATGCTCCTGGCCCTTTAATAGCTATATAGTTGAAGGCATTTCAGCAGATGCAGCTGCTTTAGCAGCACCATCAGCAATTGCAGCTGCCAAGATTCTGTCTTCTCTACACAACTCTTAGGAACCCAGAGGCCCTAATGGTGGATGGTTGGCCACTCTAGCTCTGAAACAACCTACACAGGATGAGTTTGTGCAACCAGTCAGTGAGAAGAGGCAGGAAGAGATGTATCTATTTATTTCATACACTTATAGGCCATGTTTTCTGCCACAAAGGTACACAAAGGGGCATATAGTATTATACCATAAAATACAAAACACAAACATTGCATACAAAAAACTTAAAATTGAGGAGTATGAAACCAGTGAAACCCAGAATTCACATTGCCTCAGTTAAAAAAGCAAATGTTCTTCATGTAGTTTATTGAGGGAAACACTTTTGGAAGCATAAAGATCATCCACATTTCCCTAAGTGATGATAGACAAAGCACCAGATTAATCTCCTATGACACCATATTTGAGAAAGTGTGTGCCACTGTTAAGTAGTCATGTTTTGTGTCCTTACCAAGGTAGAGCATGGAACAGGGCCTTTCCAGCTAATCTCAGGAAGAGATCAGAGTTCAGGGAAAGAGAGAACGAAGGAGGGGGTGGGCGGAATGGGGTGGTGACAGGGCGGGGAGGAGGGCGGAACAGGCCCAGGAGGGGGCAGGATCTGCGATGGCAGCACGCACCGAATCCCAACCCCCTTCCTGGGCCTGATCTGCCTTCCTGGATCAACACGAACTTGCACCAGCGATTGAGCTTGCGGTCCAAGTTGACCCATAGCGGCTGCTGGGGTTTATAGCTGGCATGGGTCCAAGGAGACCCATAGGCAATCGAAGAGCTTACAGAGAAGTAAAGGAAAATATTTTCACCTTTCGATCCCCACCCCCATCACCACAGCATACAGCACTTGCCTATTTTTGACGCGCTTGCATGCTATAACGGGGCGGAGGATAGGATTGGTCTGCAAGTTGGGTTAATCCATGTAATGTAGGAGGAAAACTGTTTAAGGTAGCTGCTGCTACAGGTGGACTACCTAGAATTAAATACATGATTCCAGAGTCTGTTATATGACTAAACCTGTGGCAGCTCAGACTCAAACAAGCCCTGTGAAAACAGCAGACTTGCTCCCTGAAATGAATAACCATTAAAGAGTCTGGTTTTTACAGCAGTGAGGACATCCATTTAATGGGTTCCCGTTTGTTCCCATCTGAGCTATATTTTGCTTTTGAGTGCGTTTGAAGTTTACTGTGGAACCTGATATATTGGAAGTCCTGCCAGGCTCCCTGGGAATGGAGACATTGTTTTCAATGAGGTCTTTCTTGGTTGAAAGCAGTGGAGGAAACTAAACAAAGAGGTTTTGAAGGCTGTCGTCCAAATCAAGCATGGCAGAAATAATATCTGCAAACATCTGCAGAAAGGTTCAACAGGAAGGAGAAGGGTTTACATGCCCCCATTGTCCAAACTCTTGTGTGCAAGCAAAGACCTTACAAGACCTTGCCCATGGTTCTTGAGTTATGCTTTTGGTTACATCCTGACTGATTCTGTTAAGTAATATATTTTGAGAGAATTATTGTAGCATGGATAGGGAGCAATTTAGTCGACAACTGTGTAGTGGCTTTTGGTCCAATAAGACTCAGCAATGCCAGATATAAGATACAACAATGCTCAGAAATTTCTGAAAAAGATGCTAAAAATGTGTTGGAATATTGTATATGATGGACATGCGTTTAAAAAAAGAATATTTTGCAAAAGCTTGTGAGCTAGAGTAAAAGAGATGTCAGTTGTCAGACAGCTACTGGTATTGCAACCAAATCTTGCTAAGAAATCTGCATAACAAATAACTCACAGGTGGCTGGTCTCTCGTTTATTAGGGAATGCAAGAGACAGTTGTGTGGGCTTGAAAAAGCATAGAAACCTCTACATTACTGATTACATGAAAGGTTTTTGAGAGAATTAGGGCCCAATCCTATCCTTCTTCTCCCATGTAGCCATGCAAAAAAGGCTTGTGCTGCATCCTGCGTGGGGGGAGGGGCAGCTTGGGAGAGGTAAGGAAAAATATTTTCCCTTACCTCTCTGTAAGCCTCCTGCTTGCCAATGGGTCTCCTTGGACCTTGCCAGCTCTTTAGCTGGCACAAGTCCGAAGAGAGAAAGTGGGCATGTTGGAAGGGGATAGCATCCAGCAGAGACGTCGCTACGCTCGGAGCAGGTTGCCCCCCCCGGAGCCCCCCAATAAAACTGTCCAAATGTTAGGTTTCGTTTTTGGTTTTTTGTTGTTGTTGTTTTTATTGTTTTCCGGGGGGGTTAAGTGGTAACGGGGCACTGTGTGTTTGTGTATGTGTGCTTTTCCCCCACTTATCTTGAATATGGGAAGCTTCCAGTGACGATCTTCTCCCTGCGCCCAGCGCGAACTCTGTAAAGCGCCCAGCAGCGCTTTCCAGAGTTTGCGCAGGCGCAGAACGTCGATTGGAAACTTCGTCGTTCTGCGCATGCGCAGGTCTTCCACAGTTCGGCAGTGCACGGCTTCATGCACAGCTAAAGCAGCTACTACAGCTGCCAGAACCCAGAAGGCAGTGGACAAGCCCAATTTTGGGCTGTTTATAATGGAAAAGCTGCACATACAGGTGATGCAGGAAACCAGCTTAACAGTATTGTGTGTTTTTCTGCTATACATTCTAGTTCTTGAGTTTTTGAATTGTTTGTTGCCTCTACTCTCTTTTCATCGGTTATTACTAATTTGTATTTTATTATTGTGTTAATTTTGTGGTTAGCTGCCTTGAGTGTTTTTCAGTGGAAATGTGGTATTGACTAAATAATAAATTCGAGGGATTCCAGTCCCATATTGACTTTTAAAATGAATGCATATACAGTCATTCACATGAAAATGTATTCACGGAGACAAATCCCTGTACAAATATACAATGTAACATGTGAATAGTCCTAATAACTTATGAGAAAGAAGGGGAACATTTCTCATGCATTGGGGGCGGAATGTGAAAAACCCAGTTTGTTTCTGTCCACCAAACTGCAAAGACTACAGGACAATTCAGTTGAGTCTTTATGCATGTTTTTAGATGTATGTTGTCCTCCTGTCAGTGCAGCTCTCCACTTGTGAAACAGATGTAGACAGGAAGTGATGAGAGAGACTGCAAAACTCTTGCACACAGAATTGCTTACAAGAGGGTGCAAGTGTGGGATGGGATCAATCAGCCCCCCCCCCCCCGGTAACTATCTGGTTTTTAATATGAAGAGATTTATTTAGAATTTAAAAGAATGCTAGGACAGAAATGTTTGTCTTTTACATATACAGTATGTGTTCAGATGGCTATAAATAAATACTGTATAAGCAACGATGCCTGATAATTGGAACCATTAAAAGTGTTTAAAAAGGCTGAGACTCCAGTTCAGACTGAAATCCTCAAAACTCGCCCAAAAGTATCAAATGTGTGTTTGCCACAGAAGCTTGCTCGTCACACCTTTTATCACTATTGAGGTTACACTTCACTGGCAGTAGTTTGGTGTTAAATTATTGCAACAGGAGGATCCAAGCACTCTGGGGAACCAGCAGTAAAGAATCTGTGTAAAGTACTGTTCTTGAGCAGAGAGTAATAATTACTCCTGCCTCCCTGGGCGGGAACCGTTCCACAGAGCATGGTTTTTCAAGGCTGTATCTTTCATTCTCTCATTCCCAATGAAAGAGAATTTGAGGGGACAGTAGAACTGTAATCCCCCACCCCAAAGTGGCAATGTGGACAGCGCATAAGCGACGTACTTTGTCTTTGCTGCTGAAGCTATTGCGGGTGTAGATATTTATTTATTTAATAAATTTCTATCCCGCTTTCTCCCCCCATAGGGGGGACTCAAAGTGTCTTACAATATAGTATAAAAATATGGAAAGCCAGTTTACCCACCATCTTTCTTTTTATTATCACCATGCTCTTTCACTTGTGCCATATTATGTATGTTTAAAGAATTTGCCTCCCCCTCCCCCTTATGTATTATGGCACTACTCTCAAATATAATGACTTTCAAAGCCCAGATTCTTCAAAAATGGAGATGTGGACAGTAAACTGGGGCTACTTGGAAGCTCTGTCCGCCACCCTTTGGCCACACTATGCTGTGCCTGCCGCAGCCAAAGATGGAGTGTTGGCTTTGGTTTTATGGCTGGAGAACAGGTGTTCTCCAGGTCCATTGCAAGTTATTTCGTATGTGAGAAAGCCATTTGCAATTTTTATGAGGATGGCAAAAACCAGCTAAGCCAGACATGAAACTATTGTAGGGACAAAGTTTGTTCATATTACCATGGTGTGAAAGTGCTAGTGGTGTGTACTGTACATTCAGCATGATTCTTTAAAATTCATTGAGAAAAATCAGTGTTGTTTGTTAAGCACTGTGTGCCGCTTTTCTGTCATATTCGGTGTTCAAGCAGCTTACCAAAAGCTCATAAAAGCACCAGTGTAGTAACAATGTAAAACAGCAGATAAAATCTGTGAGCATTCTATTCTACTTATATAATAATAAAAGCAGATGTTAATCATCAACCAGAGCTGGGCAAAGACCTCCTGGTGAAGACTATGCCAAATGCTTCCGCCCCCTTACCTGTTGATGTGCCTCTGCCCCTCCCACACTCTGGATTAGAAAGGGGTGCACTGCCCACCACTAAACTCTCCTTCCTGTTTTGCTCTGTTCCTTGCCCAATCTGTTTCTCTCCCAATATAGGGAGTGGGAGGAAGAGGAACTGAGGAGGTATGTGGCTCTCGGTCTACCTCATGAATGGGCCAATCCTATCAGCAGCCAACTGACCAACCTGAGCCCCCCCCAACCCCAAAATGCTCTCAAGCAAGAAATGCAAAGAAACCAGTTTGCCCACCAAAAGCCCAGGCAAACTGGCCAGTTTGCCTGATTCTTAGAAAATAATAATGGAGCTCCATGTTTGTCTCTGTTGGGAGGGAAAAGAAGCTTCTTGGCCAATATCCAACCACCTAAACTCTGGAAAAGGCCTAAGATTAGGTTCTCAGCTGCTGGGCACATTCACACATCAGCCAGCTTGTATAGGAGTCAGTGAGATGCTGCAAATCAAACCTTTCAGCACTGTGAGCAGATGTGCCTCCATTGGTTTGGCAGGTGTACGCTGCTTATCTCATGCTCTTGTTTTTTGTCTCCATAGTTCATCTCTACAAATGTGCAGCCCAGCGGGAAAGCTGTGGGTTGTGCCTGAAAGCCGATCAGAAATTTGAGTGCGGCTGGTGCACTGGAGAAGGGAAGTGTACTCTGCGTCAGCACTGTGCCTCCCCTGTTGGCGGATGGGGACGGTGGCTCGACTGGTCAAGCAGAAATGTCAAATGCTCCAACCCGCGCATCACTGAGGTAATGATAATCAGACAGATATCTTGCATCTTTGTTTTCTGATCCATGCTGTTCTTTGCGTTTTCTTCTTTTGTTATGAATCAATGTTTTTCTATCCTATAAGTGCCTTAATGTGCATATGTTAATAAATGTGTAGGCTATGTGGTTGTCTATATGGTCACTGAAATACTGCTTGTGCATGCTTTTGGACAAGCAGAGAGGGAGTATTTTAAATCTGAGGTAGCGTCAGATACATGTACTGTAAATATAGCACTGGTTTTAGTTTTATCTAAAACCATCCTCTCTTTCCTACATTGTTTTCCATTGTATAGATTTATTCATGTACCACAAAACTGGTCTTCCAGAAGCTCACTGAGCTGATTTTGTGATTTGTGAGAGCCTTAGGGCCCAATCAGCTGTGCCTCTTCAAGATAAAGAAATATTTGTTCCCTTACCTCAGGGCTGCATTGCATTGCATCAGCGCTGGAAATTTGGATAGGATTGGGCCCTTAGACTGCAATCCTATATACACTTACCAAGGAGTAAGTTTCATTGAATATAGTGGAAGTTTCTTCAGAGTAGCCTTGCATAGGTTTGTGCTCAAAGAACTATTGAGTTCTTTGTTCAATAGTGGTCATTTGACCTATTTGGGTATGAGTGACATCTCTTAATTTTTGTGGAACAATCAACCATGCCAAAGCATAAAATTTCTCTATTTATATCAAGAGGCAGTTCCTTTCATGCATGAAAGCAATCTAGGGAGTTCTTATTAATATAAGCAGTTCTGTTCAATCACATTTGTATCTCACTCTCACTCTCTAAGGAGCTCAGGGTCGCATACATGGATATGGGTTACCCCACTTTATCATAACAGCCCTATAAAATGGATTAGGCTGAGTGAAAGTGACTAGCCCAGTCAGGAAGGTCACGCAGTGAGCTTCACAGCTGAGGGGAGATTTGATCTTTCATGTCCCCACCAAAAATGCATCAACTTACTGTAGGCCATTACATCACCCTATTTCTCAGTTCCCAATTTGGGGTTGTTTCGTAACATATGATCCTGATACCACCAAGCATATTGTACAGAAGAAAGTTCCACTAGCCTGCAGTGAAACTTAATTCCATATTCATATGCTTAGATGTTAGCAACCCTTTCTCTTCCTGGTTCCTCCTTTTTTGTCCAGATGTAACATGTTCCCCTCATGACACAAAGCAGGAACAATAAAGCTGCATGTGATTTCCTATTAAATCAATTTGTAGCATCTTTAATGTATAGCCAGTGTGCACTTCTGCTGGCCTTGATCACCTACGCTTGGTTGTCAGACTGAGCCATCAGGTGTCCTTTCTGCCCTTCGGCAGGCATGCTAATTAAAACAGGGAAGTAATTAGTCTATAATTGATTTCTCTGGATTGCAGGCCACTACAGGGGCAAGAATCTCATGAAAACTTTGTTCACTCTGAAGCTCTCAGTGGTGGAAACTGGAAAAACTAGCATTAGCCTTCATCAGTGATTCTGGGCCCACAGACCAAGAAATCTATTCATTTATTTAAAAGCATTTATATCCCACATTTCCAAGCCCCTTCAGGCAGCTCAAAGCAGCTTACAAACGATTACTGTAATAAAACAATGCAGACAGAATTTTTTAAAAAAAACAATAATAAAACCACAAAACAATATAAGACAATATCAAAGCAGCAATTAAATCAGCAGCACAACAGATAAAAAAAATAATTGGGAGCCAAAACATTAAAAAAAAAATAGAACCCAAACCCAATCAGTTCAAGGTTAGACAAAAACAGAAAGTTTTAATTTTCCTTTGAAGTGCCAGCAGAGAGGAGACAGTTCTGATCTCAAATGGGAGTGAATTCTGTAAGTCGGTTGCCACCACGGAAAAGGCCCTGTCATGAGTCAGCATCCACCATATACCTAAAGGTGATGGTGCCTGCAACAGGAACATGTGGTGTGACTTCACAGGATAGGCAGACTCATATGGGGAGACACGATCCTTCAAGTATCTAGGTCCTCAACCATTTAGGGCTTTATAGGTCGTTATCAGTACTTTGAATTGTGCTTGGAAACATATAGGCAAACAGTACGCATGCATAAATGGGCCGTGGCATGGTCACAACCCTTGGTACCAGTCAGCAATCTTGTGGCTACATGCTGTACCAACCGAAGTTCCCAAACAGTCTTCAAAGACTGACCCAAGTAGAGCATGTTACAATAGTTCAATGCAGATGACACCAGAGCATGGGTAGCCAAGGCCATTGAGCCCAGAAAGGGCTCTACTTTAGCCCAGAAAGGATGCAGCTGGTGAAGAAGCATCTTTAGAGGGGTGGGGGGTCCCGGACATTGGGGGTGTTAAGCGGCGGGGGGTACATTTTCACCGTGCGGCGCAAAAGCACCACCCTGGTGTGTTTTTGGCTGTTTGTAGGCCGTACGGAGCCTGGGAGGACTGGAGGATTGGCCCTCCCACCCTTCCAGGCTCCGTATGCCCCCAAAATGGCCAAAAATATGCCAGGGGGTGCTTTCGCACCGCCGCTGAATTTCGAAGGCTCTCAGCCACAATGATTGCCTGGATGTCCAAGTTTAAAGCCAGGTCCAGGATGACCCCCAAGATGCAAACCTGATCTTTCAGTACCATCCAGAATATGTTGGCAGTTCAATTCCTAGTTTACAGATCTCCTCACCAATAGTACTTTGTCTTGTCTGAATTTAATTTAAGACATTTTTACCCAAGGGTGTATACAGTATATGCAACAAGAGTTAAATGTGTACACATGTGGGCTGGGACATTCTGTAATTATTAAGCCTGAAAATTCTATTTATCATAACACCCACGTGTTTTGGCCATTCAGTATAAAATGTGACATGGAGAATGTCTTTTATGTGGATTATAGTCTTGCCACATTTTTAAAAAAATGACTGCATGATAGCAGTTTTAAAATTTTAGTTTAAGGTTTGAAGATGATGTTATCAATCTTCTCCCACTCCACAAAATTGTATAACATATAATATTTTATATTAAAAAATCAAGTATATTGCAGATGGTCTTACTTTCACTGCTCTGATGAAAATTCCTTGTGTACTCCTGATGTTTTAAAGTTTCAGCATTCTCATTTTAATCAGTGTTACTGATCTAAAGACAAGTAATAATTATATTGTATGGTATTTGTGGCAATGATCTTTGCCACAAATTGCACAAGTGGTAGGGGGGAAGTGGAGGAGAGAGAGAGAGAGAGACTATGTAGACATGACACAGGAAATCCACAATCAGACAATCAAGTTTACCCCTGGCTTTTTTAAACATTTACTGCAAGCAGAGGGGGGGGGATGGGGCAGGGGCAGAAGATTGTATTGGGGCCATGGCACTGGGGGAGTATGAGGTTTTCTTCTCATGCCATTTTCCAAATTCAATTTATCTCCCAGAGCTGCTATTTACCCCACAAGGTACCCATATGATACCTGTATATTTTCCCCAGTGGTTCCCCAGGAAGCCAATTCACAGCCCAATGTTATGCATGCCGCCCAATGAGAGAGAGTTGGGGAGAAAAAGTGGTACACACAAAAGACAGAGGGAATCTCCTGTGATTTGCTAATTGGGTAGCTATGTGAAAAGGGGGTTAGATTTTACTAGGCAAAGTGTTAGCTGTTAACCTCTTATTATCACAAATGTGACAATAGCAAAATCTTGGTATATCGTTAAAGCCATTCATGCTAGATGTGCCAAACACATTTGTCAAGTAGGTAACCATGTTTCTTTCCCTGTGCATGTATGGATCATTTTATAATATCATGTTTATTATGGTAGTTCTTGATTGTGAGCCTACTGTGCTACACAGTCTGCAGACACAGATTTGTCAATAGGCCCTTACTTGCCAAAATCTTTAAAAAAAAAACCAAAGTAACTGTGAGGGGTCAGGATTGAGGACCTGGGGGTTTGTGCAAACAAATGGGAGTAATTTACTATAATGACTTGCAGCACTATTGCAACAAAACACTTGGCAGCAGTGTAGTCAATGAGTACAGCAGGAGAACGTTGCCTTTTGATTATTCTACAGGGCATCGGCTGATCAAACTGCCTGATAGTTTCTTGGGAGGTTAATAGGCCACTTGGGAACTGGAACAGAAGCTTTCTTTCTCCACTGCTTCCCTACATTCCTCATTAAGCTCCTTTGAATCACTCCTCACCCTCTTTGCAGGTTCATTTTTTTATTTATAAAAATTACTTAATGCCTCAATTTATTACTTTTTGACAAGAAATGGCACTTATTATTACAAGTTGGTGAGTCTCTATTAACTTCACTTCGTCATCTTCAAATCCTGACTTGAAAGCTCTTGTGAAAGCAAAGAATGTTTATAGATGGCACACAGAGATACCAGCTAGCACTCTCAGGTCCCATCAGCTTATATTTTTAGTTTGTTGGCTACGATCCAGTATCATCTACATGTGCAGCCAGTAAGTATTTTAGCAGTACAAGAGGTGGAGGCAAGAACCCAAATGTACACATTGATCTGGGACAGATGTGCCAATAGACCAAGTGTATTCACAGAGAGAAATAATGCATTGAATCCTGGTGCTAATTTAGTTCCAGTGAAATTCCTCTAGAGCCAGGTTTGGCCTTAAGATCTGAGTTAATGTGCAAGCTACATTTAGTAGTTTTGGAGTCCCTGGCTGCTGGCTTTAAGATTGGGTATTTGCCAGTTTCGTAAGCAATCTGTATCCCGGTGCCTAATTAGGGAAGCATTCATGGTAGTCATGGCCACACTCTTAAATATGGTGTCCACCCTGGCCCTTGGCACAACCTTATGGTGTCTGGGCCTGAGGCTCTTGGTCTCAGCGGAGTTGAGTGCCAACCTGGAAACCTGGCAGACCTGGTCAGAGCCATTGGCGAGCCCAGGCTAGCATCAGGAGGCCTCCGATAAGTACTGGGGGAGGGGGTTGCAGAACCCAGGTTCTTCCTCCCGAGCCAGTCTCCCTTCACAGAGGAATTTCATGGCTTAAGTTGCCTGACCGATCCTGCCAGACTACTGGCCCTCGGGGCAGAAGACCCCTCTTCTCATTGCCTTCCTGCTGCATATGATTGCTGGGTCTGTCCTGCTGGTCCGCCCTTTCCGGCTGTACCCACAGCTCAGAAGGGCCCCCGCTCACCTCTCGACCCCACGCTCTGCCCGTGCCTGTCGACCATTCGAGAGGGATCCCCACTGGGCGTGGCTCATCCGGCGGGTCCCGCGCCACTGGAATGAAGCGGGGTCCTCCAGCTCTTGCCATCAGCGGTGCTTATATCCATGGTAATAGAAAGGGCAAGCATGCACACCGCTATAAAGCTCACACCCTTGAAATGAGTTACTTCAACGTCTATTTCTGCCACTATAAATATGTATACTGTCTTTGTACGGGACTATAAAAGAAATGTTTTTAAAGTCTCCTTTACTGTGATTTTTCCCATGATTGCTTCCAAACAGTAACATGTAAACGAGCCTAAAAATGTGCTTAGTCAACTCCACCAGCCCATGCCCATTGGGTTTTGGGGCTATGCTAGCAACAGCCTTACTTTTCAGTAAGATTTAAGTAAAGCACAATGTTATGCTGGCTCTCTGCCCAGCATTGAATTTTTCATCCTCCTCCTCCAGCCATTAGGAACCAAGCAATACTTCTCTCTTTCAGCTTGATTCTGTGTGACACTGAGACCCACCCACCCTGCTAACCTGATGGGCTCAGAGGATTTTTTTTTTCCCCCAAGGGTTTTTGTTTCCATTTTTTTTATTTTTTTTAATCAAAACCCAGCGTCTTTCTATAAATAAACAAACTTGCCTTCTCAGCATTTTAACGTTACTCTTCTCATAGAGGTCTCTGTACTGTTTGCAAAGAGCAGGGGGGGTGGGGGGAGGGTTGCATGTCACCAGGAGCAAAAAGGCCTGCAGTCTGCTCTTCCCACAAAACTGTTCAGACAGATGTAACTTTTTCAAAAAGCAGAGATTTTGATTCACTTCCTTGAACTAAGCCGAGGGTAAAAATAAATCCTTGACCTAACAAAGAAAAAACTCACAGCAAGTGTGGACCAAGTTTATTTATTTCAAGAATTTACACACCTCCTTTCCTAGGTTCAAATCCCTGCACAGCCATGAAGCGTCCTGGGTGACCTTGGGCTGTCAGCGCTATCTCTCAGCCTAACCTCCCTCACAGGTTTGTTGTGAGGACAACATGAGGGAAGGACCTATGTACGCCACCCTGAGCTCCTTAGAGGAAGTGTGGTATAAAAATGTAAAAAATAAATAAAAACAAATCTGAGGTGGCTAACAAGCCATATCAGTTAAAACAAAAAACAAAGCATAAGATATCAGATACAAAAACACACTAAGCAGCAATATAAAACCAATACAGTCCATGTGATTAACAACACAATCCTGTGTAACCTTGCACCGGTGTAACAGTAGATGCACCGGTGTAAGTGCACTTATACCGGTACATCTGCTGTTACACCTGTGCATCTACTGTTACACCAGTGCAAGGTTACACAGGATTGCGCTGTAAAACAGCAGTTGTCTCCTAGGACAGGCAGGGAAACTTTCAACTAACAGAGACTAGAATATTGTATTCTTGATTATGCTGTCCAGCATGAAAAGAACAAAACGCAGTGATTTGACATCTCTATCAAAGGACCTGTAAACTAGAGAGAGGAAAGTGTTAGTCCACCCATTTCAGAGACTCTCAATGTGAGCATCTCAGAGATTTCTGTTGTTAGAGAAGAATAGATGTTGTATCTGCGTCTTAATTCTACATGCCCAAATGTGTAACCATGATGTAGCAATGGGGAGGAGGCCACAAGATTACAAGGACCTTTCTCTGCACCTTCTGCATTGTGGAGATCCTCCAGATAACCAGTGGCATCACAAGCGGGGGTGCCGGCTGCACCGGCTGCCACCCTCAGGGGGTGCCACCGCACTGCCTGTGCCTCCAGGAAGCGACCCTAGCTCACCTCAGGCCCAATCGCCTCCTGCACTCCCGCCGGTAAGAACATGAAGCGCCAAAGGGTTCCAGGGCAGGCCAACACCTGCCAAGCAGGGGCAGCAATGTGGAAAACCTGGTAGGTTGGGGGTGACGTAATACGTCATTACGTCACCTCCAACCTTCCTCTTGTGGTTAGGCACCACACCCCAGCAGCAACACGACTGCAGATAACCGTTACATCTGCCGCGATATTAGCCACTGTTAGAGCTAACCAGGAACCCCTTTTAACTCAGGGTCTGAAACAACAGCTAAAAGTTTGTTCAGATCCTGAATTGAGAGAGGTGGCTGGTTCTTCTAACCATGATTTAACATCACTGCAAATGTAACGGTTAATCATAGCTAGATTCAGCAGGTGGGAGATTTGTGGTCCATAAGGGAGTGGTGAGGGGAGGAAGCACATGATCTTGTAAATTCACTTCTAATTGCTAATCAAGTGTAAGCACTTGGCAACATTACCTCTGTACCAGCCCTCGAACACATGCTTTGTTTTGTAAACATTCTGGAAAATAAGGAAGGAGTGTGAAGTTTCGTCAGAAGCAGATTTTTCATGAAAAGTTTAAACAGTTCAGTGGAGGGCTAAGCTTTCACAATTGTAATGAGCCAGGGAGGAGTGGAGAATTAGGGAGATCCTTACTTGTTGACATAAAAGAAAAGGCAATTATAACATAAACACTTTGCTATTCATACAAGCCATCTTTGGGATCCACCCTATGTTCTTCTTGACAGCATAAATCTTTCCCTGCTGCCTGCAGCCTCAGTGATTAAATAAATAAAAAATCAGCCTCCTTATGAACAAGCGGCACTCTGATCTCCTATTCATTTATTTGCAGGCCTCATTAATATAACATCACTGCAACAAACAGCTAACGCGGGTTGAGGGGGAGCAGTGTCAGGCTGAATAATGGAGTTGCTCTGCTGAGATAACAATTAGGTTTGGAATGTACTATCAGCTAAGACAGAGACAAGGAGTGATCATGCCAGGCTGATGATCCAGCACCGTGGATGTGCTGCTGAGCCCCTGCTGGGCTCATCTACTGGGATGTAGCCAGCTACAAATATAACAATAGAACAAAAAGAGAAGGAAAGAGATGGCTTCTTTGCATTTTGGTGCAGCTTTTGTAAGACCACGACTCTGTCTTCTTATTACATCCAGGGTGGCTTATATTGACGGGCTCCTTTCCCAGCAGTGATTCATTTGTTGTATTTATGTCTACATTTATCTTGCTTTTTCATATTTATTTTTGTTATATAATGTAATAAATCTATTTATTAGTAAATCGTTTATTAACATATTTAAAACAAAACTTAAGCATAGAATGCCAAACTGTAACACACGAAGGACTGTCACCTCTCCTTTTGTGGAGTATAGACATCAGTAGGATTGTGTTTCTGTTAATGGTACATGGTATGTGCATGGCATAGCACTGGCACACCTGTGCTTTTCTATGATTGCATTGCAGCTTGTGCAAGGCCTTGACCTAGTGTAGTTGTATTGAGATGCAGCAATGGTGTAACTTCCTGTATTGTGTTCCTGTTGCAGGGCAAGCAAGGCAACATCATGACCTGCAAACTTCCGCTGGCACATTGCCCCCTGAGCCCAGTGCCAGCCACTTATTGTTTTGCACAGCAGACCATTAAGGACTGCAATGGGGGACAAAGGAAATACAGGGCCCATACCATTTACCGTATTGTCCCGAGTATAAGACGCACCTGATTATAAGACGCACACTTAAAGTTTGGTGCTATTAAAAAAATGTAATTAAATCACTGGCATTAAATTGCAACAGCCTGATTATAAGACGCACCCCTAGTTTAAAAACTTAAATTAGGAGAAAAAAGTGAGTCTTATACTCAGACCAATATGGTATACAGTAGGATAATGGAATTCTTGCTTTCTAGATCCATGCCTGCATTTGTCTCATATGAGGAAAGCTTTCAAAGAAGTCATATTTAGGTTATGAAAGATAAGCAAGGTAGTACCTGAGGTACCATGATTAATTAATATTTTGCAACATGGAAGAAGTATTTGTAGCTTTGGGGAAGGTTTGCTAATATATGCTTGTCCTCATACACGCTTCCTCCTGAGTGACACCTTCATAATGCAATGTAATACTTTGCCTAGTATAGCTTCTTTCAACCGGTGATTATCAAGCACTCTAGATCGCAGCAGCAGCTGGAGAATTGTGACATACTGGTAACATTGGGATTAGAACTCACAAATAGCAAATTTCCAGCCCCTTTTCTGAATGGTAATGTGAACTAGGGCCCAATCCTATCCAACCTTCCAGCGCCGATTTAACTGTAATGCAGCGGCTGTTCCCTTATGCTTACAAGAGCTTGAAAGGGAACAAATGTTTCCTTACCTTGAGGAGGCCTCTGTGACTGCTCCCCCCCTCCACAGCAGGATGCAGCGCATGCCCCATTGTCATGGCTGCATGCATCAGTGCTGGAAAATTGGATAGGATTGGGCCCTTTGAAAAGTAGAGGCTTGACTTTGGAAAATAACGACCTCTCTCTGTATCTCCTTGTTGTAAGGATGAATGGGATAAGGATTATTAAGCATCTTCTTTGTTAACGCCCAACTAAGGATTATGCCTATACAGAAACAAGCCCTGCACATGCATCTGTAACTGGATGGGGAATTGCATATGCAAACAGGTGTTATATGATTGATACTCCAGCCCCATCCTATGTGTGTGGGTGATACTCCTAAGTAGATGTGTGTGCATAGCTCTTTAAAAAAAATGTAGGAATTCTACTGATCAGCTGTTCAGCTAGTGGAACAGAGGACTGGATTCAGTCACACTCTCTCCCCCATATATGCCATGCAGCTAAGTCAGTGGGGCTGCAGCTTCAAGAGATATGTTCATTTAGACCTGGTTACTACATATATGTTCTTTTGAACTGGGATTGAAAAGCTTAGTATAGACAATAATATATAATGAACCGAAGCCCATCTGTGATGTTTTTGCTGATAGATAAATTTTGCCAAATGCACCCCTTTTCCAAAATAAGCATTTCTGTGACATAATTCATTATGTCTTATGATGTTACTGACTAAAGTTGAGCAAAATATGTCGGCAGTTCGAATCTGCGACGCAGAGGCGGAAGAAGGATGGAGTGCGTGGAGCAGACGCGCCTGGCAGGGGCGCGGCGCGGGGGGTGCAGTCAGCATTGGGGGGGTACTTACCCACGCGATGTTTCGGCCCTCCCACCCTCCCTGGAACTCGTTTTGGCTCCAAAAAGGTTCTGAAGCCAGCGGGGGGCGCGTTCGTTGTCGCACTGGGCGCGACGACGTCACGTCACTTAGGCCCCGCCCCTTGGACCGGGCGCCGGGAGGGCTAGTGGCATTACTGCTGCGACGGGGTGAGCTCTCGTTGCTTGGCCAGCTCCTGCCAACCTAGCAGTTCCAAAGCATGTTAATGCGAGTAGATACCGCTTGCGGGAAGGTAAACAGCACTCCGTGTTCCAGCTCCAGCGCAGCTACGCACTGCAGCAAGGAGAGTCATGCCGGCCACATGACCACGGAGGCGGCTTCGGACAACGATGGCTCTTCGGCTTTGAAATGGGGATGAGCACCACACCCTAGAGTCGGACATGACTGGACTTAATTGTCAGGGGTCACCTTCACCTTTACCTTAAGTATTTATTTTCAAAATATACTGCATATATGTTGACGATAGCAAGGATTTCCACCTTTGTTATTGGTCCTGCATGCCTTTAACAGCAGCCTGACAAGCAGAAGTTTATCAAGTGAAGCTTTCCCCATCACATTTCCATTCCAGGAAAAGCTTCACCTGAAAAATTTCGTTGTGCCAAGCGGTTATTAAGGGCATAGAAACAGGGCTGATAAAAAGATGGCAGCCTCAATGATGACTGGTATTCTCCAGACTCTGTGATGGCAACAGAAGCTTACCTTGCAAAATTGGCCCTTAAATCTACATGAAGCTTTTGGTTTACAGACATGACAGCCAGATGGACTTTGCTCCAGTCCAGTTCTGTACGGAGGGGCCTATGTGCAATTGGTATCTTTTGCTGCCTTGTGTGATTATGACTGAATTTCCCCAGCTGTAATTAATTGAATGCATCTGTTCTAACCCCGTAGCTGCATTGTGACACAGTTCCTTCAAAACTGTTCAATTAGCGGCCACTAAAATCTAGGTCAAATGGGAAGTCTGGTTCGGGTATTTTCCAGGTCAGAACATTTGGAAAATAGAAAAGCCACGCTGCCTTGTTTGACACTGTCGTCAGGTTTTGTTGACTCAAGTTAGGTAAGAAATATGAAGAGTGTCTCAGAAAATGGCAAGCCATGTATTTTACTGGGAGGGGCAAAGCGCCTCAGCTTGTCATGCAAATGCTGCAGCAAATGCATTTTTAAAAATAACATACAGTTATAAGGGAAGTTACTGTCAAGAACACTGAACCATGTGTATGGGTGACTTGTAAACATTAGCAGCAACAGACCTTCAGCGCTCAGTATAATATAATGCAATTTGATTTTTGTATAGTGTCTTTTGTCGACACATGATGCTTTGCAGAAGTAAATGATACAAGACGCAATACAGAGTGTGAGTTACAGAAAGCAGGAGTGAAACAGACACTACACAGTGAATAGATTAAAGCTTTTAGTCCTAAGGCTCAGAGCAGAGGGGAAAATGGGAATTGAGGCGAAGGCAGAGGAAGGAAAATAGTGTTTCTGGCACACAATGCAGCCCTATATAAATGGTACCTGCATGGTTAACTATATCCATGGTTAACTATGACTATTGAACAGTTTTGAGATTAAATTATACCGCTTTAGAGATACAGAATCAATAGGAGCAGAAGTGAAAAAAATTAAGACGCATAAGTGAGAGAGAAAAGAACGGAGTTCTGCTATTATTTGAATGGAAGTGGGAAATTGAAAAGGAAGGTTACATTGAGAAATACTTATGTGGGGAGTCACCTGAGTGTCTATGTAAAGAAAAATGCTCTCACCAGGTCTGTGATGGGAGTGGGAAGCGAACACACAGAGGAAGCCGGTTTTAATTGGATCAGAGGGACGAGGAGTGGAGGCCATGGTGAATGGCTATAAAGAGGAATGTCAGAGTTCACATCAAACTGTAGACTACATCCTCTCACCTAATTCCAGGTTTGTGGGCTGCGGTTCCTGCGTGGTGACAGACATTCACTTTGAATGTACACAGCGGGCGAGCAATGCGTCCACACACGTGAAGAACAAACACGTTAGAAAAATGGGTTGAAAAATGATAAGAACTCAGAGTCAAAATACCTTAGGTCAGGGGTCAGATTACTTGCAGTGTTGGTAACTTCCCACATAGCTATTTCTGTTTGCCATCAATCGCAGAGCATCTTATAAAGTAAAAGGACTGTTGCTCATTGAAAAATAACAATTTCTCCCGAGACCCAGCTACGTTTTACAAGAAAATGTCCATTGTGAAAGAAAATAAAACAGCTTTTCCTTGAAGTGTTTGACACAGAAATGTTAGTTCTGAAACAGCACAAAAGCAAGAGGAATATCTGTCTTGTTCTCTTTAAGGGTATCAGGCAAATGTTATTTTTGGATTTTATGAAACGAAGAGTTCCAAATCTGGCTTTTCTAACTATTTTGTGAATGCCCCAGCACACATCAGAATTGCAGTTCACCAATTCTTTGCTCAGCACTTAGTCCGAAAGTTTTTCAGTATATGATAAACTGCAGTACTGATGTAAATGTTAGAGCTTACCAGTGTGATTGTCATGCCGGACCCATATGGTGGGTTCAACAACAATTTAACAAAATTGTTAAACATGGTTCTAGGAATAGGCCTTAATTTTTTATACAGCAGGGGTGGCCAAACTGGGGCTCCTTTGACATATAATCTGCTGCTCTCGGAAATATGATGGTTCAGCTCCTCTTTGTATCACAATTAATATAAAAGGTAAATAAGAAGTTTTCATGCTTTATATTATAATTATTTACCAGGTATAGAGAGTCCACTGGATTAAAACATAAGTTTAATGTTCATGGTGATTAAATATATTTAAGAATTTAAATGCTTCTTAAATATTGCGGCTCTCAAACATCTCTCTTACAACTCTCAAACATCTGAAGTTTATCATAAGTGGCTCTTACAATAAGCAAGTTTGGCCACCCCTGTTATGGAGCATTATAAAGGGAAATGGTTTATCCAGTTGTACCACAAACCATTAATAGACTCCAAAATTGGCACCATATTTTCTGGTAACTGGTACCATCTATTGCTGAGTTCATAATGGAACACTGAGCCTACCACTGGTTGCAGAGGGCACTTTTCTCAAGAGTGGGAGCGAAAGTGGTTCTGGCAGAGGTGTACTATAAATAGGCAGCCCATGGAGTAAACTCCCTCTTTTTAGTATTTCAAAGAGACATTTAAGGAGGTGTGAATGCCTTGTTCCCTAATAAAATGTGGTATTTAGCATTCAAACCTGTCCAAAGTGGAACTTAATGAAGTTCTCCGGAGTAACTGTCAAGACTTTTAAGGTTACTAGCTTTTATAAAAGTCTATAAAAAGGAAGCCAGTCCTACTCTCCCAGCAGAAGCTTCTGTCGCTAACAACCAGCTGCAGCCTCCCACCAGTTTTCTTGTGTTCCACCATAGTAGGCATAGAAGGTGCCTCCCACAGCTGTAAGTTATCAGGGCATGATTCAGATGATGGGAAGATGAGATACACGTGCTAGGCTAAGAGAGATTGCAGTAAGCAAAGCAGCCCCAAAACCTGGGCAGCTTGATTAACAGCGCAATCCTGTGCAACTTTATGCAGTCGGCCTAAAGGGCCGGCCGCGGTATCCTGAGCCCGTTCCCATGCCGCGGTAGCGTGGTCTGGGAACACCTCGGGAGAAGGAGTTGTTCATTCCCTTCCCCGAGTGTAGGGCTGCCCAGGGCCTATGGACCTCCTCAGATACCGGTATACGCCAGCTCTGAAGGTTTTACAGCACGTTTGCGATGCTTTGCAGTGGTGTAGTGCGTACTACACCGCTCCAGAGGTAGCAGAGACGTCTTCAAGGGGGGCGGGGGGCCCAGGGCCCCCGGGCGGAGGGCGCCGAGGCTCCTGGGGGGGGGACTACTTAGGTTTTGATTTGTGTTTTTGTATTTTTACGTTTTTTTCGGGGGTCTACGGGCTTTTTTACTGTAATGTTGATGTGTGTATGCTTTGTCCCACTTAGCTTGTGTATCCCGGAGCCTTCGTTCTGCCTGCTTTCTTTCTGTCCGGGTGGCAGAACTCCTGAGAAGCGCCCGTTCGCTCCGGAGCAGGGCGCTCTGTCGTTCTGCGCTTGCGTCGTTGTTCCTCTCAGTTAGCGCATGCACAGAAAGATTGTAACGACAGAGCGCCCTGCTCCGGAGCGAACGGGCGCTTCTCAGGAGTTCTGCCGCCCGGACAGAACGAAAGCAGGCAGAACGAAGGCTCCAGGATACACAAGCTAAGTGGGACAAAGCATACACACATCAACATTACAGTAAAAAAGCCCGTCGACATCTGAAAAACCCGGGTGGTGGTGTTTTTTTTTGTTTGTTTTGTTTTGTTTTTTATTGGGGTGCGGTGAAAATCTGGGGGGCCCCCGCGGGGGGGGGTCAGGATCGTCTCTGAGAGGTAGAGAGGATCAGGGTGCCCGTTCAGTGTTGTAAGATGAAGTGCAATCTGAGGACTAGTGATGGCTAAAAGGAATGAAGGGATATGCTGGAAACCCCTTCTAAATTTATGTTTGCACAGATTACCTGTGGTGCACCAATCTCATATTGGTGTGAATTTAATTCACACATCTGGTCTGCAACATCTGCTCAAAAAAACAGGCAGCAATTGGTACACCTTTTGAAACATTGTGCTTAAACCATGTTGGGGGACAGTCCAGTGGAATAGAGTGCCGTTATATCATGGGACTACAGTATATAAAGTGCAACAAAATCAAATCTTATGTTTATACTTTTGCCATCACACCTGTTGTTCGGTCTTTGCCTTCTCATTTCTCCCTTACTTACTCTCTCTTGTTTTTGGAAAGTGCTCTCGCTGCTCTCGCTCTCACTTTACAGCAGTGCTTCTCAATTATTTTCTTCCATGCCCCCCCTAGGAAGAAGAAAAAATTTCGCGCCCCCCCGCAATAGTTAGTGTATGCTTTGCGCCACTTAAAGGGGCTCCGTAAAGGGGGGCGCGGGGCTTGCAATAGTTAGTGTATGCGTGTATGCTTTGCGCCACTTATCTTGATTGTAGGAGCCTCCAGCGACGATCTAGTTCACCGACGATCTCTTCCGGGGAGCAGATCGTTCCTCTGCTCCCCGGCGCGAACTCTGTAACGCGCCTAGGAGCGCTCTGCAGAGTTCACGCTGTGAATCACGCATGCGCAAGACGACGATTGGCAACATCGTCGTCTTGCGCATGCGTGAACTCTGCAAAGCGCTCCTAGGCGCGTTACAGAGTTCGCGCCGGGGAGCAGAGGAACAATCTGCTCCCCGGAAGCAGATCCCGGTGAAGTAGATCGTCGCTGGAGGCTCCTACACTCTAGTTAAGTGGCGCAAAGCATACACGCATACACTAACTATTGCAAGCCCCGCGCCCCCCTTTACGGAGCCTCGCGCCCCCCCTGGGGGGCGCGCCCCACTATTTGAGAACCGCTGCTTTACAGAGAGAGAGAACAAATATATCTTTGGTGGGCCCATTGTTTATCACTTCACATGTGTGTGTCTTGCTTGTTCATTGTTGGATTCTGCTGTTGCAGCAATAGAGCAAGTGTATTATACTTTGGGAAGGATGAGCAAATCCACCCACCCAGCCAGCCACATTTTAAGACAAAGACAGGCATCCCTAAAGATAGTCTCATTATCTCAGAATAAGTTAGTGTATGCAAAACCAGGTTAGAAATGTTCATTAGGTATAAGAGCGTAGGAGGAGCAAAAAGTAAAAGTTGAATAGACTGTGTTCCATGTGAACCAAAACCACACAAAATATAGTTGAGATATTCTATAGTGCAGCCAACCCCAGTAAGGCATGATTCTGACACCCAGATAATAAGCGGCGCCAGTACTCTCCGCTAGACAGAGGCCGCCAGTGGTAGACACAGGTAATGCCTGTCCCTTTACCCCGAGACATCCCTTTACCCCGAAGAGCCTCTGCCTGCCCTGGCCCGATCCTGGATAAGATCTGGCGCAGCGTGCTTTGCATGCTGTAGTGGTCTTAGACAGGATTGGGCTGCAAGACTGTCCCAAGTACTGAGCTTGAGAAGTGATGGAAATAGCAGAGGCATGTGCCAATTTATGCCGGGATCATTCCTTTTCTGATACCATCATAAACATTTGCAGAGATGTTCTACAATCTTGTACAATTTCAGCTGTATTCAGTTCTAATTATTTCCAGTCATTTTTTAAAAGGCTGCCAAATTAAAGTAGGCGACATCTACCAATTTATACCAGGATTGATCCTTCTGTGATATGAGCATGACCCTTGTGGCAGTGTCCATGTTAACATTACAAACATCATCAGATGTGAAGCCAACACCAACTTTGAATCGTTATCATTTTTCAATGTGGCTGTGAGAAGATGAAAGTGATACATCGTTCCATGCTTTTAACTCTCATGAAACTTTATGCACCAAAATTGACAAGGTTACACATGCATCCATTCAGAAAAATATCCTATGCAATAGAATGACTTATTCATTATATAATGTGTACAGCATGAGTATGAGCATGGCTGTTAGTCCAAAATAGGCTTTTCATACTACCTTTACTGTAATTGTATTGTATCAAAACAACCACCAATAAATTGAGCTGAATTCCACATTGCAACCTTGTTCAATGTAATTTAAGAATAACAAGGCTGCAATCCTGTACACACCTACCTGGGAGTAAGTGACATTGAACATAGTGGGACTTACGTCTGAGTAAACACATATAGATTGTGCTGTAGGTGGAGTATTGCAGTCAATCATACATTAACATAATCCAGTACACAGTAGTTCATTTTTGGTGCAATCCCATTTTATTACTCAGTCCTCTTTCCTCTGGGTCCTGGTTCACTCCATGATTGTTTCAAAACTTGCCTTGTGGTGAGAGAACGAGAAATGGCACCAATTCCTTCCATTTGTATGAGAGTCTTTTTAGTATTTTAATGTGGTTTATAGAATCTTGCATTCTGAAAATGTGAGAATCACAGTTTTCCTTTCGTAATAAAATAACTTTATCACCTCTGTGGATGTGGTAAAATTTGAATATAGAACTATCTATATCGCAGGATGTTATAGGCAAAATGAAAAAAACCCCACAAAATCAGACAATGAAGGATTTGAGCAAAGTTCTTCTTTGTGGTCACTGCAGTTACATGTAATGGGGCACACCTCGAGTTTGTTCCTTTCCCCCGGTGTCAGCCCCAGCGGCCCTAATAGGCTATTTTGCTGGCGCACATCCGGGGAGGCCGTGTAAGGCCGGCCAGGCCTGGGAAGGGGGTTAGTATATTGGCGGAGCGCACCCCTGATATCCCTGCCCCCTTCCTGGCCTGGACGACCAATTGCCCCCTCCCCCGCCACCCAGCCTGCCCTCCCAGCGTGGCACTGTGTCTGGTAGCAGAGTGAGCGGCGCCAGCCTTGCATTGGCGCCGCTTACTCCCCGGGTGCTGCAAAAGTGCTTTATGGCACTTTCGTGACACCCTAGGCTGGCAAAGCACTCGCTCTGTCAGTCTTATTTGTGCAGGATTGCGCCATTCGATTAATAAGATTGCAACCCTGGCTTACCAGTTGGCTAAGAAAAAGCCACCAGATTCCATGAAACCATACTCCATCCGAGCAATTTCATCCTCCACTGTGGCCCTGAGAGGTGATCTACTCCTGAAGCTCAGTAGAGCAGCACAGTGGTCTACACCATTGACCTTTATCAAGGACTAGGCCCTGGACACAAGATTGAGAGCAGCTGCCTCATTTGGGCACAGTGTTCTGCAGAACATCGTCTCCTGATCCAGCTGCACCCACCTTCAAGTAAGGGAGAAGCTAACTAGTCTCCACTATGTGTGCCTGCACAGTTGACCACTCGGAGAACTATAATTACAGATAAGGAAACTGTCCTTAATCCTTTGAATTGTGACACAATCTCTCAGGGTAACAACTAGATTTTGTTAGTCCATTTTACCTCGTATTAGGCTAAGATGTCTGTGTTGTCAGGAAATTACAATGTACAATGCATAGGATTTATGTCCCATTTGTATCCTTGCACTGACTGGAGATCAAGTGTTACCGGGCCATTAAATTACTTCTGTAATGTTCTGACTGTGTTTTCAGGCTGGCAAATGTTCACATTACTCGTTCTTAGAAATACAGTACTGCAGTTCTTTCGGGTAACTCACACTTCATTGCATAGTCTATCCCAATTAATGCTTCACTTCCAGGTGTCTTTGCTTAATACCTCATTAAGCAGATACTAATCTTCCCACAGTGGTCCCTCTTTTATATTTGACAAATGCCTCTCCGTTCCTTATATATTAGCTGCGGTTTCGTGCATCCACATTTCATTATCCAATACTTTTTCCTTATTTTTTGCAGCTGATTTTGCACATCCACTCATGTCTACACATTCAGAATAGAGCTAGGCATTTAAAAAAATTACAGCGATAGAGAAGTGTAATTGTTTCCAAATTGTGCAACCCCCAGCTGCTTCTTAATCTTTATGTTTATCTCCTTCCCTTATTTATAAAGTACACCACAGTTAATGCTGTTGGGGGAGGATACTGTTTTTTCATATTTAGCATTCATATTTAAGCACTGATCTCATAATCCGCTGGAGATGACAGTGTATGTACAGTAAATTAGCAAAGTGCAGGGACAAGGATAATGGGTGACAAACTGACACTGCAACAGCTCTGGCATAGATGGGTGACAAACAGCTCTGGCATAGATGGGTGAGCAGGTGACGGCAAACTTTTGTTAATGCAATACAATTGACCCTGTTGACAAGCCATGGCTGCATATGCACTTCTTGTTTCACTGGGACACTTTGGCCAGAATTACATATTCATCAGGAACTCTTCTGACTCTACACCTATTTTATCCTAGCTTCATTCATTCATTCATTCATTCATTCATTCATTCATTCCCATTGCACTCCAAAGAAATAGGACAGACGCACCCATTTTCGAGATGAGGCAGTATAATTTTCTCAAGGTCATAGGCATCATATTTTCAGAGAGATGGTGAAAGCCAGGGCCTTTTCCACAATTATCTATGCAACCACTTTGGCTTACCAAACAAGTTTAAACTAGCAGGCATAATCTTTATTTGTACAGTATAGTAAACCCTTTGCTTTGCTTCCCTCCCCAGATCCTAACAGTGTCAGGCCCACCAGAAGGAGGAACACGGGTGACAATTCGTGGTGTCAACCTGGGCCTGGATTTCTCTGAGATTGCCCACAATGTGCAAGTGGCTGGTGTGGAATGCATTCCGCTGGAGGAGCACTATATCATTGCTGAGCAGTGAGTTTTACGTGGCTGCACCTGAACTTTTATGTGAACTAAAGTCAGACCACTTACAGGCTGTTGTGTTGTTGTTGTTCAGTCATTAAGTCGTGTCCGACCCTTCGTGATCCCATGAACCACATCCTGCCAGGCCTTCCTGTCCTCCACTATCTTCCTGAGTTCGCTCATTTTCATGTTTGTTGCATCGGTGATGCTGTCTAACCATCTCATCCTTTGCCTTCCCCTTCTCCTTTTGCCTTCAGTCTTTCCCAGCATCAGAGTCTTCTCCAGAGGGTCCTCTCTTCGCATTAGGTGGCCAAAATATTTGAGCTTCAGCCTCAGTACCTGTCCTTCCAGGGAACAGTCAGGGTTGATTTCATTTAGGATTGAATGATTTGATCTCCTAGCAGTCCAATGGCTCTCAGGAGTCTTCTCCAGCACCACAGTTCGAAAGCATCTATTCTTCGGTGCTCAGCCTTCAGACCACTTACAAGTCAGACCACTTACAGGCTGTTGTACCTTGCAACAAAGTCAAGAGTACAACTGTTCCAGCTTCCAGTTTCATTTTTATTGTTTAGCCATTAGCCATTACAGAAAGCTCTACAAGATAGACTACAACTAATGCTAGGAAGAACAGAGTGGCAGATGATGATGGTTATGAAACTTGTAGCCCCGTCCTATTCTATCACGGGCCTATGGCAGTGGATCTCACGATCCACTGCCATAAGCCCCATTGAAGTAGCACGAAAGCCACACTGCCATTGTGCACAATGGAGCCATTGGCGGAAATTGCCAGTAGCTCCTCACACGTGCTAGCCTCATCTAGATGCTCTGCTGGCCCAGGTAAGATGGCGGAGGGGATGGTTTGGGGGAGGTTCAGGGTAGGGAGGGGAGCAGGAAGGCTGGAGGGGGTGGATCTCAAGGAGGCACACACCAGATCTTATCCCTGATTTTTTCACCCACCTTACTCCTTTCCTCTCCTCGGACTTACACCAGCAAAATAGTTGGGATTAGTCTGAGGAGATAAATAGGCAATCAGGTGACCTACCAGGAGGTAAGTACAAAAAGATTTGTCTGCATGGCAGAAGATGGTGGGGGATAGGATCGGGCTGTTGGAGTCCTAATAGGCCAGTGCCCAATGCCTGGGTAAATTGTTTGTGGAAGACTGTGATATGCAGGATCCAACGTAACCCACTTACATATATAAAATTCACTTTATTAGTCTGATATTGGAGTCAAAAAGACTCCTGTCATACTTTTTAAACTGATATGTATTGGACAGGCACCAATTTAATGCAGAGAATTATTCTTATTAAAGATATTTTGTTTAACACAGGAGATACTTGGACTTTACATAGGGATGGTGTGTCAGTTCTTTAATTACTCCCCCAGTGTTAATTCTGATGGAGTCTAACTAATCCCTGATACCTTATTTGTGTACTGTTTCCTTCAGCCAGTTGTATCAGTGGGAAAAAACCCCCTGAATGATTAACATCTCTTTTTCTTAATTGCTTCGTCAACAACAACAACAAAAATGACTACTGTGTTGCTAAATTAGAACTTTCTCCATGTTGGAGTCATTAAGAGCCCCAATTCCTTCGACTTGCTGTATTTCATTTTTTCCCCATGCACTTTAATTGAGGTTTAACCCACTCCATGTCCTTTTAGGGAAACCTGTTTTAAAACAAAACAACTCAGAAGTGGCAGCGGAGTTGGAACACCACAGAACAAGCAATTCCTTTAATGTAAAAAAACATGGAGTGTAGAGTGGCATAGATTAAGGGGGACGTTCTTACATATTTTGATACCCTTTAGGATCTGTTACAGCCTCAAAGTTAAAGATGCTGGCACAATCTTCTCAGGGGGGCATTTCTGTACCTCTGAATATATCAAAGTGTCCGATGTCAAAATCTCCCTGTACCCTTAGAGCTAATGTGCCAGGGACATGTTTTCAGCATGTAGGAAGATTTTTTGACATGGGGCCCCTTCCACACAAATGCAGTATTCCTCCACATGTATTCTGAGGTGGAATGATCCCACAAGCTCTTACTGAACATCTGCATAGATTCCTAGCCATTTTGATGCAAAACCATACGTGTGTTTTTTTAGGGCGAACATGACCTAAATAGCATATTGTTGGGAAAACATCTGCTGTTAATTGTTTATGCTTAATTAACCCGGCCTCAGTGCCAAGATGACTTCTGGAATCACCTTCCAGCACAGCCACTCTCATGGTTCTGTATTCCTTCATTTCCTCCTC
Source organism: Plestiodon gilberti rubricaudatus (assembly GCA_026170595.1). NCBI lineage: Eukaryota > Metazoa > Chordata > Lepidosauria > Squamata > Scincidae > Plestiodon > Plestiodon gilberti. Next base: position 173,228,115 of record JANXHW010000004.1, on the reverse strand, counting down.
TCCTGTTCCACAGCACTGCACAAACGAAACCCTGTACCTGTCAGGCCAGATTCTCAGTTAGTATAAATCAACAGCACTCCAGTGATCTAGGCCAGCTTGCACCAACCAAGAAACGAGAGTCTGGATTTTTATCTCGGGGATTAAACGACCCTTTAAAACTTTTATTAAGCATTTTGTTTCCCTCGAAGTCTGGGCTCCTGCTTTGCTAAGCAACTTTCCTGATGAGCACCTTGCGGTTTACGCTCAGCCTCCTCCCTGCTCCAATTGGAATGCATCCCGCCGTGCTGCCGGATGCAGGCAGCCATTTGTTAAGCGTGTGAGGCGGTGACAGCAGTTTAATCCGAATAGGCCTCTGCTGGAGTCAATTCATTTATTTCACTAAGAAAAATGTCAGCTGAAAATTAGAAAATAGGCATGTAACAAAGGACGGGCAAACAACCTTTCCCTGGTGACACATGTCCCTGTGTTAGCTGCTTATTTGTTTGTTTTTGTGGGGTTTCTATTGGGGGGGGAGCCAATGTCTTGAAAGGAGAAACATGCCAGTAAATGTTCATCCATGCGGGACAAGGTAAGAAAGAATACATTAGGCCTTTTTTTTTAATGGTGCAACAGCTTCAAGAGTTGCAGTGCTGGGTCAGAGCACTGGCTGTCTGTTAGCAAGAGCTGGCTAACTGCCTCCGGTTCATAAGCAGGGAATGATGGCTATAGACGCACAGCTGCCATTGTTAAGCCCTTGTTTTTATATTGAAGGTAATTTTAAAAGGAGCCTAGGAAACAGAGGAAATTGGAGGAGGCGGTGAGTTGACCCATGACCATCCTCTGTCTCATCCTCAGCCTGCTGCCCCCATGGAATTTACACTGGCTCTATCTACATGCAAGAGGAGGATGGGAGGGCTTAACGTTCTCCCTTGGCATACAGTGCCACAATCATGGCCACCTCCTCCTCTAATGGTCAGCGGAGGGAATGCTTGGGAGCACAACACTCCCTCCATAGCCATTAGAGGAAGCAGTGGCAGCGACACTGGGTGCCAAGAGAGAGAGGAAAATGGGAGACTTGCCACTAAGGCAGGAGGGGGCTTACTCCTCCCTCAGCATCCAGCATTTCCTCTAATGCAGTGATTCCCAAACCTGAGGTCGCAACTCAAACGAGGGCTGCATGGATGTTCCTGGGGTCATAGGAAGCAGTAGTCCCTGTAAGCTTTGCGGCCACACAGCTGCTGCGCAGCTGGAATTGAAGCACCGCGCACCTTCCCTCATGGCGCTCTGGAGCTTGATGATGTCATAACAGAACACTCTGGAGCGTATTTATTATTGTAATTCACATGTTCCTACTTCATGAGTTGCCGGACTAAGAGAAAAGCTGTATTGAGGGTTGTGGTCAAAAAGGTTTGGGAAACACTGCTCTCATGGCTGCAGAGGGAATGCTGGTCTCCCAGCATTCCCTCCATCGTCCATTAGAGGAGGAGAAGGCACTGGATGCCAAGGGAGAGAGGTAAGCCTTCCCATACTCCTCTCGGTGCCCAGCACTGCTGCCTTCTCCTCCCTGCTCTGACTGTAATAGTCAGTGGAGGGAATGTTCAGAGCCCAGAATCCCGTTTTTGGCCATTAGAGGAAACAGTGGTGGTGGTGGCAGCACCAGATGCCAAGGGAGAGAGGTAAATAAATGAAGCACACAGGGGTCGGGGATTATTCTCTCTGTTATTCCAATTGATGACAACAACACCAAAATTGGCAGTGCTATAATAAATAATGGTATCCCTTTAAGACATTGGAGCATGTGGGAAGGAGAAAGAAGAGCATGCAGTCCCAGCAATTGCAAAAGCAGGGATGTCCCTTTAAGAACTCAGAGGAGTAAGAAGATACAGTATGCAGGTGGGGCTACAGCAGTAAAGGACCTATGTGGGCAGAATTTTTACCTCTAAAGCTGAGGACCTAAATGAGGGGAATTTTATAATGGGGAGCCCCTGTGATTATAATGTGGTAAGAAGGAAGGAAGCAGGACCCCAAAGTGTGGAATTTTGTCCCAGTAGCTTGGTAACAGCTCAGGAGCAGCAAGTTCTTATTTGATTGCTCTGTAGTGATCTGTACCAGTGGGTTTGCCAAGTTTCAGTTAATGTATCGTTCAAGAACATGTGTCCACCCTGGCTAACATCCATGGAATTCATGCTTGTACTGGCCATTCTAGAAGCCCACTAGCCATAAAACTGTTTCTCCCTTTTCAGACCTAGAAGCAAGGCAAAGCATTCTTGGCATGTTGAGACAATTAGTCCTTCTACTTGTGTCTCGAGAAAACAACCCCAGCTCCTTGCTTAGTAACAGTGCAGCATCTTTATTTTTGCACACTCACACGCACATTGCAGAACTGCTAAGCAAGATAAAACTCCTTCTGGATAAGGTCACAAAGCCCTTGTGAGCCACAAAGCTTAAGCATGGGTTATCCTGAGCTTGGCTTTCCCCTTTAAATAATCAAGTTCAGCAAGGATCAGGATTCTTCAGACAATCTGCTTTTCCAAAGGCTAAGGCCATCTCCGTCATTTACAGCTCAGGTCAGCAGTGCTCACATATTAGAATCAGCTCATATGAACATTTAGCCTGGGATCTGCACCAGCAGAATGAGGTGGTAGAATGCTTCAAGTGGGAGAATGGACTGCACCACTTCAGACTGCAAGTAGGAGACACCAATTTTGAATGCTCCTCCACTTGAACATTCACTGCAAGTAGAGAATGAACACACCAGGAGCAAAGGTACTAGCCTAGGTCTTTCCCTGCTATGCTAGTTTTCTACATACAGTGAGGATGTTATTTTTACATGGAGCAAGCTTCAAAAATGTGATTTCCCATGTGTAAACTGAAATGGTACAGTCCATTCTTACTCTTCAACATTGGACCAAGTCATTCCCACTTTGAATGCTGTATGGCTGGAGAAAGCGGATTTCTTGCTGCCATAATTCTGTATTAAAGAAAACGTTACTGGTAAGTGCTGATGACTACAGGAGAACTGGTGTGGGAAGCTCTTGGGCTCTTTCTCAAATATGTGTTTTGGAAGTTAGTGGAATAGGCAGAGACACGCAATCCGATAGCAAGCATTGCACCATGCAAGAAAACAGTTTGTGATTCTTGCTTTGGGTGAGCAGTGCATTCAAATAGTCGCAGCAGGAGATTTTGGCTCCTTATTCTAACTCACCTTAGGCAAATCACTAAATTGCTAAGTGCTTCACTTGCCTCCTCTTCAAAATCAGCATAGCTATATTTATCTATTGTTCTTGCCTGGAGTACTGTGGGTGGCCTAGTGCTTATAAAGTATCTTTAGATCCCTGGATAAAGGGTTCTGTAGAAGAGCAAAGCAATATTATTATTACAGTAATGGCTTGAGGCCATGCACTAATGCCATCATAAATGGGAGTGTGGCCGGGTTTGCACAGCCATTATGCTCTATATACCACTGTAGTGTTCCATTTTATTTTTAGGAGAAGGGATGGAGGATTATTAAAATTATCCTCTTTTGATGATGGTATGAAACCCTGATTTTATAATCACAACTCTAATTAGAGCTCTTGAGCTTTCAAAGATTGTTAATATCATTAAAACATTTATCCTGGGCAGATAACAGCAAGTGTTAGCTGCTTTTTCAAGATGAATCCAGATAAAAGGACTCTCTTAAGGGTTCTGTGGGCAGACTGGATTTTGAGACAGTAATGATTCACCATGTTCTAGCCATGCTATCTGTCAGCCCGCAATTAGGTTAATATTGGTTAAAGGGCCACTTAACCCAGTAATCAGCCCCCTATAGGTCTCCCAAGAGCTTATTTTATAACTGGGTACCTATGGTTTCAGCCTGGATTAGCTCTTCTATTTCAGATCAGATCAACCATTGTAATTAATATAACCTTCTTTAATTTCCTTCTCTTGCCTGTGGATACCATACCTGCATGTTATTCTTTAAAGGTAGTAATTCTGCCAATGGAAGAATGAAAAGGCAGCTGTAACCAGAGGCAGTTCAAAAAACCTGGAATCTCATTCCATGGAACATGTGAATTATTCTTTCTCAGAGACACTAAACAACTGCTTTCTTTTGAAATCGATAGGATTTATTTCCAAGGAACCTTGATTAGAATTGGATTGAAAAGCTCTGAGAAACTACAAAAGTTGTACTGTACTTGTACAGTAATTCAGTAAAAGGTGATTATGGGTATGTTCACACAGTCAATGTAGTGTCTTGAGAATGGAAGTGGAGAGGATTTTTGCAGTTTAGGATAGCTTCCACATGTTTGCTCCACCAAATGCCCAGCTTGCAGCGGGCTGGTTTGAACAAACGTACAAGCTATATGCAGTGAGAAAGAAGAATCACATGCAACTGTCCCATCCACCTGATCAAGAACACCTTCTTGTCTTGCCTATCAGCCTGAGCAGCTATTTGTAGATGTTTGCATAGTGCATATATACTGTATGCCAAAAATTTGAAAATTTTTGAGTTTTCAATGAAATTTTTTTCAAAAGAGTTTGAAAAATCCAGCATTCGTAGGACCAAACTGTCTGATTGTTAACCTGCACTGAATTCTGGAAACAACCATGTAATTACAGTCTGGACGTGACATGATAGATTTTTCTAGTATACTGTACACCTTATTCAAATGTAGCATACTTGCATAGGCAGCTGGCTGGTAGAGCTGGAGCCCGCAAGTGATATCCAGTGGATGGGGCAGGGAGGTGCAGTTCTGCTCCTCTACCACACATATGTTCACACAGCTCAAGCAGTTCATTGACTATGTGAATGCTCAACTTGCTTTCAACAGCTCTGCAGTGGCATGATGAATTTAGGAGGAGTTGTTAGTTAAGTGTTGGTGAAGCAATCACAGAAGTGGCTTTTTATGCGTCTCATCTTCTGGGGGTGATGCGACAGTAATACATTCAGGGTTTTTTTAAAAAAAGACTAACTCAGCATTTTTCTTGAAGCCAAATCAAATCCCCATGCAGATCTGCTTGAGAGGAAGAGGATTTTTTGAAAGCTTCCTACCCCCCCATACTTCTTTAGCCTGCTTAGATACCTGCAGTGTGTTATGACCAAAATGAATCGCTGTTCCCAATGCATTCAGTGTGCAAGCTTGGAGAAGGAAGCAGCTCAGTTTTCATCAGAGTGAAAAAGAGGCACACATATAATCCATGATTAAGATGATGATAGAGAAGATCATACGAAGGATTTAGGCGTACAGAAGAGCTGCTATGATTCTCCAAGGGCAGCATCTCTATGGGGAGCTTGTGTTGATGTGCAGTGATAGCAGATCTCACATTTGCAGCATTTACGTGTTTAATGTTAAGCCTCTTTCAAGGATTCTGTCTACCGGGATTTTTTGTTTTAAGTTTCTCTGTAGGCGTGGATTTGAAGAAAGCTGAGAAAGTGGTAGGACAGTGTGGGGTGTTGCTGTCATTGTGCATTCAGAGAACGAATGAGTCATCACCAGTACAGCAAAACCATTTTTTTTTCACCAGCACCACGCAAATCCCAGTGACTGGTGGAAAAAAAAAAAAGCAATCTTCTGAATTTAATAGAGCTCTTCCTTAAGGAAAATGGGAGGCTGAAACCAATTCTGATTTATGTTCAAAATGAGGCAAGTTACAGCTGTAAATATTAGGTCACTTCATCAGGATAATCATAATAATAATAATGTAAGTACAAATGATTAATCAGCAACTTGAATGTTCACGTTGTTAATACCCTTGTGTCGGAATGGAAACCTTTGTTCCTGTCCCACATTCAAGATGGAGTAAGCCACCTAGGGACTTGCAAAAGTGAGGAGCAATTAATCTATAGCTAATGTCCACATAATATAGAGTCTGTCTGTGGCCTTGCCCCATATGGTTCATGACGACACACTTGAGCCATAAAATGTGGGCAGTTTGTTCCCCAACGTGAACATATGAAGCTTCCTTATATTGAGTCAGACCATTGTTCCAACTAGGTCAGTACTATATTGTCAATGCTGACTGGTAGCATTTTTTTCAGACTTTCAGACAGGGGTCTTTTCCGGCCTGGCCTGGAGATAGCAGGGATTGAACTTGAGGCCTCCTATGTGGAAAGCATGTGCTGTACCTCTAAGCTATGGCTCATCCCCTTAGCTAGTAGGCAGGGCTAAATCTGTCGTTTAACCACACCTACTGTCAGCTGCAATCTCCACCCAGCATGGCTCGATTGAATTAGACCAATGGTCCCCAAACACACACACACCCACGACCCAACGGTTCTCCAGCGGAGGCTGCCATGATCCACCTTGTTCTCCTGTGGTGGGCCCCCGCAGGCCTCAGAAGGCCTCTGGAAGCATCTGGAATTAACTTTCACAAAACCGGAAGTAAACCTCACCCTAGCAGTGGCACACAGTTGTGTAGAGCAGCAGGTGTAGAAATGGGCCGCTTATGATGTTGTGACATGACTAAATCTGCCAAAATATTACAAGGTGATGTGGGAGAACTTCTGCTGAGGTTGGCAGTAGCCCATGTTCACCCTGATGAACTGCACAAGATGTAGGAAAACCCAACAGAGGGAGATTGACAGATGAACGTTGGAGGTCGCATTATACTGAAGCAGATCTAACTCAGTATTGTGTGCACTGCCTGGCAGCAGCTCTCCAGGGTCTTTCCCCAACCTACCTGATGAGACCAGGAATTGAACCTGGTACAGTACTGCCCCCCACTCAGCTATAGCCCCTTCACAATGCATTTGTTTAAAATGGGTTCTCAACCCCTTTGGCGCAGTGTACCACCTCCGTGGCGGCTGCCGCACCAAAAACTACTGGAAGTAAGTGGTGATGACGTCATTGCCACTTACTTCTGGGTTTTTTGCCATGCCGGAGGCATGAAAACAAAGGTAAGGGTGGGCAGGTGGGGGGCATTTTCCAGCCCTGGAAACCCACTCACACAAGCTCTGCAGAGCTCGTGCTGCCATTTCCAGGGCTCTGGCGTAGCTTTCATCTTGGTGGCCAGGGGCCCGTGTACCACCAGTTGAGAATCCCTGGTTTAAAAGGTGCAGTCTTCTCCAGGTGGCAAGGGCTTGCCACAATGAAGACTCAGAGCTTCTCACACCTAAAGTGAGAATCATGCTCCTAGACCAGTGTTTCCCAACTTGGTTGTCGCAACCCCCAGGCCAGCGGAAACCACCGTCTACCCCCATAAGGGCCGTGGCGACCTGGTGGGAGGGCAGGATGGCAGCGGTGGCACTTGCAGGTTCCCACCGCTGCCAAAATAAGAAAAGAGGGGGTGAACTTACCCGTCTGCGGTTGCTGGGTACCCTGCAAAACTGGGGTTCTTGCTACCACAGAAAGGTTAGTTTAAAACCCATAAGTGCTGTCGCCGCCATCCTGCACTCCCGCCAAGTCGCCAACCCCCCGAAAGCACTTACCGGTTCCCTTCCTTGCAAACAGTTTTAGGTCTCCTTTCCAGAAGAGTTTGACAACATTGACTGTTGTGTACTTGGCTATTATTGCACTGTATCAGTAATGTTCCATTCCACTTGCCTGGTATGTTCTGAATACTAGCTCAATAAACTGAAACACTTGCCTCGTACTCTTATCGCTGTCAGAGCATTCTCCTGTGGTCAGTCTTGCCGAAGTCTATCACACCCCATTGGAGTGTGTGTGTCTATTTCTGATTAAACTGTGACCTGCAATGAGAGCTGTTCCCCTAATGAACTCATTCGTTACTTCAAGGACTTCACACTTTCTTTGCTATAGGCTAATATATTTGCCATTAGTGCTTTGCTTAGCTCTCAAGTTTACAGCTTGCAATAATTATATCTAATTTTGTCTTCCCCCTTAAATTACTGCATGGCAAACAAAAAAAGGGGGGGTAGTTCATTCAGAAGATGAGAGAATCAAGCATGTACATGATGGGACCGGGGAATACTGATACATCACCAGCATCTCTTCTGTTTATGGAACTCACTATAGATTTTATATTTTCAGAATAGTGTGCGAGATGGAGCAGGCTGAGCCCGGAATCAGCTCTGGCCCTGCTCTCCTCTGCATTGGAGAATGCAAGTCAGAATTCGTGGCCAAGTCTGCACAGCATTACACGTTTGTGGTGAGTATCAGTGTAGCTGTTGTTGTTATTTCATTTAGTAGAGTCATACCAAGTATGCAGTCAGTTCCAGCTCTGGTAAATGAATTGTTTGGGTGGGAAACAACAATAAACCAGAAATGCTACATTATATTAGCAAATGTTTAGATTATTTACTGTATGTTTAGCACTCGAGCTGTGAGAATATTTCTCCCATTTTAGTCATCTTCATTTTTCACCTCATTTACTTGGATTTATCTTTTTCTCTTGTTACGTGATTGGAACTCCTGGCATCCTTTTGGTGGAGGGACATGTTGGAGGTCATTTGGTGCAGGGTGTGGTAACTCATGGCCACACCAATTCCCCATTATAAATCCCCCCACACGTTCCCCATTATAAACCCCCCCCCCACGGCTATTAGCCACAGAGGAAGAAACATACAGGCCTCCATATTATGGAAACATACATTCCTCCATATTATGGAAACTCGCCTTTGACTCAGAGTGGCAGGATATAACTGTGGACTGGGCTATGAAGATCTCAGTTAAGCCAAATTTGTTGCTTGTGGAGGGAAAATTCCTTTGAAGGTGGAGCTGACCTCACAGCCCCTTATGGGAGAAATTGCTCGTTTGAAGACTCGGCAACAATGAATTAATTTACATAGGCTTACAATTACTTACATTGTCCCAAGAAAGAAGAAAATTACATAGTGAGGATTAATATAATTAATCCATGCCATGATTGCCGTGATTATTGACTTAGGTGCTTCTGATGGCAGAAAAAAAGCAAAAGCCTCGAACACACACAGGAACTAAAACAGAAGTCTGGCATGGCCCAAGCATTAATCACCAGTGAGGTTAAAGTAAAAATGGTCTCCACATTTTATACTACTGATAAACTTTATATGGGGCCTGTGAGGATGTAGTTTTTTATGTGAGGATGTAGTTCTTACATCTTTGGTAGGATCTAGTGAGGCCAGCGGGTGGCGCAGTGGGTTAAACCGCTGAACCATGAGCTGTCGATCGAAAGGTCGGCAGTTCGAATTCGCCACGGGGTGAGCTTTCATTGCTTGACCAGCTCCTGCCAACCTAGCAGCTCCAAAGCATGTTAATGCGAGTAGATAAATAGGTACCGCTTGCGGGAAGGTAAACAGCGCTCCGTGTTCTAGCCGCATGCTACGCGCTGCGGCAAGGAGAGTCATGCCGGCCACATGACCACGGAGGCGTCTTCGGACAACACTGGCTCTTCAGCTTTGAAATGGGGATGAGCACCACACCCTAGAGTCGGACACGACTGGACTTAATTGTCAGGGGTCACCTTTACCACCTTTTTACTAGTGATCCAGCATGTGGACCAGATGTCTTGTACAGGCTTACAGCAAACCTTGTCTTACCCTCCAGAGGTTTTCTAGTCAAGGTTGACAATGTATGTGATATATTTACGTATTTAGCCAGACAGACAAAAATTAGCTTGATGGGCTTTTGAGAACATGATATGTTCCCCATCTGACCGAGTTGCTGACACTTAATGCTTGCAGGTATCTTTCTGGGCTAACATATGGCTTTAACTGTGACTTTGCATTAGTGTTGTGATCTCCCTCTGTGCTGTCCTGGCAAGGCAAGGCATCATGCTGGTCATGACACAATGGAAAGAATAATGAAAACCCTTATTATTCTGGGATTTAATTAACTGAAATTAATCTATGGAGCTGCTCTTATGTCTGTATTCAGAACACGTGGAATAGTTTTGTCAGGCTACTGTACTGCAGACATGACAAAACCCCTCCTTTATCACTTATCTCAAAAGAGTACAAATATTTCTGCCTTTCTCTGGATGTTGTGCGTGTGTAAATGTTTAGATTTTCTCCTGCATCTTGCCTTGATTTACAAGGGTACTTTTGCATTCAGATAGCAAATGGATGCTAATTCAATAGAGGTCCCATCCATCTGCTTAATCCAGAGTTCTTATTTGTGGTTGTCCATTTCTGGAGTGATCACTGCCCCCTTCCATTATTCAATTATGAACCTTTTTATTCATATGCTTGCAAGTCACACCAGGGGCTTTTCTGCATTTCCATTTTTACCTAAACAAGGCATTTTATCTGGCCTCATTGATTTTGTGCTGACTACATGCTAGTGCTTACCAATTGTCTACAATTTGTAAAGTAATTGATAGATAAATCAGATTTGCACCTGCTTTCTCACCACTGTTACGAGCAACATACTAGAATGGAATCAGACTTTTATTTTCGTGGTGGTATTGGTTTAAAATATTGTTCATCAACAGCAGGAGGGAGAGAGTTCAGGATTACCAGAAATAATTGCATTTACAATTGCATTGCTAACATAGCTGAATGCTAACTGTTTTTAAGCTCTCAGGGCTACTTCAAAACATGTTCATGACATAGAATGGCGAGGGGATTACCTGCATTGAGTAGACACAGGGATTTCATATGCCTAAAGAATTGCTGGATTGTGGTCCAAGTGCTGTGTTAATAATGTGAGCACTTAAGGTAGCAGTTGGATCCGGTTCAGTGGCCTATTTTAAGCAACTGTGTTAACTTATTCTGATGCTGTGAAATCTTCAGCCAACACAGTTTTCCATGTTGCTAAGACTTGTCCACTGTACAGGAGCAACTATGGGGCTCCTGCTGTGAGTTGACAGTAGGAGGACCAGTGGCGTCGCTGGAGGTGGTGTGGAATGCTAAGTTCCACACCGCGCTGACCTCCATTACTCACCGACACGAGGAGGCCCCGCCCCTCACCTTCAGAGCCATTCAGTGTGGCGAAAGCAACGCGCAGGAGACTCCTTATGTGTTGCCTTCGCCCCACTGAATGGCTCCGAAGGCAAGGGGGCAGGCCGGTGAGTAATGAAGGTCAGCGCAGCGTGGAACTTAGCGTTCCGCACCACCTCCAGCAACGCTACTGAGGAACACAGTGGAGAAGCGGCAGGTTTTAGGAATAGACAGCTCTAGGCATGGTTACTCAGAAGTAAGCCCCACTGTACATAGGATTGTAGCCTTACATTTACAGCGCAATCCTGTGTAAGGATCCGGCCGGGGGCCCACGGCTGCCCGCCAGATCCTGAGTCCCACCACCGAGCCAGAGGGCTACTCGTGGAAGGGGAAGCTTGTCCCTTTCCCTGAGTGTAAACCGCAGCCGGCCCTATCGGCCTCCTCGGATTTCCGCCAGCTAAATAGCTGGCAGAAGTAGAGGAGGCTGTGTAACGGCCTAGCCAGCCCGGCGGGGACAGGAATATGGCCGATGCCATTCCCTGTCCCCTCCCGGTGCGGCTAGGCCAATGGCCCTCCTCCCTCGCTCTCCGAAACACCCTCACGCCCACCAGATCCTTACCTGCCTTCTCCAGCGGCCGCTCGGGAGTTCCAGTGACAGAGGGAGGGAGGCCGGCCTCCCTTGCGCCAGAGTAGTCGCGAACGTGCTTTATGGCACGTTCACAATGTCTTCAGTCGCTGGAAAGCTTGTTCCGTCGCCAGCCTTATTTCCAGGATTGCGCTGTTAGTATCATAAATAGTGTCTGCCATGGAGGTAGGAATCATCTCTGTCCACTCATTTGAAGCTGAGCCCAGGAAGCTGAGACCACCCACAGCCTCTTAGGTAAGGTCACTAAGCAGTCAAATAGGAGGAATTGTATTCTGTAACTGAAACTGTGCAGAGTTTGATCTGGCACACTGGAAAAAAGACTCCTCACCCACCTCAGAGCTGCTTTTGTGTTCAACCTCTTCAGCACCACAAGAACCTTCTTGCTAGTGCCACAGGCAAAGAACATCTTATTGGTCCTTGTAAAGCTGCTTGTCATTAAAGAACAGTTCTTTAACTGTACAGAAGGCAACAGTCTTGGGCTACATTAAGTAATAACCAGTGCCTGGGTAAAAGCAGTTGTGAAGATAAATCTCAGGGTAACACCTTGCAGCAACTCGTTAAACATATGTTGAACATTATCAAAAAAAATTTTTTGCATTGTTGCATCTTGTTTATGAATGGAAAAAGCTACTACCACAAAATTTCCTCTTGTTGCTTGGACATTTTTGTTTTCCTTTTGTGTTGGCAGCACCACAGACTACATAAAGACAAGTTGGTGCTACTTAAGAACTGTCATGAAACAGAGACGCATCTTAAAAAAGAGTTTCATTCTGATTCTCAAACGTTCCTGGGGCCTAGGCTCAACAATCTCTTTACATGTCCAACACCCAAATCACTCACAGCGCAATCCTGTGTAACCTTGGCCCTAAAATACACTGACTGGCAGCGCAATCCTGTGTAATCTTGCACCGGTTGTAACAGCAGATGCATCGGTGTAAATGCACTTACACTGGCATAAGTGCACTTACACCGGTGCATCTACTGTTACACCGGTGCAAGGTTACACAGAATTGCACTGCCAGTCAGTGTATTTTAGGGCCAAACTAGACTTGAAGACATGATGGTAGCAGCCAGATTTTCATATATCTGCCCTGGTCACCTTTAACGTGGGGGGAATCTAACATGAGCAGCGGAGCACTGGTGAGTGAAGCTGAATCCTAGTCCTGTCCTGTCCCCCGCCTTACCTTCCTGCCCTCCATATCTTCAGACAATTTTCTTCCAACTTGGCTCAGTTCTGGTAATGGAACAAAGGGAATTAAGGTTGGGGAGGGTTTGCTTCTCCTCACCAGCACCCTGTTGAATGTTAAGATAGGCATACGCATACACTTCTCTATTATATATGAACAAAGCAGACATGTGAACAAACAAACAATATTGCTATAGTTATATCTAGTTTGGCCTTTAGATGTTGAGTTATCCTGGGATGATGAACCCTAAACACGCTTCAGCGTCTGATTTGTTTGTACATTCAGGAGGCAAGTCACAGATTGAAGTGAAGTGAAAGGGAGGTAATAACCCCTGGCAAGATCAGTTCCGTAGTTTCCTCCCTTTTATCCTTACACACACCCACACCCACACCCACACCGTGAATGTTTGGTATTCATAGAGGAAAACACCCAAGAGAGTCAGCAAGTATATCTGGCTGAAATGCCCTGCAATTCCTTATTTGTGTAAACAGAGGTTATTATCCCACGTGCACAACAAAAATGCCAAGGAAGCCATGTAATAAAAGCTAAAGAAATATTTTGCTTGTATTTACAGTGACCTATTGTTACTTAAAATTACTCAGAATTTTGTCTTTTAAAATATCTCAGGATAGCAATTAGTACACATTTCAAAAATGCCAGAGAATCAGACAAGGAAAACATGGCTGTTAGCCAAATCATAGGGGATTGTTGGCTAGAGAAAAGCAACATGTTTAGCATACAGGGACAACAGGAGAGCCGTGGCTAATCTGAATGTTTTGCTACATGGAATTAATCTAATTTGCACATTTCCTTTCAGAATGGAGACCTGCAGCTTCTTACCTCTCTTGTATTTAACCTACAATATTTATATTCTGAAATTGATTGTGCCCAAAAAGAAAAGTCTCAGAAATCTTGTCCTGTCCTTGAAACCATTACATGGGGGAAAAAGCACAAAGCATTTAAGCTTCTTATTACTTACCTTCTCAATTCAGAGTCTCTTCCTTATATTGGCTTGATATATCTGCCAACATGAGTGCTGGAATCCTAATAACCAAAATGAGATGCCCTAGGACTGGATACCATGCATAACAAAAATGCCTTAGAAGAAGCCACATAATAAACGCTGCTTGTTTTTGCACTGCCTATTGTTGTTACCTAAAATTGCTTATTGTGCCTTTTAAACATCTTAGGAATCCAAGACTGCTATGTTAAGGACTATTTATTAGTTACACTGCTGTGTTTTCATGTGTAGATCTCAAAGTATTTTGCTGTAGAAGTCAGCATCATTATCTTCATTTTGGAGAGGGACGATATGTCACACAGCCATTCACTAGGCCAGGAAGGAATAGGAATAAACACCTATTTGTGCTTATTTCAGTCATGTGTAGGTTACTACACTGTTGTTAGAGCTTTGTTAGGTAATTAGATACAGATAATTTAAGACAGTCTCATATAGGGAGAAAAACCTTTGATTCTTTCATACAGTATACCGTATTGTCCCGAGTATAAGACGCACCTGATTATAAGACGCACCCTTAAAGTTTGGTGCTATTAAAAAAATTAATTAAATCACTGGCATTAAATTGCAACAGCCTGATTATAAGACACACCCCTAGTTTAAAAACTTAAATTAGGAGAAAAAAGTGAGTCTTATACTCGGACCAATACGGTATATCCACTTTGAATGCCTTTCAAGCCCCTGGTGGTGGAAAAAGCATTTCTGAAACACTCAGCAGCATAGGTCACTTTTCCGAGCCAGGGCATTGGATTAGTTTGACCACTGAACTAATTTTATATGGCAGTTTGTAGGATGCCTCCTGGGAAACATCATGATTTGAGAGCAATGAAGAGCTCTCTTATACTCACTGTGCTGCTGGAGCACCAAGAAGTCAGCGTCTCTAGCGAATGCAGCTGGGATGTTGCCAGACTGTAGATGAGCACCATAATGGGAGAAGAATTAGTGAAACAATTTGGTTACATCCATGGACTGAAAACAAATCAAAAAATGCCTGCTTCCTTCAAATTCTCTTATTGAGAATAAACATCCATCGCTAATTGAGAGCACACTGGCTGACCTTAATTCCTCTGGCACTACAGAGAGAGAGAGAGAGAGAGATGAGCCTCTAAAATAACCTCCTCTCAATCAGACAGAATAGAACAGCTAAGTTTTATAGTTTTCCACATGTGTGTGCACAATCATCCCCTTTACGGCACATTTGTGACTTCTTCGGCTGGCAGAGCACTTGCTCCGCCTGCCTATTTGTAGGCAGGATTGTGGCCTTATGGTGCAATCCTGTGTAAAATTGCACCAGGGGAGTGCACGCTCCCATGGCGCTAGGTGTTGTGAAAATGTCGTAAAGCACTTTTGCGGCACCCGGAGAGTAAGGGCCGCCGGCACAGAGCCTGGCGGACCATCCCTGCATCCACTAGGCAAGGTAAGTTCTGCACTGGCCGGTGCAGGGGCGGGGGAAGGGCGGACCAGGCAGCAAGGGAGGGCGGCCATTGGCCGCACCGGGCAGGGGGAGGACAGGGATATTGGTGGCGAGATCTGCTGATATCCAAAGCCTTCTCCCAGCCTGGTTTGCTCTGACTCGGAGGGCTCAAATGTACGCCAGCTCCAGAGCTGGCATACATTCGAGTAGGCCCATAGGGCCTCTGACTGCTTTCATGGAGGGGAAGGGGACGATCGTCCTCTTCTCTCGAGGTGCACCTGGGCTATCCTGGGGCAGCCTGGGACCTGGATAGGATATGGCGGTTGGCCCTTTAGGCCGGCCACCTTATCTTACACAGGATTGTGCTGCTCGTTGTGTATCTTGGACCTTCAACTAAAGGCCCTTCATGGCCTGAATCTCCTGATAGAAATGTGCCTTTGGAATGGCATTGGACCATGTCAGATGATCCTTTTTTCCCTCTTTTTTTCTTCTCAAGAATCCTGCAGTGAGCTCCTTGAGTCCAAGCCGTGGGCCAGAATCAGGAGGAACTATGGTGACAATCACTGGCCATTTTCTGGGGGCTGGCAGCCACGTGTCGGTTTTGCTGGGTAATCAGACCTGCGAGTTTTATGGGTAAGGAGGCCAGTGCGTGCGTACAAGTGTGTGTTGTATGCTCATCTCCACTTCCATGGGCAGCATTTTAAGCTATTCAAGCTATGAGTGCCCAACCTTTCATTAATCAACTTAAGTCATCCTGTCAATTTGATGATTAGTGTTGCATAGCAGTGAACACATTCAACGTTTATTAATTTTGCTTCATTTTCATGTATTAAAATCCTGCCTATTCTCCAAATCTCAAACACGTTGTTTTAAATAAGAACGAAAGCTTTCATGGCCAGCGCTGATAAAAATAGATTTCAATTCATGTCCAGGTTTAAAATTCATGCTAATTATTTTTAAACAATTGTCTTTATAGTTACAATCAATAAAACACTGATTAAAAACAACAAAAAACAATAACATTAAAAGGACGACGTTTCACCCAGACATCCGTGGGCAGCATCAGGTCATCAAGTTCCAAGAGCCTACTGGCTACTGATGATGGTGTTGTTGCAGCAAGCAGCCAGGTGCTTTTAAGCAGGCACAGACAGGTTGTGACTTGGATGAGAGACCTCTGGGAATCCCATGTACACAGGATCTTAATCATGACCATGGGCGTCAACAGGGGGAAGCGCGCGGGGTGGGCCGCCAGGGGGTGTCGCGCGCATAGGGGTGACGCGCGACCCTCCCACTTACAGTTTGTCGGTGGAGCTGGGCCCGCCCTTGCGTCCGTTTGGCTCTGAAATGAGCCGAAAACGGCACGGGGGTGTGTGTGTTCCGGGCATGCGCGTGACGTCACGCGCAGGGGCGGGGGCGCGTCCTTAAGGGTGACGCGCACGCCCCGCTCCCCGGTGACGCGCGTCCTGGTGACATGCCTGATCATGGCTGACCTTTTTTATATATATGATCCATAATAAATACATTAATTTCCTTAATAGTGATGAGATGGGTAGTTCTCAGTCACTCTGATATTGATATCTCTTTGAACAAGGGCAAGAAATATATGCATGTTGTTCAAAAATGGAAGTAGAAACCTAGGAGTCCACCTTTGGTCAGTTCTGTCCTCTTGGAACTGCTGCCAGTTAGTCATTCCTTTGGGAACCCAAGATGGGGGAGCTTGATGAAATGAGGAACTAGTATGCCTATAGCCTTTCCCCATTCCTCCTTTTACCTGCTGTAAAACCAGCCATTTGCAAGCTGCATTAGTGAGGCTAATGAGAATGTTGTATATTAGAATTGCTGCTTTCCACAGCCTCTAAAGAGATAAAACTGGCCAGCACTCCCATTTTATGCCTGGAATGGGAAGCAGTAGATTAGGGACGGCATGTTAATCAGTGGGTTGAATTTAATGGACTTGGTACTTCCTCCTCTTATTCTGTAAAGAGTTCATTTCAAGACCTTTGGAACAGATAAAAAAGAAAACAGACTATACCTAGTTAAATTTTACCATCTGTCTCATTTCTTATCTGTAGATGAGATTTGTTCTTCACAGCTTTAACTTCTCACATGTCCTTTTAAGCCTGGAGCTGTTTAGGAACATTCAAAAATTGCTGCTGGGAGGCAGCATTGACATCTAGAGTTCTCTGCCTTTTGCTGCCTTATATGCCTAAAGTCAGCCCTATTGGGCTAACAACATGACAAACAAAAAATGCCAAGTGCAGTACATTATTTGGTGACTTGGAAGCAAGTCAAAACATACCCTGAGCTTAAGATGGGCTTTACCCTTTTTGGGGTGGCGTTCTTTCTACTGTTCTTCTTGGATAGCAGGATGGAGTATTTTGTTTGATGTCGGTAAAATGGCAACTGAACAACTAGAAAGAAAGCACGATCAGTTCTGCACCTTAACTTTCTTCCCAACTTACTATCTGAGTGATTCCAACTATGGGCATCTGAGGTCAGACACTATTTCCATTTTTACACTGCCTTTTGCTTTGCAAAAGCCTTCCAGGCAGCTATAAAACAACACAACATACAACCACCATTTAAAACAAACCCTTGAAAATGCAATAAATTTGTAAAACAACACTTCTCGTAAAATAATCACTCAGCAATACTTCAAGCCACAGTGCAGTACTGGTTCAGTTAGTCATTCCCTCCAGATCCTAATCACCAGAAGCCTGGGGGAATAAAAAAAATGTTTTGACTTCCTTCTTGAAAATGTCCAAGGAATTGCAGGCATTCCAGCCTTGAGAAAAGATTGCTGGGAGACAGGTGCCTTAGCAGAAAAGTATTACGCAGAAGTGAGGAAGTTCAATCCTGTGTTCTTTAATTTCTGTAAGCCTCCCCCCCCCCCCACACACACACACTCCTGTCTCACTATTGTCACTTTGGGGAATAGGAAATAGAAAGGTAGATGTTTTGTTAATTTTCTGACCAGTCAAGGCTCTAAAATAATGTCGAAGAACCCACCGCCTTATCCATCTTTAACACCTTCTAGCACTATGACTAAGAGTGGATGGGTAGCTTTCCTAGTAATCAAATTTGTTGCTTTATAGCGGTGTGTCCTTTTTTTTTAAGAGTATTTTTTCCTGAGTGTGTGCTGATCCAAAGAAAACTTTGGAAATGATTGCTTTCAAGGCCAGATGTAGTCCAGCAGAATAATTCATCTCAGTATATGGTTATATATTCTGGCACCCAGTAAACCAACCTTGCCTGCAGTACAGCATACAGTTGTATTCCTGCCTTTCCATTCAAGGTCATAACATGGCGTATTTGTTTTGTTTCTAGTTGGGTTTTTTGTGGGTTTCTTTACTGCACAGTTTGTAGGTGATGAACATGGCATGTACTCATGATGTGCAGAGAGACTGATTAGATGAAGCAGTTTCTAATGAGATTCACTATAATTACAGCTTCCCTCTATTCTCTTGCCTCTGATCGGAGGAGTGGGGAGATTCACCATGACGACATGGTAATAGCGCGGAAAGCTAATTAACTGATCACAGGGAGCTTGCAGTAACTCTTTGCCAGCAGTGATGTGTCGCTTTGGATCTCACACAAGGGCTAAGCAGGCTTCTCTGAAGTCTGGTCTCTGGCATGCTAAAATGCCTGTACTTGCATGAGGCCACTAGCGGGTAGAAGGACATGGCAGGGAATGGCTGAGAGTCACTCTGCTCTGAGGGGAATTTCTGGGAAAGAGACAGAATGATGCTGAGAGAGGCGTTTGATCATGTCAGGTTACAATGGGAAACATAAAACAGTTATTTCCTTGTCCTGAGCTCTATACTCCCATCCCAAATCCCTTCCAATAAAAAGGTAGATTTTTTTTAACGTTTAGCCATTGGGGGAGTGGCACTAACTAAATTCTTCTCTACTCACAACAAAAGGTGCCAGGAATCATGTACGAACAGCCTTTTTCCCACTGTACACTAGATCATGGCATATATTGACAGCCCAATCCTAACCAGCACTGGTGCAGCAGGGCCACACGGCCCACGCTGTATCCAGCGCTCGGATTGAACAGGCTGGAGGTCTCCTCAGGGTGATATTTTTCCTCTTACCCCATGTTAAGCCCCAGCCTGTTCAATGGGGCTACTTTGATTTGCTCCAGCTAAGTCGCTAGCGCAGTGTAAGGCTTCCCAGCCTGGGAGGGAGGTAAGATATGACAAGCCTTCTCCACCGATTCCTCCCCCCTCCCAGGCCTTCTCCGCCCACCCACCTGCCCCGTTACGCCCCTCCCCATGCCCCCTAAGCCCTGCACTGCTTGGAGCGGCAATTACCCGCTCTATGGCTCAGGGTCCAGCAGCGGCCAACGGGGAGGCAGCGCAAGCCTTGGCACTGACAGGATTGCACTGTCAGTTTCTATCCTTCTATGAGTGTTATGTGCCAACGCCACACCTATTCCTAGTAATGTTACTGTTAGTAATGTTTATTACAGCCCTGTTTAAGAAGGCAAATAACTTTCCAGACTTTAATAGTATGGTTGTGTATTTCTCTGCCAGAATGTTCACTCTGCACTAGATATGGCACACTGTTTTGTGTTTCTTTTCCCCAACAGTGTTGTTGTTGTTTTTTCTTGATGAAAAGCTGCCTTGGAATACGATAATCAGGAATAGAGAAAGGGGGAGGGGGCTCCTTAATCCTTTGTCTGTTCAAAAGACATTCACTCATCCAATCTGCTCTCCTACCCATGGAGAAAAGATACAGGGTCCCCATATGTTTTCCCCTTCAAGGAGAGAAGCAGCTAAGGGGCTGATTTTGAGACTAATAACGGGAAGGAAAAGTTACGGGGGAGTTAAACAGTTAAACCTTTCCCCAGTCATTCCTTTGCTCAAGTTCGCAGCTGATGGAGGCTGCGTTTTACTTTCTTTTTAAAAAGCTGTGAGGAAAAAGAGACATGCACCTGCAGGAACGTATCCAGTTGGTTGTCATTTCTCTCTTGCTTTTTAATATTCATGGCAGGGTTTAATTTAGTCAACCTTCTGCCTGACCTCTGAACAGGGAAATTGGGAGATTCTGAGAATGTTTTTAAACAAGCAGTCCCCAACATGTATTCTGAGGTTGTATGGATACGACTGTACCACATGCTCATGAGCATTTGAGTTGGATCTTGGCAACAACAAATTCAAACCCTATGCAAATTTCAATTTAAACATTACAAGAAACCTGCTAGTTGAATGCAAAAGTGACTGCATTTAGTTGACAGCACTTTAGTACTCTCCAAATCTACTTTCTGAATACTTTGGAAGATAGTAATGTCTGTGCTTTGGCATCACTAGTCTTACCTGAAAGATTGCCACCTCTTTATATTAGTGTAATTCCAGTTGATTTATTTTCTCTTGTGTTAATTCAGAGAATATTGTAAGTCTGTTGATACTATTGCCATGTCTTGCTCACCTACCTATTTGTTTAAAAGTTCTTCTGCCCCCTTGTTTCTTACAGGAGGTCCATGAATGAGATTGTGTGTGTTTCAGCCCCCTCTACTCACGGCCTAGGTTCCGTACATGTCTCTGTCAGTGTGGATCGGGCACAGTTAGAGAGCATGTTGCAGTTTGAATACATCGATGACCCCAAAGTTCAACGCATTGAGCCTGAATGGAGCATAGCCAGGTAACCGGGCATCCAACAAAATGTGGTGCCAGAAGCAGGGGCACATGGTTTGGATCCGGACATAATTAATCCCCCGGTTCCTAGCAGTGATTGCAGTTATCCAAGCTGGTTGGTGACATTGGTTCAAAGCCACATGGTTTTTGAAGGCTTGCACTGTTCATCATTGTATACCCTACCTGGGGACAATGAGGTAAAAGATTTTTGTCTCTTGTGTCTGAGGGACTCAGGGCATCATGGCTCTGCCAGGCATCTTGGGGGTTTTTTTCTTTCTTTTGGAGTGCAACTTGATTCTTCAGGCACCTAACCTTTCTGAGAGGGTGATATTCAACAGCAGTTAATCCATACATTTGCCAGGATGATTTCTGCAAATACTTTGGTGTGCTTGAAAGCCAGAGATATTGGAGTGGTAAAATGAGAAAGAATTTAGTTTCATCTGAGGATAACATTTAGATAATTAACTTTCGTTGAGTATTTATGTAACACATTTCTATCCCCCCTTCCCCCTCCAACATTGGAGCGCCCAATGTGGCTTGCAACATTTTAAAACATAATAAACACAATATTATTAAGTTATAAAAGCAGCAACCATAAAGAGTTAAAAGCTGGCAGCAAAACAGTAGAATCAGCAGCATAACAATAAAAAAGCAAAGGGCTAATAAGAACAGAAACAAATACAATCAGAATCTCTAAGACAGAAGGAAATCCATAACAAAGCAAGGACTAACATGAATTAAGGGGGGAAGCTAAACAAACAAGGATGGTTTTCAGCCCCCACTGGAAGGGGGCAGATTTTACTTCAAATGGGAAGGAATTCCATAATTGTAGTACCACCTCAGAGAAGGCCGTACTTCTTATTGCTGTCAGTCTAGGCTCAGCAAAAGGTGGTATACACAGGAGGGCCATCTCTGATTACCTTAGGAGACAAGCCAGTTGATATTGAAGGAGGTGGTTCTTCAAATACCCTGGTCCCAAACCGTAAAGGGCTTTAAAGTTTAAAACCAACACCTTGAATTGTGCCTGAAATGAACTGGCAACCAGTCTGGCTGCAGGAGCAGTGGTTGGACAGAGTTGAACTGCCAACCCCCCAAGACCAAATGGGCCACCCACCACATTCTCGACCAACAGCAGTTTCTGGATAGTCTTCAGGGCAGCCATTATAGTAATGAAGTTTTATTTATTTATTTTAAAAATTTATATCCCACCTTATCCTATGCCGAGGCAAATGCCCAAGGCAGCTTACAACAAAAATTAAAAAACATAGTTTAAAATACAGAAAAGTTTAAAACAATACATTAATTTAAAAACAATAAAATCCATGGGGGGACGACAATATGGAGCACAAAAGCAGCATGGCAGAGCACCTTGAGACACAGGAGGCAGACTACAACCCATCACCCAAACGCTAGACGAAACAAAAACGTTTTGAGCCCTCGCCGAAAAGTCATGAGGGAGGGGGTAGTTCTCAAATCCCCTGGCAGGGAGTTCCACAGTTGTGGCGCCACAGCAGAGAAGGCTCGCCCACGTGTTGCCACTCCCCTAACTTGCGATACAGGTGGTACACGCAGGAGAAGTTGTGATTCACCGAGCTGTGGACCACTGTGGTTTGGTCTGATTGACTTCTGTATAGCCACAGCTGGTGCACCAGTCGAAGCTGAGCAAAGGCTCTCCGGCCTCTGCAGCCTCCTGGCGATCCAGTATCAGTGGGGAATCCAGAAGAACCCCCAACCTGTAAACCTGCTCTTGCAGAGGGAATGCGACCTCATTCAAAACATGTGGATTTCAAGTCCAACACAAGTCCAGCACTTGTTTTGTGGCTCTCCAAACCAAGAGGACATCTGTTTTGCCTGGATTTAATTTCAGCTTGTTAAAGCACATCCAGTCCCTAACCACCTCCATTCAGCTCTCCAGGAGCCCAACAGCCTCCTCAGCATTTGATACAAAAGAGAGATAGAGCTGGGTGATATCTGCATATTGATGATTAGGTGTACTTAGAACTTTCTCTTGAAATAGGTGTAAGTTGTAAATTCAATCCAGTATCCTAGGGTTGAGTACTTTACTGCACAGCTAATTAACTGTATGCATATTTCAGGTGATGAACTAATGACTGTCAAACATGTTAGTGCCAGTACTTCAGTTACATCTACCACTGGTTAAGTGGCCTTTGCGAGCCCAAACCAAGGAAAAACTATGTGAGGGAATAGAAGAGAATTGCTCTTATATTATCTTGTTATCTCAGGCACATATAAAAAGCATATGCAATACTTGCTACCAAAAATCTGCCTATTAAGAGTCTAGATCTGGTAGAGAGGGATACTAGCTAGCCAAAAAGCCATTTTGAAAAAATGTACTAATGTTTTTAGAATCAGTTGAAAATGTTTCACCTTGTGAAAGCAATTGAAAAGCTCATGAATTTTTATCTTGAAATAGAGGTTTGTATTTTTTAAATCATTCCTGATATCTCTCTAAATGTCATTAAAGGAGGGAAAAGAAAAGAGAAGGAGGGAAAAGAAAAGAAGGAGGGAAAAGAAAAACCTGAATGAAATTTGTGGTGGAAATGGTCTCTTTATAGACAGTAATGCTCTATAAGTCTTTGTCTCAATTGTAACAGTGAAAAATCTGTCCTGCTGCTCTTTTGTTTAAAGTATAGCAAAGGTTTTGAGGAATTATGAGATCCTGAGCCGTAGGTCGCTTTCTGCAGCCTTCTTTGCCCTTTCAGCTTTAGGAGTCCTCCTGGTGACTCTAGAATCAACACAAACTTTAAAAACACTAATTTAAAAAATGATTACTGCCCCCCACAGAAAAGAAAACATGGTCTATGACTCAGCGCAGCAGAGCCAAATCTCCTATGTGGGAGAAAGGACTATTATCCGTAATTCCCTTCCATTGCTTTACTCTCCATTGTCAACACCCAGCTTCTCAGGCTCCTAGGAATTCATTCCACCTGTGTAAATACATAAGATTTATGGACGAGGTCTAATCCTTCAAGACGCCTGGCACATCCATTTCTATAGATTTTCTAAGTTCAACAGATCTTGCTATCTTGAAGAATTAGGCCCTTAAGAACAAGACCTAGTCTGCATTTGCTGCACCTTTGTACAACAGTTGCAGAAGCCACTTTGAGGACACTTAATACATTGCAACAGAGCAGACTATCCGGAATAGTACGTCTCCCATCCACAGACTTGAATTCATCATTGCCAGGCAGTTAGAACATCCTTGTTCCCTGAGTTGGAAAATCAGAGTTATTAACTCAATTGTAATTACTGAGGCAATTACAACCATGGCAATCTGTGACGAGATTCCGGGACAGCGTATGGGGCCCCGTGATCACTCCCATCTGCTGAAGAAGTGTACAATTGCTCATTAAAAGCTTCTTTTTAAGAGCATCTGAGAGTTAAGAATAAAACAAAAACAGTGACAACCAATGCATAAAAAAGCAGATGCTGATCAAAACCTGCTGTTTTTAGCCAAGATTCACAACTAGACACTGCAGCAATCCCCTGAAATATGGGAGTTGACAGACTGGCATCTGAAACTCTGGACCAGTGGCTTCGCTGCTATAACTTTATTTTTGTTGGCCTTCGTACAACTGCAGAAAGGATGAAAGTTTTGTACAGTAGGCTCACGCTCCAAAAACAAACTATCCACTGGGGAGATGAAACACAAATGGACAGAGGTGAACTCTAAGAAGAGATTCTGGCCTGGCTTTAGAGAATCCCAGAGACATTGTGCTCCTTTTGGATTGACTTCCAGACATGCATAGCATGCGAGAGCTTTAAAAACTTGTAGCTTTTGAAATCTTAAGCAAACCATTGTTTTGAACTCAACAGCCTTGTTATTCCTATTGTTAAGGGGGCCCAAACTGTACCACTGTGAGCCTCCTTAGGTCAAGTCAAACTCTGTGCTTCTAGATGTAGCTAAGACAGAACAAAGATAGCTTGACTGGCAATGGCTGCTCTCCTCACCAACCCAGGAGCAGGTGAAAGAAAGAAAAGGATTTGGGAAATTAAGGCCTTACTGTGAATTCATTACTGAAGAAGCCAAGGATAACATTGATTGGGCAGAAATGATTCAGCAGACTGTCGAAGCATGCACAGACTTTTTGAGATTATGGAAGCACTCATGTCTTCCCTAGGAACTACAGGGGGGCCGCTGTATCCGTGGGGGATACGTTCCAGCCCCCACCATGGATAGCTGAAACCGCGGAAATGGGCGAACGCCCATTTCTGTGGTTTTCAGGGGGGGCTGACCCCCCTGCGGGCCTGCGCGACCCCCCACAGGCCTGCGCGGCCCCCCCGCACCCTCCACAACCCCCCCCAAGCACTTACGTTTTAACGGAGAAACCTCCGTGTTCTTCTTCAAAAGTTACGAGGCTGTAGCTGCTTTGCAAGCTTGACCAACAAGACTTAGGTGATAGCTAGAGTCTCGAGACTCTAGCTATCACCTAAGTCTTGTTGGTCAAGTCTGCAAAGCAGCTACAGCCTCGTAACTTTTGAAGAAAAACACGGAGGTTTCTCCAGCTAAAGGTAAGTGTGTGGTTTGGGTGGATGCGACTCCCCACACCTTCCACAGCCCCCACAGCCCCAGGCACTTATGTTTAGAAGAGAAACCTCCGTTTTTTTCTTCAAAAGTCCCTGCAAAGAAGCTGCAGACTCGGGACTTTTGAAGAAAAAAACCGAGGTTTCTCCTAAAAGTAAGTGCGGGGGGGGGCTGTGGAGGGTGCGGGGGGATTCCTCATCCGTGGATAACTGAAACCGTGGATGAGGAATCAGTGGATACGGGGGCCCCCTGTATGTCTATCTCTTCAGGAAGGTCATATTCAGGTTTCGGAGGCATGTTCAACACACAGCAATCCAAAGAACTCCTTGAGTGTGCACAAAGGTTTTTACACACAGGACAGTTGCTTTCACTTTCAGTTGATGAGCGTATGCCATAAGAGGGACATTGCTTTGTTATAAGGTAACTCCTAGCCATTTTTTCCAGCCATCTGGGAACTGTAGACCCTGTGCCAAATAACCATGATTGATTTCCTCTCACTCCATCATCTCTTCTCCTTTTGGAGGTTAGAAAGAAACTGGTTGATTTTGAAGTGAGCTTATCTGTGTTGAGCTAGAACATTTGAATCAAGAAAATGATCTCAAGGTATATAACAAACATCCTTACTGTCCCTTGCTCTGAGTTATCATGCCTCTCTTTGCATCCTCTCCACTCCCACATTCACAGTCCCAATCAGGCAAGATCTCTTCTGTGCAAATCCCTGCACCATGTGCGCTATGTAGTCATTATGCCAGGAATTACAAAATTGGGCTAGCAAAATGGCAGTCCATTCTCTGCAAGTTCTATGTAATGTGCAGCCACCTTTACTTAGGAGCATATCTGTACAAATCATTAAACGCTCTTACTAATTAATTATCTTTATTTATTTAGTCCTGGATCTTTATTTTTTTTTTCATCTTACCAACCCTTAGAACAGTTACATGGAAGAGGTGACTGCCCACTAGGGGGACAGATGAGACCAGAAAATCCAATTAACTTAGGAGACAGTTCTAGCCGGAGTCAGGGTGATGGTGTATTAATCCACTCTGTCACCCGGTTCCTTCACAGCCTGTAGAAAATGTCTTGCTGAGTTTAACAAGCATTTGTATTTGCCAGAAACACGGGCACTGGGCTTTGCCCCAGCTCCCCTTGCCAAAACCCATTAACCCATTGTCTTCTGCTTCCCTTCAGCGGCCACACGCCTCTGACTGTCACAGGGTCCAACCTGGATGTCATACAAGAGCCCAGGATCCGAGTGAAATACAGTGGCAAAGAGTCTGTCAATGTAAGTAGCTGCTCACATCCTGCCTTAACCCCGTTGTGGCAAGGTTCTTTGTGTATATGGTCATACCATCATATTCTATCTATCTATCTCTCCCTCTCTCTCTTCCCACCCCACCAGGTTTGTTTGTTTGAAGACTCTTTTTAACCTGTTGGGGGGGTGGGGAGCATTTTGTACAAAGAGCCTATATCTGAAATATTTGCCCAGTGCAACAAGCACACTCAAGCTAGCTAAAATGTATTTTGATTTTTGAGGGGTCAGATGTGCATGCTATGAACCCTTTCTCAACCCCTGTTGGTTACTCTGCTTGTTTGCTGTGCTGACAGGTTAAAAGCATGGCACATGCCGTCAACATACCAGACAGGTATATTCTGTTGGTCTGGATTTCTTACATCCTGTGTTGATTCTGCTCCCATAGAAATAACATCTTCCTGTACTTCCACTTCTAGTACTAAAAGCTGGAGTGAGTTCACAGAAAACTCCTAAGAAAACTTAGGTCATACTTGGGAATCTAGGTAAAAAAACTGATGCAGCTTTCATTGGTTTGAATCAGCAAGGCAGATTTACAAAGAAAGGAAGGTTTAATGAACTTCCTAGTGTCTTTTTGGAACCCTTTGGCCCGTCTTTCCACAGCCTCTGCTGTGATAGCTTGCTTGCTGTTAGTTTCCTATCCCTTACCAACAGTGGACAATATGCAAGCCTCCTTCTCCCACACGACGATTCTGTGAAGAAAGACTTTTTTTCTTAGTTGGGAAGAACTCAAAACCCAACTGCCAACCATTAAAGCCCTGGAACTCCAAATGTGGCTATATTGGCAGGATTCTCTTGGTGATAAGGGCTACTGCATTTGGTCATTGTCTCTGTCACCTGGCAGATTTGTATGTGAGGAAGTGACCTGCTGAACAAAGACTCTGTGGGTCATAACTGTGTAGTTTGGCCCTGCACGTTTTTTAAAAAATATAAATATATAACATAAATAAGCAGCTGCTGCCATTCCATCTTGGGGTGGGGTGACGGCTATAGCTCAGTGGTAGAGTCACATGTTTGTATGCAGAAAGGCCCGGTTTCAATCCTTGACATCTCCAGGAAGGAGAGAGAAAGATTCCTGCCTGACACCCCCAAGAGCCATTGCCAGTCAGTTCAGACAATCCCAAGCTAGATGGCTCAAGAAGAATCTGACTCTGTATAAAGCAACTTCCTATTTTCCCATATGCTCCTTTTTGAGTGCACCTTATTATTTGAATGTATAGCTTTCTAGTTTTCCACAGTTCCTTTTTCAAACACACATAAGCGAGCCTTTTCAAATCGACTTTGTCCGCAAAGCAGCATTTTCCTGTGTGCTCCAAAAGTCCTTCTGTCAGCAAAAGAAGGGAAACCTTCCAAATCACTTTCTGATTCTAATTCTCCTCTAAACTAAAAGCACTTTAGAACTGCAGAGTCTTTAAATGGAAGTGCCTCCCTGGCAAAAGGTTTAAACTTTTCTTGTTTGTAATTCAGATGATGTATTTGTTAAAAGTAGATCTCAAAGGAGCACTGAGATCACCAATGTAGACTGCTAAATTTCAAAGTACCCAGACGGTGAACTTGTTCTCACAGGCAAAGTTGTAGTGCCTGAAAGAAGGGGCCCTATTTAATGTGCTTGCTGACAGATTGCTCTTGTAATAAAAGGGATCGACAGGAAAGGCTATTAACTTAGGTAACCTTTGATCTTTTGTGGGGGGAGGAGAATGTGGTGCAGTCTATTTTGTTTTTTCAGCTACTGACCTCATGCTCTCGCACTGCCTTATCCTGTCCAGCAACCTTTGCAACTTCATGCATGTGAATCCTACAAGTGTTTCTGTCATACGTAAGTGCCTCAAATCATGTGACAGCCAATGTGCTGCAGGTGAACGTGTGGCGGAGAAGGTACAGATCTGTTCAAGTCTGTCATGGCAAGTTGCTCAGGCTGGGAAGCCAAACCTAGGAGAGTTCTTATATAGGTCCAGCAGGGGCCCTATTGCTCCCCAGGTAACTTGATTTGTCTTCAGCTAGCTGGCTGTAGTTTTCTTTCCTGCCACTGTCAGGAGGGTGCCATGGAGCAGCAATGCTCAGGTTAGCTTTTCCCACCTCCTGTAAAGCTATCTCAGTGGTACAGCCGTAGCCCTTGGTTCAAGCCCACTGGCGCCTTACAGAAGCTTACTGAGTTCTTTGAGCAGATCACTATTGCTCAGCCCACCCCACCTCAGAAAGTTGTTGCAAAGTAATGATATTGATCTTAGCTCCTTGGCGGAAGAGTAGGATACCAATGGAATAAATTAACAACTTAGCACAGTAGAGGGAAAGAATGAGCTGCCATGAGATTTTCCTTGTTTTAATTTTGATTTTGTTTGTTTGTACGTGGCTGATCGCTTGCTGGGTTGGCAGAGGACCTGGGAGTTCTTCATAGAGAACCACACTGCTTGCACATGGACCTATTTTTTTCAGACTAAGATCCTGCAGCTAATTGCCTTGAGGACTTTTTGTGGGCTGATGAATCGGAATACGTATTTTAGACCCAATAAAAATAGCCACGCAATGCTGTTCCCCTCACCATCTGGAATTGTAAGGTCCATGCAAGTGGCATAGGTCATGTGGGACAAAATGATGTTCATGATGGATACCGTAATTTATATTGTGTCTTTTTATAATGTCTGGGGATTTCAGCCAGCACCTCAAACATTGCATTAAAGTGCATTAGTAGTCTCTCATAGGGTACCTCAGTTGAAGTCACTCTAGAGGGTTCATTATCCAACGGAACCTCCAGGGTTCATTCCTGTTTTTCTCTACACAGTTCTGTCATAATGTGGAACTGCATGGAGCAGGGGACAATTGAGACATATGGTGCTTGTGTCATTGTGAGGCCCTACTATATATCATCCAAGTCGCACAAAAGACCCTCAGCAGAAGGGAGAAGTGCTCTAAGTAAACAGGCAATGAGGGTTTGACAAGGGAGACAATGGCAGCGATGCCTCCACCGTCACCCTGCAGCACCTGCTTCATGACAAAGGGCAATTTTGGGAGCCAACATGGAACTATCAGGGTCTTGAAAAAGCAAGAGATAGAAGAGCCACACACAGTGTAGAGCACCGCCCTTACGCCTTTCAAATATACTTTTTGTTTGTATATTTCTTATTGTTTTCCTGTAGTTTCTCCATGCTCTTAGCATCCCCTCAGCCCTTCACTGGTCAGTGACTAGAGGCCTGCTTTCAGCTGTCTCCAAAGTTTCAGTAATTCCACACTTTCTAGCTCTTGCGAGCTCACTCTTTCTTGAGTTCTTTGTTTGTAAGCCAACTTCTGTACCAAAACGTTGCCAATTTAGCAGAGTTCTTTTAGGTTAAACCCCAATCCACCCTTCTTTAGATGCTCCTGGTAAAATCACAGTATGACAATTGACTGCCAGAATATTTGCTGCCACAACTTCCTTGTTCAGCAGATTATCTTTGTCGAGTCGGAAGCAGCCCTAATCTCCAGACTCTTACCTATATAAAAGGGATAAAAAAGGTAAGAGTATATTATATATTTATTAAAACAGGTGCTTTGTTAATACATTAAGGTACAATGGACTTGGGTAGGGAACAAATATAACCTTATAGTCTATATAGGGCAAATCTATGGACAGCAACTAAACCCTTAAGCCCTGTCTTGCTAACTAACCTTTTTTTCACCAACCCCCTGTCAATTTTTGACTACCAAGGAGCTAATAACCATTCTCTTCACCCCTCCCATTCAGAATTTTGTAAAGGAGGAGGGCTTTCCCTTATGAGTGACAGCTCCTAAGGCTAACTCCCAGCTCTGTGTTGTCCCACACACTGTGTTGTCTCTCCAGTGCCAAAGAAAGGGGTACATATGAGGCCAGCATAAATGAAGTTGTCCATAAAGAAAAAAGCCACCCAGCTTCTCAGCGTCTCCTGACAAAATTAAGAAAGTATGTATGCAGCTACATACAGAAACCATACAGTACAATTGAAGGAGGATTGCCTGGAAAGGAGGGGGTTGGGCAAGAAATGCATGTGTGTACTGTGCTGTCTCAAGTAACCTTACTTTCTGACTCCAGTGAACTACATGCTTTCCAGATGTTGATTAGCATTGGTCTGCAATTCTGCAGTAGAATTGGTCTACATGATTTGCTGATGTGTATGCATTCAATGGGGTGTGAAATAATTTGCACCCTGACTTTATGTACCTGACTTTAGTTTTATAGGGACTTGAAACCCTGGGTAAAGATTCTCTGCTTTTCACATATGCATCGTTCTTTATTAGCTCTATCTGGCCCTTTAAATCATTCACCATTACAATCCACCATGAAAAGTTAAAGCTAATAGAAAGGGCTGTACTACCTTTTATCTTTTGATATAGAGTGTAAATTGTGGTCTCCCTTGACTTAGTCATTACTACAGCAGGCAGAATAATCAGGATCTATAGCAAGTGCCATATTTCCAGGTCAGTTTCTTATATTCTTTCTTTTCTCCAGCTGTTAATAAGATTCTCCCTGCCACTGTCTTCTTCTGTGCAAATGCCAGAAGTTCAAAGACTGTCTTAGTACTGGGCTCTTTCCAAAATCAAGGAGTTGTGTGGTTTTATGTCATCCTCTATATTTACTTTATGATTTGTACTAATTGGCCACTTCCTGTTTCTCTGAATTGTAAAGTGAAAATATTGGTGTTGCCTTGAATACTGTTAAACCAGACATCCCTCCTTATGAATCTCATAAAGATGACTGCCTGAAAGGGACATACTGTACATTTACAATGTTCCTTTGGTATGCAAAGTGACCACTGTGTACACACACTGTGGCTTAGGTGCACAGTTAGGTGTATGTGGTTATTGTGCAATGTTCGCATTTACGTACAGTGGGGTCTCAGTCCTGTGAAGGGTCCAGGAATCCGCAGATACTGGGGTCCACCTTTCCAATGCTGTAAAAAGTAGGGGGAAAGCCCCCCCCATCCCCGATTGTACCTTTAAGTGGCCAAACCATGCTGTTTCCAAACCTCCACAAGGTTTTTGCAAGCTGAACAACCCACTTCCGGGTTGTGCGAAGGTACTGATCTCCTCCCAGCCTTGCCCCAGGATGCATTCTGGGGCGAGCCTGGGAGGAGGGAAGAGCCTTTGCGTGACCTGGAAGTGGGTCGTTCAGCTTGCAGAAGCTTTGCAGAGGCTTGGAAACAGCGCGGCCTGGCCGCTTAAAGGTATAATCGGGGATTGGGAGGCTTTTCTTTCTTTTTCTTTTAACTTTTTACAGCATTTGGAAAGGAGGACCCCGCAAATCCAGGATCTGCAGTAAGTCAAATCCGTGGATCCCGAATCCGCGGATAGAAAGGGTCCACTGTATTGTTGTTTTGTGTCTACAGCCCATTTCAAGACCAATCTTTGTTTCCCATTAAAGGCTTGGCAAAGCCTTTGTGAGGCTGTGTCATTATTGACCAACACCAAGCATTTGTTATAGATGTGTCCCACATGACCTTTCTATCTGTTTGAATGGTGGTTCTGTTAGATGTTTTATATGGTTTTGAATACTGTTCTTTTACAAGGATCCTGGAATGTCATAAAGAAATCAAATTAACTGGTGCTTTATAGTGACTATCAGGAGCTGTTCTGGAAGGAAACAGTTTCGTTTTACTACATGACTACATGACTTTGTTGGCATGCATGTCACCTGCAGCACTTGGAGTTTGGAGATGATAAAAAAAATATCATCAGACAAGACTGGATATTGACTCTTGAGGTCACAAGGCAGTCTAAGCAAGATGTCAGATTGATGAAGGACATGTAGATATATATCGCTAGGATGTTGTGGAGATGGGCTGTGTGCTTTTATGATGCCTGCCATTTTGCAGCTAGGACCATGTGAATCCCTTAAAATACAGCGTCTGATTACTTATCTTTTAAAATTCGCTATTGAGGCAGTTCTCCACAACCATCAGGACTAGATTCTGTAAAACTAATGGCTGCAGCCCTGCATACAGTTATGCACGCTCAAATCCCATTAATAACTTCTGTGCACTTAACTGAGATTCTCATGACTCCATAGAATCTAGATTTAAAACCAATGGCAGCTACAGAGCAATATTCTGAAATGATTTGATGTTTGTTGGCAGAGTTTTTTTCTTTTTCCTCATTTGTTCTCATTAGTGGTGCTATGATGGATCAGAAAAATGCTCGGGATGAATATTTCTGAAAATGAACAGGAAAATAGAACAGGCAGGATCCCTTGTCAAACTACTGTCTCCCTTACTCTGCCCTTCCCATTTCTGCCCTATTTTAAAAAAGTATTTTCAGAAGTACCGTATTGTCCTGAGTATAAGACGCACCTGATTATAAGACGCACCCTTAAAGTTTGGTGCTATTAAAAATAATTAATTAAATCACTGGCATTAAATTGCAACAGCCTGATTATAAGATGCACCCCTAGTTTAAAAATTTAAATTAGGAGAAAAAAGTGAGTCTTATACTCAGACCAATACGGGATAATCATACAAGCTAAACTTTAATGATGTTCTTAGCAATAATTACATGTTATAGGTAGGGGTGGGGACTTCAGAAATCCAGGAAATACAGTTATTTTTTCAGTCTTCCATTTTGATATTTGTTATTTAGGGTTCTATTTTTATTTACTTAAAACATTTGTACCGCACCCTTCAGGCTACAAGGCTCCCAGAGCAGATAATCTTCATTAAAACAATGGGAAATCATTTCTACAGAAAGGGGGGGGAGAATGCCTTGCTTGCTTCTTTTCTCCTTCTCTTCACAGGGCAGATAGTGGTCCTGTGTGAGGGGGAGGAGCACAGTTTAAAAGGTTCTTCACCTTGCTGGCTTTTCTCTCTAGTCAAAGGAGATGGGTCCCTACTCACCCACATCCATGCTCAGACAGTGTCTAATGCTACTCAGGGAGGAACTTCTAGTTTCAGGTTAAAGGGTGAAAAAAGAGACCTGTTGTCCCATGTCTACTAAATGAGAGCCAGAAAATAATCTAGAATGCAACTGGTACTTTTTAGGCTACACTGAGGAGGAGGAGGAGGAGGAGGAGGAGGAGGAGGAGGAGGAGGAGGAGGAGGAGGAGGAGGAGGAGGAGGAGGAGGAGTAAATAAACCAGTATTTATATATCGCCTTTTCTTTGGTCATCGGATTTCTCCTCTGACTTTAATTCAAAGGCGGTTTACATGGGCAGGATTTTCTAAACCCCAAGGGGTTTTTACAATACAATAATGTTCTTTCGTAGAACCCTTCATTCTAGATGGTTTCTTTCACAGTCCAGCTCTCTCTCTCTCTCTCTCTCTCTCTCTCTCTCTCTCTCTCTCTCTCTCTCTCACCTCACCACCCTTCAGCTGAGAGGCAACTTTGACTCTCACTCAAGTGCAGCTGCAGTTTCCCTCCCCCACAGAGGCTCTGCAACTTCTCAGCTCGGCGTGCCGGCAGCTCTCCGACAGACACAGACACTTCCGGCCATCTTGAACTGCCATCCTACATATTCCATCTCAGTGTCCCAGAGGTTTTCAAGCTAGAGGAAGAGGTTTTGTATCAGGACATGGCAGTAGTAGTGGCAGCCAACATTGGAAGAGCTTAAACCTCATGGTGCAACGATGTAGCAGATGTGAATTCCTCCTCCTGAATGGCTAGGCTCTTATTTGTGAACCTGGTACAAATGTGAACCTGGAACCGAATTCTGACAGAGTACTGTTACCACTGGATGAAATGGGCATGGGCTTTATTCAGTGTGGTGTTTATAATAGGAGCATATGCTTTAAAACAAGAATAACATGAAAACTACATTCCAAAGATTCAGGCCCTTTGCGTATCATTGTTGGAAGGGCAGAAGCACCTTGTAGCTGCCTCTCTTACCTTCCTTTTTTATCTTGGTGGTTGAAAAAGAACATTCCTTTTTATTGCTATTGAAAAGGTTGCTCTTAATACACAAATGTGGGTGAAATTAAATTTCCCATTTGTTGAGTGAGGCTAAATTTCCTTCTCCTGCTGCTTTATAGCACATGATTTCTAAATCAGACTCCAGCGTAAGAGCCATGCTCTGCTTTCTAATGAACTCTTCTCTCAGGGGAGGAAGGGAGCTGGACTGTCAACGTATTACCAATGGGATGTAACCTTCCTTTTACCCAAAATCCTTTGGGGCCGGCTGATTGTTCTATACAGCTGGCATGGGAAAATTGCTCAGATTTGTCACCAGAACCAGACATTAATTACAAGTTCAGCTGAAAGGCATATTTGGCAGTCAACAGCGCAGCATGAAAGAAGAGAGTGTGTCGGGTCTGATTCAGGACTCTCATCTTTTGCTGTTATTTTCAGTTCAAAGTGTATTCTAACAGCCTGGTGCTGAGTTGAGGACAATGGTGCAAATTTGAGCTGATTATGCTAATATATCCTAAACATTGCTTTAACAGTTTAGAATACTTTCCAGGTTTTGGGGGGGATTCTATATCCATCTATTAAAGAACTGAACTTTCCCAGATGCCAGCCACTCTCACTGCTTGTTTGCTTTGCTGCCCAGCATGTACTTTGCATCTCTCTAAGCTCCTTTCTATAGCCCAGGGGTTCTTTCAATTTGTTGGAATGCTGAAATAAAGAAACTATGTACAAACTAGCAAAATTTAGCGAGTTCCTGCTGGATGATGTACTTTGTGCAGTTTTTTTTAAAGATAAAAATAATGACACAATCCTAGTTTACACACTTACATAGGCATGTACCATTTTACTCCGTGGGACTTAGTTCTTTGTAGACATGCGTAGGATTGTGCTGTAAAGATGTTAAGAATCTGTTTACATGTGCGTGTATGTGTTTTCAAAATATCAATATGAGACAGAAAAGTCTTGTTTATTTTTCTGTTTCTCTCTTGAGTACTGAATGTTCCCAAAAATAATTGCATTCTTTTTTTTAATTTATTTACCTACACATATGCACATCTATTTTTATGACAGTAACCACAAATCAAGGCACATTCACAGTTTATGATGATGATGATTGCTAGGCACTGTGCAAAAATTGGAGGGGAAAAGAAACACAGACCCTGCCCTCAGGCTCATAATCTAAAGGTAAAGAAATGACACATTAGGAAGGAAAAGAAAGGAGAATAACGGAAAGGAAAATCAATCTGGGAAAGCCAGGGTAAATAGCTGTCAGACCAGGCCAGTGGAAGCATCTTGTTCTCCGTCAGACCTGTGAAGAGTGATTGGCAGTGGCTGCAATCCAAGAAGGAAACAGCCAGCAGCAATTTGGCCAGGCAGGCAAAGGGAAAAGACCTCATTGGCTCTCCTACTCTCTTTGCGGCTACTGCTGACCAGCACAGGGATGGACAGTATTCCCATGCTTTGGTCTTACCGATCCCCCGCCCTGTGGAGCCTGTGAACTCATTACATGAATTTTGATTTTCAAACTTTGTATGTAGAGAACTAAACTGATCCTGGACTACCTTGTTAACAATCCTCTACATAATAGAACAAGAGAGAGAGAGACCGAGAGAGAGACCGAGAGACCAGTCAGGTGCATGCTGTGAAAACCACTTTTCTGCCTACAGTGCCTGTGGCTACACATGCTTGTACAAGTGAAAGCTATAGTCAGATTAGTACGGTGTTAAAACACATAAGAGTGCATGTGAGGTGTTTTCTGACATGATTGTTATGTAGTCTGTGAACACCGGGGGGAAACCATCTTCATGTGTTTGTGTATTGGTGTCTTTACTTGAGTATCATTTCACATTATTTCCACTACCCTGAAACCATGCCAAACCTCCCAGCATCATATATCTCTATTAAGTTTCTGTGCCTCACAATGACATTTTTTAATCTGCTAGAGAACAAATCCAGAAGAGAAAATGCTTCTCTTTCACAAACAGACACACACGTCCAGTTCAGTCCTGTCCATAGGCAGTTTGCTGGCCAGCACATGAGGCAGAGGAGTGTCCAATGCATTGGTCTTTCTAAATTCCACTGAATTTGGTGGCATTGTTGCATGAACTATCTGATTTTATCCAAAGGCAGACAATCATATAACCTTTCTTTCTGTTTGCTGCCAGGTCTGTAAAGTTGTGAACACAACCACCCTGACCTGTTTGGCTCCCAACCTCACCCCGGAGTACCGACCTGGCTTGGATGCTGTTGAACGTCCTGATGAGTTTGGCTTCATTTTCAACAACGTGCAGGCCTTGCTCATTTACAATGACACCAAATTTATCTACTACCCAAATCCTACCTTTGAACTCCTGAGTCCCACTGGTGTGTTGGATCAAAAGCCAGGCTCACCCATCATCCTGAAGGTAAGGAGATGGCACGGTCCAGTCCAGGTGACCTACCAGTATATACAAATCTAGATTTATTGGAATGAGCAAATTCCAGGAGTGTAGAGATAGCATTATGCTGTATTGCAAATCTGAGGGTGCAATCCTACCTGTGAGATAGGCTAGCGCAGAGGCCGCTGCGCTGGCCCATGGTGTCACAAACGTGCCGTAAAGTGTGTCCATGACACCCTGCAAGTAAGCAGCGCCGTCCCACCTATGCCAGTGCAGGCTCCAAAGCGTGCCGGATCAGGTAAGGGCTGCCTGGAGTGGCGCTGGGGCTGGCATTGGGTGGATCCAACCTGGGAGTGGGGGTGGGATTGGCAGCAGTGCACGCCAAATCCTATCCCCCTTCCTGGGCCTTCTGTCCCTACACAGGCCTCTCGGACTTACGCCAGCTAAATAGCTGACGTGGATCCAGGAGACCCGTTGGGGACACTGGGACTTTACCTGGGGTAAGGGGACTAATGTTGACGGTTCTTCCTCTGCATCACGTGTAAAATGGGGTGAACATTGAGCTGCACAGTAGAACTAAAATCTTGATGTCTTTTACATGTATCTGCTTCTTAGGAATACCACTCAGCAGAATTTTAACTACTCAGCATCTTACTACTTGTCCCACAAGTCAGTTGAACCCTTCATTTCCCCTCTACAATGTTGCCACCATGCACTTTTGTTTGCTGTCTCTCTGTAACCCTTCACATTAAGAACCTGACATCCGAATTTCCACAAAATCCACACCCCAGAGTTAAAGTCCAATATGATGTGAGCAGGTTCGCTCACTCCCTGCGTCAGCATTTCTTGCCCACTGCTGCATAATCACAGGACACGTTTGGTATTGCCAAGGTGTGCCTGTTATCGCAATGTACTTTTTAGCATTACATCTAACGCGCTGGAAGGGAGTGTACAGAGACACATAGTGTTGGTTTTTTTTAGTGCTGATTACAGGATACGGTATCTGAAGGAGAAAGCAAAGTACTTTTGCAGTGCATTTGTATTATGTGAACCCCATTAAAAATTGGTTCTGCTTGTTGCAGATATGCAGACTGTTCTTCTATGTGACATACAGAATTTCTGCAGACACACACAAAATAGCTGAAGCCCATACCCTTTTCTCTCACTTCCAGCAGGCATTTCACTTTCCTAAGAAACATAGTACGGTACTCTGAATTGATGGAGTAGTGCTGAAAACTTTAGGGATACCCATATGGGCTTCTTATGCTCTTCAGAATTTGTAGTCACGCTCTGCACTACAATGACAGATTTGTACATTTTTACAACTGGGAAAATTCTGGATCTCAAAATCTGACCCCATCCCGTGCAAGCTTAGGTGGAGCAGACACACACCTTGACGGTACACCTCCCCACACACGTTGTTGAGAGCCGGTTGTAATTAAATTGTGCAGCTGTTTATAGAAATGTGTACCACTTTTCTGTACTAGCTACTGCAAAAGGATACAAAGACATACTGTATTTTACAGGTACATGCTGTATGGTATGACAATGTTGAACTTGTGCTAAACGGCTCATCAAGGAAACACAGAGTCATTTGCAATATCTCATGGAACCTTCTCTTCCTATTTTCCACAGGGTAAAAATCTTTGTCCACCTGCTTCTGGCGGAGCAAAGTTGAATTACACTGTTCTGATTGGAGAGACTCCTTGTGCTGTCACCGTCTCTGAGACCCAGCTGCTGTGTGAGCCTCCAAATCTCACTGGGCAACACAAAGTTATGGTGAGGTCAAAGAATTGCACTTTTGTCTATCCATCTTTTGTGTTTCCTGCCACTGAAGTGTCAGAGTACTATCCCTTTCTGCACTGCCTCCTATTTTGGCAGCTGAGATGGAAACTGGGGAAAAATCCTCCTTTGATGTAAAAGAAGGGAATCTGCAGTGCCCTCCAATTTTCTAGACTCAGGAAGCCCAAGTGAGTGTCCTTGATAATACAATGCAGCAAAATGGTTTTATTTTGAAAATGTAAAGACACATATGGTAAACACACATAGGCCACCACAAATTTACAACCATAAATCAAACAAACAAAATTATTCCCATAATTGTCCCACAAGGTAGCTGAAAAGTTTTAAAACTGTAATTCACCACCACCACCCCCTCAACACACATGATCAGCCAGATAGTTTGTTTGTTTTTTTATTTATTTACAGTATTTTTACCCCGCCTTTCTCCCCGAAGGGACCCAAGGCGGCTTACAACATGGGAAAGAAATACAATACAAAAAATAATCACATTTAAAACTGATGCCCTATGTGTGACAAATTTGTGACTATCAGCAAATAGGCTACCAATGTTTTACTTTCATTAGCCAGCCATGTCTTGTACAAAGAAAATGACCCAAGAATCTTGTCTGGGGTTGTCATCCAGGAAAACATAAAACATAATGATGAATATCCTGCACTACATCTGTACCAGATATACAGCGCAATCCTGTGTAAC
This sequence comes from Plestiodon gilberti rubricaudatus, assembly GCA_026170595.1. Taxonomy (NCBI): domain Eukaryota; kingdom Metazoa; phylum Chordata; class Lepidosauria; order Squamata; family Scincidae; genus Plestiodon; species Plestiodon gilberti. The sequence continues at coordinate 173,188,859 of JANXHW010000004.1, read as the reverse complement.
CTTGCGCCGGTGTAACAGTAGATGCACTGGTGTAAGTGCACTTATGCCAGTGTAAGTGGACTTACACTCCTGTTACACCGATGCATCTACTGTTACACCGGTGCAAGGTTACACAGGATTGTGCCGATATACTGATAGAAGTTGTTGTTTTTAGCACATGTACATATATATTAGTACATAGAATTCATCTATTCGTCTTGTGGAGATTTTATATTTGCAGTTGATTTTTAGCCATCATGTGTGTATAATTGTGTCTGTGCATGCACTCATGCATTTGCACAGACATGCTCCCATTCTAGCGCCACATGAGCTTTGCATAAGAATATTTAGCAGCAATGGCAAAATCGAATGTAACTCTGAACTAGTGAGAAAGTGCAAAACCCCACAGCTGTTGAAATATAAAACTGCTGTCACACCTTTGAGTCTAACTAGTTTTATTGCAGCAAGTGTTTTGTAGGCAGCAGAGCGTATAAGTGGGAGCACAGGGCTTCCAGCTCAGGTGGAAAGAGGCACTTTGTCTCAGCTCACACTAGCTGAAGCTGAAGACAGGATCAGACTGACTGTCAGATTTGTTGATGAATGCTACTTATACAATTTCTCCAGCCCCATGCTCTAGAGGCATGTCTACACCAGATGTATCCCAGAACAAAGCAGATATGATAAGAGGAGAAAAAATGTTTAAAAATGGTGTCAATGTAAAAAAAAAAAAGTGGTGTAGACACAAAGGCTAAAATCCTATACACCAGGGTTTCTCTGAGTACCACCTCCAGCACCACTCTCCTGCTGCGTAGGACACCATCTAGACATTCGCCACTTACTTCTGGGTTTTCAGGCTTTTAGAGGCCAGAAAACGCAGGTAGGAGGCTCTGGGTGGGTGGGATGGCCCTTCTAAGCGTTCCCAAGAGGCCTGGCCAAAGGCAAGAGCCTCTCAGGATCAAAAACACACTGCCAAAATTGAGAACCACTGCTCTGCACATTTTCCTGAGAGTAGGCTCCATTGAACACAATGGGACTTGCTTCTGAGTACACATGCAGAGGATTGCACTGTAATTATCCTTTCCAATATGACACTGCTCTGTTTAAAGTATCATAGCCATAAGATCAAAGATCCACTGTGCCAAGAAACTGAAATGTTCACATCTGTACGTATAAATCTTAATGTGTTGTTCGTGTGCAGATCCTCTCTTGCACAGAGACTGTCCCATTTAGTCCCTTTGTACCATCACATAGTATTGCTGGCAAACAAGAGAGCTTGCATATTACTAGTAGACATGCAGGTGAACTTGAGCCTTTTGTGCTACAGCTGGTGTTCTTAGCTCTAATACTATTGTTAATAGAGTTGATGAAAGGTACAGCTGGCACTGAGGTTTCTTGTAAAACTAGATGGTTTCTTGAGATGTGTACCTGGTAGTCCACTGCTGGAGGTGAGTAGAGTCATTGTCTGCGTATAAGCCTGTCATCCTGTTTTAAAGAATTGTCATTTTTCAGAGTCCACTATGAGGATGTAATCCTATACACGCTTACCTGGGAGTAAGTCCCATTGATGCAGTGTCTACTTACTTCCAAGGAGACATGCATAAGATTGTGATGCAAGACATTTAATGTGCATCCAAGGAGGTTTTATCAGGAAGTTGTAGTTGCCGATACAAGGTATTTGTCTGCATTTCTTCCTGCTAGTCTTGACTTTAGTCAATACAGTGGCATAGTACTAGCGTGATCATAACTTAAGGCACACCTTTTCTCCTACAGTAAATGTAATGGGGAGCACAGGGAAAAATGAGTGCTGTAAGATGTGCCCCCTTCAAAACACCATCAACTCTGTACAGTGCAGTTGTAGAGCAGACAGGCAACCACTGGAGAGTCATAAGTGAGCTTGCCTGATGCTTTGATTGTGAACCATTTTCTCCAGGTTCACCCACTGAGCTGAATTACTTAGACGGCATGTTTATTTAATCAAGGTTTGGTATCCCACAGAACCCTTTTTTTATTATATCTGAAGGAGAACCTGTGAAGCTTTAATGTTTATGTCCCCTTTCCTAAACAGAAGTTGGTCCAACAATCACACCTGTCTAGTGATTTTTCAAGTCTGTTTTGGTTGGATCCAGTAAAAGGCATTGCCTTACATTCGTACACTGGTACCAATGCTTAACTTCTCTCTGTTGCAGTAACACTGCAATGTATCCTCTCCCCATTAGTAACTGCATTTATCAGAGGCCATAGATTGTTTTGCAGAAGCCCATCATTAATTATCTGCCTGTTTATTCTGCGGAATTCCCATGGTCTCCCTCAGGCCCTGCCAAACTCCTTTTGTTTTTTCTCTCCTTTTCTCTATTTTCTCTTTAAACTCCTTTGTCAGTGAAATTGTCATTCTGTCTCTAATGTCCATGGTTTACAAAAGGAAGCTGAAAGCCAGTGAAATGAAAGTCAAATGGAGCCATCAGATAATCAGAACAAAGCCAGAGATAGTGCCGGATGACGTATTTATCACAACTTGAAGCCTTTTCTGTGTTTCAAGTAGGCTGTGCCCTTTCTTTCTGAAGACAGACAGTGTTTGTATGGCCGTGTCTTGAACTTGGCAGACAAACTGCATACTGTGTCTTCTGAAGGAATATTTGGTGCCTTGGGAATGATTTCCAGAGCAGGGGTGACACTGGCAGGAGATCTCTGTCAGGCACCAGTCCTTGAAGCCACAAGCTTCTAAAGAGAATCCTACTAAGATAACTACTGGAGGGGAAATCACAGTTTCTCTTCCATATATTAGTTCACATGCAAACAAGTGGAGATATGCACTTAGAACAGTTCTAGGATGTCTTCTTACTGCTAATCCAAGAAGTCTCGGCACCTTTCTTTCTTCCTCAGTAGCAGGTTGATCCTTTGCCCCTGTTCTTACCTTCCCAAATAGAGATTCTTACCCAAGATGGCTCTGCATGGCTGCTGAAGCAGAATCTGATTATGACTGAGTCCTGTGTCTTTTGCTTGGCTAGGTGCATGTGGGTGGCATTGTCTTCTCCCCTGGCTCAGTGAACGTGATCTCAGATAGTGTGCTGACCTTGCCAGCTATTGTCAGCATTGCAGCAGGAGGCAGCCTTCTTCTCATCATAGTCATCATCGTCCTCATCGCCTACAAGCGTAAGTCCCGTGAAAATGACCTCACCCTCAAGCGATTACAGATGCAGATGGACAACCTGGAGTCTCGGGTGGCCCTCGAATGCAAAGAAGGTCAGTACTACCACTCTGGTGGTTGTGTGCTACCAATATGGAAATGACAAATGAAATGGCATCCTGGAAATCAGTTTCAGAAAGTGGGATATAGTATCAGAGAGATTGATAATATCTAAATTCTTGATAATATCTTAAATTCTCCTCCTCCTTAGGTTTTTGCAAAGACACTCTGATATAGAGTAAATTTTTTCTTTTGATAATTTACAGAACCTCGAAAGTGTAGTGCATTCACAAATAGCCAAAGGAATCTATTTTATGATCTCAAACCAACAAGGTCATTACATCATCATTCAGAACTGACTAGTCCTTCTAACAGTGAAATGAGATCTTATTGAAGGCTCTTTATCTTTTTCTTTTTCGCCCACACTTATATAGGTTTTGTTTGTTGACTCTCTTTTCTGATATATTTCTCTCATGATTATCCAATTCCTTTGGTTGATTACTAGATAATACTTGGATAGCAACACTATCTACTATAACACACGCACACAGGAAGTTGCTCACAATCTCAGTCCTTACCTTGCTTCCCATTATCAGCTACAGATCTCATTGACAAATGACCAGACACAATATAACAAGCATGAGACACAGGTTATCTCCCTTGTCTTTCTTGGTAAGAGTTATTGCCAAAGTATGTTTCCCACTTCAGCTTCATTGACTCCCTAAGAATAAACTCTTTTTATTCCTCTTATTTAAATTATGTAAATATGATGTCAACTTGCTGATACACCCTGACATACAAGCCACAGTTGATGAAGGGATATAGTGCATCCAAGCACCAGTGTTGAGGATCACCAGGGTAGAGGAATGACCGGTTCCCATGTCGTTCTGCCAGTAACATTGGCAAGGTGGTAACAATTGCACTAATTATCTGAATTAGGTTCCCCTGGAATGGTGGCTGCTCTGCTGACAAGCACAGTTGGGGAGGTAGGGCCACAAAGAAACACAGAGAAACAACAATACAACTCTTTCCATCATGTTAATACACAGCCCATTATCACACACAGCCAGCCTCAAAGAGAAACACAATGATTCATCTTTTTTTCTCAGTCCCAGGCACTATGTGTATTTGAGGATCGCAGCCATTGCCATAACAATGTTATGAAATAAATACTGTCATAAAGACTGTAATTGCTCACACTTACCTGGGAGCAAGCCCCACTGAACACAGTGGGACTTACGTTTGAGTAAACATGCATAGAATTGGAATGCAAGACTCCTAGAGAGAATCAGAACTAGACCCTCTCATACAAAAATGGCTTATTCTCATACACACACATACATGTACATAAGCACACCTGGTTTGCCTAATATAACTTTTCCCTGTTGATTAGATGCATCTCCAGTACTAAGCAGTGCCAAGTCTAGTTTCCGTGGTAACCGCCTCCTGCTTACCCTGTTGCCTTTGATCTGGTATGACTTTAACAGGGCCTGAGCCCACGTACAGCTGTCGAATAAACATTTGGTCAATCTTGCTCAAACACACATGCACTCATAAAATGCCCTTTTTTACAGTCAGAGAGACTCAGAACTCTCTCCCAGGAGGCCTGTGTGTGAGGAAAGACAGTAACAAGTGTATTGGATGCAGAGACATCCTTTCCCTGACTAATGTGCAGAGAACAGGATTAGTGCTTGATCCTATTTGAGCAACATGTATAGTCGATGCCAGGTCATTAGGTCTGGCTGTCTGCTGTCCTTTTTCTGAAAGCTTTTTGCAAGTATATAAAGAAGGTCAGGGCCTACTGCAATGACCCAAGTGTCACATGGGGTGAGTCAGAACCAGGCTGAAAAATAATTCGCACCCCTTGATGGTTTATGGAGCCAGTGGGCGAGTTCACAAACTCTTAAACCTTGGATTATTGAATAGTATCACAGACCAGTCAGCAAAAAAAAAAACCAAACTGTGCAGCATGATGTGGAGGGTGCCGAGTTTTATATTTTTCGTGCAATAAAAATACAAACTCACACTTAATTTCCCCACTTCATCCTGAAGCAAATATTGAAAGGGGGAGAGAGACCTTCCTCACCCACTTCCTTACCACTTTCTCACTGGGCAAACAGAAATGAAGACTCCCCAAGTGATCACCTTCTCAGGGTAGACATGAACAGCCACATCAAAGCCATAACCACAAGTGGTCCTCAGGGGCCAAGGCCCATCAGGGATATTTTAGGCCTTCTCCCTAAATTTTCAGCTTCATTTTAGGAAGTCTCTAGTCTTGAACTTGTGGATATATGCAGGAAACCATGCAAGCCATATTCTGCCAAACTGCTTTCTAAGAAGAAATATCGTGAAATAATTTCAAATGTAGATTGAAAGCTTTCATGGCCCGATATAATGTACAACGAGGTGGGGTATATGGGTTCTGAAACCATGTAAAAAGGTTAAAAACTGCAAATATAGCACATCTAAACTACGTTAAGAACAGTTCAAAAACATAAAAGACACGTTTAAAAATCACCAAGTTTTTAAACGTGCCCTTTATGTTTTTGAACTATTCTTAACGTAGTTTGGATGTGTTTTTAAATATATTTTCAGTTTTTAACCTTTTACATGGCTTCAGAGCCCATATACCCCACCTCGTTGTACAATTTCAAATGTATTAGGCTGTCAGTATTTATGTTCTTGCTGTTCTATAATGCTCCCCCACCCCCTTAGGTTCCTTTACCACAAAATCCAACTACAGGCCTGTACCACATGGTCATCTATAGCATCTGTCTACATAGTAAGAATTTTACCAAGTATCTGCACCCAAATAGTAATCCTTGGAAGTGAGGATGAGGTCACATTTTCTTCATCACATATGCAGATGCTATAGATGGCCGGCCACGTCACACAGCTGTTTGCCGCGGTAAGTTACTACTTGGTAAAACAGTCACTAGTACTTGCCCACTGTGAGTATAACATGGTGGTTAAAGTGTATAAAGTGTTAGAATACACTTAGGAATGCTTCTCAGAAGTTGTATTCTGGTTGGAAAAGACTATCTGACGCGCATGAACGTACGTTCCATTTTTTCTAAGGGAAGTTGTATTGAGATTGTGTGGAATTTGTGAAAGGGGAACAAAATAGGCAGGCACATGGCATGTGTACCGAAGGTCTTGTCTGCTCTTTTTATTTTGGGGGGGGGGAACTTGTGCAGGGGCGCCTACCATTGAAGGGGGTTGGTACCACGGGCTAGCGGGAGATTCCCTTATTTTGCAGCTTTGGGGGTACTTTTTCAGTACCCCCAAAAGGCCTCAGAGGATAGCCAGGGAGGGGGTTAGCGCACACCCACTTCCTCATCTGGCTACAGCTGTAACAGGCCCTTCTTTGGGCAGGCGTTCGGCCTTCCCATGTCTGGCCTCCTTCCTCAATCCTTGCTTTCTCCTTGCCTTGGGCCAGCATCCCTCTCATCCCAGGCCAGGGATTTTATATTCCCATGAGGCACCACAGGCTGCCCCACCAACCTCCCAATACCAGACCTACCCCCTAATCCCATTTTCCTGGCTGCATCTGCATGTAGGCTGATGAGGCTATTTATCTCCTCCTCCCATGCTGCTATTGCTGGGGAAGCCAACTGAGCCACCAGTGCAAAAGCATCAGGTTTGCCCCCACACACACACTGCCAATATAGCAGCCAAGGCACTTCCTCCTCCTGCCTCCTCAGGCTGTGCGTTATCAACTGCCATAAGGGAAGCCAATGCAATGGCTGGCGTTGGGTTGATCTCGCTCCCTGCACCCAGCGCATCTCCAGCACAGCCTCAGGTGTGTCCACAGCAGCCCACGCTATGTTGATCTTGCTGCCCATTGCCTCTCCTGCACCCACTGAGCCAGGTGTGTCTGGACCCAGACACCTGATAACCTTCTCTTCTTCAAGAAGAAACCAGAGGGATCCCCCCCAAAAATACAGCCACATTAAAACAACAAGTAAACCAGCAAAATGATACACAGTAATAAAACAAGCAGTCAGCTGAACCATAATAGCAGCTAACAGATCAAAATGGGTAAAAAAAAAAAAAGAACTTCACAGAGCAGCAGAGGAAAAACACACCCTATGTCAAATGCTACTTGAAGAGCCACATTTTCACTTGGCATCTAAAAACACCAAGTGTGAAGGCCAGGCTGCCCTCTTGGGAAGGCATTCCTCAGAGTTGGTACCACAAATGAAAAGGCCCTACTCCTTGTGGACAGCTGTCACACCTCAACCAGTGAAGGAATCCAGAAGAGAGCCTCAGTTGTGCAATGTTGTATGTGTGAGCATACACTGGAAGGTGTATACCCAGTGCGTATGCAGGTGGAAATGTGACCGTAGAAGATGAATGTGTGAGATGTGTAATTTTGTGGTTTTTGTTGTTGTTGTTGTTGTTGTATAACACTTGCAAGAGCTAAAGGACTAAGAAACAGGACAAACTTGTTAGATAAAAGGCCCGATTTACAATTAAGGCATTTCTCTTCCTGCAGTGCAATTACAGATCAAAGACAAACTCTTCCCAGCAGTAGTCACGAGCTAGCAACAGTTGAGCCTTAGGGACTAGAAGGGCTTCCTCTTGGATGCTTTTGAGAAACCTTGGACTTCTAAAAGCTAGTTAATGCCATGATCCATTGACTTCACATTTTAGCATGTCAGATTCCTGTTTTTATTTCCACAAGCAAGAAAAACTAGATGTGGCCTCCTAAGGAGGGTCATAAAGACCTGATTTCCTTGGATTATTTCCACCTCACAGAAAATTGGCATTGTGTGTTAGAGACATTTATCTGCCGAAGTGAATATACCATTTTTACAAGGATAGGATTTTTCGAAAAATTATTTGTCGCTCTGAAAATGAATGTCACATGACAGGGAAGCACCAGTCATGTTCTCAGCTGTGGAGAAATGTAAGTAATGTTATCTTGTCCTGGATGAGAATCAAAAGTAACATGCTTTTTATTACCATAGCAATTTTTAAGGGTCTGGTGAATGAGGACAAGAAATAGTGCCTATCTCTGAGACTGAGCATTGGTGGAGCAAAAAACCTTATGTATGGCTTTACATACATAAGTGTAACGCTAGATTATGAATCATGACCCGCATAAACCTAACAACCATTGGGCCTTCCTCCCATTATGCAGATTGATTGCTGTTTCTGGTGGGTGTATGAACCAGCCCTTAAGGCTGATTCACACTAGCCCTTTCCGTGCACGTTTTGGCTTAACGTTTGGTCTTTTCGTGCGTTTTTCATGCTTGCGTCTGACGCAAGCATGAGCTTACGACGCAGCCAGGAGAGATGGTTTCGGTTTATCTTTTTGCTGCGCTCGCGTTTAAGCTAGCGTTTATGCTCCCGGTGCTAGGCAGCTCACCAATCAGAGAAGCGCATTTCTCTTCACCCAGTCACAGCTGCGCTTTCTTCAAGAAGGCGGGCAAACGTTCAGAGAACTGCTAGACGCACGTATAGATGCTAGAGTAGAGCAAACGTGCACGGAAGGGCTAGTGTGAATCAGCCTTTAGTCTTCATTAGATAACAAGACTGTTTGCCTACTGCTAGCAAATGTAAACCTTGTTGCAGTTCTGTATCTTCACCTGAAAGCATTTTTTTCTTCCTGGACCCTTTACATGCCGTTTAAGCTATAAAGCACAGGAATAGATTCCCTGTGCTAGTCACAGCAGAAGGACATAGGGAGAGGAGGGGGTGATGGAGTAGAGGGGATGAGAGAGAGAAAGCCGCACGGCACAGTGATTTAAAAATAGGATATTTATTTTTATCTAGTGCCTTTCAAGGCATTTTCAGTGCTTACATACAAGGTGCAAACAGCATACAAATTAGCAAGTGTGTTTTGTTCTCAGCATCTGTTCTTTGCATTGTGCGCACTCTCTTTCGCTCCCTCCCTAGGATGCTGGGGAAGTGGCTCCCAGCTTGAGAGCATGTCTGAGTGACACAGAGAGGTCTAGAGTAAATGAGCTTCCCCGAGTTGGCTCATTTGCAGTCCTTGATTGCTTGTACCACAGCCTCCATTCCCAGGGCACGTCTCTGATTGTCTGTCTTCCTCCCGCCCTTTCTCTAATAGCTTTTGCAGAGCTGCAGACAGACATCAATGAGTTAACCAGTGATCTGGACCGCTCGGGGATCCCGTACCTTGACTATCGCACATATGCCATGAGGGTCCTCTTTCCTGGCATTGAGGACCACCCTGTCCTGCGTGAACTAGAGGTAATAGAGTAGCTGTGTGTATTCTCGGTTTCATCAGGTAACTGGTGTTGTTTCCCAGGTCCCTTCTGGAAAGTGAGATTGAAACCCACATAGCTGTGAAAGCGCCTTTTTGCCTCCCACTCTGAATCTTATTAGAAGTGCTGGGCTAAGCACAACGAGCACTGAAGTTCATTATAACAAAAGCCTTGTGTTTTATCTCTTTTACACACAGCTAGCTTTTTTCTTGATTTCTTCTGTGGCTGCTGCCTTGCCATTTATTTATTTATTTATTGCTTGTTGCTAAAGCCCCATGACCAAGTCTGCAAGTCCAGCAGCAAAACAGCTGCATTTGTCACCAGCAGTTGTTTAAACCCTTCTTTAATTCTCTCACAGTGAAAAGGACAGCAAAGGAAGGGGGTTACTTGGGAAAATTTCACTCTGCAAGGAATAAGCCTCGTATTTTGCAAAGAAGCTCGCCAAGTTTTCTGCCACTTATCCTTTGATTGGCAGTGATTTTGCATGCGAGACCTTCCGTCGCATCACTTCAGCTTTGGCTGCACTGTAAACGGAGCTTAGTGTACCTGTTGTGTTGCCACCAGCCCATCCCAATTTTGGAGTAGTTCTCTTCAGAATTACAGCCTTGCACACAGCTGAAGCAAAGGGCAGAGATGGGACCTTATTGTTTAAAATGAAAGTGCTGTGTTGAGCATTTGACCATGAAAAACAAAAGACAAGGTAACACCATCAATAGCATGTCTATATGCCGTAGTTTTCTTTAGGAAAAAAATTAATTCACTCTTGAGGCAGAAGCCTTTCAGAGTGACTAATGTAGATTTAAAACTAGCAATAGCATAAAATACAAAGTAAAACAAGCAGCAGAGAGATAACAGCTAGATTGAAACAGTACAATCATAGTATCTAAAGCCTGAGTGAATATAAAGGTCTTCAGCTGGCACCAAAAATACATAGACAGGATGCCAGGTAAGCCTCTCTAGTGAAAGTGTTGGGGTGCCATAACTGTAAAGGCCCTATCATATGTCCCTATCTGCCTAACCTCTCAGGACAGGGGAAACTGAAAAAGCCCCCCCCCTCCCGAGGAAGATATTAGTAACAGGACAAGCTCATGTGGGAGGAGGCACTCCTTAAAGCAGCCCAAGCAATGTCAGGATTTAAGGGCTGGAACATTCAGCACCTGGAATCGGGCTCAGATACAGACCAGTATACGGTGCAGTTGTTTCGGGACTGGTGAGATGTGTTCCATATGCCCAGTCCTAACCAGTAATTAGCTGCCAGGTTCTCTACTACTTGTAGTTTCTAAGCCAACTTCAAAGATAGCCCCGTACATGTTGTCATAATCAAAGCAGGATATTACCAGAACATATCCATGACTATGTTGTGTATGCTGCATGTGCGAGAGTTATAACATGCAAATACCCAGCCAGCCTTAGCGAGTTGTCCTATGAAACAGTTTGAATTTCATTTTTCTGTTGATGGGGCTGTGCAGATATTTCCCTCTCCCCATGTCTTCTCAGGCAAGGTCTTCCAGTTGTTCTGCTTCTGTACACCATGCAGCTTGCAGAGAGGTGATGCATGATCGAAGGGAGAACCCAAAATCTACATAAAGGGGGACTTGCAACTTAGCTGCCCTGCTGTACAGGTTACCCAGCTGCAATATTCTCCCAACGGCTATTTGACTTACTAACGTTGCTAACGCCTTCTCTAGGGTTCTAATTAAAACAAACCTGGCAGCCAGTGCTTGTACTCAAGGAGTAGGACTCTGGAGTACTTTGAAGACCTGGCCTGGAGGTTCAAACCTAACTAAAGTGAGAGAATGGTGGATTCTGTATACTGGATTTCAGATTTCAATTTTGCTTTTATGTAAAATACATATTTTTTTTTTGCCAAGCCCAAGAGCATGAATGTGCCCTAGCACAACTTCCATTTGTTTTTATGGGTCAGGAGAAATTCTTGGTGGATTTTACACAACACTTTTTGCTGCGTTTAGGCAAATATCCAGGAGCACAGTTGTAAACTACTATGAAACATACAAACATATACATATACAGAGCTAAATTTGACTGATTGCAGATTCAGCTTAACAAAAACTGTGGACATTTTTACTTATGATTGATTTGTATTCTTTCTTGGTCTAAAAAAATTGGCCTAAGTATGAGAGAGTGCCATTCTGTTACACTATAGTAACTATACAACTCCCTGTACCTTGATGTTTTCCCTCTAGTCTCCTGAGTCTGAGATCTAGCAGCATAGAGAAGCTGGCAGATCTATATTTATTTTTTCACGAATTTATACTGCCGTTCCTCCAAGTAACTTAGGGTGGTGTACATAGTTCCTTCCCTCCTTTTGTCCTCAAAACAATCCTGTGAGGGTGGTTAGGCTTAGAGATGACTAGCCCAAGGTCACCCAGGAAGGTTTGTGGCTGAATGTAGACTTGAACCCAGACGTTCCAAGTCTAAGTCCAACTCCCGAACCACTACACCATCCTGGCTCCAGTACCAGCCCATCTCTGTGCCATTGCCAAGCCATGTGCCTCCCATTTGTGGCCAAGTGCCACAACTTCCCATTATGTATGCCAGTTATGGCTTCAAGTTAGCCATTCATGGTCTGCAAGGAAGTAATCCAGATCAAGTAGCCTAAGACAGATAAAAGTCGTAGAGTCTTTCTATTCATGAGTTTCCTATTCCCTTCCAAGAAAATAATTGCACTGCCCTAGTTCACAAAAAATGTTGTAAAGTAAATGCATCTACACTTTGATGCATTTACTTTGAAAACATTTATCATGTGTATCAAGTATGTTGTGATCACATTGCTAAAGTACAGGACCTGTCAAGGATATTTCAGATACAGATAAAGATGCTTTCTGAAATTGGGGTTAGACTAGATCACTGTTTCTCAAACTGTGCTCCACAGAGCCCTGTGAAACCAGTCCAGGGGCTCTGTAAGCACACTGCCATAAGCCCCACCCCATAGGCCCCACCCTGGTATTGTCCCCGCACTTCTCTTAGCTGCCAGGAACTCGCAGCAGCTCCTGCAGAGCTCAGTGTGGTTCTGCATTTCGCAAGCATCAAAATTCCAAGTGGCCAAGCAGACATGTCTTTCCTTGTGCTCGCTTCAAGGAAGCTTACTTCCTTGTAGCTAGGAATTGGGGGAGGGGAGATCTAGATTTTAGATTCCAGACAAGATTCTGTGCAGACTTACTTGGGAGTAGGGTCCATTAAAATGTGTTTTGGTCTTCACCATCCATTTCAAGACATGAGAATTTTTGGGGGGGCTTTAAACCAAAAACAACAACAACCCCGCCCCGCCACTAACTCAGAAGGAACCAGACAAAATTATCACAGTGCTGAATAAGCAGGCTTACCAGATCGTCGCCGGGACGGGAGCGGTCTACCCTTAAGGGGGCAGGGCGTGGGGGGGCAGAACGTGTTGCATTCTGGGGCCCCCCACGCCCTGCCCCGTTAAGGGTAGACCGCTTCCGTCCCGGTGACGATCTGGTAAGCCTGTGAATAAGTGACCCGGATCCCACTTTGGGCTAGACCTCCCAGGGATCCACAGGGAGGAAGTGGGTATTAAACGCTACCCAAGCCTGCTACAGGTGCTTTGACTAGATGTGGTGCTTCTTCTTCTCCACCCACCCTCCGTTATATAAAAATCAGGGCAACTAAAAAGGAAACACCGGGCTTGGCACTCCACCACTCTGTGCATGCACTGGCGCTCTGGGGCTCCCCAAGACTCCATGCATGCTTCGGCAGGGCTCCCCAAGACTCCTTTTAGGAGTGTAAAGGGCTCCAGAGATCAAAACATTTGAGAACCGCTGGACTAGCTAATCAGCTGCATCTTGTTCAGGTTAATGATCTGATGGTTTTTTTTTTCCTTTGCATGAAGTATAAGAAGCTTCATGGTCAGATTTATATTGTTAAATGAAATAGCATGCAGTGCAAATGTAGTTCACTCTTACCCTTAAGTTTCCCTGCCTTGCATATTATGGGGCAATTCAGCGAGCAGTTTACATGGGTCCTCCTTTCCCATTGGCATTACATCAGCTTAAATGTTCATTTAAAGTACTCACCCGTTACTTTTCTCTGTTTATATCTTCAAAGGAACCAGTGTGCCAGGAAGCAAATATTGATGCTTGCTACTTATTTTATTTACCGTTCCCCAAAAAGCTATAGTTGTGATGAATGTGCTGCCAATTACACACCTGCTTAGTTATGTAATGTGAGCTAGTTGACTACATAAGCCACTGAAAGGTTTGGTAAAGAATTACATACAGTGCTTTATCATTTTGACTCGTAATGAATTACTTACAACCAGACTAGTGGAAAAGCCTGGATAGTTTTTCCTCCACCGTTGCTTCACACAAAAAAGCAATAGCCTAAATTAGTAATTAATTTGCCAGTGGAGTGTCATCTCTGTGTAACAGAAGCACAAATTGTGTGCCACTTAGTGGGCTTTTAACCTCAATGCACAGACAATATAATATAAGGAGTGTAATATGATATGACAGTCAGAATGTGAGCTTTTGGGAAGCCCAAACCAGGCTGGAAACAGGGGCACCATCTCTTTAGCTTGAACCTCGAGAGCCTTCTCTTCTTTTTACAGGTCCAAGGGAATGGACAGCAAAATGTTGAAAAGGCCTTGAAGCTCTTTGCCCAGCTGATCAACAACAAGGTCTTCCTACTGACATTTATCCGGACCCTGGAGATGCAGCGAAGCTTCTCCATGCGCGACCGTGGCAACGTGGCTTCCCTTATCATGACGGGTCTTCAGGGAAAGCTGGAATATGCTACCGATGTCTTGAAGCAGCTGTTGTCCGATCTGATAGAAAAGAACTTGGAGAACAAGAATCACCCCAAGTTGCTCCTACGCAGGTAAGAGAAAGCTAAATTGGTGGAGGTCTTCTCCTTGAATAGAAAGAGGGGATGTTCCAGAATGAAAGAGATCAACTGTACAATTTTGTATGTGTGTGTAGAGGGTGTGTTTATAACCTTTGGCCTACTCCAAGTGCTTTAAAATCCATTGCAAAAAAGCTTTCACAGTGCCTTTCCAGTTTGGCCCCAGAAAACCTGGTGTCTCAGAACGTTTGATTTGGAGGTTCCTGCTACTATTCCCTTTCTTTCTTTCTTTCTTTCTTTCTTTCTTTCTTTCTTTCTTTCTTTCTTTCTTTCTTTCTTTCTTTCTTTCTTTCTTTCTTTTTGAAGTAACTGTTCAGAAACTACCCGCAGTTAGGTTTCCCCCCTCTATTTTTGCTTTTGTTTGGGCCAAGCAAAAGTGAGAGGGGTGGAATTTGCATCATGCAGATAAGATTTTAAAGTGGCCAGAGCCAGCACACAGCTATAGTCACAAGAGCAGCAAAGAACAGCACAGCTGGCTAACAGGAAACATTGGAAGCACAGCCACAGTTATGGTAGCAGTGGAGAACTGTTTCAACATACAACAAAACTCGCCTGTTAGTCTCCTGGCAATAGCTGGTGCTCTGGGCCAGTTTCTTGCTTAGAGGCATGACAACATTATCGGCCCAATCCTGTGTAAAGATATGTGGCCAGTCTAAAGGGCTGGCCGCTGTATCCTAAGCCCACTGCGGGGTGCCCCGGGCTGCTACGCCACACCTCGGGAGAAGGGAACATTTGTCCTCTTCCCAGCCTGGGGCCTATGGGCCTCCTCAGATGTATACCAGGTCCAGACCTGGCATACTGTACATTCGGGAAGGCGGTGTAATGCCGGTACGGGAAGGTACTTAGGATATCACCGCTGATATCCCCGCCCCAGCCCAGGCCAGCCAATGGCCCCTCTCCCTCACTGCCCCATCCCGCCCTCCCACCAACCGGCACAGGACTTGCCTGCGGCAGCCGGAGTCAGGTAAGTTCCATGGTGGAGTAAGCGGTGCCAGCCATCGCCGCTTACTCTTGAGTCGGCAAAAGTGCCTTAGTGTACTTTTGCAATGCTTTAGGGCAGCGGAGCGTGCACTATGCTGCCTTAAAGTTACGTAGGATTGCGCCGTATGTGCTGGAAGGCAAGTATCAGAGAGCAAATATTCTGCCAGTCATATCTGCCTAACGTTCCTATTCTACAGATTTATGCTGATCTGTCTGCCTGAAACTCAACCATAATGCCTGCACCATGTCAAGTTTGATGCTGCATTGGCACAGCAGTTGCGCTGAGCCAGCAAGTTTTAGGACAAGTTGTAAATTCTGTTAGACTTCTCTAAAGAGTCCTCATTCTGAATATTCTAAGGACTTGATGTTTTTTTTTCTGCATGAATAACGTAGAGTAGGATTGCTGCCTGCCTTTTGTTATGGCATGCCTGTTGCCCCCGGGATGTTTTGGGAAGGCAATATTTTGGTTGAGAGAGAAGAAACCTTTCAGGAAAAGAGTGGATCACTATCCTTTGACAATTAGCAGCTGCAATGGCAAAATACTGTACACACTTACCTGAGAGTAAGCCCCACTGGATACGGACTTACTTCTGCATAAACATATAATAGGATTGTGCTGCAATTTATAAGTAAATGTATAATTTACTGCGATCTGACAGTAAAGAACAGGGAATATCTAGGCCAGCACTATGCTAAGAGCATAGCTAACCCCATGAGACCTTCTAGTTGTTCTACTAATTACTTTTTCATGCCTTCTTTGGTGTCTCATAAACTGAACTGGGGATCCTTGCCCAAGTTGTTCACCTGACCTGTACCAGGATTGCTTGGAGGACTCTGAGTTGTCAAGGAGCAACTCCACATGGGGTGACCCTCGGTGACAGTAATAAGTAAAAATATGCGGAGGAGCTTTTGACAGCTTAAATGCATTACTCTACATCAGCAGTCTGACCCTGACCTACAGGGACATTGGCCATTGTACTCTACGTTTTCCAGATGTCAGGTTTTTATTCCCAGCTTAAAGCCATTTCTAACCTACCTGCTATGTTGGTGAGCTTTCCCTCCACCCCTAAACTGGTTATTGTGAAGAGACAGAAATCAGAAAGTCAATTAGACCAGGTCCACCTGGGTTTGCTGTAAAGTCTTGGGTGCACTGATTTCATTTTGTCCAATTCCTACAAGTCACTAAGCATGAGGTCGCTATAGGTACAATACCCCACACAGCAGAATGTTGCACAGACTCTGCGTCATGTGGTACCTTCTTTATACAGGAACATCTTTCTTGAACCTCCTTTGTAGGCATGCTACTGTCATGAGGCGGATTAGGGGCTCACCACTAGTTTTTCATTGTGTCTTCATCGTTGAGGTTAAGGGCTCCCCCCCACACGCACACACATACCATTTCATTTCTTTGCCTATAACCCCTCCCATTTTACTTGTTAAGGAGTCTGTCTCCTAGATAGTAAATCCTATTGTGTTTATTGGATTATTTTGTCCAGCTAGGCCTAAGCATGCTAAAGAGGAGAAGGAGCAGGAAACAACGTGTGTGAGAGAAGTCAAATAACATGTGTGAGAGAGGAGGCAATCATTCTCTTATATCCAATTTAAGACCTTGCGCAGCCACCCATGAAATCATACGATAGAGTTAACCTCATGTTACTGGAGGCAGGAAAGGGAAATGAATTGGATGCTCAAGGCCCCCGATGGAGAGTGGCATTTTTCTTCCTGTCACCAACCCTGATAGCACAACTGGGACTTTGTGGAGTACTGGCTGCTGAGCCTGAAAGGGGTTCACTTGATAGATGGGAGAAGTCCCAGAGCCTACCAGATGGGGGTCTGTGCTTTCCCAATTCAGACCTCTCTTTCCATGGAGGACAGCTGAATACACCACAGAACCATCAGTCTCACCAATGCCATGAGGTTACACAAGGCCTTAGGATTCAGACACAATCTCCCCATCCCTTTCTACCCCGTTTCCATCCTATTTCATCTTCTATTTGGACTGGCAAGGGAGTAGCTGTCAGAAGGTGGAAAACAAGATGAAGGGAAAGTATATAGGAAAACATGTTCCCTCAGGAGTTAGGAATGGACAGGAGGGGAAATTCAGGTCAAGGATTCAATACACCTAATTTATCTGAATCTTTCAAGAGACATAGTCCTTATGACAAAGCCACTTGGTATTATGTTTCTTTTGCCCTGCTTCACATAACACAGAAGCGCATGGGCTAATTTTCCTAGTCAGCGGTAATTGTATCATCTTTCTGAATATTTCATATAACAGCACTGAAATACAAGACTTACTGTGTGAACCCAGCTAGTTCCTTTCAATTGCTATAGGTTACTCCAAGAAAAACTTCCTTGGAGAAGCATTTACCACAGAACATTATGTGGATCCATGTCCATTTTCTCTATGGCAACTGTTTCATGAGAGCAAGCTTTATAAGTGTCATATTGTGTTGTGTATTTACCTCAAATATGTGTTGTACTCTCTGTGAGCTTTGTTTGCTCAGTGTCATTGCCTCCTCCTAAAGAAAAAAAAGTTTAATTCCAGCCCTTTTCAAATTTTGGCAGTGTTGTCCCTTTACAGAAGATGTAGTAGAATGAGGGTTGCAGAAATAACTAGTAACCTAGAGTTTGGGTAAGATAGGAGAAGTTTTGAAGTCGTGCTGCTAACAGGGTATGCATACTGTACACTGTTGGTATAGCAAGGTGTAGTTTGGGAATAAATTTCAAAGGTATCATATGTTCTGAGATAGTACTGCACCTTCTATAGACTTTCATATTGCAACTGTGGTATATATACGTAATACTTAAGGCTGTATTTTAGAGGTGCGGAAGCTTTTCCTGCTTCTTATCTGGTACTTTAAAACTACCCAGAAGTTTAGGAGACTTACCTTGGATTTTTTTGTGGTCTCTAAAAAATCTTTGAAAAATACCTCGAAAAAACATTTTTTAAAAGGTACTGTGTGGCGTAACACAGTCCCACTCTGACATCACATTTTGAGTAATTGTTGGAAAGTTCCATTGCTTTTAATTGAGCTGGACTCAGTGAATATAGTTGTGAAATTGGTGTGTTCATAGAGGCAGTAACGTTTTTCAGAAATGGAAGAGCTCTATTCTTGTTTTCCCCATAATTTGTCTGCTTCAGAAAAGAGTTTTCTGCCAGAACTGTTAGTAATGCTTTTTCACTGTTCTCCCCAAAAATATAAGGCTGATGATCCATATGCCCAGCCAGCAGTGGCACCAGGTTTTCTTCATAATCCAGCACACCACATCAGAGTAGCCTGGCAGCATCACAGCCTGATCCCCACACAAAGATGAAGCAAGAACAACAAGCCCACAGAGGCTGTGTGTGTGTGTGTGGCAAGCTGTGGTGCTGTGCTTCTCTTCTCTTGCCTGCTCCAAGTGTACATTACATGTTTTATTTGACTTCTTTCTGCCAAACCCAGAGACTGAGTGGATTGTAGTGCATCCAGTTATGAGATGGGAAGGCGTCTCTCAGCTGAAAAGGGAAAGGAATTAAGCCAGAAGCAGATGTTTTGCTGCCCAAAGAAGGCTTAGGAAGAAATCCCCAGCAGGCTTTTTTGTGGCAGAGTCAGATACTGGGAAACTGAACTCTCAGCTTTACACTGTGGCATAACACTTTGCTGTCCAAACTAAGCTGAACTAAGAACCAATATAGTAGGGCGGAACAGTGGTCCATAAATCTAGCACAGGATCCTTTGGACTGTACATGGGTAATCCATATGCCTGACCATGCTGTATTCTAGGATGCTCAAGATTGGTTGCATGGAAAAACTATTGTATAACTTCTGTGGTGGTGGTGTTTTTTTAGTTACATAAATATATCAGGAATTGTTGAAATATTCATTCTTAAAGGCAGGAATCAATGTAACTAATTATAATGTTCAATCTAGGATCCATCTTAATTCCTTTCAGCAAATGGGTCCCCATAATGCACTCACTTCTGCTGTCCTTGTGAAGTGATTTATTGACAGTGGTCACTGCAAAGCATGAAACTACGGTACACAGTACAATGAAATGGGGCAGCCCCATGTTTGCGTTTTTCCCATTCACCTCCATAACTTATAGTAAAACAGACCTGTGCCTGGATGTCATTACGTTGTGTTTTCCCACTCCCACTAGTGGGAGCTAATGAGGTGGGGCTGGGGTGGGAAAAAGCAAGCCATGATGGTGTCAAGCTACTACACAGATTTTACTACACAATGTGATGGGGAGATTGTGACACAAGGGTGTTTTCGGTGGCAACTCTGCTTTATCAAGCTCCGGCATATAAAAAGATTGGGCAAAAGATCTCGTTCTCCCAGGAACGAGAACTCTGTCCAGGCTTAGGCTTCTTGGCCGCACACACCCCACCTCCTTCTTTGTTATTTGGCATAAACAGCTGTTTCAAAACAAATATATTTTGATTTATAAAAAGATTGAGGCCAAGCCTATATTATTTGTTTCCCACCCCTCGCCACCCCACATAGAATCTTGTGAAATTCTGTGTTGCAGCCCAATCCTATCCTGCCACTGTGTCGCCAGAATGTGTGTTCTGGCGACACAGCGCTCTTTACAGCCATCATAAAAAACATGATGCACCATAGAGCATAGCTTGGCCACCGCCGCAAACAGTGAGCTGCTGCAGTGGCCAGGCGACAGTAGCCACCATAGGAGCCCCGCGCCGATAAGTTGGAGCAGGTGGTGGGTTGAATGAAGCAGATAGGGAGAGGAATAGGACAGGAACCAGGGCAGGGGTGGGAGTGTGCCAAGGGTGAGAAGGGGGCAGTTATCGGTGGCAGAGGCACTGCCAATTTCCTGTGCCCCTTCCTGGCCTCTATCCACCTACCCAGGTCCTCTCAGACTTGCACCAGCAAAATAGCTGATGCAGGTCTGAGTAGACCCATCGGGGCAGCAGATGCTTGTCCCAGGGCAAGGGAACAATGTTCCCTTACTTCGAGGAGGTCTCTGGGATTTGACACTCCCCCCCCTCCCGGAATTCAGCATGCTCCTTGTTGGTGCAGCTGCATCAGCACCAGGGAAATTACATTGGATTGGCTGCCCATTACTCAGGTCAGTTTTTTAAAAATACATCTAATAAGGAGATTGTTACTCCCCCCTAAAATTCAAAACTAAAGGAGAGCAAATATATGACCAGGCATGATCCCAAATGGGAAGGGGGGGGAGCATGGAAGTCAAGCATGAGATTCTCTGTACAATATTTCACACTGGAAAAATGTGTGTGGCTCCAAGAAGAGATGGAAATCATATAGGAATATCTTTGTTGGACTCAGGTACTATAGATTCTGTACAAAAAGTAATCACACAGCTACTGCTTCATATGCAGTCTGCAGAACCAGAATACCGCTTAAGAATTCAGGGAAAGGGTATGAACATCAGAGGGTAGGGCAAGATCCAACAGGTCAGATTCATGAGAACTTCAGTACAGCAAAATATGATGCCTTTGACTTTTGCAAGGGGTGCTGGATCTTCCGTTCAAGAGTTAGTAGAATGTCATTTTGAAAGTTAAGATAGAGGTCTGGGCATGCTTATAGGACTTCATCTGTTGCAGAATACAGTGTCTACGGGGAGGGGAGGTGGGGTCTGAATAATGCAACTCCAAGAAGCCCTAAGGTCTCTATGCAAAACTCTTTCCAGCTCTGTCTTTAATATAGCTGTTGCCGCCTGCACTTCTGTAGATAGTCTGTTCCATTTCACCTCTGTGATCCTATATGCTATCCCAGAAATATAATGCCAAAAGTGCTATGCCACGCTCCCCTTTTTCCAGCTCTATTCTTGATTTTGATAGATGATATGCTGCTGGGGGGCGGGAGAGAGACGGGAGACCATGTGTTAAGATAAAACCGCAGCAGCAGCCTCAGAAGGGTTAATGACAAGTAGTGCTTATTCATAAGGTAAAGCAAAGAAGCAAGGAGGGAACCAGAGGGAAGAGCAAAACAACTTAAAAGCCTGCTTCACTGTGTGAAGATCAAACATCGCAGACAGCAAGCTACAATATAAAGGCCTGTTCCAACCCTGTGGATCGACAGACTCCTTGAGTTTTATTTAGTATGCAAAATATTGTGAGATGGAACATTTTGTCCTAAGTTAATAATGAATGAGCAGCCACAAATTGAGAGATTTTATTTTTACTTTTGAAATCTCTAAAGGAAGCACTTTCTAACTGGCACTTGGGTCTCTCTCTCTCTCTCTCTCTCCCCTCTGTCTCGCATTACTCTTTCCCTTTTGGGTATCTGGGGGAAAGTTGATATTAAATGAGATCACTGTGCTTGTCCCTAGAACAAGAAGTAGGCAGGAGTCCAGAGTCCCAGGCAACCCCAAGGAAAATTAATAAAATACGCATTGATTTTTTCAGGGATCTCCTAAACCTCTTTGTTTGGCTTAGTTTTATTCCCCTTGCCTCTAGCCAGCCAGAGGGCTTTGGTTTCTGGCGTCAGGCCCCTCTCCTCCTCTCCCTCTTTGGAAAGCTGGCTCATCTCTGGAGTGTGCTTTGCCCTTGTTATGTGGTCAATATGAAAAGGATTTTCTTTTCAGTCTGGGGATAGTTCCCTGCTGCTTTAATCTTCAGGAGATTATTTAATATTTTTGGAGGCAGATCTATAGCAGTCTTTTCAGAGCCTATGGAGCAAAAAGCATACCTGCTGTGGGGGTCAATGCAGTGCCCTGAAGGAGCTATCTTTGCAGATCAGAAGCCCTGCTTTAGTGGAGGAGAGAGTAGTGGAGGTCCCTCCAGAACATGGCAGGCAAGTATTAAGGGACGACTTAGGGGGCCTCCTGCACAGAGACTACTAATCACAGTGAGATGTGGGTGGCAAAATGATAGACAAAAGTTGAAAGCTGGCTGCGGAAACTCAGTGCAGGGGTGGTGGTGGAGCTACAATGAAGGATGAACTAGGATATAGCGCAGATTTTGGTGTGTGCATATGTGGCTCATAATAACCATAATGGCCAGCATCCAAAGAAGAGTTTAGACTTATGTGGGAAGCTTGCTCTTAAATTGTTTTTTTTCTTTTGAACAGCTAACTCCTGTACCATTGCAGAAATAGATTATGAAATGCCCTCCCGTTTCAAAGCAGCTTGCCATGCAAGTGGGGTGAGTGTGAGGAAGAGTAACTTGAGGCTCATAGAACTAGTTTCACAGTTATTTGTACTCTGGCTAATGCTGATAAAGTATCTTCCAATCTAAGGTTGCAGTTCTATACACACTGACTTGTAAGCCTCACTGAACACAGTTGGATTTACTTCTGAATATATATGCATAGGATTCGGCGGCACACACTGTACAATAAAAGCAGACTCTGCCCAGATAGGCTTTTGATCTATAAGGCAATTAGGTTAAAAAAAAAAATGAAGATTGAAATCAGTGTACAAGTACTTGAATAAAATCTAGGAGATCTTTAAATGTTGCTGAAAAACTAAGACTGACTGAGATAATTTTTTTATCGTGAGGCAGGGCATTCCAAAGATAAGAAAAAGATAGTGAAAAAGTGCGTGAGGTGCACAGCAGAAGAAGGAACATTAGGCTTAACAAGAAGAAGCACTACCAAGATAACTTAAAGAGCAAGGTGGGTCATAAAGGAATGACAGCAAAGATATTAGAGGGAGCAAGCTCGAAAATGAAAACATAAGTTTAAAAAAGGTTAAACTGAGTAGTGCATATATAAGAACATAAGAACAAGAAGAGCCCTGCTGGATCAGGCCAAAAGCCCATCTAGTCCAGCTTCCTGTATCACACAGTGGCCCCACCAGATGCCTCAGGGAGCACACAAGACAACAAGATAACCTGTGTCCAGTCGCCACTCCCTTGCACCTGGCACAGAGAAAACCCACTTCTAAAACCAGGAGGTTGCTTATGGCTTGTAACCTGTGATGGTCTTTTCCTCCATGAATCTGTCCAAACCCCTTTTAAAGGCATCTAGGCCAGGTGCCATCACCACATCCTGTGGCAAGGAGTTCCACAGATGAATTACACGCTGGGTAAAGAAATATTTTCTTTTGTCTGTTCTAACTCTCCCTCCACTCAATTTTAGTGCATGTCCCCTGGTTCTGGTGTTGTGCGAGAGGGAGAAGAATTTCCCTCTATCCACTCTCTCCATCCCATGCATAATTTTATAAGTCTCAATCATGTCCCCCCTCAGGCGCCTTTTTTCTAGGCTGAAAATCCCCAGACGCTGTAGCCTTTCCTCATAAGGGAGGTGCTCAAGCCCACGAATCATTCTGGTCGCTCTTTTCTGCACCTTTTCCAATTCAACTATATCCTTTTTGAGGTGTGGTGACCAGAACTGGACACAATACTCCAGATGTGGCCTTACCATTGATTTGTACAAAGGCATAATGATATTGGCCGTTTTATTCTCAATCCCTTTTTAATGATTCTGAGCATGGAATTGGCCTTCTTCACAGCCGCTGCACACTGGGTCGACGCTTTCATCGACCTGTCCACCAGCACCCCAAGATCTCTCTCTTGATCCGTCACAGACAACTCAGTACCCATTTAGCGTATATGTGAAATTTTGGTTTCTTGCCCCAATGTGCATCACTTTGCACTTACTTACATTGAAGCGCATCTGCCATTTTGCTGCCCATACTCCCAGTTTGGAGAGATCCTTCTGGAGCTCTTCACAATCCCTGCTGGTCTTCACCACCCGGAAAAGTTTAGTGTCATCTGCAAACTTGGCCACCTCACTGCCTATCCCCGACTCCAGGTCATTTATGAATAAGTTGAAAAGCACCGGTCCCAAGACCAATCCTTGGGGCACACCGCTTTTCACCTCTCGCCATTGTGAAAATTGCCCATTGACTCCCACTCGCTGTTTCCTGGTCTTCAACCAGTTCCTAATCCACAAGAGGACCTGCCCTCCTATTCCCTGACTATGGAGTTTTCTCAGGAGACTTTCATGAGGGACCGTGTCAAACGCCTTCTGAAAATCCAGATATATAATATCCACGGGTTCGCTCGCATCCACATGCCTGTTGACCTTTTCAAAAATTCTAACAAGTTTGTGAGGCAAGACTTCCCCTTGCAGAAGCCATGCTGACTCTCCCTCAGCAGAGCTTGTTCTATGTATTTTAAGATTTTATCCTTAATGAGACTTTCCACCATCTTCCCTGGAACAGATGTTAGGCTGACCGGCCTGTAGTTTCCCGGGTCCCCCCTCCTTCCTTTTTTAAAGATTGGCGTGACATTAGCTATCCTCCAATCCTCTGGCACAGTGGCCGTTTTAAGGGACAAGTTTCATATTTTGGTCAAGAGGTCAGCAACTTCATTCTTGAGTTCCTTCAGAACTCTTGGGTGGATGCCATCCGGGCCTGGTGATTTATTGATCTTTATTTTGTCAATTAAGTCTGAGACGTCTTCTCTTTTAACCTCTATTTGACTTAATTCTTTATTCAGGGGAGACCGTTCCGGCAGCGGTATTTGCCCAAGGTCTTCTGCCGTGAAGACAGATGCAAAGAACTCATTTAATTTCTCTGTAGTCTCCAAGTCCCCTTTTATCACCCCTTTCTCTCCCTCACCATCCAGCGGACCAACCGTTTCTCTGGCAGGTTTCCTGCTTCTAACATATTTGAAGAAGCTTTTATTATTCCCTTTTATGTTGCCTGCCATACGTTCCTCAAAGTCTTGCTTGGCCTCCCGTATCATCTTTTTACATTTCTTTTGCCACAGTTTGTGCTCCTGTTTATTTTCCTCATTAGGGCAAGACTTCCATTTACGGAAGGAAGCTTCCTTGCCTTTTATAGCCTCCTTAACTGTGCTTGTTAGCCATGCGGGCACTCTCTTGGACTTGGTCGAGCCCTTCCTCCTTTGTGGGATACACTCCCGCTGGGCCTCTATGACTGTTGTTTTAAACAGCCTCCATGCACTCTGGAGCGATTGGACTCTTTTTACCTTCCCTTTCAGCATTTTTTTAACTAGTCTCCTCCTTTTGGGGAAGTCTGCCCTTCGGAAGTCAAGGGTTTTCGTGTCAGATTTGCTCGGCACTCTCCCTCCGACATGCATGGCGAAACAGATCGCAGCATGGTCACTGTTCCCCAACGGTTTGGTAACATTTACCTCCCTGACGAGATCTTGAGTGCCACACAATATCAAGTCCAGAGTCACCTGTCCTCTGGTCGGTTCCGTGACAAGCTGCTCTAAGGCACAGTCATTTAACATATCCAGAAATCCAGTCTCTCTTTCATGACCTGAGCATGAATTGACCCAGTCGATGTGAGGATAATTGAAGTCCCCCATGACTACAACCCTGTCTCTCGTTGACACCTCCCTGATTTGCTTCCTCATTTCAAGATCCCCTTCAGGTTTTTGATCTGGAGGATGGTAGCATGCCCCTACTATTACATCACTCTTTGAGCCTGGTAATCTAACCCACAGTGATTCTATGGAGGAGTCAGAGCCCCCCTCCAGCTCTACTCTGGTGGATTCTACCCCCTCTTTGACATAGATGGCCACCCCACCTCCAACACGCCCCTCTCTGTCCCTCCTATAGAGTTTATATCCTGGAATTGCAGTATCCCACTGGTTCTCCGCATTCCACCAGGTTTCTGTTATACCTACTATGTCACTGTTTTCCCTAGCCACCAAACATTCCAGTTCTCCCATCTTTGCCCGTAGACTTTGGGCGTTTGCATAAAAGCACTTATATACCTGGTCCCCCAAGAAGGGCTGCATGTTTGCACCTTTATTCCTGCAGCCTTCTGTCCTGCTAGACTGGCTGTCATGTCCCATCACGCTACCACTCCCAATTCTTACTCTGTTATTACTTGACTGTTCCCCATCCTCTGCACCCTCATTCCCTAGGGATGAGGAGTCCCGAACCGGATGCCCCTCGGCTCCTGTCGGCTTTCCCCCAGGAGTCAGTTTAAAAGCTGCTCTGCCACCTTCTTAATGTTACGCGCATTACTTCTTAATGTTATAAGGAAACCAATACACAGTGACAAGAGCATGTTCCAGGCCTGGTCTAGGGGAAACGTACCTGACGTTGCCCACCCCTAGCCGTCACTCTCAGGCTGGGTCTGCTTTGTCAGAGGAGGCATCAGCCTTGCTAGCCCAGCCATTTCAACCAGTTGGACTAGTTGGAAGGGCCAGGCCGCACCACTTACCTTACCTGAACCTCTGTTCCCTGCTGCTTCCTGCCCAGCTGCTTCTTCCAACACACAGGCTGGGCAGAGCATTCTGGAAGCAGAAGAGGACTCCACTTCCAGCCGACTCCACCCAGCCTGTATATACTTAAAGAAGTGGCAGGGCAGGAAGCAGTAGGCGGCAGATCCTGAGGTAAGGGGAGGGGTCACTCTGCCTCCACCTTTACCCAGGACCTTAGGCAGAGGACCCTCCTCTGCACAGGCAAAGAGGTGGAGCAATCCTGCTTTGATAGCTTGTGGAAGCAAGCTACTGCCACTGCCCTGATCCTCCTCTCACACTTTCAATGAGCAAGAAGAGGATCGGTATGTAGGGTGAAGCAGCTGGGTGGGCACTGGGCCATCGCAGGGCAGCAGGCAATTCAGGGGTGCAGGGAACCTCTTGCTAGTTCATCTTCCCCCTCCATCCCGCCACTTGAAGTCAGCCTCATGGTTGGCCCAGGCCTGCTATGTGTAATATGATCAAAATGAGGACACTTAAAATGTTGCAGATGCAAGGATCCCTCATGCTTTTTGTAATCTACAAGAGATGTAATGTAAACAAAACATTTTGGTTTTAGCCCAAAGCAGCCTCGGGAATGGAGGAACTGTTTCCTTTCTAGCTGTTTTTCTCCTGCATATTTTCCCCCATGAGAAGAAAAGCAGCTGGAGAAAGGGTGAAGCAGTCCATCTTGCCTACAGCACACAAACTCGGAGCTCTCCAAGGCGGCTGCTGGTTAAACACACCATCAATGTAACTGCATGTGACCTTCAGGGAGTAAACGTTTCATAGGTTCATACCAAATTTTATTTGCATAATTGCTTTTAAAACCATTTGTCCAAATGGTCCAGATAAATAATTCTGAAATACTCTCATACTGTATCATTGACCTTTATGAACCAGTTGATGTTTTACTGTTGGCTCCTCATTATTCACTACGTTTAACTATCTAACGGCCCGATCCTGTGTAACTCTTGCCCCGGGGCAGTACGCACTGCCCCGAGGCAGGGTGTCACGCATGTGCCGTACAGCACTGGCGCGACACCCGGAGAGCAAGCAGCACCAGCGCTGCGGCCTGCGCTGCTCGCCCCGCCGTCTCCCCAGCCCTGCACTGGCCAGAGCAGGTAAGACCTACGCCGATTGCAGCAGGGGCGGGGGGGTCGGACCGAGTGGCAAGGGAGGGCGGCCATCGGCCGCCTGGGGCCTGGAGGGGGTGGGGATACCGGGGATCGAGATCCCTGATATCCCAAGCTCCCTCCATGCCTCAGATACGCCAACATGGCCAGCGTTAATGTGCACAAGCTCTAGAGCTCGCGCACATTCGAGGAGGCCCATAGGACGGGGGGAAGGGGACAATCATCCCCTTCTCCCAAGTTGTTCTCTGGCTTCCCCGGGGCAGCCCGGGAACTCGATAGGATGCGGCAACCGGCCGTTTAGGCCGGCCGCCGCAGCCTACTCAGGATCGGACTGTAAATCACATGTTAGTATTCCTCCTTTTTAACTGGATGATAGAAGTGGGGTTGTTGTTGTTTAAAGAAGCAATTGGCAAGATGCTTTCCTACATGAAACCTTTAAATAGTCACTGTTTCTAATTCAGGATTCCTCCACGGCCACAACCTCCTATACACTATTTACATGAATATTAACATTTGCCCTTGGAGTGACAGATCAAAATTAGAAAAATAAATGGCTCTGCAACGCTGTAGTACTTGTTGTGAGGGGAATAGTTTGCAGGCAATGGAAACACAGAATGTATTCTACGAAGCTGTGATGTTCCTGGACAAAGGAGCAAGCAGAAAGGTTGCTGTTAACATAAGGGGCATATTGTAACAGTCTTCTATAACAGGGGTTCTCAACCTTTTTCACCAACTGTACCCCCTGGCACAGTCAATTTTTTTGAAGTACCCCTATGCCAATTAATTAATTAGCATTAATTCAATTAATTATTAAAATGTAATCATTGAAATTACTCAGCTTACACTGTTAGCCACCCCTTTTTATTTTTAAAGAAAATATCCAAAATACCCATCCAAAAACAAACCAAGGCAATTCCTTCTTAGCTTTCTTAAGACAGACAGAACCAACTCAATCTGCCATAAGAGCTGCCTTCTTTAAATTGAAGAAACAATGTATTCTAAAACCAGCCAGTAAGAAAGCACTTAGTTTGCATTCCACTCAAAGCCTTTTTGGAGCACAGTCTGGAGGGAGAGAAGGGGTGGTTTTGTTGAAGAACCTCTTCTGTTCACTGTCAATTATGTTTCTCTTTTCAGTTAGAAATTAGGGACTATTTAGTCAGAGAGAACATACTGTCACCCTAACTTGGATGTAAATGCTAGAAAGGGGGTTATATAGAGATTTGGAAGAGTTATTTTGTGTGTGTGTGTGTGTGTGTGTGTGTGGGTGGGTGTGGGAGCCCTGTGAGTCTGTGCCTTGTCAGCTGCGAGTCTGTGTCGGGAGTTTAAATTTAAAAAACTAAAAGCCAACTCACAGCTGATTGCAGCTGATAAGACACAGCAAGCTGCATACCCCTGCCTGTCGTTTCGTGTACCTTCAGGGGTACGCGTACCACAGATTGAAACCCCCTGTACAGGATTACAACCTCAATCTGGTAAATTAATGGCTAAGAAACTGAGTTGTGAATCAGGACTTCTTCTTCTAGACAGTTCCTATGCATACAACTTAGTTTTATTCCTAGTCTTATGCACCATTTTGCCATTCTGACCACAACACCGTAAAATACCTAGTACGTAGTACTGTATTCTTAGAAAATCCAATGAATTCTAACAGATATGTGTATATATAACTTAAGATAGACTAGGCAAATTTGAACAACCTGTTCTATATACAGAATTCGGTTTCCATGGCTGAGAATTGTATACAATTTTGTTTTGTTTTGAAAAAAGCATAGCATGACCAGATCTGATTTAAACATTAATTGGCACAACATGGGAGCCTCCCTAACATTGCTGGACGAAGAAAATTAATTGCAGTGTCAAGAAAAATTATGTTCAATGTGGTCCTTGGTCACAGATCTTTCCTAGTTCTGCTACCTAAAATCCTTTAAATTGAGATACCAGGAGGCAAACATGCAAATCATTCGCTGTCCTCCTGATCTATTGCTTCTCCTTCTTCAATATGAAGTACAGAATCTAATATTACTCATCACATAACAAGGGTCTGTGTATGAGACACTACTTGAAAAATGCCCTGTACAGTTCTTATAAATGGATGTATAATGTGTTGAGGGGAAGTATTATCTCATTTATCTGGACCTCTGGTGACTAGTTAATCTGCCAAGGAGGGTTTCTACTAAACCATGGTATATTTTCTTGTATTCGTTCTAGAAATAAGTGCTAGGATATCATTTCAGGATAATGTGCAGCTGAATGTTACATAGCAATGCTGTTCGTTATGTGTACAAAACAGATGGAGAAGCATTACCACTGAGCAGTGTGGTATGGAAGAAAGCCTATAGAAACTATAGTGTCAAGGATATCAGCCTGCCTTGTAAAAGATTCATATTTGCAGCATGTTTTTGGCTGGCACAGCTGGTAATAAATGAAGCATCTTGTCCACTGCTCTGCAGCTGCTCCGTGAACACATGAACAGCATGGCTCAGCACGTAGTGAGAACAGGAACTCTGTTTCTTTCATTGATGTATCTTTCAAAATCTTCCCCATTCCTCCTCCTCGTTTCCCGGAAAAAGAGACAGTATCTCTTTAAAGAGGACTCAGCAATCCTGCCGAGCAGGCATTAAAAACTATCATTAAGAACCATTGTATTTAAATTAGAGATAATCTTGGATACAATGTGGGGAGCTGGTGCTGGGTGTGGCCCTTGAGAAAGCTGCAATTTCCCCTGCCATTGTCACTCTGCTGTCCTTGATTGCCACCAGCCACAAATTCCAGTGATTTACTGAGCCCACAGGGTATAATTTGCACCACGTGTGAGGAGTTACAGCTACACCAGGCATCCCCTTAAGAGGGGCTGGTGATGGACTGTCAGCTGGGCTTTGTTGATTTCAGTTCATGAGCAATCTGCATTTACTTCTCCCCAAAGTGTGGGAGGGGCTGTGCAGGGGACAAAAGCACCAGATTGACTTTCCAGTTCCAGTTTATCAAAAATCAAGGGTAGGGGCTATGCAACATTCATAAGCCTTAGCGTTAATGTCAGTTTTTCTTGTTCTTTTCTGGAACACATCGCAGCCACATTTCTGAGATCCTGAAGGCAGGAAATCAACGTTTGCTAATAATTACTGTTATTATGTATTCCATTTGTATTGTATCTCGCCCTTCCTCCAAGAAGCTCACAGTGGCATTTTAGCCTCAGAACAATCTTTGTGAGGTAGGTTAGATTTTGAGAAAGCCCAACTCTCCCAAGGCTACCTAGTGAGGGTGCAAGGATTTGAACCTGGGTCGCCCACATCTACGCCCCTGACACAGAGTAGGATGTGCTTTGCTCTGTCTAAAGAAAGTGTGATGTGATGTTTTTGATTTTAACAGCTGGCCTTGAAAATATACGCCATTCCTGATTATATTCAGGGGGCTCCAGGGCCCTAAAATTCTCTACATGCCATTTCTAATCTCCAGCCTTGGTAAAAAGTGATTAAACTGTATGGTTGCTGCTATTCACATAGCAGATGTCCCTACTCCAGCTAAAGTTAGTTATGAGCAAGGCTGCAAAACTTGGGATTGAACACAGGCGGAATTTCTTCTGAGTAAACACACACAGGATCAAGCTGTATGTTCCACTGAAAGTGATGGGGTGAAGTTAGTAAGAAGGTAATTTACTCCATTAAGTTCAGTGAAACAAGCAGCGCAGTTCTAGACATGTTTACGGTAAGTCCCACCTGGTTCAATGAGACTTATTCTCAAGTAAAGGAATACATGTGTGCATCACTTAACAACAGGGATACGTTCTCTGATCCCCATTGTTAAGCGTCGCCATTGTTAAACGAAATTCAGTGCTCTGGGCCTATAATCCACTCTGTTGGCCTCTATTCGCCTCCATGGGCCTCAGAATGGCCCGCAGAAGCATCCAAAAGTGACTTCTGGTAAAACCAGAAGTTGCGTTTGCAAACCGGAAGTAGCTTTTGGGTACTACTGCAGGCCATTCTGAGGCCCGCGGAGGCCAATAGAGTAGATTGCGGACCTCCGGAGACTCCAGGCCGTCATATACGAAGCCCATCAGTAAAAGGTAGGTCACAAAGTTATGCATACCTGTATAAGATTACAGCCTTCTTTAGAACCACCTTTAGCTGCATTTGGGGCCATTTTTGGCCATCCACTTATGAACACTCAGAATATCTACACAAACTCACTCCAGTCTCTACAGAAACACTGGATTATATATCCAATGTCTCCATTTGAAAGAGCAGCCAGGTCAGAATTTGTGATCGTGACAGTCTTTCATTACTCTAAACTGTGTGCCCCAATCTAGAGTTCTTTAATGCACATACAAGCCCATGTATTGGCTTCCTCATCCACTTCAGTGAAGCATCCAGTCCATGCATGTGGATTGAGTCTTTCCATTAAAATGAATGAGATAACTATAGCATGTGGGGAAACAGCCTGCGTCAGAGTTCCCATGTTTTTAAGTGGTTGCCAGAGCGGGCGCATGACTATAACAAAACCATTTTGAGTGTCCGAACAGGGAAGAATATTAAAACTGTAATTCTATATACAGTTTTGGGAGTAAATCCTATTGACTGAAGTGGGACCGATTCTGAGTTAAGCATGTATAAATTTATGCTGCATAGCTGTAGTCCTGTGCACATTTGCCTGGGAGTGAGCTCCACTGAACACAATGGAAGTTATCTCAGAATAAACGCACATAGGATCAGTGTATGATCAGATCACTGTACACCTTCTTTCTCTTTTGAAAAAATTGTAGTTGATAGCTTGATAGGGAATGGTGCATAACATATGCGTCAATGGGTATTACAACAGATTCCCATGGTGGTTCATATTAAATTTTGCCCTTGATGAGGAGTTCACTGTTCAGAATACGGTGTAAGGTTTGTTTATCTTTGTGTGAGTTGTTTTTCCTGAAGCAGATGGCTTTCTGTTACTTGGTGTATTGTCAGTTGCTGTGACTCTTTTGTTCATTGTTCCATCAAGAAGCAAAAGAACTCTGAAAAATAAATAAAAAAATGTCAAAAAATGCTGGGATGCCATGGCATTTAGAATCTCCTGGAAGACGCTTGTAGTCTTATTTCTGTACTGTATTGGTGCCATGGTGGTGGTTCAGTGTCCCATTGGAGGAAAAGCCGATGGCCAGCAGGGAACGCTGGCAATAAGATATTATTCTTAATTAATGAGAAGTCTAAGAAATTAAACTAGTCCAGTCAGCCCATCTCCCTTTCTAATGCTTATTCATAGGCGCTGTGATGGGTAAGTGCTGAGCAGAGTATAGACATCTGTTATCTTGTAATGTGGATCTGATCAAGTACCTTCTCATCTCTTCCCAGGACGGAGTCAGTGGCTGAGAAGATGCTGACCAATTGGTTTGCTTTCCTTCTCCATAAATTCCTAAAGGTAAAAGATGACCTGTTACTTCAACCCTGAACCCATTTCCTTAGTTCCATGCTTTTAGAGTCCTCCTTGGTTGTTTTAGCCTTGCAAATGGTTGATGAGATCTAAACCAAGAGACACGAATAGGAGAATATGGAGACAAGCCAGACTGCAACAGTTTGGACAGATACAGCTTTAGTTCTCTGAACGAAGACTGTCAGTGCAATCCTAACCAACTTTCCAGTGCCGGTACAGCCGCAATGCAGCCCCGAGGTAAGGGAACAACTGTTCCCTCACCTTGAAGAGGCCTCCATGACTGCCCCTGCACTGCAAAATGCAGTGTGCGCCCTGTTGACACAGCTACACCGGTGCTGGAAAGTTAGTTAGGATTGCACTGTGTAAAATGTAAATGTAATTGTCCTGACTCCCCTCCCACCATGGGTTCTGGTAACACTAGATGACAAATTGTGACTTTTTGTGTGTATCTGAGATTAAACCAAGTTACCTTTATGTTGTTTTAGCTGCTGAATATGAAAATGGTTATTAAAACACCAGATTAGCTCTAGTTTGGGGGGAATATGGCATTGCCACCTTATAATGCAAGTCAAGCAGCTTCCTTGTGAGGAAGCCGACGCCATAGCTTCCTTACAAGAAAGCTGATTGAATCACATTATGAGGTGGCGATGCCATACCCCCAAAACTAGAGCTAATGGCAAAAACAATGCTTTTTTTTAAAATCAGCACCCCCAAATATACCCAAGAATAGGTCTCACTTTTAAGAACGCAAAATGTGCATTGGCCTGTGTAATTGGTCTTATTTAGGAAGATCAGAATTCTGTAAATGAATTGTTGGCACTTTCTCCAGGGAAGAAAGTTTGCAGTGTAGATGTGTCCTAAACTGGTTCTCTTAGTGTTGGGAAATCAAGCCACTCCAACACAAAATATTACAATTGAAAAAGGAGAAGAAATACTATACTTGTCTTTCCGAGCCTGTACTGTTCAGTTCCCCCTTCGTACATCCTCTTTCTAATGCACATTCAGCAACTGGGTTTATATATTTCTTTTGGCACTGGCTAGTTTTATGGCTCCTTCAGGAGGACAGAGAATTTAAATATCCCAGCTATGAGCCCTTTGGTCTTTTGATGTCCCATTATGGCATCGAAATAAACATTTTCACCCTTCTCATCTTTTTCATCATTATTTAAACACATATACAGTGCCATCAGTATACATGGTTTCTTAAAGAGTTTTAATAGACAAAAATAGCTACACCTCTGCCCCCAAGGAACATACAATCTAAAATAGACAATGGGGACAACAGGAGGAGGATAGGGAAAGGGGCAAAGGAGGGAAGGATGAGTATGAGCAAATACCTTTGCGTGTGTACAGTTTTGAATGAAGATTAAGGAGATAAACAAAAGGCACATAGAAAAAAAGTGGCTTGTGAAGAGGAATTTGCAGCAAGAGAGAGTAGTGACACCACATATGTGTTCAGAGAGAGAGTTCCACCCTAGGGGAGACAGCGGAGAAGAATGGGTGGAGTCATGATAGAGAACAAGAAGCCTTTGAGCAGCTGAGGGTGATAAAGTTGAAGGAGAGGAAATCATGGGCAGTGAAATAATTAAAAACAAGGGCTGAGATGGAGTGGTGCAAGGCTATGGCGAGCTGAAAATGTAAGGATTTTTGCTGGATAGGGAAAGGGATGTAAAGCCAGTGAAAGGGTCTGAAGAGAGATGATGTACAGTATGTATGATCTGAGTGACAAGGGGTAAATGGTTTTAGCAGCGACATTTTTTACAGTGTTGAGAGGACTGAGGTATGAAAGAAGACTACCAGAGTGAAGGAGGTTGCAGTAATCAAGGTGGGAGACAGATGACTGGAGCATGAAGCAGAGTTTTAACTAAGGGGACAGAAAGGAGTGGGTGGGTTTTTGCAGCATTGTGTAGAGAGATGCAATATGACTTGGCAGCATATTGTATGTGTTGAATTGTATGAACTTGAATGTGGGCAGCAAAGCATTGAGAAGAATAAAAGGCAATTTGTCTTTGACATTTATTATAAAAGTTTCTTTTTCTTGACCTTGTGGACTGTGTTGACACTGTAGATGTTATTGAAAAACAAAAAGTATTGAAAGTACTGAATTTTCACGTTCAATAATAATTGTAATGCTTTTTTTTAGGTTTGCTACCATTGATAATTTAATAAAACAAAGGGTTTTTTTAGCACTGCTAGGAGCATGTTAGGCACACTATATGAAGTTCTTGCCCAATGAATTGAACAACATGGTGGGCTTATCTGAATAAGACTGACTTACTCAGTGAGCTCTGTCCAGTACAATCGCACGTCTTAAATTAGTTTTCCTTTCCCTTCACCTGGTGCAGCAGGAAATACAGTAACATCCGGTCTGAATATTGTTATCTTCTGCTAGTGTATTGTATGCCTTGGGAACCAAGAAACGTATCACCCAGAAGGCTAGATAAATGTTAAAAAACAACAGAGTTGTATAGTTCCTTTAAAGTTAAGCCTGTGTTCCACAATTTGTCTTAGATGAATTCTACCTGTTCTCATGTATGAGTTGTCTTGTGTTTTATGTCAAACAGGAATGTGCTGGGGAGCCGCTCTTCATGCTGTATTGCGCCATCAAGCAACAGATGGAGAAAGGCCCAATCGATGCTATTACGGGGGAGGCACGTTATTCTCTGAGCGAGGACAAGCTGATCAGGCAGCAGATTGAGTACAAAACTCTAGTGAGTGGGTGCTTTTTCTGAACAGCTTATGCCAGCGCTATCCATAAACTCTCATAGGGAATTCAGAAAATACTGAATCCCCAGGGCTGGAATGGGTTAGGCAGAGAAGCTAGGTGTCAAGTCCCCCTGCACTGCCTCCACCAGGCTCTACATACAGTAGTAGACCTTTTTAAGGGTGACTTATTGTCCTTAGAGTTACAACTGAACCGGAATTATCTAAGCAGAAAAGCTTACTGAGAAAAAAATAAAAAGGCCCAACCAAGTATGGAGTGCCTAGCTGGAACAACCCCATAAATGAAATAGAGAAGCAATTCTTACATTTTAGAACCTCTCCCTCAGTTTCAGCAGTCGGACAGATCCCAGATACATACTACAGATCAGCAGATACATACTAACTGGAATGAGGCCTTTAATTCAACCCTGGCACCCCCAGGTAGGGGCAAGCAAAGATTCCTATCTGAAACCGTGGAGAGCCGCTTCCAGTCAGTGTAGGAGGCAATACTGAGCAATGGTCTCACTCAATATAAGGCAGCTTCCTATTTCCTAACCATCTCAACTAGTTCTCAACCTCATTTTCAAATTTGTGGCTGCTGAGGTTTCATGAGCAATTATGCAAAGTACAGCCACAACCACAGTACCTACATAATTGCCGGATGATGTGGACATTATCTCTGCAAACTTCCAGGCCTAGACCTCTACACTTTTCTGTGAACTAGGAAGTTATAATGCCAGTTTCAAATATTGTTGGCTTTCTGGTCAGTCAAAGAAGTAAGGAACCTAGGAGGCTACACCCTATGTCTCCCAGGATGAACATCACAGCAAGAGGAAGGTTAGCATGGCCTGGCCAGTGGATGCAGCTGCAAAGAGCTCACTTTCCCTTTCCTGCCTGAAAATAACTCCTACTTCTAGTTGCCAAGGGACTGGAGAAGCATCCTCTGGCTTCTGCCATCAGCCAGCAGACTAAGGTGTTCCTGAGTTGTTTTATATTGTTGTTGTAAATTGCCATGGGAATTATTTTGATTGAAAGTCACAGTATAAATCTAAAAACAAATAAATAGTCTAATATCACTAGTTTATTCGACCTCACTAGAATTCACAGGAATTAGATGCTGACAAATGCCTTCACCTTTTGGTGAAAACTCTTGTGAAATTGAATTTTTGATGAAAATTCTTGTGGTTAGATGAATCTTCTCCCTCTGCAGAGTACAGCTTGATATTCTCATTTATGTCCCTTTCTAGATCTTGAACTGTGTGAATCCTGACAATGAGAACAGTCCTGAGATTCCTGTGAAGGTGCTGAATTGTGATACCATCACTCAAGTGAAAGAGAAGATTCTAGATGCAGTGTATAAAAATGTCCCATACTCACAAAGGCCACGGGCTGTCGACATGGACTTGGGTAGGAGCATTCCTGTATTATGAGGACAAGCTGTGGATGGGTGTGGGGTGAGGAGAATGATATTGGGGGATGTACCTTTAAGATTTAGCATCTTCAAGAAGATTATGGATCTTGTTTAGACCAACCATGCTTACAGTTCCTACACATAGAATCTCTATTTGTAAACCCCTAGTATGGGGGGGGGGGGTAATTACTGTGTGGAAAATCACTGGAGGCTAGTCCAGTGTTTGGCATTGTTCTCTATGAGTGTGCTAAGCCTATAATTCTCCACTACCCATAAAACCTCTGGATATTAATTCATCATGCTGCCCATAACCCAACTTTACAAGGTTCCTTCTGAAAGTTCTCCGTTTGGGTGGGAGGGCAAGCTAGCCCTCTATAACTTGGTGTTTTCATGCATACAAAAACCTCAATACCTTTCCTATTTTGGAATGTTTATCTTAGTACTTAAAACTGACATGTATTAACTGTATCAACTGCATAGCAACAGAAAGGAACATAATTTACAGCGCAATCCTGACTACTTCTAGACCAGCGGAGCGATCGCTCCACCGGTCTAAGGTGTCGCAAACGTGCCAGAAAGCAGGTGCTGCAAATGAGAGTAAGCGGTGCCAGCGGAGAGACTTGCTCCTCTCCACCAGCACCGCGGGATGGATGGACACTGTGGCGGAGAGGTGAGTCTGTGCAGTAGGGCGATGGCAGAATGGGGCGTTTTGGGAGGTGGAATTGGTCAGCCAGGCCTAGGAAGGGGAAGGGATCAGCGGCAGCCTCTTCCGCCACATCCTATCCCCCTTCTCGGGCCTGGCCAGCGTTACACGGTTGGCTCAAATGTGCGCCAGCAAAATAGCTGATGCACATTCGAGTAGACCCATTGGGGTGGCTGGGGCTCTAATCGACGTAAAGGGACAAATGTCCCCTTACCCCGAGGAGGCCTCCAGCTCCACCCGCGCAGACCGCCATGTCCTGCTAGACAGGATTGGGCTGCCTGACTGCAATCCTATACACACTTTCCTTAGCTTAGGTCCCATTGAATTCAATGAGACTTACTTCTGAGTAGACATGCATAGGATTGCGCTGTTAAGCTGCAATCGTATGCAAACTTCCCTGGGAGTAAATCTCATTGAAATAATCATGCATTGCCTTGCGCTGTTAAAACTATTCTTTCTTTCTTGTAGGACCAGTATCAGAGAATTCAAAAATCTGTGCTTCTAACCTTGATTGCCTTCCCTGCAGAATGGCGCCAGGGCCGAATAGCGCGTGTGGTCCTTCAGGATGAAGACATCACCACCAAGATTGAAGGTGACTGGAAGCGGTTAAACACCTTGATTCATTATCAGGTAAGCAAGCAAAACCTAGCACAAAGCCCACAGAAATCAGCTGAGTGGGAAGGCAAAGCGAAAACAAAAATTTAGCCCCTCAGCATATTTTCTAACAAGACAGACAGAGTCGCATTCTTATGATAAATCAGAATGGTTCAATGTGTTCACGTATTAAAAGGGAAAACAGCTCTGACACACATCTCACCAGAACAAGCAGAGCTGAAAATTGACTAAATTAAAAATGCCAGCTGTGTTCACAAGACAGACAGCATATGCAGAGGAGCTGATCTCTCAGCACTAAGGATGTGCAGGCCAGGCAGTAGCTGCCACATCAGAGGCCTGGGACTGGAATGCAACAGAGGAGTGTGGTGACAATGCTGTGTGTGTGTGTGTGGAATCTGCCACAGACTGCAGATTACACAGCTGGATGGAGCTGTAGTCAGAACAAATGCCGCACAATATCAGACTGCATGGACAATTGGTTTTTCACCAATCCACACACAAAGCCTTGCTTACAGCTCAATGTAGGAAGACTGGTCCATTGCATACGTCACTGTGCCCATACTGTGAAGATCTGTGCTCAGTTCTGTTCTCTGCCACTGTAAGCCATAATTTATTAGATATTTTTTATCAGTTGTATATTATACAGGAAATGTCAACGGATATTATTAATCTTGGCCATAAATTCTATTCAGATGTTGATTCATTTGGGTGCAGTATCTTCTAAAGCAAAGCAGATTTTTCTCACCATTGCTCCTTCAGGAAAGGTTTTCTCCTTTCGGGTTTTCTTAAATTTAGTTAATTTCGCAACCATTTGCTCGCCCTCCTTTGAAATGGGTCTGTGATGTGGACAGCAGATTACTGACACCTACTATCAGACACAATCATTTCAGCTCTTTCATCAGTGGTGAAGGGTGCACAGTTCACTGCACTGCAAAACCCAATAAACACACTATCAAATGTTAACAGTCGAAGTATTTTTTGGCTGCATGTACACCTGAACATTTTGAGAAACATTTCTGAAAACAACAAAAGTTCAAAAGCATTTTCAGTTCAGTCTTGAACATATGCAGTTTCTCTGATCTACTACGTTACTTTCCTCTAGCATAGAGGTTTCTAACCTGTGGTACACATACCACTAGTGGTACACAGACTGCAAGCTGGTGATACGCTGGCACTCGGCCGGCAAGATGGTGGCCATCATTGCAGCCATGCCGGAGTCCTGAAAAGGACAGCAAGCTGGCAGAGCTCGAGCACGCGGGTTTCCTGTGCTAGGAAAATCCCTCCAGCCCATGCTGACCCCCTTACCGTCCTTTTCAGGGCTCCGGTGCAGCTGAAAACCTGGAAGTGGCGATGACTTCATCACCACTTACTTCTGGTGGAACGCGGCAAAACGGCAGCCGCGGAGGTGGTACACCACCCAAAAAGGTTGGGAACCTCTGCTCTAGCATTATTTTTCCTATAAATTCCCATTATCATTGCACTCTGTGTCCCATAATGCACTCTGCTTTGGACACCTCCATGTTTCTTGAAAACCAGACAGTGAGGCACACAGCAGGAAAGTAATAGTCTCAGGGTGAGATTCTCCTTCAGCAGGAACATGGCTGTTATTTGCTTATTAAAGTATATGTATGCAAATTGTAAATTGAGTGATCTAACGAATCCAACGTGTGTATTATACTCTATAATCAGTGAGGTTTCAAAATCGGGTTTTCTGAATCTGTGTTGATTAGTAGCCTTAATACATACTGAAGCATTCACATGATCCAGGATTACATAGATCGCCATAAGTCAGATGATCTACTTCGTGTTGGTCAAAAAGCATCCGTGTGACCCCAGAGCAGTCCTAAGCATGTTTACTGAGAACTGACCCACTGAGTTAAATGAGACACTCCCCCTATTAAGGACACTTAGGGCTGCAGTCTACTTTCATTTCCTGTGGTAAGATACCACTTTTTTTTTTTCTTTAATAGCTTGGCGAATTTTACGTGTTTTTTTTTTAATCATGGACAACACCTGTTCCCGTCTGAACTGCCAGCTGTATCCTTATGGCTCTTTGATAACCAAATATAGAAAGCACTGTGCTATTATCAATAGTCCATAATAGGATGGATAATACAATATAAATGAATATGCTAGTACAAGAATGCTTCAGAAGGCGCCAAACACTTTTTCCCCATCCTTAGCCTTCACCCATTTGCATCCTTAGACTATTGGTTTAAGAATGATAGATGTCAGCTGGTGTGGGGAGAACTCCCATCTGCAGCAGTACCATCTTACCTACCTTTTGTGCTAGTTCTCTGGTAGCTATTGAGTCCATCACAGGGCGTTGTGGGGCCGCAGATACATGCTGTATCACATATACAAATGTGTCAGCATGGAGGCAAGCCAGTCTCCTAGATGCAACTCTTTGGCAGCCTCTGCAGCCCTTGCAATTTGTTGCTTGATAACCCCATTTCCCCAAAGTATTCAGCCTTGTAATGTGTGCAAATGATACTGTCCAGGCAAGGACTTCATGGCAGAGGAATTCAATGAATTTTCAATTGCAGGTGCTGATTAGGGTGAAAGAGAGAGTGCACAACTCTGAGTAAATTTAACCCTTGCTGAGATGAGGTTGCCTGACTGCCAGAGGTTGGGAGTATTTGACAGATGTGGGAAAGATTGAAATAAGGGAGTGGTTGATTAGGTCACAGCAGTTTCAGATTTTCCTGTGGGAAACAAAACAACACTCTCAGGCAGGCAGGAGCTTGGTGACAGGGACGAATGGCTGGTGTGAATCTCCACGTATGCTGCTCTGAGCTCCCTGGAGAAAGAGGTGGCACAGAGGTGGCAAACAAATAAATATCATCATTTTAACCCTCACCCCTATCATTTGTACCACTGCCCGTCTATCCCCATAAGAGCGAGACGGTCTGACAGTCAAAGATCTGACAGTCAAAGATGCAGTCTGGCTACAGATATTATATTGACTGAAATGAATAAACTAAAGCCATTTTCAGATCATTTGTTAATTTATTGCTTTTATTTTCTACCCACTATCATTAGTATCATGTGGCCAACTAGTGGACAGCCACACACACTTTTCACAAGTGTTCAGACTCCATTATTATTACATGCTGTTTCCTTTCAGGAGTGACGTTGGAATCCTTCGGGCTTTAAACCTGGAGAATGTATTCTCTTTCCCACAAACTGGCAGATGAGAAAAAAGGCGAACTGACGGATCAGGAGAGGTTCTCTCCATATTTGTAAATGCGGGACTTCAGGGAGGAAAAGCAAATGGCAAAAAAAGAGGCTGGTGATACATGGGGTGCAGTGGGGAAGCAGGAGGAGAAAGGACGGTGCAAAGTGGGGTAAGAAAGGAGGAGGAAATATCTTAGAATACTGAAGGAAGAACAGAAGCTGCAGAGGTTAGACAAACAGTGTCGCTGGGGAATGTTTTTAAAAAGTGTTGGACAGGCTACTTGAAGAGAACAGTGTAGGTCCAGCATCTCTTCTGCCACTACATTTTTCAGCCCTCCTCCAGCCAGTCATACACTCACTCTCTCACTCTCTCTCAGCTGGAAATACTATAAGCTTTACACTTGGGCATTCCGCTTTTATATTCTCAGCCACTGCCTTATTCTGAGACCTGCACCTCTTGCAGCTTATCTGTCTCTCTTGAACATTCAGCTCTATACAAATACAGCTTCCTGAGTCCTCTCCAAATATCCCCCATATTGATTACGAGACACTCTCTATATGCTACAGATTTCACAAAAAACGTTTTACTTGAAGAATCTAGCCTGTTTGTTGTTGTTGTTGTTGCCATAGACTTGAAAGCATTTTTGCCATAGACTTGAAAGCATTTTGCCTCTCAACAGCCTTCTTCCAGCTTCTCAGCAGCTGTGCCTTTTTCAAGCCACCCACCTAGCTAGGAACGTGTTTTTTTGACAGTCTCCTCATCTGATTTTGTTACTGAGTCCCGGCTGCTCACAGAACCAACCCTTAAATGCTGCTTGGCATTTCAGGCAGCAGTGCCCACTAGCTGAGGATCTAGCACCACGGTTCTCATTAAAATTAAGATGAGGATCCTCAGAATCACATGGGCTCAGTGTCATTTCTGAAATTGGACCACGCCAGATCAGCAGTAGCAAGGAGAATTATCTATTCTATGGTAGAAACTGAGGTCTTATTGGCATATTCATTTTTATGTGGTAAATTCATCATGTTTATCCATCTTTTTTGCATGGTAGTTAATACTGGTGAGATCTGAGACCTCACCAGTAGAAAACCTCAGATTGCTTTGCTCATTTGAAAATTACCTTAATCAAATGGAAATGTGATTAAAGGCACATCATTGTAACTTTAGCTATTTCAAAAATGACTCAGAAGCAAAGAACTATTGCCTTATAAAATCCTCAGACATTACAAAATCAGCCCAAGTTAGCTAGCCTAAAGACTCATGTGCTCAGAGCAGTTCATGATGGCTATAAGCAGGGATGTGGATCAGGTCTCTGACTCCAAGTCTCGAGTCAAGTCCCAAGTCAAGTCCCAAGCCCCCGAGTCTTTGGTTGCAAGTTGCGAGTCCCTATATATTTAATGGGGAAAATGGGTTTAAACCTGAATAAAATTGGACTTGTCGTAAAAGGCTCCAAGTCTCGAGTCTAGTCTTTTACAATCACCGAGTCAAGTCCAAGTCAAGTCATTGACGTAACTTAAGTCCAACTCGAGTCCGAGTTAATAGACTCAAGTCGACATCACTGGCTGTAAGCCCTTTTAAACATAGGGTACATAACTCCATTATTCTCAAACCATTTGTTCTAGAATGAGGAGCCACTTCCCAGAAGGAAGCTGAATGTATTGGAACCAAAATGTTGTTGTTTTCAGATAAAAAGGGTATATTTCTCTCTTATGCTACTCCTAGTGCTGATATATCAGCAGCAGCACTATATCCAGTTCCCACGTAATGCATGCAAGGTTAGATATCCGTGGTATTTTTGAAAGAAGAGACTGTTTGCAGTTCTTGTTATTTTAAGGTTTTAGGAGACGGGCACTGTAGCCTGCGCTCCTTCCATATAACTATTTAAGTAAATCTGGGAATGACAAAAAGATGTACCAGATGGGATGAGGAGTAGCTTTTTTGTTTGCCATCACTATTTGTTTTATCGTAAAGAGCTGCTTTGAACACTACGCATTTGAGTAGTACAGTGGAGAGCACAAAACCTCTAATCAGTGAAGAGAAGGAATAAACAGGAAATGTTTTAAGAAGGCCACAAAACAGCATGGGGAAGCAAAGCCGTTGCGTTGTTCATCACAAACTCTCCAATTGGTGCCTGTAACAATCACACAACTGCAGTTCACAGCAGTCACTGTTGAAAGAAAGTACACTTGCTGGGAGTAAATGCATTTTCTCATGGATAAACACACTGTAATTATTGCTGCAAAAATGTTTCCTTTTTAAATTTGCAATAGGTTGATCCTCTGGGAATACCTCTTTGTCATAGCTAGAATACAGATTCCTTAGCCTAAGCTAATGTCATTTGACTGCAGTGGAGCTATGCTGAGAATTTGTGCATCTCATTGCTCATGATTTGACCCTAAATTACAGCCCAATCCTACCCAGCTCCTCCACTGGTGCAGCCAGTGGTGGAGGCCAGAATTTAAATCCCCTTTCCCTTCCAAAGCCTTCCGTTCTGCCCTCCACCAGTGGAGGAGCTGGGTAGGACATTATACTTTAACTCGGCAGCAGTACTCCTACTTCTTCGGCATTGCAGCCGGCAGCCATGATGAGGGCGAGACTCTCTATCACTCACGTGTACCTAGTCTCATTGGTCAGTTCTCCAGAGTCCTGATGATGCCTCTGTGTCTCCGTGGTTGCCTCACATGCCTCAACCTCAATTTAAACATTCCTTGCTCCTAGAAAAAGTAATCATAAAGGGAAATGGATGAATGCATTTATACCTTTTCTCTCTTAAATCAATAAATAACAAAAATAATTGTATTGACTAAGGAAAACTACAGTATTTACAAATTCTTTGCAAGCCATGGTCAGTTTCTTCATGCCTAGTTCCCAAGTACGTTCCTGCT
This sequence comes from Plestiodon gilberti rubricaudatus, assembly GCA_026170595.1. Taxonomy (NCBI): domain Eukaryota; kingdom Metazoa; phylum Chordata; class Lepidosauria; order Squamata; family Scincidae; genus Plestiodon; species Plestiodon gilberti. The sequence continues at coordinate 173,144,421 of JANXHW010000004.1, read as the reverse complement.
CCACGGTGCAATTTCTTAACATGAAGCGCACCTTGTTTCTGAAACTCAAGGCTCTTTCCACCTGATCAAAGCCAGGAGCTCCCTTCGCAGATAACGTTCATTTATATAAAAAAGTTATATGTTGTCCTTTTGAACATGATTTGAGATGGAGAATGTGACTCATCTGCTGTTGTTGTAGTTTACTGCATTTATAAGTACTCAAGGCAGTTTACCATACATAAAACAAATAGATTATAAAATAGCAAAAAATTGGAACTGAAGATAAAAGCACCTTGACCTGAGCTTCTCCTTTCTTGCCTTCTCCATCAAAGAGCACTGCTGTTACACTCTTATAAAAATACAAGGGTTTTGTCATTGTTGCTTCTATACAACAATACAGGGGTGGGGGTGAGGGGTTACAACTGGTAAAGCTGACAGATCATGGCTTGACAAGGCCATCATTTGAGCTTCATTACTAAGGAGGAACTGAACCTTTATCTGCCCCTGAACCCAACATTTAGTGCACAGTTCAAAATGAAGATATGTGACCTTGGGTTTGCAGAGTGGTAGAATATAAATGTAAGCTAAGATTTGCAAAGCCATTTCAGCTGTTATTAAAGGGAGTGGAGAAATGGGGATTTTCACAAGCAGCTAAATAACTAAAAAGCGTAAATTCCCTTCAGTTTGAAAATCCTAGTTCACACACCCATTTAAAATGATTGGGAATCAAATATCTAAATCCCTTTGGTGATTTGGAAAGTCTCGGCATTAATTTATATCCAAGTCTGTCAGTTGCCATGTCAGGATCACATGCGAGTATAAAACGACCTGTTATTTTGCTAGTTACGTAAAAGGGCACCATGAAGGCATCTGTGCAGTTGCATGCATGTATTCAATAGCAGTTGCCTCAGGGATGCATATCAGGAATGCTTGTGCTTTGCTTCTGGTTTGTCCTTTGAATTAATCCGCCTGTTGCCCCAACTGACAGTAATAGCTGTTTCTATTTCACAAGTATGAAAAAGCAATAATTTGCTGCCAAATGTGCACAATCTGTTCTTAGCGTACACCATTCAGCAGCTGGAACACAAAAGAAAAGAATTGGCCTTTCTGCAACAGAAGTCTTGACAAAATGATGCTTTCTCAAAAACTAGTCCCAATTTTGAGTGTGCTCCCAGCTCATTTTCCTTTCGATTTCAGTCACAATGTTCTTTTTAGTTATGAAAATTACAGAAGCTTCAGGACTGGACAATGCGGTTAATGCAGGTGTAACCTAAATAAGGGGATCATCAGTGGCCTCAGTTTATTATTTAATGCTAAACGGAGGACGGTTCATTTTATTGCATTGAATGAATGTCCCTAATATTTGTAGCAAATATTTGTAGCAAAGGAATGGCATTGTCCTGCGTTCTCAGACACCAGCTATGCTAGCAGTGTCTTTTATCAGTGTAAGTTGATTCACCAGCTCTGACCACTGCTAGAGAAAGGTCACTGTGATGCATATGAGAGGGAAGGAGTCAAAATCTCTCCCTTGGCCTCTTTCTTGCCATGCTCCCTAGTTACTAAGAGGAACTGGGGACTGATCCGCCCAGGCTGCTTCCTGCCCCTCTTTGAAGCAAGCCACACATGCTACCTGGTGAGGGCCTGAATCCTTCCGGACATCCAGGCTTCAGAAAAAAAGACACAGCATCCCCACTACACAGTTCTTCGGCCACCCCATTCCCCATCACAGCCACCATCTCCCTTCCCATTGACTTAGCCTGGTTTCCATACTTGGCATGCTGTGGCTATGGCTCTTCACTCAGCACCACGGGAGTCCCTGATCCCTTCAGGGAGTTCATTCCTTAAGACTCTCCTCCCCTCTCTTCAAGGAACCCTAGACAACATCCTACAATGAACAGCACCAACCCTTAATGTTATACTTCTTTGGCAGCAGTAGGGACCTGAAAACGTTTCTGAATCAGGTTAGGCTGCAGCTCAACATCCTTAGGCTACAATCCTACACTTGACATGCATAGGATTGCACTTTTACTGCCACTGAAATCAATAAAGGGCTTCATCACATTTAACTGGGTTCAAAATTGTATCCTTTGATATTTAGGTCCAGATTGTATGAGAAAGTGAGCCATGTATTCATGGTACACCTGCAAATGCCACCAACAGTGGCATAAAAAGGTAAAGGTGACCCCTGACAATTAAGTCCAGTTGTGTCCGACTCTAGGGTGTGGTGCTCATCCCCATTTCAAAGCCGAAGAGCCAGCGTTGTCCGAAGACGCCTCCGTGGTCATGTGGCCGGCATGACTCTCCTTGCTGCAGTGCGTAGCATGCGGCTGGAACACGGAGCGCTGTTTACCTTCCCGCAAGCAGTACCTATTTATCTACTCACATTAACATGCTTTGGAACTGCTAGGTTGGCAGGAGCTGGCCAAGCAACGAGAGCTCACCCTGTTGCAGATTCGAACTGCCGACCTTTCAATTGACAGCTCATGGTTCAGCGGTTTAACCCACTGCGCCCCCCCTGGCATACTCTTGCCTTAATTCAGAGAGTATAGCAGGGGTGACCAAACTGCGGCTCGTTGACATATAATGTGCACCTCTCGGAAATACGTTGGTTGAGCTCCTTTTTGTATCGCAATTAAAGAAGTTTTCAAGCTTTATAATTATTTACCAGGTATAAATGGAGAGTCCACTGAATTAAAACATAAGTTTAATGTTCATGGTGAATAAATATATTTAAGAATTTAAATGCTTCTTAAATATTGCAGCTCTCAAACATCTCTCTTACAACTCTCAAACATCTGAAGTTTATCGTATGTGGCTCTTAAATTAAGCAAGTTTGGCCACCCCTGGACTATAGTAATCTTTTTTTCTAGTCTTCCATAGTCTCATCTCTGTCCAGCACTCTTCTAAAAAAAAAATCAATTCTCATCAGCCTGACCATGTGATCATACTCCTTAAATCCCTTATACTTGTTTCCTGTCTACACCTGCATAAGCTTCTCGTTCTTATTTTTAACACCCTCCATGGTCTTGCCTCCCCCCCCACGCTAATTTCTCTGATCTTGTGTCCTGATACATCCATGCCTGTCACCTTTGATTTTTTTGATCTCCATTCTCAGCCATTCACATGTATGCCTGGAACTGCCTTCCAGGTGGCCTCTGCAAGGCCACCTTTCTTATTTCGTTTTTAAAAAACCCTCCTCAAAACTCACTTTTCCCATAAAGACTTTGACCTAACTCCGTAATCCCCATAATCTGTTGTAATTAAGCCTTTGTTGTTGTTGTTGTTCAGTCGTTAAGTCGTGTCCGACCCTTCGTGAACCCATGAACCACATCCCGCCAGGCCTTCCTGTCCTCCACTATCTTCCTGAGTAACGTGTAAATGAAACAATCACATACTATATTTTTCCCAATTTACCTCCCCCCCCCCCCGTGTGGATTTTTAGACTGTGAGCTTCTTGGGGATAGGGACTTGTCCCCTCATTATCATGCCACAGATGGTGCTATATAAATACAAATAAGAATCTGAAATATTTTTCCAGCCTTACCTGGAGGAGAGTACTCTGCAAGAGTGCAGTATTTAGACTCTCTTTCTTTTGGTTAACTACAACTATGAAGAAACGATGCAGTCTCAGAAGCCTGGGAGTGATTGCTTTTGTGTGTGAACTGCCTTTTGTATTTCAGCCACTGGAATTAAACCAAAGTGGCAGCTAATAACATCCTAAGAAAATAATATAAGTGCTGATAGTTTCTTTTAGAGACTTTTAAATTGGGTGAAAGGAGGTGGAGGAAAAGAAACAACAGAGGAACAAAGTGTTGTGCTCGCTAAATGTAAATACCTTATTCTTGCTGCATATAATACAAGGCTTTATTGTTAATAATAATAATAAATAACTTTCATAACATAATATCTTTAAAAATGAAAGCCTTCACAGGCCTCCATATGCTATTAATTGTCAGCTGTTGCTAGGAATGTGATGGTAAGAGCTTTCTTTAGCTCAGTGGTTCTCAAACTTCTTAGCACTGGGACCCACTTTTTAAAATGACACTCTGGCTTTACGATGACCCACCTGGCTTTACGAGACTAAAAAAAGTGATATAGAAATATATGTATTTATTTACAAGTAATATTTTGTTTATTTATTTGCAAATAAACCCTCAATCCATTTCTTGTAATGAGGTAGCTCTAATGAATAGCCTCAAGGCTTGAGAGGCTTAGTTATGTGACCCTGCCTTCACCTGCCCCCACTACCTGTCATTGACAGACTTGGGGGAAAAAAACACATCAGAAAAAGACTCTCAAACATGTATCTCCCTATAATTACACAAGCTTGCAAACTGCAGGAGCTCAGCTGTCTACAGGGCAATCAGCAGCTATCTGATTTTTGAATAGCCTCAGGACTTGAGGTAATTAGGGACCCACCAGAAATCAGGTCGCGACCCACCAAGTGAGTCCCAACCCACAGTTTGAGAAACACTGCTTTAGCTTATTATAACGCTCACCATTGATGTCACTTTTTAAACTATTCGGATGAACTCTCAAAACATCCCTTTGATTGAAACAGGGTGTTGGGTCGGACCTGGGAATGTTGAACTTGTATGAAAACATTTCTTAAGGGGACGTTTTGTCCCCTTACCTTGAATAGAGCCCCAGACGCCCCAGTGGGTCTACTCAAATGTGCCGCCAGCTATTTTGCTGTTGCACATTCAAGCCGGTCATATAACGCCCATCAGGCCCGGGAAGGGGGATAGGATTTGGCGATGACGATCCCTCCCCCATCCCAGACCTGGTGGGCCAATCCGCACCCCCTGAAACACCCCCTCCCCACCCTCCGCCACCCTCCAGGGGCTTACCTCTCCACTGCACAGCTCCACCGTTCTGCAGCACTGGCGGAGTAGCGCAAGCCTCTCCATTGGTGTCACTTACTCATTGGGTGTCACAAATGTGCTTTCCGGCATGTCTGCGATACCTTAGACCAGTGGAGCTATCGCTCCACCGGTCTAATTGTGGACAGGATTGCGCTGTAAGAGTTTTAGTGGATCATGGTGCTGGGCACCATCAACATTTACAGCTTGTGAATAAATTTAGGAGCAGTAGTGGGGTGATTTGAAGAGATGAGATCCTGTACAAAGTCAGTTAAGTCAAATTTCAAGTCAGAGAACATTTTCAGTTAGAAGTATGTCCCATTTCAATACCAACAACCTTTCTATACTATGAGGCTGTTAGTACAGAGATGTAAAGGTCTGTTAATGAAGATAAGTTAAAAACTTCTTGACTCTTAGATTTATAGGGAGGGTAAAATTAAACGCTACCACTAAAACCTGCTATAACAAAATCTCGTTAGTGCTAATGTTCATTTATAGTTTGACTTCCCCAGATTTAATTTCCCCCTTTTTGGTGCAGTTGCGGGACTTGCAATTTAAGATCCTGAAAGATGATTTTATGACTTGTTCAGTCATAAATCAAACTTTTAAAGTTCATAAAAATGGTTAAAATAAAAAATGGTTTAATAGGAATGTTTTATGGCCCATAACATTATTATAGCTGTTTTATTCCCAGTGCATTATTGCTTTAATTGGGTTGCTACAATTCTTGGGAATCTCCGTTTTTATTGGATCAAATGTAATCCTAAATCAAAGTGACCAAGAATGTCTTCAATATGTCTTTTCATTTCTCAGCCCTTTTCTTCAGGGACAGAATAAGCCAACAGGGAAATATACCCTTTATTTTCCTTGGTCTTTTGACATGGTGTGTCATTCCATATGTTTCTGCCAAGTCTGAATTGCAAGATTTATAACTTCCAATGTTTTCAGCTAGCTAGACTCCATGAATATCTTTTAGTACAGAACTTCCTTGCAATGTTTCATTTGCCTGCTTATCCTCTTTGCTCTTTACTTCCACCAGGTGTCAGATCGCTCTGTAGTTGCCCTTGTTCCCAAGCAGACCTCTTCCTACAACATTCCCGCCTCTGCCAGTATATCACGGACCTCAATTAGTAGATATGGTAAGAAACAGAGCGACATGATCTAAACATAAAGATTCTCTGACTTCTAGGCTTTTTCAGACCAATGCTCTCGTCTGATAATTGTGCCCAGTTCCAAGAGACTAGCATGTACATTGGCGCTCCAAACCCTGAGGATTGGGAAAGGTACACTTTGCTGATATACAGGGAGGCACTGGGAACCATTTAACAATGCATGGTGGTTCTAGTGCACACACAGAGTAATTCACATGCAGGGACTGGCCCATTTTCTTCTGCAGGTTATGGGCTGCTGTGGCTGTGATATGGAAATTCACACTTGATAGCACTTGTGAAATGCCCCAGGATCACTGAATTTGTGCCATTACTTCTAAGGAAGAGTCGCAGACTGAATTACTAGTGCTTAAAAAACTGTATTTAAAAACTGTTGCAATAGATGTGGAATTCAAACTTTCAGATTCAAATCTTCCCAGTGAAATCAAAATACTAAGCTTATAAAATTAACAAATTCATAAAGTTCAGGCAGGTGAGCAAAGGACCAAGTCTCTTTGTGTGTTTGTTGTTTGCCCTAACTGCTGCAACACCATTGGTTAGTGTGTCTTCTCGAGTAATCATATCATGAATAAAATGCCATGATAGTATATGTAGCCAATCAGATTTGACTATGTAAACAGATATGACTAAGTGGAAACAAAATCAGTTGAAATTAATGTTGAGCCAAAACTGGGAAAATACTGTATTTTGAATGAACATTTTTACCTATAGATGTACAACTTAATGCAGAGGTTCCCTAACTCCTGGGAAGGCCTTACCCTGCTCTAAGTAGCAGCGGGGCCTTCCCAGGAGTGGCGATGACACGCCTGGGATCGCGCCGCCGCCGCCACCACTGCGCCCGGGATCGCCGTTTTTACCTTCATTGGTGGGCAGTGGATGTCCCTCGGGGGTTGCGGGGAGCCTGCGGACCCCTCCGCAGGCCTCCCCAAGCGTCGGAGCAGCGCTCCAACGCGATCGCAACTGACTTCCGGTTTTACACGAAACCGGAAGTCAGTTGCGATCGCGTTGGAGCGCTGCTCCGACGCTTGGGGAGGCCTGCGGAGGGGTCCGCAGGCTCCCCGCAACCCCCGAGGGACATCCACTGCCCACCAATGAAGGTAAAAACGGCGATCCCGGGCGCAGTGGTGGCGGCGGCGGCGCGATCCCAGGCGTGTCATTTACACGAAACCGGAAGTCAGTTGCGATCGCGTTGGAGCGCTGCTCCGACGCTTGGGGAGGCCTGCGGAGGGGTCCGCAGGCTCCCCGCAACCCCCGAGGGACACCCACTTCCCACCAATGAAGGTAAAAACGGCAATCCCGGGCACAGCGGTGGCGGCGGCGGCGCGATCCCAGGCGCGCCGTTGTCGTCACCGCAGGTTGCCATGCCCCTTAAGGGCATAGCAACCCTTTCTTCCCGGCTGGGGCGTCGCGACGCCCCAGTTAGGGAACCACTGACCTAATGTGAGAACACAGTAGCCTGGTTACCTTGACTGGGGGGGTGGGGGGATTTCCTCTTCCCGTTCCTACCCTAAGGAACAGTAGAGAGGGGGAACAATGGCATTCAACATGAATGGAAAAATTTGAAGACACCAGGAAGTATTGTGTTTTAGAAACATGTTTGCATTTTTCTATTTCCATTTTGATTTGTTTTAATATTCAATCTTTTTTAAAAAGAGATGCAAATACTGGATTGTGAGGTACAATTCTTTTGATTTGTCACTAAGATTAAGATCAAATATCAGATCAAATAATTTATTTCGGTCTTCCATTTTTGGCAAAGGTTTGTGTCAGCCTTAAGAATTGTTGTGCCATATGTCCAGTAATAAAACACCAGAATGTTTTGCTGAAGCTGCAGGCAAAATGGATTTCTAGCTCTTTCATTTTGCAAGCTGGCTTGTGAAAAGAAATCTAAGATCCTCTCCTACTTGGTTCCACTAATTTTCTAAAGATTTCTTCCAAAGCACTAAAGGAAAACTTTTCTATGTGTGGGGAGTGCTGTGTAGAGAGACCACCATGACACATTATTGGTTATTGGTTGCAAAAGGCTAGCAGTCCTCCCCCTTAAAACCTCTTTCCAACAGGCATCACTGGTGTTGCTGCTCAGAGTCAGAAGCAGCAGAAGAGCATTTGCACGCAATGGATCTCCACAGTTGTTGCTAACATTGATATTGATATCTCTGATTGCGCAGATGGCAATGCAAATGAAGCTGCATATTTACTCTCTACATTTGCATTATGTATTGGTGCAGAGCTGGGTTTAAAAATAGAATGAATCAGTGCTCTCACCCCTTAATTACATCCACAGGAATATTCATATTTATCTGAGCATTAATCAAGAGTGAAGCCGTGGCAAATTTCGTAATGATTCACTCATTCTCCAGCTAATTTATGGGGATCCCCTTAATTCTACTGTCACCTAGAAGAGGCAAAGTGGCAAATTAAGAAACCAGTCTGAGCTGGTCACTGCAAAACAAGCATTTGCTTAAGAACAAGGAGGAGGAAAGATCAAAAACATGGACAGTGCATAGACTGGCTTGATTTTATTCCAAAACATTGCACCGATCCTTGGTGGATAATAGTGTAGTCCTCACACAGTATGAGCAGATACTGGAAGCATGTTCTATTATTATAAGCTTCTACTGAATATGGTAGATCTGGTGGCTGAGCCGACCATTTCAGGAGGTTTTGTTTCCATTCTCACTGGATGGTCACCTCTATTCCATCCAGTGAGGCAAATCATAATGCTTCCCTCATCATACTCCTATGCATCATCAAGTGCAGAAAGTGGCTGGACCACTGTGCCCTCTTTCAAATAAGCCAATGAAGATGCCTTTCCTGTTAAGCTATGATCATCTAGTGAGACAGATGTAACCAGGACTGTTTTCCTTTTGAGTATTACCAGCCTTTTTTCCTCCTGCCCAGATTCTACATTTCGGTACACAGGCAGCCCAGACAGCCTCCGCTCCAGGGCACCCATGATTACCCCAGACCTAGAAAGTGGGGTGAAAGTCTGGCACTTAGTCAAGAACCATGACCACGGTGACCAGAAAGAAGGTGATCGGGGCAGTAAAATGGTGTCAGAGATCTATTTGACCAGGCTGCTAGCTACAAAGGTAATACCATCATCGACTTGGAAAATGGCAGATGAACTGATAATGCAGTGGTAGTCTGGAGTGGACATCAGGAAGCTAGATACCCCTTTTGCAAATTAAGACTTCCATCCTTCTGTGAAAATGGGTCTGTTGCTCTCATTCTACTGTGGGGTTGCTGATAGAAAAGGATGTGCAACTCTCTTATACCTTGTAGCTTAGTTGTTCTTACATGTTCAGGGATCAAATTAGAGACTCCCACGTCTATATTTTATTTGTTTCAGGCTGGTTGGTCCAGGATCAGTGCTTTGAATCCTGCATCTGTTTTTTGTCAACTGAAAATGTTTGTCTTTCAATCAATTTCATATTTTGCAGACTAAAATAAGGACAGTGAAAATAATCTGTCGCACTTTGCAAATGGGAGTAATTCCTTATAAAATACAAATGATTGTGCTTGAAAATATCCTGTTTTTGAAAGAAAATGGAGGAAATAGATAATTTTGCCCAGTTTTATGTTAGGCATAGCCTATATTGTTCTGCACTTGTCCTTGCTGATAGTTTGTGGGCAAGCACTCTCACACTATGCTCTCTGTTTCAATCAGGGTACGCTGCAAAAGTTTGTGGACGACTTGTTCGAGACCTTATTCAGCACTGTGCACCGAGGCAGCGCTCTCCCACTAGCCATCAAATACATGTTTGATTTCCTGGATGAGCAAGCAGATAAGCATAGCATCCATGACACTGATGTGAGGCACACCTGGAAGAGCAACTGGTGAGAACAGTGAAGTTTTACAGGCATGAAGAACAAACTGAAATAACATTGGGATGTGTATTGAAGGATTTGTGTAATTCACGTAGCCTAGGCCTATCACAGAAGTGCCTGCCTAGGATGCATTCAGCTTGTTTTCTGAAGAATTACATGAACACAGTTTCTGGTTTTCCGCATTGGTCTGGAAGTTACATATTTTGTTGCATTTGATCTCATGTGCTTTTTACCAGTACATAACTCTCCTCCAAGTTCCACACATCTGGGTTCTAGCATAATTGTTTCGGGACTCTTAAAACACCCATAAGGCATGGACAGGTAATGCTGATCCTGACCAAACAGACCATATGCGCCCTTATTGTCCTCCTTCAATCCTAGAATCTATCACACATATACAACCTCAGTCCTGGTTCACAGTCACTGGTGCTCCAGCACTGCTGCTTCATTTCCAACAACACAACGACAGCTATGCCAGTGCAGTCCCAGTCCCATTGTGACCTGCAGAAGCTTACACAGTGCCACAGGGGACCTCCATGCAACATTCACCTCCTTATTAAAAACCATAATTTCTTAACATCTGGTCACTTTTCCAAGTGTGAAGCATTAGGGAAGCTGAAGACTGCCTGTGGTGTTTGTAAGAGGTAATACAAAGATAAACCAAGGCAAACTATGCTCTGCTGGATATAAGCTGGGCAGTTCTTAATAAACCTGAACTGCATTGAAATGGGTCATTCAAATTCATAGGGCAGTGGAACAATTCTCAGCTCTGGGAAGGTGAATTCAGATACTTAAACTGTAGTCTATTCTCAAATTGTAGTCTATTCTCAAAGAGGAGGCATTTTCTAAAAGCCTTTCAACCTTTAATCAAAAAATGTTACTGAAACAAAAAGGAAGAAACAGCTCCCCTGAAGATACTTATTCAGTTACTCACTCCTGAAAAAGAAGGTGGGTTTTATTATGCCCAGCTCCCTGTCTAGCCAGGCAATTCCTTCTTAGCAGCATTGTTTGAGCAGAGTTATAGTGCTTGGTAAACTTTTTCTCTATTTTCTAGATAGTCAGTTTTACCGTTAAGCACCATCTGCTTCCCCCAGACGGTAACACAGATTAAGTCTATGCAGCCTTGTGCAGAACTGTAGTAAAGCATGTTTAAAACCACTCCTTTAACATGGAATGTAATAATGATCAGATTTTCTCAAGAACAGTCCCGCCAACACCTGCCTGCTCTGCTTGTCACAATCCCCAGTGCTCATTTTTACCAGAGCTGCCAAAAAGTATTTCGGGACAGTAGAGTATAATTTCCTTTATTAATCTGGTAGTATCTCAACACTCATGATGCCACAACAGTTCCAATGCCATATCCTCACTGAAGGTAAGGCTGGGGGGGGGGGGGGGCAAAGCTAATAGTGGTCAAGTTCAACTGAAGTTCAGCATGGAAAAGTTGGGCAGTAACTGCATAAGGAATCAGTATCAATGTTTGAAGTTATGGGCAGAGTCCTGTAAAACGAAAACTGAGGCTTTCTGTGCATTGTATAGGACACACCAATGATTCCATCCAGCATTACTCCACTACACCGAACACCCATCTTGCTTTACCAGGATAGTTTTCACAAATATTTTGTTCTTGGCAATAATTTGCATTCGATAGATGGCCTCCAAGTCCCTCAGTTTATAACAATTTATTTCAAGACTGAGGCCTGGGATTGATTCATGCCGCTCTCTCTCTCTCATTAGTTATTCTAGTCTTCTTAATTATTCCATTACTTAATAGTGTTATCACATGTAGAGCTGATTAAGTGATGCACTCGCAGTCAGTAGAGCCAGAAATGCAATCCATGCTTCCTGGATTGCAGAGAAGCACCTTAAGGGCAAAGGCATCTTCCCCTTCATCATCAACAGCCTGTGGAAGAGGCTGGACAGGAGCTACTGAGAAAGGCCAACCTGAGGGTGACATACAAATCTAGTTGTAACTAAAATTGAGACAGATGTTCATTAGTTTCAAAAGCCTCCCTTTAAATACCACATTAGTTTCAAAAGCCTCCCTTTAAATACCACATATCAGCCCTCCCAGCCCATGTATCTGTGGGTGGCAGCCAGGGCGGGGCAATCACTTAGGCAAGGAAGAGGGCACTTTCACAAGTCTGTAAAACAAAGCTATCCAAGTTCTGCTTAGTTGTTTGGGGAGCTCCCCAAACCACTGCTCAGCTCCCTATATCCTTAAAGAACAACTTTTGGGGCAGGGGCAGCCCAACCATGAGGCGACCTGAAGCACCTTCCATCAGTGGCAGATTGTGAGGGGAGTGAGGGGGTGGCGGATTTGGGGGGCTCTTCACTCTGCCATCATGCCCCTCAAGCCTGCCACAGACGCAACATGCACTGATCTGCTTCTCGCTCACTTGAATGAGAAGCATATCATCCGCCTCCATACCGTAGTGTTCTTCACATGGCGTTTTCAAAACCAAGTGTGGGACTTCCAGTTTTATTTACATGGACTGTGCAAAGGAGCTCCTTTATTCACGTGGTCCCTTTAAATGAAACTAGAACTACGACACTTCTGGGTTTGAGGGAACCACACGAGGAGCATGGTCAGGGGCCTTTTTTTCTCCTTACAGTGTGCCGCAGCAAAGGCAGCAGCATCAGGCAGTATCCAAGGTCACACCGCCCCTGCTTTGAGGCTTCGTGCACCATTCTCTTTGAGCAGCGCTTTCTGTTCTGCAAATATCTCAAAGGTGTGATACTGAAAAACAATGAAAAACCAAAGCAGTTTTCATCAACAACAAACCTGAGTAGATAGTTGTGGCTTAGCCTATTTCGTTTGAGCAACTACATAGGAAGTGACTGCTCAGCCACTTCCCAAGTGTTTTTCAGGACTTCCAGCTAAGCTCTTTTGTCAGGGGCTGAGAGGAGCCTTTGCTCAAACCAAGTACAACTGACACAAGCAGCACTTTATATTCCATATTTTCAAAACAATTGCTGCTGTTACATCTTTCTCTTTGCTGTTATTTTAGGATTAAAAGTTCCCTGGGTTAGAAATTTGCCACTGAAAGGAGAATAAAAGCTCATACATACACCAAATGCCAACCCCCAGACTATATATATATATTTCCTTCCTTCAATCCCTTGTGGTTTGAAAAGCCTCTAATCATCATGTCTGCCAAAGCCAGATTCCCTGCTAAGGCTGCAGGGAGCTAAAAACAATTTAGCAGAAGCTTTAAAGGAATGAGTTATTAGGATAAAATGTTGGTAGCTTTAAGAAGTGTCATTTTATTCCGGATTCCAAATGGCACCGATGAGCGGAGATTTTTTTTCCTCCATGACTGCCAGACCTTCAGCATAGAGAGCTTCCCAACTGTTGCTGAGCTCTGCATGCAGCAGCTAGAAAAGAATCCAAAGAGAAGAGACGGCTGTTCCAGACTCCAAATCCAAACCAATATTTAGGTCCTTCAGTCTGGCTTCCTCTTTCAGTTATAACTGCATGAACTCATAAAGCCCCCTTGTACTGAATCAGACTATAGACAATCCTCCTACCCAAAATCATTTTAACTGGAAATGCCAAAGGTTGACCCAGGACCTCCTACATGCCATGTTCCTACTCTGAGCCCCTCCTCCAAGCACTGCTTAGAAGACCAAATCCTGTCACAGATAGAATTGCTACTCCTCCGACACTGTGATTTTAATCTTTATCTAACATGTAGCTTGCCAGGCAAAGATGGCCATAGTAGGCACTTCTGGGGGGGGGGGGTTGAGGGCAAGTTCTCCCTCTTGGAGGCTGTATAACAGGTCACTGAGCAACATCTCCACAGGAAAAGGGCTACAGCAAACTATTCTACAAGCCATTTTCACTCTCATGAGCATCCCAGGTCAAACAGTCAAAAATACCCAAAGAAGATGGATTAGGAAATTAGTCCTACCTTGACTTTGATTTTGTCTATGGCCCAGTTCCAATTATTATTCTGCACCTGCCTGCTGGAGTCATTCTTGTGAGAGATGGATTTTTTGGGGCAATGAAATGCCATTCTGTGAAAAGAGCACCTAAGAAAGCAGGGTATGTAGAGTTCATGATATATGCTTTCTTCTTCCTTCTTGGACTCATAATGTGTGTTTATGTCCCTTTCTTCTGCAGTCTTCCTCTCCGCTTCTGGGTGAATGTTATCAAAAACCCACAGTTTGTCTTCGACATCCACAAAGGAAGTATCACAGATGCCTGTCTCTCAGTGGTGGCCCAGACATTTATGGATTCATGTTCCACCTCAGAGCACCGCCTGGGCAAGGACTCTCCCTCAAACAAACTGCTGTATGCCAAGGACATACCCAGCTATAAGAGCTGGGTAGAGAGGTCAGTGTAAGGATTAAGGAGCAACTGCTGGATCATGATTGCCTCCTTCAAAGCCTCCCCCCCCACACACACACACACTTTGTTCAGTTCTACAGAGTTTTGCTCCATAATTTATGATTGTAGGGCTGGAGATGGAGGGGAGTTACCCATTGGGCCTTCCCCTGTGTTTGTACTGAACCCCAGATATTTGTCTTACAACGCCTACTGTTGGGACATAAAACGTTGAACTAGAATCCACTCCCTTCTGACTAGAACATGAAGGTGTGTCTGTGTTAGACGTTCTCTCAATACTGGCTCAGCACTTTAGTACTAAAACAGAAATTATAATAAAGATGCCCCCATAAGAAACATATTGTACTGTGTAGGAGATTCGTAGCCCACACTGGCCCTCTTATCGTCCCGGCAGTAGGATGCACCCTTCCATCTCTGTATCACATCCCACCATAGGCAATGTGAGTTAATTTGGAATCCTGGACAACACAAATATGTACTTTGCTCTTGCATGGATACTTTTACATACTGATTTACAGCGCAATCCTATCCAACTTACACCACTGGTGTAAACAGCAGTGCAAGCGAGAACGGGAGGCCCCAGAACAGAAAGGTAATTCAAATCACCTTTGAATCCCCCTTTGGAGGGGATTTGAATCCCCTTTCCGTTCTGGGGCCTCCCGTTCGCACTGCACCGCTGGTTACACCAGTGGTGTTAAGTTGAATAGGATTGCGCTGTTAGAATCATAAGAAGTTCTTAGAGTATAGAAGGGAACTTCCCAAAGGTTTTTTGTTTGTTGCTGTTAAGTATTGGTCCTTACAAATACTCTACACAGTTCTCATGTGCTCCTTTCAATGCGTTTTACAGGTATTATGCAGACATTGCAAAACTTCCAGCCATCAGTGACCAAGACATGAATGCCTACCTCGCAGAACAGTCACGCCTGCACTCTGTTGATTTCAACATGCTGAGTGCGCTCAATGAAATCTACTCCTATGTCAGTAAATACAGTGAGGAGGTAAGGCATCTTTCCCCCGTCATAGGGGCTGGAAGAACCCATTTCTTTCATAAGACAGCTCCTTGCTCATTCTTGCCATAAAAATATCTAAGTGATGGATGAGACAAAGTGTCTTGAGAAGGAGAATTTTGTGGCTACATCTGCTACAATGGCACTTAAGGGTTAAACAGCCACTTCAACGGTGCAATTTTTGGTGAAAAACAGTGTAGTAAAGGATTAAGGGCGCAATCCAAACCTACTTAGGCCACTGTTGTAACCAGCGGCCCAGCGAAAACGGGAGGCCCCAGAACGGAAAGGGGATTCAAATCTCCTTCAAAAGGGGAATTCAAAGGGGATTTGAATCCCCTTTCCGTTCTGGGGCCTCCCGTTTTCGCTGGGCCGCTGGTTACAATGGCGGCCTAAGTAGGTTTGGATTGCGCCCTAAATCCCTTTTCCTCTATTCTGTGGCCTCAGTCTGAACTGTAGTCTGAACTGTAGTCCCAACAGGTGTAATACATGAGTAAAAGTAAGCCTTTAACTACATCGTCACATGGGTATCATATTGGGTAGTTTAGGTCTTTTCATTTCATGGTGATAGCAATGCCAGATTTCATGACAAACAATGGAACTGCAACTTTATCTTAAAGGTATGGTTTATTCCAGTGGTTCTCAAAGTGGTGGGTCGCAACCCACCATTGACAACAAAAGCTGTCCCCTGCCCCCTTAAGGGGCGAGAACTTCTCGTGGGGAGAACTTTGAGAAATGCTGGTTTATTCCAATCTAGCTACCTATCTTCAGCTATGGTTAGTTTCCACTGATAGAAATGCAGGAAATTAAACCATTGGCAATATGTTCACTATGAGATAATTTGAACCACTGTGAAAGCCTTACCCCAACAGCTTAATAGTCACTGCCTGGCTTTGTTGTGAAACAGCAGACTTCATGGACTTCCCCACTCAGCATCAATTATTGGAACTGGGATTCTTTTGTCAAACAGAAACACATCTATGCTTGCAGAACACAAGTTCTGGTTACTAGTACATGCTGTAAACAAGGGGTGGGGAACCTATTTGGGGTGGGGGGCCATTTTCCCATGGGGAAAATTGGCTGCGGGTCGGCCATAAGGCCGGCCGAAATTTTTGCCCCCCACCGCAAATTTGACACACACACCCGCGAATTTACAGGACCCACCCACCCACCCGCTCGCCCACCCACTGCTCGCCCACCCACCCACCTCTCGCTCAGCTCCCACCCTCCCACCCACCGCCCGCTCAGCTCCCTCCCACCCACCCCTCTCCGAGCCCCCTCCCTCCACTCTCCAACTTACCAGGCTCCGGGCCGCCGCCACCGCCGCCTTCCCGCACCGCCTCCTTTTCAAAACGGCCTTTCTGTACATGCGCAGATCGCCGCTGGGCTGGGCTCAGTGGCGATCTGCGCAGGTACAGAAAGGCCGCTTTCAGAAGGAGTAGGCACCGAGGTGACGCGTCACCTCGGCGCCTCCTCCTTTTAAAATCGGCCTTCCTGGACTTGCGCAGCGTGCAGCTGAGGCCAAGATTGCCCTCTTTGCCGGCATCGCGCTCTGCGCAGGTCCAGGAAGGCCGATTTTAAAAGGAAGTGGTGCGGGAAGGCGGCGGCAGCGGCGGGCGGAGGCAGAGCCTCCGGTCGCGGGCCGGATCGGGCTGGTCCAGTGAGGGCCAGACCGGATCATCCCGCGGTCCGGATCCGGCCCGCGGGACGGAGGTTCCCCACCCCTGCTGTAAACAAATGGATTATGATGAAAAAGCATGGCCTCGTGAAACTCTTATGCAATCAAACCAGGCAACCTAACTGAGTTATTCTCACAAAGAGAAAATTGTTGCCATTCTTTTGTCTCTTAAACATCACCATGTTCATGACAAAATGGAATAAAAGAAGCTCTGTGTATAGAAATTCTTGTTCTATATACATGTACAATAGCTAGAGACGTTTTCCTATGTAATAAATGGCCAAGAACATCAAAATTAATTCAAATGGCAAAAAAATTGTTTTTTGAGGAAACTCATATAAAAGATCCAAAGAGCTACTTTAGATGAGCAAAAAGGCCTGCATCTGTCCAGTGGGACGGGTGACATTTTCTTTGAACCACAGACTACCACCCCCTTCATGGCATGTCATAACCTGCTTTTGAAAGTCTTCTGAGTTTTTGCAAAAACAGTTTGCCATCGCTCTTTTAGATCTGCAAAAGGAGTTGCCTGATTCTTTAGATCTTAGTCCGCAAGTTATAAGCTCATAAGCAGTCATATAATAAGGTAAACCTAGCTTCTTATCCTGAAGTAAAAATATCCCTAGGAGTTAACCGTGTGTGTGTGTGTGTGTGTGTGTGTGTGTGTGTGTGTGTGTGTGTGTGTGTGTGTGTGTGTGTGTCTTTGTGTGTGTGTGTAGAGAGAGAGAAAGACTTATAAACTCCAATGCTATCATTTATATAAAAAGGTGCTGTAAAAGCACAATAATAATAATAACAATAATAATAATAAAAGCAAACACATTTTGCTTGCAGAATTTAGAGTTAAAATAATATAATAATAATAATATACAGTATTATATATATATATGCCTTCTAGGAGGAGTATAAACTTCTTCTAGTTTTTGTGTGGTTACCCAATTTCTATCTATTGTCACTACCATTATCCAATATTTATTTCAAATAGGACTAAATTAGTGATATAACTTCATCAGATCACAGACCTCAGAGGAAGCAGAGGGTTTTTAACTGAACAGAGGATACGAGCTTTTTGTACCCTTGACAATGCTTCCCAAAGATGGAAGCGAAACGTCAGGAGATTTTTCTATGGTTTTTCATGGTTTTTCTATGGTTTTTTCATGGCTCAACAACCCGAGTAATGCTTTAAACTCTCTGGATTCTTCCAGCCGCGAAAGCCTTAGCACATTTGCAGAAGGTTTTTGTTTTTAACTCTAGAAGGGCTGCACTGCTGCCTGAATGCTTTCAAAAACTGTCCTGACCTAGGTTGCTGCCCCACTGTCCCGTCTCCCTGGAAAAAAACAACATGGCACAACCTAAGCAAGTTTTATTTTACAAAGTATTGCTGGCAGCATGGGCTCTTCTGATGGATGCATCACTTGAAACCAAGTTCCCACCATCTGTTCAACCCCTTAATTTGCAGTGCAAGAAAAGCCTATTTTGCAATTACAACCATTAAAGGCAAGGTTTTTGTCATTTAATTGCATGTATATGCGCATGGTACTGTGCAGCAGCCATTTGCCGATTAGGGATGAGAACCTCATTACTTTCCTGCTAAATGATACAGGAAATGTAGCATCCAGTATACGACTGTGTTTCTTGCCGGTAATGTGCACCAACACGATAACACAGAAATGACTATGGGCTGGTGAATCTAACAGCACTTGCAAGAGCTTTCATCCCTTATAGTTTTACTTTGAAAAACAGCTAAGCACTGGGATTTATACTAGCCTCCTCTGCATTGGCACCTACCTGCCTTACGCTTAGGTCTACCAACAATAAGGTATAATTGTTGTGCCGTCGTCGTCCCCGGAAGGACTAACAAATCCACCATAAATATTAACCTTCCTGGACTCAATGGGCAACAGAACTACTCCTGTGTGGTCCATGAAATGGAATCAACATAGTGTATAGTCTGTCAACTTTTGCACATGCACATAACCTCTCATACCTGCACTCAGATAGGTAGATTATTGCTTCTTTATCTTTATGCACATTCATTGACATTGTCACAACCCTGTTTATTTTATTTTATTTATTTTATTTTTCACATTTTTATACCGCCCTTCCTCCAAGGAGCTCAGAGTGGTGTACATATTTCCTCTCCTCCTTTTTTTTGTCCTCACAACAACCCTGTGAGGTAGGTGGGGCTGAGAGATAGTGACTGGCCCAAGGTCACCCAGGAAGCTTCGTGGCTGAGCGGGGATTTGAACCTGGATCTTCCAGGTCTAAGTCCGACTCCCAAACCACTACACCATCCTGGCTCCCCTCAAATAACATTATGGTTATAATGTTATTTGTTATTAGTTTATCAGGCTACCCTCAAATAACATTATGGTTTCAGACTGAGAGCACATTCTCTTGCAAAAGGTCCAAAGTTCAATCCCTGGGTTTTCTAATTAAAAAGATCTCAAGTAGCAGGGCTTGGAAAGATCTATGCCCAAGATCTTGGAGACAATTAGAGAAGACAGTACTAAGCTAGATGGATCTGAATCATTATAAATCAGCGGGATATGAAGATTCAGGTAATATCAAGATATCAGCAGGGCTGTGGAGTTGGAGTTAGAAACAATTTTGGGTGGAGTTGGAGGTTTTGTGTACCAACTCCACAGCCCTATAGTAGCTGGCATAGCATTGCCGACTGGATGAGCCTCCAAAAATTGCTTCTGACTCCAACTCCACAGCCCTGCTTATCCGCATACATATAGGCGCAGATAGCCATCATTTTCTAAGACTGTTTCTTTGTTATCCGTATACCCTTTCTTTATCCCTCATTCTACAACCACTCAAAGTATCTGCTCTTCCTAAAATGTTGACAGTGAGTTTGTTTGTTTGGTCCTAGATCATTGGGGCCCTGGAGCAGGATGAGCAGGCGCGCCGGCAGCGCTTGGCATACAAAGTAGAACAGCTTATTGGTGCCATGTCTATGGAAAGCTGAAGAAAGGAGCTGGAACTCCTAGAATGAGAAGGAAGTGGTTACCACAAAGACTTCCAGGAGTTAAGAGTAAGAACAGGCAAGGAGGCCACTGGGAACATACTTGAAGTACTGCAACAACCTCCAGAAAGAAGCAGAAGTTGGTCCAGATACTTAGCTCAGAAAATCACTCATCAGATTCCAGTTGAAAGGACAGGAGAAAAAACCAACAACAATGCATCTCGAAAACCAGTTGGCTCTGCCAAGAAGTTCAGCTCCTCAAGATGTATACCTAGAAAGATCCTGGGAAGCTTAGATTCCTCCATGACTGCTGCTTTGCATGAAAGTTGTTTGATGTATATTAGGAGATAACAAAAACACTATTTAAAGTTTTTTTCATTTTTAAAAGAAAAAGGAAAGAAAGAAAAAAAAGGAAATATAACAAAAACCACAGTGGCCACATCAAATATCCTGTTAAAAAGATTCCGCTGCACACACTGCCCCTCCTCTTTCCTGAGATCCTGGTTGTTTATGGCTCAGATGGACGGTTTGCGAGTAGATTCTCATGCCGTTGGAAACGTTTGAAAAATGCCATTATTCCTCTTCCTGGGAATTTACAGAAAACCCCGCGAGCACAAATTTGCACCAAACCTTTTTAAACAAAGGAAGATAACCAGTGCAGTTGGGGGAAGACCAGCAGTTTGCATCTGCAAGAGGCACTTAGCAGAAACATACCCAAGTGGAAAAGCCATCAAGTCATTCAACTTATCTATCTTGGAATCCACCTTTAGCTATGTATTTATAGAGTATGGATATTTTTTTAATAATCCTATTTACCATTGGAGGGGCACCATGATCTTTTGAAAGTCCTTCATTCCTCTTCGACTTCAACACAAAACTCCACTCTGTTGCAAAGATTCCTTCCTCTTTCTGTGTAGTTGACAACTGTGTTCCAAAGGAATGTCTTGTCCTTTTGAAGCTAAGGAAGTTGTGAGTGGTTTAAAACTGAAACTGGTGCATTGTGGGCTTCTGCAGGTGGAATTTGTGCAAAAACTAATTGGCTTTCATAGTTGCTTGGAATGTGGGTTGTTTAGCTTTGGGCTTTTTTTCCTAGTCACTATGTGATTTCTTGCAGTAAAAAAAAATGTTTACAGCAAGCCATACTTGAACAGCGTAAACCTATTGAGGCAACGTATTTATTGCTTTGGATTCTCAGCTTATGATTAGGACAGATGGCACTTGCATTTTCTCACACTATATGCAAGGTCAGTCAGAAGTCAAATATAAGACATCTATGTCCACTGGAAGGAAGGTTGAGGTGGGAAGAGACTGTCTCTGTAGAGACATGGAATTGGCACCCTCTAAATGCTGGTTAACGGCTGTCGTTTTTGTCCTTGTCCATTCATCTCGTCTTAGGTTCTCTAGCTGACCCTAACAGCCCATTTCTTAGTGATCAGTAGAAGGCTGATGTCTGCAAGTTGTTGTTGTTCCTTTCAAAAAAGACCAAAGCTTTCTTGTCCCTTTTGAGAATGCCAAGTAACAGGTGGGATGCTGTAAATATTTTTCTCTGTAATGAATATTGATATTTGTGCAGGCTGCAGTTAAGAGGGGAAATCTGAGGGTAAGGCAATTAGGCCTGATAGAAGGCAGGCTATTGACCACAAGACTTCAGACCATGTGACTGGAATCCAAGTCAGACTTAAGTGGTGAGGAATGGTTCCTCAACCGAGGTCTGGGAATGGGCTGGTTTTTCGATTGATGCTTGACTGAAGCATGATGCTTCAGAGTGTGTCATAGAGTCCACAAAGTGTGCACCACTTTTGGCATGGGATAGTTATTCACAGCTGTTCCGAATGAAATCCGTGGATGTTCTAGCCTCTCAGGTGTAGGTTGCCAGGGCAGCAGTTATAGGTTAGCCTCAAGAAGTAGGGTAGAGAAGGCAAGGAGCAACCATTCGATAGTATTTTATAACTGTAGAATAGAGGGAAGTCTCAGAATCAGCAGACCCAGGGCTGTGCTCCTACCTTACATCTGCAGTGTGTGTGTGTGTGTGTGTGTGTGTGTGTGTGTGTGTGTGTGTGTGTGTGTGTGTGTGTGTGAGAGAGAGAGAGAGAGAGAGAGAGAGAGAGATCCTGAAGCTGTCTTTGTCACATTGTCCACCTTACAAAGCAGAATTCAGATGTAGCAGGAAAGAGACAGTTACCATGCATTACTAATATTTGGCTAGCCAAGCAGTGTCAGGAAAGCGGATGTGACTACTTCTCTGGCAAATCAGGCACTTTTTCTCACTACTGGCTTGTGCTGATGTGTTCATAAGGTCACACCAGACCATATTCGCAGCTTTCAAAACACACCAGCCCTCTTTTCCCCACAGCAAGAGAGGAGGCTGCATCCACAGTAGGTTGGGGGTGACTGGGTTGCACACACTGACAGCCCATTCCAACCCAACTCCTCTCCAAGTCAGGCATAAGTGTGGCCTAAGTGCAGCCTAAGTTAGGCAGAAGTTATGCCTGAGTTAGGCAGGCTGCAGTTTCTGTGGCCCAGCACCACCCCAGGATCCAGGCAACACTTACCTCCCAGGCAGGCAGGCTCTTCTCCAGGCTCCGTGTCTGGCTCGGGCATGTGCAGGCCTCTGTCTGCATGTGTCAGCGTCCATCCATGGCAGATGTCGCAGGGTCCGTCGCAGCCCGGTCGCAAAGGGGCTGACCGCAGGCATGGGGGTTGCGCCAGTCATGTGGTGGGCGCAGGGCAGGTGACAGGTGAGCGAGGTGCCTGAGCCCAGCCGCCACAGGGCACCCTGTGCATCAGCCACCTGCTGCAGGGGAGAGTGGCCGTCCCCTCCCTCCTGCAGAAGGCGATGCCACCCCCAAGCCACGTTGAGGCTGCACTGGGGGGTGAGCGGGGGAGGGAAGGGGAGGGGGTGGGAACGTCACACACAAGGGGGGTCTCATGAGGACTGGAACTGCCTCTGACATGACTCGCCTGTGCGCTGCCTGAAGCCCTGGGCCTCCAAGCCCGGGGCAATGCCCACAAAGAAGGCATCCCGGCGTGCCTGCTGCTCTGTGCCCCGGCCAAGACCGAGAGATGCCTTGGGCTTGTCTGCTGCGAGCGTGAAGGGCTCACACAGCTCATCACACCCCCAGATGGGGCGACGACGGCGCCTCGCGGCAGGCGCTCTGGCAGGGTGGGGGGTGGCCAGCAGCCATCATCAGGGAGTGGGAGGGGAGGCAGACACACAGGCAGGCAAACAGGGGGTGCTGGGGAGGGGCATGGGTGGGTCAAAGACAGACAGACAGACAACAAGGCTGGTGGGAGACAGATTCCGAGAGAGGGGTCTGCAGAGACCGATAGGGACACAGGGGGCGCTCCACAGATGAAGGTGATGCATAAACAGGCGCCTCTTAGACTTTGGGCGGAAGTGGCTGCATTACGGGCGGACCTTCGACAGAGGCGCCTGCATTACGGGCGGACCTTCGACAGAAGCGCCTTCATTACGGGCGGACCTTCGACAGAGGCGCCTGCATTACGGGCAGACGCCCTGGCTGTCACGGTTTGCCTGCCTGAGAGGCCCCCCAGACTCCCCCCTCCCCTCTGTGCCATGGGGGTCTGGCAGCGCCCCTGGTGGGTTCTCCCAGGGAAGGCCGTGGCAGTCCCTGGATGGGACTCATGTAGGGGCTTCAGTGCTGGGGGCTGTCTGTGTGTGTGGGCCAATGCTTGTGTAAACAATGGGCACATATGTTTCACTGGGGCTCTGCCCGAGGGGCATCTTTATTGTTCTGTAACGTTAGCAGAGATGGTCAGGCGAGGCTGCCAGGGGTAGTCACAGCAGCCAATCTGAAAGCAGCAGCAGCAGCAGCAGCCCTGCCCCATGGACCTGGAGATGCAGGCTCTTCCCCTGTGGAACCACAGCCTGCTCCATAGAAAGGGGAGGGGCAGCAAGAACGACAGCCAGGGTTGTGGAGCAGCAGCAACACCGGCAGCTGAGGAGGGTTGCAGGGCTGGCTCCCTGCCCTCTGGCAGCATCGAGGCAGAGGACCGTGGGGCAACCAGACTGCAGGCCCAGGGGTGCTCCTAGGAAGGTAGGTGGTAGTGGACATTCCTGGGGAGACAAAAAAACAAGGGGGAGTTACATGTCAGCTGGTATGTGGAACCAGTCACCATTGACGACAAGCCAGTGTGTCGGTTGCAAAAGCCTGCAGGGAGAGAAATCAAACACAGCTGATAGGTGTGACACACATGTGATTTAGGTGTGAGCTGCTTACCTGGGTGTAAGGAGAGCATGATCCTGTAAGGGAAAAGGGTCAAAGAGAGAGACAACAACACAACTTGGGGGTCACAACCATGGCAAACCTAGCAATACTGACCTGTCAGTAGACCCTGTGGAGAAAAGGGGGGGGGGAAACAGCTGGTGTCTACATAAGGCTAACAGTTCCACACTTGTGGCATTGTCTGCTCACATGACTACAGGCAGCAATCATACACAACAGTGGTAAAGAGGCATGTATCCTATATATCATAGCAGGCAAAGCAGGCAGCTATGAGACAACACATTGGTAGAGAGGCATGTCATGGCAGGCTATGCAGGCAGCTATGAGACAAGAAATTGGTAGAGAGGCATATCATGGCAGGCTATGCAGACAGCTATGAGACAACACATTGGTAGAGAGGCATGCCATTGCAGGCTATGCAGACAGCTATGAGACAACACATTGGTAGAGAGGCATGTATCCTTCCTATATTTCTAAATGCAAAGAGGCAGCAGTCAGACCACATGTCAGCACAAACCCTGCTCTTACCTGCTCTTACCTGCTGGTGTTGTTGCCTGTGGGGGGGGGAAGAGGGGCTGGGAGAAAGACATGGGTTAGCAAACACTTGCATGGAGGCAGCTGCCCAGGCACAGCTGTAAACAGGTTGGCCACAGCTAGAACAGCCCTCTCTGCCCTAGAGGGAGGCAGAGAGGAGAAGAGAGAAGTGGGGTGTTTGTGAATTTTGCCCTCCACCGACAAAGTCCCACTTTGTGGCTGTGGGGGACAGAACCCCACGCCACGTGCTCAGAGAGAGAGAGAGAGTGAGTGGAGGTCTGGGGCTGAGCTTTTGTGGGAATGAGGCTGGGTGGGGCTGGGTGCTGATAGGCTCCCTATCTTAGGCATAACTCTGTTGGTTTCCAGACCTAGCAGGCCCAACTCCGTCCTAACCCTGACCTAACTCAGGAGTAGGGTGTTAGAAATTTTCAGGAGAGGGCTGGCTTGGGTAAGGTAAAATGGCTCCTATGGGTCTCCTCAAATTTGGGTCCACCTTTTTGCTCGACCTAAAATTTGTGTCAGCATTTGTGTTGGAGGGGGCGTGTCTGTGCTTGCCAGGGTCTGGAATCCAACGTTAATTGGTTGCCGCCCCCGTTACACCCATGGCCCGCCCATGTTCCGCCCACTTTTAGGTCAACTTTAGGTCTGACTTGTGCTGCTTAGCCCTTGGGTTGGAATGGGCTGTTCTTAGTCAGTCGGTCGTAACTTTGACCTAACTTTGACCTAACTTCACCCTAAATGGTTGCGTTCCAGACCTAACTTCGACCTAAACGACTTAGGCTGACTTTAGGTCTGACTTGGGCTGCTTAGCACTTGGGTTGGAATGGGCTGTGAATTACCTACTCTGTGAGAATTCCTGAGTTCTTACTTTCTAATCATTATCCTGAATGCTGCCAGCAAAAGGATAAGAAAAGGAGCAACTTGCTGCTTTAATTACAATTCATTAAAAGCTGTGCCAAGCCCACTTTCCCCCTGATAATTCACTTTCATAAGTTTCCCTGGGTCCTATTAATCGCCTGAAAGAAATACTAATGACTGACCTTGTGCAATAAGCCAAAGCCTTTGACATTCACAGCAGCCAAAGCTTTGCAGCCAAAAAGCTCTGATTTACATTGACTTGGCAAGAACAGGGACCAGGAGCCAAATGCAGGAAGCATCTCAGAAGAAGGGGCAGCCCAGTTTCAGGAGAATTTCCTCTATACCCTTTGGCAGTGTGGCGAGTTTGATTGCAAAAGCAGATTTGTCTCCGTTATGCCTGGACTTAATTGATGTAGGTGATAAGTTTAACAGCCAATTTTTGTGAGAAGAATTTTCACTTCACCCAATTACAGGCACTTCACGATTAGACCATGTTAGGTCTCCTTCAGCATACTTCCATTTTTATCAGATTTTACTGCAGTGACAGATGGGCTGGATGGCTGCAGTTTCAGCCTTCCAAACAAAGGTTGAAGCCAGACAGCCGTTTCAGGTCTCATTAGTTGAAGGGGAGGAAGAGGTAACTCACCCACAGAGGTACAAACGAGCAGGGCAGGTGGGCACTATAGTTGGCAATTTGGATTGTGTCACCCACATAGCTTGCTGTTCATCCACCCACTGGTAGCTTGTTTGAACACAGGAATTGACAGGGGCCTTATGCAGCTTACAGGCATCGAGCATGCCGATTCAGGCACATATTGTCTGGAAATGCCCATGACCACTACTTTCTACAGTCATAGTTTTCTATAGCAGACTGATAAAAAAAACAACAACCATGTGTTGGTTGTGCCTAGGAGAAATTTCTGTATTGTTTGTACTTCATCTAGCAATCTGCTTGGCTAGAACTTAACCTTATGCAGAAATGGAAACTCAAGTTGTCATATAGTTTTTACTCCATGATTAGGCACAGATGGAAACCAAAAGGCAACCAAACAGTCTAGTTGTGGCTGCATCGCCTTGCTCATGGATGACTCAAGTGTTGTTTTCTTGGGATACAGACAGGCTGGAGCATTTTAACAACCATAGGTGACATTACTGCCTGTCCGTGTCAGTGCCTCCTTCCCCTGATGTTTTGAGTCCCAGCCTATTCTGTTTCAGGTGTTTTCACATCAAAGCCAGAAACGTCATTTCTGGAATTTCTGTGCCTGGCACTGCCGTTTGAATAATTCCATTTAATCTTCTACTGATGAGTGCTATCCAGATCCATCAAAGAGCCCACTGTGAGGGGTAGTGATGTGCTAATCAAATACTTCTTTCCTTTGAAGGCCTTTTTCTTTTTAAAAAAATCTATCTTGTTAGTGCATTTGCCTGAGCCCCTGCTACACTATTTTTTTTCCTTAGCATGAAATTCTGCAGTCACTTCACTTGGCAGAGCAATGGCCCTTTCAGTTTATCTAACTTCTTCTGTAATATTTCCATGAATACTTATAATGGTACAGTAGAAGAAGTAAACCGCTAAATTGTTACAGCCTGAGAATAGCCTCTAGTTAAAACAACAACTGACATGATAAAGAAGTATTGAAAATTACAATACATTCCTGTTGCTAGTGGGAAATACCTTAGGCAAGAATAGTTAAAGGCTCTCTACCTCACTGAGAATAGAAGAGGTCTTGGTTTTACCCGGGAAAAGATGGTGCTGTAGACTGGCAAGCTGCCATTCTGTTCCAGTTGCAATATCATATCATGCCTTTTGCTTGCCAATCAGGAAAACCCATGAAATATCTAGCCATCTATGTTACATTTTCATACCATGAAGTAGCTCATAAATAATGTTACTGTTACTTAAATCACAGAGCCGAAAGACTGGCCACAAGGTCAATCGGTTTCTGCTCTCTGCCAAAGTGGTAGAAGGGGTCCCATTTCTTTTCAACAATGGCTTCTTCTCTAGAATGATCCTACATGTAGGTAGTTTGAGTTTACTTCAGTTCAATTCATATACTTCAGTTTAAGTGAACACAATTTACATTACAACCTCTCGATAAACTGCCACAACGTTGTGTCAGCATAACAAGAGGGCCAAGGATTTCTCTGCACATCCTAATCCATTCTGGTTTTGACTAGAATCATAGAGTTGGAAGGGACCCACAAGGTCACCTCTGCCTGTAGCAAGAAATCCTCCTAAACCTCCTAGAGAATCTCCAGCAGGTGCCTGTCGAGCTTCTGTTTGAAGATTCCCAGTGAGGGAGAATCCACCACCTCCCTTGGCAATCTGTT
Source organism: Plestiodon gilberti rubricaudatus (assembly GCA_026170595.1). Lineage (NCBI taxonomy): Eukaryota > Metazoa > Chordata > Lepidosauria > Squamata > Scincidae > Plestiodon > Plestiodon gilberti. Next base: position 173,116,612 of record JANXHW010000004.1, on the reverse strand, counting down.
CCACTGCCGAACCGCCTTTACCGTCAATAATTTCTTCCCGATATCCAGCCAGAATCTCCTCTCTTGAAGTTTGTACTTATAATGGTACAGTATATAATGGTTCCAGGCCTTGCACTCTCAGGAAAGAATGAAGCTTAAATCGGTCAAAGTAAGTGCCGGGGGGGGAGGGGGTCGCGTCCATCTGGCTGATGATCCTAGCTAGGTCTTATTTTCAGGGGAGGTCTTATATTTATGAGTGCCAGCAAAAATCACACAAAAATGATGGTAGGTCTTAACTTTCAGGGGAGGTCTTATTTTCAGGAAAACAGGGTAGTCCTTAGAACCCTCAACGCAACTGTCAATATCTCCTGCTCTCAGAACCTCTGTATGTACCACTGATCTGTCTTATTAGCTACACAAGCCACAACTGTCAATTGCCGATCATTAGCTCTCCTAATTTGATGTAGTTCTTAAAGCACTGCATATGCTTTTCTTCTGGAGTCCCATTCATTCTTAAAGTTACCAGGTATAGATCCTGGCGTTTGAGAACCGGTAGCCAAGCATTGATAACACACAGTGTTTCCTCCTTCCTGTTCATACTATTTGGATGCTTATAGATCTCAATAGGTTCCCTATAGATCCTGACATGATAATGGGTAACTGTAAAAACTGCCTGCGCTTGACTAAACTCCACTCTGTGTCCTGTTGTCGCTAAATGTTCTGCAATCGCTGGTTTTTCCGTTTGCTGTAACCGACATGTCCTCATGTTTAAACTCCTCTTGGTAGTACCTATGTAAACTTGTCCGCAGCTGCAGGTGATTTGGTATACCGCTGCCCTAGTAAGAGGTCTCTAGCATCTTTGGCCAATCGCAGAGTCTGCTATACCTTCTGTGTGGGTCTGTAGATAGTCCTGATGTTATCCTTCTCTAGTACTTTCCCAATTTGTTCTGTTACGTTCTTAATGTACGGGAGAAACACATTTGCTCTGGGAGCTGTTTGCTCTATACTTGAGGAACCTAGGTGCCACCAAGGCTGAATCGCTCTTTTAATTTCATGCTTAGAATACCCATTGGCCCACAGGGCCTGTGTGACATGATCCAGTTCTCTTTGCAAATGCTGTGGTTCAGAGATCCGTCTGGCCTGGGCCACCACTGCATCAATCACCCCTTTTTTTTGCCTTGGGCAATGGTTTGAAGTACTGTTCAGGTACCTGTCCGTATGGGTTGGTTTAGTATGCATATTACATTTGCTCCTTCTTCCACATGACAACCCTTCAGGTATTTGAAGAGCGCTATCATATCCCATCTCAGCCTCCTCTTCTCCAGGCTAAACATAACAAGTTCTCTCAACGTTTCCTCCAGCCTTGTGATCATCCTCGTTGCTCTTTTCTGAACCCACTCCGGTTGGGCCACATCTTTCCTAAAGTGAGGTGCCCAGAATTGGACACAGTATTCCAGGTGAGGTCTGACCAATGCGGAGTAAAGTGGAACCACCACTTCTTATGACTTGGAAGATACCGTTCTACTAATTTCAGGTTAACATTGCATTAGCCTTCTTTGCAGCCGCATCACACTGCTGACTCATCTTCATCTTGTGGTCTACTGCAATTCCCAAGATCCCTCTCACATGTTGTGCTGCCAAGCCTAGTATCTCCTATTCTATACCTGCATCTTTGGTTATTTTTGCCTAGTGCAGAACCTTTCATTTGTCCCTGTTAAACTTCATATTCATAGATTATCTTATTGTCACAACTTCTTTTGAAAAGAGCCGTGAGCCACAACAGCTATTCTAGATCTATTAGTACTCTACTACAAATAAACATCTTTCTTTGAATAGTCCTGTTCAGTCACTTGTGCAGTGTGTAACCGGATAGGGCCCATCTGGGAGAGCTTCACTTAGAGGCAAGCAGTCTCTGTTTTGATGCTACCAATCTAGTATTGAAGCAGTAAAAAAATCACAAGTGGCCAGCCTGTTGTTGCCCTTCCTCATCATTTTATGTCCTCTGGATCATGGAACTGCACACAGAGGCACAAGAAATCTACCAAAATGACTGTTCACAGTATTGTGCAATATTGTTTAGACCCAACTACATTTTCTCCTTTACTATTTTGTTGTGTAAAGAGCCAAAACACAACACTGAGGAGCAGATGTCAGCTGAAACAGGAGCAGTCTAGATCAGTGATCTTCAGCCTTGGATTCACAACCCCAAGGTTCGGAGGGAGACAGTGTGTTTCCCCTTAAGGGGAGTAGCACTCGTCTCTGACTTCAGAATGACAGCGATGGCGCTGCCACCGGCGGGGGGGAAAGTAGTTTTTCAGCCTACCTGGGAGTCTCGCTGGGCCTCCAGGGGGGGTGCAGGAAGCTTGTGAACCCCTCCACAGCGTTCCTCGCACCTCCAAATGGCTCCTAGTCATGCTCACAGCCCACTTCCGGTTTCGTCCGAAAACCGAAAGTGGGTTGTGATCACAATCGGGAGCCATTTGGAGGTGCAGGGGGTCCACAGGCTCCCCCCCCCCCAGGAATCGCACCACTGCCAAATTGCATTCCCCCCCCCTCCGGAATCGCATCACTGCCGAATTGCAAGGACTTACAGCGACCTTTACTCAAAGGTAATAGATCACTGATCTAGATCAACATTCTAGACTATGTGGGAACTTAGCAGGAAGAGTACTTCAGTCAAATAACGCATGTGTATATGCTCCATTTAACTAGTGGAAGTTGTTGTAGGCCTGAGAATGTACCCAGAGGGGCTCCAGTTTCAGAAAATTCTTATTTCAGTTGTTTGTAAGAACAAGAGCATTTCCCATTAGCAGCACCAGGTGCTGCAATTTCCCCTACAGTTCTCCTTTCAGGCTCCAGTGTTATCCACATTCACCTGTCATAGGTATTCAGTTCACCAGACAAAATGAAACAAAAATAGCTTGACCTGAATAAGCTTCGGGGTGGAGGAGAGAGGCAGAGTGGAGGCTGAACCCTGACGAAAAGGGACATAGAAGCAGGATTGGTGGCAGAAGGATAAATAACCAACAAGAACGAACCATTTACACTGCAGTAAAGTGTCAGATTTCAGTACCCCATTTGTATCCTAAACCATAAGCCTTTAACAGTACAGAGTACCACACTGTATATACCGTATTGTTCCGAGTATAAGGCGCACCTGATTATAAGACGCACCCTTAAAGTTTGGTGCTATTAAAAAAATTTAATTAAATCACTGGCATTAAATTGCAACAGCCTGATTATAAGACGCACCCCTAGTTTAAAAACTTAAATTAGGAGAAAAAAGTGAGTCTTATACTCGGACCAATACGGTACTTACTTGCCAGGTGACCTAAATAGTGAACGTGTCTCCAGTGATACATAACCTACCCCATTCTGTGTCCCATCAACTGGTACTCATCTGTCCCAGATCCTACTCGGTGCACAAGCAAGTGGGAAGTACCGGTATGTATGTATGTTAAAGAGACATCTTTCATTTTTCAAGATACTAACTGGATTTTCCACAGCAGATCAACCCCTCCCATTAATATGTAATAATATCAATGACCCCCACCCAGTAATGCAGGGAAGGCACCTGCCATTTGTAGAGAGGATGTGTAGCAAAGGATCTAATTTAGTTTCAAAACAGAAACCCTCAACCTTAGGAATTTGGGGGGGGGGGAAGTCCACAAACCAATGGGCTGACAAAAAGGATCACACTGTAAATGCAGGTCATTGCATTTTTAGAAGAAAAACGTTTTCCAATTGAAAATACTTTATGAATATTCCATTTCCTTTTATAAAATACTGTAATCCATAAAAGGAGGGAAACACATGTCTAATTTCTAGTAAGTAAAAATGTACCTCTGAAGAATTTGACCAGGTTTTCCAATATAGCTCCCAAGAGATTTCCTGTAGATCTCCCCTCCCCAACTGCACACTTTTATCTGGTAAATGTGGCTAGTGTTTCTCATGGTACAAAGAAGCAGGACAACAGGAAGCATGAGCCCCCCCCCTCTTTTTTTTTGCACTTTCCACCTGACATGCAAATAAGGACTATTGTCACTTCCCCCCACAGTGAGCAGAATAAGTGGATTCTGAATATGAATATTGAGGTAACAATATGAGTACTGTATTACCTCAACAAATATGAGATTTCCAGTCCGTCTTGGCACATTACGCCAGAAGCATGAAAACAGAAGAGCAACTCACTCACTCCACACTTTCTACTAACACGCAACCTTAGCACTATATAATGGAAGAGCAGCACTTCCAGAAAAAAATATGCCAAAACCCTAGCTTTTGTGTCAGCAAACCACTGTCCAGATCTAGGGGGCCTCTAGAAAAACCCATTGCAAGGGAACAGCACTGAAAGCTTCCACCTCAGAAATTCCAAGCTTTGTTGCATGTGCTTATTGTGCCTCAGAGGTAGGTAAGGAGAAAATGAGACTATACTACAGTAAGTTCAGCCTCTTAGTACCACACACAGCACCTGGAAAAAGCATCTGGAAAAAGTTGATGAACAAGTGGCAATTCACCCCATGTGGTCATCTCAGATTGTCATTGTTTCTCAGCATAGTATATGAAACAAATCAGGTTGCTTAATAGAAATGAGACACTGTTTGCTTTGAATGTTGTTTGTGCTTAAGTGTCTGTATTTGTCTGTTGTTTTTGACCAGAATCTCCCTTTATGTTGTCTGTATTTTGCCGCCTTTGTGTGATATTTTTCCCTTCCCAGATGAAACCTGATGGGCTAAGCCTTAAAAAACAAACAAAAAAACCAATTATCCCAACAAAGAAGCAGAAGTGTGGACACTTTAAACCTTCCATATCAGTTTTTTTGTGTTGTTTTACAAGACAGATGATGTTTCAGAGAAGACAGCAACATTTAAAAACCAGCTTTTCAAATGGAGCTTTTAAAAAAAAAAAAAAAACTGTTGTTGGCCAAAAATGGACACATTTATAGGTGGAACTATAAGGTGGGGAAAATAAAGAAATTCTACAGCTTATTCAGTAGTAAAAAGCAGACTTTGGTACCTGTTGATTTTTATTAAATACGACTTACTGTTTCTGAAAAATGGAAATCAACATTTCAAAAACTGCTGTCAACATTCTGTTTTGATAATGTCGTAGCAATGTTGAAACAAGACTTCAGAATGTTTACAGGAACCAAATTTTGCACAGATATTTCAAAAATTGTGCTTTTTATTTGCAAGTTTCAAAACACTTCCTAGATTTATTGTGGCCATGATGTTGGTCTTCTCCATCTGCTTTCATTGTGACCAATAGCACATAATGGGACTTCTTCAAAAACAAGTGTGTTATTATGAGGGCACCAGGAGTGCATCTACTGAGCAACTCCCACCGAGCCTTGTTGAAATGGATGAGGCACTGAAGAAGCTATGTTCAGTAGATTTCTTCCTCATGCAGTGCTATGGTGATCTTTATTTTCATTCAGTGTTTCCTTCTGCAAGTGCACTAATGTCAATAATAATAATAGACAGGACCCAAACCTTGTAGAATTGCTAATAATGAATGATCCATTTAAGGACTATGAGGAAGATTTGACGGGGCGTGTGAAAGGGCTTTATTTAATTTTTCCCATGCCTAGAAATGAAATGCCACAGCAGGCTGCTGAACTGAACTATCTATGTTTACCCACACCACACCACCCTAAAACTTTTTCTCATTTTCCTTCTCCTTTATACTTGACACACTGGAGTTCTGTATTATATTTTTGTTAAAAGATGGTTGTCTGGTTTTTGTTGTTTTTACAAGTGTTGTGGGGAAAAATGTAAGAAAGCTGAAGTATTTAAAAATGTTCCAAGGAAAAAAGGTTTTTTGTTATTCTAATATATTATTGTGTACCTATTGTAAATATGAAACACTCCTATTTTGCAATCCAAGGACTCACTTTGTACTGTTGTTATATATAAATAAAGTTTACTGGATAAAAATATCTATATGTATTTCCGGAGGGGGTTTAGCTTGGAATAGGTGGGTTTGATTATGGCAGGAACTTGCTAAACCAGTGAGGAATATTTACTGGTTGTGTTGCATCACTAATAAATCAGTAGCAGGAGATGCAAAATGAAATATTTAATCTCCGATTTATTTTTGCAACATGTCAAGCACTTAAAACTCAAGAGGCTGAAGCAAAAGAAGAAGGTTAAACACTGCCATCTAGCTTCAGGGACTGAAAAAGTAGTTAACAAAGAAGTTCTCCCAGCAATGATTGGATTTCTTTTTTTAATTCTGCCATTGAGAAATAATGCATCGGATCAGTGATGCCAAGGAAGCAGATTGTTTTAAAAGAATTACAGTGGACCAAGATGGGATGTTTTATTTATACCAAGGCGATAAATAAAAAAGGGACCATTTTTGTCTTACTTCGTGAACCTCTTTTTGGAATATGGATAGACAAACGATATTAAGAATATATACCACTTTTCAACAAAACGTAGTTCACGACGTCCTTGTCCCACTCACAGGGTCCAATCCCATCCAAGTTTTCTAACGCTGATGCAGCTGTGCCAATGCAGCTGTGCCAACAGGGCGTGCTTGTGACTGTGCCTTAGAGCAGCTTGTCACGGAACCGACCAGAGGACAGGTGACTCTGGACTTGATATTGTGTGGCACTCAAGATCTGGTCAGGGAGGTAAATGTTACCGAACCATTGGGGAATAGTGACCATGCTGCGATCTGTTTCACCATGCATGTTGGAGGGAGAGTGCCGAGCAAATCTGACACGAAAACCCTTGACTTCCGAAGGGCTGACTTCCACAAAATGAGGAGACTAGTTTAAAAAAAAAGCTGAAAGGGAAGGTAAAAAGAGTCCAATCGCTCCAGAGTGCATGGAGGCTGTTTAAAACAACAGTCATAGAGGCCCAGCGGGAGTGTATCCCACAAAGGAGGAAGGGCTCGACCAAGTCCAGGAGGGTGCCGGCATGGCTAACAAGCACAGTTAAGGAGGCTGTAAAAGGCAAGGAAGCTTCCTTCCGTAAATGGGAGTCTTGCCCTAGTGAGGAAAATAAACAGGAGCACAAACTGTGGCAAAAGAAATGTAAAAAGATGATACGGGAGGCCAAGCAAGACTTTGAGGAACGTATGGCAGGCAACATAAAAGGGAATAATAAAAGCTTCTTCAAATATGTTAGAAGCAGGAAACCTGCCAGGGAAACGGTTGGTCTGCTGGATGGTGAGGGAGAGAAAGGGGTGATAAAAGGGGACTTGGAGACCGCAGAGAAATTAAATGAGTTCTTTGCATCTGTCTTCACGGCAGAAGACCTCGGGCAAATACCGCTGCCGGAACGGTCTCCCCTGAATAAAGAATTAAGTCAAATAGAGGTTAAAAGAGAAGATGTCTCAGACTTAATTGACAAAATAAAGATCAATAAATCACCAGGCCCGGATGGCATCCACCCAAGAGTTCTGAAGGAACTCAAGAATGAAGTTGCTGACCTCTTGACCAAAATATGCAACTTGTCCCTTAAAACGGCCACTGTGCCAGAGGATTGGAGGATAGCTAATGTCATGCCAATCTTTAAAAAAGGAAGGAGGGGGGACCCGGGAAACTACAGGCCGGTCAGCCTAACATCTGTTCCAGGGAAGATGGTGGAAAGTCTCATTAAGGATAAAATCTTAAAATACATAGAAGAACAAGCTCTGCTGAGGGAGAGTCAGCATGGCTTCTGCAAGGGGAAGTCTTGCCTCATAAACCTGTCAGAATTTTTTGAGAAGGTCAACAGGCATGTGGATGCGAGCGAACCCGTGGATATTAGATATCTGGATTTTCAGAAGGCGTTTGACACGGTCCCTCATGAAAGGCTCCTGAGAAAACTCCACAGTCAGGGAATAAGAGGGCAGGTCCTCTTGTGGATTAGGAACTGGTTGAAGACCAGGAAACAGCGAGTGGGAGTCAATGGGCAATTTTCACAATGGCGAGAGGTGAAAAGCGGTGTGCCCCAAGGATCGGTCTTGGGACCGGTGCTTTTCAACTTATTCATAAATGACCTGGAGTCGGGGATAGGCAGTGAGGTGGCCAAGTTTGCAGATGACACTAAACTTTTCCGGGTGGTGAAGACCAGCAGGGATTGTGAAGAGCTCCAGAAGGACCTCTCCAAACTGGGACAATGGGCAGCAAAATGGCAGATGCGCTTCAATGTAAGTAAGTGCAAAGTGATGCACATTGGGGCAAGAAACCAAAATTTCACATATACGCTAATGGGTTCTGAGTTGTCTGTGACGGATCAAGAGAGAGATCTTGGGGTGCTGGTGGACAGGTCGATGAAAGTGTCGACCCAGTGTGCGGCAGCTGTGAAGAAGGCCAATTCCATGCTCGGGATCATTAAAAAAGGGATTGAGAATAAAACGGCCAATATCATTATGCCTTTGTACAAATCGATGGTAAGGCCACATCTGGAGTATTGCGTCCAGTTCTGGTCACCACACCTCAAAAAGGATATAGTTGAATTGGAAAAGGTGCAGAAAAGAGCGACCAGAATGATTCGTGGGCTGGAGCACCTCCCTTATGAGGAAAGGCTACAGCGTCTGGGGCTTTTCAGCCTAGAAAAAAGGCGCCTGAGGGGGGACATGATTGAGACTTATAAAATTATGCATGGGATGGAGAGTGTGGATAGAGGGAAATTCTTCTCCCTCTCGCACAACACCAGAACCAGGGGACATGCACTAAAATTGAGTGGAGGGAGAGTTAGAACAGACAAAAGAAAATATTTCTTTACCCGGCGTGTAATTCATCTGTGGAACTCCTTGCCACAGGATGTGGTGATGGCATCTGGCCTAGATGCCTTTAAAAGGGGTTTGGACAGATTCATGGAGGAAAAGACCATCACAGGTTACAAGCCATAAGCAACCTCCTGGTTTTAGAAGTGGGTTTTCTCTGTGCCAGGTGCAAGGGAGTGGCGACTGGACACAGGTATCTTGTTGTCTTGTGTGCTCCCTGAGGCATCTGGTGGGGCCACTGTGTGACACAGGAAGCTGGACTAGATGGGCTTTTGGCCTGATCCAGCAGGGCTCTTCTTATGTTCTTATGCCCTGCATCCTGTGGTGGAGGGGAGTCATGGAGGTCTTCTCAAGGTAAGGAAACATTTGTTCCCTTATCTCAGGGCTGCATTGCAGCTGCATCGGCACTGGAAAATTATGGGCCCAATTCTATCCAATCTAAAAAAGATGCGAAAGAGACACTCCAGCAATAGCCACTGGAAAAGATGACATGCTGGGTGAAAACAGACCATTGCTCTTTCCTTGCAATAAGGGGAGAACTTTAAAAGATACCTCTTTGCCCAGTTAGCAGGGTAGACAAATACTCCAGGAGTTACCATTCCTGCTGTCTGGTCCAGTGGCGGCAACAGGCATGTGTGATAAGTGCAGGGCAAACTGGGTGACACCATTTTGGGGGGGGAGACACCATGGCCACCCCACCACCATTTTGTTTTCAGCTGCTTGAAGGAGTCACTTTGTGTTCTTGCAAGCAAAGCGAGCGGGAACAAGAACAAGCGACTCCTCAGTGGCTGAAAATGGCCAAGTAAGGGGGGGTGTTACCCTCTTGGCGAGGGTGACACCCCATTGGCTGGCCCATCTTCAACGGCGGCTCTGCCTCCAAGCCAAAACAGAAGCCAACAGCCAAGTCGCGTGATGGTGAGTGATGGTGTCACCCTGACGAGGACCAGAGCGGGCTGAGCCATTTGGTGTCACCATTCCCATGGTAAGAGTGGCCTTTTCTTCCCGTGAGTCTTTGAGGGCTTTTGTCCATTGGTTGTCTCATTGGAGCTTAGTCAGCATTCAAGAGATGCCCGCAAGTGTGATCAAACATGGCAGCAGCAGCAGCAGCAGCTCTGTATCTCTCCTCCCTGCCAGCCCATATGGATCTTTTCAAGTACGAGGAGGCTTTTTAAAATATTATTGGACCCGGAGGAGGAGGCTTGGCCAGGCCTACAAAGAGGGCAGCTGACAGAAGGAAACGGGCAGGTGGGCGACAAGGGAGTGATGGATGCCCAGCCAAGGCTGCAGGCCAGGGGCTTGCTTGGCAAGGGAGCAGCTTGTAAACAAGTCTGGAAAGTTGCTTGGGGTTCTTCCCCTATTTTTTTCCAAAGTGTGAAGAGCTGAAGGCACTTGTAGAGACTTGGATGGCAAACTCAAGTGCAAGGGAGAGAGGGGCAAGAGAGTAGGGAAGAGAATCTTTTATTTTCCTTTATATAGGAATGGACACGGAGAATGCCGGTTGTTGTTTTTTTACTTCCTTTTGTGAGCCTCAGAGGGTTTGCTGGGGCTTTTGTTGTGTTTGAAAGTGGGCTGTCTGGGGCAACCATAGTGGACCAAAAAGCATGCTTTCAACCCCCATTTCCTCACTTCTTCCCGTATTGTTCACATTTTTATTTTTTGGGTCTGGGGTTGGCTGGATTATGTTGTTCCCATATGCAGCTGAAGGTGGGGGTAGCTCAGGACCAGAAGGAAATTGCAGCTTCTCGTCCATGGTGCCTTTGCATGCTCTCCCTCGGCTCTCTCTTTCTTTGGAGTTCAGATCAGAGAGGAAATGGGCTGGCCAAGGCGAAGGATGGGGAGGCAGAGGAAGAGCTGCTGCTTGCTGTTCGGCGTGGCATGATGGGCTGTTCGGCGTGGCATGATGGGAGGGACGGAGCGTTCAGCGCCTGCCTGTCTTCTCTTTCTCTTTTGGCAGCTGGGCTGGCTCTGCTCTCCCAGCCTTGGCATGCCTGCTGGCAGAGGGATCAGTAGGGCGGGATTGCTGGCCATTCCAGGGCAGTTTACATGGGCACCTACATGGAGCAAAGGAAGAAGTGCCCCCTTTCACCTCACCCACGTAAGAGCAGGTAGCTGGGAGAGCAGAGCCAGCCCAGCTGCTGCCGTGTAACCCTTTTCCCTGCTCGGCCATTTTCATTCCGTGTGAGAGCTGCTTGCACTTAGGTGGGAGAGGTGAAAGGGGGCACTTCTTCCTTTGCTCCATGTACATCAGTGGTTCCCAACCTTTTTAGCACTGGGACCTCTTTTGTAGAATGACAATCAGTCAGACTTAGACTTAGGACCGGAAGTGATGTCAGTAAGCAGGAAGTGATGTCATTGTTTTTAACAAGTTACACTGTTTAATAAATCACACTTTTTAAAATAAATCACACTTTAAGTTGTACTCATAAGCAGCCCCATGGCGGTGTGTGTGTGAGCTAATATTAACAGAGATGCTAAAAGGCAAGCAGAAAGTAACACAAGGTGAGCAAACAAGCACCAAGAGAGCAGACGCTTCCTTGTCTGCAGTGGGGGGGGGGAGTGAGACACAATCATGGGTGTGGCCATCCAGCCAACATCGTGCAACCCCCCAGAAACCACTTCCCGAGATCCTTGGGGTCCCGACCCCCAGGTTGAGAACCACTGATGTACATGAGAAATTCAAAAAGTGCAGGACCTGGAAGTTGCATGAGGAGGTGATGACGTCATCACTTGTAGGTTTCCACACCGGGTGACAACAAGTATACCAACACCACTGGTTTGGTCCCAACAAAATAGACTTCCAAAATATCCTGCTCAATTATGTGACCATTTTAGCATAGATTTTTCAAGTGAATTGAGGCCTAATTTCTCCAGGGTACAGGAAAAACTCTCTCTCCTCAAAGAAAGCGACAAGATGCTGACAGCTGAAGCAAGTTCGAGCTTTATTTGTCATTTTTCCGAAATCTTCTATGCCAGAGGTGGCCAACCTTTCAACATGAATGCTCCTGGCCCTTTAACGGTTGCATAGGTGAGGGCATTTCAGCAGGTGCAGCTGCTTTAGCAGCACCATCAGCAATTGCAGCTGCCAAGATTCTGTCTTCTACATCAGCGGCCCCCAACCTTTCCGGCGTCAGGGACTGGTAGCCATTCGGAATTTCTTCCCACGGACCGGGGGGGGCCGCCGACGCCACGCCCCCACTTGACCCGGGTGTGATGTCAGCTGCGTGCACCCAGCGCAGCTCCAATCTCACACACACACACACACACACACACACACACACACACACACGCCGGTTTCGTTACCATTTTGGAGCTGTTCGGGCTCCAGGGAGGGCCAAAAAGAAGACGGCCGAAGCGGAGCAAAGGCAAGTACACCCCAACCCCAACACTTCTGCCTCCCGCGACTCCCTGTGGAGGCTCGGTCCGGGGCCCGGGCCCGAACAGAACACACCAGAACCACATGAGCCCTTTTCAAACGTTATGAAACTGTGAAGTATCTCCAGTTTCACAATGACTGGGTGTGTCCCAATATACCCAGCCCCCACTCTGCTCCATAACTCTACCCAAACACCACGCTAATAGCATTTGTCTGCACAAATGTAGTACTTAGAGATCTTCCCTGCAATTAGGAACACTGAAAGACCAAGTGCTAGTTATAGAGAAGATCTTTCCCCGAGAACAAAGATTGTGCCTGCCAGTATGGTCCTGGATGTTGTGAAGTCATGGAGACTCTCCACTGTTTCATAATTTCCAAAGAGGGCTATAGAGAAGACCATACAGAGGCAGTTTCAAATGGTCTCAAAATAATACACATTACATGTCGATTGGCCCATAGAACCCCAAATTCTAGCCAGCCAGATTCCCTGTTCCAGCTGGGTATTCATTTGTATATACATATTTATATTTAAATAATTACCATAGGTAGGGGATCATGACCAGAAGACGTTATTGGTGGATGTTAAAGGCTTTTCCCCTCTTCACTTACCTGGTGGAAGGCCCATGGGATGAATCCATTGAAAGCCAGCAATCAGAAAGCTGATATAACATCTATAGGAACTCTACATCTCTCTTTGGAAAAACTACTGGTTCCTCTCCTGCCCATGGTGTGCAACACACCAGACATGGAGACCATCCATAAAATAAATTATGAAGGACCACATTGCTACAAGGTGGGATATTTCCTCACAAAGCTGAACTCTAGCTATTAAGCCAAAATTTGAAAGTGCTCGGTGTAAACCTGGGTAGGCCCAATCAGCCTCCTCGGATTACCGCCAGCTGAAATAAATAGCTGACGGAAGTAGGAAAAGGCCGTGTAACAGCCTAGCCGGCCTGGTGGGGATGGTGATATGGCAGACGCCATCCCCGCTCCCTCCCGAGCCAGCTCGGCCAATGGCCCCTATCCCTCACTGCTCGGAACGCCCATGCGGCCGGAGCCTTACCTTCCTCCGCCAGCCGCATGGACGTCCCGGCAACAGAGTGAGGGCGGCTGGCCTTGCACTGGCCTCCCTTACTCCCGAATCATCACAAACGTGACTTATGGCACATTTGTGACAGCTTCCGGCAACGGACCGCTGTCTGCGGTGGATCTGGCTGCCCATTAGGAAAAGCTGTTTTCCCACAGGACAGAGGGAGTTAACGTATCTATTTACTCACAATGGAAAAAAAGGACATCAACACTAAGATCAGGAAACTTACCTTGGTCCATCACACACACACACACACACACACACACACACACACACACACACACACACACACACACACCACCCCCTGCAAAACAAATGCTCCAACTGTACACATTTGAATTGGTACCCAGACTCAAAACAACAGAACCTTAATACATATCTTAGTTCAGGCCTTGTGAGTTCATTATCTGGAAGAGAAAACTGGCCTATTCCCATGATGCCACAAAATAGATTCATTCTTAACCCAGCAGGTTACAGCTCTCAGTGTAACTGCAAATGAGTCAGGTGAAGGGGGGGGGGCATGACCCATGTATTTTCATGGTGCTAAACGAGGATGTTTTTAAGTGGTTTCCTGTGGAAAAGAGATCCCAGACAGTTGACTGGAACCCACATGCAAAATGAACAGAGCATTCCTGTATTCCTAAGTGGGTAGAATGTTTTCTTTCCAAAATGCATTACCAACCTTGAACCATAAGAGAGAGCTCCAGGGGAGTATTTCGCTTGCTGAGAAGTCTGGCTTGTTTGAAGGAGGGAGGGGCATGTGAGCCTTGTTTACATACAAAGCCATGACTTCAGAGTACTCTCGCATCCCAGCAATGATTGCACTTTGTGGAACTGTTGCCTTTCCCAGCATTTCAAACTTGCCTTTGAGCCAGTCCTGGGAAGCAGCCGCTGAGTGGCAGGAATCAATGAGCAACTTTCTCAACAGCTGTCTGTCAACTTTAATGACCAATCTGGTTGCAATTACAGCAATGAACTTTCTCTAACGGCCGCAAATTACTCTGGGTGATGAGAAGAGACAGAGAAATAGAAACCCTTTGGGGAACGCAGAAAGGAAATATGCTAATCCAGGACCGGGGATGGGAAGATTGTTCATATATCTCAAAAAGCTCACAATTTTAATGCATTTAGAGAGACCCTGCAGGTAAAACCTTATAACCTACTTGCAATATTTAAAGGTCATACTGGATCAGAACATTGCTGTATTAAGGAATTCTATCCAATTTTTCATAATGGAGAAATGACTTCATTTGCAAAAATAAACTTCTAGCATAACTTGGCGGTATGAAGGCTGTGCATTTGCTCAGACTAGATATGGACAGGGAACAGCAATTATGAGCAAAAAAGAAGAACACTTGGGGAAAAGGTTCCATCCCCCCTCCCCACCCTGGGATTCCAAATAGATTCCAAAATGCTGACCCACATCTAAGACCCTCAACCCTCTTACCTATAGCAACCATTGCTCTGGGGGCTGCTGTCTCCCCCACCACTCCTAAGCAGCAATGTCAGGTAGGGAGATTCCTCTCTTCTTTCCCCTTCCTGTCAGCTGCCTGGAGAAAGCTTACCTGTCCCTCTGCTCCAGGTTCCTGTCACATGCCATAGCTACAAAACAGATACAGAGGAGGGGGGAGGGGACCTTCCTCTTTGTCACAGCACCAGCCAGAAAAATGAGCGGGTGAGAATGGAAGCGAAGAGGTCTTCTAAAATTTAAAAACTGAGCTTGAGGAGAACTTGGGAGCCATAATGCTCACCTTTTTATTGAAGGGGGGAGAACACAATTGCCAAGCTTCACATTGCAATCAGAGAATGAACAGGTTCGGCATCATTATTCATTCAGCACAGCATAGTACTCAGATTCAGGACCCTGAACAGCAGGCACCAATTTACTAATACCGTGTCTACATCGGAAGCATGATGCAAAGAAACTCAATGCACCTTTAATGACCGACTTGCTCAGTTGGCCCTTCCTGCATACCCATCCCCCATTTGTCAGCCAAGGTTGTGAATTGTGTCTGCACAGTTGGAAGCAATCAAAAAGAGTACCAGTGGAGCACTGTCATGCACTACACAATTCCTGTTAGAAAACACTTATTTTATGTATAGATGCACTGCACAATGAACATAAGAAGAGCCCTGCTGGATCAGGCCAAAGGCCCATCTAGTCCAGCTTCCTGTATCTCACAGTGGCCCCACCAGATGCCTCAGAGAGAACAATGCATACATGGCTAAGAACAGTTGGCCCTTACAGCGCAGGTATGTGCACATTCCACAAACACACATATAGAGCCCAAATGGTCTATTGTGATAATCATGTGTGTGAGCCAGAAAGTCAATGGGCATATTTACAGTGTATCTGCACTTACCAGTGCTCAGTGTGGCAAGAATCTATTGAACAAGCCCTTCTAGAAGTCCCCACTTTGAAAGTGTTGTATGTTCTCAGACACCATAAGGCTTTGGATCAGAGGAAGCATTTTGCCACTCATGGCTCTTGTAGCTCCTGCCTAGAACAATCACTCTGTGCATTTTCATGGGCAAGCAAGCATATATTTTAGCTTCTAGTACATTACTTCTGAATGCTGTTAGAGGGGACTATGGAGAAAAGAGCCGTTTAAAAACTGAATTGGCATGTTTTCTCAGTATGATCTTTCCATTCTTTTTACAAACACATATAGAAATTTTTCACAGTACTCCAACAACACTGCTTCCTTTAGCAGTCTTTTGCTACAGCACTCTTTGTCCTGGGCTGATGGACAGCTACTGCAGCCAATGAGAGCAGTGGTGTATGCTGACTAATCAGCACCAGCTACTTGCCTTATCTTCTACTGCATCTCCTATAGATACCTATTAACACTGTTTCCAGACAGTGATTGCCCTTTGAGAAATGGATCCCCCACACTGTTGGAGGGATTACTACTGTATCGAGTTCTTAGCACCCCTTTACTAACCCTTTTTCAACTGCTGTTACAAGGACATTTGGTACTGCTGGCCACATCATGGCCAAAACAAGTTGGAATGCCAAGTGCCTCTCTGACAAAGGTGGCAGAACGCGAACAGGAGCTTCTGCAGTGCAATGCTGCAGAGAAACTAGGACACTGCTGGGGATTTCAGGGGCATCTCAGTAGTGCAGGCAATCAGATACCACGAGACAAAGAATTCCTTCCCCAAATGCTTCCACAGGGAGGTCGTTGTCTCTTTCAGCCTTGTGGGTTACAAAAGAAATTTTAATCTGAATGAAAAGGATTCGGTGGTGGCAGGGTCATTTGTATTCCATGCCACCTTGGCCGGATATAACTATACTTAATTAAAATTACATTTTGTCTGGTGTGCACTTCACAGGGCTTTATCTGCACTGACAAGGTCAAATGATGCTTGGGAAAGTTAATATAAAATGCAGATAGTTCCCTCTTTGCTCAAAGCTCTCACCCTATCAACCTCTCCTGTCGAACATGGCAAGTCCAGGGCCTGCATCCAGAGGTGCTTCTGGGGGAGGCTTCAAAATAGCACCTGTGGAAACAGTTATGTGTACCACAACTGATTTCCACTTTTTCTAAAATTCTGAGTGGGGCACAGCAAAGCCATGGCATGGCATGGGTTAAAGGAGCTTTAATCCTCTGCCCCTGCCATGGTTCCAATTAGGGCTGTGGTTCATCTGTCCCGCCTGCACACTATATAGAGACTGGGGGAAAAAGCATCCACGAAAGCTCCTTCTGTAAGGAGCACACTTAGGGAGGTGAAATCCTGATGAAAACCATGGCGTGGACAGAGTCAAATGCCTCCACTGCAGTTACACTGCACCTCATGTACTCCGTTGAGAGGGGGGAAAAAGGATTGGAAATGAAGAGGCCAAAACATGCATTACACTTAACTGACTGATTGTTTGGCTTTAAGTAGCCTTGCCTGCACAAGATCATGTTGCTTGCTTGAACGTTGTACAGTATACATATTATACACACAATCCTACACAGAACTCTGCAGAATCCAACATTTAGAAAGTACTGTTTAGTTTTCAGCCTCGTCTTCCCTCCCAAACTTTGTGCTTAGAACCCTATGAAGTCTTTTTCAAATTGTAGGCCAGTTGAGAGAAATGTTCAGTGCCACAGATAATTACATACTTTGACTGGCACTCTGTAGTAGCGTTGCTGGCCTGCCGGGGGGGGGGGGGGCAATGATGCAATGACTCCAGGAAAGCTTCATTTCAAGCCTTCCAGGACCCGAGGTGGGTGGGAGGGCCAAAAAACGTGCCGTTTTTGGCGCAATAATGCTCCATGGCTCCAAATGTATCCCTCCAGCTGCAAAAAAGCAACTGCAGAGCACAAAACCCCTGTCACAACTCCTCCTCACGAGGAGACCACAGTTGTCACCCAGGGGCATTGCCCTGCTACGCCTCTGGCACTCTGTTTGTTCCCTGGGCAATTTTTCCAGTTTCTGGCACTGCCAGTTTCGCTGCCCTTCACTAGAGGCTCCTTAGGTAAGAAACCACAATGCTTCTATGCTGGTCACATCATACATCCCCAAGGCCTATTATGACAAATAGAAAGCAACACGGAATTTCCCTACTCTGTTCATCTCTCCTGGCAAACCACTGGGAAGAGAATGGGAAAACATGCAATGTTTTGGCAGAAGAGGGAAAGAAAGCTCAGCTAGGACAAATAGCTAGAAGACCATCTGGAGAAATAGACTACTAAACTATGAACCCTGGTGACATGCCACAATAAACTTGTTATTCTTAAAAGAACCAGAAGGCTCTTCTGTTGTTCTTGCTACATACATCAGGTTTCACACAGCTGCTCTTTTGGAATTTGTCCCTTAGGTGTCTCCACTCATCATTGCCAATCTTGGCTTTCGTGTAGTAGCCTTTTCTCAATCCTTCTTATTCACATCATATCAGGAACATTTCTGAGCTTCCTCCTGCCTGCTTTTCAAGATAAGCTAATAGAAGTGGCACTTTTAATTATCAAACACAATCACTACATTAATTCTGACCTGCAATTGTTGAAATCCCAACATCTTTCCGCCTTTACAAACACTTTGCTAGAGGGCAACGCATAATTGGATTTAATCACAAAATGGTTGTTTGAAATTGACAATAATAAACACAAAAAAACCGATGCCTTTTATTCCCCCAGATATCCCTTTGAGTTAACATGTATAGATGGATCATGCATTTGAAATTTAAATTTACCATGGTGTACTACTGACAGACAGCTCAATGTATTCCACAGTATTCAGTACCACACAGATCTTCAGAGCCTTCTTTCTTCTGCTGGGAGAAAGGCTCACAAGGGGAATATTTTATTTTCCTAATCATGGGTTTAAGCTTTTTGGTCAACGTGTAAGTGCCTCCTGAGGCTTAATGAGCAAATTCTCCAACCCAAGCCAAAATGGCATCTTATTTATGGAATTTGTATTTGCATCTTATTTATGGAATTTGTATTCACACATCACATGTTTGTATTCCCACATGGGAAATCCCAGGCTGATCCAGCAATTGGGACACACCAAGGACATAATTAGCAAGAGAGTCAGGTGATGGGGATGTTTTTGTAAAAGATAACCAATTCCAACATTTTCATCTAGTTACAGCATTCAGCTAATTATGCACATCTCTCCAATGGCATACCAGGACCCAACGGTGGAATTATTAATCCATAAAGTCAGCAAAAACTGACTACCGGTACTGCCTACTCTAAGTTGGGCCTGTTTGGCTTCTCTAATTTCCCACTGAAGAATCCTCTGTTTGGAGCCTTTAAGTCTGCCCTTGCAGGACCTCTTGGTAACCATGCACACAATCTAAGAAAATCATACTTCAACACATACAGATACATCTAGGTTATGATAATCTCACTACCTGGGGAGAGCCAGTGGGGCCTAGCAGATGGTCTTGTATCTAGGAGACTTGTATTTTAAGTCTAATATCTGCACAGAGTAATGCTGCGACTCTGGGGAAAATTACTGCTCCAGTTCACACATCACTTAGTATCCTTACATCACCTGATCACATGGTGGTGCCCCCTCCCTTCCACCATGCAGAACATAAAATGTATGAGTCAGGCATTCCATGCCGATGCCCAATCACCCACTTGTCATTTCTCTCCAGTGCTTGAATTACTAGTGTGCACCACATGGAACATGGCCTTCCAATCTTTAGTAGTGCTCACCTCACCCTTTAAGTACTGCTCTTAGAAGACTAAAGGAAGGCATGATTTAACTAAGATTGAAGGGAAATCAGGGGGTTGGGTTTGCAGATTTCATTAAGGGTCCACCTACCTCCACCACCACCCCCAGTAATTTGAGCGCTATTGCTTCCCTTGAAAGGCAAGCCAGAGTTAAAGTCGCACCCACACAGGAAGGTCCAGAATGTTCCAGCCAGGGCCATCCCACAACCTCCTGACCCGAGGCAACATGCCAAATGCTTCCTCCCTTACAAGATGGTGAGCCAACCTTTGCTGCTCCTACTTTCCAATGCTCTAGCTCAGCACTCTCCTCCCATCCACATTTCTGTCCCCGTCTTCATTTCAAATCCAGGAAGTGGAAGGAGGAGCAGTAGTGGAGGCAAGTAGGCAGACAGAGATGGGCACCCGCCACTAATCTGCTACCGCTTCAGGTAGCCTCATGGATGTGCCGGCCCTGGCTTCAGCCTATATTAAGTTGAAATGTCAGCATTTCACTGAATTAAGGCTAGTCTAGCATGATCTGTACCTCACATCAACTCCGTTTTGAGCAAATTTGCCAAAGAGCTCTGCTCACGTTGACAATGTCATCGTAAAATACCCAGGTTTCATCAAAAATCAATGAAATTTACTCCATAATAAAGGTATTAATGTGAAGGGTAATACAATGTGAAGGGCAGGAGGTCTGGCTCAGTTGGTGGAGTGACCGTCTCATATGCCTGAAGATCTGAAGGACGGCAGTTCAAGACGACGGAAGTGTCTGTGTATGTCGGAGAGCTGCCGGCACACCGAGGTCATAAGCTTGCAGAGCCTCTGTGGGGGAGGAAAACTGCAGCTGCACTTGAGTGGCAGTCAAGGTTGCCCTGTCAGCTGAAGCGTGGTGAGGTGAACGCCAGACAGAGAGAGAGAGCTGGATTGTGAAAGAAACCATCTAGAATGAAGGGGTCTACGAAGGATTAGAACATTATTGTATTGTAAAAAACCCCTGGGGTTTAGAAAGCCTGCCTATGTAAACCGCCTTTGAATTAAAGTCAGAGGAGAAATCCGATGACCAAAGAAAAGGCGGTATATAAATACTGGTTTACTACTACTACTACTACTACTACTACTACTACGGGCAGGGATTAGACAAGTGCCCAATGTGTCCTTTTGAGTCATTTATACCCTACATTTTATATCATATTCCCTGTACAGTAATTGACAAGTTCTTCTCATGGATAAAGTTTTCCTTCGAACCTTGGAAAAGCAATACCAGGTGCTCCTTCTGGTATACAGCACCAGGTGATGTTTCCCATTTCCCTGAGCATGTCAGGGACCTTGCATCTGCAAAACTTCTGTGGCAGAAGATTATGGTATTTGGCTGCTTAATACGAAGCTGTCACCCAGGAAGCACTGTGCTCTAAGAAATATCAATAGAAATACTTTCCAGAATTTGCAGGGATTATTTTGCAATAAAAGAGGGAAAGCCTACTTACTCGGCATGATTTTCATTTCAGGCTTTCAAGTTCCTTTCCAGGGGTTGGAGAAGGGGAGGGAGGGAGTGTGCATGTGTAGCTCTGTCTAGCAGGAAAAACAGAATTATTTTCTATTACAGATTTTTTTTTCTATAATGTGGGGGGGGGGAGAATGGGGGACACTAGTTAGTAAGAAACACTTTTTCCCCTTCACGCTGCTCTGTCTCTGTCTTTGAGTCTTTATCTTTACTGGTTAAAAAATCTGGAGGGATTAAAGCACCACCACTCCCAGTGTCTTGCTAGTCAGACCGATACCCTGAAGCATTAATCAATCATGGAAGAGCAATGCCACAAACTTGGAAGTAAAACTGCAGAGTTGTCAATCTGGATAAAATTCAATGTGGTATATTGATGTGAAACTTAGGCTGGAGACAGACAATATTTTAAGAGAGAGTTGAAAGTGTTTTGAGAGTGGCTTCAGTTCTCATGGTATATTTCTTTTGTCCCTCTCTCGCCTTTAGTCAAATAGGTTTTTGAAACAGTACTATTTACCCAGAAGCAAACATGGGAGGACCTTTTACATATCACCTGCAAGAAATTCCACAGTCAAACTGCCTTCAGGTCTCTGAATAAATGCTGCTCCCAATAGTAAAGACTGTCTCTTATAGCAAGTTAAAGATTTGCTAGGTCACGTGACATTGGTGCCATTACTTTTTTTACTAATTTTATTGCCATCCACAGACATTAAATAAATGTTTTCACATTTAGGTCTCTCAAACTGTACTGTGAGCTTGACTTGATGGTGTGAATGAGCATAGCACTCAAGTCAAGCCGTACCCTGGGGCAATGCTTAGCCAGTTTGGCTGGAACAGACAAAAAAGCTTTAACATGTGTTAATGACCCAAGAACCAAATTACCCAAGTGGGAGCCTCCAACAGGGGCCCTCAAGTGCATCTACCTGAGCTGAGGCATAAGGCAATTCCTCCCTTTCCGAGTTAGCAAGACAAAGGGGCAATGTGAGCTGGAGATTCCAAGAGAGGCAGAAAGAGAATTAGACTTTGATGAGGCAGAGGCTGTGATAGAAGCCAAGAGAAAGAACCAGCAGCTGCAGACATGCTTAGAAGTTAGAACACACATGTAGTAGCTAAGGTTGCTTACCGTAAGGGTGCCCAAAGTTTTTCAATTATTTATTTTTGCCGCCATTTTCGGGGCCACTGCCATCGCTTGCCTTTTTTTCCTGCCGTCCTCCTTCCTGCGGAACTACTGCTGCTGCCAGCAATTTTCTCCCATCCTGGGCCGGGACTCCTGGCGCCAACTCGTTGTTCATCCCGGCTCTGCTCTCTTCATCCCGGCCGGCCGGGGCTCACGCAGGCGCTGAACGTGGCTGCAAGCTCTCCACTCCCAAAGAGCTTGCACCCACGTTCAGCACCTCACACAGGCGCACAACAAGTCCCGGCAGGCCAGGACGAAGAGAGCAGGGCCGAAGAATGGCGACTTACCTGACAACCCAGTGCCAGGACAGTTCCGGCTTGCCAGGGGCCAGCTGGATGAACCCCCGGAAACCTGTACTGTCCTGGCCAAACAAGTACATCTGGTAAGCCTACGTTATCTTTCAAGCAAAGTAAAGCAAGCTGTTCCAATGTCCTAATGTTCACCTGTTTCTCAAGATTTTTAGAAGCAAGTTTGATAGTGCGCTGTCACTTGTTTAAACAAGAATTGTATAACCTTGTTATAAAGCTGGGTGGTTGGTATATTTGATATACTGAAGCACTTGGCAATTTGCTGCAAGCCTAAACATGGTCCATGCACTAAACTTATAAAATTATAAACTTTATAAGTTATAAAAGCTGTGACTGCATATGCCGACACTATACAACCTATCTTGCACACTTTTAAAGCTATTACAATTGATTAAAATGATTTACAATAATAAAAATGAACATTTTGGAATAAAACCACCACTTTCAGCAATTTTACTTTTTGGAAAACACCATTTTGGACTGCCTCTACTAACAACCCATCTATGCTGAGGCTGCAGTCCTATGCACACTTACCTGGGAAGGAGCCCTACTAAACACAGTAGAATTTACTGCCAAGTAAACATGCAAAGGATTGGCTCTGCACAACTGGAAACATGCTTCCTTTGTATGTGAATATTCCATTTTCATACCTGCTCAATCGTGGTGTGTTAATTTTAAAAAAGAAATTCTGCTCCTTGCCCCCACAAAGGATTTTTGTGTCCTTATAATCATCTCCAGTGATAGAATCCACTTTCAATTGCTCACTAAGTCACCCTGCAGCAAAATGTCTAACGAGAGGGATACCCAAGGTAAAACAAGTTACACCAACATGAAATCTATGGCTCCATCTGATAATTAAGAAAGACACCCCTATTAGCTTGTCACTGCATTAATGAATTGGGCTATTTATTTTTACATTTGATTATTGGATTTTTACATTACCATGTCATCTTTATTGCTCTTGAAAATGGCATCAATGCTATTCTCTGGCTGCAATGCTATTTCAGAGGGTAAATGCTGGGAGATCATAATGGGGAGTCTTATTGTTATTTTTGTTCATTTCTTATAAAACGTTTCGTATTTTGGTCAACCTAGACATTTTAATGAGAATCATGGAGACATAATTATACACACACACACACACACACACACACACACACACACACACACACACACACACACACACACACGGGAAGTTGTACTGTTTTTTAAAAAATAGAACCCAAATCTCAACACAGTGTTCCATTAAAACAAACAGATTCTAATGTATCCCATTACCTTAGAATACAAATGTGATAACAAAAACCTCAAACAAAGACACAAAAGCAATGGCACTTTTCAGTGGTCACTGATATTTTCAGAGACGCAACCACTCATTGATTTTGATATGTAGATGACTTGAGGAAAGTACTCCCATGGATGTTGAAGCTCACACTGGAATATTTAGAGAACTTATACCCCACCTCTTAATTTGATAAAATGCTCAAAGTGGCCTACAAGTTAATTATGTATTTTATATTGTTTTAAGCTAAGAAAAATGTTAATATAGCAGTGCAATGTGCAAAAGGGATCTTGGTGCTGCAGCGAATCACAAGGTGAACATGAGTCAACAACGTGAGGTAGCTGCAAAGAAGGCGAATGCGATTTTATGTTGCATTAGTAGAACTATGCCATCAAAGTCACAAGAAGTAGTGGTTCTACTTTACTCTACACTGGTCAGACTTCATCCAGGAGTACTATGTCCAATTCTGGGCACCGCATTTTAGAAGGATGTAATCAAACTGGAGCATGTTCAGAGAAGGGCAACAAAGATTGTCAGGGGTCTGGAAAACAAGTCCTATGTGGAAAGGCTGAGGGAACTGAAGAGAAGGCGGGGAGGGGGGGGATGATAGCACTCTTGAAATATGTGAAGGGCTGTCACATGGCCCTTCTGGGGCAGCAAAGATTTGTTTGCTGCTGCTCCAGAGAGGAGAACTAAATCTTACGGGCTTAAGCTACAGGAGGGAAGATTCTGGTTGGATATAAGGAAGACATTTTTAATGGTAGGAGCAGTTTGACAAAGAAATGATTACTGAGGGACGTGGTGGGCTCTCACTCGCTGGAGGTCTTCAAGCAGAGGCTTGACACAGGCACCTTTTGCCAGCCCTGGAGAAGGTGCTCCACACTATGGGAGAGGAATGTCACAATCAGATGAAAATCAGGGATTTTCAACACCCCTCCCAACAGAAAAAGCTAGATCGATTAGAATGCATATTTGATTGTTTTTTAAATAGCCGTCGTCTACTTTCCATAGCACTAACACTTTTACTAGTGACACGTTGCAGCCTAAATGTTATTCTTAATGCCATTTGTGAAAATGCACGGTCTTTCATGTGCAGACAACCCTTTGCCAGTGAAGTGTGCCTAACCCCATTGAGATGAACTGCTTTATAGGGCACCTAACTCTGCATCAGATTATGGAGTGGGATTGCATACATTTCACTCAATGCCAAAATTTGAAAGGAAGAACAATCCAAGTGGGTCTTGGTGAGGAGGTCTAAGACTACCAATTTGCATTTTACCAGCCTCTGTCCTCTTGCCTTTAACAGACCTTGCTCTGCAATGGAGACCTTGCTCTAGTGGCGACAGGATACAAGTATCTTGTTGTCTTGTGCTCCCTGAGGCGTTTGGTGGGGCCACTGTGTGATACAGGAAGCTGGACTAGATGGGCTTTTGGCCTGATCCAACAGGGCTCTTCTTATGTTCTTAATCATTAACTGCTGCTAACTCTTACATTGTGAAAAGTGTTAGCTGACTTCTGCTGCAGATCAAGTTGCTGTTACAGGCATAGAAGCAGATCAGGCAGTATTTTTTTTAATCTGGTCAGCTAGCAAACCTAGGGAGGGAGGCAGGGCAGTGTTTAATGCAAGTTGCTCCTCATGGCTGCATGATGTATATAAGGTCACACATGCAGCACTTGCTCATTTGCTGGGCTGGCAGCATCAGTTTCCTTTAGTCCTGAAGCGGCAGCAACAATACATTTACCAAGTCATGCCCAGGACAGAGTCTGGATCACAGCCAGCGTGTGTGTACTGATGAGAAATAACTCTTTAATTAGTATTATCAGTTAGTAAAAATAAGTCAAAGTAGTTGTAGCAATCGGAGTATCCCTCTTTAAGGTCCCAGTTGTTGCTAAAGTTTGTGGAAGTAGTAAAGCATGCATAGGATACCAACTCATGAAATACAAAAGATTCTGGAACCTAAGCAGGGAAATGCCTCTGAATCCAGGGGGAGACTCCATGTGGGCAGGTACATGGACAAGGGAAAAGAAAAAGCCTTTACAAAAACAGCTGGGGGCAGATTTGTGTCTTGCCTTTCTGGGCAACAATGAAAAATCAAACACTGTGGGAAGCGCTAGCTAGAAGTTGGATCAGGCCCCTGCACCGATATAGCAAAACTCCTTGCCACTGGAGAGACATTTCTATGCAAGAGAAGTTTCTATGGAGAGCTTTGGGGGGCCAAGGATGTGTGAAAGAAAAATATATTGGGGAGGTATTGAAGGTGCAAAGAGCCAGGATGGTAACAGGCAGCACATTCCTCCAAAGATATCACTCACTGGTGTAATTTTTACAATAACATTGAGCTTTTTTGCAGCAACGTATTGTTTCCTTTGCAAATACTACTTTTTCAATTTCCAAAGAACATATTTGAAAACTTTAATTTTATAAAACAAACATTAAACTTAAATAGCAGATTTCCCATGGTACTCAATGCATTGGAAAATATCACCTCTTTTCATGTTCACTCAGAAGCCTCTTCAAGCTTTTGTGTAACATGCACCTGACTTGAGATGATGTATTTGTAGCATGCCACACACCTAGGACACTCCTGAAAACATGCAATTCCACCCATTTGAATTACAAATACCTCTATTCTGCATTCACATTTTTAAAAAGCCTAAAAGGCTATTTAAGCCCCATGTGTGAGAACTCCTGCCTTCTTTCAGGTGAGGCTGTTTTCCTAATGCTCTCCAAATTGCAATTCTGGCCCAGCTGCTCATTTCTGAAAAGAAAGAGGACAGCATTTTCTTCCTTGTTAGATCTCAATTAGATCTGGCTTTGAAGGGAAGATATAAAATGCTTAGGTTCACTTTTTCTTTTTTAACCATGTTCAGCTTCTCCAAAGGGACTTTTTTTTGGGGGGGGGGGTTGAGTGAGAAGTGCTCCTGGATGAGGCTTTGAGCATTCCTTTGACACAGTCATTTGATTTTTGCAGCTGGAACCAACAATCAGCCTGAGCTCACCACAGAGGCATTGCCTCAGGCAGTACAGGAGTTTATAGCCTAGGTCAGGGATCCTGATGCATATTTTACAAGTATTCTCAAATGGCAGTTTAGCCTTTGGCAGGCAGGTATAGGTCAAAGGAGCTGCTACAAACCAAAAGGAAAGAGCACCAGCCTTGTCATTTGCAAGAGCAAATGTGCATCAGGGAGAGATCCAGGAAGGAAATGATAGCTTTCCTGGGATTGTCAATCAGGCGGGAGGTTGAAAGACCAGCTCTGTGGCTATGAAAACATAGCATTCGGCCACTGGCAAGTACAGTATGTGATATTTTTGGGTACGCCATTGAAAAGTCATGTGTAAGCTAAACCAACATTTCCTCATAATAAACTGAGCTCAACAGAACTTTCTCCCAGATAAACGTACACCAAAGATTTTGTTCAAGACCTTCTCAAATCCTAGTTGCTTATAAACATGAAAAAAATAGGCCTCACACTGGCGTCGCTCTAGGTGGGGCGGAGCTCTATGTTCCGCTGCGCTCCAACCCACCATTACATGGCTGTACGAGTCGGCCCCGCCCCCTCGCCTTCAGAGCCTTTCGGAAGCAACAAAAGCAACGTGCAGGACTCCCTGCTTGTTGCTTTCGCTGCTCCGAAAGGCTCTGAAGGCGAGGGGGCGGGGCCGACTCATACAGCCATGTAACGGTGGGTTGGAGGAACTTAGAGCTCCGCCCCACCTAGAGCGACGCCACTGAGGCCTCATTTGATTTGATTGAGTCCATATCAACTTTAGCCAGTTTGAACTAGCTCTCCAAATGATTTCCTGTCTAACAGGGATGAGAAGCCAAAGCCACAGTCACTTCTCATTCCTCACTGAGGCATGTGGTGGGGCCACTGTGAGATACAGGAAGCAGGACTAGATGGGCCTTCGGCCTGATCCAGCAGTGCTCTTCTTATGTTCTACCCTTCCTTTTAATAACTCTATAACTCTGCTGCCTACAGCAAGGGAAGAGACACAATTACCACTTTTTAATCATGGATATTCATGCTTAAATCTCTTTGTGAATCAATTCCCTACCTGTACAATGAGACTTCATAAACTAATATCTCAAATAAATTATAAGTACATTTAAGCGGGTTGGGGATGTGGAGTAAACATTAAAATGATAAGTACAATAAACATGTGTAGATGTGCTACTAAGTTTCTAGTCACCACTGTTGCAAGGGCTTGGGATGACTTACCATGTGCATTATTATTTAAATCATTTCACATTCTGAAGGCTCATTAGCTACCTGCGTTATGCTAAGAGAAGGCAAAAGATCTGCCTTCAAGAACTCCCTGTAGATTTTGCTGTGTCCTTCTCTTTCCCAGTGTTGCAATGTGGCTATTCCTCAGGCTGCCACACACGTTACTGTATTTCTGAACTATGTCCAACTGGTCATTTACTTAGCAATAAGAGAACTCTCCACAGAAGCCTCTCAAGGTTTTATTCAGAAATCCAAGCAGAAGCTATGGTGTATCGGTCCAATGGCTGTCCCACCAGATGGATCTAGGTGACCGTCTGTGCCCAGAAATCAGAACGCCTTTGAAAGGAATTTGCATCCAAAATTCCTGCAAAAGATAGCCACAGACCAACAGGGGATGTTTCAAGAGGATAAGCCCCTGTTTAAGCTTGCTCTGGCCTGGCTCATGCCAAGAGGCTAAGAAACCGCGTTTAAATCACAGGAAATCCTCACAAAGCTGCCTTCAGTAAGCCTTGTGTGCTCCCAGAGTTTCATGTTCCGACACACCTCCTCTGCCTGTTTGTAAAACAATCTTTTTAATTTTCTGGTTGGCTTGGCAAATCACAGCTGCTCGTTCCCCAGAGCTGCCGAGTGCATTTATTCAGGTTCCTATTTACATACAGTTGGGCTTTTAATTTCCTTCTCACCACACATTTTATAAAGAAGCCATCTGAAATGCTGCAGATGGCTGAGGGGGGGACCATCCACAGGTTTCAGAGCTGAAAGCCCAGCGTGAAAAAGGCAAATTTCACTTAACAACAGAGCCCCTGGTTTGTTGTGGCTGCCCCATGGCGAGGGTTCACTTTCCACTCATTATTTCTTTAACTCAATAGCTTTAAAGTTACCCAGCCTGAGCCAAGGTACTTGAGTAATAATTGATACGTGCCACTGAGAGAGGCTTATTAAACACTAGCTTTTGAAGGGTGAAAGTGGCTGTCCTCACAGGTGGTAACAAGGAGAGAGAGGCCCAGGACTGAAAAAATTAGCTCTCCTTCAGCATCTGTTATCACAATTACAATACGAAAAGGGCTGCAACAAGAAGACTCCTCCCGCAAACGCCCCCATTCCAGAAAATGATAGGGATTTTCTCAGCTTGCTACATTCTGCAGCTGGGTTAATTACTGCCATTTTGCAGAGCACTGCCCAATCCCACTACCAAACACATTCTGAATAGAAACATGGGGCAGGGAACAGAAATTACTAATTCACTAGCAATGGGGCTGATTGGCAACAGAGGCTCTCCTTTCACAGGTTGGAGGAGGGGACTAATTGGCACACTGTAGTGATTAATACAGTATAATTCATACACATGGTGATTATGGGGATAATTTATGCATTCCACCAATGATAATGCGGAAATTAAACTACTAAAATCAGTAGCAGTTTGAACATCAACATTCACTGAGTATAACTCTCAAAACACATTTCTAAACCTGGGAAATGACCGTCGCACCATAAGTGGCACATAGATAGGCACTGCCTCAAACAGACAACACATTTTAAATATCTGGGTATTTTATTTCACAAAGAAAGCTGTCGAAGCTACAGTACTCTTCTACAATGCCAAAGATAGTCTCGAGCCCTGCTGGACTTCAATGAATTCAGTCTGGATTCAGTCTCAGAATTCTTGTCTAGATTCAAAACAGTGCTACTAGTCAGTAGGAGAGCTACCTTGGATTGTTTTAGGTGTTCAGTCTGTTCTAGGTGGGATGGTAGTGTTCCCTCTGAAAGATCAGGTTCAGTGTTTGGGTGCTACTGGATCCGGCCTAGACGATCAGGTGGGAACTGCGGCCGGTGGCACCCTTGCAAAGCTTTGGCTGGTGCATCAATTGCGCCCTTTTCTGGGGTAGACAGATCTGGTTACCGGACTGGATTATTGCAATGCACTGCCCTCGAAGAGCATCTGGAAACATCAGCTGGTACAAAACGCAGCTGTATATTCTGGTTGGGGCTTGCATAACTGCCATTTTGTATATCCTCACTGGTTATTATTATCAGTATGTTTTCAAGTTAAGTTCAAAGCACTGATTATTACCTTTAAAGATGTTAGCAGCCTAGAACCAGGATATTTCAAGGATCATCTCGCTCCATATGAATCTACCTTTGTTGTTGTTGTTGTTGTTCAGTCGTTAAGTCGTGTCCGACCCTTCGTGATCCCATGAACCATATGCCGCCAGGCCTTCCTGTCCTCCACTATCTTCCTGAGTTCGCTCATTTTCATGTTCGTTGCATCGGTGATGCTTGTTGGGGGTTATTATATTATTTCATAAACCTTAGGGGGTTCAGATATGCAGAGTTTGCAAACGGAAGAAGACCTTATATTTATTTAACCAGTAGAGTTATCCCAGCACCCAGGCTAGCTAGCTATCATTACCATTGAAATGAGACACGGAGTCTGAGGCTTGTATAGTAAAAAGAAAAATAGTTTTACTTACAGATCAGCATTCATAGCTTACATTCATCTAGTTGTGACTAGAGGTACTCTATAACTTAGCGGTCAGTATGCCCCTATATAGCTGGCACACCCATGTGGGGAAAATGGCTTCCAGGCAAGGAGCCTAGAAAAGCACGTCCGTCCCCATGTACAGTCAGATGCGAAGAGAGAGAACCCATGTGGTCAGAGAGAGGATGTCGGGATAAAGGTCAGGGTCACGCCCCTTCCAGGTCAGACAGGAGGGGCCAGGTGAAGGTCCTTGCAGGTGACCGGAAACACACACTACCCTCCCAGGTCCTTGCAGCCAAATACTGCTCATATCCAACAATGCTGTCTAACCATCACATCCTTTGCCTTCCCCTTCTCCTTTTGCCTTCAATCTTTCCCAGCATCAGAGTCTTCTCCAGAGACTCCTCTCTTCGCATTCGGTGGCCAAAATATTTGAGTTTCAGCCTTAGTACCTGTCCTTCCAGGGAACAGTCAGGGTTGATTTCATTTAGGATTGACTGATTTGATCTCCTAGCCGTCCAAGGGACTCTCAGGAGTCTTCTCCAGCACCACAGTTCGAAAGCATCTATTCTTCGGCGCTCAGTCTTCCTTATGGTCCAACTCTCACAACCATACATTGCTACTGGGAACACCATCGCCCTGACTATATGAACTTTTGTTGGCATGGTGATATCTCTGCTTTTTATTATGCTATCTAAATTTGCCATAGCTTTCCTTCCAAGCGTCTTTTAATTTCATGGCTGCTGTCTCCGTCTGCAGTGATCTTGGAACCCCAAAAAGTAAAATCTGTTACTGCTTCCATTTCTGCCCCTTCTATTTGCCAGGAATTGATGGGACCAGATGCCATGATCTTAGTTTTATTAATGTTGAGTTTCAAGCCAACTTTTGCACTCTCCTCTTTCACTCTCATCAAGAGGCTCTTTAGTTCTTCTTCACTTTCTGCCATTAGGGTGGTATCGTCTGCATATCTGAGGTTGTTGATGTTTCTCCCGGCAGTCTTGATTCCGGCTTGCGATTCATTCAGCCCTGCATTTCTCATAATGTACTCTGCATATAAATAAGCAAGGTGACAATATACAGCCTTGCCGTACTCCCTTCCCAATTTTGAACCAATCAGTTGTTCCATGGCCGGTCCGAACTGTTGCTTCTTGACCCGCATACAGGTTTCTCAGGAGACAGGTAAGGTGGTCTGGTACCCCCATCTCTTTAAGAATTTGCCACAGTTTGTTGTGATCCACGCAATCAAAGGCTTTTGCGTAGTCAATGAAGCAAAAGTAGGTGTTTTTTGGAATTCTCGTGCTTTCTCCATGATCCGCAGCTGGACGTCCTATTGGCTTTGGCCCAACCGCTTCATTCTTTCTGGGTCTACTTGGAATAGTCCTCCGCTCTTCCTCAGTAGCATATTGGACACCTTCCGACCTGAGGGGCTCATCTTCCGGTGTCATATCTTTTAGCGTTTTGGTACTGTTCATGGGATTTTCTTGGCAAGGTTACTGGAGTGGGTTGCCATTTCCTTCTCCAGTGGATCACTTTTAGTCAGAACTCTCTGCTACGACCTGTCCGTCTTGGGTGTCCCTGCACAGCATAGCTCATGGCTTCATTGAGTTACGCAAGCCCCTTCGCCACGACAAGGCAATGATCCATGAAGGAGATGAATCTACCTACCCATTCCGTTCAACATCAGTAGCCCCATGGCTCTATGTTCCCTTCCTTCTGAAGTTTGTTGGGGGGGGGGATGCAACAGGGTCTTTTTAGTCACAGCTCCTTCCCCATTGAGGCTCAGTTGAACCCCCCCCCCCAGTTCTTATTCTTTTGCTGCCTGGTTAAGAGTTTTCTGCTCAGGCAGGTGTTTCATGCCCGTCATACTTTGTTGTTTCTTCCTCCTATCTCAGGCAGTGTTTCAGTTGGCTTTTATCCTTTGTTTACCATTTTGAATTGTTTGAGTATTTTTAATATTTTAATTGTTGCTTTTGATTACTTTGATATTTTTGTTTATTTCTTGTATAAGGTTCTTTGAGGGCCCCTTCAGAGGCAGAAAGTGGGGTAAAAGCTTCTAGATAAATAAAAGGCAGAAATCTCATGGTATTCATTCTTTAAAACATTCATATGTAAAGTTATCCCTTATCTCATGCACACTGCCTCAAACAAACAACACGTTTTAAATAACTGGATGAAAATATGGAACCTTGCGGTTATACTTTATATACAGGGCCACCTCAAGGCACTTATCGGTGGTTCCTGGGAAAATCATAAACTAGTGCTTCCCCCTTGCTTTTATGAAAGTACTATAGAATCTGATAACTACATTTATTAGCGATGTACAGTAAGCAAAGTACAAATCCCCTGCCGACAAGAAAATACTAATCACACATGAACTCAGGTCATCACAGAACAATATACTGTAAGAAAGCAAAGAATACCCAACACATGAAGACCAAAAGAGTGACTTGTTCAAGGCAAGGTCAGAAACTGAATTCACAGCAGAGACTGGGTCCAGGGCAAAAACACTCATTTCAACCAGCATTTGATGCTAAAATGCAACACTAATTTTAAAGACAACAAAGCATTTGCTTCCCCAACACTCCACAGGAAAGCAGGTTAGAGACTTACCAGCAACGATATGGTACTATACTACTATAGATGTCCTCCAGGAGGTTGGTTCAAGTTGCAGGAGGCAGACAAGGAAATGAAAGAATGGCTTGCTTAAAGCCATCCAGTGTGTTCACAGCAGCACTGAGAATTCAAGTGTGGATTTGCAGCTCATAAACTCTTATATTCACTATGCCGTGACATGCCACACCAGCTTCTAATGATGTTGAGAGTCTCTCACCACATGGCTAGTTGACTACACTCAAAGTTGATTGTCTCTGAACACATGCAGAGTGCCTCTCTTTCTCCGATTAACTGGGGAATATAGTCTGCCTTACCAAACCAGAGCACATACATTTAGGAGTAAGTCACAATAGGACTGAGTAACACTACTCAGGAAATATGCAGAGAATATTCTGCATTCTACCTGCCTTTAACTAACGTGCTACTACTTTCTAGGAGATCTCAGACTCTCACTTCATATCACCATTACCCAAAACTTTCACTTTCAATTAATTTCTCCCCCACTCCCTTCCTGCTATAATTTATTTCCTCCCATTCACTTCGTCCTTCCACTTCACTTCTCCTGGCCAAATTAATTTTATTTTTCTCCTTCCATTTTCTGTTCTAGTGTGTTTTTCAGTATTCCCTCCTACTCCTACTTCCCCTTCCCCTTCCCGCCTCCTTCCCTCCTTCCCTCTCTCTCTCTCTCTCTCTAGATTTATTTTTCCTGCCACCCCTTTTACATTTTTGTATTTTTTTAACATTATCACATCACTTAAATTAAATACCTCTTCTAAAACGTTGCTACTGTTCTAAAAGAAATGCAGAGAGCATGAGGCCTACTACACAACACCCAATGCTCTTCAAATAGAATTGGCTGAAAGAAAAAATAACTGCTGCTCCAGCCTATCATGTACTAGTCAAATACTGTAACCTTGTTTTCAAGCAACCAATCACGAAGTGAGTGATGGAATGTGTCACCCGCCCTCTCCTGGGCAACTAGAGCAACTGAAACAATGGATTGAGGCCACTGAGGAAGTTGGCATTCTGCCAGTGATCACAATTAACTGTTTTGGGACCCAGGGAGGGACGCAGGGGAAGAGAATAGCAGCAGAACATAAGTACACAGATTCAGTTGAAGATATTTCAAGCTAAGCTCTTGTATGGTTACATACAACAACTTTTAGCCTCCTCCAAGACATATCTTTTTTTTAAGATTATCCCTGGCTTTATATCCAGGCTCCCCCTTAAGAGCAGAGAAAGATCTAAGATCTATTGTGGCATGTATCAATCATCGTAGATATAATTTCTTATTGGCTGAAGCTTTGGCAGTTGCAGATCATTTTTTTTTTACAGTAAGTCTCCCTGAAATCTCCTCAGCAAACATCCGTTTTCATAACATAAGTACGGCATGTTATGCAGAGAATGACCCCAGACAGATCATTCTTCTAAGTTCACATGACCAGATGGGTGTGAAAAGAGCTTATGTACAATCTGAATGCCTGGAGTAACCATTGCTGCTCAGCATGTGTCCAATTCTGTACAGATCTGCACATCTTGCATCCTCAATAAACTTTAAGTGTGTAGTTAGTGTGCCACCTGAATGTCCTACTTTGTTCAATGGAGGTTATTCCCATCTCAGATAGGTGTGAATAAGATTGTAGCTTTAAGCTGTGGTAACTTCTAAGCATATTTACTCAGAAGTAAAACTCATTGTGTTCAATGGGACTTACTCGCTGGTTGTGGAAGAGGGAGTCCAACCACACCACTTTACCTCTTTTTTCAGTGTTGTCAGGGGCCTGCCAGCCACTTCCCGCCTCCTGCGCGTGTCCAGACCACTGAAAAAAAGAAAAACCGCAACCCGGAATCTGTCAGGGGCCTGCCAGCTGCTTCCTAGCATGTTTAAACTGCTGAAAAAAGAAAAAAATGCAACTAGGAGTCTCTTGCACCATCTACAGGTTGTTTCCAGTAGCATTTTTTTCTTTTCTTTTTTTTTCAGTCAGTTTAAACAAACTCAGGAGGAGGGAAGCGGCGAAGATGCTGGGAAAAAAGGCAATGTGGCACTGCTCCCCACCCCGTTTTTCATATAACACTTGGGGTTTTTTATCCACTGGGGTTCCGGAAACAGAACCCCAGTGGATAAAAAGGTCTGAATGTACACACACACAGAGAAAATGAGTAAGGCACATATCTTTATTTTGAAACCTTGCAACATCTTACTCCATTTACTATGGAAATGGGTTTATAGCTCTGTATGTTTACAAACCCTATGCATAAGTCATTGACAGATTCAGCAGTGCAATTATGAAGGCACACTCCTCTGGAAACATCAGAGTTTTTTCTTATAATTACCCAGATACTCTGGACCCAACCAAATGCCATCATGCTGTGG
Source organism: Plestiodon gilberti rubricaudatus (assembly GCA_026170595.1). NCBI lineage: Eukaryota > Metazoa > Chordata > Lepidosauria > Squamata > Scincidae > Plestiodon > Plestiodon gilberti. The sequence goes on along the minus strand of JANXHW010000004.1, from coordinate 173,081,336 downwards.
CATCAATATTTGAGCAGACCTCCTTGTAAATGGCCAGTCCTAGGCATAAATATTTCACTTGTGTGATAGATAAACTCAGCCTAGCACTTGATGAAAGCTTCTCTGGATGGCAGCCATGACTTTACAAGAAGCCTTTGCTGATAAAGCAGAAGGGGGAATCAGCAAAGAGGAGAATAAAAGCTAATTCTGGCAAGGTTAGCAACTGCTTCAGTGGTGCTGGGACTACTCATTCAGCACTGTGCACCACAGGGGCAGCTATTTTTTCCCCCTGGAGACTGCAGCCATTCTTATTAGGGATCTTTCTTTCAAGCTAGGATGACTTGGCACTTGGGCAAAGCTCAACATTTGGAAAGAAGATTCATAAACCAGTTTGGTTTGTTTATGAGAAAAGATTGGGTTTTTTTTTTAATACAATCAGTCCATCAGCCTTGATTTTAACCACATATAGGCCTGTTTCCGTAAGTATCATCAGAGCAAAGGATGGAATTAGCCCTGATCGCAAAACATTTAGCCCCAAAAGAAGAATGGAATATGGAAAGAGAATGAAGTTCTGTATACCCCACCCCAGCAGTCAGAGGCAGAAGGAAGCAGGTGTGGTGAAGAGCAATCCAGAAATGTCTTTCCAATAAGCCACCAATATTATGTGACTGACCGGTGCTTGAATGTTTCTCTTACAATGTTTCAGTGCAAGTTGCTGGGTCTCTATCGCCATCAATCAGTGATTCCTTCCTATGAGACTATGCAAGCATCTAGAACTAAACAATGCGGTTACTTGTGGAATTGCAGTACAAGGACACCAATGTGTTACAGAAGATTCTTGCTTATGTGCAATAGCTCGGCTGTGGGAACTAGTAACTGGATATGGATTGCTTATTCTTGGAGGTAGAATATTACTGGTTGTGTCTACATGCTTGTAATATCTGACTGTGCGCTGTTGTACTATTTTAGGGTGCTCTGCTATAAAGAACTAGGATGGTAGTGGTTCAGGAGTTGGACTTAGACCTGGAAGATCCAGTTCAAATCCCCACTCAGCCATGAAGCTTCCTGGGTGACCTTCGGTCAGTCAGTCACTATCTCTTGGACTAACCTACCTTACAGAGTTGTTGTGAGGACAAAAGCACAGGAATTATGTACACCACCCTGAGTTCCCTGGTGGAAGAGTGGTATAAAAATGTGAAAATAAATAAATAAAAATAAATAAATTTCTTTGGCAGAAGAGAAACCCAGTATAAATGTAAGACACATTAAAAACATTGCTTTACAGTTGCTGTGTGAGGGAGACAAGAGTGGGGCAGTTTAGCTGGAGATTGTAAAAAAAAATGATGATGATAAGAGCGTATAATACTATTTTTCAAAGAGGAAAGACAAGGTATCTAATGGATGGATAACATCTTAAAAAGAACAAACATTTATGGCAATGAAAATGGGAAGAGCATACAATAATATTTCACAAATTGGAAAGAAAAGGTCTCTTAAAGGTGCTAACATTTCAGATGAGTGGCAAGCTCATTTCTGAAGCACTTAAGCTTAAATTGCCCCCAGACAAAAGTTCTGTCACTCTTGCAAAGTGCCTCATGATGACATATAATGTGGGCAAAGTGGCATGCACACATACCCAAAGGAGAGCAGGCACAGCATCCTAAAAAGGCTTTTCTGTTGACTCAAGATAATAGGTGATGATAACAGTAACTTGCAAATGTATCATCTTCTAAGAGGTTTGCTCTTGTCCCATCATTTAAAATAAAACAAAATCTTCTGCAGAAAAGTACAGCATTTGTTGTTCTTCGTTCTTAAATTTGTATTGTTTGGAGCCCATATGAGATCTTATCTTACCTGAATTGATGGTATGTATTCCTTGGAAAAGAAAAGTTAGGTTTTTGGCGATGGTTGTTTTAATGTGGAATAGGTGGCACCTCTTCACAGCAAGGAGACAGCTGGAGACAGTCCATGTGTATAGCTCTCAGTATACTTCCATATGTACCTGAGAGTATAGTGGTCTAGTCACCTGTATAGTATGTGTAGCTGCAGACTGCATATCAATGTACAACACATAATGAAGCACTTAAGCATTTCAGTAGTGTCACTAGGATGCGCGCCGCCCAGAGCGGGGGCGCGCATCACCCTAGTGACCCCCCATGCACCTCCCCCCAAACCCCGTGCACCTCCAGCCCGCTGCAGCCGGCTGCAGGCATCCTTCTTCTCCGGCGGTCCGTGCACCTCCAGCCTGCTGCAGCCGGCTGCAGGTGTCCTTCTTCTCCGGCAGTCTGGGGCCTTCTGACGAGGCCCTGTTACGACTGGGTCCCCCCCCCCCTTTGTTTCATCCTTCAGTTTGGACTCTGATATCAAGCAACATGTTATTTCATATGACAACATCAAGGAATGTTAAGGTGCAGAATGAACTGTTTTACTGGCACCTCTTGCTCCAACTGAACTGTTACAGGCCATGTTTCCCTCCAGAAAACTTTGGTTCAGGCCTGGAAATGAGCTGTTGCCCCACAAACACACATCCTGGAAGAAGAAAAGATAATCCCATCATGTCTCAAGTGGACTGCAACTTTTAATCCCTTACTCATCCTTTGTTTCTGCATCTATGTTTGCTTTTCTGAATGCAATTTCAGTAATTTGTAACTTTGTAACAAAATGATTGTATTATACCTGTATGTTTGCATTAACTTGGGTAAACTTCATTTTTAGGGTGCTAGACATCTCTCTGGCACCACTGTTTTACTCCATTTGCATGTTAGCTCACACGATGGAGCAACAAAACATTACTTGTTTACCTACATCCTGCAAGGATTAGGGAAGTTCCTTTCTGTTCTCATTCCAAGTTACCAATTTACACATCAAACATAGCATCCCCAAGTTACACATTTATCCTGAATAAACTAGCCTACACGTAGCACCATCTCTAAAAAAAACTCCTTAAAAAGGAAAGCTTATTCCCTTACAATTTGTAACTCTTCTGAGTTTCCAAACCACCATCTGCTACGTTGACAAGGCTCTCCTCTACAAGACAGGTAGTATGAAAACCCTCTGAAACCTCTCTCCCTTTCCCCCCCCTTCTCTCCCCCCCTTCTCTCCCTATTCTTAGCTGTTAAGAATTGGGTTGGAAAAAGCAGTGACACCCAGAATTCTCTCCCTGACCCCCCCCCTTTCCTTTGCACCAAATACACTCTGCATTACAAGCAACCACCATCATCAAGACAGGAACACCTACACTATGTTTAAGACAATAGAAACGTATTTTTCCATTATTGGTGTCCAACCATGGGCATATTATTATTGCTGAATATATATTATTTCTCTGTATGCAATAATTTTACCTTTGTCCTTTTTTAATAAATCCATAAACTTTTATTGGAAGTTATTTTCTCTCAGTCTCTCTCTTTGCTAAGTTAAAAGGGAAGCCCTGCATTACGCTGATTTGTTATCCAGTATAAAAGATCCTTTGTTCCAATTTGGGCTGTGCTAATTTCCCCTAAGAACCAGCTCTTTTGGTAACAGCCCAATGCGTCAATACGTGCACTTTTAGGTTTTTCGGGCATGCACAGTACGTTTCTGAGGGCAAGGGCTACCCTTTTGCCCTCAGAAACGTACTGTGCATGCCCGAAAACCTAATAAATGACGTATTGACGCATTGGGCCTCGTCAGAAGGCCCTGGACAGTTGGCCGGGGCGGACTCTCCGACACCTTCTCCCGGCCTCGGAGCCTCCGTAGGGTGGCGCGTGCGGAGCAGAGGTGGTGCGCTGGGGTGCGCCACCCCGCAGCAGCCCGCCCACCCTGCCATGGTCCAGTGACGTCTATGGCAGAGTCTCGAAAAGATCTACCCATTTTACAGATGGGAAACATTGATGCTGGTAGTCTGTAGTCCAAAGGACAATCAGCGAGTCCCTGGCAGACAATTCAAAACTCATGCAGTGCAGACCACTCAAGAGAGTGACTTGGATTAGCATTATATGATGAAAAAAAATTAAGCATGTAGCATTTTGGTTCATGCTCTCCAACTGTGCTATGGATTCAACTGTGCTATGGATGCAACTGTGCTATGAATTCTTTGACATCACCAGGGCTCAGCCTCAGGTTTCTCATCTGTAGAATGTGTGCAGTGTTTTATTACTGTTTATAGGCAGCTTTTCTAATATATTTCCCAAATCTGCAGTCATGTGATTATACAGTGAATAATCAATACTGTCCCTTCACTATGGTCTGAACCAACCCCAAAACAATTAAATAACTGAACTGAGAGGTCAGTATAAATTAGAGGCACATAAAAACAGCACAGCACAGGGGATACCAATTAAGCAACGTCTGTTTAAATCAAACAGTTTTAACCAATCAGTGAAAGCAAACTGATGAGAGGGCCAGCCAAGCCTCCAGGGAAAAGGAATTTCAGAGCCAGAGTAAAAAATATTTACTTATTCCACATTTCTCCCCATATGCGCCTGCACACACTCATACACGCACACACAGAGAGAAAATATTTCATACAGAAACTCACACACACACACACACACACACACACACACACACACACACACACACACACACACACCAAATAATACAGACACTCACTTTCAAATGTGTACACAGAGACCACTGTTGCCCTGCCGCCACCACTACTCCTCAAACTGAATCCGTTGCTACAGCTAGCAGCTCCTCATCTCTCCTCTCCTGCTGGCTGACCTGGACTGTAGTGTCAGCTGTCCTACATTGATCCCCTCCTCTTTGCTGGTCTGTAGCTAGGCTTGTGGTGAGCAGAGCAGGGTCGGCCCAAGAACTTTTCGAAGCCTGAAGTAGGACACCAAACGCTTCCCGTCCTGTCCCCCACCTCCTGGCTCAGCATCACAAGAACACCTGCTCCACCTGCGTACCTCCCACCACCACCTCACTCACATTTGAAAAGGAGGAAAGGGACAGAGTGGAGGAGAAAGTGGAGAAGAGCGATGGGTGGCAGTGGACAGGGGCATCGTCATGCTTCAAGCAAGTAGGTAGATGCTCTAGTCTGCGGCAAAAGTGGACAGATGTAGCGGCCAGGCCTGGTAACCGCCTCCACTTGCCTCATTATGATGCTGGTCCTGAGTGAGCAGGGCAAGGGAGCTTTGGTCAGTCACATCAATGCAATTCTTCCTTGCTGCCTGATATGCCTATGCTATGCTCCTACTTTTTGTTTTTATTTTCCTCCTCCCGCTGTCTGAAGTGCCATTAGGACCATTAGGACCCCGGGCAGCTTGTGAAGCAGCTGTTGCTCACAACGGGGAAGCTTCGGAAACAATGGCTGACCACTGTGCATTGGCAGGTACCCATTTGAATTTTGCAACAATGTGTGCTGCACATACACCTGCTTACGTGAACACTATACCCAGTTCAAAATCAAAATCTGACCTAGGTAGTTATCCAAGTCCTAAACTTTACGCTATCTCATCAGGATGCAACAACTGTTCCATCTAACATCATCATTCCATGACATTTTTTTGACATGTATGTTGCTTACCAAAAATAGTCTCTTGTCCTAAATTATAATGAGCTACAGCGTCCATATTTCACAAAGATTTTTATGTCATCTCCACCAACAGATAGTATAATACATGCCACTCCTCCAAGAATCACTTGGAATAGCCAGAAAAGTAGCAGTGGCAAACAGGAGTTGGCTTGAACAATATGCTACTTTTCATTTTCGGATAAAGTCAGCTTGTTGCCCTGTTGGGGCCTACCCCAATGTTGTTCTAGCCATGGATGATTCCATAGAAGCAGAATGTTGCTTCATGAATTGCCAGGTACCCAAACAGAAGCCTTTGGTGACTATCCATATTTTAAGTACACAGAGAACATTGCTTGTTCTGTTTGATTGAAAATACGGTAAAACCCAGCAATGACTAGATTTATTTTATGGAGGCAGAAGAACTGGACTATGACATCTACTATTTTAATATATTTTTGAGACACCCATTGTGTGTAAGTAACAGTATATATATAGTACTCTAATAACCATAATGGTGAGAGAGAAGGGGGGGAGAGAGAATAGGGAAGAAGAAACCCCTAAACTCTGTATCTTCCCAGGTTGTGAACATCTGGACTAGAGTATCCTCAGGCTATAAGCTGCATTACAATTTCTGTTTCACCCAAAGAATGGGACTGTTTGCATTCATAGGTTGGGGGTGGTAGTGCTGGTTTGTTTTTGGTTCAAACACCTCTAGCTAATTCACTCAGACTGAACTGTGAGTCTTAAATAGATGACAGAAAAATGAATTATTTCTTTGGACCCTGGGGGGCTGTCTGTAATAGAACAAGGTTTGCACAATTTATTCCTGGATAAAGAAATACCTCCTTTTATCTTCCTTTCTATTTTTCCGGTTCACTGCCAAAATTGCCTCTATAATATATAATTTTTTTTAATTTAAAAAATCATTTTCATTTTTCTAGGAATGGGAAGCTCACAGCCAGATAAGGAGCTCCATCTGTCTTGAAGAAAAAGGATACGGGATTTTCGTGTCACTAATCCGGTAACGTCTTAAATGATGGCGCCACTTAGAAATGCTTTCTTCATATTTATGAAATGATTATTTGACAGAGAGACATTTAATATTGTTAAAATAATTACTGTGCCTGTTTAATACATCAATTTGAGTTGTTATCGTGCAAACTATGAAATGCTGGATAATTTCATAAATAATTAGAAAGGCTTTTACAAAATGGCACCTTAATGCAAGGCATTGTTGCTAATCCTTTTTTTATTCACAAACATAGAAATAAGAATGAGATTTCTGAAATGAAGAAGGGCTGTGTCTGGCACAAGAGCGAGATGGAGTCTATCTTCTACTACAATATGCAAATTCAGCTATGGGAAGAAAGGGAGAATCAGACCTTAAATTGAAGCCCACGACCATCTCATGATTTAGATTTTTATACTGTATTATGATTTTCATACAGCATTTACTGAGATCCAGCTGAGATTCTTCTTGGCTAGAAGTGAAAACAAATGGTCCCACTCCCTTCATTTTTTCATGGATGGCTGCTCTGACTTCAATGCGTAAGCCATCTTATCCAATGCACTTTCATTTAGAGTGACCTTTTGCTAACTATTTTTTAGAGGAAACAACATGACACTTTACAGGAGGTACAAAGGAGCAAGCTACTGTATCTTGATATAAAGACTGTGTATGTGACAACATTTCATTACAAAACATGATCTGAATGAACAGTCTCATTCTGAGAGTGATGGGTTTTTTTTGAAGATTCTGTCACATTGGTACCCTTTGATACATTTTGATAGGAATAAAAATAATAATATCAATGGTAACAGGTGAAGCCCCAGCCTCTTAACATTTTCAAAATTCATTGTTTTAATGTTATTGTTGATATGCAATTCCAAGGCCTTGTCTCCTCATTGCCGCTTAATATTTATTAAAAGTAAAGTACATGAGTTGAAAGAGAAGTGCCCCTGCCTGCAGGCTCACAATCTAAATGGAAAGGAAAAAGAAAACCTTTGTTGGTTGCTAGATAAGACCAACTAACAGTCCAATCCAATGCAACTCTCCCCCCCCCCCATGGCACTGTAGCGGCGCCAACGTTGCAGCCTCTGTATCCCATGGGGGAGTTTCAGCATCTGGAGGCCTCCTCAGGGTAAGCTCATGCCAGGCCACCGGGTCTACCTGGACCTGAACCATTTCTATAGCTGGCGCAAGTCTGCGTGGACCCAGGTCCCAATCTGCGTGGACCCAGTCCCAATCCACCCCCTCACTGTCCCGTTCCTCTCACCCCCTGCAAACACTCACCTGGGCCAGCAGGTGTCCATCATCCACTGGTGCACGTAGCTGGCCACTCACCACTTACAGCACTGGCCAGGCTGCACGCTCTGGCGTGTTGCTTTTTGCGACAGCTGGAAAGTGCCTAACACCATCACAACGCTCATTCTGACGGCATTAGGAACCCATAGGATTAGGCCATTAATCAGAACTAAAGGAAGATTGCTAAGTAGGATTGTTAATTCATGACTCTGGCCCTCTTTGGAGTGAGGAATGGAGGGTATGAGAAGGCACAAAATGGTCTGAGCCCAAGAGTCAAAGCTGCATATCTAAGTTTTTTGTGATGAAGAATCAAAATTCTAGCCAGATTCCTGACCAGTGAGTTCTTTCATAAAATGGAGATGGGTGACTTTCCCTAGGATTCATGTTGGATAATTAGCTTGGGAAGAAAGCCAACTTATTTCCAAAGAAAATTTGAAATGGTTCAGCTTATTTTCCAAGCCAGTTCAAATTTGAAAGTTGCCCTCTCACCCATATATCCAGCCCAGATCATCCTTTCCTCGACGCTTATAAAAAAAAAAAGGAAATTACCACCAATTTCAGTCATGGTGAGAATATCTGTCCCTTTCTCTTGTCTGGCCAGTTGCACTCATAAGAACAGCCCTGCTAGATCAGGCAAAAGGCTCAACTAGCCCAGCATCTCGTTTCCCCGTTTCCTCCCCACCAGCTGCCTCCAGGAAGCTCACAAGCAGGAGAGAAAAACAACTGGTATTCTAAGGTCTACTGCTGCTGAACTTGGCGGTAGCATGTAGCCATCATGACTAGTAGTCATTGATAGACCTGTCATCCATGAATGTGTCCAATACCCTTTTAAAACCATCATCTACTGGCCATCACCACAGCTTGTGGCAACAAACTCCACAGACTAATTATTGCTGTGTTTGAAAAAGTTCCTTCTTTTGTCCATCCTAAATATTCCACCAATCAGTTTTGTTGAATGACCCCTTATTCTAGTAGAGTGAAAGAGGGAGAAAAATGTATCTCTCCGCACCATACATAATTTTAGAAGTCTCAATTATGTTCCCCTTTAATTGCCTTTTTTCCAAGCTAAAATGCCTCAAACGTGTAGTCTTTCTTCATAAGAAAAGTCTAATCATTTTGGTTGCCCTCTTTTGCACCATTTCCAGCTCTACAATACACTGGCGTCTCTCGAGGTGCCAGGAGAGTCCCTGCGCATTGCTTTCTCTCCGCTGACGGGCTCCTATGGCGAGGGGAGGGCGCCTCATGCAGGAGAGTTACGGTGGGGTGGAAAGCTGCAGAACTTACCGTATTTTTCACTCCATAGGACGCATCGCAACATAGGACGCATGCATCCTATGGAGCTAAAAATAGGGGGGAAAACATTTTCACTTACCGGGGCTTCTGAGGAGGCTTCTGGTGGCTTCTGGTGGCTTCTGGTGAGGCCTGCACGACCCTCTGCAGGCCTCCCTGATCTTCGTTTTGGCGCTAAATGGCCATTTTCGGCCATTTCCGGTTTTCGGAATACCAGAAATGGCCGGAAATGGCCATTTAGCGCCGAAACGAAGATCGGGGAGGCCTGCAGAGGGTCACGCAGGCCTTCCCAATCTTCATTTCGGAAAAAAAGGCCATTTTCAGCCATTTCCGGTTTTCACAAAACTCACGAAATTTCACGAAAACCGGAAATGGCCGAAAATGGCCATTTTTTGCCGAAATGAAGATCGGGAAGGCCTGCGCGACCTTCTGCAGGCCTCCCCGATCTTCGTTTCGGCGCTAAATGGCCATTTTCGGCTATTTCCGGTTTTCCAAAAACCGGAAATGGCAAAAATGGCCATTTAGCGCCGAAACGAAGATCGGGGAGGCCTGCAGAAGGTCGCGCAGGCCTTCCCGAAGCCCCGGTAAGTATGTTTTTACTTTTTAAAAAAACCTTTGTTCCATAAGACGCACTCTTTTCCCCCCTATTATTTTTTGGGGGGGGAAGTGCGTCTTATGGAGCGAAAAAATACGGTAGCTTTCCGCCCCACCTCGAGCGACGCCAGTGCTACAATATCCTTCTTGAAGTGTGGCGACCAGAAATGTATACAATATTCTAAATATGACTGCACCATAGATGTGTACAGGGGCAATATAATATTGAATCTCTTATTCTCTATCCCTTTCCTATGGAATTTGTCTTTTCCTGCACACTGTGACAACCTCTTCAGTGAGCTGTCCATCACAACCCCAATATCTTTTTTCATTCTTGTACAAGCACATCCTTATACTTCAGCAAAACATTCCAAGTGTATGGTTTCTGGCTAGCTCATCACTACACCATAAAACATACTGAAACTGTCAAATATCAGTAGGTGTATTAATACCTTATTAATTAGCCAAAGAGGGAGGTGTCATTGGTAGATGCTCCTCCTATTTCCTAACCTCACATGGTATCAACTGGAAAACAGACCTATGTGCTGCTGCCAACACTGCTCATTCACATGCACACGCATGTCTATTCCTACACTTCTCGTGCAAATACAAACTCAAATTGGGGGAATTAGCAATACCTGTACTTCTAAAGCGAGAGATTAAGTTTAGCATCATCAATGTGGATAGCGGCACAAACAACCTCAAAGTACCTCTAATTAGGCTCTCAGTAACTGCGAGACTGAGCTTTTCAAAGATAGAGTTTATTAAGAAATATAGGCAAACAAGAAAAAGGCACGTTTACTTGAGAGATCAGTTACTTTGGTTTAAGAGGTCAGTCACACAGAAACTTGAGTGGTTGAGGGTGAAAGAAATATTTGTAAATAGCTCTGTCTACAGATGCGCTGAGTTTCCTCCTCAGCCAGCAAGAGTGAGAAGATTAGCAGGAGATTTACAGCCCAATCCTATTGGGCTTAGCTGCTGGCAGAACGTTCTCCAGCAAACTGCCTTATGGCAGTCATAAATGCCTCTCTGGCAGCACGCAAAGCCAAGTGCCACCTGAATGCCTCACGTGCGGCAGCAGATCCGGGAAGGCCCACCGACCTAGGTAAACCAGCAGGGAGAGAGCGGAACAGGAATATAGATTTTTTTTTTTTTTTAGGAATATAGATTTTATTTTTTAAAAAAATACCCACTACCATTGATTCTTCACACCCGTACGCAAAAACACGTAACAATTCAAATTAAATTCATATCACTGTCTAATACATTGCCAGACCCCATTCAAGTTATTGGAGGGGTGACTTTTTGTTTCCATGGCCAAAACTTTTGCCATTTCGTGCTGGACAACCTTTCCTTCTCGTAATTACTTAAAGCGCCAATTTTAAAGTTAACATAAGAACATAAGAAGAGCCCTGCTGGATCAGGCCAAAAGCCCATCTAGTCCAGCTTCCTGTGTCACACAGTGGCCCCACCAGATGCCTCAGGGAGCACAAGACAACAAGATAACCTGTTTCCCGTTGACACTCCCTTGCACCTGGCACAGAGAAAACCCACTTCTAAAAACCAGGAGGTTGCTTATGGTTTGTAACCTGTGATGGTCTTTTCCTCCATGAATCTATCCAAACCCCTTTTAAAGGCATCTAGGCCAGATGCCATCACCACATCCTGCGGCAAGGAGTTCCACAGATGAATTACACGCTGGGTAAAGAAATATTTTCTTTTGTCTGTTCTAACTCTCCCTCCACTCAGTTTTAGTACATGTCCCCTGGTTCTGGTGTTGTGCGTGAGGGAGAAGAATTTCCCTCTATCCACTCTCTCCATCCCATGCATAATTTTATACATCTCAATCGTGTCCCCCCTCAGGCGCCTTTTTTCTAGGCTGAAAAGCCCCAGACGCTGTAGCCTTTCCTCATAAGGGAGGTGCTCCAGCCCACGAATCATTCTGGTCGCTCTTTTCTGCACCTTTTCCAATTCAACTATATCCTTTTTGAGGTGTGGTGACCAGAACTGGACACAATACTCCAGATGTGGCCTTACCATCGATTTGTACAAAGGCAGAATGATATTGGCCGTTTTATTCTCAATCCCTTTTTTAATGATCCCGAGCATGGAATTGGCCTTCTTCACAGCCGCCGCACACTGGGTCGACACTTTCATCGACCTGTCCACCAGCACCCCAAGATCTCTCTCTTGATCCGTCACAGACAACTCAGAACCCATTAGCTTATATGTGAAATTTTGGTTTCTTGCCCCAATGTGCATCACTTTGCACTTACTTACATTGAAGCGCATCTGCCATTTTGCTGCCCATTGTCCCAGTTTGGAGAGATCCTTCTGGAGCTCTTCACAATCCCTGCTGGTCTTCACCACCCGGAAAAGTTTAGTGTCATCTGCAAACTTGGCCACCTCACTGCCTATCCCCGACTCCAGGTCATTTATGAATAAGTTGAAAAGCACCGGTCCCAAGACCGATTCTTGGGGCACACCGCTTTTCACCTCTCACCATTGTGAAAATTGCCCATTGACTCCCACTCGCTGTTTCCTGGTCTTCAACCAGTTCCTAATCCACAAGAGGACCTGCCCTCTTATTCCCTGACTGTGGAGTTTTCTCAGGAGCCTTTCATGAGGGACCGTGTCAAACGCCTTCTGAAAATCCAGATATATAATATCCACGGGTTCGCTCGCATCCACATGCCTGTTGACCTTTTCAAAAAATTCTAACAGGTTTGTGAGGCAAGAGTTCCCCTTGCAGAAGCCATGCTGACTCTCCCTCAGCAGAGCTTGTTCTTCTATGTATTTTAAGATTTTATCCTTAATGAGACTTTCCACCATCTTCCCTGGAACAGATGTTAGGCTGACCGGCCTGTAGTTTCCCGGGTCCCCCCTCCTTCCTTTTTTAAAGATTGGTGTGACATTAGCTATCCTCCAATCCTCTGGCACAGTGGCCGTTTTAAGGGACAAGTTGCATATTTGGGTCAAGAGGTCAGCAACTTCATTCTTGAGTTCCTTCAGAACTCTTGGGTGGATGCCATCCGGGCCTGGTGATTTATTGGTCTTTATTTTGTCAATTAAGTCTGAGACGTCTTCTCTTTTAACCTCTATTTGACTTAATTCTTTAGTCAGGGGAGACCATTCCGGCAGCGGTATTTGCCCGAGGTCTTCTGCCATGAAGACAGATGCAAAGAACTCAGTTAATTTCTCTGCAGTCTCCAAGTCCCCTTTTATCACCCCTTTCTCTCAAATTTCTACAAATTCTACTGAGCTTTGAATGTTACTTTTTTTCCCGTCCGAATTTCCCTGCTTCTTTGAAAAGTTAAGGCTAAAATTACTAATAAATTTATTAATCTAACAGTTGTCCAGGGAACTTTCCAATATTCCTTGACAGGGGTCTGTTCTTCACTTCTCTTTCTCATCTTTTTCCTTGATCCATTGAAGTATTCATGTTTATATAATCCAGACACCACGCTTTCCCACTGTTGAGTTGCTAGATCTGGCCAGTCTAGCTTTCTTGCCAACTGTTTCCAGGTATCTTTTGCAGAGGGGCATTCGCTCACAAAGTGTTCCATTGTTTCTATTGGAATTTGACTCTGCTCTGCTCTTTGTTGACAGCTGATTCTGACACATCTCTGGTCGTCAGGTGCCGCCACGGTCTTGCTGATTGGATGCCTAGGACGTGATGATGACATCTCCATCTCAAGTCCCAAAGATAATGCGGCACACGATTGTCTTTAAAAAGGTGTCTATTGGGAAAGTCGGTTCTTTCAGGTAAATACTCAAATTTGGTTTTGTTTTCTTTTTCTCTAAATCTGCCGCGAAGAAACTTTTGTCTAAAATATATTTGTATAAATTCTTTTTCAACGTTTTGACATTAACACTTTTCTCTTTCAACATTTCAGAGTTAATTTGAATTTTTTTGACATTTACATAAATTTGTTCCAAATAATCAGGACCTGTCATTTTCATTGAATATGTGACATTATAATTAAAATGTCCTTGTTCCCACCATCTCTCCCCCCATGTTTTCTGTTTCCACCCTAAAGCAAAAGCCAGCATCCAAAATTTTACTTCTATTTCTTTGTTATCTTTAAACTCTAGCTGACCCCACCTTGCAAAATTGAATGACATAAAAATTGTTAAAAACAGAGGTTCTATTGCTGGTAAGTCTAATCCTCCATCTTCAATGGATCTATAGGCTATTGCCCTAGCTAGTGGGAACCTGGCTGTTCCCCACAGAAAGGTAAAAATTTGGGTTTCTACTTCCTTTGTCACCCATTGAGGAGGAGGGTAAACCGCTGCTATATTTGCTGCAGCTGGCAATAAATACATTTTAACATAAATCGCTTTCTGATACATACTTAAAGTCCATTTTTTCCAAATTTGTATTTCTTTTATTTTTCCCAGCCAATTTTTTCCAATTTACTTCCCACCCATTTTTCTTTAATGCAAAAAAAAAAAAAAAAAAAACCAACAACACACACCTCCTAATAGTTTTATATGTTCAATTTTTTTCCATTTCTTTCACTTCAGACTTTGGATATAAAAATTCTTGCATCTGACAAAGGTTCATCTCTCTCTCTCTCTCTCTCTCTCTCTCTCTCTCTTTTTTTTGCATCCAAAGAAATTATAAAACTTTTCCCCACATTTAGTTTAGACCCAGAACAATTCTCAAAATCCTGAAATAGAGATAAAACTATTTTCATTTCCTCTTCATTTTTCACCAAAAGAGATTTTCGTCGGCATGAGCCACTAATTTTATTGTTACTTGCATTTGCTTTGATTTGATTGCTTTGGCTTATCCTGTACATTATGTTCTGTCTCTTTACTGAATAATCCTAGAGCGGGATTACTTAAAAGTGTCATGCCCGTAATTCTCTCGTCAAAGTACACTTTTGCTAGTGTGGGATCTAATGCAAGGATATATAATAGTGGACTCCAGGGGCAACCTTGCTGGACTCCTGATAACAGTGGAATCCTTCTTCCTCTCCACCCATTCATCTGGGGAGTTACAGTTGCTCCTTTGTAAAGAAGCTTGACAACATTCACCAATTTTTGAGGGATTTTCTTCCACTCCATTACTTGCCAGAGATATTCATGATGAATGTTGTCAAACGCCTTCACTTGATCTAGTTGGGCCAATTGACCTTCCCATTTCCCACTGTTGGCTAGTTGAAAGATTTCCCTAAAAAGACAAAGGGAGTCAGTCATATACCTTCCAGGTACAGTATAGCACTTGTTTGACATCCAATGATAAGTTTATTGGCTACCTTTGCTAGATGTGCATTTAAAATTTTAGTTAGGATTCTATAGTCTACATTTGTCAAGGCAATTGGTCGCCAGTTCTGAGGTAGTGTTTCATCTCCTTTTTTTGGAAAGAAGATTAAAATTCCCTCATAAAAAGTTTTGCTAAACTTGTGTTTTGCCAAACAGTAATTGTACACTTGGGTTAGGGGTTCTACTAACCAGTTAGCAAAAACCTTATAGAATTTCCATCCACGCCCATCCGGGCCTGGGGTGGACTTTCCTTTTCCTGACGCAATGGCTTTTTTAAACTTTTCCCTCTAAGATTGGACTCAGGAGCATTTCTATGTCTTGTTGGTCTAGATCTTGATAACTTGTATTTGTCTCGTGTTTTGATAGTTCTTCCCAAAATTTTTGTATTTCTTCCTTTGAGATAGTTTTAGGCGAAAACAGTTTGCAATAATACTGTTCCATAATGTTTACCATGTCCCTAGGATGGAACTTTATTGTATCATTTTCTGATTAGGCCACTGCATGCCATTATTGTTTGTGGTTCTTTGCTTTTGGCCCACTGGTCTGTATCAACCAGAGAGAGACAGAGAGCGGAACAGGGGCTGGGGAGGGTGGAACAGGGCAGGGTGGAGGGCTAAGACTGTTGAAATTACATACAAAGATTGAAGTTCACACTCAGAATTAAAAGCCATGTAAAGCCAGTTTTAGATCCTGTTTACTGTGGAAATTGTTGTTGATTTTAATATTTTTCCCGTTGTAAACCACTCTGAATGCCAAGGAAGTTCAGAAGCATAAGGTAAAGTAGATAACTGAGGTGGTAGAATTCTCAGCTCTTTCATGTTATACTGCAGATGTGATGCTATTTTAGAATGCTTCTTCATTTATTTATTTATTTATAAAATTTGTACCCCGCCTTTCTCCCACAAGGGCAACCAAGGCGGCTTAAACACACACATACACACACACACACACACACACACACACACACACACACACACACACACAACATTTCACTGCATGTAGCAAACGAGCACATTGAAGGAAAGCTTTAGTACAGACCTCTCCCTGATTTGCTGGTTGTAACAAAGATTGGGCAGAAATCTGCCTGGGCAGAAATTAAAAGGTATGACTCCCCACCTGTAGGTCCACAGCCCAGAATTCTTCTACCTCCACTTATCACCTCATTCTGCATAAGGTATAGATCGGGTCTGGAGTTTCAAGGGGGGGGGGAATGTTACAAGTTTGTACCTTACCAGAGAACTTATGCTTGGGCACTGCTCCTCCTTGCTGGCACGAGGTACGAGGGTCCGAGGCACGAGGGTCCAGCTACACAGTCTCTATTTTAAAGTCTGCATGATCAGGGAAGCTAGCACAGAGGAGAAAAGGACTCTCCCCCTTTGTGAATCTTCCCTTGTACAGCAGCCAGCCGAGAATTTCAAGAACTGGCTAGGCTAGCCAAAAACCAGCCAGCTGGCACTCGTTCCCATAGCATGGTTACTTCCATGCGTTTTGTAACAAGTAACTGCCATTTTTTAAGGCCAAACACTTGCATTCTATCAACAATGATGATCTACTAAAATGTTTCTTGGCCATGACTAAAATATAGCCAGCTGATTTGCACTGGGAAGGCTTCTATAGGAGACTGAACAGTTCTTAGCATTTGCTAATGTCAGTGGCAAGCAGATGTGTGGTCAGTTTTTTCCATCAGTGCCATTATGTAAGTTTGACAACAATGTAGCATGGGGTGGTTTTAGCAGTGTTGACATTGCATGACTTTTATTTCTCACCTTAACTCTGACTATCACTCATTCTGATAATTTAAACAGCCCAATCCTGGGCAAGTTGCAGTGGCCGGCCTAAATGGCTGGCCGCTGCATCTTGCGCAGGATGCAGCCTGCGCTGCGGTTGTGCTGCGCTTGCGCTTGGGGGAAGGGAACATTTCACAATTGTGCAAATGTTGTATTTATGAATAACACAATAATGTTATATATCATTCGATGTGTACTTTCATGATGAATGCAATGAAATAAACAATTTTGAATTATCTGTATTCTATCAACAGTTATGGCCAAATAGCCGGAAAAATAAAACAACTGCCTTATATACCGGTAACAAAAAATGGATTTTCTTCACTCAAAACAGACCAATGAGACTGATTGTTCTGAGAGCTGAGTTGGTAACTGATTTGTTGGGTGACCTGTACTGTTATAGATTAAAATAAATACAGTTTTAATGGGGGTGACACCATGAGTTACTGGACCAGGTGACACCAACCATAGTGACACCACTGACTAGGAGTAATCTGTAGAAATACATAGCCCTGCCTGATGGGCAACTTTTGTAGAACCCAGCTCAGCACAACCTTGTTTCTCACGTGGTGACGCACCGAGCTCTCTCCCCGGGTGACGCAAACCCTAGTGACACCTCTGAATACTGCAATACATTATTCCCTTCAATAGAGTATGTAAAAAAAAAGTTCACAGACCTTATCTTTGATGCCCCCCACCAAAGCTTTTCTATGGTTCTGTTTCAAATGATTTTCATCTTTGTCAAAGAAATAGAATGATGATTGAAAGAATAGGGCATTCCGATTTGGGTTAGATAGTGGAGCAAGGGCATGGAAGAAACAAGAAGCAAGAGAGGAAAGTACAGTAAAATTCCAGTCTGGGACCTAATTGCCCAGCTCTCCTGATAGGCTGGCATCAAAATTATCCAGAAGCACTCCCCAGCTGGGGAACAGACTCCCAACCTAGCCAGCCCCTGCACAGATGCAGTCACATCTGGTTCAGTGATGGATGGCATCACTGAGATAGGCTATGGAAGCTGCTTGGGGACGATAACCGGAGTGTCTTGGCAGTAATGTAAGTAGCAATCCCTTTGCTAGAACCGGGCAGTGATGTAAGTAGTGACGTGAGATCTGGGGATCATTGAGAGCGGGATAGCACCTCTTGATATAGTCTGGCATATCTGATAATTTGGTATCACCTAAATCTCAAAAGTGCCAGACTGTTGGAGTTTTACTGTCATTCTTATTTATTTTTTTAATTTACTTACTTAAAAGATTTATATCCTGTTTTTTCCTAAAAAGATCAAAGCGACTACCGTCTGTCTTACTGAAAACAGAAAGCTGTGCAAGGAAGTCAAGGACCCTTCCTGAGGGGCGTAACGTGGGTGAAGCCTGAGGAGCAGCTGCTCTGGGGGGGCCAGAGGGGTGTGTGCAACCCTCAGGCTCCACCACTTAATGCCTGCCCTCACATTTGGCTTGGGACACGAGGACAGCCATTTGCAGAACAGAGCCCGCAGCACTGTTTCCCAGGCTGCAGGGCAGGAGGACTCTTCCCCACCCACCCTACAGCCTGGGAAACAGCGGCATGGCTCCGCCGTGTGCATTGAGCTGTTTCCCAGGCTGCAGGACGGGCAGGAGAGAGTCTTCCCGCCCGTCTTGCAGCCAGGAAACAGCTCTGGAAGTGACATCATGTGATGTAAGGTGATGCCACTTCCAGGGCGCAGCAAGCTCCCGTGCTCTGGGCGCCACAGGAGCTTGTTACACCCCTGCAGGCTGGGCCTTTGGCAGATATGTACAAACACCCTCTTTCCCCCCTCAATCTTCATTGCACACCGCCCACATTATGAAGGTTTTCTTCTTAGCAACTCTGAGAACTAGAAACATGTTCTTTAGAGGAACAGAATATATCTGAGATTCTCAAGATGCGAAGCTTCTGCACTAGACAATAGATTCTATTCTTGTACAGTACAATGAACCAGCATATGTACAAAGTACTAACAACCTTGCTTATACGTGTTGCTTAATAGTTGAAATACTCCTGATTATAATTTGTCGCCATTTTATATAATCATGTTTTCACAATAATGAATTTATTCAGTTTTTCTGAATGAAACATTGCCAGGAGGAAAGGCTTATGTCGGGGAGGGGGGAGTGTAAATGGTACATGTTTGTGTGCTGGCAGTAAGAAGATTTAGCTTTGTATATGAAAGAAATGCTTAAAATCTTCTCTTTAACATTTAATGTTAGAAGTTTTATCAGTGACTTTTTCCTGATTTGCAAGGGAGCATCTGGAAATGTCGTGTGAGCAGTACATCATATCTTGGTGATGCTGTCACTGTGAGACGTGGCGGAACAAAAACAAAAGACATGACAAATTGTGTGTTCCCCCCCCCCATAATTAGCCAAAATATCTCAGTATGAAGCAAAGCATGGCTCTTAATTATTAAGAGGCAGGCGGGAAGCTATTTTTTTTAATGCAATCGCCTTTCTCCCCACCACCCCCTCCCAATAATTATACTTGCAATGGAGAATTATATTTCCGTCAGATGCAGCAGACTGAACGCCCAGTCCCCAGTGTAGCAATTAATATTTCACACCTGCTAAGCAGAGCGGTGGCAGAAGGAGAGAGGGGAATAGCATTGAAAAGGGGAGATTGAACCGTGAGGGTCCAAGGTTTTTCAAGTGCGAAGTCGCAAAAAAGTAAATTCCTTTTGTCACACAGTGAACAGCGAGGTGATTCCATTGTTATTGAAACTTGGTCAGTGGGAGGGGACATAGTAAAAATGAATGTCTGTGAAATAATGATTTGGGAGAAAATAGCCTGTGAGTTGCATCATCTATTAGAATGAGAGAAAAAGAAACATCAACTCAGAAAGGAAAAGAAAAACCTTCTGAAGGTTTGTGAAGCCCTCACAGTTGCCTGCTTCAGTTTACCACATTCTCTGAATGCATTAACAATTGAATACCACTCTTTTCTCATACTCCCCATCTTTGTCTATATATTGTACTTTTTCACTCCATGTTATATAGATGTGCTGCAACCTCATCAAGTGACAATTCACACCTTTTGGGAGTTTGTACTCCACAGAATGCTGAAGGGGGAAGCCCCCAAATAGGCCATGTGAACAGGCCCACAGATGACAGTGCAATCCTGTTGATTGCACTGTCAGAACAGCGCAATCCTGTCAAACCTTGGAGCAGCAGAACAATTGTTCCGCTGCTCCAGGGTGTCACGAACACGCTGTAAGGCACGTTTCCGACACCGAGAAAGTAAGCAGTGCTGGCGGAGAGGCCGACACTACTCACTCTCCGCCAACCACAGGACACCACCGGCAGATGGACGTAAGTCCTGCGCCGGATGGTGGTGGGGCGTGGGGAGGACAGAACAGGGTGGAAAGGGGGGGTGACTGGCCCGTTGGACCTAGGAGGAGGAGGGATCCTTGGTGGTGCGCTCCATCAAATCCTATTCCCTGTCCCAGGCCTGGCGAGCCCTACACGGGCTCCTCAGATTTACGCTGGCCATTTTGCTAGTGCACATCCGAGGAGACTCATAGGTGCAACTGGGGCATTATCCAGGGGAAAGGGATGAACATCCCTATACCCCAAGGTATGCTCCAGCTGCACCAGCTCTGGCCTGATCCTGCCTAGGATCCAGCGCTGCGTGCTTTTGCATGCTGCGGTGGTCCTAGACAAAGAGTGGGCTGTAAATTCACAGCAGCAGAGCAGCAGAGTCTCATCAGTAGGGCCCCACATTGTCATGATCAATATATGGCCATAATAGGGAGGCCCCACACTGGTTGAATTGCCCTGGGTCTGCACCCTGCCCTCACCCTTCCAGGGACAGCTCTGCATGGCAGGTTTCCTCACACTGGTGCAATTCTGGTTCACATTGTTTCTCATGCATTTGTAGTTAGCATCTGGGGGAAGTGGGGGAAGTGCAAATTTGCATTCAGCACAGAACAAAGATCCAGAAGAATTAAGGGTTCCTCTGCTGTTGTTAGCATTGTCATGATGTGTTCTGGGATATTTGAATCTATTTATATTTATTTTTAGATTTTTATCATACTGTTTAACTGGTGTCCCCTAAGTGCCTCACAACATTTATAAAATGACAGCAAATTCCATTATAAACCGTTACAATTTAAAAACTAAAACGATAAAGGAAATGGGCCCGTGGTGAACAGAAAGTTAGAATAGATTGAAAGACAGAATTTTAAAATGCTAAGTGCATTTAAAAAACCACCATAGGGAATTAATACTTTGAACATGCTGGAGGAGAGCAGCAGAAGGGCAGGTTTTAACTGAGTCAGGAGCAGATGTGTGATGGTGCCTTCACCATGCCTCGCTCGCTCTCCAGATTCTCTCACACAGGGCAGTTGGTAGTGATGAGATCAGTCCCTGTAATGAATGGACTGGTCTTCTCCCAGTTTGCACCAGACATAGTTTGGAAGACCTGGAGTATTTTTCAGAATGTCCTCCAGATGTTCAGCAAAATACTCCAGCCCCAAATTGGGTCTAGGGAAGTTGGGTCTTCTAGGGAACTTGTGTTCCGCCATCAGAAATGACACAGCACCATTGCAAATAGTGCACTGCTGCTGAGCACAAAGGAGTTTCCAGCAAAAACAGCCAATGGTTCCCTGCATGCACCAACAGCTCACCGAGGCTGCACCAGAGCAGGATGCATGCTATGGAGCGGCGCAGGATAAGATTGGGCTGTGAATCAAATAGAGGTGACAAGAACTGTTATATTTCTCAAACTCATTTCATGAGTTTCCACACTCAAACTCATTTCATACAGTGTGCCGAAACACATTCAAGCTTAGGGCTGGAAGTGACATCATTAAGCCGGAAGTGATGTCATTAAGTATATGATGGCCAGAAATAAAGCACTTTGTTCTCACCTAGGAACTCATTAGCTGCAAATTACAAAAAAGAAAATATGCAAATCGTGATCATATTTTCAAGATATGGGACAGTCCAGTTATCACACGGGCCACCCTTTAGCAGTGCAGCTTCTGCCGAGGCATCACTTTGAAGCTCAGCAGCTGAGAGGTGCTCTGTGAAGTGATGCCTCGGTAGAAGTGGTGCTGCTGAAGTGGTGCTGCTGTTAATAACTTCCATGAGTGCTTCCTGCCTCTACCCTCATTTCTTTGTGTTGACATATGGTGGTGGCAGTGGGGAGGGGTCACAGTGACCATCTCTGCTGGGTCCTGAATACAGACATAAACATGCTTAACAGTTTATGTGACTGAGCAGCAGATTTGGGTGGGCACCAACAGTTTCTGGCGGATCTAGGGGTGCATCCCAGAACAAAAGCTATCAATTCTCCTCAGATGCACAGCTTAAAAAACAACAGCTGAGGGAGGAAAATACCCTTACTTAAAAAAAAAAACCTGGTCTGAAAGCAATTTAAAACAAAAAAACTGGCCAAGCCATCGTTTTTTCTGCTCACTTGGTAACCCTTACTTGGAGGGAAAAGCTAGGACTCCTGATTGCAGCAGTTCTGTTAATAACTTCCATAGCCTCTGAACTCAGAATGCATGGTGGGACAGCTGGGTGCTGTGCTATAGCCTCACTAGTTACAAAAATACAATTCCTCCTCAACTCCTGTTGTTACTAAGGCAACCATTTCCCCCCAATAACGTTGGGATACTGAATATTTCACGTCTCTAAATAAACTCTCCCAGGCACTCTCTGCCTATTCTGTTCACTAGTGTCTTCAGCAACAAAGTCAGTCAGCAGGAGGGGTGACTGGCTGCCATGCACAAGGACATTTTTTTCTTCCAACAAAAACATCTGGCTCCTTGGCTGGCAAGTGCCACAAAAGAGTCACAATGTCCACAGAGGCCATCGCAAACTGGGGAGGCTCCCCTCTCTTGGAAGCGCCTCACTTTTTGTATCACTGAAATTTGCTCAAAGTTTTATCTTGCTTCTGCTAAAGAATGCTAATACTGTGTTGATTCTCTCTCTCTCTCTCTCTCTCTCTCTCTCTCTCTCTCTCTCTCTCTGTGTGTGTGTGTGTGTGTGTGTGTGTGTGTGTGTGTGTGTGTGTGTGTGTGTACACACATGCACGCACCCACTGGAGGTCTGTTCTTCCTTCTTCATAGATGGATAGGACAGGGAAAATGTCTCATTTCTTACACATTTTGCACATTTTTGGTGTTCATTTTGCAGAATATCCTTTGAATCATGAGGTGCCTCACTAAACCAGATTTTGCTCCTGCTTGTGAAATAAGACACTTTTAACTTTATTCTCAAAGTGTGTTTTTAAAGCACAGAGAGCTCTCTCATAGGAGGAGCAAAGCAGACCATTGAACCAGTGTATGATTTGCTATCCAGGACATCAGTCCAGCCTACTTTCTCAAGAACCATGCAGCTTGCAGGTCAAAACAGCTCCTATCCTCTTGGTAGTTCTGACTTACATATTCTTTTCCTCAGGGAACTGTGCAAATGTCAGAAGAGAGTCATCCATGGAAGCAACCTTTCACCGGTTACTAGCTGGATGCCGAGTGATTTCTTGGACGATGCCACAAAAAGCAGTTGCTTGTAATATTTAAACTTTTGTCTGAGTGATGAAGGTTTGCTCAGCATCTTTGAAGATAGGTGGTTGGGATCATAATGCAATACTGCATGCTCATGATCACTGAATATTGATTAATATTAGCACTGCCTTCAGCATACTTTAACCTTACAGCGCAATCCACTCTAACAGATGCACCGGCACAGCGCATCCATAGGAGGAGCCTGGGCTGGTGCAAAAGCCTGTGCTGGCCCAAGTGTGCCTCCAGATGGAGCAGCACGTACTGGAAAAGTTAAGTTTCGTGATGAGCAGAGCGAGGATGTAACAGGGAAGGGGGAGGGCAGGGAGAGGTGTAATGGGGCAGGGAGTAGGAGGATCAAGCCCAGGAGAGGGGATTGATAGCAGCAGCATGCACCAGATCCTATCCCCCTTCCTGGGTCTGTTTTCACTACACGGATAGGCTCAGATTTGGCCATTTGGCTCATGCATATCCGAGTAGACATGTTACTGCGGCTGGGGCTTTCCCCAGGGCAAGGGCCCGAATGTCCACTTACATCAAAGAGACCTCCAGCCCACAAAATCCCCACACATGATGGAGTGCAGCCCGTGCTGGTCCTGCTGCATCGCTGCGTGGGAACTTAGGGTGGATTGGGCTGTTAAATTCATAATGTAGTCATTGTGTTGACAAGAGTGATAAAAATGCTTTTGTTATTCTTGCTATATAAGCGTATGGACAAAATGAGGATTCACATCTGCACTACTGGTTTAGAATATGGAAATGAAGTGTAGTCATTATTTTGGATGATTTAATCCAAAATTAAAAGGTATGTTCTAGTAGTGTATGCACGCTAGCACTTGGGAATGAACCTTGTTTTCAGGAATTACTGATATTATCCCAGGGGATTTTCTGGATGGAGGCATTTAGATACATGGAAGCCACTGTCTCATAGGTACATCCCATAGCACTACTATAATAGTTAAAAACCAACCACCACATGGGTGGAGCCAATTGCACAGAGCCTTACTAACTGATTGCTGACCCCATCCCAACTTGGCAGTGATGGTTGGGGAAAGACCAGTTTGCCTCATCCATGCAGTGGTGGGTCATACAGCAGTGTTATGAAACGGGCACATGGAAAACCACCATTTTTAACAGTTATATTACATTGCTTCCTATAATAACACTGTTTCACAGAGGCGTCGCTATGCGGCCCTCAGTGACGTCACCACCAGAAGTGACATCACTGTCCCTGCCACTAAACATCCCTTCAGAGGCGCAAGGCAGGGTAGGTGGGCCAAAACAATCGCTGTCCCCGCCGCTGCCACCCGCTCATCCGGCCGCCGAAACGGCATGATTTATGCCCCCCGCTGCCCGCTTTGTCCCCTCTGCATGCCACCCAGGGGTCCACCGCTCCCTCCGCTTCCGCTATTTCATCTTTGTCCTGAGTGTAATTTTGACAGTATTATAAAACATGAATTATAAAAAAGAAAAATCCATAAAACTGTTCAAAGGTTTGGTACAGAAAAGTTCATCTCTCTGCATTGAGAGTGGTGCATTCTGGCGAGCATGGGGCTAATCATCACTTGCTACCAGAAAATGTTTCAGGAGCGGAAACAGCAGGCAAGGCACCCTGGATGTCTTCTTCAACAAGATGCCTGTTAATTACCAAAGATGACTCACAACCTAGCTCGTCCTCTCATCATCTTCCACCACTGCAAGGTAGGAGGGGTGGCAGCAGCAGCAGGGAAATTACAGTACATAGGAGGCTCTGACCTAATGCACACAAGTACAATATACCATGAGCAAATCTACATTGGAACAGTATTATAAAGACCTCCCATGGCGCTTTTTCACACACTGTTTCAGCACTCTGTTTTCCTGGAGCTTGCAAACTCTTGAGGCTGGTGCGGTATCTTCCAGCTAGGCAAGGAACATCTGCTCTCAGATTCTCCGTTACCAGAGTGGACTGGAGAACTAGGGATGGGAAGAAATGTGTGGTACAAGAAGGAATAGGAGGAAATTGCCATTCCTTTATCTCTACTCCCCCCCCAAATAATATTATCTTATACCTTGCTCTCCTCAAGCACCTTAATGGTGCCTCATGTTTTTATTTACCCCACATATTCCTATAAGCTCTGTGTCACAGCTGGCATATTGTCTATTTCACCAAAGATATTTTTTAACCCGGGTGTTTCCAGGTTAGTGGCACAGCAAGGAACTGAACCCAGCTCTCCCTGTCTGGTACCCTAGGCACACTGAACCAGCACCTTTTCACACTCTAAACATTTTATTCTGCTGCTTGTCAGCATCAATCCACTGAGATGTGATCTGTCATTGCTGGTTCAATTCTTTTTGTCCTAGCTTCTGCTCAGTGGGTGCTCTTGTGCAGATGGCCACAGCTTGGGAGGAGAAGCAGAGCTGTTGGTGGCTTGTTGTCTTCTTTCATCTGAGGAGGTTGCTGCATCTCTGCCATTTGAGGACTAGCTGTGATAACCTCCAGCAGAGGCACACCGTTATTTTCCACTCTGCAGGTTCCAATAATAGGATTTTCAGTCTGTCTTCTGTGCTAATGTTCTCTTGCTCCATGGGAGAGAATCCTTCCCACCCTCCAATCCAGTGAAATGCTCTTCAGCATGTTTGCATCCATCTCGGTTTTCAGCTGAGCAAATGGGCATCTTGTGGCCTCCTCCTATTCCTGCAAGCCTTGGTAGAATTGTTTTGCTCACGCCAGTGTTGCAGTTTGCTTCACTTTAGCCCAACACTTACTTTCCTTCCTAATTCTAGGAAGTCAGATTGTAACCCCATTAGCAGCCAGCAATTCTACAGCTTAGCAGAAGGAGATGAAAAGAGAATGAGGCTGCTTCCATCTGCCTGCCTGGCCCAACAACCACACGGTCCTTCCCCTCTCAGAATGTGTTGGTTTTTGTCTTGATTAATCATACAAACCCTGATGTATATTGACAAACTCACTTACTGTAATGTTTAGCTTGAGGACTCGATTAATGAGAACCTTCCAGCTTGTTCTCCTGGTCTCCTCTGGTGGGCTTGGCCACACTCCTCACTTAACCATCTCTATCTCAGCCCATTTCAGCCCATTTAAATTTCAGCCCATTTAAAGGAACCTTATCCTCACTTCTCCTCATTTGTATTAACAAAACAGAACAATACTCTACCCCGCCATACACAACAACAATGCATAGGGTGAAAAGTAGAGGAAAACAACTGTCAAGAACAGTAAATGGGAGCGCAACCCCCCCCCGAGAACACAATCCTGAGGTGTGCCGTGGCGTAAGGCACATTTGCGATGACTCTAGAGCAGGGGTGGGGAACCTATTTGGGGTGGGGGGCCATTTTCCCATGGGGAAAATTGGCTGCGGGTCGGCCATAAGGCCGGCCGAAATTTTTGCCCCCCCACCGCAAATTTGACACCCCCCCCGCGAATTTACAGGACCCACCCACCCACCACCCACCACCCACCGACGCGTCACCTCGGCGCCTCCTCCTTTTAAAATCGGCCTTCCTGGACTTGCGCAGAGCGCAGCTGAGGCCAAGATTGCCCTCTTGGCCGGCATCGTGCTCTGCGCAGGTCCAGGAAGGCCGATTTTAAAAGGAAGCGGTGCGGGAAGGCGGCGGAGCCTCCGGTCGCGGTCCGGATCGGGCTGGTCCAGTGAGGGCCGGACCGGATCGTCCCGCGGTCCTGATCCGGCCCGCGGGCCGGAGGTTCCCCACCCCTGCTCTAGAGTAAGGGCCACCGGCGCTAGGCTGGCAGCCTTTACTCTGCCCCGGCGGCCGCATGGGCGGTCCGGATGGCGAGGGAGTGGGGCCATTGGCCGTGCCGGCCCGGGAGGGCCATATCTGCCATATCCCAGTCCCCAGTCAGCGTGGCCATTACATAGCTGGCGGAAATCCAAGGAGGCCCCCTTCCCCCAAGTAGACCTCTGGGCTGCTGCAGAGCAGCCCGGAACAGGGATAGGATCCGGCGGCCGGCCCTGGGCCTCCCACCAGATAGGTAGGATTGCGCCGTAAGTCCTGGAGGGTCCTCTATGCCCTCAAAACATTGATTCACTTTCCTATGAAACACTTCAGGAAAATACTACAATCCAAATGGAAGTCTTAAAAATTACCTTCCAAACAGTGTGCTAAACATGAATAATTGTGCAGTGCATTTTGTGGGAAGCACCTGCCAAAATCCACACATGGCATCCAGGGTAGTGAAATATTTTGCCGCTGCTAGTTCACTCAAGATTTGAAAAATGTTTCCTCTTTACACACACATGTAATTGTTTAGGGTCTAAACATTGGTGAAGAGTCACCATCCTATTCCTCTACAATCAATAAGAGTAAAGCCATTTGGGAGGCTTTTCTGTAATTTGCAAGTCAACCAATTTATACAGTTCACGGTTCAGGTTTATATATAATGCTAGACAGTGGCGTCGCGACGACGCGCGACACCCCTGAGCGGGGGCGCGCGTCACCCTTAAGGGGGAGGCTCCGCCCCCACGCGTGACGTCACGCGCAGGAGCGGAGCGCCCTCCCCGCTCCGTTTTCGGCTCATTTTGGAGCCAAACGGAGGCGAGGGCGGGCGGGCCCACCTGCACCGCGAAATTGTAAGTAAGGGGCATCGCGCATCACCCCTATACGCGCGACGCCCCCCGACGGCCCGCCCCCCCGCTTCCCCCCGTCGACGCCAGTGATGCTAGAGAAACATTTCTGAGAGTATGAATAGTTGGTCTATTTGGTGCAATCAGTTGTATATTATATTCCCTCAAAAACATCAGTGAAATGATCCTCTACACATTTTTTTCCTCAAGAGCACACGTTTTTGGGATTATGCCCAGTGCTTTATATGTTTTAAGCCCCAATATAAGTGGCTTATCATCATGCACAATGATAAGCAAGGCATTTTGAACGTTGCTTTCTCATTTAACTTCCCGTTCGCAGGTATCCACAGCTGGTATACTCCCCCCGCCCCCCTACTCTTACTTTCACTTTTGTCCCTGTAGCTGGGTTGCTTCTGTAACTCAGCTGTGACATTTCTGGTACTGCATTAGTTTGTGCACCAGTGTCCAAGTTAAAATTCACTGCACTGTCACTAGTCTCTAATGTAATATTCCAGTTCTTTGATTTTTTTTTTTTTGCTGTAAACTAAGTATTAATGTAGAACACTTCATCTGAGGCAGAGTCTTCTTCCCCCTGCAACACTGTGTGCACACTCTGCAGTTTTTTCTTTCAATTTCTCTTGCTGTCTGCTAACTCTAGCAAAATGCCTCATCTTTTGTCATTTGTTGCAAATGCGTCCATAAGTCCAACAGTGTTCTGGTACATGTATGCTGTACATCATGCTGTTTAGGAGGCAGAATGGGGGAAGGAGGAGGCGGATCCCGGCGGCACCAACTTGTTTATCACTATATTATACTTAGGCTTTTTCTTAGTTAGTGAAAGGTATTAAACAAATAATCAGCTTGAGGCCTGCACAGTTCAAAAAGGAAAAGGAAAAAAAGAGCTACCTTCCTCTTATCTGGCTTCTTCTGGCTTCTCCACAGCTCTCTTGGCTTCTGGGAAGAAATCAAACTGCTGTTTAAATCTTCTCCAGTTGTCTGTAGCATGAGAGAGACATACATCCAGACATATGGCTAGGGAGACATAAGGGACTCTCCAGTGCTCTATTTTGGCTGCAATCCTATACACACTTTTCTGGGAGTAAGTTCCATTGAACACAAGAGAACTTACTTCTGAGGAGACATGAATAGGCTTGTGCTGTTTGTTTCTTACTCTTTCCAGCTTCACACTGTAGATCTGTACCTCACTCCTGGTACCCTCTGTTTTTTTGTCTTTTTAGTTCAAGCACTGTTTTATCTTGACAACAAACAGTTTATTGTAATGTTTAACCAGATAACTCCATTCTCCTGGTGTCCTCTGATGGATTTCACCTCACTTAACAACGTCAACTGATTTTCTTTCAGTTCACTTCTTAAAGAAACCTTGTCTTCACAGAATCCATCAGCAGCCAGCTTTGGGGGGGGGACGGGGGACGGGACTGGGAGGCACTAAGGCCTGTTAGCCTGCTTTGACTTACTATATTTCCTTTATAAACTGCCTTGAGTTTTTATGTTGAAAAGGAAAGGCAGAATATCAATATACCGGTAATATGTATTTATATTTATTTATTAAAGTAACACAACCCAATAAAAAAGATTTTTTTTTTCTGGTGTTTCGGAAGTTAGAACTATTCTTGGGTATATTTGGATGGCTTCTGACAGATATAAATGTGGATGACCCACTGGGGCTGTTTGTTTTAATTATTTTAATTGTTTTAATTCTTGATTTTAAATGTATACATGTATTTTAATGTTTTTATTGTAAGCCGCCTTGGTTGCCCTTGTGGGAGAAAGGCGGGGTATAAATTCTATAAATAAATAAATAAATAAATAAATAAAATATTTGGGGGCTGATTCCAAAAATGGCATCAGTTTTGCTCTGTCAGCTCTACGCAAATCCACCTCTTTACAGCTTAAAGTTGACAAGATTTTGTGCATGTCGGGAGTGTGTCCTTTCTGTTGCTGCTTCCCATAGCCTGTGAAGTACATGTGTGTAATATAATAACCTCAGAAGCCTGCAAAATGCAAGTTCCTTCAGATGTCCTGGCATGCCGTTCGCTTTCAGAGCAAGCATATCCACTAAGGAGCAACTGGGGTTTCTCACCTCACTCCCAAATCCTCAACTGGTGACATTAATGTTTAACTTTAACTACATTCCACGTGACCTCAAGGCACAAAGGCAAAGAGGCCATCCATGGGAATTTTGTAAGCAAAGCCATTGTGCCTGGGTGTCTTTCCCAGATGGAGCATCTTTGACATACAGAAGTCATTTGGCAGAACTGCAAGATCAGGCTGGATCACCAAGTTGTTCCCATCACTCTTGACGTTGCCCAGAAATATCTCATTGGTCTCCCTGTACCTGGCTCTTGACAATCTCTGTAGCAGTCAGGGCTCATCAGCTGTCATTGTGATGCTAGACTGTGCTTGCAGCAAGGTGGCTGGAGAGAGCAGAAACAGAATAAACAGGGCCCTTTGCTTCATGATAGGTGTCTAGAAGGGGAAGTCTTCTGGGCCTTTTTTCCTACTGCAGCATCATAACTGCCATCATATAGCTTTTGATGGCAGCTCTCATTAAATGCCCCCACCCTCATATGTTTTTCCCAGGCTACATTCAGCTGCAGATAGACATGAAGGGAGAAACAAAGGTTCTAAACAAAGCCAAGTTTCCCCCCCTGATGCAAAAGGTGATCTCGGAATTGTATTTTGAAATGGCTTTCCTCCCAGTGAAAGCCAGCTTGATGCTTTCTGACAGCTATGACAGGCCTCAAATGAGACAATTAATATTTCACAGCTGCCAGATTTAGATAGTCACAAGAAAAGGGGGTGTGCGTAAGTTTGGAGGGGAGAGTTTATTTAAAATTCACAAACAAAAACAAAAGACACAAATGTGGATTACTTTGGCTATTTAAAAAGTTGGTTTTAAAAAATCACTGCCCATCTCAAAAACATCTTTATACTTTTCCTCATGTTCAGTTCTTACCTCTTTAGTGAGAGCTAGTACAGTTATGAGTATGAGCTGTGAGCTGAAACACCCTCAATTCAGGTCTTTCCTTGGCCAATTCACTAGGTACCCTTGGGTAAGCAACAAGTCTTTCACCCTCAAACTCGCCCCCACCCAACTCAGTTTCCAATACTGGCAAAACAAGACTGGCTTACCTTACAGGGTTGTTGTAAAAATTGTAGGTATGCTGTATGAGAAGTGGTTTGAATCCCTGAAATGTGCTAAATAAATGATGATGATTGAAGCCAGATGCAAGGTGTGGAAAGAAATGACAACTCACACACTTCCAAATTTCAGAAGCATAAGATATGGGAAGATTTTAAATTGCACCCCTCAAACATCGTGAGACTTAGGCTGCAATCTTTTACACATGTTCCTGGGCATAAAACCCATTGAATGTTGGTTCCAATCTCCCCAAAAGTCCGCTGGCGCAAGTCTGAGTAGACCCATCCAGGTCTTGGAGGCTTGTTCCCTTATCCAAAGCAGGACTGCCCCCCACACAGGATGCAGCGCAAGCCTTTTTGGCACTGCTGCATCGGTGGGGGGAAGGATAGGATTGGGCTGTAGATTTCTAAATCATGGCTTCCTGATTCTTACAGTCTCTTCTAGATCTCTTTCCAACCTCTTCTTCCTAAAGGTCAATCCAGCAGGCAAAGATTCCCCTCCCATTTAACTGGTAATTGTCTCATATGTGAATTTTCTGAAGAGCTTCGCCCCAATCCTCCTTACCTATACTGTTTTGTCATATAAACTAACCCAACATAATGCTAAACCAAATGGATTCATGATAGAATTACCTGAGGTCTCATCATCAATTATGAGCTGGAACTGCTCTTAGCTATCATAACATTTTACAACTTTGCCCTCTTTTTTTCCTCTGCACCTGATTTGTACCAATGTCAGTAGTGCCACCTACATCCACTACAGCTGCCTCTCTCAGTAGTGGAGGATATATATGTGCTGCTTATAGAATGGACACCAATTCTGATCCCAGGAAAAGATTCCATGCAATCAGAGGATGAGACGGATAAGTCTGAGGAGGAGGAGGCAATCAGGAATCTCCTGCGCGCAGACCCAGGAGCAGTGACGTAGCTAGCCGCCGCTGCACCTCCCGTGACATCGCTAGCCCCACCCCGCCCCCGCTAGCGACAGCACCCTGGCGGCATTATGATAGCGAAAATGCCCCCCGGCGGGAACAACGCCGGGAAAAGACCAGTGGGCGCCTGGGCAGGTAGGCAAAACCTTTGCAGCACCGCAAGCTGCGTGGCGTTTTTTGGCCGCCGAATTGTCGCCGCCATGTGCTGCCCCATCATTTCCTCCGCTACTGCCCAGGAGGGTTCTCTGGAAACCCCTGTGAAGGAATTGATCTCAGCATTCCCTCCATTACTTAAGAATACAGGCCTACTCACAAGAACATAAGAACATAAGAAGAGCCCTGCTGGATCAGGCCAAAGGCCCATCTAGTCCAGCTTCCTGTATCACACAGTGGCCCCACCAGATGCCTCAGGGAGCACACAGCCAACAAGATAACCTGTTTCCTGCTGCCACTCCCCTGCACCTGGCACAGAGAAAACCTACTTCTAAAACCAGGAGGTTGCTTATGGTTCCATAAGAGTTATCCATTCTAACTCTCCCTCCACTCAATTTTAGTGCATGTCCCCTGGTTCTGGTGTTGTACTCCCTCCTCAGATTCAGAGAACTCCTAGGAGAAACCAACAAGACAAGCATGGTTTCTCTCTTACCTTGGGAGTCAACATTTGAGAAACCAGGCATAGGACATTTAAGTCACAATAGCCTTTCTAGGAGATGGGGTGGAGCAGCTAAATAAACCCCCAGACAACCACACGTCTCTGCTGGAACAATATCTGGGTCTGCCTGAAATGCTTTGTCTGGCCCAGTCTGTTCTGTAGCTCCCTTAGAGCTGACTTGCAGCCTGATCCTACCTAAGATGCGGTGGCCGGCCTAAAGGGGCAGCCGCTGTATCCTAGTCGGGATGTGGGCTGTGCTGGTGTGGCCCAGGCTCACCTCGGTGAAAGAAAATGTTCATCCCCTTCCCCTGGTGTAAGTGCCGGAGGCCCCAATGGGCCTCCTTGGATGCACACACCAGCTCTTTAGCTGGCATGCATCCGGGGAGGCTGTGTAAGGCCAGCCCGGCATGGGAAGGGGTGTTGGATGTCAGCCAGAGGCGTCGCTCCGGTAGGGGCGGGGCCGTAAGTATCGCTCCGTCCTAGACCCTTTACCGAGCGAGCAGGAGACGGCCCCGCCCCCTCACTGTCGGAGCCATCCCGTGCGGAGAAAGCAGCAGGCTGCCTGCTGCTTTCTCCGCACGGGATGGCTCTGACAGTGAGGGGGCGGGGCCGTCTCCTGCTCGCTCGGTAAAGGGTCTAGGACGGAGCGATACTTACGGCCCCGCCCCTACCGGAGCGACGCCTCTGATGTCAGCGCAACCCAGCATCGATATCCCCGCCCCCTCCGAGGCCGGGCCAACCAATGGCCCCCTCCCTCACCAGTCACCACCCCTGCCAGCCCTCCCACCACCCGGCGCAGCACTCACCAGCGTCTAACGCAGTGGAGGCCCTCCGGTGGCATTGTCAGTAGTGCTGGCCTCCGCACCAGCGCTGCTTACACTAGAGGAGCCGCAAAAGTGCCTTAGGGTACTTTTGTGACTCCTTAAGCCAGCAGAGCACTTGCTCTGCCGGCCTATATTTGCACAGGATTGCACTGTTGGTCTTGACTTTGGTTACCTGCAGGAACCCCTGAATCCTTGGAGGCCCAACACACCTGAGTAAGCGCACACCATGTCTTCACTCTCCTTGTGCTATAAGATGACTGTGCCCAGAGCAGGATAGCACCAAATGCTTTATGTGTCCAATGGATGGAGTAGCTACGCACAAACTAAAAAGAGAAAATGAAATGCACCACTTGATAACTCATGAGTAAGAACAGAAATAGGTTGAAGTAGAAAAAACATTTTTCTGGATGCCAAACGCAAGTCAACTTATCAGAGCCATGACATTGACAAAGAGAGAATAATTTAAGGCTGTTTATAGTAGGGACTGGGAAAGACTGCAGACATGACATCATGGCACCCTGCGTCAGGACTGAACAGGGATGATAAATGTCAGGAATGACAAGAATTGAATTGCTACATGGCAGGGGAAAGAAAAGAGAGAGGCTGGGCAAATGAAGAAAGCAAAATAAAGTCTGGCATGCTCTTTTTCTCCCTGCAGTGCTAACAGAACGGTGAGTCCTCAGAAATAGTGTAGTACTACAGAAACCAAACACCTGACACCACCTCATCTCTTGGCTAGTGTTATCAGATAGCTGGATAGCGTATGGCACTGTCTTGCCTCTTCATACTCCAAAGCTCTTACTGTCACTGGTGCCATTCAAAGTGGCTAGGGAATTCCATCAAGATATGGAAGGAACCATAATATCTCTGTTCCTCCTTTTGAGCACTATTCTCACTATTTGATATCTCCTTCCTCTTCATTGTGGTTGTTGTTACATGGTCAATATTTTATTTCCTTCTGTTTCAAGGCATGCCAGAGACACACATTTATACATGTGTACTTGGAGCTGAGTGTCTGCCAGGACCAGGACAGCAAGGGCAAGACCAATAATGTGGCTCATCTTACCTCTGCCTAACCACCTTCCCCAGGGCTCCATCATGAGTCAATCTTAGCCATACAATTCCCCTGTCTAATTTAAGGTGTAAGTGAGATAGTTCAGCAAGGCTCCAGTTTTGAATCCCCTTTTTGGTTGAGTACTTGAATAAGGGCGAAATCCAGCATAGCCTTCTGGCGCCGGAGCAAGCGCTCCGGCACTGGAAGCAGTCACAAATGTGCCATAAGGCACGTTTGCGCCGACTTGGGAGTAAGGGATACCGGCGCAAGGCCGGCCTCCCTCACTCCATCGCCAGACTGAGGATGCGGCCACCGGAGGCAGGTAAGGCTCCTGCCGGCAGCCGCATGGGCAGTCTGGGCAGCAAGGGAGGGGGGCCATTGGGCGAGCCGGCCCAGGAGGGGGCGGGGATGGGGTCGACCATATCCCCGTCCCCGCTCGGCCGTTACACGGCCTCCTCCTACTTCCGCTAGTTATTTAGCTGGTAGAAATCCGAAGTGGTCAATAGGGCCCTGGTTTACACCCAGGGAAGGGGACAAATGTCCCCCAAGTAGACCTACGGCCCACCGCATGGCGGGCTGCGGTGGGTGATGGGATCCGGCGGGCGGCCCTGGGCGGCCCGCCAGATCCTTACGCTGGATTTGGCTGCCCATCCTTTGCCTCCATTCCTCTTTCCCTGCCAAATTATACAGCTTTGCTACCAGCCACTTCACAGGGTCCCTGCACATGATTATTGTCCCCCTGTGTGTGCATGTTATATGTGTTTTAAAAAGCATTGCCAATAACATTGTGGGAGGAGACTATGAGTAAGTGAGAAGACCTCATGGGGAAAAGAGGGATTTGAGGAGTATTAGTCTTGGCGGGTAGCTGTAATCTCCAATGCCATCTCTGTCTCTGTTATTATAGAACACCTACAATGCTCTGTTGTTATTGTCTGTCCTGTACAAACAGCAGATTTCAATATTTTCCATGACGTTCTCCTGTTCTATCCAAACTCTTCTCCATGTTGTAGTTTGGCGTACTTAATATTTTGAATTTTCAGAAGAACGATCTATTCCTAAATCCTACTGAACAAATCAAGCATCAGGTTGTAAATCATTCCAATAAAGCAGATGGCTTTAGCGGCCTTGTAAATCTCCAGGAGTTTCATGTATCGAAATGCTGACAGATTATCTATTTGTGGGCAGCTTAATCCTGATCACTGTTAACACTAGAAGACAAAGTATGCACACAGCTCATCTCCATAATTGATCAGAGAAACTGGTGAAAGGGAGGAGCAAATAAATGAATCCCCAGTAGGCTTGCATCAATGCACATATATGACAGCTGGCAATGGCCTCTGGGAACAGGCTGTTTCGGAAGCCAAAAATGAATCATTCCTGATTTATCTTTGATTTCCTAAATGTTAATCCTGTGGTTTCTGTCTCAGACAACTTTGTAGAATCCACACCTAAGAAAGTACTGTGCTGTCTTAAACATTCTTATCATCAACAAGCTTTTTCCGCTAAACTAGACAATATTAAAATCAGAGGAATTTAGCAGTCAATATTAGAGTACCTGAAATAGTGAAGAATGCCCCGCCATGGACTAATTCCAGTCACTTTCATGAGGGGAGAAAGGTGCCTAAGAGTATAATTCTATACTTCTCCCCCCCCCTTGCAAATACAGGGATTGGGAGGCTTCAGAGGGGAAGGGGGATTTACCTCTCTGTAAGCCTCTCGCTCTGCAATGGGTCTCCTCGGACCTGAGCCAGCAATTTTGCTTGAAAAACAGGGGATAGGATCTGGCGCGCACCATCGCCGCCAGATCCACCGCTTCCTGCAGCCTTCCTGTCCCTGTTCTGCCCCTCCCCACCCCATTTTTCCCCCTCCCTTCCCTGCCACTGCCTAACCTGCTCCAAAAGGTGCTGGGCTGTCCAGTGACGGTCAGGGAGAGCTGCTGCCTTCTGAGGCACTGCTCCCAAAATGGCAGCTGACGGAGCGCTCTGCACACCGTCGGTAGCCATTTTACTACAGCAAAAAACAGTTCCACTTTCGTAAAGCCCTGCGAGCGCCATCCGTAATAATGGCATGTGGTCAAATTTAAATTTTAAAAAACATGCACAATATGTTTTTGAGATCAACTCAGAGCTGCTCATTTGTATTGTGTCATTCCTTTTTCAGATGAAGCAGGAATCTTTCTTAGGTCCAATACTTTCATTGCTGATACCAGTGTTGATTAATCAAATGAGGCACAGCTATTCTAAAACACAGTGGGGGACCCCAAAACGATCATTTCCAAAGGCTGTTTCCCCCCCCCCTTTCATTCCAAAGCAATTCAGCAGTATATAGATGATGAAGTGTTAGCCTGCCTTCATGGACTGCACGCTATTTGTCACAAGGGCCCTTTCATTTAATGATGCTGCAAAACCTCTCCCTCCTGTTGTTTTTTCTCACTAGTTGAGAAAATGGCAAGAGCAGAGACACATAATGTAAGAAAATGCGGGTAGACAGAAAACATTGGATTTGAGTCTTCCAAGATGCAAAGTATTCTGATATATGAGCAGTGCTGATATACGTGACAGAGACTGAAAAATTCTAGCTTCAGGAGGATCCATAATATCTATTCCTTGGATTTTCAGATGCTTGCAGATCTATACACTTGTAGCTTTTAAAATCCGGGCAGTGGGATCTCTGAAGTGAAAACATAACTGGAAGCATTTTCATGTTTTGTGTATAGTGATATAGTCTCTTGCAAACAAAGTACTGTAGTCTCAAAGATGCCTTCTGACCCCACCACTCAGCAATCATAGCCACCTGTAGACCATATAGTGATGCTTTATTTCTTCAACTACAGGCCATAAGTGCTTGTTAGCAAAACATTTTTAAAATACAATCAAAAGTGTGAATTCATAATTAAAATACTGTTCATGTTTCAGAAACAACTTTTCAACTTATACAAGTTTAACCATCGAAGGAGCAGTTCATCATATGACTGTCAATATACATTAGCATGAACTGTAAGTCTCTCCTCAGCCATAAATTCATAGAGTGCTCATGGCAAATCCCTTCCAACCTAGAGCGGTGGAGTGCGCAAACCACCACTCTAAGCTGTCGCAAACACGTTGTAAAGCACGTTTGTGACTCCCGGTGAGTAAAGGCCACCGGGGTGAAGGCCGGCAGCCCTCATTCCGCCGGGAAACCGTCCCTGCACCCGCCAGAGAAGGTAAGTCCTGCACCGGCCAGTGCAGGGGAGGGCGGACCGGGCGGCGAGGGAGGGTGGCTGTTGGGCGAGCAGGGCGGGTATATTGGTAGTACGCTCCGCCTATATCTCAAGCCCTCTCCCGGCACGGTTCACCCTTACAACACCGACTCGAACATACGTCAGCTTCATAGCTGGCGTACATTCGAGTAGGCCCATAGGGCCTCAGCCGCCTTGCACCCAGGGAAGGGGACGAACATCCTCTTCACCCGAGGTGCTCCTGGGCTGCACTTCAGCTATCCGGAGTTAGAGAAATACCTTTCTCCCCTGTGAAAAACCTGCTCTGTCCTCCCATTGCTGCCATCTGCATAATAAAGATACATCAACCCATCCATGGTGCATATTCATTTTCATGTATAAATGTACACACTCTCAAGCGGCAGGCTTGCTGAGCACTTCCATATTGCAAAGCATTATGGGGTGCTACCAGAAGCTGCTTCCAGGTTGCCCGCAACCCACTTCATTGACCTTGTCACACCTCAGAGTGCCTTGCAGAAGCTTACAAAGCATTCTGGGGCACCGCAAGGCCAACACAGTGGATCACCACCCAGTGCAGAGGCAGTCCACTGACTGATGTAAAAATGAAATGACGGTCAATGAAACAATGGTAAGTGAGGACTTGCTGTACGACAGAAAGTTGCCTGGTGAAGTTCATCAGTAGAACAGGGTCCAAAATTGGGTGAGTTTTTTTTTTTTTTACAGACATGTGAACATGTACATATGAATGAAAGAAGTGGACGGTTTTAATGACTGAGACATTTCTGATTTAGTTCAATGTTTCTTTACTATTTTTCCTGTACCATTCTGTGTTGTTTGACGGAAATAACATCAATGCAAATTTTCTTGAGACTGTATTTTTTAATTTGTTTTGAAGCTGCTGACAATTTGGTTGTTAGCTTTTAAAAATATTTTCTATCCCTTCTAGTTTAAACAATGAACTATTTGGCAAGGATTGCCCTGGGATGGAGTCATCCAAGTTTGCATTCTTGCCGCGTTGCATGAATGTTCAAAACAAGAAGCCCCATTATACCTACTGCAGTCTTGGAAAGGAGATTTTAATTGTCCTTTTTTGCCTGCTTTGGGGGAGAGTAAATCAGAACAGCATTTTATTTAATTTCCCAAGCTTGCAAGACTGTCCCTGATTTTAATTTTTAATTTGCTTTTACTTTCTACTAAGAAGAGATATCAGGGTGTGTGTGTGTGTGTGTGTGTGTGTGTGTGTGTGTGTGTGTGTGTGTGTGTGTGTGTGTGTGTGTGTTTCAGATGCAGTTGTAAAGTGGTTGATCCATTGTGTGCCTCAGCCAGCAGGGAAGCAAGAAGTGAGGAGATGAATGTTAGCAACCACAGCAGTGTGTTCAAGCAGCTGGTACAGAGTGCTTTGCCACAGTCTTCTTGTCCCTTGCTTGCTATTAAAGTTTCTTATTGAATTTGCTGTAGGCCAGAATCACACAGTGGATAGATTTTTATTATGCAGCCTATGACTTTTGTACCCTTTGTTTCCGTCTGAATTAAAATATACTGCCCTCCCAGACTGCCTTTTGAAGGCGAGAGAGCTTTCTTTTCCCCTCCTGCTTCCAATGTTTGTGATGTGCAAAACAGAAAATCCCCCGACATCTAGGAGAGTCACAGTTGTGAATACACTGCACACCTCACTCCTCAAATTTGTACTTCCAGCAGGGACATGATTCTAATCTTTTTGCAATAAATCTATGCCTTAAACCCAGGTGAGTGGAAGGAGTTTTTTGGCTTTTTTGTTTGACTGGCAGCCCAATCTTATCTGGGGCTTACAGTGGTGGATCTCGCAATCCGGCACTGTATGTCCCAGACTGACAGCATGAAAGTCTCAGCACTGTTGTGTGCACCAGGGCCACCAGCACAAATGGTTGGAGGCCCTGTGCACATAACAACAGCTCACAGACACCCCGCCGGAGCAGGTAGGTTGGTGGCAGGAGCAGTTCAGGGGAAGATTGGGGGTGGTTCGGAGCAGTTAACAGTCTGGATAGGGGCAGAAGGCGGAAGATCTCAGCGGCTGCTGCACACGCCAAGATTCTATCCCCCTTTCTCTGTCCCGAACTGCCCCCTGAGCCTCGTCAGACTGCGGGGAGGTAAGTAACAAAGATTATTACTTACCTCTCCTGGGCCATCTGGTTGATCCTCCATAGCATGCAGTACATATTCCTTCAGCAGTACTGCATGCTGTGGGCTGGCAGGGGATAAGATTGGGCTCTAATTGTACGGGGCGGGGCCTATGAAACCTGGCATATCAATTCCACCCAAAAGAAGGCAGTGAAATGATTTTTTAAAAAAAATCCTGTTCCATTCCAGAGATTTTTATGTATATATGTGCAAATTGTGTATATATGTGTGAAAGAGAAGGTTTGCATATGGTATAACACATGTACTGATTTGTTTCAGTAAACTACACATGCATAACTTGAGTTTTTCTGCTCAGCATACAAGCAACTGACTTCAGCAATCTTCCTTCCCCCCCCCCCCCCCTTTCCCCTGTCTATTCAGCAAGAGTAATTTTGGTCTATCAGCACACAGGGCTGTCAGGGGTAGCAGAGGGTCTACAGTTGTTGCTGTAGAGAAGGAAGATGCCTGAAAGACGGGGAGGGGGAAAGCCAATGTAATTGAATGGATTGTGGTTCCTGTTTGGAGTGGCATAGGGGTAAGCCATCCGTAAGTCCCTATGGAAGAATAAACATGCTTCATGTGTTTTCCCCGCTCCCTTTCTCTACAGCAACAGTATGTAGCATAGGCAAGTCTCACCGGAGGTTGATGGCTTACAGCAGGTCAAGGTTAGTGAAAATGGGCTTCAGGTCTCTGTGCAGCAGAGCATACCACATCCATGCTTGTACTCATTGTAACACCAGGTCGTACATGAAAATGAACAGGATAACATGGTCAGGTGGGTGTTTAGGGGCAAGTGGAGTGAAAAATGGGAGATGCAGCCAGGGTTGGTGGGATTTATTTTCTTCCTTCATATTTTCTTCTTTTCTTATTATTTCCATCGTTTGCACTATGTTCGAAAACAAAACTATTCCTTGCTTTCAAGAGAAAATTTCACCTCTCCTGGCCACATGCTTTTCTTTTCTTTTTTTTTTAATAAAAATAGAAGGAAGTAGGAAATGGCCAAGGCCTTTAAATAAAGCTGCACAGGATTCTCAGAGTATGTCCACAACATTTGTAGTTAGTAGCTTATCTCTGACATTTTTTTTGTTCTACAAAATGCAGTCAGGCTGGCTGCAAAAGCTTGGAACAGGGAATGTCCTTAA
Source organism: Plestiodon gilberti rubricaudatus (assembly GCA_026170595.1). Lineage (NCBI taxonomy): Eukaryota > Metazoa > Chordata > Lepidosauria > Squamata > Scincidae > Plestiodon > Plestiodon gilberti. The sequence goes on along the minus strand of JANXHW010000004.1, from coordinate 173,040,370 downwards.
CCCTTTCCTCTTATGCAATGTTTCTGCTAAAAATCCCCTCAGCTGCTTTTTGCCCCACAAGGATTAACCATTTCTTTCACGAATAGCCCAATTCTAAGCAGGATTGGGCTGTTGCGCAAAAGGGTTTACGACAGCAGAAGACACTTCAACTATCGTAAAATTGCTGCCAATGGAGCGGCCAGCGCTCTGTTGGCGGACATTTTGCAAGTGCTGCCACAACAGGTGGCAGGGCAGCCTACTCCGCTGATGGACCCCACTGCGCCCGCTGGACCAAGTAAGGTAGCAGTGGGGGCGGAGGAGGGCAGAATGGGGGAGGGCAGGAGATGTGACGGAGGCAGAAGGGGGGGTGTACTGGCATGTGTGATCTATACCAATATGCTATCCCTGCCTCCTCGCCTCCCGACGCGCCAGCTTTGTCTCCTTGGACTTGTGCCAACTTAAGAGCTGGCACAGGTCTAAGGAGACCCATTGGCATGCAGGAGGCTTACCCAGATGTAAGGAAAATTTTGTTCTGACTTGTTCTTCCACATTATTTCCCACACTGTCCATTCAGCCACAATGGTTGATGTTAACCCATTGTGAAATCTAGGCCTTGAAATATTATTTTTAATTCAAAGTTTATCTTTTACATAATATTACAACACTGTTTACAACCTTCTATGTAAAGCTCTTGTAATATTATATAGGGCTGCAAACTTTAACTAGTTTAATCAGCAGATTAAACCAGTGAGGTCAAATTATATCCAATGAACCTGAAAATTAAGGGCACACTTATTTACTTTTTGTATGCTACTGTAATAGAAAATGAAAGAAGAAAAAATTTAAGATGACCTTTCCTTCAATAAGTTGCTTGTATTATAGAAATCATGAATCCTTTAAAAATATATATTATATTTCCTAAGTTGTTTGTATTTTAGAAATAAAATGGATTTTAAAATAATTACTTTTCCTTCTAACAATTAATGCTTATTAAATTTACAGCGCAATCCTGTGTAACTATGCACGACCGGCCTAAAGGGCCAGCCACGACATCCTGTGTCCATTCTGGGCTGCCCTGTTTGTCCCCTTCCCCGGGTGTAGGCAAGCCCAGGCCCTATGGGCCTCCTTGGCGGTATCCGGAAAGGCGGTATAAGGCCGGCCCAGGCTGGGAAGGGTCTTAGGATATTTCCACTGATATCCCCGCCCCCTTCCAGTCCTGGCCGGCCGATGGCCCCCCTCACTTGCTGCCCCAGCCTGCCCTCCCACCAATCGGCATGGGACTTACCTGTGGCGGCCAGCGTCGGGTGAGCTCCACGGCGGAGTGAGCAGTGCCGGTCTCTGTGTCTGCGCCACTTACTCCTGAGTCATCACAAATGTGCTTTACAATGTGGTGCTGTAGGCCAGTGGAGCGGGAATGCCGGCCTAAAGTTAGGGATTGCCTAGCTGTCTCATATTTTCCTGATATCTCAACAAGTCACTTATCTGAAAGTTTTATTATGCAAATTTATTTACCTTAGATGTATTAATCACCCACCTTTTAACCAACTGGAATGGGTTGGCTGTTCTATGCTTATGTCCACTTCTGACATGGAATGCTTCACCACTATGCTTCACTTCATTCTCACAGTGTTCAGAAACTTCTTGCACTGATCAAGAGTAAATACTATTTTGGGCAGTTCCTACCAGGCATTCAATATTATTATATTAGTCGTATAGTCATGTGTGGTGAAGCAAACTCATGACCATTTTATCACATATCAAACTCTTCATGGAAATACTCAGCCCATGTTCTCAACATGCCAGTTTGTCTTGGCCCAAGCAGGCATGAGTAGTGATGGAAGCAATTTATGCCACACTGAATGCAGCTCACCAGCCATGTATTGTAATCTTCTAGGTGCTTTTTGAACTCCCTATCTTCCTGATCCTGGGCAGACTTATCAAGACCCTGGAATGTGATGCAGGCAGGTGGTTGCATTTGGTTTGATGGTCCCAACAGGTGTATCACCAGGCCTAGGATACTAGGATGGTCAGTTCACCATTTCAAAAATAAAGTAAGGAAATTTAGAGATCTCTAACATTGAGTCCACTGGAATTGCAGCATTCTGACATGAGGGTCATTTGTTTTAAGATAGGGGTTCTCAACCAGTGGTACTCATACCACCAGTGGAACTTTGGTCGACTGCTGGTGGTACTCAACCTTCTGGAACCCTGCTCTGACGCGGTGCTTTTGGTGCAGCGTTTTTGCTTCCAAGAGGCTCCTGCCTTTGGCTGAGCCTCTAGGGAATGCTGAGAAGGGTCATCCCACCCACCCAGAGCATCCTACCTGCGTTTTCTGGTCTCCAAAAACCCGGGAGTAACTGGTTTTGATATCATCTCCAGTCACTTCCAGTGGTATGCAGCAGGAGAGTGGCACTGGAGGTGGTACTTGGCCGGAAAGGGATTGAGAATCCCTGTTTTAAGACCATTGTGGTATTCTTGCATGTTTGAAAGAGTATTCTTTCAAATAAGAAACATCTGGCTGTTCTTCTGTTCTTCATGACATATGGTCCTTCCAGCCAAGAAGGAACAAATTCCCTTGAGTTAGGTTATATAGCAAAACAATTAACCTTTTCTCTGTGGGACACTATTCTTTACAAATACTTATTCATTGCTGAATCCTGCATAGAAGGTAGAACAGAAATGTCAATAAAATATTCCCTGTATTACTGTGGGTGCTTGGTACCAGTCTGAATTTAATTAGCCACTGACAAGGTGCCGACATGAGCAAAGAAAGGACAAATCTGCTTCACCTAGCAAGCATCTATCAGAACTGACATCCACCCTGTATCTGTGGACAAATTAGGAGTCATTAATTCTTCATTATGCTAGGGAATCTTATTCTACCTTGGGTATTCCTAATGTGCCTATTATTCTCACCCACTGCAAATACAGTTAACCTCAAGGCCATGGGACATCAGGATAGATGGCAGGCAGATGTACCGGACAAGCTAATGGTACCTTCATATGTCTCGTTATAGTGCTCAGGCCCTGAATGTTTTGTTTTATTGCAAAATTATTCCAGTATATCTGCAAATTCCATAACCTGTTATAATAAAATATTTGGCACACTGTGATGGTCTCACTTAACCTGGAAGCTGCTAGACTGGAGGCTGATTCAAAAGATTTCAAGAGGATTTTATGTATGCAGATGACTCTATAAGAGGAGACTGACTGGGCAAGAGTCACAGTCCTTTTTCACTGGGTTCCATGATAAGTTCTTGTATGAAAAGCCATATATTATTAATCCACCTCTTTCTACAATGTAACTGTCAGTTTTCCTTGCTTTTGTAGTTTGCTTACTGACACCAATTCAGACTATTTCATGTTGTTTCTATCTACACAGCATTAATTTATCCTGTCACGTATAGATGGCGAGCCTGTCTCCTGCATCCCCTTCCTTTCCCCTCTTGTGACCAGTTCCTTAGTAAGTAGTAATCTATCAGTATTTGTCAGCTATGAAAATAGTTTAGCTCAAGGAGACGAAAATGTGTGAAGTGGGAGGGAGGGCAGGCAGTTGGGTGGGAAGACTGGAGCTAAAACACTTGGCTGCAAACCTGTCAACGTCCAGCCATGGTCCCAGGACTGACCCCAAACCTCCTGGCACCTGAGGTGGTGTGCCGAATACTCCCAAATGCCTTATGTGGTGATGTGGCAGCCTTTGCTTCTCCCACTCCATGGACTGGAAAAAGGGGAGATGAAACAGAAAAGGAAGTCTTCTCCTCCGCACTTCTCCTTCCACTCTATTTCCATCTTCCTTTCCCAATCCAGGGAGAGGAAGGAGAAGCAGTGGAGGCAAGTGGGTGGGTGGAGGTGGGCACTCCCCACCAATCTCCTGCCTGAGGCGACTGCCTCAACCGGCCTCATGGGAGGGCCAGCCCTGTCTGGTTCCAGGATATGGTCTGAGAGTGCACAGCTACTCAGTCATCTGGCTGAGGCTAAGCAAATCTATATCTGATGAGTGAATGGATAGGTGACCAGCTGGGAACCTCATGATGATTGCTGCTGTTAGTTCTATGATGGCAGAAAGGGAGGATAGAAATATAATTATATTTAATAAAATATAGCGGAGAAAAATAATTTTTTTACACTATGTGAACATTATACTAAAGTAGTAAGCATTAAGTAAGTAGCAAGCAAAATTGACATTAGATTTTGTAATCCCTTGCAACAAAATGTTGAAATATTAATGTCATATTAAATTACTTACAATGCCTGAAGTAGCTGCCTTGGATCTGTATACTTTATTGTCATACAGCTTCTTATTCCAGAACGTTATAGAGGGTAGAGCTACACAAAAAGTTCATATAGGGTTTTTGTTTAAAACCAGTTTAATATGGCTTCCCCATAAATCCTGGGAATAGCAGTTTGTTGAGGATGCTGAGAATTCTCTACTAGAAATTCCCCAGTTATTAGCCTTACTCATACAACTGCAATTTCCAAGGAATGACTATTAAACTAGTATACGTTTGTAGTATCGTTTTGATTAACATTTCCACACTTTCAAACCTTAGCACATCTTAGAAAACAGCTTTGTGCCAACCCAAGTGATATATATCTGAAAGATATAAGGGTCAATTCACACATTGCATGTTCATCGCTTAATGACAAGAACAAGATCAAGTGATAACTTACATGTGAAAAACAGCCATCACACACCACAAAGAGAGTATTTCTATCATTTCACATCACCTCAAACACCCCACATTGAAGTGGAAGATTTTCATACCTTAATCTGAGAGTCATGGAGTGATGAAACATAGACTGTGAGATACAAAGTGATGAACACACATTTGAGAGCGCAATCCTGCGGAACTTTCGAATGGAGGAGCACACGCTCCGCCGTTCGAACGTGGCACAAATGTGTCGTAAGGCATGTTTGCAACTACTCAGGAGTAAGGGAGGCCACGCAAGGCCGGCCTCCCTCACTCCACCGCTGGACTGAGGATGCGGCTGCCGGAGGAAGGTAAGCTCTCCCGCTGGCGGCTGCATGCGCGGTCTGGCGGGCAAGGGAGGGGGGCCTTTGGCCTAGCCGGCCTGGGAGGGGAAGTGGGATGGTGTCCACCATATCTCCATTCCCATCGGGCCGGCTAGGCTGTTACATGGCCTCCTCTGACTTCCAGCAGCAATTTAGTTGCAGTTTCCGAACAGTCTTCAAAGACAGCCCCACGTAGAGTGCATTGCTGTAATCTAATCTAGATGTCACTAGGGCATGGGTCACTGTGGCCAGGTTTGCACGATCCAAGTACGGGCACAGCTGGCACACCAGCAGAAGCTGGGCAAAAGTCCCCCTGGCCACAGCCACCACCTGGTAATCCAGGAGCACCTACGCATCCAGGAGAACCCCCAACCTGCGGACTTGCTCCTTCAGAGGGAGTACAACCCCATTCAGAGCAGGGCGATGGTCCAATACCTGAATCGTAGACTTCTGGACCAAAAGAACATCTGTCTTATCAGGATTTAGTTTCAGCTTGTTTACCCCCATCCAACTCCCAACTGCCTCCAGACAACGATTCAGGACATTGACCGCCCCCTTGGAGTCAGGTGGAAAAGAGAGAAAGAGCTGGGTGTCATCAGCATACTGATGACTCCCTATCCCAAACCCCCAAATGACCTCTTCCAGCGGCATCATATAGATATTAAACAGCATGGGGGATAGAATTTACCTTTGTGGCACCCCACACCTCAAGGGCAAGGGTGCTGAACAAGCATCCCCCAGCACCACCTTTTGGGATCTATCAGGTAGGAAGGAGTGGAACCACCCCAAGATGGTACCTCCAAGCCCCAACCCAGCCAACCGACCCAGAAGGACACCATGGTCAATGGTGTCAAAAGCTGCTAAGATGTCCAGCAGGACCAACAGGTACGCACTCCCCCTGTCCAGTCTAATCCACCAAGGCGACCAAGGCCGTCTCTGTCCCGAAACCTGGCCTGAAGCTAGACTGGAACGGATCAAGATAATCAGCTTCCTCCAAGACCTTCTGGAGCTGAGACACCACTCCCCACTCGATTACCTTGCCCAGAAATGGGATATTTGAGACTGGCCGAAAGTTGTTCAAAATAGTGGGGTCCAAGGAGGGTTTCTTCATAAAGGGGCGCACTACCGCCTGCTTCAATGACGGCGGCACCACCCCCTCCCTTAGAGATGAATTCACCACCCTTTCCATCCACTCAGCCAGCCCCGCCCGGGCAGATCTAATCAGCCATGCCGGACAAGGGTTGAGCGGGCAAGCAGATGGTCTTACACTCCAAAGAATCCTGTCCACATCCTCAAGTTCTACAAGCTGAAAAGAATCCCAGGTAGAAGAACAGACATGTGCCATAGGGACATCATTAGATACTCCTAATGCGGCGTCCAAGTCATGCCGAATCCGATTAACTTTGTCCACGAAGTGCATCGCAAACTCATCACAGCAAGCCACCGTGTGTTCCGCCCCATCTACTGGGGGGAGGCAGATGGAGCAGGCCCCGGACTACACGGAAAAGCTCAGCTGGATGGTTCTCTGCAGACGCAATGCTGGCAGAGAAGAAAGCCCTCTTAGCTGCCGCCACCGCCACAGATTAGGCTCTAAAGTGAGCTCTATTCCGTGCCCGGTCAGAGTCAGCACAAGTTTTTCGCCACCATCACTCTAGGCGTCTGCCCTGCTGCTTCGTCATCTGCAGCCCCTCAGTAAACCAAGGGGCCGTTCTGACTCTGCGGCTTGTTTGAGGACGCTCAGGAGCGATCCTGTTCGGCTCCCCATGGTTTGAACTGTGGGGTGCCTCAGGGATCTATCTTGTCCCCCATGCTGTTTAACAGCTACATGAAACCACTGGGGGAGGTCATCAGGGGATTTGGAGTGGGGTGCCACCAATATGCAGATGACACCCTCTCTCTCTCTTTTCCACCAGTTTTCAAGTGGGCTGTCGAAGTTCTGGGACGCTGCCTGGAAGCGGTTGGGGCCTGGATGAGGGCTAATAAACTGAAACTAAATCTGGACAAGACAGAGGTCCTCCTGCTATGCAGGTATTAGATCCACAATTTGCTCTGGATGGGGTAGCACTCCCGCTGAAAGAGCAGGTTCGCAGCCTGGGAGTCCTCCTGGATCCCTCAGCTGTCCCTGGAGGCTCAGGTGGCATCTGTGGCCAGGGGGGCCTTTGCCCAGCTTCGGCTGGTGCGCCGGCTGTGGCTGTACCTGGATTGGTCGGATCTGGTTATGGTGTTCCATGCCCTTGTGACATCTCGCTTAGACTACTGTAATGCACTCTACGTGGGGCTACCCTTGACAATGGTTCGGAAGTTGCAGCTAGGGCAGAATGCGGCTGCCCGTGTGGTCACCAGGGCTCAGCATGCAGAATCTGCTGCCCATTCCTTTCCGAGCCCAATTCAAGGTGTTGGTGATGACCAGCCCTATACGGCATAGGACCGGGATACCTCAAGGACCGCCTTCTCCCATACAATCCTGTTCGTCCCCTAAGATCATCAGGGAGGGCCCTTCTTAGGATACCACTGCCATCTGAAGCCAGAGGGATGGGGATCAGGTGTAGGGCCTTCTCCGTTGTGGCACCATGCCTCTGGAATCGATTGCCAGAGGAATTGAAGACAGCCCCTCGCTACATGGTTTTCGGTGGGGTTTAAAGACCTATTTGTTCCGTCTGGCATTTGACGAGGGAGGAACTACCTAGAAGCTACCTTGGGACCCTTTTTACTTTTGCTGTTGTGATATAGTTGTGTTTTTTAAAAAAAAAATCTGCTCTTTTAATTGTATTTTAATATTTAATTTTAATTGTAGATGGTTTTAATATTTTTTTAAATGATGTATTGGTTGTTTTGTTTCTATAAGTTGTTGTACACCGCTTTGAGTTTTAGAAAAGCGGTATAGAAATCTTTTAAATAAATAAATATAGCGAATGCTTCTGTTAGATGGCAGTAACCATGATAACCTTTTCAGTCTTAAGAAGGTAATGCTGCTATAGCTGGAATTTGGTTTCTCCATGGTTGGGATGTAGTTACTGGTGCTATATGGCCTCAGATGTGTACTGTAATCTAGTAATTATGGTAATCTGAGATGTCTTCTATTTGATTACATTGGTATAGCCTTTGGTATTTGCCTATCCTCAGGCAAATTACTTTTAAGTCAGTAAAGCTATTATTTATTCTTATTTTTAACATTTGTTTAGTCCTATCTCTACACTTGGTTCTGTATCACATACCAAAATGGAACAGGCCTTGCTCAGAAGGCTTAAAATCTACATTAGATGAACACAACAAAACAAGATGCAGTCCAAAGGACAGAGATTTATGAATACAACCTGCCAAGGGCTACTAGATGGTAGGTGAGAGTTAACTAGTAGCAGAAAGTAGCTGTTGAAAGTGGAGATCAAGAGATGCCCAGGAAGCAAGCAAAGGAAAGACAGGTGCCAACAATGGCAAATAGCTGAGTTGTGCGCAGTGGGTTAAACCGCTGAACCATGAGCTGTCGATCGAAAGGTCGGCAGTTTGAATCCACGACGGGGTGAGCTCTCGTTGCTTGGCCAGCTCCTGCCAACCTAGCAGTTCCAAAGCATGTCAATGCAAGTAGATAAATATGTACCGCTTGCGGGAAGGTAAACAGCGCTCCGTGTTCCAGCTGCATGCTACGCGCTGCAGCAAGGAGAGTCATGCCGGCCACATGACCACGGAGGCGTCTTTGGACAACGCTGGCTCTTCGGCTTTGAAATGGGATGAGCACCACACCCTAGAGTCGGACACGACTGGACTTAATTGTCAGGGGTCACCTTTACCTTTACTTACTGATGGACTGTCTGGAAATCCTGTCTGGCTTGGCTCATAGTGATGGGAAAACGTATGAAGAGAGACCAGCTAAAAGAGAGTGCATGGTGGTCAAAGAGTGAGGATTAAGGTGGTCAAAAAGAGAGGATTAAGAGACAGAGAGAGAAGACAGTGTACAAAACTAGAATACAAAATAATGCAAAAACAATATAAAATGCACAAACAAGTTTAATCTCTCTCTCTCTCTCTCTCTCTCTCTCTCTCTCTCTCTCTCTCTCTCTCTCTCTCTCTCTTTCTGTTAACATTCTTGCACCACCCCTCTCCCTCTTCCTTAGGAAGTCCTGCCTCTTGCCCTTCCCCTGTGTGGTTTAATTGCTTGCCTTTGTGCACTTTGATTTGTGGAGTTGTGAGGAGCTTTTTGTTCTATTATTCACTGTAGGCTTCTGTGTGCGGTGTGTGTGTGTGTGTGTGTGTGTGTGTGTGTGCGCGCGCACGCACTATTATGTGTCATCAGAAGGTGCTTGGGTGTCTGCAGCTTTGCCGACTGCCACTAATGTACGAATACATCACTAAATAAGTGGAACCTGAATTTTGTAATGCACACATAATTGCTATCATAGCCATATTTTTTTCAGGTCATCCAACAAAAGGCTTGGTTGCTCTTGTATTTTTCATTTCAATAATCAAAGGAGAGAGGACATGTTGATTTTTTTTTCCCAGAGCAGAAAGATAGTTAAAATGCAATGTTTATTCTGCACACAGTAGACATTGGTAGCACTAAATGAACAGGTCCAGAAAGTTAGTTATGAGTTTGCCTTAAAGCTAAGCCTGTACAGGGTCTTACATCTGACAAAGTAATCTCCCTTAATGATAAATAGATGTACTGTATCTTTATGGGAGTTAGGGGTAGATAGATTATCCCTAGAGGCTCTAGATCAGGGGTTCTTAACCTTTTTACGATTACAGACCCCCAATGGATTGCCCAATATGTCCCCATACCTCCTTCACCAGACTGTGAAAATCATAATCATCATCCCTAGTCCTACTAGGTACTTCAAAAGATGTCAATAGCTTGGTTTTACTTTACACATGGATAGCTAGGAACAGAATGCCTCAATCCATATTGATAATGGTGATTGTTAATCTAATCTAACAACATTTTTTAAAATTGTTCGGAGATAGTTTCCCATAACTCCATCATTTTGTTCCCATACCGCCAAGGGGTATGGATACCCCTGCTCTAGATAGATACCGCTAGAATTTTTGACTTGCTCTAGAGGCTGCAATCTTATCCATGCGTACCTGGGAGTAAGCCCCATAGACTTTAATGGGACTTACTTCTTAGTATGCATGCATAGGATTGGGCTCTTAATGTAATAAATTAGATTTAGCCATGGAGTCTGTGAGGAAAGCTAGAGTTGGGGACCCTTCTTTATATTGCTAATGACTGTTAACTCTGAGTCAGGAAGCTCCCTGAATGTGTTTTTTGTTCTCAGGTTCAAATGTTCTGTGCAAGCAAGCTTGCAGCCACTCATGGAATTTTCCAGGAAATGAAAGAAAGGTGAGGCTTCTCCCAAGCCTGACAGCTGGGGGATGGGGGGATGGGATGGGACAGGATGATTGCTCTGATGAACCAGAGTATGGCCTTCTTTGAAGCCTGTGGGACCAGAGGCCTCTTGCCATCAGTCCAATTCAGATGTCATGAGGCTGGCCTGGGTCATCCTCTCCTGATAGCCACCCAGCACCATTTACACATGTGTACTAACATGTCAGCACTAAATACAAATAAAAAGCATGTCAGGTTCATGGGCCCTTGGTCGGTGTTCAGCCTAACCGATCCATGACGCCACTCCTCTCTCAGAGATCTCTCTGGAATGTTTGAACAGGGAAAACCATCACAGACTGGGGATGATGAGACATCCCACCTCCTTCCGGCAAAAGGAAGGGACTTGTGTGTGTGTGTGTGTGTGTGTGTGTGTGTGTGTGTGTGTGTGTGTGTGTGTGTGTGTGTGTGTGTGCGTGTGCGTGCTTGCGCGCTTGCATTAAGAAACAACAGTTTGCAGTTTGGCAAAGAGAGAATGTTGAGAGCTAAAGTCACCTTAGACAGCTCACATGGATGACTGTTCAGCCCATGCTGGCACAGTGGCTTTGGCTGCACTCAGGGAGAGAAGTGTGTCGGGGGGGGGGATGGAAAGGAGAAGGGAGCAACATTAACCAGTCCTGGGTGCCAGCTTGGCGTAGTGCTCCGTAACCTTGGAGAGTGTTGGGGGGGGGGGTGATTGCTGCCTATCAGAAGTGTGGCCTGCCTGATAGCCTGTGGATCTGAGGCCTCTTGCCATCAGTCCTGCTACTGGAACCATGTTATTGGCAGACACCCAGCTTAAGAATTCGCACCTGTGAATAAAAACACAGAACACCACATTTTGCATTTTCAATTCAACAAATTTTCAAAACAATAACACCATTATCAAACACCTCGACATATTGGTTCCAAAGTACAGTATTAGGAAGTGAAATTGTGGACTTGTTCTGTCATTTGTTGAACTAATGCTTGTTAACAGCACAATCCTACGCATGACTATTTAGGAGTAAGCCCCACAGAATTCAATGGAACTTACTCCCAGGTTTACCAGTGAAAAGATACCAAACTTACCCATTTTGTATATCTTTGGCACTGACATGCAATACGGGGTTCCTCCTATTGAGCTGCTAATGCCAATAACTTTGCATTTTTCCCCTTCCAACTATTGTCAGCCTCTACTAAGTTTTGCTTGCAAGGGTCATAAAAACTATCATTCACTGTGGTGCAGCTACATAAATACCTATTTGTTGTGCTCTAAATGTTAGTGACTTCACAGTGAAGCTATTCCAAACAATAAATCTATTTTAGAACAACCAAGCGTTCTTTCCTCTTGAAAGTTATTGCCACTGCTTTTAGACTGAGCTTACTTTAAATAAACTACAGCTGGAGGGGATTTTTCCCTTTTGAACCATAGAATTGGAGGGGTGTTTCCCTCCCCCCCCCTAATCCAAGCTAATGTTACTTTTCTGACTGTGTCAGACTATCCAAATAGGCCTAACGATCAGAGTTACAAGCACTAGCGCACTCAAGTGTTCGGTTTTTCAGCCACTTTCTTCCTTTTTAATGTGCAAGCTGTATTCAACTCTCTTCCAATCCACAGCTTTTACAAGCTAAATGAACAGACTGACTCTTTCACTGCAGCTCTTCATCAGATACAAGATAATCATATGTCCCTTGACTTTTCAGAATATTATTCAAGACAGTGATTTCTATTCAGTGATTGGATCATCATCTGAGAAAGGTCAATTGCTGCAGACAAAGGCCAATGTATAGTGGGTGCTGCTGAGAGAGGCGAGATCAATTTTAGGGATGTTTTTGCACATAGCATGTATCCCAAGTTAAAATGGTAGCAAAAGGTGATCATGTGATGTTATGTAGTTATTGCTTGGATTGTGGTTGTATTGTAAAAAGGTAAAGGTATCCCTTGACAATTAAGTCCAGTCGTGTCCGACTCTAGGAAGCGGTGCTCATCTCCGTTTCAAAGTCGAAGAGCCAGCACTGTCCGAAGACGTTTCCATGGTCATGTGGCCGGCGTGACTCAACACCGAGGCGCATGGAACGCTGTTACCGTCCCGCTGACGCGGTACCTATTAATCTACTTGCAATTTCTTGCTTTAGAACTGCTAGTCGGCAGGAGCCATCGCACGGATTCGAACTGCCGACCTTTCCATCGACAGCTCATGGTTCAGTGGTTTAACCCACTGCACCACCCGCTGGTTGTATTATAGACTGTGCTAAATTGTAGTTAATGCTCAGATGTTCTTTATAAAGAACATCCACAGATAGTTCTTGATCTTTTAAAATGGAGGTTGGATTTGCATTTGATGCACTTATGAACACTGCTGTCCACTCCACTGAATTAATGGAGATTCTGATCTTGTACTTATCCCCTTTCTGTTCCTGGCAGTGAACTTTGCAGAAGAGAACTAGTCAGGTATCAGCAGCTCTAGCTGCGCAAATAGCGTATTAACTTCAAAGTGGAGGTTATGGTCTCGTCATAAAGAGGACATCCTCTCGTGCACTGGCAAGAGTGCACAGTGTGCAGCAACAAGTTTCTGCATGCAGATCATCCTTCCTGTAGACCAAAGGTTCTTAACGTTCTGTGCTTCATGCACCCTCCGGAGAATTTCACACTGATCATGCACCCCTCCCCCATACATACAGTATATGTTTTTTGGTTTATTTTATTTCAATTATTTTTTGCTATTTTCTATTTTCCTGAGAGTCCCTTGGACTGCTAGGAGATCAATCAGTCAATCCTAAGTGAAATCAACCCTGACTGTTCCCTGGAAGGACAGGTACTGAGGCTGAAGCTCAAATATTTTGGCCACCTAATGCGAAGAGAGGAGTCTCTGGAGAAGACTCTGATGCTGGGAAAGATTGAAGGCAAAAGGAGAAGGGGAAGGCAAAGAATGAGATGGTTAGACAGCATCACCGAAGCAACGAACATGAAAATGAGCGAACTCAGGAAGATAGTGGAGGACAGGAAGGCCTGGCAGGATGTGGTTCATGGGATCACGAAGGGTCGGACACGACTTAACGACTGAACAACAACAACATTTTCTTGAAATTGCATTGAACAATTACAGGAAAAAGTTGAAATTCAAAAAACATTAAATTTCAATCATTGAAAAAATATTGGTTCATTTCAAAGAATTTGAAGGCATAAAAAACATATGAGAAAAATCAATGAGAAGGCTGCTGTGGTTTCCCCTCAATCAGAAGGTTAATTCGTGGAGCAGTTTTTGATAAAATCAGATGCATATCATGCCTTGTATCTAACCAATTTCGAGTCTTTGCCCTGATGACAAGGGATACTAAAAATCCAATTCTCTCTCTCTCTCTCTCTCTCTCTCTCTCACACACACACACACACACACACACACACACACACACAGAGTGTTGCAACCTGTTCAGACATTTGTACATATTTGTACATATTGACTAAAAGTCAAAAACAATAAAAATTATGGCCTAGGGCAGCCTAGGCTACAAGAAAATATAGGCTTTTGTTGGTCCATAAGTAGTCAGGGACAAATTCGAACCAAATTTAATTTATATATATTTAATTTATATATTTAATTTATATAAAAAGGCAAAACTTTTTATTAATTCTTCAAGCATCTCATGCACCCCCTGAACCCCATTCATGCCCCCCTAGGGGTGCAGATGCAGGCTCCCCAAGTTAAGAACCTCTGCTCTACGAGATACAATCCCTGCATGTCAAAGGGTGATGGCAGCAGTGGCAGCTACAAGAATGGCTCATATGTCACATCCAGGTGGCCACATAGACAACTGGCGCTGTACACTCTGACAGTACTGGTTTTATATAGTGGGTGAGACTGATTCCAGGCATCCCCTTCTCCCTGTTCCCAGCAGGTAACAAGCATGAAGATCTCTGGATCAAGGCCACTGTGCCTCTGGTTTAGCACTACAGTGCTAAATCAAAAGTGCAGAAGACTGTCATGTAATCGCACCGAAAGAATGCAATTTGCTGTCAAGAACATTTCCAACGAGACATAAATTCTTGGATCATATCCCAGAGTGCTCTGGGGTGGTCTCTTAAGACCACAGTGAATAGACCGCAACGGGCTGTACATTTTGGCAGGTCTATCATCTTTTTCATGGCTTCTGCCAGTGATGGGGTGGAAAATATAGCAGAGATTTGTGAGAATTTTCTTGAATACGTGCCATGATGTAAATAAAAGAGATGGGGGGGGGGGGGACTGCTAATGCTGCGCAGATGCAACTTCATGGTGAGCACCAGAACCCCAAGGTAAATTGGAACTTAGAGCATTCCCCCTCTTGTGTTGTGTAATATATACATATGCTTTTAATGTGATATCTTTGTAATGTTTGTGTTTGCTGCATTTTCATATGGAGGTTTTATAGATGTCAGCTCTTTAGAGACTTTGGCCCCAAACCAGCTGAAGTTAATTATTACAAAGTTCCACTGAAGGCAATGGGACTGAAACTAGACATCACTGTGTTTCCCTTTGTTTCAAAGAAATCTGCTCATAACTAACTGTAACTGAATTCGGCTGCAATCCTATTTACCTAGGAGGAGTAAACACCACTGAATAAAGTTCTGAGTAAACATGCAGTAAACTGAGTAAACAGGCCAGCAGGTGGCGCAGTGGGTTAAACCGCTGAACCATGAGCTGTCGATTGAAAGGTCGGCAGTTCGAATCCGCGACGAGTTGAGCTCTCGTTGCTTGGCCAGCTCCTGCCAACCTAGCAGTTCCAAAGCATGTTGATGTGAGTAGATAAATAGGTACCGCTTGCGGGAAGGTAAACAGCACTCCGTGTTCCAGCCGCATGCTACGCGCTGCGGCAAGGAGAGTCATGCCGGCCACATGACCACGGAGGCGTCTTCGGACAACGCTGGCTCTTCGGCTTTGAAATGGGGATGAGCACCACACCCTAGAGTCGGACATGACTGGACTTAATTGTCAGGGGTCACCTTTACCTTAAACATGCATAGGATTGTGCTGATAGAGCCAACATTTCTAGATATGATTGAAATATAATAAATGCTAATACTTAGAATCCTAAGTAGCCAAAGAGTCAGTTGGTTACCTCAAATCAATATGTACAATTCAGTACTCCATGCAGCCCATCCCATTATCTCCTGGTCCCGTTCAACCCATCCCGCGTTATCTCCTGGTCCTAACTCTAACTGCCTTCCATTTACCAGGTCATATGTTATAGTGATGACTAGACCCAGCTTGCACAGTTTTCCCTTCTAAAGTAACTTTTATAGGCATGGGAGCCCTTTCAAGTTCTAGGCTTGGCAATTTTATGACCCCTTGGCTGCCTAATTAGTGCCCAATTTTAGGGATATAATGGCAGAATACAAATATGGAAGCAAAGCACTCAGGAGTTGAAGACTAACATGGATGTTTATGTAATTTTCTATTCTGATGCTTTTGACCAACTAGATTCAAAGAGAATGGGGAAGGTGGTCAAATTTGATGTTTCCACTATCCCTTTAGGACAGGGGTTCTCAACCCCTTCCCGGCCAAGTACCACCTCCGGCACCACTCTCCTGCTGCATACCACCAGAGTGACTGGCGATGACATCATCGTCAGTTACTTCCAGGTTTTCGGAGGCCAGAAAACACAGGTAGCGGTCTCTGAGTGGGTGGGAGGGCCCTTCTCAGCATTCCTGAGAGGCTGCCAAAGGCAGGAGCCTCTCGGGAGCGAAAATGCGCAACTGAAAGCACCGAATCAAATTACAATTCTCTCAATTTATTTTTATATATATTTGCACTCAATTAATTGCACCTAGCTGCCCAAATCTTCATCCAAACAAGTCAGTTCAAGATCAGATATGTTAAGCCCAGCCCATCTCTTAAGACTGGGAGAAAGTGGCGGGTTTCAGGTTTCATTGCATTGAGAATCATTTGTAGGCACTGAACTGATCACACATATTGCAAACGTTCTGCATGCACATTAGATATCACTGCAGTAAATGAAATAATCTTTAAACAATTATTTCTCCAATGACAAAATAGCAAACAGCAACTCTTGCTATAAACATTGGAATACTAAATGTATTCTAAACACACCAGTAATTGTAAATTTGAAAATGTGTGCCATTTTAAATGAAAAGGAGAGTTGACGTCACATTTTAAAGGTAATTTTTTGACTGTGGGTTAATAATTCTGTCAGTTATGGAAGCAGGGTGCTCTTTTTTTCCTTGCCCCTCCAAGCACTAATTTCCCTTGTTACAGCACTGAAAAGACATGTCATCAGTTGCTTGTTCTTAGCCCAAGGAAGGGGTCTGTGAATTCACCCTTGTGTGTCTTGTTGTTATCACACAGCAAGGACAAGGGTGGCAGACAAACTAGGAAAGGGGAAGACATACTACACTTTATCGGCACAACAAGAGTCCCTAAATTCTCTAGCTATGTTATTCCCAGGGAGATTGCTAGAGCCAACATGCATTTTCACAAATAGCTTTGACATAATCATTGCCACAACTCTAACAATGGCACATATGCACCTGTCTTATCTTAGCTGGGATTCTAGCACCCCCTACAGTTCTTCCCCAAATCAACCATTAATCAGTTATGATTACCGGTACTTCTGTGTTGATCGCAATACAGGCACGTGTTGAGGACAGACTAACGGAAATATATATACTGTAGTATAGGTTGACTCTCATCTAGAAATGCTACCTTCTCATCACTAGCAATTTTATTAGTCCAAAATGATGGGACTGCACATGTCATGCTCATGCACCATACTTTGCTCCATACTGTGGAGCAAAAGACTCGTACTGTTGTCTTTGGCTAAGGTTGTCAGATTTTTCCCTGAACAGGCCTCTGAAACAAGCTTCAGCTCACCTTTGAAACTTTTTGTCCTGATTATCAGATCTGCTTCACCTGTTCTTACATAATCAGGGCCAGCCCATGAGGCAAGGACTTGTGCTGCCTGGGGTTGTGTTAGTTTATTATGAGTAAAAATATTGCCATAGCAGTCTCTCTGTGATGTAGTATGCAGGATTCTAGTGTTACACTAGACCCTGTGGGAAAGGGTGGACTGGACAAGCCACAGCAGTGCTATGGTGAAAGAGGAAGGTGAGACTTATTTATTCTCTTTAATAATAAAGGTATTTTATTACAACAACATTATACCCTGAATTGATTCACCTGCCTGTTAGCTTGCCTCTCATCAGGTTTCTTTGGTAATCATTCAGAGGCTGCTCAAGGGTGTGTGTATCTTTATTATCAAGGATATCTATATGTTGCTTCTCAACAAAACGTAATTCACATAGCTAAATAAATAAAAGGTTCCCTGCCCCAAAGGGCTCACAATCTTAAAAAAATGCAAAAGAGACACCGACAACAGCCACTGGAAAAGATGTTATGCTGCGGTGAAGAGGCACAGTTGCTCTATAAGAGGAACTACTTTTAAAGCTGTCTCTCTGCGCAGTTAGCAGGAATCTTGCTTTTAACTTGTTAGTACAGTACTCGCTCTCTTTAGCTGATGTGGGGTATATTGTTACTGTTTGAGGTGAGGTATATTGTTTGGGGAAGAAACAGGTGTGAATACTGAAATTACATGGATGGAGACAATCACATGGGTGTTTTATTACCTGATCACTATGAGACCCTGTAGTCAGATCTCATGCCCACCACAGGGTTTTTCTGGTGGGAAGGACCCATGGAATTAGTTCTGCCTATGTGAGTCTGCTATAGATATACAATACATAAAGGAGCCTTAGGGTAGGGATGGATGCTGGAGATATTTTTACAGCACTTCCTATGAACGAGGCATGAGTAGGGGGAAGGATCTATGAATTGAGGAAAAAAAAATAGCAAGTGTGAGTGAGAAGAGTCAGAATTTAAGAGAGCAGATTTGTGATGGCCAGCAGGATCTGAGCCAAACAGGCCAGAGGTCAAGTTCCAGCACAGGCAGATGCAAATCCAAAGGGCTAGAATATAAATGGTGGGATAGTGGTTAAGTTCTGGACAGGCATCCAAGAGTGCATATGGCAACATGGACTGATGGTTGGGTTTTTGAGTAATTTGGATAAGAGGGTGAGGAGAAGTGCATCAGATCAAGACTCTCTTTTGCTCCTTCCTTCTCTTGGACACAAATTCAGACTGGGGAACTAAACCCAGCTGGGTTCTTATATAGGGAAAGCAGGGGCACTATTGGTTCCCTTGCTCCAGAGTAGTCGCAAATGTGCTTTCCGGCACTTTTGCAACTGCTGCCGGTGATGGAATTCTCGTTCTGTCACCGGCACAATCGTCAGGATTGTGCCCAGAGTATATTCATTAGTTAACCAATTGATCAGTGACCTGCCCTCTGAACCACTCAATTAAGAGAAGACAAGCATCTTCAATTACTGTGGTTCTTAATGGACCCACTAACCCTGCACCAATGGCCCATCAAGTTAGGAATTGTATATACTTTTAGGAAATGTCTTAACAGAAGGACAAGGCTAGAAAGAAAGGCAGAAATGCCTTCTGGTGGCTCTTAACCATAAGTTTTGAATTTTCTGCCATGCATTTTGGACTAGAAATTCTCACCCACAGTGTCTCCTACCTTTTCCTATTTAAAATGTATATTTTTCTTCTCCCAAACAGGAATGTGAATCAAGTTTCTGACTCCAAGTCTCAAGTCAAGACCCAAGTCTTTGCCCCCAAGTCCCCAGTCTTTGGTTACGAGTCCCTATCTATTTAATGGGGGGAAAATGGGTTTAAACCTGAATAAAATTGGACTTGTCATAAAAGGCTCCAAGTCCCTAGTTGAGTCTTTCGAGTCTTTTATAATCACCAAGTCTAGTCTGAATCAAATCATTGACACGACTTGAGTCCAACGCAAATCCGAGTCAACAGACTCAAGTCTACATCACTGCTCCCAAATGTCTTCTAAATGATTAATTCCTTAACTGCATGCCTAGGCTTACCATATCGCCGACCGGGATGCTCCGTTTTGCCCTTAAGGGGCAGGGCGGGGTAAGGGAACAAGAGCGCGCCCGGGCGCACTCTTGTTCCCCTTCCTCCGCCCCACCCCTTAAGGGCAAAACGGAGCGTCCCGGTTGGCGATATGGTAAGCCTATGCATGCCACATATGTGTGCTACACACATGGCTTGCTTGACATGTAGGCTGGTCTCACCCACTTGAGTTATGCATGATCTGGAGTCTGGATTGTATTAGGTTGCTCTGTGTTAGCCTGGTGTCATGTGTTGAACTAGCCTTGCCCCTTGGTTCCACCCCTGAACAGACAGGCTCTGCCTGTTTAAGGCCCACCCTCAGGTGCATGGGCTCCACCCTTGAAGCCCTGCCCAGGAATTGGACATGTGGTGTTCAAGAGTTGGCAATCCTAGGACTGTGCTCATGGTTTTACAGGCCCCTGTTATGAGCAAAAGCTAAGGGCAGGGAGCAGGTCTTTGCATTCACCAGTCACCACTTTTGAACAGTGAGACCAGAGAGGCTCCTGCCTATGTGGCGCTGTGACCTTGAGTCATCATGTATGCAGAGGTCCCTAGAAGTCTCTAAACAGGCTAGTGTTGGTGACTAGTACCTTTGCATTGCTCACTTCCCACACTATGAGCTCTCAATTGTGGTGGTGCCCCCTTCCTGCTGCCATGACTGGCAAGAGCTATTGCATGAACTGCAGGCATTTTTATGTCCATGTTGAGCAGAGAATAACCCAGCCTAACTTGTCTGCGAACAATGACCCATTCATTCATTCATTTCTAATCTGGTTTATAAAACACATCTACTTCACAGGGTACTCATGGTGTGCCACTTGGTGACTGTTTTGCTTTCAGTCAGGTGATGAAGAGTTCATGAAGAGCACAAGCAAGGATGATTCCTCTGCTGCTTCATAAACACTTTAAGAAAACTTGCTGCTGCGAGCGAAATTGCAAGTTCTGTTCAGATCTTTGTTCAGAGTGGTGAGTGAACACGTGTGAGGGGAGAGCAGGATTGTGGCATCAGACTGTGCCGTCAACCCAGACATGTTCATTTGGAGGTTGGAATAGCGCCTATGTATGTCCAAAGTCAGGGTTCCCTGTTGACAGAGATCATACTTTGGAGGCCTACAGTTGTATTTGTTGGCTCTACTCTCTCTGACATGTTTTGTTCTCAACAGAACCATAAGCTGAAGGATATTTTTCTTCTTTGATTCCTCACAAATGTTTGGTTATTTTTCTTATCTAATAAGGACAGTCTCTCTGGTCATGATTTATCATGAAAGACTTTTTGAGGTGAGAGCATAAAACTGGAGTCGACCAGCAGAAAATTAATCTCATCTTTTTCATTCGAAAGCTTTCATGGCCAGCAGATATAGTTAAACAGGTAGTACTGGTAACGCAGCCATATCTATGTAAAAAACACAGCAATCCGACCGAGGTTTAAAAACAATGACGATTTTATCAGAAGCTAGGGAAGTTCAAAACAACAAAGTGAGACGCCAAGAACTATAACATCTTTCATTCTTTTTTGGATTGCCCCAGAAGATGTGTCCAGATTAGGACACGAAACGTTGGGCTCACTTGTCCAGCCGTGGTTTCTTAATAATTTCTGTTTGTCCGGGAATACATCGTTAAACCCAGATAAAATCGTCATTGTTTTTAAACCTCGGTCGGATTGCTGTGTTTTTTACATAGATATGGCTGCGTTACGCGTACTACCTGTTTCTCTAACTAATCTCATTTTGTTTATGAACTGATTATCGGCATTGTGCTTGCATTGTGGTGATCTTCATTCTTGGGGCATCTCTACAGCAAAAATGTGTTTTGTAAAAAACAAAAGAGATGTAAAAATTAATAAATGGTGCACTTTTATTGTGAAAATAAAAGTAATAGTGAAGCCTACCACATGGGGGAAGTGTTGTACCATGTAATCCTCTTCTTAAGGCCACTCTACCTACAAGAGCTGTAAGAAGACTCTCGGCTTTAAAATGCAAACTGGAGAGATTCTACCTGGCTTATTTTAACCAAGTACACAATTCTCCTGGAAATTCAGGTGATTAAGTGATTATATTCCCATAAGTTCTGCCCTTTTGCTGGTATACGTGCACTGTAGGAGTCAGGACATAGTGGTTATAGTTAGTTCTGTATCCAAACACACACTGTAGAACAAGGGTTGTCAACCCCTTCCCGGCCGAGTACCACCTCCAGTGCCACTCTCCTGCTGCGTACCACCGGAAGTGACTGACGATGACATCGCCAGTTACTTCCGAGTTTTCAGGTTTTCAGAGGCCAGAAAACACAGGTAGGAGGCTCTGAACAGGTGGGAGGGCCCTTCTCAGTGTTCCCAAGAGGCTCATCCAAAGGCAAGAGCCTCTTGGGAGTGAAAACACACTGCCAAAAGTGCCACATTGGAGAGGCATTCTGGTGGTCTGGAGGTCCAAGTACCACCAGCAGTCAGCTGAAGTATCACTGGTTGTACTAGTACCACTGCTTGAGAACTGCTGCTGTAGAAGGAATAGTTATTTTGAGTCATTAGTTTAATCTAAAAATAAAAGTTTGGCTCAAAATAATTTGGGGCCTTTTATTTGCAATTTCTATTAATTTTTTTTTGTTTTCAACCTTTTTGGCCATAGATATCATATGGTATCAGTTTTGCCCTATTCACACAGGGTCTTTCAAAGGTTTTGGAACTAGGCAAATCCCACCCCCATTTCCTTTTTGTATGCAAATCAAGTGAAGAAAACCCAGGCAATTGGCTTCATTTATAGGGCTGCTTCATTCAAACACCTGAGTAGCATGGAATCGCACCAGGGGGAGTGTTTGAATAGGGACCAAATATTGGGGTTGTGGTAGAAGAAAATGGGTTGACATTAATGTAGATCCCAGGAATTCAGGGGAACCTAGTTTGGGCTGCAAGCTCAGTACAAGAAGGAAACTGTTGAAGCTAAACTAAACTGTTGAAGCCGCCTTGGGCATTTGCCTCGGCATAGGATAAGGCGGGATATAAATTTTTAAAATAAATAAATAAAATAAACTACCGGTAAATACAGTAGATTATGCTTGAGGTTATTTATACAAATGTATTTCCCTGTTAGCCCAATCCTAACCAACTTTCCAGCACTGATGCAGCTGCAGTGCAGCCCCCAGGTAAAGGAACAAATGTCCCCTTACCTTAAGGAGGCCTCTGTGACTGTCCCACCACCACAGAATGCAGCGTGTGTCACTGTGCGCCATTGGCATGGAAGTTGGTTAGGATTGGGCTGTAAATTTATATATGGTGTCTGGTTCAACCAAATGTCTCAAACTAATCAGAAACAATTTTAAAAGAGAACAAGCAATATTTTGTACAATTTGCTGGTGGCTCAGGCCTCTAGAACAGAGAGAATGGCAAGAGGGGAGGAACAGAAAACTCCAGCAGTCCTAGTTTGAGGCAGAGAGATGTGTGACTCCCTCTGTGAACTCTCAATTATAAATCCCAGAGTTCCTTAATTCCTGAGCAGGATATGGCAGCCAATTGACAGCAGGAGGAAGGGACAAGCACCAGAACAATAAGGGAAACTGGGACCCAGTGCCAATAGGATTTACAGCCCTAGAACATGAGTCAGTGTCCTTTGGGTTGCCAACTCTGACTAAAGCTATTTGTGGAGATTTTATTCCAACATGATGTAATGTCATTAAACCTGGGAGATCCTGTTAAAATCTCCAGAATTGCTTCAGTAGTCATCTGGAGACTGACGCTGATTCCTGGAGACACCAGGCCTATCCTGGAGTATTGGTGTAATCCTAAATGACATAGGTCTCTGGTCTCCAGAGTTCTTAGAAGAACGGATGCTAGATCCCCGGGACGTCTCTAAAGGACATTTGTTGGTACACTCGTGTATAATTTAATATACAAAAAAAGTGCCATACCACATCTGACTTTAAATAGAAATCTCTCCACCAGAAAAATAAGGAGTTTAGACAAAGGGGCCTAAAAGAACTGAAAGTGCACCAATCAAACCTCCCAATCAAGCCTCCCAATTTTCAAAACAGACAACAGCAGGGTCATGAGGGAGCCCATGTTACACGTTTACACCAGATCCAGAGGAAACTATGCTTGGACACTGTGTGTTAGAGTAATGAACAAAGCCCAAAAAAGCAAGGGCAAAGCAAAACATACTGAAGTGTGTGCCTAATTTCAGGTCTGCACTGTTTTGAACCACATGGTGACCTTCCTACTTAGACAGAAATATATCTTCAGGGCATGCATGATTGGTGACTGGATATTCAAGACAGCTTAGCAATAGCACACTCCACTATCCTGTCATTACCACTCTCTTGCCAGGCTCCAGGCTCACTCACCCACCACTTAGTACAGAATGGTAGGAAAAGAGGCTGGTTGGAGCTGCCATTGATGATAGCTGAGGGGTTGGCACAGCCTGCTTACCTGAAGGGTCTGGGGCTCAACCCCCCCCCCTTTGCAGGTATTATGCCTTCAGGAAGGGTGTGTCTCTCAATTTGAAAGCCTAGGAATTTTAGAAACACACAATCCCTATCTGCCAGGTCAATTTCAGTCATGTTATATTAAATATATTGGGGGGTTGTTTGTTTGTTTTAACCAAGTACTTGGACACAGTACTATTGCATAGTACCAAGAAGCATAGATAATATACCGGTATGTTCCAGACTAGAACAGGTTGAAAAAAGCTGATTTGAGATAAGTAGCTGTTGACATTGAGATGGATAATCAGCACATGCCAAATAAAGAATTATATATGGACAGCTTATAACGGGGTAAATGGACAAGATGAGGGGCTTTACAGCAGATCTTTGGATGATACATGTCAACTCCCAAATCCTAAGCCAATCACTATTGTTTTATTTAAACCTGGGGAGGGACAAAAGCATTTCACTGAGGAGTAACATCATGGAAAAAAGATGTATAAGGAGGGGGAACCTAGCTACCCATCATCCACCTGAGCCACTTAAAACAGTACACTGTGACAGCTGCAACCGTGTGTTTGCACAGATAGGCCTGCAGTCAAGGCTCAAATGCCTAGTGGAAATAATGAGCACTTACTGTAGATAGTAATAATAGATCCCTTTGCCTGATGGAAAATTGAGCACTCATGTAACACAGCACAAGTGTTAGTATCCACCCCTTAAAAAATCTCCCAAGGTATGTCTTAATTTACGATCATCTTATACTGTTTTTTCTGACTCTTCACTTTTTCTTGTCCTAGACCTAGACCCAGTAAGCTCCACCAATATTTCACAGTTAGAACTAGGACATGATTCACATACATTCAAATGTAGAATTGGTCTCCCTGCCAGAGGTATCACTAGTGTTTGGCGTACCCAGTGTGAGAACTCATGGTGTCACCCCATGGACCTCCTCCTGTACCCAGACCATGCAGAATCCTTAGTAATGGTTTTTATACTAGTGTTACTCGTAAATCGTAATTCCGGTATATCACTGAATGTAATGGCAATAGTAGTGACACAAGCCCCTTCAACCTCCTAAGAGATCCCAGCATTAAATGGGGGGCAATAACATCGAGCAGCCACCAAACCGGTCACTGGCTAGCTAGATTCCAGCAGACAGAAGGGATGGAAGCCCTACTGCAATCCCCCAAAATCAAGTCTCTTGCCAAAAAACAAAGTCTTTTCAAACCCAGCGCTTGTGCTCCTGCCTTATCCAACAACAGATTACAGCATCTGTTAAAAGTAATCTTATGCCAGCAGGGTCCTACTTCCAGGTTAGGTAAAGGTAAAGGTGACCCCTGACAATTAAGTCTAGTCGTGTCCGACTCTAGGGTGTGGTGCTCATCCCCATTTCAAAGCCGAAGAGCCAGCGTTGTCCGAAGACGCCTCCGTGGTCATGTGGCCGGCATGACTCTCCTTGCCACAGCGCGTAGCATGCGGCTGGAACACGGAGTGCTGTTTACCTTCCCGCAAGCGGTACCTATTTATCTACTTGCATTAACATCCTTTGGAACTGCTAGGTTGGCAAGAGCTGGCCAAGCAACGAGAGCTCACCCCGTCGCAGATTTGAACTGCCGACCTTTCAATCGACAACTCATGGTTCAGCGGTTTAACCAGGTTAAGGTAAAGGTAAACAGGGCATGCAGAGAATTCCTACAAGGGAAATAACTTTACCTACAGCAATGGTCTTTCCCACTGCAGCTACTTGAGATCCTTTCTAGCCTCCCTTTCTAAAGCCTTCTTTGCTATCATGACTCTCAAACCCACCTTCTTCTGAAGGAAATTTCTGATCTCTCTCCTCAGTCTTATTTAACCAGTGGTGTGAAAACAGGTAAAGGTGTGTGTTTGCACCACCTGTAACAAATCTTAGAAAGTCATTTTGGTGTCATCCCCCCCAGGGTGTCACCCGGTGTGGTCTGCACCCGCCTATGACACCCCTGCTCCTTGCCCATTTAATATATGGCATTTAGATAAATCTCTAATAGAACCAAATGTATGAAGTCAATATGTTATTGATAATATGCCTCAAAATCTGTTGCTGTAACTGCAAAGATACATGCCAATGCTGTGTTTTAAAACTTGATTAAAATTGCCAATTTTAAAAATCATTAAAATATATGAAGTGGCAAACAACCTATTTATTGAAAATTAAGGTTAAATTAAGCACCCAAACATCTATCTCTGGTAATAACTGCCCATTTTGCCAGTCAGACTGTTGATGGATGAAATGTCTGGATAATAAATTTGGTCCCCGCCTTCATATGACATCCATAAATGGATGGAATAAATCGCTATCAGCAATCTGCACATCGTATGGAGAGCCTGAACTGTGTGCTAAATTATGAGGCTTATGCTTTAATGGATTTTATTGGTGTTTTGTTGTGCTGCTGTTTATTATAGTTAAGTACTTTGGACAGTGAGACATTGGAGAGCAGTCAATGAAACCAACCAGGTTAATGGGGCTCTGACAACTTCCAAACGTTTTGATAAATGATTAGGAAATCCTGATTAGTTAATCTCTGCCCTCCTTTGCCAGTGTTTGTCCTTTTCTTCATGGCTTCGTTTAGAAAAATCATGGCTTCGTTTAGAAAATTCTTCTGCAGGGGGCTGCCTCCTTTTTGCACTTTTCTTCCCAAAGAAATATATGTACACAGAACATACATCCCAACATGCGGATCTGAAACCTGATTTGAAGCTGCTCGGAGCAGTTGCCTTTAATCTATTTTTGCAGCGTCGTGAATATCCTTGGGCAATCTTTTTGATGCATAACTAGACTTATCACTGAAGACCTTGTAGTTGACTCATTTACAGTGCAATCCTAACCAACTTTCCAGCACCGGTGTAGCCGTGCCAAGAGGGTGCACACTGCATTTTGCAATGCAAGGGCAGTCTTGGAGGCCTCTTCAAGGTGAGGGGACATTTGTTCCCTTACCTCGGGGCTGCATTGCGGCTGCTCTGGCACTGGAAACAGCTGGAAAGTTGGTTAGGATTGCGCTGTTAGTGTGAATCTGACATAAATCACTGAAGGATATCTGCTAAAATCTGGACCATGTAAAATTGCAATCTGCTTGGTCCAAATCATGCTAGTTCTGTGTTCATGAAAGAGCTTCCTATTCAGCAACAGTGGCTAGGTGCCCAATGGAGACATAGATAAGTGGCAAACATATGTGGACATAATTCATATGTGGACAAAATGGGGAATTATAAGAGGAGAAGATTCAATAATCTGGAAAACGTTGAAGAGCCACTTTAAATGTTGAGCTGGCCATGATTCGCTGCAAGAATAATAGGACAGGTCACTTTGGTAGCCACTCCTGGGGTCACCTTTTCTCTTGTCACCCTCTCTCATATACACATTATGAGCATATACACAGGAAGCAATACTGAGTAAACTAGTAACACACAGGACCTGTGTATTGCCTGTGAATCCAAAGCATTTTCCTAGATAAGAAAAACATTTGAATTTCAGCTGTAGAAAAGAATTAAATATCTGCTAACCCAACCAATTTTGGCTTCTCCTTACAATTTAAAATAGAAGTCATGGGGGAGGGCGGTACATGGGAGCAGAATACAGCTAGAGGATTCAAGCCAGCAGGTAATGCCCAAAATCCAACATTTCCTGACTTGACCAATATTTCTGGGAAAGAAATGTAGATGGGAATGTGGTGGTTTCTTAGGAATTCTGTGACTGATGTGCACAACAAGAGCAGGGCATAAGTGAAACTTGTCTCTGTCACCTTAGCTTGCCTCGTTCAGCCAGCACATAAGTAAAATGAACTCTGACAAATTACCGTAATTGATCCAATTGTTGTAATTACCGTGCAATTGGTTACAAAGAAGTCTATATGCTTAACGCAGAACTAAATATCTATATTATTAAATATTACAGTTGTAGTACTACAGGTACTGCTGGTGTGGTATAGCTCCTGAACATAGTTTATAACTTTAAGGAACAATCCACTACCACTTTTGGATTGGTTAGATTCCTTTATTCTGCGGAGGTATCAAAGATACCTACAACTGGGAACAGGACCTTGGAAAAGGTAGATATAGTGAGGTTGTGTGTGTGCGTGTGTGTGTGGGGGGAAAGAGAGAGAGAGAGAGAGAGAGAGAGAGAGAGAGAGAGAGAGAGAGAGAGAGAGAGTGTTTCATGGGCAGGGCACACCTTTGTGATAGAATTATGAGAACTATCATGATGCATTCTCACTGCAGTGAGAAGATCCTGGCTGGCCGTTGTCAGTCCAAGAACAATTTAATATCTCTTCCGTTTGTGATATCTAGTTCTCTGAAGTTGCAAACCTATACATTCCTGGGATTAAGCAACATTGAACACAATAGGACTTACTTCTGAGTAGACATGCCTAGGATTGTGCTGTAAGCCTTATGGTATGAGCTTTCAAAAGCATAAACCTGTGGCAACATGATGTACCTTTGTACCACAAACTCTGGTTTTTATGTCAAATTATTAATATAGACAATATGGAATGTCAGTCTTAAAGTATCCATATTATATCTAAGAGGACTAATCTTTTGTATTGTAGCATTTTTCTTGAATTGTTCTCTAAGGTTTTTCCTAACTAAATATATGTAGTGACATAATTTTATGGGTCTGTATTTGTGTTCATGTCACTTATTCCCATCATGCCCCCCACAGGCTACTCTCCACTTTCCCAGGTAGAATTACAGAGGAATAACAGGTGGTGCTTAGTTACTTGTGTACCTGCTGCTGTTGACTGTACTTGTGATAAGAAGCAGTTGGAAGGGTGCGTGGGATGGGGATGAGGCACACAGTTCCACAGTTCGGTCGTTCTAAAACAGAAGCATCTAAAATAATCGGATGCTCTGAAGGTTTGTCTGTATCTTCTTTCATTCCACCCACTAAAAACAGGTGGTTGATATCCCTTACTCTGTAAATGTCAGGACTGGTTAGATCAGTGTTTCTCAAACTGTGGGTCGGGACCCACTTCGTGGGTCACAACCTGATTTCTGGTGGGTCCCAGGTAATGGAAAGATCAGATAAGTAATTGCCACAAACCCTATTCAAAAATCAGATAGCTGCTAATTGCCCTTCAAAGAGCTGAGCTCCTGCAGTTTGCAAGCTTGTGTAAATATAGGGAGATAAATGTTTGAGCGTCTTGTAAAACTAGGTGGGTCCCGATAGAGTGTCATTTTAAAAAAATGGGTCCTGGTGCTAAAAAGTTTGAGAATCACTGGGTTAGATGATTAAAAATGCTCATAGGAATTTGAAGCATCATTTCATAAGAACATAAGAAGAGCCCTGCTGGATCAGGCCAAAAGCCCATCTAGTCCAGCTTCCTGTGTCACACAGTGGCTCCACCAGATGCCTCAGGGAGCACAAGACAACAAGATAACCTGTTTCCCGTTGACACTCCCTTGCACCTGGCACAGAGAAAACCCACTTCTAAAAACCAGGAGGTTGCTTATGGCTTGTAACCTGTGATGGTCTTTTCCTCCATGAATCTGTCCAAACCCCTTTTAAAGGCATCTAGGCCAGATGCCATCACCACATCCTGTGGCAAGGAGTTCCACAGATGAATTACACGCTGGGTAAAGAAATATTTTCTTTTGTCTGTTCTAACTCTCCCTCCACTCAATTTTAGTACATGTCCCCTGGTTGTGGTGTTGTGTGAGAGGGAAAAGAACTTCTCTCTATCCACTCTCTCCATCCCATGCATAATTTTATACGTCTCAATCATGTCCCCCCTCAGGCGCCTTTTTTCTAGGCTGAAAAGCCCCAGACGCTGTAGCCTTTCCTCATAAGGGAGGTGCTCCAGCCCACAAATCATTCTGGTCGCTCTTTTCTGCACCTTTTCCAATTCAACTATATCCTTTTTGAGGTGTGGTGACCAGAACTGGACACAATACTCCAGATGTGGCCTTACCATCGATTTGTACAAAGGCATAATGATATTGGCCGTTTTATTCTCAATCCCTTTTTTAATGATCCCGAGCATGGAATTGGCCTTCTTCACAGCCGCCGCACACTGGGTCGACACTTTCATCGACCTGTCCACCAGCACCCCAAGATCTCTCTCTTGATCCGTCACATTTCCTCCTTCCACACACTCTCATGGATCTGTCTCTAGAGACAATCCAGCCATATCCTAGGGATTTTTCTTGCCTCACTGTACTCAACCTTAGGGAAGCTTCAGTTACTCAGACAAGATTAGAAACGCCACAAGCTTCTCCATACTCCTGTAATGCCAAAAGCCAGCAGGGATCAGGAAGAAAGCTAGGCAGGAGCCTAAGGACCAGAGGAGCATCCTACTAAGGAAGGATTAGGAGGAGGAGTTGGGCCATGAGTAGTTGTTTTCCTGACTTACAAAATATCTCTGGACTTGAAATGGGGACTTGCGAGTATGGGTACTACCTATTGAGTGCCTGCATAAACCAATGGACAGCTTGGGTAGCACTTCTGCTATGGCATCTGAAGGTGACTTTAGATTTGTCACTCTGTAACTTAAACATCTTGATGCCTTGCATGTGTGAAAAAGCCAAGCAGAACAAGTAGACTTTTCATTTGATCCAATACCACCTCAAATGCAGTATTCTTCAGTGGAGGCAGTTCACACATTCAGCTCTTGGACCCAAACCAAACATACAGTACATCCATGGAAATTGCATTCATGAATGTCAACCCACATGCGAATTGCAGCCATACACTCACTCCAATCTTGGGGTTTATTGGGAGCGAAGCTGCATTAATCCCTCCTCCAGGGACTATGGATCCCTTCAAGGATATGAATATATCGGTCATCCTTCATCTCACCTTCTTGGAGGATTCAAAACCCATGGATAATAGACAAGCACATGCGTTTCAAACCAGACGTTCAAAACCCGTGTGGTCGACTCCCATTGGGGGAAAATGTGCGAATATGGAAACCAGTGTGAGTTTTTGCAGATGTATGTGCTACATCTGTGGGGAATGCTGATTTCCACATGGGATTTTGCATGTGTAGTCTGGGCCTCAGTCTTGGAGTGATGAGATATCAAGGGATGGATGTGTGACTCAGTCCTTTGCTAAAAGGGCAACTGAAAAATAGAGTACGTTTGTTTTTCATATGTACACACATTGACAGTGCAATACTATACTATACACATCTATTCAGAAGTAAGCCCCATTGAGTTTAACACTGCAACCCTATACATATCTATATGGGAGTAAACTTCATTGTAGAGTGATTATACAAATGCATCTTTAACCAAAAATAAATCCAGGAAAGTACAGTAATTATTCAAGTATTATCCAAACATCAGACTTGCTGTGCTTCTAAACTCTTAATAATGAATTCATTTTTAAACCGAGCCAGCCTGTTGAAGAGGCTAGCCCTATGCATTGCAAGTCTGATGTCCAGAGAGAACTTTCCTACCTCCCTACTTATGCTGACTTGTGTGTATGTGTGACTGTGACTGTGACTTCATGATAAGACTAATACCCCATCTCTCTCTCTCCCTCCCTCTCTCCCTCCCTCCACTCACTCCCCACTTATTGACTCTGTTCCCACTACATAGTACTGCTTGTCACTATTAAGGCACGTGCACCTTTTTTATAGTCAGTGAGAATTAACCGGGTTTCACCTGTGGGATTGGGTATGGGGGGAGGATCATCTCAGTCACTGAATTTCCTGCTCTTGGAAATCGGGTGAGCTTCATGGTCCAATGAGCGACTCATAGCCAGATCCTTTTACCAGTTAGTTGAAGAAGATTTTCAAACAATAAGAAATCTCTGAGAAGAAAAATGGGTCCAAAACAGATGAAATATACCGGTGTGGTGAAAATCCCCGAGCTCCCCTACTGTTTGCTTATTTTCAAGACTGTACTCTAATCCTAGGTAAAAATTATACAGATAAAAAGCATAGTATAGTGAATAAACAAGTACTCATTAAATAGATATAGAGCCTCATTATAAAGGAATGACTTTTATTTTTCTAGCCACAGACAGCCCACCCATGAAGCAGTCGATGCAGCTCATGGGGAGCGACAAATGTTTGGGGTACCCTTCATCCTCAGTCCGCTGCCACCTCCCCCCCCTGCTGCAGACAGAGCTGCTCCGACCCACTTGAATTGGATTGGAAGGCAACGATCTGTTTCCCTACCCCCTTTTGTGCAAGAAAGCAGCACATTAAGGGAATAGGAAAGAGTTTAAAAAAGGTAAAGGTATCCCCTGACAATTAAGTCCAGTCGTGTCCGACTCTAGGGTGTGGTGCTCATCCCCATTTCAAAGCCGAAGAGCCAGCGTTGCCCGAAGACGCCTCCGTGGTCATGTGGCCGGCATGACTCTTCTTGCCGCAGCGCGTAGCATGCAGCTGGAACACGAAGTGCTGTTTACCTTCCCGCAAGCGGTACCTATTTATCTACTCGCATTGACATGCTTTGGAACTGCTAGGTTGGCAGGAGAAAAAGAGGAAAGAGTTTACATGCCCCCAAAAACTGTGTGGAAGACGGCAATCCAGTCCCCTACTTCCTTCCAACATGTCATGCACTTCTTGTTTTGTGGGAAAGGATTGTGCAAAATGGAACAATTTGAGGATGTTGGGGGCTGGATCGCCACCTTCTGTGCAGTTTTGTTTGGGGGGGGCATGTGGCAGAGAGGTGGGAGTGGCGAATCACCTTGGGCCATCCCTGCTTCTAACAAATTATATTCACTGAAAGCTGGCAATTCTGTTTGTGTAGTGACATCAGCTATTGGCTACCTCAAAGCTGCAGCTGGACTAGTTTTAGAATTCTCATGGAAAGAGGGGAAGGGGATAGCCATTGTTCTTTCAGTTGCAGTACTTCCTACTTTTCAGGCAGTAATAGATTGTCTGCTTGTTGCTATTCTCTGAAGCTTGATTTCACCCAACACTGAAGAGGACAGTTTCCCATATTCATTAAGTAAACACCCTCGCTCCCTGAAATACGAATACGTGTGTGTGTGTGTGTGTGCGTGTGTGCGTGCGTGTGTGTGTGTGTGTGTGTGTGTGTGTGTGTATTCCTCCCCTTCACCATAATGTTTTATTGCTAAGGCAGAGAAAAAGAAAACTCCAGACAATAAACATGCTCCCCTTTGTGCATGCCACACAAAGGCAACTGCTTCAAGGTGCCTTTCTATGTGGCCAAAACTGGCCTTTATGTTTCCGAAGCAACAGGAAGTGAACCTTTGAACAATAGCTAGTCGCTGGAGGGTCCCTGCCTCCAAAACAGATGCTTATCTCCCTCTTGCAGGCTGCCTGAAAGCCACTGGGGCTTCCGGAGCCAGCAGAATTCTCAGACAGATTAGTCCAGCCCTCCCTTTTCCCTCCACCCCCTGCCCAATCGTGTGAGAGGTGTCAAACTGGAGACTATTTTTAAAGCTATTTCCCTTGCTATTTAAGATGATGTTTAAATGACTATTACTGCAGCCCTAAAAAAAACCTTACTGGCTAGTAAGCCATTTAAGTCAGCAAGACTTACTTCTGAGCGAATGTGGTTTGGTTCATTGTGCACTGCAATGAGGGCCTTCTGATTGTGCAGACCATTTCACCAGCACAGCCACATGTGGCAACAGTGATGCATTGGGCTTCTTTTTCAGACTTTGCTAATAATAAGGCATATTTAACGATGCCACCTTTTTTCTGGCAGAACTCCTATCCCTTTACTAGATCAATGGCAAGATAAAATTCAACAAGAGTGTATCCTGAGCTTGTGGCTTCATGGGACTGTAGCAAGTGATGGGTGGCATGATGTAATTCCATTCCTACTTCCCCTGATTTCATAAGGTTGTTTTTTTAATAACCTCTAGAGCAGCATTTCTCAAGTGTGCTTGTAGGAGCCCTGGGGCTCCCTAGACCACTTCAGGGGCTCCATAATTGGCTGCCATCTACTCAGCGCTGCGCCACTCTGTGCATGCACTGGCGCTCTGGGGCTCCCCGAGACTCTATGCATGCACTGGCGGGCCTCCCCATTACTCTGTTTAGGAGTGTAAGGGGCTCCAGAGACTGAAAAGTTTGAGAACCACTGCTCTAGAGCTAAAAAAAAATCTGATTAATGAATTATGGTCACTGTATTCATTCAGCACAGCAGTGAGTCTTGTAGCTTCTGTACCTAAAACTAATATCACTACCTTGAAAATATGATAAACATGTTGAAAATATGATAAACATGTTGCTTCTGTTCCAGGGGTCCTTGGGATCAGGGGTGCAGGGGGCAGCAGAGGAAACAGAAGGAAGAAAAGCACTGTTCCCTACTCACAGAAGTTAAGGTCTTCACATTCTACAGTGAATGTAGGGATGGGGAATAGCAAGCCCTGGCCCAACCTTGCCCAGCCTGAGAGGTGGCTATATCTACTTCATTCAAGTCCCATACTATGGTAAGGGAGGGGCGTTGTTGAGCTAATAGTAAGCCCAAGCCCTGCAACTTAAAATACTGTACAGTAATAGCCAGGCAGGTAATTGGGCAAGGCTTAGTCCTGTGCACACCAGTGGGTTACCCTTGGGGAGCATTTCCCCCCTTTTCTCCAACTTGCTGCAACATGTATGGTAAGCAAAATCCCTCACTACTGCTCCTAGTCCTTATCCCACAGTTAAAACTGTTCTTAATTTAAACATTGTCCCCCACCATGTCCTATCCTTGTTCCCAACAGGGTCCAGATCCCTGGTCACTGTTCACCTGCCAATAGAGGTGGCTACCATGCTACCAGTGTGTGTTTGGTGGTTTATTTTTTATTGTTTTGTGAAGTTGAATTGTCCCTCATAGAAGCCAAATCACCTTACCGCTGTTCTCCACTCTCCCAGTACCTCTGGTGTCCATGCATTTCCGCTGTCTAGCTCAGAACAACCCCAGAGCCAAAGGGAAGCCGCAACAACAGCTGTGGTTCCTCCCTCCAATTGCGCCTCTGCCAATGGGCTAGCAGTTTTCCCACCTTGCTTTGTGCAAGGGGGGGGGAGATGCTCCGTCCTGCAATTTCATTGGCAATGAAGTGATATTCCACAGGACTTTAGAGTATCTATTTCAAAGCTAATAGCTCTCAGATCTTAGCAGTATAGAAGACATATCCAAAGCAGTCTCCAAAGCAATGGCCTTTTTTTTTGGTATGGGAAAATAACTGGGCCAAAAACATTATCCGTCAGCTGTCTTGCTGAATTCAGATGATAGTTATAGAAAACATGTTTCCTGGCAGATAAATTCCTAACCATATGTCCATTGCATCATTCAGTGTTAAACCAAATAGACTTTTAAATATTTGGACACAATTCTAGTCCACTTAAATTCAAATTCAATTAAAAACAGTGGACACTCAGTTTAGCATGCTGAAAACACTGATGGTCCTCTTGTCTACGAACCATTGGTTAGTGTTATAGAATACCTGCTTTCTGCGTATCTCTTGTTCATGTTTGTACTGAAAAGAGTAAAAGTGAACACGACTAACAGCCCAATTCTATCCATCCGCCCTGCAGCGTGGGACTCTTTTCATTTCAGACGCAAATTGTGTTTTAAGAGTGTTAAAAACAATTGGACAAACATTGTTTCTTACCTATCTCTTTGTCCCAGTCACAGTGTTGCCTTTGGTCAAATGGGTTTCACAAGTTTTTTGAAGCAACAGATAAACCTGAAGAACCTGTTTATGAGATGCAAAAAATAGAATGAATGTGCATGCCATGAGCAGTCATCATGACTCTTTCAAAACAGCTTATCTTCAGTCTCAGGAGTTCTTAGCCATGCTACCTAAGAAGAGAACTATCTTATTCAGAGGTGATATGTCTCTGATTACTAGATGCTGGGGACAAAAAAAGTGCCTATTGCACTACTGCCAAAGGAAGCCAAAGGGTGCAGTAAAAAGAAGGGAAAGAGTGAAGAAAGAACTCAGTTTTCCTGTTGCCTACTATTCTGGGATTAACAAGGTTGCAATACAAATAAGGCTACTTAGCTACCCCTGATTTTCAATGGGAGTTGAATGCAGTTAACTATGTATAGGCTTACCAGATTTTCCCAGCTCTAAACCGCCCCCCCCCATAATTAATTGAATTTTTTTTTTAAAAAAAAATAGTAGCCGCCCAAAGTGTGCCCGAAATTTTTTTATTTATTTGTTTTTAAATTAATTAATTAATTACCTTGCCTGTCCCGCCGCCGCCATTGCCGCCACCGCCGCTGCCGCCACCGCCTTCGTCTTCTCCCCATCGTCATCGTCCGTCACCACCATTCATTCTGCCTCTGCTGCCGCCGCTGCCACCTTCATCTTGTCCTTGTCTGCTCATCGTTGTCCGCCGCTGCCATTGCCGCCATCATCAAGCCTCCGCTGCCGCCACTGCCGCCACTTACAAAATGCGAAAATACACTTTTTCCCCCAGAGGCGCCATCTTGGATCACGCAAAATCTTGCGAGATCCAAGATGGTGGCGCCCACATTTCGTGAGGGCACATGAGGCAGTAGTATGCCCAATTGAATTATACTTACATTGAATGCCCAATGTGCCTCAGAAGGCAAAAGGACCCAGAACAAGACCTCAGATGATGATTGAAGCATGTGAAAAAGTGCATATTGGAGAAGATGGTCTTTAAGGTTTCCAGGCCCTAAACTATTTAGGGCTTTAAATAGGCTTACCAGATTTTTAGGTGCCCAAACCGGGGCACCCCCTCCCTATTTTTTCCCCTCCAGAATTTTTTAGTTTAAAAAAAATTTTCAGGCCTTTTTCATTGTTTTCCTGGGCCACGAGATCTTGCGAAATCAAGGAGGCGCCCAGGAAAACTTTAGAAATCGTGGAAGCTGCGATGGTGGCAGGAGCTGGCAGACCCGGAAAACTGGAACAGAACCGGTTCCAGGCCCGGTTGGCTAGGACCGGGCTCCGGAATCTGAGACTGTCCTGGTATTTTTGGGATGGATGGCAAACCTAGCTTTAAAGATCATTACCAACACCTTGAATTGAACCCAGGAATTGATGGTCAATACAACTCCCACAAAGTCAAGGTTACATGATCATAGTGAGCAGCCCCAGTGAGAAGTCTGACGGTTGTACTTTGCACCAACATTTTTTCATGGGCAGCTCCATGTAGAACACATTAAAATAGTCCAACCTGGAGGTGATCAGAGCATGGATAACCATATCTAGGTCAGACATCAGACCTCTCCAGAAAAGGCTGCAGTTGGCAAATTGGCCAAAGCTGATAAAATGTACTCCTTCCCACTGAAGCCACCTGAGTCTCCAGGAGAAGCCCTGGATCAAGGAACACCAGCAAAGGGCAGGAGTTGTGGCCTGAAGTGTTGAGCTGCTGCCTTGCTTGAAGAAGCTAAGAGTCAGCTCTGGTATCACTTTGGAAGGGCAACTAGAATGCTGCTGACAGATCATTGCCGCTGAGCCAATGGAGCTTCGTGAAGGAATGCGGAGGAGTGTGGACTGTGGAGGTACCAGCTTCCAAGAAATGGATAACAACTTGTGAACCCATCTGAGGCTTCAAAGCCTGTGAAAGCTTTGAAAGGCAAGAGCCATGTGGTCAGAACAACAACTGCACTATGAAGGGAAAACATCTTGAGAAATGGAGGCTTCTATGAGTTTCTCTCTCATACAATAACATTGTAAAAACCCAGTTTGAAAAAAATGGGGTTTCTGATCGGCCTGCCTGTGTAAACCAAACCGCCTTGAGTCTATAAGAAAGGCGGCATATCATAATCATAACTAAATGTCCCCTTTGAATTTCCGTAACAAAGGAAAGTTTATCGTAACACGTTATGCAGATGTCCATCAAGAAAATACTTATGAATAAATAAGAAGTGGCAAATGAACTTCCTTGACATTTATATCTGAATTCAATCTCCATTTACACCACCAATGAAAAAACATTGGGGTTCCCACATCCTAAAAACCTGTAGATCGACTCATCCTATTTTTGGTACCATACTCTATTTTTAACTTTCAAAAATGGCAAGTCAAGGTCAGTAGCTATAGTCCGGATGGGCCTGCTGTTTTTTCCATCCAAGCAAGCCCACACTTCAATGCAATGAGAGAGAATACCAGGAAACTGGTACAGGACAGGAGAAAGCCTGAGTGACTGAATAGGGCAGCCAGGAAGAGACAAGATAAGGTGAAAGCTACAGACAGGAACTGACATCTGGTTTGTGGAATGTGCCTTTATATATTTAACTGGTGCAAACCCCCCCCCCCCCCCCCCGGATTTGACTAATGTAGTAGGGCTGTTCCATACTGCTATTGCAGCTCTGTCTTCTTGCCAGGGACCGGATGTCGAGTGAGCAGTTGTGGCACAAACCACTGCTTTCTACATAATAACCAAGTCAACAGCGAAGCCCTAAGCTACCTGTTGGAAATGATTTATATATCCTGCCTTTCCTTCTGCATAAATGAAGCACTCAACGTATCCCAGGTCAGAAATCTTGTCATATTTATGCCAGGAATTACCACCTTTCCTATTCTCAAAGGCTATTATGTTCTTCAGACCACAGTCTAGAAGGCAGAAGTGTGCGTTGTCCCACAAACTGACCCCCTTCTGATTGACTCTATGATTAGCTGGCAGAAAGTGGTAGGAAGGGCTTCCCAAAGACCACATGTACTCAGACAAAATTTTGTTTTCAGACAGATACAGACATGTGTACTGCATATACATACTATGTTATTGTCTCTAACAGATTTCAGAAGAAACACTAATATGGAATATCTCTATTTGACTATTTCTAAACATGTTTTTATTTTCCTTTGAGTGAAACTGTGACTAAAGTTCAGTAGTGTCACCAAGGGCTGGATAAGATATTTTCATGTATCTAAGGGCAATCTCTTATGTGGAGGCAATTTAGAGAAGACAGTACAGTATAAATGAATGCCATGGGTGGATAACAAGGGTCTGTTTAGAACGGGCCTAATTAAAACAACAGTCTGTGGATTGTGGTCTGGGAAGAAGGAGGAGGGGAGATTCCAGTTTTGCATTGTTTTTACCTCAACTGCACTCATTGGTGTGCTATCCGTCCCTCACAAAATGGCCTCCGTCCCTCACAGAAAAAACAGCACCCCTGAATCAGCACTGGCAATGGGAGAGGTAGAAAGGGGGAGGATAGCAGTGGAAAAGTGAGCCTGGAACAGAATGATGGTGGCGGCGGGCGGGGGGGGGGGGTCAAGCTGCTGCTTTCTGCAGGGTGTGTAGAAGCTCTGGCTTCTCCAAGAAGCACACATGACATGCTGAAGGGAGCGAAACTTTATTTTTGTGTGAAAGCACAATTGTATGAATGGAAAATGAAATGACATAAAGTAGAAAGAACTGCACAAGGTAACGTTTTGCCCTTGGATGCAGAGGATGGATGAGTAGATTTTTCATTCCTTTGAACTCAATGGGTTGACTTGGGCAGGTCAGTGGTGAAGGAATTGCCGCTGGCTCTGCATCTCGGTCCCTTGTTTATCTTCCTTGTTCTCTCTTCTCAGTGGCTAATTTCCCCTGGGAATTGGGAGGAAGAGGTGCAGGAAAACCTAGAAAGGCAGCTAACAGCTCCTCCTGCACTTCCTCCAGCTATTTTTGTTTGTTTGTTTGTGTGTTGGAGAGGGAACCTTCTTTATTCTCAATAGGCAGAGTTGTCAGGAGCTGTTCCCATGTGGTGAGTGTAACGGCCCAAGGCTTTGTAGTGACTGAGGCAGTGTGCCAAATGCCACGTCCTCCTCCTTACCTGGTGATGTGCCAGCCACTGCTCCATCCTGGAGCTTTCTTCCATGTTTACCAATCTGAATACGTGGAGTATTTGTACACCACCATCATTGCATAGTGAGAGGAGCAGCTGGTATTGATAAGTGAATGTTCCATACATTTAAAATAGGACACTCGAAGAGATGTAAATATTGCCCCTCATTGTACAGATTGCCTGCAATAGGAGGAGCTTTCTGGCAGCAATCATGGACAGTGATGAACATCTGATATACTGTGGTGATGTGAACCCCAGATGTACAGGGAGGGACACACACACACCCAGTGCTCCTTCGTTGCCTCAGTCACAATGAAAAGAGACAAATTGGGGAGTGTGTGTTTCTAAATTGAGGAGATGGGCCTAGCTACAAAAAAGGTAGCAGAAAGAATGAATGTGAGTACTGAGGTGTATGTGGGGACCTAGGGAAGGCTTTAGCAACGTGGCAATCTGGAAGGAGTTGTGGATGAGTGCTATAGGTGCAGGGAAGTTGGCAAGTGATTTGGGGAGATGAGAGACATTTCAAAACTTGGATCCTTCAGAGTTATAAATATTCTCTACCGCCATGCGCTGTTTCTTTTTCTTTTTTCTTATATTAAGAATGCAAAGCCGATTCCAGTATAATATTTGCTCTCACACATTTTATTTTGAAGTGATCCCAGGGGTACCTACCACATGGAGAACTTTGCATGGGAAATCTAACTTTCCCTTGATGTACCAGTGCTGTCAGGAAAAAAATTATGTGGACAGAATATTCCCTGTAGTGTTTCCACATGTAAAGGGTAGGATACCTTTAAAATAAGTTCCTTTCATACAAAACATTGTGTGGGAACAGGCCTCTAGAAAATTTAGAAGAAAAAGAAAACCCATAAAACATTATTTTGAAAATCTAAATCTATACCATGGGGCAATGTGAATGAAAATGTAATCACCTGATACAACATTTTCATTTTGAAGATACGTACGGTAACTCATCCAAGGGGTGATTCAGTCTAACAAGGAAATATAATCAAATACATGTCTAGGCTGTATATACATCTTTTTATCCTGTTTTGCAAAGAAGAGCCCTTTTAAAAAGCCAACTTTTAACCTCATGAAGATAGAAACAGATTGAAATTTCTAGTCTTCCTTTGTTCTCTATCATCTATTTATGATCAAATTAGCAAAAAATAAACCCTCATAATTCATTTACAGGCTAAAATTAAGGATAAATGTATTTTCACATAGTTAGCCATGGAACCAGGTATAGCTTTACTTTTAGAGTTTTAATTTTTTTTCCTCCCTGGGGCCTTGAAAAACCCTTTTATTTTTCATACTTCCCATAGGGCTAAATGGGGGTGCTAAATACCTGCACATTCTTGACTGCATATTCTTTGGACCACCACAGACCTAGCCCGTCAAAGTGGGTTGATTTAAATCTCCAAAATAAAACCTAAATTTGAACCAAATTTCTCATTCGTAGTTTTGATGTTTCATAAACGAAAGTGTCTTCTCACTGCTTGATATAACAATTAAACCATGTTGATTTACAACTTAAGTAGAGCCTTATGCTCGATTTAGTAGTAAAGGAATATCTGTTAGTGGTTATACCAACCACTGCAAAACACATAATCCTGGTGATAGTAGATTAAGCCACATCTGGACTTAGTTTTATGTACAATGTCTGTGTTGGATCATCTTGTGCCCATTGTTCATGGTTACATTCTGTCCTGTGACATGTTTTCACCTATGTCTCACCTGGCGTGATACTAAGTGTGAATGTAGGTATTCCACTCTCTATACTAAAAAACAAAAACAATAGCAGTATTGCTGAATAATTCATTCTCTATAGTATTGTCTGCAATAATTTGATTCTGGAATTCTTGGTGACTAGTTTGCTTGTTTATAAATTTCCTTTAATTGTTGTGGATGACACAATAATTTGTGCCACCCACAAATAGTTTGCTTATTTATAAATTTCCTTTGCTTGTTTATTATTGACCTCAAGAATCTTTCTCAGTGGGTTGTCTTCCCACTATTTTACTGTGTACACATTACATTGTGTTACATGTCCAAGTGACAAATGATTCCTCAAGTTCATTTCCTCCTCCTTCCCTACTGTAAAAAAAAAAAAAAACCCTTGTAGTTTATAGTGGTAAGTGGCTACTGTCCACAGTCTTGTCTTATGAAGAATAAGCCAAGTGCTTCCTTCAAAAAGACAATAGAAAGTCTTTCCAGAACTGTTGTTACAATTGTAATGTGTTGCCAGGTGTGCTTTTTAGAACACACATAACGTGAACACACGGGATAAATCTGTTGCTTGTAGAGGGACTGAGTGCTATGGCCAATGGCACAGTTCAGTGGTTTGGCAGATAAGAAAAGTGGGAGGCGAGGGTGAAGGTGCAACAAGAACTTTATTGTAGGGATAATAATACAGTGGCAGGGGCGGCTTAAAAAATGAAGCAGAAAGCAATATGCTGTATTTATCCTAAGGGTACATGTCCTAGCTAGGTAAAAGAAAGAAAGAGGAGGAAATCCTTACAAGGGAAAGGAAGTGCGTGATGATGCAAGCAAGGAGGGGGAGAAAGATGTAGGGAGATTAGGAGAACTGGGGCTGGAAGACTTGGGGTTTTGTGGTGGCAGGATGGGTAAGGATGGGGAGGAGAGCTGGGAGAGTAAGGAAGAAGAAGCATGAGAGATACCTAAAACTGTGTTAAATGAAATCTGGGGGGGGGAGGGGGTGGCACCACAGTACCTTATTTTTTAGCTGTGCCAGGCATGCCGCTGCTTCTCAACTCCTCTGCACCTTTTAAGTACTCCAAACTGCTGCAAACAGTAAAAACAAAAAC
Organism: Plestiodon gilberti rubricaudatus; assembly: GCA_026170595.1. NCBI lineage: Eukaryota > Metazoa > Chordata > Lepidosauria > Squamata > Scincidae > Plestiodon > Plestiodon gilberti. The sequence continues at coordinate 172,998,145 of JANXHW010000004.1, read as the reverse complement.
AACTCTTGGTTTCGCATTGCGACCAGAAGTCACTTTTGACTGTGTGTTGTTTTTTTACTGTTTGCAGCAGTTTGGAGTACTTAGAAGGTGCGTGGGAGTCGAGAAGAGGCGGTGGGCCCAAAGCAGCTGAAAAATAAGGTACTGTTGTGCTGCTCCCAGTGGGCCCCTACTTCCGGGGTTAGCCATCTGCATTGAGTCCAATTTGCAGATGGCTAACCCACGGATGAGGCGGGCCCACTGAATATGGGATGTTTTGTGGGTCAAGGAAACTTCTTTTATGTCCTGATGGTGATGGCTCTTGATTGCTCTTCCCCAGTCATAAACAGGTGCTTCTATTGTTGGCAGTGGCACTCTACAAAGGGTGGGACGATGAATGTTTAACTAGTTCTGGAGGCCAATGCATCAATTAACATAGACTCCTTAATGAAATTTAGCCACGGAGTTGGTGAGGGTAACTAGACTTGGGGGCATTTTTGTGTGTGTTATACATGACTTTGGTTACTCCAAGGCAGAAACCTTTCAAGATGTGGCTTTTGTTCACAGGCTCAAATGTGCTGTGCAAAAGTGTGGTTCGTGGGATTTTCCCAAGAAACGAAAGCAAGGTAAGCCTTCTGCCAAGCTAGCCAGATATAGTGATTGCCCTGTGACGCGATGAGCTCTCGCACCGGGTGACACAAACCCTAGTGATGCCTCTGTTTGGTGAACCAGTGTGTGGCCTCCCCTGTGACTTGTGGATCTGAGGCCTCTTGCCATTGGTCCAATTCCAAAGTCACAGTACCGACCTGGGTCATGCTCTTCTGGCAGGCATCCAGAATCACATACACATTTCAGGATCCTCCCCACGTGGCCAGTTTTAAAGAGGTATTTGGTGACAAAGGAGGTAGGGAAATGAAGGGCGGCAGTGATGGGGTGGGTGGGGCTCATGCGCTGACAACAACAAAAAGCAGATTTGGATGCTGTTTAAGCTGGGTTGCACAGCTGTTGCTGAATTAGTCCAATTATTCCCACTCTTCCTTCGCAGAGCTCAGGTGGCATATGCTTCCCCCCTTTTATCCTCACAAGTCGGTTAGATACAGAGAGACTCAATTTAAGGGCAACTGACATTCTTCAGCACTGTGTGAAGAGTTGACCTTGGGTCTCCCTGGTCTTAGTCAACACTCTAATCACTACACCACACCAGCTTTAAATTATATTCTCCAGGAAAGTGCTCTTGTTGTGGCGAATCATCACCAATCAGTAGCAATACCATTTTTTATTATCCATCCCCTAAAAACATAATTCTGTTGATATTTCTTCTCCCATTTCCCTTTAAATTTAAAGACTATTAATTCACCTTCTGCAGTGTTCACAGATCTCTTCCATGAAACATAAAGATAACTCTATCATGAAGCGCATACTGTATTCTCCAGCCATGCTCACCTGGCCCTCTTCCATAATGTGGGGATAGGGCTATATCAACAGTACTCATCAAATCCTGGAGGGAGAACAGTGTTTCCACCACAGATTATTTTTTACCTGAAAACAGCTGAGGAAAACCTCCTGATATACTACAGTATTTTGTATAAATGTTACAAATCTCTGGAGAAACTCTGGGAAACGTTGAAAACTTTGATCTATCTTTTTTAACAGCTAGCTTGGAGACATCATCCCATCTCAAACTAGTCTCATTAGTAGAGCATGAAATGTTGGTGCCAGCAATAACCTGGAGATCAATACCAAAGACTATTTCTTCCAGAAATAGTCCACATTTATGAGGAGCAAACATACCCTCCAATCAATGAAGTCTGCAAGTAAACAGACTTTCTGAGTATATAGTGGTTAGCAATTAGATGTGAAAGGATGAAACGATTATCATCCTTCCCTAAAACCTGCCTGGGCAACCTCCTTTCCTAAAACGTGCCTGTTCTGCAGACAAATTGATTTTTTTTCCTCAGAACAAACATCTAATAATTTTTCAAGGTGAAATTTACAATAAGTCTGGATTGCAACTTCACAAACACAACAGCAATCAGATTATAATTCTCTGGCTTTTCTTCACTACCTGTGGGTTAATAACAGCAGCCAGCCAGTCAGCAGGAAAATTGTGTGATAAACTAGTATAAGTAAAAATCTTAACAAGGACTGAGCCTCACTGACTGATTCTCGCCTGGCATGGTTCCATAGCAATGAAATATTTACCTGGGGCCTACTGGTGTGTTAGCTGGAAGAAATAATAGGTCACTGAAAGAGAGAGAAATCCTAACAGTGTTATACACAAATAATAAATAGCACTAATAATTAGATGTGTTCTGTGTATATAAGGAACTCTGTAGCACTGTAAAGACTAACCAGTTTATTACGGCATACATTTTCTCAGCTAATGCCTACATCAAATACATTAAGTAATTTGGAGGTTGATAAGGGTACATTTGTGCATGTGTATGCCAGTAAATCCCATTTGCAAGCTTAGATGTAAGTTGGTATTTGTGTTGGTAATCTTGCATACTCTTGGTTATGATGTAAACCCAATTATGAGGTATGCTATCATGAGGTACTAACTCCAACTATTATGAGTAAATAAGGTTTCAGCTGTCTATGTAATGTGAAAATACCCTTATTTACTCATTTATGAAGTATGCTATCATGAAGGTTTCACTTAGATAGCTGTAGAACAATCTTGGGATACATTTCGCACAGCCTGTTTGGAGGGAGAGATTTATAAACATCCTATTTTCAGATGTTTTTGTAGTATTCAAGGTGACATGTCAGTCAAATCTTGCATTTGTACTGTACTACTGTGTGAAGTACCCTAATAATTTTGAAACACGTGAGGGAATGTCAATCTGTTAGGCCCAATCATCTTTTAATGTTTAATAGATTAACAAAGAGAAATGTATGAATTTTTTTACTTAAACATTTGAGTTTCTGCCTTCATCAGTAACTTGAAACAGTTGGAATGTAAAACAGGCAATGAGTGTAATTGTCTTTCTTAGAACCCCAAGGGACAGAGACACTTCTCCATGAAGGTGACATCTGCCACAAAAGGGGTATTTTGTATGCAAGAACAGATGAATGCTTATAATACCATGTATGTATTCTGTCATGGCTTGGAGAAGTGGTTCCCAAACTGTGTGCCATAGTACCTGAGGGCGCTGCAGTGAACTCACAGGGGTGCCGTAGGATGTCCCCAGTGGCCTTCCCGGGCACTGCCATTTTTGATTGTGCAAGATGTCATGAGATATCTCCTGCGATCCAAGATGGTTGCACCTGGGACAGCCAAGAAGAAGAGGCCGCAGGGGACATCCCAACAGGGCGCCGTGGAAGAACGGCACCATGACCATGGTGCCAGGTGCAGGGGAGTGGCAGCAGGAAACAGGTTATTTTGTTGGCTGTGTGCTCCCTGAGGCATCTGGTGGGGCCACTGTGTGATACAGGAAGCTGGACTAGATGGGCCTTTGGCCTGATCCAGCAGGGCTCTTCTTATGTTCTTATGTTCTTATGCTAAGTTTGGGAACCGCTGGCTTGGAGTGCTGAGTTTTCAGCCTGTAGTTTCCTAGTGCTTCCAGTAGTTCCCTAGTGCTTCCACTCTAGTACCTCACCTTTGAGTAGCTTTTCAGCTGGAAAACTGTATAAACCTGAAAGACTGTAGTCTTTTGAAGTGAAAAGTCTGACAATGGGCATTCAACTGAAGTTACTAGCATGTGATTTCAAAAGCAAGTACTGTATGCAGATAAGGAGTTGTTTTCCTCACCTACTTTCTGAGGTACACAAAGCCTTCTGCATTCTGTAACATATATGCAACTGGTGAATTTGCAGGTGATATTCTGTTTGATGGAGTGGGTTTTACTTTGCCATCATTATGATTTTGAGGGTGACACTGAGAGGTCAGCAATGTGTCCAGATCTCTGAGGCATCTGGTGGGGCCACTGTGAGATACAGGAAGCTGGACTAGATGGGCCTTGGCCTGATCCAGCAAGGCTCTTCTTGTGTTCTTATGTTCTTATATCACTCTGAGTGTCTTGGCAAGTTTGCTCCTCCCTCTACTTCTACTTCTACTTCTACTTCTACTTCTACTTCTACTTCTACTTCTACTTACTACTACTACTACTACTACTACTACTACTACTACTACTACTACTACTACTACTACTACTACTGCCCTCTCCTGCTTCCCATCCCAACTAGAAAGCCTAAATTCTGTTCCTCCCCCGGGGCGTAACTTCCCTGGGTGCTACACCAAGGGGGGAGCAATTGGGACACGCTCGTCAGGCTCCACCATGGCCACGTCCCACTTGGCACGCCTCGAGGACGAGGTGGCTGCAGCCCGATTGTGAAGACACGGCTGCTCTCCCTCTCTGCTCCGAGCAGCCGCGGAGTTGCAATCGGGTTTTGGCTGCCTCCTCATCACAACCTCTACCTCGGGGTGCACCCCGAGAAGGAAGTTGCAAGGAAAAGGTGGACACGGCCCGATTGCGAAGCTGGAGCCGCTCTCTGCACTCTCTCACTCTGCTCGGAGAGAGCACAGAGAGCGGCCATGGCCACTGCAAGTGCCTCCTGGGTTCTCTCTCTTCTGGGAGAGAACCCAGAAGTGACATCATGACATACATCGTGACATACTGCCCCAGGCAATGCGGAAGTAAGTTATGCCTCTGCCCCCCCCAATGTTCTGTATTTTTGTGCACCTCTCTTTTTTGTTTAGAGATTAAAATTGGATGCCAAGCAGGGTAGAATGACTAGAAGTGACTACAGTGGAGAATTATTAGTTCCAACCCTTGAGGAGACACAAGGCTAGGTTAAAATATTTGCCTTTAATTAGGTTAGTAAAGGTAAAGATATCCTTTGACATTTAAGTTCAGTCATGTCTGACTCTAGGGTGCAATGCTCATCCCCATTACAAAGCTGAAGAGCGCTGTCCGAAGACGCTTCTATGGTCATGTGGCCGGCATGACTCTCCTTGCCGCAGTGCGTAGCCAAAAGCGTTCTGGACACGGAACGCTGTTACCTTCCCACAAGTGGTACCTTATTAACATGCTTTCGAACTGTTAGACATATGTCCAAATCTACATAGCCACTTCACCTAAACGTCCCTTTACCCAGAGGAGGCCTTTGCAGTATGTGGTACAGTATGTGAACAGCTCTAGTGTGAAGCAGAGCAGGCTCAAGATCTCCTGGTGCCTGAGGCAGCATGCCAAATGCTGCCCCACTTACCTGGGGATGTGCCAGGCCAGCCTCTGTTCCTCCTACTTCCTAGATTGGAAGAGGGGAGTGAAGCAGACAAGGAAGTGTGGTGGGTTCAGAGGCATCGATAGGGTTTGCATCTCCTCTCTAGCCCACCACTCTGCTCCACACTCCCTTGTCTGTTCCACCTCCTCTTCCTTTTCTAAATCAGCGAGCAGTAGCAGTGGAGACAAGTGGATGCATGGAGGTGGGTGCTTCCCCACCAACCTGCTGCCTGAAGCTACCACCTTGGAGAGCTCTGGGTTGAAGGGTTTATTGGCACACTGCAGAAGCAAACAGGAAGACCATATGGATTTACACCAAAATGACTTTCAAGTGATTCACAAATAGGGTCCTGTTGGCTGTAGCTGTAGTGCTTTGTTGATAAACGTACTTCATTTAACAGGCTGTTGCTGGTTTTGTGTTTTATGTGGGGAAAATGATGTGAGAGGGAAGCATGTGGAGGGCAAGCCTACAATTGACGTATAGCACACATTGTTAACAGGTTTGTTGTTGTATGTTGGGAGGTTGTGAAAAAGAGCAAACTTATGGTCTTAGTCATGGCCCCCCTCCCAGTTCCCACACTACAAAAACAGGAAGACTATAAAATGGCCAGGGCAGGAACGCTGTCTTGCATTTGTACAGTGGGTGGTATGAAGGCAAAGGGGTGTTTTTGGAATACATTATAATAATGGGCTATGTAGTGTCAACATGTTTCATGCGCATGCCAATGCATGAATCTATGGGCAGTTCCAGCAGCAGTTTTATGCAAGCTACCAAAACAGACACAGGGATGCTATATTTGACATTTACCAGATCAGTGGATTTAATGATGTGGTTGTCAGGGAGGTATATTATATTGCCATGAGATCATATTTTTTACTGTTGTCATGAGTACACTCCAAAGTCTGCCTGATTTTATGCATCTGATTTTATGCATCTGAACTTTTATGCATTTTATGCATTGTGTATATGATAACTATCTAACAAGAACTCTTCTGTTCCATCCCAGACTTCTGAGCGCTATGTCACATATTACTTGAATGAAGCTTAATTTCTGAAAGAAAAGTGCCTTTGGGCATAAGCCTATCCATAAACTATGCCATTTACCCTGGAAGCTCCGCCCCTTAATTCTGGATGTGTGGGAAAAGGCCATGGTTGCTCAATGGACAGAGAAAGGTATTCTGTACATGCTCAGATATGATTTTCTTTATGATTATTCAGCATATTCCATCCAGAACTCCTTGTATTGAACATAGATCAGATAAAACTAGTTTTACCTTCCAAAAACTAGATTAAACTGATATTTTCCAAGCCAGCATTTGGTATAAACTAATCCTGAGAACAGATGTTTCACTTTTTATTTTTAAATTATCTTTCACCAGCATCCTTATTTTTAAGCAGTTATACCTGCTGCAGTACTATGCCAGCTAACTTTAACAAATGAAACCTAAAGTAGTATAAAATGATTCTAGATATAAAGGCTGGAACAAAACATCATAGAAACAGATGTTTCCCTTGCAATGATAGTTTCCGGTCCTAAGCTAAAAATAAGAGCTATTGTAAGAGTATTGTACCAGTAAACGAGTATAAATTAAAATATACTTCAGAATTTCCTTGGTTCCACAACCTAGGTGAGTTTTGTTTCATGATTATTATAACTGTATATCATTTGAAGTATAGTTATCCCAATTGTAGGATGAGTGTGTCTACCAATTTATCATTAAGGAATCTGTATGAAAAGAAGTTTCTAAATCAGTGGTTCCCAACCTGGGGGGGTCACAACCCCAGGAGGTTTGCTGAAGGGAACCCCACAAATATTTTAAATTTTATTTTTTTTACTTTTTTTCACGTCAGCGGAGCAGTAGCGGCTTCACTGCCCCCCCTCCTTTCTATCTTTGGTGGCTTTGGAAGGGAGGTGGCAGCGAGATCTTGTTTGGTGGCGGCTTCAGTGTTCTCGCTGCAGCTGCTGCCGAACATGAGTAAGTAAAAAAAAACACAACCCTTTTTTTCTTACTTATCTTTGACAGCTCTTTAAAACCGTGTTTCTCACCGCCACTGAACACGAGTAAGTAAAAAACCTCTTTTTATTTACTTGCATTCAGTGGCGGCAGCGGCAGCAAGAACCCAGAAGTGATGTAATGATGTAATGGGAATCACTTTTCTAAATAGAGAAATACAGAACAAGTGTAGGTGTGGGGGAGTCTACTTATAATCTTTTCATTTTAAAAATGAATGTGTAATTTACGGTATTTCTTCGATTCTAAGACGCACGTTTTTTCTAAATTTACCAATTCAAAAAAGGGGGTGCGTCTTAGAATCGATGATGTTCAAATTGCACCCCCAAAACACCACCTTCTTACTTACCGGGGCTGGTGGGGGCTTCAGGGAGGACTGCACAACCCTCTGCAGGCCTCCTCGATCTTCAGTTCAGCGAAAAACAGCTGTTTTCAGCCATTTCCGGTTTTTGCGAAAACCAGAAGTGCCCGAAAATAGCTGTTTTTTGCTGAACTGAAGATCGGGGAGGCCTGCAGAGGGTCGCGCAGGCCTCTCTGAAGCCCCCACAAACCCCGGTAATAAGTAAGAAGGTGGCGTTTTGGGGGTGCAATTTGCATATAAATCCTTGGGGAAAAATTTTTTCCCTGCTGGTGGTAGCAAAATTAAAGGTGCGCCTTAGAATTGATGGCGCCTTAGAATGGAAGAAATACGGTAATTGTTTATTTACAGAGATGCATGTATCAACATTTACTAAAGGATCGTATGCATTTTCCCGATCTTATTTCAACTATATCTCTTACAGAGTTTGGGATCAGTCCTCATCTTAATTTAAGTCCACAAAAAGGTTGTCTTCCAGTGGTACTAACTAGTGCATTCATGTTGTGAAATAGCCTACCTGAGAGGCCCACTGATTTTGCTGTAAATGGTGAGGCTTCCTTCTCCATTTTCCATTCTCAACACATACTGTATGTTGTATGTCTGCGGCACTCCCTCCCTTGTTGGCATGTCAGAAAGTTTTGGCTTTCCCCTGTACAGTATACGTTTTCTGGAATTAAATACATCCTTCATGGAATTAAATACATCCTTCAGCCTAAATTTAATTGGTTTGTGGAACTCCTTGCCACAGGAGGTGGTGATGGCAACTGGCCTGGATGCCTTTAAAAGGGGATTGGACAGATTTATGGAGGAAAAGTCCATCACAGTTTATAAGCCATGAATGGGGATAAGCAACCTCCTGGTTGTAGGATTAGGTTATCTCTGAACACCAGATGCAAGGGGGTGGCGAAAGGAAACAGGTTATCTTGTTGGCTGTGTGCTCCCTGAGGCATCTGGTGGGGCCACTGTGTGATACAGGAAGCTGGACTAGATGGGCCTTTGGCCTGATCCAGCAGGGCTCTTCTTATGTTCTTCATGTGATCAATTAATTTAAGGTTCTTTGGTTAGATATTGAGTAAGCTGTAGCAGTGTAGACTTGTTGCTCCTCCTGCTAATGTCACATTAAGCATTTTGCTAAGGATTGATTATCCTGGGAAATTTTTCCTTCTTTTCAACAGTTTACTAGAATGAATTGGACTCCTTCCCCCCCCCCCCCCAAGATACCATGCTGCTGTTTGAGGGGAATCTGAATGAATTTTTATGTCTGGAGGTTTTGAGTCTTTTCAATAAAAATCCAGGAATTTGTGGAATCCTGATTTCTCAAATGCATAAACGTGGCTAGGAATATGTCTAGGAATATAAATACTGTATCAGAATTATTCTGGGAGGCTAATACCATAATGTCATCCTATAATGTCATCCTAATTGGATTAATTTGTTATTCCTAGTTTGTGCTAAAGTGGCATCTGAAAAATATGCACAGCCCAGTTCTAAAAATGTTACTTGCAAATAACGTCAGTAGGTCTTTTTTTCTTTTTGCAATTTTTAGGATTGTTTAGGATTACTATATTAGTCACTTTATTGTTGCATTGTATTTGTGTTTCAATTCATTATACCTTTCAATAAAAAAAAATATCCTGGAATGATTGGTGTTCCAGTTTAGTGATTCGTTGCAGGTGTGTAGCTGCAGCCAACAAACACTTACTCATTCAACAAACTTTCCAGCCAACGAACACTTACTCATTCACTCCAGTGAAGGACTAGTTTGCATGTTCAAACTTCAAAGGGATGCATGCATGCATGGAATTGTTTCCTTAGCTGAATAAGTCCTTATTCACCCAGCATAGCATCTTTTCTAGAGGCTGCTTCCAGGTGTTTCTTCTTCAGATTGTGAGCTGTCTTGGGAAAGGGACCTATTTATTCAGCTATATAAATCACTTTATGCACTTTTTTTGTTGAAAAGTGGTATATAAACATTCTTAATAATAGGTGGAGACCACTTGTGTAGAGCTCCATAACAATCTCTGGAGGCATTCACTAAAATTCTTAGTACGGTATATCCTATTAATTTATCCACTTTTGAAATACACTGACCAGCCTATCAATGGGACAAACTAGATGCAACATTGATCACATCTTTGTTCCTTGCATGCTAACTTTTAAACTGTGGAGGGAACAGGATGAGGAATGTGGTACACTGGTAGGTGTATCTAATGCTGCCACCTCATGCTGGAGTCCCAGTGAAAATGATTGTCCTCACAGCTGCTATCTGTCTTGGGAAGGAAGCTGTCATTGGCAGGGGGGCTATCTTCACTTCAGTTGCAATATAGGGTTACAAAAACTCTTTCCCTTGCTGTGTTCCTGATCAGCCCCCCTCCCACCACTACTAAAATGAACATGCAAGGGAGCCATATGGCCAGGCTTACCAGATCGCTGACCGGGACGTTCCTTTTTGCCCTTAAGGGCGGCGGGGGGAGGGGCGATAGAAGCCGGAGCAACGCTCCGGCTTCTATCGCCCCTCCCCCCGCCACCCTTAAGGGCAAAAAGGAACGTCCCGGTCGGCGATCTGGTAAGCCTGCATATGGCCCATAAAGCACATCACTGCAGAGGATTGTAGCAAACTAGTGTGCTCCCATTCCCCCTCTACCCAGGATCATAACAACTGAATAGAGCTTCTGACTCAAGCTCTATGTAGATATTACCTCTGCATTGCAAAAGCAAAAGGAACTTCCGTGGTCAGAAAATGGCCGCTGAGAGTACACAAAGCGCACCATTGGTGGCCATTTTTAGAGCGCTCCACCTCCACTGCCAGACCCCACCGGCCCCGCCATAGAAGGCTTCCTGCTCCACAATGGGTCTCCTTGGACCTCTTCGTAGGACCTCAGTATCCAAATTTTTCTCTAAATGCAGATGTATCTTGGAACTTCTGTTCTACCTGACCATTCATGTAAAACAATATATTTAGAGTTGGTAAAACTTGATAATTTGCAGTATTCGTTCTTTCACATTGTAGTACTTAAATAAAGGTGATTTTTATTAATAGGTTCTTTAACTGCTTGATGCTGTTTTCATGGATTGGCATCTAGTTCAACACAACCTCTTGGGCCAATAGGTATCTTAGAACACAATATTATGCATGTCTCCTCAGAAGTAAATCCCATTGAATTCAATGAGATTTACTCCTAGGTAACTCTGTTTAGGATTGCAGCCTTAACAGTGTTGTTACTGTTAACATGTTTGCTGTTCCCAGAAATCTTTGTGAGTCAACTTGGTTCTTTGGAGTAGGCATTTTAGTTATGGACTCTATTTTAGTTACATCATCAGGTTTTAACTATTCTTTGTTTAAGATATATCATAGGTATATTATTTCTGACTTGACAGATTTATATCTTTATTCGGTTTCAGATTCCTCTCTCAACTCTTGGTTAGAACTCACATCAGCTGTTACTTTTGTTCTTATTTGGTTTCCTGAACTAAAAATATAAAATGATGTTTATATCCGTACTAAAGCCAGCATCTATCCAATTCTGGCGTAATCAATATAATATATAAAAGTGTGAGAGAGTGGTGTTGGATACAAAGAACATCTTTAATTGACCCACTGTTTGAATATACTAGTAGGGTATCGGGTTCAAGTCTGCTCATTTTTCCATGAGCATGAGAATTGCCATCAGTTCTAGGTATTATACCACAGCATGAACTCTTGTGCAGGTGTTTGAAAAACAGTGCTAACAGCTATTTTCCTTCCACTTGTAGTTCTTCGGATCAAACTGTATGTTAGTATCTAGAGGCCCAATCCTATCCAACTTTCCAGTGCCGATGCAGCCGTGCCAGTGGGCGCCAGATCCTATCCCCCTTCCCTGCAGCCTCCCCACCCCTTTTCTCTCCTCTGACATATGCTAGAAAACTTGCTAGGCTAGCGTAAGTCTGAGGAGACCAATTGTGGGCCACCATGAGGCTTATGCAGGGGTAAGGGGAGTAAACATCCCCTTCCCTTGCAGAAGCCTCCCGGTTCCGTCCCCCCACCCCACACAGGATGCAGCAGCTGCCACTTTGGCACCACTGCGATGTCGTGCAGGGGTGTAAATAGGATTGGGCTCTTAGTATTTGCTGAAGTTGTTCAGTTTGCTGTACTTTGTAAGACACTACAGTAGCTTATGTTCCTGTGTCAGTTTTAAAAATTTGATTCAACAAATGATTTAGGGGGGGAAAAAATCACATACTGCACAACTTCCAGAGCAGAAAAATTAAGGGCTCAGTCCAGCCTAACTCAGGCACAGTTGAGGCCCAATTGTGGCCCAATTGTGGCCCAAACTAGGACCGAGTTAGGCTGCAACTGTGCCTGAGTTAGGCTGGAGGCAACAGCATTGGGCCAGGATCGCGGCAAAACTTACCGCAGAGGCAGGCAGGCTCCTGTGGGGAGCTGTCAGTCTTGTGGAAGCGAAGAGCCCCCTCCTCAGCCCGTCTGCGTGCACGTACCACAGCTGCTGCAGCGGTTGCAGCAGATGGGCAGCCACAGGCGGGCCTGCAGGCACTGCGCGTTTGACAGTCAGCTGAAGGGCAGAGGTTGTGCCAGTGCCAGCTGCCCCAGGGCACCCTGGGCATCAGCCACCTGCCGCAGGGGGGAGTGCGACTGCCCTCCCTCCTGCAGACTGCGATGCCACCCCCAAGCCACGGTGAGGCTGCACGTGGGAGTCATGGGGGGGTGAGCGGGGGAGAGAAGGGAAGGAGGGGGTGGGAACGGCACGCACAAGGGGGGGGTCTCATGAGGTCTGGAACCGCCTCCGCCAGGACATGCCCGTGCGCTGCCTGAAGCCCTGGGCCTCAAGGGCCGTGGCAATGCCCACAAAGAAGGCATCCCAGCATGCCTTCTGCTCCGTGCCCCGGCCAAGACCGAGAGATGCCGTGGGCTTGTCTGCTGCGAGCGGGAAGGGCTCACGCAGCTCATCACACCCCCAGATGGGGCAACGTCGGCACCTTGCGGCAGGCGCTCTGGCAGCATGGGGGGTGCCAGCGTCCATCATCAGGGAGTGGGAGGGGAGGCAGGCACACTGACGGGGTGCTGGGGAGGGGCACGGGTGGGTCAGAAACAGACAGACAACACGGCTGGTGGGAGAGGGATACAGGGAGAGGGGTCTGCAGAGACCGATAGGGGCACAGGGGGCACTTCGCAGATGGAGGCAATGCAGGAACGGGCGCCTCTCATGCAGACGGACCGAGGGCGGACACGGACGCCGTTGATGGGCGGAAACGGACGCCGGTGACGGGCGGACAGAGGGCGGAAACGGACGCCGGTGATGGGCGGACACGGACGCCGGTGATGGGCGGACCGAGGGTGGGTGAGAGCCCCGGTTGCTGAAAGGGCTCTTCACGGACGTGGCGGACGTGCGCCACAGTGCCCGTCAGTGTTTGCCTGCCTGACAGGCCCCCCAACTCCCCCCTCCCCTCTGGTCCCAGAGGGTCCGGCAGCCCCCCTGCTGTGTTCTCCCAGGGATGGCTGTGGCGGACCCTGGCTGGGATTCATGCAGAGGCTTGTGTGCTGAGGCCTGTCTGTGTGGGTGTGTGGGCCAGTGCTTGTGCAACATTGGGGACATGTGTTTCCAGGGGCATCTTTATTGTTCTGGAACAGTGGCAGAGATGGCCGGGCGTGGCTGCCAGGGGTAGGCACAGCAGCCTCTAGGACCACAGCAGCAGCATCAGGCGAGCCCCATGGACCTGGAGATGCGGGCTCTTCCCCTGTGGAACCACGGCCTGCTCCATAGAAAGGGGAGGGACAGCAAGTAGGCAGCCAGGGCGGTGGGGCAGCAGCAGCAGCTGAGGTGGGTTGCAGGGCAGGCTCCCAGACCTCTCTGGCAGCATCAAGGCAGGTGACCGTGGGGCAACCAGACTGCAGGCCCAGGGGTGCTCCCCGGACAGTTTGTGGTAGTGGGCATTCCTGGGGGGACGAACAACATGGGGGTGTTCCATGGCAGCTGCTGCGTGGTAGCAATCGCCATTGAAGAGGAGCCAGTGTGCCAGTTGCAAAGGTCTGCAGGGAGAGAAATCAAACACAGCTGAGTGGTGTGAGACACATAGCCTGGTCTGCGTTCCTTCCCTGGGTGTACGGTGAGCATGATCCTGTAAGGGAAAGGGGTCAAAGAGAGAGACAACAACACAACTTGGGGGTCACAACCATGGCAATCCTAGCAATACTGACCTGTCGGTAGACCCTGTGGAGAAAAGAGGGGGGGGAACAGCTGGTGTCTACATATGGGTTACAGTTCCACACTCATGGCATTGTGTGCTCACATTAATACAGGCAGCTATGAGACAAGAAGACATTGGTATAGAGGCATATCATGGCAGGCTATGCAGGCAGCTATGAGACAAGACATTGGTATAGAGGCATATCATGGCAGGCTATGCAGGCAGCTATGAGACAAGACATTGGTATAGAGGCATATCATGGCAGGCTATGCAGGCAGCTATGAGACAAGACATTGGTATAGAGGCATGTATCCTACCTATATTTCTCTATGCTAAGAGGCAGACGTCAGACCACATGTCAGCACAAACCCTGCACTTACCTGCTGGTGTTGTTGCCTGTATGGGGGGGGGAGAGAGGGGCTGGGAGAAAGACATGGGTTAGCAAACACTTGCATGGAGACAGCTGCCCAGGCACAGCAGTAAACAGTTTGGCCACAGGCAGAACAGCCCTCTCTGCCCTAGAGGGGGGCAGAGAGGAGAGAGGAGAAGAGAGAAGTGGGGTGTTAGAAAAGTTTTCAAAGTCCCACTTTGTGGCTGCTGGGGGACAGAACCCCACGCCACGTGCTCAGAGAGAGAGAGAGAGAGTGGAGGGCTGGGGCTGGGCTTTTGTGGGAAAGAGGCTGGGTGGGGCTGGGTGCTGATAGGGTAACTATTTGGGTCCATGTCCAGAGTTAGGCCACACCTGTTCGGTCCTAACTCAGGCCCAACTCGGGCCCAGGGTGTTAGAACTTTTCAGGAGAGGGCTGGTGTGGGTAAGGTAAAATGGCTCCTATGGGTCTCCTCACATTTGGGTCCACCCTTTTTGCTGGCCCAAATTTTGGGCCTGAGTTGGGCTCGAGGGGGCGTGTCAGTGGCTCTCCAGTGTCTGGAACCGGACCAAAATTCGTAACCGCCCCCGTCACACCCCCGACACGCCCCCAACACACCCACTTTTAGGCTGCAATTGTGCCTGAATTGTGCAATTGTGCCTGAATTGTACCGCAGTTGCCTTGGGCTGGACCGGGCTGCAATTCAGTCACAATTGCAGCCCAACTCAGGCACAATTCAGGCACAACTCGGGCCTAAAGCACTTGGGCTGCAATTGTGCCTGAACTGTACCGCAGTTGCCTTGGGCTGGACCGGGCTGTAAGTGTACTAAATATGCAGCCATTTGAATGTTCACGTCTTTGCCTTGTTGTTGTTGTTTTCCTTACACACTTTAGCAAAATCACCTGCAAAATCACATTTACCACATTTTGTGCATTCTTTCCCATATATCAGAAAGGAACTTATGCTGGGGCTGATGCCACACTTCTTGCAGGCCTTTGCCACTTCTGAATATCTCTGCAGTATTTATTAATGTTTGCTGCCTTTGTTAATGCTATGGCTTCCATTGCTCCAGAGCTGGCTATCTTGAAGTACTTTTACGCTGTACGGCATCACATGTGTTTTTCTGCTGCATCCAGCTAGTCTCAACTGCTTTGCAGCTATATACAGTACAGTACTCTACTCTCTCTGCATATATCCATTGCCTGTTTCAGGTTAACCTGGATCTCAATTTGATTTGATGCCACACACATGCAGTCTTTAAATAGCACACAGTTGTGAACTGGAGGAGTGAACAGCTTCAGTGGTCGCATATCAACCTATGGATACTTTAGTACTCTTGAGTTCTAGTGAAGCATTTCTACCTTTCATATGCAACTTATTCTGGGAGAACAGTGTGCTTCAAATCTATGACTCAATTAATGTTTTTCTTTATCTGCATTGTAGTCAAACTGAAAAATAGAAAATGTGTCTCTCAGTGGCATCACTGGGGTGGTGGTGGTTGATGCACCAGGAGGGGGTGATGCGCCCACTGCCACCCAGTCTGCTGATCGCGGAGAAGAGAAGCCAAAGACACGGGCACCCCAGTCTGCTGGCGGCTGCGTCTTCGGCTTCTCTTTCCCGCGATCAGGGAAAAGAAGCCAAAGACACGGCCACCCCAGTTCCTACCTCCTGCCTTGTGGCGGCTCTGCAAGTGACTTCACTTCCAGGTGTCACCAGGCTGGAGGGGTGACACCCATCCTTGCTGCCAGGGGCGTCGACAAGGAGAAGTGCGCGGGGCGGACCGCCCAGGGGTGATGCGCGTCCCCCCGGCACTTACAGTTTGTAGCTGGAGGTGGGCCCGCCCGCCCGCCCACCCTCGCGTCCGTTTGGCTCTGAAATGAGCCGAAAACGGCGTGGGGGGTGCTCTGCGCCTGCGCGTGATGTCACACGCGGGGGCGGAGCCGCATCCTTAAAGGTGACGCGCGTCCCTGTGACGCGACTGCTTGCTGCACCAGGTGGCAAGGAAGTTGGATACGCTGATGGTGTCTCTTGTTTCTTCACTTGCCATATAAAGACAGTGTGGACTGAAGCACTTCATCTTTCTTAGCTGTTCCACTTGGAGTGTTATTCAGTTCAAACTAGTGGTGAACCAAATAAATTAAGCAAATTTAATTTTTCCAACTTTCCTGGAGTTTGTGGAGTTCAGGGGGAAAAATCTGAAGCATTGTGCAGTCCTTGCTACAAATGATCTCAAAATGATTGCTGTCCTTTTGGCTTTAATTTTCTGCTGCTTTTCTCTGAACTGCACCCACACACAAAACACTTTGGTTCCTACTATCATTGTATCCATGACATCAGGACACAGATAAATTCTACTAGACGATGGAGAGGGAGTGGGGGAAAGCTAAATAAATGATTGCCATTTTTTGGCTGCAATTGCACATTTAACACAATGTTTCGTTTAGCCGTGAGCCTACCTGCTGTGACTAAAGCGATGCTGCTTGGCTCCACCTCCAGTTTACTGCTAGATTTAACTGAAAGAGACAGGCACTGAACTACCAGCCAAGTGCTTTTTTTGTTGATTCCCCACTGCAGTCTGAATTGTTGGTCTCAGGAGGTTGAAGATTGTAGAGATGACTATGTCTGCTGGTTGGGTTTGGAGTTAAGCTGTGTTCCTTCCTGATCTGATGCAGATATGGAGCTATATAACTTTGAGAGTTCTATGATTGGATTTTTCCCAGCAACGTTTTTATGCTTAAATCAGTTGGGGGGTCTCCATGCTGGAGGCCACAGCATTGGGAGAAGGGGTTTTCAGCCCTTTTCTCCCACACTATTTCCCTCACTAATGAAATCCCCACCTATAGCTGCTATTGGCCACAGAGGGAAGAAAAGGCAAATACAGTATGGACTTCTGGCTTTGCCCTTTACTTCCATACATTGAGATGAACCTCTGATGCAGCCAATGTTTATGCAAGTTTTACACAGACATGTATGCTTTTTCTGTTCAGTCAAGGATCCTGTTTTCTGTAGGGGTCTCAGTTCATACAGAATCTAGGCACAGGCTCTGTTCAGGGGTTCAGCTAAATATGCTGGTCAGGGGTAAGCCTAGTAGGCACTGGGCATGATTCTGCTCCCCTCACCACAAGCAGTGTGAGTAGAATTGTCATCTGAATATGACTTGTGCGACATGGCAGCATATCATGAAACTTGAAATAATTTTTTTAGCAATGGGCAAGTTAATATGAAGATTGGTATGTGAAAAGTACCGTAATTGGAAAGAAAGTTCAACAAAATCTTTTAAGGTCCTTGACCTCATTAAATTAAAATTATGAAGAATCCAGGGACAGACAGTGTTCTCTCCTGGATTAATGGATGATGTTTACATCATCATCATCATCATCATTTGTCACTCTCATTCGTCCTTCTGTAGTGCCAGGAGATACATTTGGGCTCATAGTGGTGTACGTTTTCAGAAAGTTTTCCAATAGTTTGTGGTCTATTTCCCTCTTTTAAAATGCTACCAATAAGCATGCTGCTATTTCATACATTTACCCCCCACACACACACACAGTTTTCGTGTAATTTAACATGAAACTGTGTAACCCTATCAGGTTCTTGGACCTTAGAGGGATTTGCTGTCACAGTTTTATGTAGATTAAGTTCTAGGAATAATACCCTGGCCACTGTGAGAGAGATCAGTTTCCAGGAAAGAGTTAAGCTGATGTGATATTGTAGGGGGGAAGTTCAACAATGCAATGTAGAGAGAGACTGCTCTGGACTATATACAGCTATGAGATCAGACTTTAGACAACTCCACCTCTTATCATCTTGAGCCACAAGCATATTTTTTAAGGGAATCCTATCCCACAATGTACTGACCTCAGAAGGCTTGAGCTAAAAGGAAGAAACATTGAAGCCTCAGCAGCACTGCAGAAGGAACTAAAGCCTGAGAGAAACTCAAAGAAACGTTTAGTTTGACTCATAGGCAGGCACTGCTTAACAGTTCACCATTGGAAATGACTTTGCTGTGGAATTTTAAAGCAATGAAGGGGAGGCAGTTTTTGTGGACAGCTGTGTTTTCTTGGACATTCTGTGTTTTGACCCTGCTTGGTGAGTATTCAATATATATGAAAAGACTTATTATAACTGACTTAAGAAAGGTAAATAGTGAAGCTCTTCATGCATGCCTGTTCCTGGAATACTGTACTAACTGATGGAGTTTTATGTTTTGTACTATATATGTTTGTTAGAGAGAGAGTTAGAAATACTGAACAGCTTTATCATCCAAGCAAGAAGTGAAATGCATAGTAGGTAAAGAAATGATGCAAAGAACTGGAACCCCCCCCCCCCCATTAATGGTATACAGAAAGAAATTCTACAGGCTGCCATAACTGAATCAGCTCCCATATGCATAGGCTTACCAGATCTCCAACCGGGACAGAGTGCTAGACCTTTAGGAGAAGGAATGTGGGCAGGTGTAGCTTGTTAAACCTTAGACCACCATCCTAGGCATGTCTACTCAGAAGGAAGCCCCACTGAACACAATGAGGCTTCCTTCTGAGTAGACATGCCTAGGATTGTGCTCTACGACTTAACAAGCTACACCTGCCCACACTCCTTCTCCTAAAGGTCTAGCACTCTGTCCCGGTTGGAGATCTGGTAAGCCTACATATGCAGAATGGAGTATAACAAGAACTGTAAATGGTTGCACACATTTTATTGTTGGATTGTTGGAAACCCTCAATATCCAAGAGACTGGCATACATTCTTTTTATCAGACATCATATAAAATTCAGACCAAGCCAAATGAGAGCATAGTTTTACAGGGTTCTACAAATGGTAGCCTTGCAACTCTTCAAGGGCCACTACAAGATGCTGTTTGAAAACCACAGGCCTGTAGTGGCAGGTATAACCGTTGGTAATTAATTTTATTGTTTTTTAAAGGCAGGTAATTTACAAAAGCCATTATGAAATCACTGTTATCCGGCTCACTTTTTAAAAAGGTAATTTGTCAAAATGAATGTTTTTGAATTAAACATCTTATGATAATTAGGAAGGGTTATGTTGGTATTTTGTGAGTTTTCCTAAGCTGAAGATACTGTGTGAGAGCAATATCTAAATTTTTGTAAAACAGCCAGACAACTTTAATTTCTGTTTAAGCCACTAGACCATGAGATAGTAATTCCCTCAAACAATTCACTGTGTTGTGCTCTGGCCTTCTACTGTTCATTGCACATTTTAGTTCTCCAGAAAGGATGGTGTTAATACTGCTCAGAAGCTGGCATAGTGCATTTGTTTATTCTGAAGCATTTCATGTTTGCATCTTACATTTGCTGAAAGCCAAGTCAGTGTTTACATGGCAGCTATGTTTGCCACCCATATACATAAAGGAGAAGGGGAGAATGTGTGCGTCTCCAAATATTTAGGAATAAGCAGTGGCCACATCTTGGGAATCTACACATGGCAACAAGCTTATGAGTGTATGACCAGTATGGATGCAATGGCCATCTGGATGTCCATTTGTACCCGTATCAGGACATTCATTCAGGTCTTGCTGAAATGGCCAGGCACATCGTTTGATGCAGATGGGAAAGCATCTAGGGCTAAAAGTTTTTATGTGTGATTAGAGCAAGACTGGGACCAACTTTCTAATGAGTATAGTATTTTCATACCATTCAGAAATTTCACATGCATTCTGTTTCTGGCTCCAGTTCATACCTGGCAAACATTTTCAAGGAGATTTTTTACACCTGTGTGTTTTGGCTCCTTCTTCAATATGTTAATAATACCTTCTTTGGCATATTGCCTAGGAACATGTGCATGATAAATGCTATGTGAGAGCAAAAGCAGTTGTGGAATGCAGTCACACAAAGTTCCACAGCTAAGCTGCCTACATACTTTCTAACCAATAAGGCTGCATTTCTATACCAGGAGGGTCTTTGGGGTAAAGAAGCCTTGTGGTCACCTTGTGGTCACCCTATCTTGTGTTTGGTCTTGAACATGCCAAAATCTCCCCCAAATAAAGCAATGAAAAGTAGAGTAAACAATTGGAAATTTTATTGTTTTTAATTGGCTGCTTTATCATGGGAGTACCCCTGCCAGTTACTCAAATGCTTAAAACCTTCAACACTGATAAAAGAGAAGTACACAGTAACTACCTCTGAGAAATACACAGATACAACTGAAAATGGATAAGAAAGGTCTCACTTGCATACACATGTATCTTTGAAGTAGTAATGTATACGAACATATCAAGAACTGGCACCTGCAGTGGTAAACATGTAAAGTGGCACATGGTGTTTATGAAGTGTTTTCTCTTGGAAATCATTATAGACCAGCATAGTTCCAAAACTATTGGAGGCTACACTCTTCACTTTTGATATGAAACAAGATCTAGTTTGCATGTGGCTGAAGATATGCTGTTTTCTTGGCACATGCGTCACACAGTCACTTTTCTGTCAAGTACCCGGCGGCATCTGTGGTGATGCCTATCTCTCTTTCACACATTTACCACAGCAGAAGCTAGCATAGCCTCAACAAACAGTAGTAGTCACATAAAGAGCAAAGCAGCGTTTAGGTTTTTTTTGCTCACCATAGAAAGTGCTATCCTAAGCAACAACTGGATTTAAGTTTATTTATTTTAACCTTTTTTAAAAACATCTTCAAGATTCATTGTCATAGAATGATACATTGACCCTATCAGGTTCTTGGATATGTCTTCAGCAAGGTGCTAGACTTCACAATTCTCACGGATTTTATTGAGAATAGGGCCCCCTATGTGAGTGCCATGTCCCCTGTTGTTGTTTATATGTCAGTGGTAAATATATATTTGTCAATGCATAATGTGTGAAGCAGCTCTAAGGGATGGCTTCAGACATGTTGAATCTCCAAAATAGAAATTACTGTACTTCAGTGCAAGAAAAAACAACATGCAAATTGTATAGATTGTCATGTGTACCTCATGCAAATCATATCATATATGCCAGGAGTTCCCAACCTTTGGAGGCCCGCATTTGGAGGTATGCGGGCCTCCGGTTGCCCCACATACCCCTGGACAGCCTGCCCCCGCGTACCCCCTGTTAAAATGTTTTTCCCGGGTTGTGGTGCGGGCGGGTCCTCCCGCTCCCTCCGGGTTGCAACACAAGCGGGAGGACCCGCCCACCCATGCCACAACTTGTAAAAAAGGCTACAGCCCTGCCAATGTCCCCAGTAGCTCCTCCTACCTGTTCTCCTGGGTGCCGCCATCTTGGATCTCAAGAAATTCAAGATGGGGACGCCCAGGAGAACAGGTAGGAGGAGCTTCCGGGGACATCGACAGGGCTGTAGCCTTCTTTTTCCAGGTTGTGGTGTGGGCAGGAGGACCCACCCCCACCGCAACCTGGAAAAAAAACCCATTAACAACTTCCCGTTATCAGTTGTTGATCGTAGCAGCTGATAACGGGCAGTGTCTTGCATACCCCCGGCCTGCGGTACGCGTACCCCAAGGGGTACACGTACCACAGGTTGGGAACGCCTGATATATGCGATTGCATGCTTTTTTCTTGTAGGAAAGTGATTCCTGTATAGAAAACTTGTCACATTAAAGTAGATATAACTTTTAGGATTTCAGTTCAGATTTCTCAAAGGCTGACAGCACAAATTCTCATATTTGTGGCGAACCCTTTTTAGATAAGAATGTTGTAGAAAAGGGTATAATGGGCTCCCTAAGTATTGTTTGGCATCCAAATCTTTATGAAAATCATTGCAGATTGTGTTGATACACAATTTTCTAAATAATGTTAGCAAGAGATACAGTATTAACTGTAGCTTTTCATATCATTATATATTTCTAGTGTGGCCTTAGACCTTGTGAATGATGCCTTATAGGGAGTTTAAAAGAACTACCCCAAGAAAGGTTCAGCATAATTGGTAGAATATAAAAATCATCTGAACCTGAAATTCCTTACAATTTGGATGCTAAATATAACTGTAGCATTTAAACGTGATTTTATGTTCGTTCAATTAAATATAAATGCATTATGTGTAGAACAGAAAATTCAAAATGTCCTTGATGGTTACATATTTAAATTCAATAATTAAGAAACATATGGAAGTTGATTATCCTAATATAATTCAATCAACCACATTAAGATTATTTCAGCCAGGTTTCAACTTTTTCCCAGATTACAAAACCCAGATATTCATATCATATGTAATCCATTGACTGAAAGATAAATCATTGCCATAGCAGGCTACTAGCCAAAGCAAAATCCCTTTATCAGATGTGTCTGAGCAGGGTTGAGTGTTGATGAGGCGAATGTGCTTGTTGTTTAACAAGGTGATGTAATGGTTTAAGCTGTCCTCCTCTCTCCTCCCTACATTCTCTTCACCCTTTTCTTCGCATCATTCGTGACTACAGACCCCCACACCCATATCCTGTCTGGGGCCATGTGGAAAAGGAAAAAGGGTCCAGGAGGGGGAAGGGGTAAAACTTTATCAGATATTTCCAGAGGGAAGGGGACTCCACCCTTTTGAATTCCTGCCACATGTGGCTGGAGAGAAGCAAAATTAGAGTTTCATGAGTAATGTAGCTCAGAGTCCCCAAAGCTGGTGCTCATTAAAACTGTTGGCAGAATAAAATGTAAATACTGAATACTGACTGAGTCGTAATCCTGGCCTCTCAGTCTCCATTATTTTCATGGATAACACATGAAATTCTGTACCTCAGTCTCATCTCTGACAGTATGCTGTATTTCAACGTGATACTGTTTTAGCAATACAAGGTCAAGGATGGGTGTGCGGTGTTAGTGTTAATTAAGATCTCACCATATTTTCAATTCATCTCATACTGTACTTTCAACTTCCGTTTCGTTCACCTATTTGCTTTAGGAATATTATAGCAATAGGTTCAGTCAGCCTCTTGCTATAATATTCAGTTATAATTGGGAATGTTGATTTTTGGAAGGTCGGGGACTGAGGGCTACTTCTCTCATTGCTTTTTTAAAATGCAGGTTCATCCTTGGGAAGATATAAAGAGATACATATGGGGGGAAAGGCAACAAACTAGGCCTAAGCGGTCTTTTTGCCTGAGGCTGGGCCGCTCTGCTATACCCAGTGCCCCAGACAGTGCTGGAAACACTGTGTTTTTCCTGCCCTCATTTAACCCCTTATCCTCCTCGCCTCTTCGTAAACAAAACATACTGCACTGAAGGCAAGTTCACAAACATACCTTACATCTTCCCAGAAGGTTTAACACCAGCTGTGTGCCTTTATTCATACATATATATTCTGCCTTACCCTGTGGTTAACATACAACATCATCAAAGTCTTATTCTTGCCTTGTGGGATGGATGGTTTGAGCAAACAAAGGAGGGAAAATTAAAAGTAAAAAAGAATCTGTAAACTAATAGCAAACTCAGGTGATTGAGTGCCTATCAATTTATACACAAAACATGACCACCCACAGACAAGGTAAGGGTTTCTACACATGTGGGGGAGTCCCTAGGTATGCAGAAGTAGATATGATTGAAAATTAAAAGACAGGAAAAACTTCAAAACAGCCTGATGTCCAGAGTAAGCATGCTTAGTGTGGCCACCAGGAGCCATGGAATGTTGAGGTATCTGCTGGAAAAAATAGCAGCAGAACACGACATGGGGGCGGGGGGGGGGGGGGTCAGGGGGAATCAGTTGAGCACTAGGGTTGGGGGAGATGCAACATTTTGTTGCAGGTTCCTCTTCTTATTTTCCATTCTTAAACATTTTCTTGTCTCTTTTAATCCCTTTCTCTTAAAATAGTGGTGGCCAACCTTTCAACATGAATGCTGGCCCTTTAAATGTTTGCATAGGTGAGGGCATTTCAGCAGGTGCAGCTGCTTTAGTAGCACCATCAGCACTTGCAGCTGCCAAGATTCTGTCTTCTACACACCTCTTAAGAACACAGTAGCCCTAATGGTGGAAGGTTGGCCACCCCTGCCTTAAAACATGGCTCTCAAAAAATGTACAGTTTGTTCCATTTGACCTTCCCTCCCACTTCCCTTGCAGACTTTAAACAAAAGACAGGGGTAAAAAAAGAAAAAGAAAAACAAGCAGCACTGTAATTGGGGAAACAAGGGAGGGGATATCCTGTTCCTAAAAAGCTGGTGTGAGAGCAAGAAGGAACCCAGTTCAGCTGGTCAAGCAGCAGTGAGTCGAGATGATTGTGTTGAATGATGATTCACCTTGCTAGCTTCTTATCCTCTTCTTTGCAGGGCAGTTTTTCTAAATGGATGCTGTAATGAGAGGAGATAATAATAATGCAGTAATTGTGCTGCATTCATGCCTCAGCTAGGTAGAGAGCTCATAGCCACATTATAAAGAGAAATCATGGAGGGGAAAAGTCCTGAAGTATGGTACCCGATATGGCAGCAATTATTTATGCACAGAAACAGGTTGGAATCAGGCTTACAAGTTGTTAAAGCACCAATACTGCCAGGCACTATACATGATTAAAAAGGGTGAGTGGCTTTATTGGCAACAATAGTGTTATAGTGTTCAAAGCATTGCACGGACATTATTTCAGTAATGCTTGCATCAGTCCTCTAAGGTAGGCCAGTCTTACTTGGAAACCCTACACCAGGGGTTCTCAACCAGTGGTACGCATACCAGTAGTGGTGTGCAGACCGCTGGGAGGTGGTACGCAGGCCCCTGGCTGTCAAGATGGCGGCTGCCAGGGCAGCTGTGCCAGAGCCCTGGAAACAGCAGCACAAGCTCTGCAGAGCTAGCAGAACCCGAGCATGTGGGTTTCCAGGGCTGGAAAAGGCTCTTCCACCTTGTTCCCTTACCTCTGCTTTCAGGCCTTCAGCATGGCCGAAAACCTGAAAGTAAGTCACGATGATGTCATCACCACTTACTTCCGGTGGTACTTGGCGTGGCGGTGGCCATGGAGGTGGTATGCTACGCTGAAGGGGTTGAGAACCCCTGCCCTACACAGTGCCTATCTATGACATACTTGCCTGGAGGTCTAATGAATTAAGGCTGTAATTCCAAACTCCCTTACTAGCGAGTAAGATCCATTGAACTTAGTGAGACTTACTTCTTAGTAAACATGTATCGTATTCCATTATAACCATGGTATATTACACTCTGTCAGGAAATATAAAAATGGTGGACTCAATTGATCACATAGTGGAAGTTAAATACACAAACTTCCTTTTGCTATCCTCAAGGCACATAGTTTCACCCAATAAAGGTTAAAATCTTTCCATTTGTCTTTATGGAGACAAATATTTGAGTAGGATTTGGTAATGATGTAGGACTTCCTTTTGAGTGTGAGAATAAATATTTTTTACAATGTGTTTGTTAATCAGGGACTATTGGGTTTGATTTGGGACAAATAGTTCTGTCACTTAATTGTTTGTCTTTGGGAGGCCAAGAGGGTTCAGTACTCTGAAAAAAACTGGCATTTTGCTATAGTTTGTAGAGTGCAGATAGCATCAACACTGACAAAACGTTGACTCTTTTCTTTCTCTCCAACAACTAGTTAACATGAAGCAGAGTGGTTAAAAAAAAGACTCTTCTATTTGTTGGCTGCTCTAGACATCAGTTGTTTCATACTTATTGTATTCACTTGGCTTTGTCATTCAGCCTCATGGTGCGAATCAATACATGTAGAGTTTCCAAAACTAATGAAAACAAGCTGTACAGAAAATTATTGTGAATATTCAGGCAAATATCACTGATGAGTCAGTGCTTATCTGCATCACAACACTAGACTACATCATAGCACTACATCAAAACACTAGAACCAGGGATCATCCAATGAAACTGATGGGTGGGAGATTTAGGATGGACAAAAGAAAGTACTTCGTAAAGCACACAATTCATCTATGGCATTCACTACCACAAGATTTGATGATGGCTGCTAGCTTCAATGGGTTTAAAAGGGATTAGACTAATTCATGGAGGACAAGTCCGTCCATGGCTGCTGGCTTTTATTTATTTATACGTATGCATTTTTATTCATAAATCACAACACATTAACCAAGGCACTTGGGGAATGGTAAATGAAGGAATACTGCCGTTCAAAAGGTAGGCAGGAGGGGGTAAGAGGAGTGCCATAATATCCTGATATTCTAACATAAAGACCATTGTTCTCTAAAACCACCAAAATTAGAATTTAAATTATATCTATATCACTTCCATCTCTCTTCAAACCTATAACTTATTTTTTTAAACATATATCATGTCATCTAAATTGTAACTAGTCTAGTATGAAAGAATTACCTTAGAGTCCATTTATCATCGCAGTCCAACAGATATACAAAAGTTGCACACAAGAATATTTTTCGGTATCCAGTAAATATTTGGTAATATTTTTGGCATTACTATCAAAACAAATACCTCTGATACCATTCAAGCTTACAAGTAAAGCGATGAGTTTATATATTTAGAACATAAAAGTTTACAATGGAGCACAATCCTGTGCAAGTCCACAGCGGCGGAGTGAGTGCTCTGCCGCCGGAAGCCATTGCGAATGTGCCGTAAAGCACGTTTGCAACTACTCGGGAGTAAGGGATCCCCCAGTGGCTGCATGGGTGGTCTGGGTGGCGAGGGAGGGGGGCCATTGGCTGAGCCGACCCGGGAGGGGGTGGGGATGGCGTCTACCACATCCCCGTCCCTAGTGCGGCTGTTACATGGCCTCCTACTTCCGCCAGCTATATAGCTTGCGGAAATCCAAGGAGGCCCATCAGGCCTTCCCTGGTTTATACCTGGTTTATACAAATGTCCCCTTCCCCTGATTGAGTAGACCTTCGGGCCACTCTGGAGTGGCCCAGAATGGGGATAGGATAGTTCACCCGCCGGATAGTTAGTTAGGATTGGGCTGCCCATCTGGTAATTACATATTGAGGATGAGATTTTCAAGACAAGTCACTCAGCAGTAAGTGGTCATATTAGATCATGTATTTTGCCAAAACTTTAATTATTTCATCATCTCTAAAAATAAAAAAGAGAAAAGGGGACCCATACATACTATTAGATCATCATGACATCTTATAATGCTTACTGTAGTTTCTGTTGAAAATTCTGCTGGAGACTACAGAAACTTCTGCTGTAGTTTCTGCTGATACCAGTGTATTATATAAAGGAGCCATGTCTGACAGCCCAGTCCTATCCAGGATTGGGCTGTCGTGTGCAGCTATTTATGACAGCGGAACTGAGTTTTGCTGTCATACAATGGCTGTCGACAGAGCGTGCACCTTTTCGGCACAGCTGCACCAGTGGGGGGGGGGGAGGATAGGATTGGGCCCTTAAGATAGCAGTCTGTTGCTTTTAAAAAGGTAAAGGTATCCCCTGACAATTAAGTCCAGTCGTGTCCGACTCTAGGGTGTGGTGCTCATCTCCATTTCAAAGCCGAAGAGCCAGCGTTGTCTGAATACGCCTCCGTGGTCATGTGGCCGCCATGACTCTCCTTGCTGCAGCACGTAGCATGCAGCTGGAACACGGAGCGCTGTTTACCTTCCCGCAAGCGGTACCTATTTATCTACTCGCATTGACATGCTTTGGAACTGCTAGGTTGGCAGGAGCTGGCCAAGCAACAAGCGCTCACCCCGTTGCGGGAATCGAACTGCCGACCTTTCGATCAACAGCTTATGGTTCGGCAGTTTAACCCACTGCGCAACCCGCTGGCCTTTCTATTGCTCTTAGATCATTCCAATATTTCTTAATTGCAGTTATTTTGTTCATAAGCAGCATCTAAGCCAATTAGATAGAGATGGAGGTTGATCTTGTTTCCAGTAGCTTGCTATAATGATTCGTGCTGTTATAATTGAATACATTGTTAAAATGTGCTTGTTCCCTTGTACATATGGCTGTATATATCCTAGTAAATAGACCAGTGGTGTTTCTGGGATTATACAACCCACTATATTATTGATAGCTCCTCCTGTTTAGCACCTGCCATTAGTCAGTTGCTGTTGATTTGCATAGGATGGAAGATTTTTGCTGAACTTTACCTCACTCAAGCTTATTAGCAATTAAGCGCGTATGACAATACTGCTGATGTCCAAACCATTATCATACATCAAGAAGCCTTTTATATGATGCTCTTCCAGTTTGGAATTTCAGTAGCACAAGGAAATTTACAGTGTTTCCTGTACAGTGGTAGGGAAACACCACTAGCAAGTAGTCCCAGGGTTCCATCCACTGGCATTGCTAGAGGTGGGGCAGAACGGTAAGTCTTGCACAGCGGTAACTGCTCCGTTCCATGGTGGCCACGCCCACTCGCCGTCGGAACCAGTCCGAGCGGCGAAGGCAACACACGGAGTCTCCTGTATGTTGCCTTCGCCACTGAACTGGTTCCAATGGCGAGTGGGCGGGGCCACCATGGAACGGAGCAGTTACTGCTGTGCAAGACTTACTGTTCCGCCCCACCTCTAGCAACGCCAGTGGTTCCATCCTATTTTGATGATGTGTTAATCATCATTGAGTAACTCTGGGAAGGTGATCAGAAGAAATTTGGTCAAGTAGGCATCATAGTCAAGAAACAGAAATGTTTGTTGCAAGTTTCCAAGAACACCTTTTTGGGATATCAAATTAATGCATCTGACAGCTATCCAATAGAAGACAAGGTGAGGGAAATAAAAGTGTTCCTAGGACTCTCACATTTTTATCATATATTCTTAAAAAATAAAGCCACCATAAAGGAACTCAGTGCCAATGCCAAGCTGTTGGAGACCCTGAAGCAAAGCCCATACTAAACCCCCTTATCACCCCCTGCTCAATTCTCTGCTGGTTCTTTGAGCAGTCCTGCCGTCATTGGTACTGAGAGTTCAGAGTGTGGCCCAGCCAAGGCACTCTGATGGTGTGGATCCTTGGTTCAATTTCTGATGCTGCCTCTGGCAAAACCTCTTGATTATTTGGTGGGTAAAGGTTCTCAGTGGAAGTAAGATCACCAACATGACGAACTGTTTCACAATATCAAGAACCTACTGACTTCTGCCCCTTTACTCATTCACTATGATAAACCAGGGCTTCTGTCTCTTACCTGAGAACCCTCACCATTGGGGGTTGGCACACATACTCCGGCCAGCCTGCAGGATGCAGTTAAGGCTATGTCAGTGCCAGTGTGTTCTGCAGGCCGGCCAAGGATACAGTTGGGGCCTATGTCTGGAATGGGCTGCTGTTCTCACATATTCAGTACACGTGAGATGGATTAATTTGGATGGTTTGGGGTGTATTTAAGAGCTATTTATTTAATCTCCTTTAACCTTATTCTTGGTGTAAACAGTATGGAGTAGCCACTTGCTCTGAATCAAATACTCTATATCTACACTTTGCCTTCAATTAATTTAAATTAATATCTTAAATATCTTTACTTGATTTTGCACAACTTTGCTTTTTACGGCAGCTTTGGCTGCAGCTAACTAATAAAGATGATCCTTTTACCTCACGTGAAGCTGCGGCTGTTGTGTGCACAGCTGTTCCAATATTGCTGTTAACATTGTCTGCTCTCATCCTCCTTTGGGATGTGGAGTGGAAGAAAGAAGCCTAGATAATCTTGCTGGTTCTTTGCTGCTAAAATGTTTTACAATACTTTAGGAGCAGCCAATGTAAAGAACGCTCTAAAGGGAGGTGGTGGGAAGAAGATGATTTCACAAAAAGAAGACCAGATGTTAACTTTTAGCCAGGGCGTGACAAATCTATGGACTTAGGTGAAACAGTTGATAAGGCGTAGCACTTGGCCCTGTTAAATGTTGTACAGCACATTTGGAGCCCTTTGGAGACATTTTAAAACTGTGTAGAATCGGTTGCTGGAGGGGGGAGCAGACAGAATGCCAACCCTGGGTTCCCAGCACTGATCACTGCTTTGTGCACAAAGCCTATACAGTACATGTTTAAGATGTACATGCACAGGCTATGTATACACAGTCTGGCACCTTGCATTGTTTGGAGAGAGCTTACACAGCTTATAGGTATATAGATTCTGTACAGAAAGGAATGATCAACACATGTCTGTCTTGGGCAGGATTAGTGGGCACAATTCTGATCTCTCCACACGTTGATTTGACAGATTTAGAACAGTTGAAAAGGGATTTGGATGTTGTTGTCTTTACTGATTGCTGTGGACTGAATTAAAACCACAACCATGCAGTTAAATGTTGGCCCAGGTGAAGTTTGAACACAATCCCAGTTAATCTGAGTGGAAACACAATGTCACACAAAGAAGTACAAGCCTGAGCCCTAGCTTTATCTTTCCTTGCCTGTATTACTGTCATTTGTCATGTGAAGACAAACCCAACCCTGAGTTGGTAAAGTTTGTCTACTGGACCCTTCAGATAAACTTCAGGGGGATAAGATCTTTCTTCAGCATAAAAGAAATGTGAATTTAGGCGAGGCATTTCCTCCATGTTCTAACTGTTCTACATAAGATGGTAGCATGATACCGGACTTGTATGTACTAGTGATGTTTTTGGTTATGTTTGGGTTGGGGCATTTTGCACAGGGGCGATTGGTGCAAAGTAGCTTTTGTGTTATGGAATATTACATATTCGTTTCTGAGTACAGTATTCCTGTATTCCTTTCTGGAGTATTCCTTTCTCAGTAAAAGAGTAAGCAATAGTCCATTATATAGTATAGTAAAGATTACTGTATTTGAAATGCTATAGGAAGGCTACCTTGTACTATTCATGAGTTGTGCAGGACACGTATGTGGTCTCTCTGTGTAGATTTTCCCTGACTTCTCGCTGAGACAATGGGCTGCTTTTTTTAATCCCTTGCTAGGCAGTAGGGTTGCCAACTCTGCTGGAAGCCATTTGGGAAGATTTTTTTTCAAATTAAATGATTGATTAAATGTTGTATTTTTACCTTAAAACTAGGTCGCTTGTGAAATCTGGTTTCCCCTCCACTTCTTTCCTTTTAAATTTTTATTTCAGCTACTTTCTTGCTGCTCTCAGCAACTGCAGTTTCTTTATTAAGAAATCAGCTTTGCAAAGCCAGGTTTTGAATACATTTGTTGTAAACCATTTGTCCTTAAAACAGCAGAAATACTTGATCTTTTTCACTCTGCCACTTTTTGAAGTCCCCTCACTGGATGAAGCCTCTTTGTCCATGTTTTTATTGCAATCCTAGGTGTGTCTACTCAGAAGTAAGTCTCACTGAGTTCAGTGAGACTAGCAGCACAATCCTATCCAACTACACCACCGGTGTAATCGGCGGTGCAGCGAGAACGGGAGGCCCCAGAATGGAAAGGGGATTCAAATTTAAATCTCCCCTCCAAAGCCTTCCTCTCTGCCCTCCCATGCTGGTTACACTGGTGGTGTAAGTTAGATAGGATTGTGCTGTTACTCCTAGGTAAGTGTGCATAGGATTGCAGTCTTTGTTGTTTGGTACGGGTAGCTAAATAGGCTTGAAAGTCTCCCAGATTTCTCCCATTGGTCCTTTATTCTGGAAGACTCCAGGAGAGTCTGGGAAGGTTGGCAACTGAACAAGGCAACCCACTTACATGAATATTTTGACTTAACACACTTTGTGCTGACTTGGTCACTGATCAAATGATAAATCTAATGTGGCAGTTTGATCAAAAATACCCAATTCTGCAACTGAGCTCTTAACAAAAATGGATTAAGTTCAGAGAATGACCGATACCTCATTTGCTTGTACACACTTCGAGTACCGGTAGTTGGATGAAACATGTGCCCACTACGGAAGGCTCATCCTCCTCTTTTAGCAAAGCTTGGAATAGAATCCACGAATCTTACTTTAGCCACTACATCACAGACCTTGCTTGTGATTAAAGCCTTGCTTCATGCAAAATTAGCTGCAATTGTGCTATTGGCAAAAGCTATTTTAAATCATTCTTTCCCTCAACAGGCCTCATCAGTTGAGGCTTTCTTATACTCTGTACTTAAGGCAGAATGGAGTTCTCATGATGCTATTTTAAATCTAATCCTAAACATAGCCAAGATTTGGTGCCAAATATAAGTCTGCCATCAATCGAAGATGTAAAAATGTTGACCTGTTTTTCCTCTTTTGAGGACATTGTGAAATATGACACCACATGTCTTCTCCCCATATCTCCAATGGAAAGGCCAGTCCCATTGTTGCAGTGGCCACTTGCTCCACACCATTAGGTTGGCAGCTGGGGGAGCTGGGCATCATTTGGCCCCGGGGCCTTCATTTGCAGTTCCCTACCAAAATGTGTGAAGCAGCTCTAATGGAGTTGATTTTGCTTCTGCCATTATATTATTTGTTTACTTATACAGGTGGGCCCCCATATCCACTGATTCGCTATCCACGGATCCAGTTATCCACGGATCGCAGGGACCCCCCCAGGCTTTTACTTTTTTCCCAGTTTTACTTTTCGCTTTGTTTCTTCCTTAAAGAAACAGGAGATTACAGGCAAGTAGAACAAGACTAAGTACTAGAGAGGCTCTACAAGGTTAACAGAAACCTTGAAGAGCCTCTCTAGGACTTAGTCTCGTTCTACTTGCCTGCAATGGAGGCTGCTTCTCTGTTTGTTTTAAGGAAGAAACAAAGCTTGCTGAAAGAAAAATAAGAGCTGGGGGGGAAGCATGCCTGCCTGCAGAGGAGGCAGGGTGGGGGGGCCCTCAGGAAACCATGGAGGGGGTGTTTGCTCTTATCCACGGTTTCAAGTATCCACGGAGGGGCCTGGAACATATCCCCAGCGGATATGGGGGCCTACCTGTACTTATTTATGACTATGCATATACTAATTTCAACCATGCTCATGCTGAAATAAGTTGGCCACTTTCAGTGCTTTCCTAATCTTACTGTCTCCTTATGAAGCCATTGCCGACTAAAGAAAATATGGTAACTGTCCTTGGAGCAAACCCTCCTATTCACTAAAAGGTTATTTTCACTGGAAGAAAGCCCAGTGAGCAAGGATAGCCATTACTTTGTGAAAGCCTATTTTGCCCTTGACATGTAGCACATAATAATATTTTTTCCTAGGGTGCAACTAGATGAGGTGATGGGACACCCACTATGGAGTCTCCCATGTTCTTTTTAAAAAGGCAAATGCAACATTGGGGCCATGATACTGAAAAATAGTTTTCCTCACTCTGTTTTTCCAATCAGTGACCTCCCAAAACTGCCCAGCCCCACAGAAGGGAGAAACCTTATCGGTACCATACCGTAGGTATGCAACTGGCATCTAGTGGGCAATTTGAATTTAACAGCAACTAGGAGAAAATAGTTAAAACCCTCTTTCCCCCACTCCCAGTCTGAATCTGAGGTCCCATAGTGACATTTATCTTTTTAAAAAAAAACACGAGTGATCCCATCACAGATCTCCTGCTGTCACATCCACTTTGACCCATAATTTCTGTTCTGAAATGTGAGTGCTACAAAAACAGTGCATTTTCCTTTTCTGTTGCTGCAACATGGTATAATAAAGCTGCTCTCCTGTATGCCAGCAATCAACCCCCTTTAATTTGGCTTTTCCCCTCTCCTTTTTAGATATAACAGGAATTCATCACAATAAAGGAAAGAGAGGGATCTTCAGTGCTGAATAGTAAAGATATGTGGTCTATAAACTTGTATTTTTTAAAAAAAGAAAACTGAAAGAGGTTTTCAGAATGCACCAGAGGTCAGACCTTGTGCTAGTGATCTATATGAATATGCAGTTATTAAGAGTTCAACAGTTCACACAACTGTACACATACACAGGTGTCTCCCACTTGGCCACTTAGATAGAGTCTTTATTATGGTCACAGACCAGCATAGAATCAGAACCAGTACTAGGCCAACATAATTAAACAAACAACATAAAAAATCTAAATATACTGTATTAATGACAGGGATACGTTCCCCAAACCCCGTCATTAAGCAGGAACATTGTTAAGTGGGCCTTTCCCTACCTTTTGAAGTTTGAGGCCTCTCTGGAGGCCTGTTCCTGGTCGTGGGCCTCCGCAAGTGCATTATGGAGGCCTCTGTGGGCCATTCTGAGACCCTCAGAAGCCTGCAAAGGCCGGGAAAGGCCTCCAGAGAGGCCCAAGACCAGGAACAGGCCTCTGGAGAGGCCTCAAACTTCAAAAAGGTAGGGAAAAGCCTACTTAACAAAAAGCAACCAATGACGTTCTGCCTAACAACGCCCATCATATACCTGGAGGGTTGTTAAGCAGCATGCATCCATACAAGTGAATATGTGACTGCCATGATACATACCTACAATGACTACAATGATTGTCACCCCAGATTTATTTGGGTTCTCCCACATGTGTACAGTTGGAGCATGAATACATGTACCGTCATTCTTATGATCATTGTATGCATGTATGGAGAGCATGAACTTGCATACAATTTGTATGATACAAAATAACATCTGTGAGGAATTATGGTAAATCTGCCACAATGTGTAATACACACATCCTCAGTAGTGTCATATGAGACATCAGTCATGCTGTTTCAGACTCTTGGCTGTGTTCTAGATTAATTTTTAAGATAATCCAGAATTCTTGGCAGAGAGAGTCTATTCTCTTGCACCACGGAATGTTCTTTTAATAAGGGTGGTAGATATAAATAAACAACTTACCCAAACACTAGGAAATGGTTGATTTCTTGTTCTCTTTCTGAACTTTTGGCCTAAAAAAACCCGACCTAAAATTAAAAATCTCTTCAAAACTACTTTCCACTTTCAAATTAAAATAAATATTGAAGAATTTGCAAGAGTATAGTTCATGCAGAGGAAACCATAAAATGTATCAGAATCACTGTGTTTTGTGTAGAGCACTATAAGATAGCCCTGGTATTGTAAGTCTTTCATAGAAAGGAATCTTTTTAAAGGAAGAAAAAGGCATCTTTTGTGAAATGTGAGGAGGAACATGGAAAGGAAGCCTTTAAACTTCTTTTCTTACTGCCTGCATTCCAAGATCTTTGGTCACCATCTCTGAGACAAACCTGTCCCTGCTTTAAGAGAAAAGACAGTACAACATGAAAGGCTTTGGGAATAATGCACTTTGGATTTGCTTTTTAAGTGTTTATTGTATTTTTAAAGATTATTTGTAGTGTTATCTGTAAGCTGCCTTGATGGTCTCTGTAATAGGTCTGAAAGGTGGCAAATAAATATTTTAAATAAACAAAATGCAATAAATATCTCAGAGAAGACACTTGTTTTACAATTTTTTCATTACTATGAATATCATCACTATTATCAAGGTATGTGTTGATTTGCAGTTCGTATACAGTCCCTGCTTAGCAGCCAGTGATTTTTCTTCTGTAAATCTTATTTTTTTAATATTTGTAGAGCACCTGA
This sequence comes from Plestiodon gilberti rubricaudatus, assembly GCA_026170595.1. Lineage (NCBI taxonomy): Eukaryota > Metazoa > Chordata > Lepidosauria > Squamata > Scincidae > Plestiodon > Plestiodon gilberti. The sequence continues at coordinate 172,962,813 of JANXHW010000004.1, read as the reverse complement.
TAATTTCTGCCCATATGTGCACACTCTATTGCCAAACTACACATTATGTGAGAGAGCTATGATTAGATCTCTTGACATTTGCTTTTTTAATAAAATGAAGCTGCAGGAACCAGCCAGTTTGATTGGGAGAGCAGAAAGAGGGAAAGGGTGTTTATTTTAACCCTCCACATTTGCTGTTTTCTCAGTCAAAATTGTGCCCTAGCTCCTGCTTCCTCCGTAGAGAAAGATATAGGTTCAAGGCAGAACACATTTAGGAGGAAAGGGATATTGGGAAACCCAGAGTGCAAAGATGCATCTTCAGTGTCATAAAGAGGAGGAAGGATGATGGCAGGTGGAAAGGCATTGCAGTGGTTCAGAACTGCAAAGGAAAAAGGACAGAGGTAGGGAACAAAGTTGGTACCGGTAATTATTTAGGCACAAAGCCTGTCCTCCTCCCACATCTTCCCAGCTGAAAATATGCATGACATGACATCACTGTATTAGCATTTCCTCCTTGTCTGCTACCCTGTTTCATTGTTGGGGGGGGGTGTTTGAGGGAAGTTTTGAACCTTTTTTCCCAACTATAGCCCACTGAGGAGATGTGGCTTGGTGGTGGCACCCTGTAAGATACAGCTTGGGCTGTAGGCTTAACTAGGAGATTGGTGGAGGGAAGGTTCCAGAGAGAAGCATATTGGAGAGGGAAGGTTCCAGAGAGAAGCATATTGTTGTGAAGTTGGGCAGTGGGTTTGGAATGACAGTTGTGGATGTTGCCTGACCAGCTACTTTCTTTCTGCAGGGGGAGGGGGGTCTGGAAGCTCAGAAAAATAATTGCAGCCCTGACAGAGGTGTAAACAATCCAGGATGTTCTTTAATAGGAAATTTCCCTAGAATTGAAAAATATCTATTGGAAAACTGACAAGAGTCAGGTTTGTCAAACTCAGATACCTGAGGGGAGGGGCTAAGACAAGAGAGCGGGATCACTGATTCCCCAGGAAGATTGACTGATTGACCAGGAAGAAAGATCAAAGAAGTGTTTGGGTCAGAGAGACAGGCAGATCTGAATGGAGTTTGAGACTGAAATGGAAGCTAAAAGAAGGCCCTGACAGCCAGGATCATCTTTCAGATGCAGATATGCCTGTAAGAACTGATGTGACCTTTTTGAGTGCATGTGAGGACTTTTCTGCCATCTACCTCCATCCAACATGCAACCTGTATATTTGTAAAAAAAAAAAAAAAAAAGCTAATATTGCAAAGCCACCATAAACTTCAAGTGATCAGTCCTCCAGAGTCCAGAGGAAGACAGAATCTGATCAGTGCTACCACTTCTTACCACTTATGGAATTTCTTACCACTTGGGGAAGTGGGGCACAAGCACAGAAGAACAGAGAAAATACAGAGCATTGAAAGTAAATTATAAGAATTAATATAATCTGAACAGTAAGCAGAAAAGATCAGGTGGGTGACAGCATTTAAAAGTGGAAGAGATCCACTTTTTAGGCTTCTCTGATTTTACACACAATGTTTTTGCAGATACTCAGCAAAATGGCCACATGAAACAAGCAAGAAAGTGAAAAAAAACTATCCAAATAAAAGAAGCTTATTCTGGTTACATATCCTGGTCAGTTTGCAAAAATGATGCCGCAATGTGCCAATAAATGAATCAAAGCAAAGAAACGGAGTGAAGCAAGGAGAAATTCCCAAAGAGGGCAAATTGACAAATGAAAGCTCAGAGACATTTTTAATAGGATTTGCAACCTCAAAGATGTTTACCCAATTCAGTTTCAATATCTGTTTCTTTCCTTGGCAGAGCCAATTAAATATTCTTTACTGGTTTGACAAGCTGTACATGTGCTGGAGATGGGCTATAGCTCAGCAGTAGTATGCATTTTTTTCCCATGCAAAAAGACCCAGGTTCAATCAATGATCTCTCTAGTTAAAAGGATAGTAGCTAGACTGCTGCTGCTGGAAAAGAGCTATTGGCATTTGGAAGAGAGAAAATTGGGCTAGATGCACCAATGATGTGTCTTAGGTCCATGTTGCCAAACTATAAGAAGAGGGTAGGCAAATGTGATACTTGTAGGGAATGTGTACCTTCTCCAAGATGGCTTTCTATCACAGTTAAATGTGTATTTAAAAGTATTGTGCTTGAGGTGATGTGAGAACGTTTATCTATGGTCTCAGAAGAGAGCTGTGATGGCTCTTCCACACATATGAGTCATCACTTGCATTGAGTAATGAGTATGCATTTATGGACATTGTTTGTAGCATATCTAGTCTGAGTCCAACCAGAGAACCATGTTTGATGTCCTAATGTGTTGCTGAACTATACATCTTTTTCTTTTATTTTCTAGGAAGTCAAGTTGCTGGTGACGACACAACAGTATTGCCTACAACTACCAAACAAGAAACAATGTCTAGCCCTACAAAAGAGGCCACTGAGAATTCCAGTATAACTGCAAAAACCCCTGCAACACCAACAGGTATCAAAATTTGATGCCTAATGTCTTGACTCTTTGTGTAGGTTTTACATGTTGATAACCGCCCAGATATAGGATGCTCCATCTAATCTGGTTTTAAGTTCAAACTCGGTGAGGCATTGGGAGAACCGTGATCCAATCGTTTGGTTTTTTTTTAAAGTGCAAAGCAGCCGCAGGGTTGAGTATGTGGGGGTTCAAATCAGAACAGGGACATGTTCCTGGAGAGGGGATATTGAACCCCATTTTCCCTAAATTGCTTTTCCCCAAACTGCTTTTGCCCCACTAGGGAAAACATACAGTAACGTCAAACTGTAAAAAATCTAATCGCTGTTGAGGCTGGCTCTTCTAATGTCTCCACTAGTTCTTTAGAACCTGACAGATCTAATTATTTTTAGGCCCAAACTAGATGTTGCATGAAATGTACTGGTAGTTCTCAATTACATGGTCTTATTTGTACATTTTTGAAATAGTGCGATTTACAAATGGGCAGCCCAATCCTTGTGTAGCCTAAGCTGGCCTGGCACCAGCTTAGGGAGTCGCAAATGTACTATAAAGCACGTTTGCGACTCCAGGAGAGTAAGTGGCACCGGCGTGGAGGCCTGCACCACTCACTCCCCCGGCCTACAGATGCTGTGCTGGACGGCCCGGATAAGTGCTAGGACAGGTGGGGGAGGGGAGGGGAAGGGTGGGCCACCAACAAGCCACTGGACCATGTTATACATTTCACGTAACATATAGTTTGACCCTCAGAGCTAATGTTTGAGAAGCTAATGTTTGCCTTTTCTTCTGTCTAGCATCTTCAGAAAATTCACATATACCTAAGGAAAACCATACGACAAATGACATCAGCAGCCCTACAACACTCTCAAATCTAATTTCAACAACTATAAATCAGATAATGCAGCTATCTCCAACACAAGAAAATGTCACACATGCTGTCAACAATGAGACAACTACTGCCATAACTTTAAACATTTTTCCAACATCAACTTCAACTGAGAAGCCAAAGTTCTCTGACTCACCTACCACAACCAAAATCACAACCAGTGTGATGGTAAGACACGTGAAATATGTAGACTGCTAGTTTGGATGCTATGGGAAGAACAATAAGTCCCCAACATTCAAAGATCTATTTTAAATAAGTGATCAAGTTGTTAATTGGTTATTCCCACTAATTAATCAATACATTATTTCAGTCCCTGTTGGAAAGTATTTGCAAATTACACTCCATATATACTCTGTATCTTAATCATACTTATTATTAAGGCTGAGTGAAAACAGCTGCCTGACTTAGAGCCCCATCCTATCCTCCCCCCCCAGCTGATGCAGTTGCCCCAAAAAGTTGGGTGCTGTATCCAGCAGGGAGGGCGGTGTGTCTGTGTGTGGATTGGGAGGCTTTGGTGGGGAAAGGGGAATTATTCCCCATAACATCTCTGTAAATCTCCCACTCTGCAAGGGGTCTCCTTGAAACTGCGCCAGATCATTAGCTGGCACAAGTCCAAGGAGGAGAAAGGGGTGGGGAGATTTGAAAAAGAGGGGATTGGATCCGGTATGCGCCACCCCATCCCACCTCCACTGCTGACTTACCTTCATCAGCGGGTCCCGATGGAGCCGCTGCTGCGTGCAGCACAACTGCGGCCCTCCTACTGGCGCATACTGTTGGAGTATCTTTTGCGACTGCTGTAAGGCAATTAACACTGGCAGAACGCTCATTCTGCCAGCATTAGAGCTCAACAGGATCGGGCTGTTAGGAACATTCTGTATGCTGTGAAAAGGGCCTTCCATTTGGTAATTCTTTTCAAAGCAGGGGGTACTCTTCCTCCTTCCTACTACATGACTGCAAGATCCTGTGGCACTGGTATTCAAGTGGTGGTACAGTAGTTGTAGTATTTCAGAGAGTCTTTGTAATCCCAGTTGGCTGCTGTTGTGCCACCAAAAAACCCAAACAAATATATTTTCTTCCCCATGGAAAATATGAGTTATGGAGTGTGGAGGTTCCCATGGCATGTACCAATTTGCAACGATTTGAGAGTTATGGGATTTTCAGCCATGTAAAGTTGGAATGAAGAAATAAAGTTCTTACTAAAACCAGTGGTCTGTAGAAATTCCTTGAGACGAGGTAGCAGCTGTGAGCGCTAGTATCTTCAGGATTATCCAAAGCAGAACCACAGGCAATGACTTCAAACTTTACTCCTGTGCATTACTCCTGTACTCCTCTACATTCTAAGTAGAGCAGGACCTTACACAGGAGTAAAGGTTATTCCTGGTCAGCACAATGGATTGCATCCAGATGCAATCAATTAAGTAATTAGTCTTCCCGTGCTGCCTGCAGGAATGTTGATTTAAACCTCTAAGCACTTCACCAGGTACAGACCATCCACCAGCTGAGACTGGTGCTATTGCTCTGAAGAAAACCCAAGCGAGGGTTGAAACGTCAGTTTGAAGTCATTGCCTGTGGTTCTGCTTTGGATAATCCTGAAGATACTAGCGCTCACAGCTGCTACCTCGTCTCAAGGAATTTCTACAGACCACTGGTTTTAGTAAGAACTTTATTTCTTCATTCCAACTTTACATGGCTGAAAATCCCATAACTCTCAAATCGTTGCAAATATGAGTTATGTTGCCAGATCTTGCTACCTGATGAAGTTGTTGAGGGCAAGTAAAGCCAATTTACAGTAATGGCAGTGGTTCCTGTGACTAGGCAGTGCCCTCATTCTGATTTAGCGTTGTTATCCCTCAGGAACATACCTGTCAGCGCAATCTGACCTAACTTTTGTTCCGGTTTAACCAGCGGCGCAGTGAGAACGGGAGGCCCTAGAACGGAAAAGGGATTCAAATCCCCTCTAAAAGAGGAATTCAAAGGGGATTTGAATCCCTTTTCCGTTCTGGGGCCTCCCATTCTCGCTATGCCACTGGTTAAACCGGCACAAAAGTTAAGTCGGATTACGCTGTAAATCTGATTAGCTTTCTGAAATCATGCTTTTTCCTAGAACAAAAAAAAACCCTTTAAAAAAATTGCATGACAGCAGCAGTCATTTAGAATTATTAAGACACTTCAGCCCATGGAAAAGAGGCAGATATATGGGGCACTGATGGAACATTTCAGATTCTCCTAAAGTCATTGTACTCTCTCATGCTAAAAATGTTTGGCTGAGAACCTTAGGTGCCGCCCTATCCATTATGTCTGATAGATACATTTCCAGCTCAGAGTATCTCTTTGGCCTTGTTTCTCCAACTGCAGTTCATCCTCTGCCCAATGGTACTGTGTTTCACCATTGGAATGCTATTTGCCTGATGGTAGAATATTGAGATTTCTCATTAAGAGAGCATTTGTAGTGTCACAGTATCTGTCTGCCTTGATTCCTATTTGATTCTAGTAGTAGATTCAGTAGAATAGAGTTGTTTAAGCCTAGCTGGCACTACCAAAATTAGGGATGATTGCCATCTGGAACACTACTGTAGGAAAACAAAGCTGCCTTGTAGCTCAAAGGTTTCTAACGCTGGGTGTGGGGAGGCACCCCATCTTCCTAACAATGACAGTGCTGTTTCATCTTGCTTTCTAGCACAACTTGACATGTGTGGATATCAAGCAAGCGACTACTGACAAAGTAATATGTTTGGAGCTCAAGGAACCCTACTCATGTGTAAGTAACAACTGCGCAGGCAAAAACTGCACCAAGGAATTTACCATAATGGGCAGGGTGACAAGGCACTATTGCTTTTAACAACATTGGTTAGCAGCAGGAGCCTGCATTATTTGAGGCTACTTTAATGGTTAGATCAATAGCTTCTATTATTGTTTGTTGTTGTATGTGTATAATGCTGTAAGCCACCCTGGGGGCTTGATTGAAGGTAAACATTTTAAAACAGTTTTCTGCTTTTCTGTTATAATACTGGAAAGTAGCAGATTAACAGTGCAATCCTAAGCATGTCTACTCAGAAGTAAGTCCTGTTAAATTCAATGGGACTTACTCCCAGGTAAGTGTGCATAGGATTGCAGCCTAACAGCACAATCCTGTCTAAAGAAGCGCCAGCGGAGCAACAGCTCTGCCGGCGTTGGGTGTCATAAATTTGCTGTAAGGCACATTTTTGACACCCGGAGAGTAAGCAGTGCCAACAGAGAGCCTGGCACCGCTCACTCTTCACCAGACCCAGAGCTGCACCTGCCAGGGAATTTTTCTGCCGGTCGGGGCAGGGACGAGGAGAGGGCGGAATGTGGCATTCTGTGGTGGTGGTGGTGGTGGCCTGCTGGGCCCGGAAGGGGGGAGGGAGTCAGTGTGCTCCACCGAATCCTATCCCCCATCCCGGGCCTGGCCATCCTTACACCGACTCCTCAGATTTGCATCGGCCATTTGTCCTGCTGGCGTACTACCCACGGGAAATGTCCCTTTCTCCCTTAGGTGCGCCGTTGCTGCATTCTAGACAGGATTGCACTGTTAGTCTAGTTATCTTTGTGGTATGATTGGTGCTAGGAGAGGGAACTATGTGGGCGGAGAACTGCATGGGAAACTTCCGATGAACTGTCTTCCTACAGAGGTTTGAGGGCATTTTAATCACACCAGCACAAAACGTGTTTTGAATAGTTATGCTGATGTGGTCAGAACCTCTTGCCCAAATTATGTCAGTGCAGAACAACGAATGCAATTAATTCCAGAAGGTTTCTTTTGTTAGTTTATTGCAGCAAGAACAAAATGTTTTGAAGCACCTTAAGGACTAACCCATTTATTTCTGCATAATCTTTCACGGAGTGCAGATGCATGAAGTGAAATCCTCAGTAAACTTGTGTATAGGCAGGTATATACAGTACATACATGGGGATAGAGAAACAAAAGAAAAAGTTGGAAAGATGGGGTTCAAAGGATTCTCGGATGGAAGAGGAAAAATCAGTGACCATTATGTAAAGTACAGTGATGATTTGCACCCATATTAGGCCCCCACCCAGACGTGCAGGTGTTCCATGGGAAAACGCATCTGTGTGTCACATCATTGAGTGTCAACACACGTGGGACTTGCAACCACATATTCACCCCAATCTGGGGATTTCCTCATGGCAGTCCCTCCTCCAGCACATCATTCATCCTTCAGCAGACTTCCTGTGTCTGCATGTACTCCAGCAGCACTTGCCAGCCAAAAGGCTGACGGTTTGCCCTTATGAGAGCAGTAAATTTCCTGCTGCTGCTAGTGACATGACAAGTTAAGGCAGCGCAGCAGGATTTGCATGTCTTTTGTTTATGTGTTTGATTACTATGTGAGTGTGACTGGGAGCAAGCCGTTGGCCACTCAAGCAGGCATTGGGTCATGTCCCAAACCAGACATGTGGTGGGGAAGGTCACCAAGTAGCTGCCCCACACTCCTTCACACCCACTGATTGTGCGACCTGGACAGCAATTCTATACACGGGTTCTTGGGAGTAGGCCCTACTGAACACAATGGGACTTACTTCTGAGTAGACCCAGCACTTGGCGAAGGAAGGCAGCTGGAGGACTGCCTTCCTCCAAGTGGAGGAAGTAAGTAGAGGACAAGCACTTGTGAACGAGGGTTCCCCTGGGCCTGGAAGACAGTGAGGAAAGGTACCTGCCCTTGCTTCTCTCTGCCTGTGCTGCCATTCTATGCACTCTTACCTGGGAGTAAACTCCATTTCCTGGAGCTTACTTTCATTTACTTTCCTGGGCTCCAACATAGTAAGCTCCAACACAGCACTCACCCATGATGGCAGCACAATCGGAGAGAGAGAGAGAGAGAGAGAGAGAGAGAGAGAGAGATGATGATGTCTACCTGCACTGGCCTTGCTTGCAGCTTCCCCCCCCCCCATCTTGAGGTAGGATGCTTGAGGTAGGGCAACAGGGTAATCCCATCCATGGCTTTCCCTGCCTCTGCCCCCCACTTCTTCTGAACAAGTCCTCACTCCAACCACAGGCTGCTGCTCTGATTGAAACCCCCAATTCATGATATTTCAAAGAACTCTGGGTGGATCTTTTGGTAGGAGAAACAAAATGCCAGGCGAGCATGGAGTGCGAGCAAACCCCCCCCCCGGTGAACCGTACCTGGCAAATTGCTTCAAAGCACTAGGGCCACAACAGAAAAGCCTCCGTATTATCCCCCAACCATCCTTGCCTCTCAGATTCAGGAAAATCTAAGCAGAGGCTTTCCAGCAGATTGTAATAGACAGGGAGGCAGCAGAGGCACTCAAACCCTGGTTCTTCAGTTTCCTTCTGAAGCCTGATACTGTGAAGAAATGTACTATGTGTCCAAAGGATAGGCTTATTTGTAGGCTTACCCTATCCAAAGGGGGACAGGGTGCCTACACCTTTAACCATTGTAAAAAGAGGGAATTTGGGCAGGTGCAGCTTGTTGCACCCTTCCATTGTGAGCTGCACCTGCCCAAATTCCCTCTTTTTACAATGGTTAAAGGTGTAGGCACCCTGTCCCCCTTTGGATATGGTAAGCCTACTTATTTGGCCTTTATGGGAAAAATAGGAAGTGTAAATTGTCCTTTAAAATCTCACTATAGCCACTATAACCAAATGAGCCTTTTTACTTTGCTACATAATGCAGTCTTATTTTTAAAGGGGATGGGATAGCCTGTTTCTTGCAATTGAAGACAACCCCTTGATCTTTGTCCTATATTCTTGGGGTTGAAGATGATCATGGGTAGGTTGTAGGACTGACTATGAAGTTTATAGGGGTTAATTGAGAGTGAAGACATACTAATTTGATTTGGGGGGATTTAAATTGTGGTCTTTATCAAGGGGAAGACTTGCTGGAAGTGTGCTGTCTTTTGGAGATCCAGCTGGTGTGAAATGAACTCCACTGGCCCATAACTGTGGAAGACTGGTGACATTGGAGTTAGGTCATATTGTAGTGTTCTTGGCATCTATCCTGTAAGCACACTATCAGCTGGAATCTGTACTTGTGTTTACATATGCTGGAAGTATATCAGTGAGACTCATGCTGAACAGCTGCTGAGAGAAAACCCTCAAGGGGTTTTTCTTCTATAACACAGGAGCCATCTAGTGGGTGAAGTGAGCAGAAAAGGAAATGGAATGCAGGTGTGGAGGTTTAGTGCATTTGGTCTCGTGATCACAAAACTCAGGCTACCTATTCCCTAACACTATTATTTGTCTGGTCACTATTATTGGTGCTCAGTGATATGGATGACTTACTGGGTTTGATGATCATCATGTACGGTATATCTTTATCCTAAGTATTTGTGTTAGCATATATCTGCCTGTGAGGGAGGCAACCCTGCAACACTTACATGACTTATATTTTGAAATTAATGGGACACCACCACCCCCTACATGCAAGAGCTTTGTTGTGCAGAAGTCTCTAAGCTTACCGTTGTCCAAGAATTTTTATACATCTGTGTATAATACAGATCACATGTTATCTTTCCCTTAAGCATTATGTAATTAGCAATGTGGTACTGATACTGTTTTCTAATTTCTAAGTGCCTCAAATAACACATAATTAATAGAGCTGAATTTGTTTAGGCAAAGGCTTCATAATGCAGAGCCCAAACATTGGTAGTCAGTGGTCAAATTGCTGGTTACTGGATTAAATGATAATTAATTGTGAAATCTTAATCAGGAATATTATAATGTACAAAGCTAGATAGGTTAAGATAGGAATCACAAATCCTGATTATATAAATCCTATGCACGCTTACTTGAGACTGAATCCCATTGAACTCAGTAGGGCTTACTTCCAAGTAAAATACACAGGATAATGCTGCACATCTCATTGATTTCAGTGGACTTTACTTTCAATTAATCATATTTGGGGTTAACGTCTGTTTGTTTGCTTGTTTTTTTTGGTGGTCATTTTGGCCATAAATTGAAATGGAGTTACTATGCATTTTTGTTTGAAATCCCATCAATAATTAAAAATATGTGCTTGCAAACTTCTGTCTTAACTAATCTCTATGTGACCCCTTTATGCTTCTCACTTTGTCTGAGCTGCTATTTCTGGGAAAACTGATAATTGTGTCTGAGTTGTTAGTAGATAGAATAGTCTAAAGCCCTTCTCCATTTTCCTATTGGCTTTGCTCGGTAAACTGGTTGTATCTCTGTTCAGTACAAAGAAAACTCGGACATTCTCTCAAGAGTTCTTTCCACAGCTAAGGAAAAAATACATAGAAGTGTTTTTCTTCCAACCTACCTAACCTAACAATCTCTGCAGGAACAGTTTGACTAGATTTTATTCTAAATCTTCCACTTTCCCAGGCATAAAGCATTTTGTGAAAGATAACATTCTGTGTTGTGCGGTTTTTTTAGTTGTGTCATTGAGCCAAGATTTTTTAGAAGTTATTAGTGGTTATAGTGAACTTAGCTGAGCATGTAGTATGGATAACCTATATAAACTCTACCTCTTTTGTCATTAGCTGAGTATATAAATGCTTTGCATTTTTGAACAAATATTTGAAAAGCCCTGAACTCGGGGAAGGGGACGCTCGAGTAGACAGCTGGGGTCAGCTGGTCATTGATTTGTGCCATAATGTCGCTTTAGAACTTACTTAGTGCAAATTTCAACCCACTATATAAGGAGCAGTTCAGTACCTTGAAGTGACCCAGTCTGTTGCTTGGTGAGATAGTCTAGGACCTCTTTTTGGGGAAATTCCTGACTCCTAGACCTATACGTTCTATGGAGCCAGCTGTAAGGACCTGAGACCAGCACCCATGGGAGTGTAGTAAGCTTCCACAGGCAGAATTGCTCACTAATCTGTTGTTTGGCCTACTTTTCTGCATTGAAAATTAATTAAATAATTGACCTGAAAGGGGAAGTTCAGTAGGCAAGATGTGTCAATACTCTAGATAAGGAGTGGCCAGAGAAGATGGCCTTTCCCAATGAAAATAATTATCTGTTTAGCATGATAGCCTGCCCAGACAGTTCTGCTTTTTTCTTCAGTCAAACTGTACAGCATTACTTTCACATCTGTGCATTTTCTAAAATTCTGCTCTACCCTTTTTGCAATGGGATGAAGAGACAATGCATTGTGTTTAATGTGTTATGAACCACTAAGCATTTTATAACCTTAACTGTGATAATCCTCTCTACATTTCAGACCAAAATTTGTGACCCTAATCTTCTATTTACCTTGGAGTCAATGTTTTCAGAGAGTTGTCTAACATGATTTCAAAGAGCTTACATGATCAACAGAAGGTTACTATAGTAGGCTAAGTCAGCTGTAACGTTTATTCAGTCACAGATCACTTTCTGAAGTGATCCAAAGATCACTTGGAGATGATATATAAGAACTGTAATTTTCTCAAAATGGATCTGTGGGTGGGGTCCTAGATTCCAATCCTGACTATTGATGGCTGTGACATTCAGTTTGCAGCTTACGTTGGCTGAATTTGTACAAAGCTATGAAAAATTTAACACTCGACATATAGTCCCAATACTCACCAAGGCCAAACTAGATATCTGAGGCAACTGTGTTTTTGTTAAACATGCATGCCTGTAAAATAGGAGTAGGGGTGGGAGTCCTAGTTTTTATACCAAAAGGAGTGTGTGTCTCCTACCTTGCCTTGCCACGCTCACCTGCTTTAAGTAGTTTTCTCTCTGCCTTGCTCACTTCTGGAATCAGAACTGGGCTAAGGGAAAACTGCTTCAGAGCAGCAGATCATGGTAAGGTGAAGAAGGGGACACAGTGTTTGCTCCCCTCCTTTGCTTGCCCCATTTGGTGTGAAAACTAGACCCCCCCCTTGCCATCTTTATAGGCAAACCAGCCATGGGTTTAACAATTACAAGCCCACAACTGCCTCAGACTGACATCTAGTTTGGCCCTCTGTCTCGGCCTTCTGAACCATCCAAACCTGCCTACGTTAGAACATTGTGTGACCTTAGAATTTTTTTTTATTTTTAGCTCTGTTTTAGCAGAGTCTGTCCCTGACCACAATCCAGAAGATGTGTATGTATTGAATTCCAGAGACTCCATCCTGTTTGACGCACAAATCGCCAAGACAAGGAAAAAGCTGCAACACCCTGACTTTCTCTCCATCTCCTCCCACCCAAGAGTCACAATTGTTTGGGAGAAGAGGGATCATTTTATTTAAACCTCTATGTGGGAAGATTTTATCCTCTGTGAAACCTGTGATCAAAAAGCCGTCTGAAATACTCAAGGCATTTCCTAAACAGGAAGGCCAAATGTTTCTTCGTTATTTCCCTCATCTCCTGCCTGGTGACAATGAAAAAGGAGGTGGTGTTTATTGTTTCACAACAATGAGGATTGCCTTAGTTTCTTTTCTCTATTCAGTTCTGGCAGAGGACACTCTAAAATAGGATTCACTTGGTCAATATAAAATCTCATTAATTATCATTCCCTACAAATTAAAATGAGGCTTATCGCAAAACATTATTTTCAGTTGTCAGATTATATTATCATATCGGATTACATATTTATAATGTTCCTTTTTTGCTAATTTATCTTTTATTGTTTAACAGCTGAGAGCCTGTTCGTCCATTGAAGCTATAAAAGGGCAAACCAAGTTTTGCACTGGCACAGTAAAACGAGATTTAAAGCTTGGTCTTCCTAAGCCCCCCCACACACACACACACACCATCACATAACATCCCTTTACATGTTTGAAGCAGATTATATTATTGAATTGGAGCTAGTCATTCATATTTATGGTGGCCATAGCCAGGAGTATGGCCTGTGTGATAGACTGAGCTGCTCTTTCTTGCCCCAGATTAGTTCCTTAGGAAATCTTGCTAAATTTCCAAAGTTCTCTCGCCCTACCTCATACCTCATTTATGGCCATGAGGACCATTTACAACTGGCACTATGAGGAAATGTTGCATCCCTTCATCTTGGAAAGCTTTTGAGCACTACAGAAGTCTGTTACAATCAACTTGCCAATCAATATTTGTATACAGGGGTTCCCTGAGTTCTGAACATCTGGCTCACGAACCTTACAAACAAACTTCCAATAATAATAAATAATAACAACACTAGTTGTTGTTGTTATTGAAAGTTTGTTTGTATTATTAGCATACAGATAATCGTGAACAAGGACAAGCACACTTGACAGAGATCCATGGTGACTTGTGATGAAGTCACAAGCTGCCATCAGGTCCAGGAGAGATGCAGACCTGATCTGGCCAGATAGACGAAAGGAGCAAAACAGAGAGGAAGAGAAAGCGGAGGAGGAACAAAAAAATACAGAGGAGGAGGAGAGAGAGGGTGGGAAGGGAAAGGGAAACGTCTGAACACAATCCATTTGTAAGTTGAGGACTTCCTGTATAAATAAAAGCCAAAGAGAACATTTGTTTAATACCTGTTTTAATCATTATCTCTTTTCTGGACTTTTGCAGCAAAAGTTTATAAAGGAGAAAGGAGCAACCATAGCAGACATGATTTGTGAAAAGAACCAAATTTCATGCAAAATCCAACTAGCAGAATCCAGTGTGAATCGCAAGTGTATACTGCTAGTTAAGGATGGCAGTAAAGGTCAGTAGAACCCTTTTATGTAGTTTCAACAATGCACAAAGCATGTTTTTTACTGAGTTTTTTTTACAGGTGGCAAATCACAAGAGGTTTGTTGTGATCAGGGAATTTCTTTTTCAGTGTGTGTTTGATCTACATTTTGCATTTTACCCTTGGGGTATGGTGGGGGTTAGGTGTTAGAACACTGAGTGAAATGCAAAATGTACAAATTCTGAAAGAATTTTGCTTCCCAGAATTTGTTGCTTTCCCTCAGTAATTTTTTAGTGGCATCATCTGTGCCTTAACACGTAAGATCTTGCCAAAACAAGGCACTGAAATTCCTCTAGTATATCCCACCCAATATTTCATGTTTGGCATGTATTATACAATATTGGTATTAATCTGATACTGAGTACAATGTGCATGTGAGTGATGGCTGTGAATGTTGTGAGAACATTCTTTCTCAACATGAGTTTCATGTTTGAACATGTATTGAATTATACTTTTTTTTTTCTAAATAAAGATGGGGATTCCTTAACTTGCTTCACGGCGCAATCCTGTTTAGATCAGTGCTGGGGGAGCATGCACTCCCCCGGCACTGGGTGTTGTAAACGTGCCATAAAGCACGTTTATGGCACCCGGAGAGTAAGGGCCACCAGCGCAGAGGCCCTCTCTTCCCTGGCTCGCTGTCCCTGCCGGACCAGGTAAGCCCTGCACCGGCCAGTGCAGGGGCGAGGGGAGGGCAGCCGACCGGGCGGATATTAGGGCGGGGATATGTGCGGTGAACTCTGCCAATATCCAAAGCCCTCTCCTGGCCCGGTGCAGCCTTACACGCTAGGTTCAAATGTATGCCAGCTCCAGAGCTGGCGTACATTCGAGTAGGCCCATAGGGCCTCAAGCTGCTTACACTGAGGGAAGGGAATGATTGCCCCCTTCCCTCGAGGTGCACCCAGGCTGCCCCGGGGCAGCCTGGGATCTGAATAGGATGCGGCGGCGGGCCGGCCGGCACATCTTACACAGGATTGGGCTGTTAGTTTGTAATATGGATGCAAATTTGGTGTTGGCTAGAATGTTCATTTGCATAACAAATGCCTCTCTTTTGCATGAACAAAAAGTAGGTGCTCTCATAAATAGTGTTAGAGAGACTTGAAACATGATTTAAGCTTCATGTATGAAAATGCTTGATCTCGTCACAGCCACTTCAGGTTTTCCAGTAATGGACATCAACCAAAGATAATAGACACCAGTTTTGTTATTAAATTAATATGACTTTTTGGTTGTTTTGGAAATGACAGGTATAAATGAATTGGATGCAGTCCTTCAAGAGAATAAATCTGCTTTGAAAGAGGTAATACATTTGGGTCAGTTACACAAGGGAACTGGGTTAGATGAAGTAAGAAAACTGCAATGTCCAAAGTATTTTAAAAGCTGAATAGAATTGAATGCATGCTAGTAGTCACAGAACATCTGATTTTTTTAAAATGTGAATTCAACTTTTTAATACTAAACACATTCAGACCACTTTCTAATTACTACTTTTGCATTTATTTTATTTACAAAAATATATGCTGCTTTTCTGCCAATGGGTCCAAAGTGATGTACAATTCAAGAGCTCAAAACTTTAAAAAACAAATAAAGCAAAAATAAAAACAATACATGCCAGAGGTGACACAACCCGGAACGTCACCCAATGCTGCCTTAGATCTGCTGCCACTGCCTCTGCACTATATATAGGGGGGTGGCGGCTGTGCCAGACTCAAGGTGAAGGGTACCCCGAATCAGCTGCCCTCTCACTGCCCCACGACAGCCCCTCTGTCTGTTTTTTGTTAATTTGTGAGGTTTTTTTTATTTAGTTACTGATACTATCAAATATTTTTACTTATTGTTAGCTGCCTTGGGTGCCTGTTTTTAGATGGAAAAGGCAGGGTATACATGTTTTAAATAAAGCAAAAATATAAGTAAAATATTTTCAGAAAGTTTTGCACAACTATGGTAACATTTTGAAAATCGGACTACATGTTGCCACTTAGCTGAACTGAACATTTAAATATCTGAAACCTACACGTCTGTCCTCTCTCTCTCTTTCTCTCTCTCTCATTATTTTATGTCTGCTCTACATACATACATTTGCTTTTCTATGTTGTGACTGTGAGAGCATTTGTATATAAATTGGTCTGTCTCTTCCTGTATATATGGATCACATGGAAACTTATTTGGAGAGATGTGCTACAATATAGTGCCACCATCACCTCTGAGTCCTGCAGATTCGTTCTCTCTTTTTAAACTTGGTGCTTGTAAGCTGCAGGGTTTTGGCCATTTACATTGCCAGGACGATAGCACAGGATGTCTAATAAGGGGTCCCTCCCCAGCAGTAATTCATAAAATGTTTTTTGGCACTTTACATCTTTAAAGCATGATAATGCATTAATTAATTAATCCTTACCCAACTCTCCTGTGAAGCTGCTCTCTGCTTGTAAAGCTGGACTCCAGGCGCCTGTAAAAATAGCACTGAACAGCTAAATGTGCCCATAGCTGTTGCAGCTGTCATTCACCAAATCCCAGGGAAGCAGGGCCCTTGTCATGGGTGAAACATAACTGTAAGGGATAGGTTAAAAATTGGGCGTGATACAGGAAGTAACAAGATATAAGCCATAAGGCCAGACCTTCTATGCATAAGGGTGTGTGCATGGTAGGGAGTAAAGCCCGACAGACCTGAGAAAGTTTAATAACATTGCAAAGTGACACATTTAACAGTGCCTAGATTTTTTCTTTCAACTGACTGACAGATAGTTTTTAGAGGAAACATGGCTCTTAAGAGATTTATTTACAGTTAAAAGTTAACTGACACCAAATTTTGGTTTAAGACTTATAAGGCTAAAAAATAATATTTTTTACTGGCAAGAGGGCAAACTAGATATGGTGCAGGAAATGCATGATAAAAATATCCTGCTTTGTGTTTTAGTTAAAAGCAACCGTAATAGGTTCAAAATTATGCCATGGTGCTGTGGGGGGGAGGGAAGGGTTAACCTTTTTAGAAATCATCCCCCTCCCCAACCCTCCCAAAGCTACAATTTATCCCATGGATATGGTAACATTACCTGTCTTTCTAGTTACATGTACACCTTTTTCTTTACTAGTCTCAATTTCTACACTTGGACTAAACTAGATGAGATGTTGGACATCCATGATTTGATTGTTAAACCTTTGCCAAAGCAAGTTACATGGGGGATTGATTTATGTACCATAGGTTTTCTTGAATGGGATAAACATCTACCAGATGATTTTCATTGAGTGCATGGAGAAAGATAAAATTCTCTTCTCCCAAGCCTGAATCCAACCCCCCCCCCCCACACACACAGTTGCTGCTTTTAACAGAAAAGAGACAAGAGAGAAAAGAGATGCAATCACAGCTCTCCCACATCTTGTATACTTTGGCCCCTCAGGCTAAAACTACTTGTGATGGTGGTTGATCTTTGTGTTTTTAAATCGGGTTTTGCTCCATTCTGTAAAATAAATAAGACCAAGTTTACACATAATGCAAAGTGAAGTGTCAAGCTGAAGTGGTAGAATTCTGGGCTGTTCCAGTACTAACTGCAGGTAGGGAATTATGTTTTTAATCCCTGCCCATGGAAAAATATCTTACATTTGTACTAAACTACCAAATTGGGGAGAAGTCTGTGCTAAATCTTTCCTCCAATATGCTCATTTAGTACAGAAGGAGGTTTTGGGCTTGTTTATGTTTTGTTGTTTGCATAGGTATTCTGAAGCATTCTGACCCCACCACACTTGGAGTTTGAAGTGAAACAGGCAAGAATTTTACCACTCATATGTTTCCTGTTTATGATATTTTTTGGCTCTGTTTTGTATTATTCCAGCAAGCAATAACACCTCATGAACAGGAAGTCATTGGGAATCACTTCCAAAAGTCACCTTCTCGGAAGACACTTATTGCCTTGGTCACGTCTGGTCTGCTCTTGGCATTTCTCGGATTGACTGCATACTTCCTTATGAAACGACGAAGTTGGAGCCCCATGGGAGAGAGGCTGGTTAGTGCTTATAGCTGGCAAAAAAAGTAGCAAGATCCCAAAGTTCAGCAGGAGTGTAAAGGAGAAATGTCAGAAGCTTTCAAAGAGATTCCCCATTGCCTGTGACCTCCTTTCACTATTAACAGCCTCTGTTCATTGGTTTCAGGGGAAATGGATGGAGATGAGAAAGAGCTAGCAGTCTTACTTTTTCTCAGGTTTGGTTATAGTTTGTGCCTGCCATTGAATGTATCTAAGAGCACAATCCTGCTCTAAATTAGGGCAGCGGAACGAGCGTTCCGCTGCCTGGAGTAGTCGCAAATGTGCCGTAAAGCACGTTTGTGACTACTTTAGAGCCGGGAAGGCCGGCGCAAGGCCGGCCTTCCCAGTTCTGCCGCTGGAGCCCTCGGTCCGCCACTGGACCCAAGTAAGTCTGGATCCAGTGGGCGAGGGGAGAGTCGGTGGAGGCGGGGGAGAAACGGCGGAGCTGGAGGAGGGACGGTGGAGCCAGGAGGGCGGCCATAGGCCCAGCCGGCTTGGGCAGGGGGCATGGCTTCCACCATATCCCAGTCCCCGCTGGGTGGCTGGGCCGTTACACAGCCTCCTTCAACTTCTGCCAGCAAAGTAGCTGGCGGAAATCCGAGGAGGCCTACCGGCCCCAGCCACTGTTACACTCGGAGAAGGGGATGAGCGTCCCCTTCCCCAAGTAGACTTTTTGCTACAGGCTGCGTGCTGCAGGCTGCCCGTGGCGGAGATCAGGATCTGGCGGGCAGCCTCGGCTGCCCAGCGGATCCTTACGCAGGATTGGGCTGTAAGCCAGGGTACAGGTACTAAAAAGCATCTGATTGTTCCAGGGATAGCCACATCCCAGTTTGGGAAGAAATAAGATTTTACTCCCCCACCCCCAACAATAATACAGTATAAGTTGTGTGACCAATTATGGAAAATCAATGTTCATATTATTTCCAATTCTAATGTACTTACTTTTGCTCAGGTGTGAGACTACATAACAGGCAGATACTCTTCAATATGATGCGGCATCCCCCCACCCATTATTACATTTGAAAACCAAGTTATACAGTTTCCTTGTCTTTCTGCTGTACTAAAGGGTGTTCCCTACCATTCACATAAGAAATTATTATAATAAAGGTCATGAAGAAAGAGCATTTTCTTTGATACATTTATTGCTTTCCCATTTCTGCTTGTTCTCTCTCTGTGGTTGTTGCAACCTTCTAAAATCCTCGAACTTTATCACTTAGATCCAATTGCTACTACAGTTGTGGTTGTTGTAGATTAATGTTTTGAGATGTCAACTATGCTACGCCAAAGACAAATTCAGCAAACTGAGGACCGAACAACATACATGTTTTTCAGCGCAATCCTAACCAACTTTCCAGTGCCGGTGCAGCCACAATGCAGCCCCAAGGTAAGGGAACTGATGTTCCCTCGCCTTGAAGAGGCCTCCATGACTGCCCCTGCACTGCAAAATGCAGTGTGCGCCTTGTTGACAGGACTACACTGGCGCTGGAAAGTTGGTTAGGATTGCGTTATCTGAATGTAACAAAACCCCATGGCCCCCTTCTTCCAAGGAAAAGCATCTTCAGTGACAAGCAGTATGGAGAGGAGAAGTGGACTGCGAGAGAATGCTCAATCCTTTCCCTTTGTGTCACTTTTCTACTATCTGTAAGCCATTTGATCCCCGTGGCAAGAACCTCCAGCAAAGAAACCTCCCACTGAGATATGACAGTAACTGAATTCCCCCCATGTTGTTTATACTGAATGGTGGGTGAAAATGTTGAAATGTTTAAAACGTGAATTAGATGGACAATCTGTGTGAAAGGACCACCTTCTGATGCAATTCACTAAGACCAAGGTGGCATTAAAGGTCGGCCAGGTCGAGCATTGCCCAGGAACCATGTCCATCAGAGGGGCCACCTGGCTGAGCCAACTCCCGAACCCCCAGTAGTGGTGGCAGTGGTAGCACCTAATGCGCCATCAGGAAGTGGGCAGGGTGTACTGTGGGAGCCCAGTGTACTGTGGGAGCCCAGTGTAGAGTTTTGCCTCAGGGCACCAGGAACCTGATGCCAGCACTGACTGAGACTTTCTGGCACTGTTTATCTGGCCTTCTGCATTCAGGGACACAAGTGTTCTCCTACCTGGACAAAAGTCTCTTCACACATGGTGAATTCCCTACATCACATCCATGAAAGTGGAGAAGAAAACCCCCTTTCTGTATACTTTAAGCCCTTGACAAGATGGGCACTATTACTAACATAGAGATGAAACTGCATTTGTTTCATCTCTATCTGGAAGGTGCTTTGTCTGGGTTAAAGATAAAGAAGGAACATCTACCTTTCTTTCATTCAGCTCAGTTCAGTTTTGTAATTATCAATGCAAGACCTTCCTTATCTGAACCAGGCTCTTCCTTGATATCGCTGCCTACTTAGTCTTTTCTTAATCGGACTTAAAAAGGCAAATGTTCCTTCCCTATATGGAATCTAAACCAGTTGTTTTGATTTTATACCCTTGTCTAACTCTGCCCTTTATTATTTTGCCCCTCCTTTAGGGCGAAGATCCATATTACACCGAAAATGGTAGCCATGACAACACTGTGGCCTCTCGTGAACAGTCTGACCTGCAGGATAAACCAAACCTCAATGGAGGGTCTCGGGAAAACGGGACTGGCCAGCCAGCCTCAAAAAATGGACATTCAACTAGGCCCCATGTTGTTGCTGACACTGAACTGTGAAATGCCTTGTGGTCAAACACTTTGTTAACATAGCTTGAAAGAGCAGAGCAGAGTGGAAAGGTGTGTGGAAAGGAGAGCTAAGTGCAAGAGTATCATAAATTGAATCATAATGTTTTTATTTTTTACAAAGATCTCAAAAAAACCCATCCTCAAGCATACCTTTTCCAAGACCTACCATAGGACATAGCTATGGACATGCTTTTGTTTCCTTAGCAAGCGGCTTTGATGGGATTTGTATCAAACTGAGCATGTACTTAATATCTTTTTTTTGCTCCTTCTATTTCAGACCAAAATTAGATGTGACTGACAACTATCAGTCCAGGGAAGGGACAAAGATGTTGTCTGGAAATCTAGAGTAGATTTATCATTATTAAGTAATCGCTCAACAGCTCCAGTGCTGTTTAGTGGAAGGATCTCTTAGTCATAAAGACTTTTAATATTAATGAACAATGGGGCATTTCATATAGGTGAGTGTGATTCTAAGTGCCACTTCACATGGCCCTGTTTACATGATGAAGTCAACATAAGCAAATTGGTTTTGTGAATGCTCCAACACATTGTCATATTGTGACTTGCTAAAATGTGGTTCAACCCACATTTTGAATGTTTTAAGGTGTGGAGAATTGCCATTTGGGTGCGTGCAGAAAAGGTCAACTTGACAATAAAAAAAAAAAACAACTTCAGGAAACCCACCATTATATTTCTTCAGCTGGTTGGGTTTCCCACAGCCACCTCAGAAATCCGTCCCACACCCCTCTGCTTTTTACGCTACATTGCCCTTAACACTCCATGACAGCAACTCTGCAGAGCCACTACAAGTCTTCTGAACTTGCGGTGACATGCATAGAAGAAACTCTTTATTAGTCTTGCTTCCCAGCAGAAACATAGGTGGTTTTCCTCCTGAAAAACATGTTAAAACATGGAGGCAGCTTTCTTAACCAGTATGGTTTGTCTCTATCAATTGTCCCTCTTTCTACCCTCAAATAAAAGGAAGCTGTTTTCCTACATTGTGCTTTATTCTCAGTTACTTCATGTTCAATGCCACCTTGGGATTTGTTGACTTATGTAAGGTTTGATTTTTTTTTATATGTAGAATGCAGTGCAAAGATGTGACTAGGCTTTGAAATGAATTATATTTGTTTTGCTCAATCAGTATGGACATTTTTGTTTTACATTTAAATTGTGAACCATCAGCCAACATACAAGTCACTTTAATATGAATGACAGCGCAATCCTATCCAACTTACACCACCTTTGTAACCAGCGGTGCAGCAAGAACGGGAGGCCCCAGGATGGAAAGGGGATTCAAATCCCCTTTGAATTGTCCTTTGGAGTGGATTTAAATCCCTTTTCTGTTCTGGGCCTCCCATTCTTGCTGCACCACTGGTTTCACCTGGTGGTGTAAGTTGGATAGGATTGCGCTATGAGACTGCATTATTCACTCTTGAATCTCAAACAATCACAGCAACAGATGTGGGATGATGTGCTCAGCTTTGGATCTGTAGGAAACCCCTCTAATCCTTTACACAATAAGGTAACAGCGTCTCTGGAACTCTTCTCATCTGTAGAGATGTCAGTAACATGCCTGGTTCTGACCTGTTTCAAGGTCTACTTGTTACTTGTGGTAGAGAGAACAAATCAAAAGCTAACATGCACTTATTTGCAAGCAGTCTCACATCTTGAGTGAATATTGGCTAAAAGCAGGGTTGTTGTTGTTGTTCAGTCGTTAAGTCGTGTCCGACCCTTCGTGATCCCATGAACCATATCCCGCCAGGCCTTCCTATCCTCCACTATCTTCCTGAGTTCGCTCATTTTCATGTTCGTTGCATCGGTGACAAGAAAATCCCATGAACAGTTCCAAAAGGCTACAAAAGCAGGGTACAAATAATAAAATTAAAAAGTAGAGCATGACAAAATGAGGTACAGGGGATAAAAGCAGAGCAATAGATTACCGTATTTTAAAAGTACCCGTATATACTTGAGTATAAGTCAATCTCATAGATATGTCGAGTGCAAAACTTAGGGGTGTATGAAATTATTTGAAAATGACTTAACAGTAATTGTTCTGAGGCAGTAACAAAAGTCTTGGGTGGGTGAAAAAAGCCATTTTGCCTGTTCTGAAGCAGCACGAAATGGAGCTCTTCTCCAAACAGGAAGAAAGGTGAAGGAGCTTATGGGAGTTGTAATCTTTGTGAGGGATATGATACAGTACTGTACTCCTCACAAAGCCTACAACTCCCACCTTTCTTCCTGTTTGGAGAATAGTGCCGGTTGTACATCATATAAAATGCAAAGAGCTCAGCTCCTGCAGGGAGAGCCTATTGCATTTTATATTTTCATGAAAATATAAAATGCAGTAGGCTCTCCCACTGCAGCAGTTGTGCTCTGCAAAGCTGTTTGCAAAGCAATGAGCTCAGCTGTTTGCAAAGTAATTCACACATCATATAATTTCCTAAATACAAAATGTTCAGGATGACAGAATTAAGAATGCCATCATCCTTGGGAGATTTTGTTTCTATGATAGATAGGTGTAGCTGTTATGTTCAAATGTTAGGTACAAATTTAGAAAATACTTGCAACCTATGCAGAGAAAATGAGCTTTATATCTATTAAATAGAAACCATTGGAGGATATGGAAGCCATATAATACTAGCATGCTGGTTATTCTTATTAAAACTGACTGGTTGTCAGAATAGGGAATATTAATATTATAGTACTTTCATACCTAATGCCCAATGTCTCAAGTGGATGAACTGTTTAAAAACAACTAGACATCCATTAAACAAATACTGTATACTTCTGCCTCCAGAGTAAATGAATGAGTATTACAAACAAATGAGACATTAGCAAATGTATCTTAATTGATTTTGCTTTGGACACAAAACAACTTTTAAGCAAAAAAAAAAACACTCAGTGTTAAGATTCACATTTGGATGTTAATTTGTTGCTGGAGCCCTGCTGTCTGCTGGAGCCTGATGATGGGGGGAAATGGAACAATTTTGTGTACATTGTGTGCATCTGACTTGTACTGTACTACACCAGCTGCAAAAAGGAGAACTCTGAGACCTGGAATTTGCTTTAGACATTCAAGGTTAAACTCCCAGGTGCTCTTGTTACTTCCATGTGTGATAAGACCAAAAACGTTCCCTGTATTGCTTTGAGAAGATAAATGCTACTGGATCCTATCAGCAATCTGCTGGTGTAAATTTGTAAGGAACAGTCACAGGCTGAGGCTGTTTTGTGACTGCTGACTAGCACACTCAAATTTGTACATGTTTTTAATAATAAATACTTCGTATTTGTATAGTGCTTTGGAGCGTTCAAAGCACTTCACATGCATTATTTTATCCTTGCAATGATCTCATAATGGATTCTGAGAGGGAGCAGGTTACCTGAAGCCTCCTAATGAGTTTGTGGCAGAGGTGAGATTTGACTGGGAACGTTCCTGATTTGTAGCTCAGCCGTTTAGCTGCTACGCTTCACATCTGGCACTCAGACACAACTGCGGCTTTTTGAGCAGGAGTAGTTTAGTGCCAAAACTCAATGCATGTGACGTCTGGCAATCACATATCCACCTTGGCCTTTAGTAGTGCAGCTAAACATGAGCTCAGAACTCACATTGGTACATACCCTAGACGTGGTCTTCTGTGCCAATTGAAGCTTCTGGACCATTTTCAAGGGCAGTCCCACATACAGGACATTACAGAAGTCAAGCCTGGACAAAATGACTGCATGGATAACTGAGGATAGATCCAGCTTCTCTAGATAAGGCTGCAAATGACAAATCAGGCAGACCCAGTAAAAGGCACCCCTGGCCACTGTCAACACTTGGATAGTCAAGGTTAGTGCAAACCTGTGCCTCTGTGGAAATGTACCAATTGCCCAGCCCCTGGGCTGAGCAGGAAGGAGAATTGGGTGTCACCAATTAGCTGAGGCATGAGATGATGATGGTTGAGTATATCATCCATTGCTGGGCCACCTGGCTCCCCATGGCAAACATGAACCGCTGCTTGCTGTCAGCCATGCATGGAGGGGAGGGGCAGGTACCAGCCCCTAAAAGCAGCCGCCAGAGCCGCAGGCCAGGGGAAGAGTGAAGAGCAAGAGCTGAAATGGCTGGAGGTGGGGAATAGGGGAGGAAGGATACAAGACAGAGGGGAAAGAGAAGAGAAAGAAACCAGAAGGTGATGGAGAGGGAAAGAGAAAGAGAGGGGATGCAAGGGGATAGAGAAGGAAAAGAAGGGAGAGATGAGACAGGCAGATGGGAAAAGCAGAAGGAAAATAAACTGGAAGAAAGGAAAAGGCGGAATAAAGGTGAAGAGGCTGAGGACGGAAGCAGGAGGCAAGTAACCCTGGCTATTTTGCCTCCCCTGTGAGTTGTCCCCCTGTAAGGAGGAGGCAGAGTTCACAGGAAGAACAAGCTCAGCAAGCACAGGTTCTAATTTTTCACCCACACCACACCAACTTATGCACATCCACTTATGCAATGGAAAGTAAAGGGATGCACTTAGGAGCACCATTAGGTCAGGAGCTAAACCTCTTCACTGTCCTTAGTGACTCCCGCCATTAAGAACCAAGCCTGTTCTTAGCTGCAATAGTCCAATCCTGGTTCTGTTTCTTGGTCACTCTAAAAGTATGATGGAACACTAGGAGAGTGGGATGGAAAGTTGGGAACTACAGTATCTTTTTACATGTACCAGTGGGGCGCAGCAGGGTGGGAAATTTGCAGAGAGAAAATTAAAAAGGAATGGCAAATATTTTTTTCTCTTTTTATTGTTCCTCCTGCACTTTATGGTTCAATGGGACTGGCTCTGGGGCAGAGGCGTATTTAGGGCGGAGCAAGCGGAGCACCCGCTCCGGGTGCCATCGCCCGAAGGGTGCCCCGCCGCTCCGCCCGCGAGTTGGACTCGGAGACTCGAGTCCGAGTCCGACTCGGGCCGGCCCCCTCAATCGGGAGAGCCGGCTGGGGACGTCTTTCCCGGCCGGCTGCCCGGGGCCTTCTAAGGAAGGCCCGCTGCGCAATTTTTTGCGCATGCTCAGACTGTTACTGAGGGAAAAGGGCCGCCCCCCCCCTCCGGAGCGTGCTGCGGCTTGTCGGCCGCGGCACGCTATTTAATTATAGGGGCGCCTCCCCCCCGGGCTCCGGGCGCCAAGGGAGGCAGTTACGCCTCTGCTCTGGGGACAACTGCTCACTCCCTCTGTGCTTCATCTGCATGTGATTCCATAGTGCTGGCTTGGGGGATAGCTGCTGCCTGTGCTGCCCTCTGCTTAAGCCAGGAAGCCAGGTCAGGCAGATGCTCTCATGGAGTGGGGAAGGATTGCTAGTTCAGAGACAGCATGTGTTTTCTGAGGCTGTTTTCCCTACAGTGGTCCATTAAACTGCAAGGGGCACTTATCTTTCCTGATTAAAGGATTCTGGGGGAAGAACTGAGCTTGGAGAATGCACAGGTAAAGATGCATTTCCTCTGAACTCAGTTTGTTTTCCCTCCCACTTTTAGGCCCTATTTTTAAGGGAACCAAACAGGGTGCCTTCTTCCCTCTAGTTCAGAGGTTCTCAACCTGTGGTACGGGTACCCCTAGTGAACCTCTTGCTGGGGGTACGCCAAGCCCTGCCCCTTATCTGCCCCATCAGCAGCTAATTAAGTGTTAATTAACATGGATTTTAAATTGTAATTATTGTAATTTTTGGAGCCCTTCTGTCTCTGATTTTGGTTTTGGGCTTATTTTTGTACTTTGGAAAATGTACTTTGGTGAGGTGGGGGAGGGAAGAGCTGATTTTGGGAACTGTGACTTGGAGAAAAAAAGCTCTCTCTCACAGAGAGAGTTAAATAAGACATTTTTTCACATTCAAAATTGTTTTAGTACTTTTTTATTTAATGATTAATTACCTAATTAATTAATTGATTCATCCAATTAATTAGCAGTTAATTAGCAGGAGTACTTCAGAAAATTGGACCGTGATAGGGGGTACCCGGGCCTCCAAAGGTTGAGAACCCCTGCTCTAGCAGGGGTACTTCAGAAAATTGGACCGTGATAGGGGGTACCCGGGCCTCCAAAGGATGAGAACCCCTGCTCTAGTTTAACTCCCAGCCAGCTGAGAGGCTGCAGCTGGTCTCTGCTAAACAGCAAAGTACTGTATGCATGCATGCATGCATGCATGCAGTCTTTGGCCCCCACCAGCCTTAAGAGTTTGGGGAGAGGTAGAGTGTCTGTAAAAATGTTGCAGGGTCGGATGCACTCCCTCCCTCCCTCCCTCCATTAGAGCATCACATTTGCCCACTAGGTTCCATGTTACTAATGGGGAAATTATACCGATTATTATGCCCCAAAGAAAGCCATTTTAGGAGTCCCCATTGAACAAACCAGCATACAGTACTTGCCAAAAACTGAAGCTGCACGTTAAGCCCTAGGAATGGCATTTATTATCTTACACTTACTTTAATCTTGCCTTTCCTCACCATTTAGTACTGTAAACCCTTTGACACAACTTTGCCCTACCACAGGCAAATTTCTCAGCCCAGAAAAAAAATAAGCCCTAATCTTTTATGGGGTAAGAAAACAAAAGCTATTCCCACTCTCTGAAGCCAAAGGAAATACAGTGCATGGTGCCAGCACTGGTGCAGAACAGGAGAGGACTCCAGTCCGGAAAAGGCTGTGCTCATAGCTACAGGAAGTTTTCCCCAAGTGTGCAAACATGGACAGTCTTGGCTTGAGTGAAACTAAAGGCATGATTGCACCTTCCTTATCAATCTACGGGCATTTCTTCCTGGAAAAATTCCTCCTTAATCTCTTGCATTTGAAGGTGCTGATGCTGATAACAGTTTAACCCTGGTTAATTCTTAACAGTTTCTATACTGTAATGAGAAAACAGCAGAACCAATCCAGTACTTTATTTTGTTTAAAATTATTATAGGCACCCCACATCTATTAAAAGTGCCAGAGCTTAGTTCCTCATTAAATGAAATGGACAGAATACTGACATTGTTGCATGCATGAAAAAGAAGAGCAAATTGGGAACTGTTTTGATCAACTTAAAAAAAAAAAACACCAGTATTTATATATCGCCTTTTCTTTGGTCATCGGATTTCTCCTCCGACTTTAATTCAAAGGCGGTTTACATGGGCAGGCTTTCTAACCCCCGAGGGGTTTTTACAATACAATAATATGTTCTAATCTTTCGTAGAACCCTTCATTCTAGATGGTTTCTTTCACAGTCTAGCTCTCTCTCTGGCATTTGCCTCACCACGCTTCAGCTGACAGGCAACCTTGACTCTCACTCAAGTGCAGCTGCAGTTCCACTCCCCCACAGAGACTCTGCAACTTATCACCTTGGCGTTCCGGCAGCTCTCCGACAGACACAGACACGTCTGTCGTCTTGAACTGCCATCCTTCAGATCTTCAAGCATATATGAGACGGTCACTCTACCAACTGATCCAGACGTCCTGCTGAGCCAGACGTTTTTCAAATTTAATTACCGGTATGTTACCCAATAGAGCCAGCAGGTGGCACAGTGGGTTAAACCGCTGAACCATGAGCTGTCGATCGAAAGGTTGGCAGTTCGAATCCGTGTGACGGCTCCTGCCCGTCCCGTCAGCGGGACGGTAACAGCGTTCCATGCGCCTCAGTGTTGAGTCATGCCGGCCACATGACCATGGAAACGTCTTCGGACAGCGCTGTTTCTTCAGCTTTGAAACGGAGATGAGCACCGCTCCCTAGAGTTGGACACGACTGGACTTAATTGTCAAGGGATACCTTTACCTTTACCTTATGTTACCCAATGCTGCACAATTATCTTGGTGGTAGGGAGCATGCTTTGAATGAAGAGTTCCAAGTTCCATCTCTTGCATCTCCAGTTGAAGGATCTCAAGTGGCAGGGCTAGGAAAGACTTCTGCCTGAGGGCCAAGCTACACATTACGTGAGAAGTGCCATTGACCATGATGTGCCCAACTATTCTTTATGAAATAGTGGTGTGGGGGGAGGGCGCCACAACTGAGATCAGGAGTGTGACATGGGGGAGGGGGGCTTTCACCCTTTGCTACTGCCAGAGTCCTGATTGGTGTGTGTGTCCACCCCCCCCCCAGCTGCTATTTGCCCTAGGAAGGAAGCTCCCATTAGGGCCAACAATGGGGACTTCCCTGACCACCTTGAGGCAAATAGTAGTTGTGGGGAGGGGGTAATCTGGATCAAGACCATGACAGGCGCATATCAGATCCAAAGATGCACCTAATGAAGCATATAGTTTGGCCCTGAACCAGTCACAACAAGTTAGTATTGGGCTAGATACCTTGCCTTTCATTGTCAGACCCCCAAGGCCCCCAACCCCCAACAGTATAGATTAGAAACAGTCCCCAAACACAGTAAAGTACAATAAATTACATGATATAAATCTAATAACACAGCAGAGACAATAAAACCATCCAAGAGTTCACCATCCAAAGTTTCCCCCATCAATCATACATTAAAGGCTTGTTGAATAAATGGGTCTTTAAAACCTGAGAGGGAAGGAGCATTCTGAACCATCTGGGTTGGAAGTTTCAGAGCACGGGGGAAGCCACGGAGAAGGCCCTTCCCACATGCACGTCAAACAAACCTCAGCAAGCAATGGAGAACAGGGTAGAGCCCCCAACCCTGAATATCTCAATGGGTGGGTAGGCATATGGTAATAGGCAATCCTAAGATACTAAGGACTCAAACCATATGGAACTTTAAAGGAAACAACCAACACCTTGAATTGAACCCCCAAACAGATGGAGAATCAATGCAGTTCCCATAAGATTGGAGTCAAATGAGGCCCCCATCAACAACCTGACCATAGCATTTTGAACCAGTTGTAGTTTCCAAATGCTTTTCAAGGACAGTCCCAAAATAGAGCATATTGCAATAGTCCAGATGAGGTGTAACCAAGATATGGGTCACAGTAGCCAGATCTGCTTTCTCAAGGAAGGTCTGCAGTTGGTGCACAAGGTGAAACTGAACAAGGAGCTCTTGGCCACAGCAGCCACCACCAATCTCTCCAGGAGCAAAGTTGGGTCTACAACCTCCTTGCCCAAACTGAGCACTTGTTTTTCAGAGACACTACAACTCCATCAAGAACATGTTAAACTCCATTCCGAGATCAGCTCACCTACTGATGCACTGTGAAAAATGCTCACTAGCTAGTATATGTTGCTAAGAGGACTACATTTCTTGCAGTGAATAGGCAAAACACATGCAGCCATTTCCCCTTCGGTTGGTGGTGGTTATATCAATGGAATATTGTTTGTTTTCTAAACCCACTTCTCAATTCCAACCTAAAAATGAAGACTTCCTCTTTCTGTCACTAGCATCTATTGGCAGCCCTCCCAAAAGATATGTCAATTGATTGAACATTATTCATTTGGTTGCATTGGGAATTGGTTGAAGAATGTATGTTGATCATCAAAGTCCTGGTCAAACCCACAACTTCTCTAGTGGGGACATCAATTTGGAATAAGTGACAAACACCTGTAGGGGGTATTATATGTTTGGCCATGATATCTATTATAAGAGCTTGACTCAATGTCTGTTAATATCAGTTGCTTTTTGTCCCTTTGGAAACTCTTAACAATCCTTCCTTCCTACTGATAGGATTGGAGGCTATTAGGAGTTCCCCAGCTGGGTGTAACTGCAGTGTGTGTGTCTGTGGGAGCCTGCTAATGACACCGTCTAAAGAAACATTTCCAGTCTGAAACTCATTAATAAGATGTGGTTTCTGGCAAGCCACAAACATTCCATCCCTTGCTGGTGTGAACAGGGAGTCTGAGATTCTCATATGAAAACAAAGAGTGGATTGCCAGTGTTTCCATTAGATGGGATCATTAAGCTCAAAATGCCATTTTGTTCATCCTTCCAGAACAACTTTACTAGTCTTCCTCTAAGATTAGAACAGAACAACCCAATCCAATGTATGTTTACTCAGAAGCAAGTCCCATTGAGTTCAGTGGGACTTACAAGTTGCTTAAAGGGGTCAATATATTGATGCCTTATTGACAGCAGATGCAGTGTAACTTCATAGTGGTAAATGTCGTAAATTTACCTTCATAGTGGTAAATGTAGTTTTTCATTTTACCTTGTCCTTCTCTCCTCCATTTAGCCATTTGCTGTGATAATTTTACCCTGAATAAGAGCATAAGAAAAGCCCTGCTGGATCAGGCCAAAGGCCCGTCTAAGTCCAGCTCAACTTTTCCTCCACAATTTTCTTTCCTATTAGAGCTGTATAGAGCTGCCTATCTTTTTTTTCCTGATAGGGCTCCTGTGCTTTAATAGCTACCTAACGCACAGAAATTCAGTAGGGTTTTTCTTATCGCCATCTTCATGCCAAGGAACATTTTACCTGTTATGTTACTGCATGTCAGAAAGCTGTTAAACGCATAGGAGCCCTGTCAGGGGGAAAAAAAACATGTTGACAAAGCTAAACCTGTGATCCAGAGGCATAGCAGTGAATGTTAAATTGCAAACACAGGAAGAGGGAGAATGGGGTGGGGTGAGGAAGAGAGAGGTGAATTACTAATGGAAATATTAGCATGTTAATGAAGAATACCAAAGGCCTTTCCCTGCCGGTTCCTGCTCCACTAGGCCCTAGCAGATTTTATCTGAGGACAAGAGGTACTAAGGAACTTGTGGCTCTGCTTGCAGTCACTCTCCACATATTGAGACAGGGTGTGCAGGAGGGAGGAAGCTTTTCTTTGAGGAGGATGTGATCCTGTTTTCCTTTGCCTGGCTCAACTACAAAGACAGCTGTATCTTTAGAACCACATCTGCACTATGATAAAGTGTCTGTTGGGCTCAAGATGGTTTCCTAACAGATGTGAATAAGAACAAAATGTGATTAGACTTGGACTAGTGGGTTGAATTGAAGTCTTTGTGAAGCTGAGTTCAGGGACCATATACAGTAAATATTAGTCTACGCAGCTGAGCCACAAACGTCTAGTTCAAGCACAGGGCAGCCTCAGACTTGCACTCAGTTCCTTGGAAGCTGTGGGATTTTTGTTTCTGAGGTGCACAACAATGTTTATTTGCCACCTGCATACATTCGCTTAGCAGAATGATTTCTATGAGGGCACCTCACTGTGATGAGAAGCCTGCATGAAACATTATTTAGATTGGTTTTAAATATATTGGGAAAATCTCTCGGGGGGGGGGAGGAATTTCCCAGAATGCTTAAAATCATCCAGATCCAAGTTAACACACTTCTCAAAAGTAGCTAGTGTCAGGGAGAGCTGCCTGTGCAGTTTGGGAGGGTTCCTAAGGGAAGGATGGCAGAGTTCTCTACGTCAGTGGCGTCGCTATGCCACCCCCATGACATCACCACCGGACGTGACGCAGGATGGGAGCGTG
Organism: Plestiodon gilberti rubricaudatus; assembly: GCA_026170595.1. Classification (NCBI taxonomy): domain Eukaryota; kingdom Metazoa; phylum Chordata; class Lepidosauria; order Squamata; family Scincidae; genus Plestiodon; species Plestiodon gilberti. Next base: position 172,930,801 of record JANXHW010000004.1, on the reverse strand, counting down.
GGCCAAACACATTGCCTTCACCTCCGCCCGCTGTTTCCGCCGCCAAAACGGTGTGGTTGTCACACCCCCCCGCTTGTTGCCCGCTTGTTGCCCCTTGCCCTCTGGCTGAACGTTTTCCTCTTGAACTGATCTAGTGAGCACTACTGTAGGTACCAGGCCAGTCTTGTCACTACTTAACTCTGAACCTACAAATCCATGGGTTTGTAGTGGCCTGTTTCTTCTTTTTCTTGCTAAAGTGACACATTGCAGGCTGAGCACAGAACTCAAAAGCAGCTGCCTTGGGCCGATCCTGAACTTTTCCTGTTCACTACTTCAGAAGAACTAACTTCTGTTGGGAAATGTATATGATCTAATCCTCGCAGCCCATTGTGCTCACAGACCAAAGGCATCACAGCTGCCTGACAGAAGCTGAATATCAAAGAGCATGATGTGCTGAAGGTATTGCTGTGGGTGATTCTTGTGATCTCAATGCAACTACAAGGCTCTAGTAGCAGAACAATAAAGACTGTTCTTCTGGGAACACAATGACTTCCAATCACTCTTTGTGGCTTCCAATATGTGCTTCTATTTTGCTATGGCAAGGAGGTATTTTACATTCATACGTGGATTTTCATTTGTGAATATACAAGTTGACCAGCTGTTGGGTCTCCATAGGATATGGTTGTCAACTCTTTGTTCCCCGCAACTAGATGTAATGTTGGGAATTCCTGGAAGCCCTGCTGAAATCAGGATTGCTTTCAGTAATTGAAAATTGATACTGATTCCTGAGGACGCTAGGACAATGCTGGAGGGTTGGCATCCCTAATTGGGGGGGAGATTCCTGCAAGTACAATCACAGCACAATCCTATGCATGTCTACTCAGAAGCAAGTCCCATTAATGGGAACTACTCCCAGGTAAGTGTGCATAGGATTGCAGTCTCAGTCTGCATGTTATAGCAACCCTTTTACAGTGAACATGTCTACATCTCAGTGTATGGGATCCCTGCAACCCACAGAGTACCTGTGCATAGCTCCATGGGAATTTGCATTGTAGAGCAGACAAGCTACAAGAAAACAATAGAGTTGGCATGCAGTAAGGAAGGGAAGACCACCTGCATAATACAACAGATGAAGGGTTTTCTAGGGGAACACTTAATCTCCTATATTTTTGTCAGTCTGCTACTGAAGTCACAGAAACTCTGATACTGAAGGGCAATCAAGGATGGGTGGAGTGGAGACATACTGTTTCCTATGAATCTGGATTTATGTTAATATGCTAAAATAGAAGCATGCAAAGCCTACATTCAGACTATCCTATGATTTTCCTTTCTCATCATTTCTCATTCATCATGACTATCAATTCTTCAGAAACAGGCAGAATACAATTTTATGGGGCTTGGAAACAGAAATACATGCTTAGTATTACAGTCCTCACCAAGTGAACACTAGAATCCTAGCTCCCACTTGCTCTCTTTGACTCCTCATCATTCATGTTCTCTTTGCCAACTCTTTTGTAGATCTGTGCTCCTGTGTCTTCAACAGCAGTTTTACCTGTAGTCAGGGCCAGCCTATGACCTCCTGAGGTGGCATGCCAATTGCTACCCTCCTTACCCAATGATGTGCCAGCCTCTGCTCCTCCCACTCTCCAATGTTCTAGTTCAGCATTTCCCTCCCCATTTCCTCTTCTCTATCCAGCTCTTCTTTTTCCAATCTAGGGAGTAGAAGGAGGAGGAGCAGTAGAGGCAAGTTGACAGACAGAGATGGGCACCCCCACCAATCTGCTGCCTGAGGCAACTGTTTCAGTTGGTCTCATGGATGGGCCGGTCTTGCCTGTAGGAACTAGCAGCACATACTGCTTATCTTTAGGCTGTGAAAAGCTTCACCATTTTATTTCTGCAGATCAAGCTGCTGTAAGGCTTTTTTTTCTCATAAGAACATAAGAAGAGCCCTGCTGGATCAGGCCAAAAGCCCATCTAGTCCAGCTTCCTGTATCACACAGTGGCCCCACCAGATGCCTCAGGGAGCACAAGACAACAAGATAACCAGTTTCCCTTTGACACTCCCTTGCACCTGGCACAGAGAAAACCCACTTCTAAAACCAGGAGGTTGCTTATGGCTTGTAACCTGTGATGGTCTTTTCCTCCATGAATCTGTCCAAACCCCTTTTAAAGGCATCTAGGCCAGGTGCCATCACCACATCCTGTGGCAAGGAGTTCCACAGATGAATTACACGCTGGGTAAAGAAATATTTTCTTTTTCCGTTCTAACTCTCCCTCCACTCAATTTTAGTGCATGTCCCCTGGTTCTGGTGTTCTCACCTGGTTCTGGTGTTCTCTTGTCAGCATTTGTAATCTCAAAGTTTCTCCATTCTAAAAACACCAAAGCACTGATGGATTTTTTTTTCTTCTCTCCAATGTGCTGTTGTAAACCTAGGCCCCCTTAGAAACCATGTAAAATGAATCCCAGCTAATCTAGCAAAGGAGTTTTAATTAAATTGTATTCCTTGCTCATCTAACAGAAATTGTCATGCCAAAGGCCTGAAAAATTGACACTGCACACCTCAGTTTGATCTTGGAGTAAAACTCTGGATAAAGAACAGCACATCAGGAAAAATATGTTTTCTTAACTAAAAAAATGGACAGGAAAAATAGTACTGCCTTAGAAACTGAAAGCTTCTTGTTACTAAACTGGTTTGGTACATACCATAAAATGAGCTACATGTAGAGTTGCCAGCTGTAGCTGTCCCTTTAACAATTTGATTTGCACTAATTAGCAAGTGATGGTTTTTAGCTCCATGCTGTGAAAAGATCTTCACCTGCTGATTTGTGCAGATCAACCTGCTTGTTAAAGGCAAAGGAGTAGACTAAGCATTTTTTTTTCCTTTGGCCATTTGGCACCCCTAGCTAAATGTTGGCCAATTGGCACTCTCTCATTGGCCAACACTTACCAGGACCTTATTCAAAACTTTACTCTTCTTCACTTATCATGCGTCCTTGTGCCTGAAAAATAACGTGTTTGGTACAAAGAGCAGCCACAAATAGTCCGATCCTGCAGCATAAAGATACGCGGCCAGCCTAAAGGGCCGTCCGCAGTATCTAACGCCCTTCCCGGGCTGCGTCAGTGCGGCCCGGGAACACCTCAGGAGAAGGGGATGTTTGTTCCCTTCACCGAGTGTAGGGCTGCCCAGCCCCAATGGGCCCCCTCAGATATACGTTGGTTCTGGAGCCAGCATACATCCGGGGTGGTTGGGTAAGGGTGGCCCAGGCCAGGAACGGGTGCAGGATATCGGCAGAGCTCGCCACCGATATCCCCACCCCCTCCCTCACCACCTGGCCCTCCTTCCCCCGCCCCTACCCCTACTGGTGGAGGACCTACCTGCACCAGTATGGTATGTACCAGTGGGTGCCAGGTCTGCGAAGGTGGGGCAAGGGCTGCTGGCCTCCATGCCGGCGGCCCTTATTCTCTGGGTGTCAGAAATACGCTTTACGGCATATTTATGACACCCGGCGCCTGTGGAGCGTATGCTCCGCAGGTGGCTAGTTGCACAGGATTGCTTAGTAAGACACTGAGGCTGCAATCCTATTGACTATAATGGGACTTCTGAGTAGACATGAATAGGCTTGGGCTCTAGGACACTAAAATAGTATTAGCATTCACAATTTCTCAAAAGACCCTGACCTATAATGATCTGCCAGGCATATTGCCTGATGTTCACCCTGTTCTGTATCAATCACACCTGAACTCAGTACAGTTATGATTGCTTAAAAAGGAAGGTCTCAATGAATAATTTGAGTCCTCTTCTTCATACTGCTACTACCACCTGCCCCATAAAACATGTTTTTATCATACAAGGGTTAGGATCAACATATGACAGACTGTTCCCTAACAAGATCTTGTGCTAGACTAGAGGAAGGAATTAGAAAGAGGAAGCAAGTTGTAAAACAGTAATGACAACAAATGCAAATAATAATAATAATAATAATAATAATAATAATAATAATAATAATAATAATAATAATTGGGACCTATAAAGTCATCAAGTCCAACCCCCTGCCTATGCAGGCTGTCTACAACTAAACATTGCTAATAGATTGCTATCTAGACTCTGCTTAAAGACCTCCAACCACCTTCCAAGGCAGACTGTTCCACTGCCAAACAGTTTGTACCATCAGGAAGTTCTTCCTAACATTTAACTGAAATCTCCCTTGCTGTAATTTAAACCCATTTGTCCTGATCCTACCCTCTGGAGCAACCGAGAACAAATCCATTCCATGTTCCACATGGCAGCCCCTCAGATATTTGTGGTTATCTTATCATGTCACCTCTTAATCTTCTTTCCCCCAAAATAAACATGCCCAGCTCCTTCAGTCTGTCCTCATAGGACATGGTCTCCAGCCTCCTCACCATGTTTGCTCTCCTCCAGTCTCCTGGTAGTTCTCCAAGAGTTCTCGAAGATTATAGACAGAAGTTCCAAAATAGCTTCTGCCAGTTCTTTGAGCACCCCAGGAGGATGCAACTCACCCAGCCCTGAAGACTCATTTAGAGCAGCTAAATTATCCAGAGCCACATCCTTGCCTATCTTAGGCATAGTTTCCTCACTCCCTCCTTTGTTCTGTTCTCACTAGGTTGAACACAGTGTCATTTGCAGAAGAAGACAGAACACAGGAGTTGAGCAGTTCCACCTTCTCTACATCGCCCATTTGCATTTCACCATTTCCCCCCAAGCAGCAGACTCACGACTTCCTTGTTCTTCCTCCTGCACCGAATGTAACCATAAAACCACCTCCCTCCCTAACCTTAAGCACATTCTGAGCTTTAGCCTTCCCGACTCTCTCCCTACATTTAACAGCTATATGCTGGTATTCATCTTTGTCAATTTGCCCCCTTCCGCTTGCTCTATATGTCCCTAATATTTTCTGCATCACCCTCTTACATGCCAGCTCTTCAAAAAACTCCTTGTGGAGCCAATCTGGTTTCTTTCAGAAAACCATGTTTTTAATGGTATTAAATATCGTACTGTTTCCTCGAGGGCTAAAATGTACAGTATATGCCACTGATTAACTTTAATGCACAATATGTTTCAAAGTCCCCTAGACACATTAATATCAGATCTAGCCACTCATAATCACTATCAAGCTTTCCAGAGGTGTTCATGGATTGAATAATTATAAAAAAATTGTCTGGATAACTAAAAACAGCTGAATTTGAAGTATAGATAGCTGCTACATGGTACAATGCTGCCATCTGCTGCCTGTTCTTGGACAGCGCATACCTTGAAAGATGGACATGTTTGCTGGATTAGTTCAGCATTCTTATTTAGGATCCTTATTTGTATTTCTGTCATTGATGAATTTTGGCTGAAGGGCTTTTAAACAGTGCAGAAGCAAAAACGTAGGGCCCAAACCACACATGCAGAAATCCACATGGCAATGGACATTTTCCATGGAATAAGCAAAATGTTAGGAAGCAATACTCATGTGGGTTTCCGTATCCAGTGCATTTTGTGCCACAGAAAATTCAAGTATTTCTTTTCCACATGTACCCCTCTTAATCCATAAATTTGCAGCCTCCTATGTGAGTTTTTAAACATATGATCGCAAAACCCATGTGGATCTCTCGGTAGGTGAGACAGGGTAGGTGGCGATCTGAAGCTTGGGGGGGGGGGCCTGCGGAGGGTAGCGCAGGCCTCTTCAAACCTTCTGGAGGGCTCCAGGACCCCAGTAAGTCTGCAAATTGCATTTAAAAACTTTTTTTGCAGCAGCGATCTCCAGCAAGCACTCAAAGTGAGCTGTATTATGCTATAATTTACATATATACTGCATCTGGTAAACACAGAAGTAGTTCTTGACCCAGTTAGTTAGTTAATCTGCTGACCTGCAGACATCCACCAACATGTGCGCTGGGATCTGAACATCTCTTCAATTGCTTGTCTAACATGTTTGAGTGTTGCAGTTTTTCTACAGGTATGTGTGGATTAGAGCTCATTAAAATGTGCATACATTTTTTGAGACACCTTGTATTTTTGTTTGCTTGACTGAGTGTGGGTAGGAATGGGTGTGAGGGAATGGGGGTGCATGCTTTGGGGCACAATCTTATGCACACTTGTTTGGAAGCCCCAAGAAGTGGCCAGCAGCATGCTCCCTTGTTCATCCCTGTGCATGCTGGCACAGAAAACAAACAGCACGTGAATTCTGCTGTTACTGGCAAGAGCAGGACATTTACTGCCCTCAGAAGGGCAAACCCTCAGGGGGAAGCTCCCACCCCCTTTGGCTGGCAAGTGCTAATGGGATACATGCAGACACAGGAAATCTGCCAAAGGATGATTGGCAGCCCCAGTGGAGCGACTAGCACAGCTTTTGTCTCAAAGAAAGCCCTGGATTCCAGTGACCACGTGGTTGGTTGCAACTATAGTCCCACATGAATTGAAACTTTTGTACCAAAAGCCTTCATGGGCTACTCTAGCCACAGTTGATTGAATAAGCTGTGGTTGATTTCGCCCAAGGATGATGCTCAAGATGATGGCAAGGTACTCGGAGAGCACAGCACTGTCTCACCTAATTGATCTTTACACTTCTTGGCTGATAGCAGCTTTCAGTGAGAGACTGGCTGCCTTGGTCAATACGGTAGTTAATTCTTATTTTATAACAGCACCCTATAGGTTTGAAGGAGGTGATGTGGAGACCCTTGCTTAAGACACTATCTTTGAATCCTGCTGACTTTGTCAGTTGAAGGCCTCTCTCTAATTTTGCCTTTTGGGGGGAAAGGCACATAAGTGGGGAGTGGCTAGGGCAGTCAACTGGCCAAAATTTTACTGGCAAGGCTGGTTATCCAGCTTCATCCTCCTCCCCTGCCCAAAGTTGCATGAGGAAGGCAGAAGTTGTTTTCTAGCTCCCATTCAGTTTCCTAAGCATTTTAATTATTATTATTTAATTATTCATTTGAATGTGTATTGGGACCTCAAAGTGTCCAGGTCAAAGACCTGGAAGATCCAGGTTCAAATCCCCGCTCAGCCACGAAGCTTCCTGGGTGACCTTGGGCCAGTCACTATCTCTCAGCCCCACCTACCTCATAGGGTTGTTGTGAGGACAAAAAGGAGGGGAGGAAATATGTACACCACTCTGAGCTCCTTGAAGGAAGGGCGGTATAAAAATGTGAAAAATAAATAAATAAATATGTTTGTGTCTGCACCGTGCACACACACTCACAGAAGTGACAGTACCAGGAAAACTTCAAATTGCTGTCACACCGCACCTGGTTGCCTCCCTCCTGCCCTAGACTGCATTGTGAATGTTAGTGGCAAAAGCAGAGCCAGGTGCTGCCTAGTCAATTGCTCGTATGCTGGCAGCAGTGGCACTAGTGCTGGCACAGGACGACAAGGCTGCCCGTCAATGCAAATGGTGACAAGTCAATCTGGCCTGGACTGTAGCCTGCAGGGTAGGCAAGCAAAAATTATAATGGAACAAAAAGTTGTACTGCACTGCGCTAGGCAGACTGGCTGGCTGGTGTGCGCCACTCACTCAAGCCAGCCATCTGCCAATGCCACCAGCTCTGCTACCCAATTGGCTCAGTCTGCCTGCTCTCTCATCGCCAGGCACAGAGCTAGCCAAGCCAATGCAGTAGAGCAGGCAGCAGCATTCAAGTCATAAGTGCAGCAAAGAGAGGTGTGAATGCGTACATACAGTATGAAAATACATGTGAGAGGGACGTAAGAGTGTGTGTATGAAGGGGGGGGAGTGTGGCAAAAGACAATGTTTTCTAGATCAGTGGTTCTCAAATGTTTTAGCACCGGGACCCACTTTTTAAAATGACAACTCTATCGGGACTCACCTAGCTTTACGAGACGCTCAAACATTTATTTCCCTATATTTACACAAGCCTGCAAACTGCAGGAGCTCAGTTGTTTGCTGGGTAATTAGCAGCTATCTGATTTTTGAATAGGGCTTGTGGCAATTACTTATCTGATCTTTCCATCACCTGGGACCCACCAGAAATCAGGTAGCGACCCACCAAGTGGGTCCCGACCCACAGTTTGAGAAACACTGTTCTAGATAATTCCTTCACCATATGCATATTTTGATGTAATGGTTTGACTAATTTTCTTATGTTACTTGCTGTGTATGAGTTTTGAGTTCTGGGCCATGGGTGTATTTGCTTTATAGTCAAATGTATGCAAAGCAGATCACTCAAGAAAGTGAGCCAACTTCTCTGCTATGTCTGTTATCCAATTGTCTTTTGGATTACAGATTTTCAACCTGTTTCCTGTCTGTAAAATGGGTAAATGGTTTCTAGAATGTCTTCCAAATACTTAATTCCTCAAAAATATGCTTTCACAGTTTTGGCCACTAGTGATGTCACCCTCCCAGGGGTGTCACCTGGTGCGGTCTGCACACCCCACACCACTGCAGAGGAGGCAGATTCAACTGTGAATTAGCTGAAGGGGAAAAGTACTTTCGGGATGTGGGCCTCTCTCTGGGGATCATAGGGAAATGGATCTGCTACCTAGTAGAGGTATATGCTCCTGGTGCACCTCAAAAGAAGGTTGGCATTCAAGAGGTTAAGAAAGAGGCAGGAATCAGAAGTCAACAAAAATACAATACTATTTATTGAGTACAATGATAGGAAGAGGAAATGTAAAGGTAGAAATGCAACCAAATCAATATCAATGGAATGCCTATTTTGGCACTGTACTGATTTTTCTCTTTGCTATATGCTGCCTTGAGCACTCTGTTTATTTGAAGGGAAAGGCGGATATAAATCATTTAAATAATAATATGTCAGCAGCGATACATAAAACAGTTTGTATGCGATAGAAGAACTGCTTCTGAGCCAGCATTATGCCTTTACTAGGTTATTACTTATTTCCAGTGGGGGAGGGAGGAATAAGAAAGGAGGAAAAAGTGAGGAGTGGATCTGAGGGAGAGAAATGTGGAGTCACATGAGCAACAGAGGAAGCAGGGGTGAGGACAGGGCAAGAGATACAATGAATGCCCCTGAAACTGACCAAAGACTACCCTTTGGTGGCCAACCTTTCAACATGAATGCTCCTGGCCCTTAATGGTTGTCTAGGCGAGGGCATTTCAGCAGGTGCAGCTGCTTTAGCAGCACCATCAATAATTGCATCTGCCAAGATTCTGTCTTCTACACAACTCTTAAGAACGCAGAGGCCTTAATAGTGGAAGGTTGGCCACCCCTGTTGTATAGGATTGCATCTGTAGGAACTGAGATCAGGCAAGTAATCAAGGCAAATAAAATCAAGTTCATTAAAAAGATCTGAATGAACAAGGCAAAATAAAATAAACAGAGAGGGGAAGCAGAGAATTAAAAATCAAGACTCATATTAAAGATAGAAAAGAAGACTGACCAAGATAGGTGGTGGGCAAAAAGTTGGTACAGAGTTTGCAAGACAAGCTAAATATAAAATAAAGTCCTTGAATTCAAATTACTGGATACAGTACTTTCCCCTATTCCCTATTTCCCAGGGCAAAAGAGTCTGGCTCAGTCAGGAAAGCTGCCGTCTTGTAAGCCCGAAGACCGGTGAACTTGACAAGTTCGAGACACGCCGCCGACAAAAAGCTGTAAAAGCCTCCGGGAGGAGAGATAAGAGCTCCCAGCTGCATTGGTCGAGTGTGGGAGGCGCCAGCCAGCAGAAAAAAGCCAGGCTGCAAAAGGATACCACCTGGAATGTAGCCGTTCATGAAAGATTGGACATTTATATATTGTAAAAAAAACCAAGGGGGGTTAGGACAGCTTGCCCATGTATACCGCCTGGGATTAAAGTCGGAGGAGAAATCCAATGACCAAGAAAGGCGGTATATATATATACTGTATATTATTATTATTATTATTATTATTATTATTAACTACCCTCATTGCCCAGGAGAAGGGGGAGGAACCTGGTTCCTACACTTCAGGAATGGGTGAGTCTTTTGTTAATGCACAGAGACATCAGAGACAAACCAGAAGCAGCAACCCCAAGCAACTGCATGTTTGAACTAAAAAAACCTAGAGTTGATGATATCATAGGGTCATCTGATTGGATGCCCCACTTAGGCTTCACATCCCACCCCTCTGCCTAACCAAGTGGGCTTGGCTGCCCAATCACTGGGCACATGCCAATCTCAATAGGAGGGTTGGCCAGCTTCCTTTGTCTGAAGGAGCCCTTTATGGCTTGGGTCCAGGGTTTTTGAGGGACCGCCTCCTTCCTTATAATCCGACCCGTCTGTTACCGAAACTGCCTTTGTTATTTTGGAGAAATAGCTTTAAATATGGCAATTCGGAACGTTCAGAATCTTGATACCTGTGTATACCAGAGTTGGGCTTTCACATAATTCCGTTTTAAACAATATTGATGACACACATGGTTACTTTCCAATATTTACTAGATAGTTAGTCAGACTCATACATATGCAACAGTTCAATATGCAACAATTCAATCATACTCCAAAGCATTCAGATCTAGGAAACTTAGGTAGAACGTACAGAGGTTTAGCAGGTTTCCTTGCTTTATGCATGGGTGATATTTACCTATCCTGGAGAGTTGACCTTGGCAATGCTGTATGAGGGTAGTAATGGCACAAGAACAACAGTGAATGAAAAGGAGGGAAAGAAACAGATTGTCTCTGAACTGATCAGGCTCAGAAGTCTGTGTAGAGTGACTGAGAAGTCAAGTTAAGAGTAGGGGAAGGGGTTGGTGCCAGAGGGCACACAGAGAAGAAGAGTTCAGGAGGCAAGGGTCAAGAGAGAGAGAGCAGACTGGCAGCCTGCCTTTTTATACATAGCTAAGAGGAGGAGCTGGTGGCTCTTCCGCTGAAAAAGGAAATATGACCATTTGGGCTGAACACACACCTCTGGGGGGTGGAGACTCACACAATGGGGAAAGGGGAAGAGGTGTTCGTTTCCATTGGTGCATGAGATGTAGATTGGCCTTCTCAGAGCCAGACTTTGGTATCTCCTTATGTTTTGTGGATTCTCTTCTTCCTGGCAGACTAGTCACTTAGCAAGTCTTTGGAGAGGGGGAAGGTAATGGAATGTGCCTACGTGCTTGGGAGCCTTTGGGTTCATGGCACCAGAAATGCTGAATGCTGATCAGATTCTTCCCTCATGGCCTGGCTGGGGAAAATCTTTTGCAGCATGGCTTACACATCCAGGTTTGAGACAGAGACGCGGCATGGGCATCGCGTTCTTCCTTGATACAGTGCTGGTCATGCACATGTTCCATTCTAGCTCACAAGTCTTTGGCATCATAGTCTCTTGGCAACATTCTCATTTTGAAAGGTCATGGGGCAACACGTCCTCTGAGGTCATCGGGGGGGCTGTTAACTGTGCTGCCATTGACGGAGGTGAGGGGGATGGCGGCAAGAGATAGGGCCTTCTCAGTGGTGGCACCCCAATTGTGGAATTCCCTCCCCCTGGAATTAAGAATGGCTCCCTCTTTAGAGACCTTTCGGCGGGGCCTTAAGACGTTTTTATTTAGGTTGGCATTCGATTGCTGACATAGTGGACTGGCTTTTCAATCTAATGTAATTTTAAGATGACCCACTGGTGTTTGTTTTAAATGTTTAGTTGCTTTGTCTTTATCTTTTTACTGTACATTGTACTATTTTAATCATGTTTTAATTGTAAGCCACCTTGGTTGCCCTGTCAGGAGAAAGGCAGAGTATAATTCTTTAGATAAATACATCTGCAGGGCACTGAATCACTGTAAAAACCCTAGATGGGTCAAATAATCATCGCCTTGCCCTGAGATGGGCTTTACTTAGGCACATGATGGATTGGGTATGTGATGAAGTGGCCTTCGACCTGCTTCAACCTTCATACTCAGTATATGAAGGTCAACAGCCAAAGTTAACATGTGAGCGAGCTATATCCATCAACCTTGAGCCATGCCTTTTTGCTAAGCCAGGAGTGGCCTACCTTCCACCATTAGGACCTCTGTGTTCTTAAGAGTTGTGTAGAAGACAGAATCTTTGCAGCTGCAAGTGCTGATGGTGCTGCTAAAGCAGCTGCACCTGCTGAAATGCCCTCACTTATACAACCATTAAAGGGCCAGGAACATTCATGCTGAAAGGTTGGCCACCCCTGTGCTAAACCAAGGGTGTGAAATCCCCATAATTACTAGCCGACCTCAGTAGAATTTATTTCAGCTTTTAAACATGGCAAACAAGACCCTGAGAACGTAAGTTAGAAAGTCCTAATAGTAGGATCTGAAGCTTTCATGGCCAGCAATTATGTAGTAGGATTGAAACTCCAAAACAGGATTAAAAGCCATGTAAAAAAAATCAAATACTTATTTTTTAAAACTTGCTTTTTAAACATAAATGTTTGATTTTTTTTACATGGCGTTTAATAACGTTTTGGAGTATCAATCCTACTACAAAGTCCTAACAATTTCTTACAATGTATGTATTCCAACATGCCTAAAAATCTGTGCTAAAGGATTTGCATCTGATATATCTGTCTTTGATGAATTTCATATGTGCCAGTTAAAGCACTGGTGTGTGTGTGTGTGTGTGTGTGTGTGTGTGTGTGTGTGATAAAAAATTCATTTATATATAAGCTTCTTAAATGTCTTGATGCCACGCAAGAAACTGGATTTATAATTGCCTTTCAATCATCCTGCATTGGTCACCTGTGGAAGAATGTGATCTGAGTAGCATTTTTAATCCTTCACCCACCAAGTGTTTCCCAGAGTTGTACACATCTGAGAAGCTGTACCTACTATAAAATGCATTTTAATCTCACTTTTCTGCAGAGAACTGCCAAACTTCAAGCATCAGCACCCACTGGGCTCAAGGAATAAATAGCTCAAACATTTCCTCTATTTATTTATGTTTTAATCTACTTGCGTTATACATTCAGGTATATATGCTCACAAAAAGGAAACCATCTCACAAGTGCACAAATGTTTCCAATTCTTTCACCTTTTCCCCATGTCTTGTCTCACATTCACAGTCTCAGAAGTGACCCTTTCCTTCTGAGCTTATTTGCTTTACAAGGCATGGGGGGAAGGTCAGAGATTTGGAGAAAGTCCTCGCTCATGAGATCACGTTACTTAACTTTTACTTTTTCACTTGGCCTCTACTGAAGCTGCGCACTTTTTCATTTCGCCTCTACTTTACTGAAGCTGCGCTCTCCGGATTTCAAGAAGTTTCTTCCCCACCTTTCTTCTGCCTCCCCATCATCCATCTTCCCAGACAAGGTGGAGAAAGCAGATGGTACATTGTAGTGGATCTTGGACTGCAAAGTCTTACGAGGCACTGGCAAAATTTATCTTCTGTGGGATCATCTGGGCTTCTATCTCCTCTACCCAACCTGAACCACTTCCACAATGCAGTGCCTGGGTTAACTGCCCATTTCAAGGAGATGATGTCCTCCCTGTTAGAGCTGCCTGCCTTGCTCCATCTGCATAGGCTCTGCACTCGTTTTGGCTTAGGACAGGAGACGATGGGTGGATCTATACATGTGAAAAATAAAGTTCCTGAAATAATGTATGTGAAGTGCTTTGAAGAAACTCACTACACATTAAGAAACAAAGAGCTTGCACCCCTTCTTTCTAGCCATTCTTGATATCAGTGAAGGACAGGTGGGAATTGGAGAAGGGTTAGAAACTGCATTTGGAAAAGCTTTGCGAAGTAGCAGCAGCGACTACATAACACAGGTAGGAGCAAATTTGCTTTTTAAAGGGAAAGGTGGCCTGTGGAGATCTGGGTTCTTATGGGGGTGAAAGGAGAAGAAAGGGCAGCTATGCAGAGTAATGGCTCCAAGTTAATAAATGGTTCCAAGAGCTCCTGGTCACTGCTATTGATCCCTATGTGTCCTCCTCCCCAGTTGAGTTTCCTTTTAATGGTATACTCTGGGTCAATGACACACACCCTGAAATAAAATGAAGAAACAAACCTGGCCTGGTTGCTATTACTGTACTTGAAAGCAGCCTCCCTTCTCCTCTCACTTCCTCCTTGTGCTGCAGCCACATCTCAAAAAGGCCTCCTGGGGAGGGGAAGCTGCTTTCTTTTTTAAAAGTCTCGCTTTCCAAGTTCAGCACCTGCAATGTCCTCGAGCAACTCTCTTCTAATGGTAATGCCCGCTGATTCCTATGCTCACCCTATTTGTTGCTCATTTGGTTTGGAAGGATGGAACAGGCCTTTGTAGATACAGTACAGGCTCCAGGAATAGAGGTGGAGAACATCAAAGCTGCTATAAGTGAAAAACCTGGTTTTAAAAACTTCATGGAGGTGGGCTGGCGCATGGGTGTGCATGAAACACACAAAACATGGGTTGAAAACCACATACCTACCCAAGAGGTATTCTGGCAAGGTACTGTGGGGTGGCATCCAAGCTAGTCACAGTGCAGTTTGGGCCAGTATCTGGGGTCAGCAAACAGGGCAGTGCTTTCTCCCTCAAGAGCTGGAAGGTTGTCAGAAAATATAAAATGAGAAAAGCATTACCTGGAATGGTAGTGCTGAGTGTTTACTGAAGGGGGGGGGGAGGGAGATTCTTCTCAAATAATAATAAAAGGTATTTAAAAGCATGATTTTGGTCATAGCTTGTGTTTTAAAAAACAGGTTTTACTTGCTGTTTTTCATTCCTCACAATTATTTCTGGCTCTGACTACTTTATTTTCCAAGAATTATCAACTGAGCATCTCACTTCAGTTTTCTCTGATCTCTGAACTCCCTTGCCTTTTTCTTTAAATTTTTCAACCATTTTCTTTGTTTATATCTTCTCTCTGTTCCTATCTTCTGCCTGTCTCAGAGGCATTGTTTTTCCTTTGGCAACATGCTATCATGTGGAAGGATGATAAGGTGTCTAATTAATAGATTAATTAGTTGTACAACATTCTTAATAGCCTATTACAGGAAAAAATCATTCAGAGATATTTTTCCCCTAGTTGTGCAGTATAATTTATGGATGGGTCATCATAACATGGTTTATCAGCTTTTCTTCAGCATGTTAAAGGGATACAGTCAGTTTATTTTTTTTCTGTTATTGCTATAAACAGGTAATTGTTTTAAAAAGCCAATAAGAATTAGCAATGTTTTGCAGCTATAGGAACAGCTGTTATGCTAGAGAAAGGAAGTGCTAGAGAATTCAGAACAAAAGGATTGCTTTTTATAATGACCAGTCTGATGGCCAGCATATAAATTTAGGATGACAGATTCCTCATATCATGCAATAGTGCTTGCAGTAGTATCAAATCATACTACAGCACTGTGTTGCCTTAGATTCGCTCCGCTTCTCACATTGCACAACTGTTCTGGGAAACCAATAAAACACAGATCATAGTATAGTATTGCCCACACTGTAGGTTGATATTCATTCTTGTTCTGCATATAAAATTGTTCTATGATTTCTGCAGCTACTTTGTTGGGATCTGGAAGAAAGCTAAACTATCAGGAAGCTCCTTCTAGAGCAGTGATGGCGAACCTTTTGGGCTCAGTGTGTCAAAAATTCAGAACCCGACTCGGCTGGTGTGCCCCCCCCCCGAACAAAAGAGAAATAATTCTTCTTGTTCGCGTGAACGAAGCCCGCGAATATGGGGAACCCTTTAAAAAATCATTTAAACCGTAAAAATAAGTCAGAAAAAGCCTTCCCTACTGTTGTGCGGCAAAACCACGCTGTTTGCAGGCCTGAAGGGCAGTCTTTCTGCGCTCCTGGAAGCCACTTCTGGGTCGCGTGACAGTCCCTCTTTGACCTGGCTCGCCCATTGCGATACATTCTGGGCCAAGCCAGGGCGCGGGAGCGCAGAAGACTGCCCTGCAGGCCTGCAAACAGCACGATTTTTCAGCACAGTGGTAGGGAAGGTTTTTTCTGACTTTTTAAAATGTTTTTTAAAGGGTCCGCCATACCCACTGCTTCCATGGATACCGAGGTCCTGTAGTTGTTGTCAGGTGTGTCACCCAAAACATCGTGGCGTGTCACCCTTGTCACACGTGTCATAGGTTCGCCATCACTGTTCTAGAGCCATCATCTTGGGAAAGGATCCTACTGAATCCTGGATACAGAGGCTTTTGCACTGCAAGTCATGAGTACTACAGGATGAGAAGGCTGGAGCGGGGGAGAGACCAAGGACGGAGCTCTTACTGCAACCCCATATCACATATGAAGCTGCTGTCAGACATACTGTCAGCATTGGACCATTTAGCTCAGTATTGTCTAGGCCAGTGGTTCCCAAACATCTTAGCACCGGGACCCACTTTTTAAAATGACACTCTATTGGGACCCACCTAAATTTGAGACTTTAAAAAAGGTGATTTAGAAAGAAATAATATATTTATTTTATATTTATTATAAGTAATATTTTATTACTTATTTGCAAAAAAACACCCCTCAATCCATTTCTTGTAATGAGACAGCCCTAATGAATAGCCTCAAGGCTTGAGGGGCTTAGTGATGTGACCCTGCCTTCTCACCTGCCCCTACTACCTGTCATTGACGGACTTGGAAAAAAAACACACACACACACAATATATAAAAGATACTCAAACATTTATCTCCCTATATTTACACAAACTTGCAAACTGCAGGAGCTCAGCTCCTTGCAAACTGCAGGAGCTCAGCTCTTTGCAGGGCAATTAGCAGCTATCTGAGTTTTGAATAGCCTCAGGGCTTGAGGCAATTACTTATCTGATCTTTCCATCACCAGTGTTTTCATTGGAGGCTCTGTGGGACACACCAGAAATCAGGTCGCGAACCAGGTCCTGACCCACAGTCTGAGAAACACTGGTCTAGGCTGACTTGCAGCATCTTTCAGTTGCAGTTTTTGACAGGGGTCTTTCCAGGAGTTGTCCCAGTTGATCTGCTGTTGGAATTGAAGGAGATCCATTGCTCCTTGCCAGCTTGCTTTTAAACAAACAGTTTGTGAGGAGAGGCTCCGCCTTCCTCTTGTCTGCTTAGTTGTCTTGCTGGGCAGGCAAGTTGGAGAAGAAGACAGTGTGTGACCCTGTTCAGTAATAACCGCCCTGCTGCTTCTTCCTGCACCTACTGTACTTCCTGGCACTGAAGAGGAAGAAGTAAGCTGCTGCTGTCCTAATCCTCTTCTTAATAACATAAGAAGAGCCCTGCTGGATCAGGCCAAAGGCCCATCTAGTCCAGCTTCCTGTATCACACAGTGGCCCCACCAGATGCCTCAGGGAGCACACAGCCTGTTTCCTGCTGCCACTCCCCTGCACCTGGCACAGAGAAAACCTATTTCTAAAACCAGGAGGCTGCTTCTTGTTTGCTCTTGGCAGGTGAGAAGAGAATTGGAGAGCTGACTGAAATGGACAACTGGAGGTGGGCAGAGAGCAAACTGTCCCCTTGAACTGCAAAATTAAAGCGGTGTACAAATATTTTTTAAAAAATACACTACAGTATTTAGAGCATTTGAAGCTGAAAAAGAACCTCCGTATACTCATACTGCCCTCAAGTGGGCACCAAATTATAACTGTACAAATTTTACCAAACGCATCTTGAAGAGCACATTATTGTAACCTTATATGAAAGAAAACACGTCTATTTTTGAGGGGGAAAACAGGCAAGAATGGAATACATTATGACATTTGCTTCTTCAGAGACATGCAGTATTTGAGCACAAAAGATGTGTATTGCATCCATTCTTAAAGACGTGTGCATATATAAATTGCATTTTTTTCTCTTTAAAATAATGCAAATGGAACCCAGCTGACTACAGCATGCATATGTATTAATGGAGAAAGCCAAGATATTTACCTGTGTCTGTCCTACCTAATAGTCATGACAGAACTGGTGTTTTCTGCTTGGTGGGGGTCCCTGCTCCAGGACATTTCCCTTAAGTGGCCATCTGGAACTGTGCAAAGTAGTACAATACTCATATGGAGGAGCAGCCCTTGGAGGGGATTCACAAGAGATTAAGAAAGAGAGAATAAAAGATTTGACTAACAGCACAATCCTATACCTGTCTACTCAGAAGAAGTAAAGGCGGTGACACACCAAGCACGTCTTCCATCCGGCACGGAGGTGCGTCCGGGCTGCGCGTGCGTTTTTTTAGTCTGAAGGCTGATTCACACTAGCCCTTCCGTGCACGTTTGCTCTACTCTAGCGTCTGTACGTGCGTCTAGCAGTTCTCTGAACGTTTGCCCGCCTTCTTGAAGAAAGCGCAGCTGTGATTTGGTGAAGAGAAATGCGCTTCTCTGATTGGTGAGCTGCCTAGCACTGGGAGCATAAACGCTAGCTTAAACGCGAGCGCAGCAAAAAGATAAACCGAAACCATCTCTCCTGGCTGCGTCGTAAGCTCATGCTGTGTCTGACGCAAGCATGAAAAACGCACGAAAAGACCAAACGTTAAGCCAAAACGCGCACGGAAAGGGCTAGTGTGAATCAGCCTTGACATGCCTTCACAGCCGACGTCAGCCACGGGCGCGTGGACGCCTCAGCTGCCCAAAGCCCAGCTCTGGGAACGTTTTCAGCATTCCGTCTGTGTCCTAGCCCCCTGGGGGCAGGACACAGAGCAGCCAGAGCCAATCACAGGGAAGGAAGCCAAAGTCAATCAAAGGGAAAGAGGGGCAGAATGTTGTGGTAAAGCAGCCATTTTTCTCCTCGCTTGGGGTAACTACGAGCGAGCTGTTTTGTTTTTTTCAAACCTTCGTCACTTGGAAGGTGTTCTAACTTTTTGATAATACTGTACAGTGTTGAAACATGTGCCTGGGGCAGCGGCAGCCAGCAAGCTCCATCCTTTTCTCCAATGCGTCTAGCGGTATTTGCTGTCATTTGCTGATTCCCCCCCCCCTGCTATTTTGTAGTTAAGGCCGTTTAATATTGTGGCTTAGTAGTAACAAACACACGTGAGTACAGGGGAGGCGCGTCACCCCCCAATGGGTAGGAGACCAGGGAAAGGGGCATAAGAACAACAAGAGCCTAGGGGAGCCCGCTTGCAAACTCCATCAACCAGTTCGCCCCGTCTGCTCGCTCGTATATCACATCCCACCCCGCGCTTCAGCTTTTCCCTGTGGCACGGGTGACTTCCAGGCGCCTCTTGTCGACCTCTTCCAATCTTCAGGCCGCTTCAGACCGCACAAATCTCGGCTCGTCCCGGAGCTTAGCCGAGGCGTGCTGAGGTGTCTGGTTACCACAGCGGAAGCGAGCGGTCTCCTGATTGCTGGCACGCTCGGAAATCCTCCTGGGCCATGTTTGAGGGGGCCGCACAGCGGAGCTACTGGAGCCACCAATCAAATGAGAGGGGGAGGAGAGTGGCTATCTGCCAATCATGTGTGACCCTAGCCAATCACCGTGCATACATGGGAGTGGGGGGAGGAAAAGCAGAGTGTATAGAGGTTCGTTTAGGAGAGAAGAACTCCCATCCTTCACCCTGCGATTCTGGTGTGGACTCCTTCTCCCTTTGGGCTATTGCAAGCTTTGTGAGGGATAGGGGGGAAGCCCCGTGAGGAGGACGGGGTGGGTGGATGAGGCTCAGCTGACGTTCCTTTTTGCCACTACCCTCCAAAAATGTCTGCCCGTGAGTTTTTGCCCGTCGCCAAGGCAATAATCAATACTTTTTTTGGGAGGGGGGCTGTTACATGTAGCGGTATAACACCATCTGCTACAGCTACAGGATCAAAAGCTGGGTTTTTCAAAAACAAAATAAAGAAGCCCACGGAGGGGCAACAGACGGGCAAAGCGAGGCTGCAAGATTTTCGGCCAATCGGAGCGCACTTGTGCTTAGCAAATCACAGCTGCGCTTTCTTCAGAAGGCGGGACAAAAGGAGGGACTATTTGCGGGGAGACACTCCTACAGACAGGCAGGTTGGTGGCCAGCCTCTCGCGCTCGCTCGTCTTCGTTCGCCTCCGCAAGCGGTCTGGAACGGCTTTTCTTTTTCACCCAGCGCGGCTGCCTGGAAGAGGCTTGTATGTTGTTGTTACGTGGCCGCTGCTGCCTAGTCTGCGAGTGCGGAGTTTTGGCCGGGAGCTTGGCCAGTTAAAGAGACAGCGCGCCCTCTCCCCCTCTCCCTCGCTCACTGCTCGATCCCGGCTGCGATCTGGTGGGACATGGTAACGTCCCATCCAGCCCCCTAGCGTGCGTCTGGTGTGGCAACGCAGCCGGAGCGATGTGCGCACCGCACGGAAGACGTGCTTGGTGTGTCTCCGCCGTAAAGCCGGCTTCACACTAGACTTTTCCCGGTGCGCATGCCCCTGCCCTTGCGCCTGTCCCTGCGTCTGCGCTTGTATGCGCTTCTCTATGCGTTTGGAACTCAACTGGGGGCTGCTTGCCGCCTGTTGTCCCTCCTTCTGTCCCGCCTTCGTGAAGAAAGCGCAGCTGTGATTTGGTGAACATGCCGCCACTCTCCTCCCCCTCCCATCCGATTGGTGGGCTGCCATAGCACCGCAAGCATTCCCGCAAGCACAAGCGCTTCAAAAGATGAGGGGAAACCATCTTTCCTGCCTCGACGCAAGCTGCAACGCAAGCATGAAAAAAGCTCCGCAAGACCCAACGCAGATCCACAACAAGCCGGGAAAAGGCTAGTGTGAATCAGGCTTCAGTCCTATTGTGGTTGCGGAGCTGAAGGCAAAAGCGAAGGAAAAGACAGAAATGGGGAGAGAGCGCAAGAGGAGCTGGGAGAAAAGGACACTTAGAAAGTTCTCTTTCTACGATCTGTCTGTATTGTTGGCTGTCAGATGACATACTACTCACAGAGTAAGTTACTCTGAGTAACCCTTTTTGTAGTAGCGGCAAACAAACAAACCCACACACACAACAATGGCAAAGCTCTGAATGAGAGGAAGCTGTCGATTGTTTAGGTGTGATTATTTGATCTAATGTTTTCCTGCGTACCCTGAAGCTAATGATTCCTCCGTTTCTTACATCTACCGTAACTGTTTCACTGTAATGGTCTACAACAGGGGTTCCCAACATTTGGCTTTGGAGGTTGTACAACTTTTCACAGTATCAGAATGCCTGGATCCCTGTGCAAATTTAAAATTTCTGAGTTTGTTTACAGGCCCATGTACAAACGGTAGCTTTTTCTCCTTCTCGGCCAATAAATATGCAGAGGTGTATCAGGCCCAGCCAATAGCAGGGCTCGGAAGCCTCCGCAACGCTTTTCATTCCTGAAACGAACAGGCTCGGAGAATGGTGGGAGGCAGGAAGTTCTTGCGCTCAGTGGGGTCATCATCGTGTACTTGCTGACGAGAGCTGTCCTTCGCCTCCACACGCATGGCCACGCTTAAAAAAAAGAAAAAAAAAAAGACAGGAACGAATACAGCGAGCAGTGACATAAAAAAGTGCTCCCGCTCAGCCTTGAACGCAGTTTGCATTCGGGTCAGAGGAGGGAGCCTGCTAAAAGGCAAGCAAGCGGCAAGTGAATAAAAATATCCCTGTACCGCATTTGAAGGAGTCAGCCGGCGATCTTGGTGCGAAATGTTCGTGCCGGAAGCTGGCACGCAAAGAAGTAGCTACAGGATTTGATAATGAAAAGGGAAAACCATACCAGTAATGTAACACTCAGGGCAGGCGGAGGGAAGGAGATGCAGGAATGACAATCCCAGCTCTGGAGTATGTCGGAGGCGGCAATATTTTTAATCTAGCGAAATGCAGCACGATGAGCAGCCCAGTGAGGTAAGCTGATTCAGTGCAATATCGGGACCTGTTTGGATAATTAGAATGGGATCTGGTAGTTTTGAATAGTTACGCAATGATTATGATGATGAAGATCTGAGGCTTGAATACTGTTTGCAGGCACCTTGGTTGCTGAGAAAAAAAATCTTCCGCATGGTGTGACTGCGGTTGCTTGCCCTCTGCTGCAGCCCGAACTTCCCATTGCGACACAAGGATATTCCAAGCAAGCCCAGTTATTTTCTAGTGTTTCGTTGCTTCCAGTTTGTTGCTTTTGGCGTATTTGAGTGGCAGCGCCGGTGGCTGCAGAATGATCCTGAGGGATGGGGGTGAGTTTTGTTATGCTGTGTTGTAACCTGGCCCGGGCAATGAGTGACCCAGTTAAGATGGGCGGCTGCGTGGCGGAGCCATTCAGAAAGAACAGGAACAGCTCGAGCCATCCTGCTAGAGGAAAAAAACACGCTCGGCTCTTCGAAGGGAAACGTTCTGTTCTCTGCTGCCGCTGCTGCGGTTGCCGAGGCAATGACAGTGCTGATGATGCAAATCGTGTAACCGGTTCAAGAGGCGTACGAGCGCCACCCACTTCCGAAGTTCAGCCGGCGATCTCGAAGCCAGCCAGAAAGCTGCATGTTTTGAGCTCAAGCTACGCTCCCCGGCTGTGCTGCCTGCAGAGCAGGATTGTCAGTCAATAATTTGTTGAAGTTATTCATTGATTGGGCGGGGAGAGGGGGGAGAGAGACGGACAGTCAGACGTATAGAATTGTATTTGTCCAATCAAAGCAAAGTTTTTATGGCAGTCCCTCTCCCTCCCCTAACGATCAGGAACTAGGGAGAGTGCTTGGAGCAGGGGGCAATTGACGGACCTACAAGTCGAAAACTTTATCCTATATACATGGTCCATAGTATTCAAGTAAATAAGCGTTATAGGATTGCAGCCTTATTTTCATTGCACCCCCTATTTTCGGGAGGTTTGGACTGGAGAAGCACATTTATAAACGAGGTTGCCAAGTGCAGGGAAAGGGCAGCTTAACTGGTGCAGGGAAGTGAGTGGTGCAGGGGAGGGAAGTAAATTCCATCATAATCAGGAAATTAAAATAAGCCTGCCATTCTAAAATATGCTTACTTGAAAGTTATCTTCATCAAAATCAGTAGGAAGAAAAAAAATATTTTTAGGAAGTGAGCATTAATGTAAAATACAATATGGGTATGTGCCCCCCCCCGAATCTAAGGTGTAAAACAAGGTCCATTTTTAATCCGAGGTGTTGGATTAAAATCAGAGGAGAAATCCAATGACCAAGAAAGGCGGTATATAAATACTGTATATTATTATACAGTATTATCTACTCATTCTCTCCCCAAAATTCATTTTGACCCTTTTGTGCCCCCCCAATATATGTATTTTTGAGCTGATGCTGCAGTGAAGACTAGATTACTGTTTTGTGTGAATTCCAGGGAATAAGAGATGCATAATAAAAGATTTCCAGAGGGGTAGCCTTGTTGGTCTGTTGCAGCAAAAGCAACACGGAGTCTTGCAGCACCTTGTAGACCAATCAGTTTTTGTTCATAACAGAAGGCATAAGCAAGCTTTACAATCAAGCAGAATGAGTGCTGGCGTCAGGTTGCAGGGGGCTCCGGGGTGCACCTGCCTGCTCTCAGTGGTGTATTGGGCACTGTGATGTCGTGTAGCCACGTGGGCTCTCGTGGGCACAGGCCCTCAGAGAGTATGCTACTTGGCTGACCTGATGCAGAAGAACTCTTTGTCAGGCAGGAGAAGTCCCATGTGTCATTTTTACTTGGCTTGTAGTATCTCTTATGTGAGGTTTAAAGAGAAAATCTAATAATGTTGATATTGCTGTAATAATCGTGCTGGGGCAGATTTAAGACTATCCTGGGTATCCTGTGGAAAGATCAATGGTGGGTGGTTTTTTTTGCTAAATGTATCATTTGATCACTTTCTAGGGTTGTTTGTAAGACCAACTGAAAATTTTCTGACACAAATTGCCCACCAAGAGTGAACTTTCCCAGTTCTGAAAAGTTCTGGCTTTTGCAGAGATTAATTGTACTGGAGGAAAAAAATGCATTTATCTGAAATGTGAAGAAGCTACATTATTTTCATTAATTTCTGAGGAAGAAAGATGGCTATACTTTGTTCCTGAATGAAATTTAACAGCTCATGTATCTGCATTTGCAAGCAGTTGAATACAGAGTTTTTGAACAATTGTTAAAATAGCTCTCCATGGCAAGGTGCAACATGTTAAGGAAGACAGTGCTTAGGAGACAACCCAGAGTCTTCCTCCAGTTTTTCATTGTATGAAGACTGCATTTATTAAGAAAAACATATGCTAATGAAAATGGTACAGTACTGCCATTGTATAAATTATGAAGTGGTTCAGGTGGCTGTAGTTGATTATGGCACAAGATCTTTTAACAACAAGAAAAAAGGTTTAGTTTCTATGGCTTGATTTTTTTTAAGTTAATTTCTCTGACTTTTCAGAGCTTGCAACATAGACCCAAATGTGCAATTATTCTGTGGGAAATTGCATGTGTGAGTTCCAACCCACATGGGACTTGCAGGCTCACATTCTCAATCATCTGAAGGGGTTTATCTGCGAAAAAAGCTATTCTAGCCCCTCCTCTGGCTCTGTCAATCTTCTTTCCACTGTCTTCCTGTGTGTCTGCATGAATCCTAGCAGTACTTGCCTGCTGAAAGGGGTGGGAGTTTTCTTCTGAGGCATTAAATTTCCTGGTCCTGCAACAAACCTCCCTGGAAGACAGTTTAGGATGCGGTCTTGCCTCCTCTGAGGACTCAAAACTCATGGATATCGGACAGCTGCATGAATGTTCCAATCATATGTTCAAACCCCAAGGATTCCAAATTCTATGAAGATTCCAAATTCACGGATTAAGAAGTGGAAAAGTTGCTTGGCTTATTATTCCTTATATTCAAAAAAACTCCTAAAGAAACCCAGGTGGGTTTTGCATCCAAATGTGCACTAAACGTGTGAGAAATCCTGATTCCTACATGCAGTTTTGCATGCTTGTTCTGAGCGTTAGAGTTGTGCTTGCCATTGATACAATAATGCATGTTGTTAACATGTACCCAGAGACAAAAAAAATGATTAATGGAGGAAAAACTTACATTTTCCTGGAGAAAACAGATTGTTCTATCTCTTCAGCTAGCATAGGGAAGGAGACCCCCCCCCTTATGTATATATAAAAGACCAATTCTATGCTTCCCCCTGCCAATGCAGCCATGCCAAAATGGCTTGTGCAGCATCCTGCAAGAGAGGGGGGCAGACCCAGAGGGGTCTACTTGGACCTCTGCCAGTGAAATCGCTGGCACAGGTCTGTGTGGACCCGGACTGTGGGATCAGGTCTGGGAAGGGAGGTTAGGATTCAGGAGTTGCTGAATCCACTCTATTTCCGGGTCCGATTCGCCCTCCTCCCCGCTCCTGTTACTGCCCTCTCCCTGCCCTGTCCCGCTTCCCCCACTGATTTACCTGGGTTGGTGGGCCGGTCTGGAGCCGTCACTGTATGCGAGGTCACTGCAGCCTTCTTGCTAGCAATCTGGCAGTGCATGGCTTTGCAACTGCCATAAGGCAGTCTCTGCTGGCACTTGTTCTGCCAGGGGATCAGCCTGTTAGGATTGGGCTGTTAGAGTATTTGCATATTACGGTATTTTTCAACAAAAAAAAATATCAAAGCCATTTATGGAATGGAAAGGAATGAGAAATTGTTTCCTATACTAAAAAGACTCATGA
The DNA here is from genome assembly GCA_026170595.1 of Plestiodon gilberti rubricaudatus. Lineage (NCBI taxonomy): Eukaryota > Metazoa > Chordata > Lepidosauria > Squamata > Scincidae > Plestiodon > Plestiodon gilberti. Next base: position 172,905,498 of record JANXHW010000004.1, on the reverse strand, counting down.
TAATAACAAAAACAAAACAAGGGAGATACCAGCAACAGCCCCTAGGAGGGATGGTATAGACAGGCTCTACCTTCAATATGAACTCAATTTCTGAAGTGTACATTGGGTTAGTCCTATCTGTGACTACTTGACAGTCCTGTGTTTCTGATTACATGACTCTGTAAATAAGCAATAATGCATTACTGTATATCAGGGGTTCTCAACATTTGGAGGCCCGGGTACCCCCTATCACAGTCCAATTTTCTGAGGTACCCCCTGCTAACTAACTGTTAATTAATTGGATTAATCAATTAATTAGGTAATTATTAAATAAAAAGTACTAAAACAATTTTAAATGTGAAAAAATGTCTTATTTAACTCTCTCTCAGACAGACAGACAAGGATCTTTTTTTCTCCAAGTCACACTTCCCAAAATCAGCTCCTCTCCCACCCCACCAAAGTACATTTTCCAAAGTACAAAAATAAGCCCAAAACCAAAATCAGAGAGACAGAAGGGCTCCAAAAATAATTAAAATTTAAAATTCATGTTAATTAACACTTAATTAGCTGTTGATGGGGCAGATAAGGAGCAGGGCTTGGCGTACCTCCAGCAAGTGGTCCGCGTACCCCTAGGGGTACCCGTACCATAGGTTGAGAAACTCTGCTGTATATAAAATGACATATTTTCAAGAAATAATTACCGTATTTCTTCAAGTCTAAGGCACCATCAATTCTAAGGCGCACCTTAATTTCAGGAACACCAGCAGGGGAAAAAAAAAACGATTGCAAGACGCACCTCCTTCCTTCAATTTGTCTGCTCAGCACCAACTCTCCCCAGCTTGCCTGCCGCTCCATTTCACCAATCTGATTATTACTGCGCTATTTTGCCCCCTCAGCTCAGCGGCGAGCTCTCTCTTCCTCAACCTGAGAGCTCGAACCAGCATGCCCCGCATTGCAGCTGACGATCACCTCACTGCCTTTGAGCAGTGCCTTTGCGGTCTGCAAATTTCTTATCTGGGCTTTGGGGAGGCCTGCGTGACCCTCTGCAGGCCTCCCCGATCTTCAGTTCGGCGAAAAATGGTGATTTCCGGCCATTTCCGGTTTTCGCAAAAAACGGAAATGGCCTAAAATCACCGGTTTTTGCCGAACTGAAGATCGGGGAGGCCTGCAGAGGGTTGCGCAGGCGTCCCTGAAGCTCCCCCAAGCCCCGGTAACTAAGAAGATGGCATTTGGGGGTGCTTTTTGGAGACCTTCAATTCTAAGACGCACCCCATTTTTTGAAATGCTTAATTGGGAAAAAACATGCATCTTAGAAATACGGTAGTACTTGGACATTATAAAACAAAGAAAATCCCCAAATGTTTAATGTTGATGGTATAAATATTTTTTTATGGTACAGTCCACCCAAATGTAAAGGCTGATCAGTCCCCTTGAAATAGTTACAGTGCACTCTAATCCATGTTTACTTAGAAGTAAGTCCCATTAATTTCAATAGGGCTTACTCCTAGTAAGTGTGCCTAGAGTTGCAGCTTTAGGCATGTTGGCCGCAACCCAACACAGAAATCAACAGACATTTAATTCTTTGTTGACTTAGTTGCAAGTGTTGTGAACAGTGTAAATTTAACTTTTTATTTTCATGAAAATTTTCAAATCAGTATAGCTATTTGTGCAAACTAACAAACTTTGTTTGTTTAATGTTCAGATCTACAAAATAGTTGTCATGCTAATGATTCTAGATGTCTGAGAACGGGATGAAAGTGTTGCAAAAGGAGCCCTGCATTGAACTGAGAGAATACGTATACACTATCTCACTTTCATTTTTAATATTTGTGGTTCCTTTAAAAAAATCATTTATGGGCGTCTGATTCCTTGCTTAACTGCTAGCAACATGCATTGTGAGAGAATAAAACTCAGAGAAAAATGTCCAAAGGCACTAGTGACACACATGTTTTTTCTCTAACGCCTCTGACTTCCTAGTTTTGAGAATGATTGCTTGCTATTCACACGGCTGTTAATAGCTGTGAAGTTGGTTAACTGTTTGCAAGGAAACCGAGCTCTCGAGCCTGTATGGAGCTTGTAAACTACTGTAGATTTTCAGAATGATCTATTCATAATGTTTCTGGTGGTAGCACTTACCATCTACAGTATAATTCTGAAGGATGTGATTCTCAAAATCTCCATATTAAGATTGTGCAAGTGTATAGCACCTGGAAGACAGAGTTTTTTAAAAATAAAAAATGGCCTGTGTTTGTGAGATGATAGGCTTACAGAGATGGAACGGGGAGGGAGCTGCAGAGCTGGCATTTATCAAAATTTTACAGCATTTTTAAAAACAAAATGATGGGAGCTCTGTGGAATTATACATTGAAGACTAAATTGCATTTGGCTGTATTCGAGTTATACAACTTTCCAATAAACCTCTCAGTTTTACTACAGGCCTCTTGTTTCTTATCCTATAACTCAATACTGTACATTGTTTTGCTTAGTTAGATGAGATATTTAATGGTCTAAGAACTTTATCACTAAATTTGTCTCATGGCATGTTGAGTTGCTTGGCACCTCTGGGATTTAAATGAGATTTTAGATGTACAGCCTTAAATAAATTCTCCAGCAAGTTATAGTCATTGTCAATACACACACGATTTCTGCATCATGTTTCTATTGATGCTGGGGCCATGTACTGTATATTCTTGCTTTTAGGGTGGTCAGTCTCTCATCATGTAAAGAAAGCAGAGGCTGAAATCAAGGGCTTATTCAAAGTGCTCATGTAAACAAGTTCTCAAGTAGGCTCCTTGGTGCTATGTAAAAATTATCTTGAGTATTCAAGAGTGGAGGATTCCCCAAAGAGACGCTGACTGCTCTAAGGCAGAGGCCGCTACAGGCAAACATTCTTTACAGAATTAACACATGTAATCGAATACATCCTACGATAAACCAAATTTCTGTGAAATGCAAGCAGGGAGCAGGAAAGCTTTGGTAAGCAAATGCTACAGGAGCATCTAATGCCGGGATGGTGTAGTGGTTTGGACATAGACCTGGAAGATTGATGTTCAAATCTCTGGTCAGCCATTAAGCTTTCTGAGTGACCTTGGTCAATCACCGTCTCTCAGTCTAACCCACCTCACAGGGTTGTTGTGAGGACAAAAGGGGAGAAACTATGTACACCATCCTGAGCTCCTTGGAGGAAGAGTGGTATAAAAATGTGAAGATGATGATGATGATACAAGTTGTACAACAAGAAAAAATGACTTACTTGAAGTCCTCACCTGTTCTTGTGGAAGTTTTGTTTCATTAAATTATTGTGGAAGGTAATGTGTCTAGTGAAGCGTTTCAAGCATTGGAATTGGAAAATCTTCTATGTAACCCCTGCCAGGATGAGAAAAGCCATGGCCAAATGTTTCATTGTTGCATTTGAGACCAGGTTTTGGCCAGCCTTTCAACATTGGGGCTGCTGTACCTTTAAGCAGTTGCTTGGAGGAAGCCATTTTGGCAGGTGCATGTTTTCAAACTTCTGCGGCACTGTGATGCCTGATGATATTTCCAACATCCTGTACAAGTCTCCTAAGGACAGGAGCCCTGATGCTGAAAAGTTGGCCACCTCATTTCTCGATTACTACAATTTCCTCATTCACGTTTACGGTAATTTTGTTCTTGGCTCATTTCGGCTTAACGTCTTGGGTATAAAAACATATGTATGCAGGTTGGCCATAGGCGACTACCATTCTGTTAAGAGAGAAGGGGCCTTGCTTGTAAGTAGCTACTCAAGACAAGCAAACACTTGCTTAACTGATGTCTCTCATGTGTCCTACAGCGGCCTGCGCTTCAGCCTTGACCACATTTTTTTCCTCAGGACAAACAACAAAGCCAGAGGAATCAAAAACAAATCATGTTAAAAGCACTTGGGGGGAGGATGTTACTATGGCAATAGAAAGTCAAGTATTTTTTTCATGCAGTACTGAGAGGTGGTAGTTTCAGTTCTCAAATTAGTTTTTTTTCCTCCTCTTTATAGTGTTTAACTGTATTCATGCTGCTGCTTCCTACGTGATGTTCCAAAGCTGCATGACAGCTCTGGGGGAAATTTGCTTGGTCTTTGTGGTCATGTAGGAGGCTTGATCACTGTAGCAAGCACATCGGCCTTGCCTGTAGAAGGCCAGTTTAAACGCTGGGAGGGGTGGGGGCAAGGTTTACACACACATATCTGTCTCCTTATTGCGACTGACTGCCTCTTCTGTTTGTAAGCAGAACAATATTTCCTGCTTTATCGTGTACAGTGTTTCTCAGAAAGAAGCGTTGTCTCCTGTGTTCCAAGGATTATTTGGTTCTTCTGCTTGTACGCCATGCAAGACTGCATTCCATTCAGGAGTAAAATTGTAAGTCATGAGTAGGAAGAAGCCATAAAGCTTTTCTTAGGGTGGCTTCCCTCATGCAAAATTAGACTTATTTTCATCTCTTTGGTACTCGGTTCCAGGCAGAGAGGTGTGAACTCTGGAGGGGTAACAATGCTTATTTTCAGTAGTAGATTTAAAGGCACCACACCAGCAGAAAACATCTGTGGAGTTACTTTCTGCATGAATGATGCATTTTAAGTGTATGTATTACCAAACCACAGTCCCTCCAAAAAACAAAAACAAAAACCACAACACAACCCAGGTGCGTTTTATTCTTTCAGAACCTCATCTATTTCTGGTGGGGGGGGGGAATCCCATACCCCAGTGTTTGCAAAGCACTGGGGGGGGGGGAAGGTTGGGGAATATTTGTATTTAGTGTGTTTTATCATGTTGCTTGACCCAGGGCAGTTGCTAACATTACAAATCAAAGGCTACTTGCATAAGGATGGTGGCATACCTTGTGTAATGTTAGTGTGAACTCTTGAAAATACAGTACTCACTTGTCCTGACTGTTATGTTATATCAATATCTGCAGGGCCCCAATCAGTTGAACAAAGTTATCCTTCACACTACAAAACACACAACAAAAGGCAACAAGATTCATTGAGGCTGCTGTGCCCAGACTTGAAAGGTGTTTTGGTGCTTTTGCCACCTGAATGGCAGAAGAAAAAAATGATAGGTGTGGCTTCCTGCCTTAACATGTGACTATAGATTCAATGCCCGCTGAAAGTCCTTCTTGGTGTGCATTTAAAGCCACAGCACCTTGTTCGGAATGGCAAGCAGACACGCTTATCTGAAACATAGACTAACTGCTGATATTCCCAGTGATTGGATCAGATGCAGTTGTCTCAGGCCTTTACTGAGGGCTGCCAGAGCTGTTGCTTGTATAATTGTAACCTTTTCTTTTTTTCTGAAACACACCTGTTTCTGGTTGCCAAGTAACCAATCCTATTGCTTAGAGTTCATATTGCTATGGTCTCCTCATTTCATCCCCCCCCCCCACGTTTCTTCTTGCTTTAATTTGTCAATTTTATAAAATGAAAAACATTCACCTTTCTCCTTCTGGACATGGGGTGCTTATTTATGTGTTAAAAAGACATCAGATGACTCAGGATATGCTTTTAGCTGGTGTGTGTGTTTGTATTGTAACCAGCTAAGCGGGTCCCTCTCTGAGAGAATTCAGGTTGCTACGGTTACCTATAGAAACTAGGACTTTGGGTTAACTCAGGACATTGATGCAGGAAGCACAGAATCTCACATCTCTCTACGCCAACGGAGATAGCTAGTGTCATTGCCTTTGTATTTGAGTCCCCACCCAGTACTTCAGTTGTAGGATAACTTCCTGAGACTTTACTATACAGAATTCATTGTATGTAACAGTCTATAGAATGGACTTGGGACCAGCTTAAAAAACTAGAGGATAATGGCTCCACTGTTCTTGTCTGATCTACTAAAATGCCTAAATGCCCTACAGAAAGCTCCCATTTCCTGACCTGATGGATTCTGTGTATACTATTGTAAGGGACTCCCTGCTGGAGGGAGTTCTGATATCTTCAATGGGAAATACAGTAGCTCCAGTAGCAGAGTTCATCAAAAAACAAAAATTGAGTTTCGGTTTTATTTACAACAGAGTGGGGAGGTGAGGAATTGAGCAACGATACGGTTATTTACAAGTTATATCGTGCTTAGTAACTACTGGTTACTAATGTATTGAATTTCAACATGTTTTGTAAATTAGTTTTCCTGAAATCAGTATAACATAGGTTTCGCTTTGCTGAAATCAAACATAGAATAAATTACACACAAGTTAAAACATACGTTAAAACATACAGTACACACATAAGTTAAAACATACAGTAGTAAAACCATAAGAATACCAAGAATAAAATAGTGCAAACAAAAAACACAGACTGAAAATCAAAGGTTCAGATTCTTGGGGGACAGAATTATAAAAAAAATTATGAAGACCTGATGAAAAACCCAGGCCTTCAGCTGAAATATGTACGGTAAGGAGGGCATCCATTGCACCTCCAAAGGGAGGGAGTTCCACATAGCAGGACCACCACTGAAATCTGGCTAAAAATATAATGTATATTATAAAGGTAGCCTTAATATAGCATTAAAAGTGCCAATTTTACATTGGTTGGTTAAGTTTATTTGGTTCTGCCATCACAATTGCAAAATCACAAACCAGGAGGCCTACAGAGACGTAAGGAAAAATATTTTTCCTTATTTCCCCCAGGCTTCCTTATCACCCCCTCCCCTATTGAATGCAGCGGATGCCTTGTTGCTGTGGCTGCATTGCCAATGGTGGAGGATAGGATTGACCTGTTAATTTGTTCTACTAGGCTGCATAACTACACCTTTCCCACCACCACCCTAGCTGTCTCTACTTCCAGCAGGTTGGTCCAGACAGGGTAGTGCCACACGACCACCATGGCAGTGGGGCCAAATACCATTTGCCACCTGCCATACTGTGAAGAACCACTTGTTGAAAAGTCCTCTGTGTGTGTGTGGGGGGGGGGGGGCGCATGCATGCATGCAGACACACACACCCCTTGGGCACATGTCTGTTAAGCTTGTTGGTCTATAATTTGTGCAGAAAAACAACCAAGGGTTTTGTAGGATTGGAGAAAAGAATACACTGTTATTTTCTGAAGCCAGCAGAGAAGCTGTTGAGTCCTCCTCTTTTTCCTACAGAAGACTTAAAGTCCCCCAATACTACAATGACCGAATGTGAATTACTATTTTCCAGTACGTAGTTCCATTGATGAATAAGGTCTTGCTAAATACACTCAACATAATATTTCAAATTCCTTAAATGTTTATCACTCCATATCCTCACTAACAAAAAATAGTGATTAGCCCTAATTATTTGTTTGCAGTCTGTTTTCAGTTTTAAACTGACAAGAGTAGCCAACCCACCAGCTGGTCTGCCCATATCTTCTTGCAGAAAGACCACACTTTATAACCAGTGAGTAGGATCTTATTTATTAATACTGTACAGTCAGACCTTTTTATCCACTGGGGTTCTGTTCCCGAAAACCCAGTAAATAAAAAAAAAAATCAGTGTTATATGAAAATCAGGGTGGGGAGTGGTGCCACCTTACCTTTTTTCCAGCATTTTTGGCGCTTCCCCTCCTCCTGAGTTTGTTTAAACTGACTGGAAAAAAAAAGAAAAACCGCTACCGGAAGCAACCTGTAGATGGCGCCAGAGACTCCCAGTTGCATTTTTTTCTTTTTTCAGCAGTTTGGACGCGTGCAGGAGGCTTGAAGTGGCTGGCAGGCCCCCGACAATGCTGAAAAAAGAAGTGCGGTTGAACTCCCTCTTCCACAGTTTTGCCTGTGTTGAGTCAAATCCATGGATGGAAAAAAACGTGGATAAAAAGGTCCGACTGTAATTTCATAATCCTAGTTTGCTGAAGTCAACTGTTACTGCATTTCATCAGTAAATCAAGCAACTCTCACCGTGTACTGTGAAGTTTCATCCTGCAGTATTCTAGGACAAGCGTGTGACAGAGCTACACCTACTGCCCACAAAGTTCTGCAGGGGTGGGGTGGGGGGCCAATGTCTGTAAGTACAGTTGATAAACTTTCCTAGAAGAGCATAGGTCATGATTTCTCGGGCATCCTTCTGGATAGTACTGCTGGGATCTAGAGATCCATACAACTAATTCCACATGTTCAAGTGAGCTTTGGACTTGTGTATCTGCAGCTCCCTGTGCCACACTGGAAACAGATGGGGCTGTATAAAAGCACTTTGTGTAGGAAACTATTTTTTGTGAAAAAAAATCCCATTAGGCATACCCAACCCTCTGCATCCAATTGGATCCCAACGTCTGCTGCACAGAACAGTGATAGAGGTTCTGAAGGGGCTGTATTCAGTTTATTTTTCAGCCAGGGTTTAAACAGATGGAGACAATGGATTTATGTTAGGATGTTTCTAGAAGCATTTGATTGCCTCTAGTTTTTGCCCATTATTGGTCTGGAACAGGGATTCTCAACCAATGGTACTAGTACCACCAGTGGAACTTCGGGTGACAGAACCCACTCTGATGTGGCACGTTCAGTGGCATGGTTTCGCTTCCGTGAGACACCTGCCTGTGGCAGAGCCTCCTGGTAATGCTGAGGATGGCCTTCCCACTCTCCCAGAGCCTTGTACCTGCGTTTTCTGGCCTCCAAAAACTTGAAAACCCAGAAGCAACTGGCGATGATGTCATCGCTAGTCACTTCTGGTGGTACGCAGCAGAAGAGTGGCGCCGGAGGTGGTACTCGGCCGGGAAGGGGTTGAGAACCCCTGGTCTGGAATAAAGAGACTTAAGAGAGGAAGATAACTCCTTGTCTCTGTAAATAAGAATAGATTTTTGTATAAAAAGTCTCATTCTAGAGACTAACCCCAAATTTGTTATTTTTGAGGTGTAACTCTTCCTCTGTTGTTGACATCTTGATGATCCTATTGAATAGATTTCATGGCAGTCAGATTAAAAGCTGTTTGATTAATCAGCCAAACCAAATTCAGTTTGACCTGTTTTTGAGATGAGCCTCTTCCGGGTTGCGCGACACTCCTCTCCCAGGATTGCCCCAGAATGCATTGTAGTGCATTCTGAAGCAATTTTGGGAAAGGCAGGGGGAGTCGTGCGCCCCAGAAGAGGCTTCTGGAGCACGGTTTAAGCAAGAACATGCAGCAGTTTCCATCTAAAAGGTAAGAAACCGTTTTTTTCCTTTTTTTACAGGTTTTACAGTGGACCACCATTTCCACGTTGAAACAAACCCGTGGATGCGGGATCCACGAATAGCGAGGGCCCACTGTATAACTGTTTGACTTCCTGTGGTAGACATAGGGTATTGGTTCCTTGGGGAAGTGGGAATGTAAGTAGAGATGATCAGTTTAAGTGAATTGCTTTAAGGCAACAGCAAGCAGAATTATCAGTAAGCTTATCCAATTACAGCAGTGTTTCAGCAACTTGTCTCAGCCATTGTTTTGATCCTCAAATAAAGATGCAGCATACATTGTTTTTGGTAAGTGTTATGCAAATACAAGCACTTTCTAAATATCTAAACTTGTTCTATAAGCTAAAAATGAACAAATGATCTTGAACTTGTTTAAAAACCAGAAGAATGAAACTTTTCTGTTTGTATGACAGTGTATGTAAGTCATTTAAATAGTAATTCAATATGCATTTTTGGTCTTTTAGACCACAGTCTGCATGAACTTGGTCTTCTTGACATTTCGCTCTGAACTGTGCAGAGCATTCTCAGCGGAAAGACTGGCCCACAAGCAGTCTGTATTACCTGCATGTTAAGTTTCTTCATGCAAGCAGAAGTCCAATAACAGCTGGAACAACTTGCCTATAGAGCAAAATATGTATGTGAACCTGTCTGTAGATCAGCGTTTCTCAAAGTTCTCCCCGTGAGGCGGGGAGAATTTTGAGTGTGTGCGGGGGCGGGGCCAGCAGCGGCGGCGATCCAGGGGATCGCCACCGCTGCCGCAGAAACTGCCCCCGAAATGCCCCCTGCACTTACCGGGGCTTGGGGGAGCTTCGGGGAGGCCTGCGCGACCCTCTGCAGGCCTCCCCAATCTTTGGATTGCCATTTTGCGGCGATCTTCAGGCGCTTCCGTTTTTTTCGAAAACCAGAAGTGCGTGAAGATCACTGCAAAACGGCGATCCAAAGATTGGGGAGGCCTGCAGCAGGTTGCGCAGGCTTCCCCGAAGCTCCCCCAAGCCCCGGTAAGTGCAGGGGGGCATTTCGGGCACTTTTGTGGCGGCAATTCCCCCGATCGCCGCCGCCACCACTATGCTGTCCCTGCCCCTAAGGGGGCAGGGGACAGTTTAGGTTCTCAATGGTGGGTCGCAACCCACGACTTTGAGAACCGCTGCTGTAGATAGTAAACAGACAGCTACTGTAATTTCATAGGATCCGTGCCCCACTGAATAAATTGTTCTCCCATTGTTACTGATGCAGTGTAGGAGGAATGTAGTTGCAAAGGTGAAGCCCAACTATCATGAAAGAATAACTGAAGTTAACTTAAGGGAATATGTGGGATCTTGCCTTTGGCATGGTTAACCTGTTGTGAAGTATTGCTTTTTAGGGTACCTGATCAGTGGTTGATAAGATTGTGTGCTTTGCATTGCATTGATTACACTCCTTGATAAGAGGCAGGCTTAACAATTTTGTCCTTAAAAAATCACTCGCAGCCTCCCAGTAATTCTCCTAAATTAGTACATGTGGCCTATATCTGGCTTGTGCTTTTTGTAACACGTGGCACTGAAACCACTTGGGCTCCTTCAGTTTTCTGTGCCACCCCTAACAAAGAGCAATATCTTCAACGTGCTGAAGACATGTTGAGCTTCTTGTAACATGCTGAGTCAAGCTTATAAAAGCAGGAGCATACATGAAAACTAAGGCAATGACAAAGGTAATAATTTCTGGAAGATCTCCTGGCTTTTCAAATTGAAAATATTCTACAGCTAAACCATTCCTGCTAGCTGATTATGAAAGCTCAGTTGATACCCATGGAGACCACCTATCAGACAATCCTGAGTTTCAGCAGTTGTACTTTAGGAGGATATGCTGAAAGGACTCTCATTGTAGAGGGGGGCACACCAAAGAAGCTGCTAGCAAGTGCATATGTATGACAGTTGATTTAAACCAATGGCACATTAACACACCGTCAAATCTTAGATGTTAAACTCTTGTTAAAACAGAGTAGTGTAATGAAAGTACACTGGGTCCCCAAGTTATGGATGGCTGCATTGGCGCTTTTGTGCAGGTGCAAAAGTTCTGGACCAGCAAGAGCTGGCTGTTTTAACTTTCAATGTTCCGACTTCCGGACAAACCTTCTGAATAGAACCAGTATATTAACTTGAGGGTTTAGTGTGTGGTTCTCTCAGCTTAAGAGACAGTAGCTCTGAAGGCGAGAAGAGAGATCCAGATGGCCCTGTGAGCAGCTTCACCGCCTTTTGCTGTATAGGCTGGATTTGTGGTTTGTTTCTAGGCCCAGACTCTTGGGATGGTTCCAGAGACAGGACAATTATTACCAAAACCAGTGGATTGTGGTGCTAAAAGTGGAATGGATACAATTATGCCACTTAATTAGCACCATTCTGCTAAATGGCTACCAATCCATATTACCGTATTGGTCTGAGTATAAGACTCACTTTTTTCTCCTAATTTAAGTTTTTTAACTAGGGGTGCGTCTTATAATCAGGCTGTTGCAATTTAATGCCAGTGATTTAATTAATTTTTTTTAATAGCACCAAACTTTAAGGGTGCGTCTTATAATCAGGTGCGTTTTATACTCGGGACAATACGGTATTTTCAAAGTTTGTTTTAGGTCATTTTCACAAGAGATTAAGCTCCCTGTATCTGCACTGCCTATCACAGTGGTTCTCAAAGTAGTGGGTTGTGACCCACCACTAGTTCCAGATGTTGTCCCCTGCCACCTTAAGGGGCAGGGAAAGCGTGGCGGTGGTGATCCCGCGAGGCTTCCAGCGAGGCAAGCACCTCTTTTTGACACACACTGCCTCAACACCCATGGTTACTGTAGCCACAAATGCAGCTTTGGCTGGGGCAACAGTGATGGCTCTAATTAGGTAAAGTTGATTTTACCATAGTTACACATGTCCTGATCACTTCAGGACTGGATTGCTGTGATGCACTCTACATGGAGATGTAGTTGACAAGTGTCTGAAAACTGCAACTGGTGCAAAATGTGGCAGCAAGGCTGCTAATGGTGTTCAAGCTCAGGATCCTGTCATGTTGGTGTTGTATCAGCCAGTTGTATTGGTTGCCTGTTTGTTTCCAGACCCAGTTCAGGCTGCTCCATTTAACCTTTAAAGTTCTAAATGGTTTGGGACCAAGATATTAAGAAGAGCACCATCTTACCTTGCCACATGCTGCGGCCAGCAGATGAGGGCTTGTCACACATCCATCCCTTCGCCCAATTAGGTGCAGAGTTGGGGGTATGTGCCTGGGCCTTCGGATAAATATATATTTCTTCGGATAAATATATATTCGCTTCCTATGTTTATTTCTTGCTTAAACAGTTCTTGCTTAAACAGAACGCTATAAGCAGCAGCGTGCTGCTTATAGCACAGAGCCGGAATGATTCTAGCAAGGAGCCTTGGTGCTAGAGGCGGCTCAGAACATTAACAGGAATCGGAAACAGGAAGTGTATTAATGAATAGGAGTTCAATATGTAAAATAACTGCCTTCCAGTTTTTTTAATTTGGTGAAACCTGTTAACATTTTTTTCCACCCTTGAGGGACATAATTATTATGAACATGTGTTTCACACAGAAAGTGGAAAAAAAGAATGATAACATGTACAAAACAAGAGTCGGGAGTATATGCATATAAGCAACCATCCAGTACTTTAAATTAATTAGTAGGTTTCTATGCAGAAATCTTCTAGACTTGACCTGTAAAACATAACAGTGGTCAAGACCTGGAACAAGTTCTACTTCATTAAATTTTACAGAGTTCTTGGAAAACTATTTCTGCATATAATTGTCTGACTAACCAACAGAAGACTATCATCCAACTCCTCTATTTTCTAAATTTGGGCCCATATTTGCTGTTAGGAGGGACTGGATTTGAAAGCATTTCATCAAGATCTTATCTCCCCAGATCCAAAACCTTGTGGGTCTGTAAGGTAGTTTAGGAAAGAGAGGAAAGTACTCCTATCATTTAGCTCTGTCAAAAGCTTGTGTTCCTTCAATAAAAATAAAATGGGCTCTCGGGACTTGTGCTGTTTTCTTCCCACCCTGTCCATTCATGAACTTTCTCTGAGCTCATGAAACAGGAAACCTTGAAAAAGTAGAAGTGTGGCTGTAATTGGGATTATTTCTATTTTTAGCCCATCAGCAAGCTGTCTGTTGCCCTGTCCTAGCTGAGGTGTTACATAACTCTGACTTAACTCTCTGTATCTGCTGCACTATCAACTTCCCTTTTCTTTTGAACTTGCTTCCTTTTAGGGAAAAAAACCTGCAAGCCTCTTGCTTTTTCTGTAAAAGAAATATGCAGAAATACGTTCACAGTAGTGCTTTATCTGTGTTGAGAAATTTTGAATAGAATAGGTATTAACCAAATCATTTTTTATGTTTTTGAAGCAGTTTATGTGTGAACAACTTCTGGAGCATTGGGCACTCTCTTCCGTATTGAGGTTCCTGTAACTTGCTAATATAGTACTGTACTGGTGTTGGTATCTTTGTAATGTAAAAGCATAACAGACGAGAAAATGCACAACACAGCTGTTTGCGATTCTTGAATATGATTCCTGGGTTAATAATAATGATTGCTGGGTGAATCTGTGGCTCTGGGTGCTGACATTTCAAGGTGGGGCACTTGTAGTCTTCACTGTCCTCCAGACTGTAAGAATGAATAACTCATCTGGGGCTGTGCTCTCTATCCTACCTCTAATTTTCTCATTTTTGTTTAAATAAATGGACAAAAAACCTGAAATAAAAATAGAAGTTGAGCTTTATATCGGTACCTGAATGTCTTGAATTGCTGTACATAACACTGGGTGTACTCCTGTGTAACTCTTGGTCCGGTATAACAGTAGATCCCCTTGTGCAAGAGCATTTATGACAGTGTAACTTGCTGTAAGCCGATGGATGCAGGACAAACACCAGTGTAACCCCCCTCAGACGCCTCACATGCGCAGTTTGGACGTGGGACGCTGGCGCAACTCCACCAGCGCAGGGGGCATTCTGGGAGCGTCCAAATGCCCCCCCAGAATGTCCCCTGCGCCGGTGGAGTTGCACCGGCATCCATTTTGCATCCGAACTGTGCATGTGAGGTGTTCGAGGGGGGGTTACGCTGGTGTCTGTCAGTGTACTGCAAGTTACACTGCCATAAGTGCTCTTGCACCGGGGGATCGACTGTTACACCGGTGCAAGAGTTACACAGGATTGGGCTATTACCCCACCTCTCACAACCTCTCGCAGGTGGCAAGTCTGATGATATCTACTTGTCTCTGGAGCTTTTTCCTCTTGAGCTTCTTCCATGACTCATAAACGGCCAAGTCCTAAGTGCAAAAAATGGTTCCTTCTGTGCAACTAGTGCAATTCCTGCTCCCTCCAGTTATGCCGCCAGTGTACCTCCATGGAATGAGGCACCCCTGTGCTGTGCTCTCTATTTGTGACAGCTAATCATGGAAATCATTCTCTTTAACGTTACTGGCTTCTCAGATTCAGAAGTTTGCCTGTTCTCCTGCTTATGGAGGCTATCATCTTCCTGTCATTTACTCACCTGCAGAATGGGCAGCTCCACTAGGTATCATATCTCTGCTCAAGCCAGTATCTTAACACAGCTCCTGTTACTGACATCACATGAAGGTTCTTATAGACTGTGTCTATTATTTACTTATGAAATGAAGATCAGTAGCATCCTATAATGCCACAGGAAACAACTGAAACCACAATTAATTCCTTGTATGTGACTTCTCTTTAAAATGGAGGCTTAGAGTGCTGCATTGTCTCAGTATTGCTAGGACTGCATGTTCCCTATATTAATGCCTGCTGTTTAGTTCCAGTCTTCAGTTTTATTGCAGTTTGTTCTTGTCTTTGCAATTATTTCGACTCACGAAAATAAGTGTGCAAGCATTTTTACAGCTATCCAATAAGCATGCTTTATAAAACTCATTTTCTACATACTGAAAAATGAACTTGGCCAGACAGCGTATATGGCTTCAACAATAGGGACCAAGTTTGATAAAATACTTAATTTACTAGTGAATGATAGATCAAAGTACTTTGGAGTTTGAATCTCATTGAGTCGATATTCTGCTTCCTATCTGGCAGTGCATTCTTGTGTATTTCTACTCTGAAACAAGCCTCATTGACTTTAATGGGACTTACTTCCTGGTAAGTATGCATTGGATTGTGCCTAAGTTAACATTTGGGGTGTAAGCTTTCTTTGCTAGTTTTAAAAAAATACACATTCACTAGGACAGCGGTTCCCAAACATTTTAGCACTGGGACCCACTTTTTAAAAGCACACTCTATCAGGACCCACCTAGCTTTATGAGACAAAAAAAGCTGTTTCACTTTACCGGTTGTTCAGGACTGTTTTTATCCTTTTTACTTTGGTGGAGGGAGGACTTCTCGAAGTTTGTTGAGCTCCACATTTGTCAGATCAGGACCATTCTGGTGGCCTTGCGTTCCCCTTCGCCTGGCCTTCGCTAAGAGCTGAGGCACGTTCGTCTACTTGCGCGTAAACGAGCACGTGTGTCTCAGTTTCACTTTCCATAGGGCTCAATACATTTTCCTTGTCAGCTTGGAGGGGGAGACTTCCTTCTTGAGAGTTTGTTGGGGCCTGCATTTATCAGATCGGGACCATTCTGATGACGTGTTCTCCTCGGCCTACCCTTCAAAGTGGACCAAGGCACATTCACCTACTCGTGAGTAAATGTGAATGTGTTGCTCCATTTCGGTTTCTATGGTGCTCAGTACATTTTCCTTGACAGCTATCAGCTTGTCAGTTTTGTGACCCACCAAAAACTGGGTTGCGACCCACAGTTTGAGAAATGCTGCACTAGGAGCTTTTCTTAGCAGAGTAACAGTACTGCTCAATAAGCACTTATGAATTTGCATATATTAAATTAAAATACTTAAGGGAGTAGTGGCCACCTTGCCCATGTAGAGATCTATGAGAATTCTATGTGGGTCGCAGGTTTTCAGTTGGTGTTAACTTTAATGCTGTGTCTGTATCTCCTGCTTCTAGAACTCCTAAGTGACAGAAAGTAGGAAGAAGGGCCTTGGTTCATTAAAAAGGAAACAGTATGTCATGAAATAAATGTACTCCATAATCTGTATAGACTCCAACCAGCTGGATAATCAAGTTTGGTGGTTGCTTTTGTCTTTGTCAATCCCACAGTTCAGCTATGCAACAGGGTATTTTATATTTATTTTGAAAATGTATATCCTGCTTATTATTCCTGCAAGAACTCTCAAAAAGGCTTACAGTACAATTAACACAGAATTTAAAATTCAGTCAATGGAGATATTTTAAAATAACACAACAGCAATTAAACCAGATAACGCCAAGTGCAGACTGTTTGACCAGTAAAGTCTTCACTGACTTCTGAAAAGTAGCAAGTGAATGCATCTAGCAGGCCTTCTCAAATAAGAAGCTACCAAAGAAAGGGGGTGTTGTTGTTGTTGTTAAGAATACTTAATAATACTGCCCCCAAAAGAGGAGCTGGTGCACTTCTGACCCATGGCATGTATTATCAGAAATATTTGTATCCTGCCCATGAATCTACAGGATTTCTTATAACAGAGTTAAAAACATAGACATGGGGGGGGGGGGGAGCTAGTAGATGAAAGAGTGGAATAAATATTGCACAACTCAAAGGTCCCCTGGAAATGAATCCTCTTAGCCTTAAGTCAGAAGTCAGAAAGTGAGCACACAAGGGGTAAGATGGATCTCCTTAGGTAGAAATATCCATAATATTGGTGCACGAAAGAGAAGGGCTTGTCCCACTGGATGTCAGACAGTGGGGGGACATGCAGAAGGTCATCTAAGGATGATCTTGGTGTCCAAGTAGTCTCATATAGCCGAGAAGGAGGTACTTGAGATATCCTGGTTCCACACTGTTTAGACTTTTAAAAGAAAAACCCCCCAGTACAAATACATTGAATTGTGCCCAGATACCAACCAGAAGCTAGTGCAGATGATATAACATTGGAGTTGTTCTGAGTGGTTTGATAGTGGCAGGTCAACAGTGACAATGGCAATTTGCTGATCAACACTCTGTTGTTGTTGTTGTTGTTAAGACTATTTGTATACCACTTTTTGACAAAGTTCACAAAACCTTTTACAGAGAAAATCAAATAGCCAAATGGCTCCCTATCCTAAAAGGGCTCACAATCTGATAAGATGCAGAAGTACCAACAAACAGGTAATGGAAGACACTGTGCTGGAGTGAAGAGGGACAGTTCTCCTCCTGCTAAATACTTGAGCACCACTTGAAAATGCCTCTTTGCCTAGATAGCAGGAGATTTTATCACCTCTATGTGTCCACGGCACACTGTCAGTAGGTAACAGCCACTTTCTGGGACAGGTGATGTTTCTCAACACATGCAGTTCTCATGGGGCGGTTCTAGGTTGCGTACAGAACCAATCCATTAGACTTTCTTGTGATTGCTGAGCTCCCCTTTTGTGAATTATAGAAAATGAGATAATCACATCCTCTGTTCAGTTGTATGTAACTGTTAACTGGGATATGTCTTAAAGACTATTTTACAGAGTACATTATAGTTGAAAGTAGTCATGTAATTGCTTGTTATTTCTTATCTTAAAAGGTTCTTTCACACTCTGCCTCCAGACCATCTTCCATCTATAACCAGCCATTTCCCAGGCAAAATGCTGCAACGTCATACATGGAGATTGGGGCTAAAAGGTCATGCATAAATCAACAGCCGCACCTCTCGGTTATTCCTAGGAAGGAACGTGTTTGATGCTGTACACACCCTTGGTGGTGTTTGATTTTGGACTCTAAATTAAACATAGGCCTTGGCCTGATCGTAACCACTGTCATTTCCTGTACCAACAAGGAACTAGTGGTGAAGGCTGTGTAAAACGTAGCCTGAGTGAAGACATTTCACGACTAGAAGGTCCTGTGCAAATCCCTATGATTACACTGGTCAACACACGTTTTCTGGCATAAGGTATTCCAATGGTTTTAAGGTAATTTTGGGGCGCAGTTTCCAAATCTGGCATCAGTTTTTGTCTATCACATCAGGTTTTTGAGATATCAAATATTGCATTTGATAAAATCAATGAAAAACAGCAAATTTACACTGGTCTACAATTTTTTTTTCTGGCCTGGACTTTTGCAGCTGTTTTAGACTAATTTCAGGGTGCTGATTCCAAATCTGATCTCAGATTTGCTCTATCACATCTCGTTTTTATGCTATCGGCATACCCCATTTTCATGATGCCAAACCTGATGCCAGATTTGGAATCAGCGCCCCAAAATTAACTTAAAACCACTGGAATACCTTATGCCAGAAAAAGTGTGTTGACCAGGTACCCCCTTATCACAGTCCAGTTTTCTGAAGTACCCCCTGCTAATTAACTGCTAATTAATTGGATTAATCAATCAATTAATTAGGTAAATAATCGTTAAGTAAAAAAGTACTAACACAATTTTAAATGTGAAAAAATGTCTTATTTAACTCGTGTGTGTGTGTGTGTGTGTGTGTGTGTGTGTGTGTGTGAGAGAGAGAGAGAGAGAGAGAGAGAGAGAGAGAGAGAGATATGCAAGGATCTCTCTTTTTTTGGGAAGTCGCACTTCCCAAAATCAGCTCTTCCCTCCCCCACCCCACCAAAGTACATTTTCCAAAGTACAAAAATAAGCCCAAAACCAAAATCAGAGAGACAGAAGGGCTCCGAAAATAATTACAATTTAAAATCCATGTTAATTAACACTTAATTAGCTGCTGATGGAGCAGATAAGGGGCAGGGCTTGGGGTACCCGTACAACAGGTTGAGAACCCCTGTTGTAGCCATTGTTAGATCACGCCCTGCAGAAGGAAAAAATAAATAAATGTGGATATCTACATAAAATGATACTATAAACATACTATCCTAAAAATACAGTACCATATTTTAACACTAAAGCAGTCACTGACTTGCAACAACTTGCAATCATAAGTGACAAAGAGTTAATTTCAGGTAAAATCAATGAAAATAGGGTACGCCGATAGTATAAAAACGAGATGTGATAGAGCAAATCTGAGATAAGATTTGAAATCGGCATCCTGAAATTAGTCTAAAACAGCTGCAAAAGTCCAGGCCAGAAAAAAAATATCTGTAGGTGATAAAAGATAAATATCTTTTATCACACATGCGCAGACCGTTCCTGAGGGAAAAGGGCTGCCCTTTTCCCTCAGGAATGGTCTGCGCATGCGTGAAAAAGGTATAAATTACGTTGTGACGCAGTGGGCCTTGTCAGAAGGCCCAGGGCAGCTGGCCGGGGAAGACGTCCCCGGAGCCGTCTCCCGGCTGCAACGAGTGGGGGTAGCGTCAGGGGGGCACCCGGGGCAGCGTCCCATCGGGTCGCCCCCTCAAAAAAAATTGCAACGCGGCCTAATGGCCGTGCCACATTAATACTTAGGGCATGGGTGTGGGGGGCATTAGGGTGACGCGCGCCCTCCCCACCTTGGGGCGGCACGCGTCCTAGTGACGCCGGTGGGAATCAGCATCCTGAAATTAGTGTAAAACAGCTGCAAAAGTCCAGGTAGATTTTTTTTTTGTAGACCAGTGTTATTAAAGGGGTGTCTTTTGTAGGCAAGTGTTGGTGCCACAGGTGAGAATATGTGTATCTGTGCTTTGGTCCCGCATTCCAGCCTCTTGGATTGTGGTGGCATGACTGCTGTTGTAATCTTATTAGCAAAGTGGGAACCAGTTTTCCTCTGTAGCAGAAGTATTCCAAACCTGGCTTCAAAGTGGTTCATATAGCAAAGTTTTCTTGCATGCAGTGTGGTTTGATAATTCTGCTATCCATTTGGCAACGCTAGGTGGACTATATATGCGGAGTCCGGGCATAATGGGATTTCTTGTTGCTCTCATATTTTAATAAGTACAGTATTGACACTTCCAAGGCCACTGATCCTTATGTTTGGACATGCTAGATCAGGGGTGTCAAACACAAGGGCTGGATGTGGCCCCTGGAAACTCTTTATCTGACCCCCATGATGATAATTGAGCTCTCCCAGAGCCGCCCTTTCAGCAGTGCCACTTCTGCTGAGGCTCTGGGAGGGAGAGCCAGAAGGAAGCCTCAGAAGGCAAGGAGTGCTAGGGGAAGGGGCAGACCAAGAGGGCTGAGGGAGACTCTACCAAGAGGAATTATCACGTGGGCTACCCTTTCAGCAGTGTAACTTCTGCTGAGGTGTCATTTTGCAGACCACCTCTCAGCTGCTTATCTGCGACCACCTCTTAGCTGCTGAACTGCGAAGTGGTGCTGTGGCAGAAGCTGTGCTGCTGAAAGGGCAGCCTGTGTGATAATTGGGCTCTCCCATATCTTGAAAATATGATCAAGATTTGCACCTTTTCTCTTCTGTCATTTGCAGGTAATGAGTTTCTATGTGAGGACAAAGTGCTTATTTCTGGCCATCATCTGCTTAATGACATCACCTCCTGCTTAATGATGTCACTTCCAGCCCTCAGCCGGTGCCATGAATGCTATTCGGCTCGCTTTATGAAACATGTTTGACACCCTTGTGGTAGATTGTCATCTTCCTTCTAGAGGGGTTGCATACAGGCTTGGGAAGCTAATCTCCCACCAACTCCAGACCAAGCTGCTCAGCTGCTTTTAAAGTGCTTTGTTTGTGTATAGTCCATTTTCAGGGTTGCCCTTTCCCTGGACGGTCATTGGCTGTTCCTCCTGGCTATTCTACTGCCTTCAGTGGCTCACCAGTTGTTTCACTGCTTCCCTGTGGAAGCCCTTTCGCAATGTTCACCTTGACGTCTGTCAGTCCCTTCACTACGGTGTGTGTGTGTGGTGCCAGGTGGGATAGCAAAGTTGCATGTTGCCTCTGAAAAGCAAAGATGGTGTCTTCTCCTGGCACAGAACTGAAAACGGGCAATAATAATAATAATAATAATACTGTACTACAGTACTGTATTTATATACCAACTTTCTCTGCTCGTCAGATTTCTCCTCTGACTTTAATTCAAGGCAGTTTACATGGGCAGGCAATCTAAACAGAAGCGGTTCTTACATATTTTAAAATGTTCTAATCTTTCATAGGATGCTCATTCCAGGTGGTTTCCTTCCCGGTCTGGCCTCTTTCTGTCATTCATCTCCCACACGTCATCTTGACGTGCCAACTGCAGAATTCTCTCTCCCACAGAGACTTTTGCAGTTCGTCAGCAGCGTGCCGACAGCTCTTCGACTGCTCACGGATTCTTCTGGGCGTCTTGAACTGCCATCCTTAGATCTTCAGGCAAATGAGGCAGCCACTCTACCAACTGAGCCAGACCCCTTGCCCTCATTTTTCAGACCCCCTGCCCACATTCCATAGTAAGTCCTCATTCCATGACCTCACCCTCATCCCTCCTCCTGTCTCCTCTGCTCACATTTCTGCTACTTCCTCCCCTCCTCTCTTGCTTTCCCTCTACTTAGTCTTCTCCCCCCTCCCCCAACCTCAGTGTTTTTTAATGGACTGGTACCATCCTTCTGGTTTGTCCCACCTATCCATCAGCTGTTCTGGGATCTCTTGGTGGCTGACTGGTGATTGACCCGTGGCTTGGTAATCCCCCAGTGTTATGTAATTGCTGGACTCCCCAAGCTGTGGTCAAACAGCCTGTGTCTAGAGGTAAGGCCAGTGGCAGATTGCAGGATCAGAGAATAGGACTTTCATTCTTATTTACAGTATCATGGCTGTTCCAGTGATGACTTTTTTTGACTTCCCTAGAATCTTACCAATCCTCCATCACTCTCTTGAAAGCAAAGGTACATCTGCGCCTTCCTTTTAAAATAACAGTAGTTTATTTATTTTTTTGTTAACTTCAGAGGTAAAGTACTTCTACTATTTGTACTGACACTTTGATTGGTTAGACTACTGCTGTTCCTCTTGAGAAGAAATGTAGACCTTATTCTCTAAAGGGGTATAGAGGATACAGTACTGCCTTTTAAAACGGCACTCTATCAACTGTTTCTGCTGAGGGGGAAAAAGGCTGTCTTAGCGTCTGTACTTATCTCTTTTCAGACTTCTTGGGGGAAACAGCCGTAAACTATTTCTGGATCCTCCAACAGTAATTTAATACCAAACTACTGGCCAAGTGCAAACCTGACAGTGACAGGGGCATGTCTAGTACAAGTTTTAGCAGTAAGCTGACCTACCCACCCAACGCGAGTGAGTGAATTTTGGACAATGATGGGCATGACATGCCTGCTCAGACTTCTCGTTGTAAATATTGTTCACCAATACTCTTGTTGGCATTCTCCCATGTTATAGCTCAAGGGAGAACACTGTAGTGCCTTTTACCCTATAATTTGTACATTACAGGTTGCGTTCTACTTATAAACAAAGAAATATGTGGGCATGGTTCAAACTTGGGGACAGTTTGTGCTCATAATACATGTGAAGGAATGGCAGGCAGCGTTTTCTTTTGTGAAACATTCTCTGAAGTTCAGCATGCGCTGGTGGTCCTCAAAGTGGTGTGTCCAGGAAGATCTTGCAGTTCTTGTCCTTGAGAAAAGCCATTCTTTCTGATCAGTTCCAGATCTTTCTGATCAGTTTCCATGCTTGTTGTTACACTCTTTAGGTGTCGTCTTAGTTGTTCTGTACTGGCCTTCAGAGGCGTAACAGCCTCTCTTGGCGCCCGGAGCACGGGGGGGAGTAGGCGCCCCTATAAGGAAATAGCGTGCTGCGGCCGATAGGCCGCGGCACACTCCGGGAGGAAGGGGCGCGCTCCGGGAGGAAGGGGCGCGCTCCGGGAGGAAGGGGTGCGCTCCCGGCGGGACCCCCCCCAATCAGGAGAGCCGGCTGGGGACGTCTTCCCCGGCCGGCTGCCTGGGGCCTTCTAAGGAAGGCCCGCTGCGCAATTTTTTGCGCATGCTCAGTCTGTTCACTGAGGGAAAAGGGCTGCCCTTTTCCCTCAGCGAACAGACTGAGCATGCGCAAAAAATTGCGCAGCGGGCCTTCCTTAGAAGGCCCCAGGCAGCCGGCCGGGGAAGACGTCCCCAGCCAGCTCTCCCGATTGAGGGGGCCGGCCCGAGTCAGACTCGGACTCGAGTCTCCGAGTTGGACTCGGAGACTCGAGTCCGAGTCCAACTCGCGGGCAGAGCGGCGGGGCGCCCTTTGGGCGATGGCGCCCGGAGCAGGTGCTCCGCTTGCTCCGCCCTAAATACGCCTCTGCTGGCCTTTCCAAACTTTTTTCCAAAGTTTCTTCATGGTAGGAGTAATGTTTGCTTTTATTTATTGCTGTTGTACAGTCATATTGGTGTTTTTTAAAAAACAAAATCATGGTTTGTGTGTGTATAACAGCTTTTTCCAAGTGAAACGTTAACTCCAACACTCAAACAGAATTCTTTTTCCCCTTGTCTGGACCCATTTAGGCATCCCATTTGATATAGCACAGCAGCAGACACTGATCCATCTGAGTTTTAGTTTGATATATATAACAAGTACTAAAAAGAAAAAAGGCAGGAAGAAATGCTGCTTAATCAAAGGCATCAAGGAAGTCCAACTAGAATGCTTTGAGTTTAGAAGTACTTTGCACTGTACCCTAGGCTTACCATATCCGAAGGGGGACAGGGTGCCTACACCTTTAACCACTGTAAAAAGAGGGAATTTGGGCAGGTGCAGCTCATAATGGAAGGGTGCCCAAATTCACTCTTTTTACAATGGTTAAAGGTGTAGGCACCCTGTCCCCCGTCGGATATGGTAAGCCTACTGTACCCCAGTCCAGCACCCCTTCACTGCCTTTGCCTTCCTTGCAGCCCGGGTTCTGCATCTCCGTGCTCACTGTGTAGCGTTTGGAAGTTTTGCAATTGTTTTTGCATGCATCTGTGCACAACAGATGTCACTTTCAGGCAGTGAATTGCTCTAAAATAGCTCTGTAAAGAAAAGGGAGGGGGAAATCAGTGGATATTGCAGCTTTGTTAGAAAATCAAAATCCTGCAGTCAGTATTTCAATGCAAAATTTAAAAGACTATCATGTTTGTGTTTAGAGGTGATCACTATAGTTTTCCTTTTTAGCTAGGCCCTTTCCCCAAGGCAAAGTCTTCCATAGTCCTTTTTTCACTAATCTATCCCTAAACTGCTTTCTTTTGTCATGCACTGGTCACTCTGCTTCAAAGCTTAATGGTCCTAGAGTGATTTGTTTTCTCAGTTGGGACAGCTAGGCCTTTTAACCTAACAGTAGCCATTTGTCGATGGCACAAAGGGGTTAACACACAGTCTGGTGTTAGGCAAACTCCATCCAAACCCTTGGGAACATTTTGGAGGGAAAATCTTTTGCCGCTCTCAAGACCTGCCATGCTGAAGTGATTAGCTGTTGTAAAATTCCTCTCCTGAGGCTAGCATTGCTGGTGACCTAGACCTGCAGAGTCACAAACATCTGAACATTCCTCTGATTTGGACAGATATAATTTTATATTTTGGCTCCCTCATTACCACGTTTCCAGAGTGAGTTGGGAGTGGAATGTGGAGGTCTTGAAGTTTTCCGACGTTCACAAGTAATGGAAAAATCAAAAGCATGTGCTTGAGCGTGTGTCTGTTCTGTGGGGAAAACTGCTTTCTGTTCAGACTTGAAATTTCTGTTCAGAATTAACTCACTTGAAATAGTTAAATCAAGAAAGAATATTGCATGGTTCACTGGGATGTGATCTATCTTTTTTTCCAAAGGTTGAAAAGGGTTTGCTTTAAAAAAAATAAATAGGAGAGGGAAAAATGACACAAAGTTTGTTCTGCTTTCAGCTGTGCCTGTTCAAGAATTCTTGAATGCCAGCCCCAAAGAGTTAAGCTAGTACGTGTAACTGTGAGGGAGCTTCAAGAAGTCTGATGATGCGAACATGAGAAAAGGGAAGCTTGGAACTGAAGCAAAGCAACCAAGGTGAGGAGGGAACACATATAAATAATGTGAGTGCTTAGCCTGGGAGTGACTTTCTCTCTTGGTTTTGTCCGGCCCTGATACTGCTGGCATCGGCTCTCTGGGGAAAGCTGCAGTTCTGCTGTTAAAACACAAGGAGCAGCCTGGAGAATTTTGAGCTGCGTCACACACAGCTCAGAGGGAGAGAGGGAGAGAAAGCTCTGTCGATAGGTCTACTAGCAACAGCCTTGCTGCAGCAAGAGAGAGAGAGAGAGAGATCATGAAAGAGAAGTAATAACAACATTGGAAGCATGAGTCTTTCAGCCATCCTGCATCTTTTCTAAAAAGATACATTATTTGAGAGCTTGTTTAGTACTAGCGGATTTTGTCCACTGACGATACTGGAAAGATGCAACGCAGTTAATTCCGCAGGGGGGGGCAGATGTAGGAAGGGTTAATAGGAGGAAAATTCCGGAATGTTCTATCCTGCAGCGGAGCAAGCAGAGGGTTGAAGGACTGCACAGGTATAGACAAACATATCTCATGGTTCCTTTTCTTTACGTATGTATCTTTTGATCGAGGGGTGGGGGTGAACTGGCCGTTTCGTGGTGTGTGTGTGTGTTTGTGTGTGTGTATTTTGGGGCTTTTTTTCTGTCCCCCCGCAACTCTTCCACCCCATGTAATTTTTCTATAGCTAGATATTGTTGCTGTCCTGCGTCAGACCAATGGAATGAAGGCACAGGTTGTAAAATGTCACTGCGTAGCTATAATGCAGATTCAGGAATGGAGGGAAGAAGAAGCAGTAGTTTTGCAGGGGTTACCCTCTCTTCCCTTGCCCACTTCTCACAGATTGGCACATCAAGGAGTTGGCAGAGGGATTAACAAGGCACTCTCTGGACGTTTAAATCTGAGAGGCTGTATCTGCATAGTTCAGAAAGTGGTAAACGATGACGCAGTGATCCTTGCCTAGCATGTTGTTAGGTTTTAAAACCATCAGGGGGGACAGGTACACTGTGACTTCCCAGACCAGCTGAAAGGGACTGAGTTAAGAAGGGAAGCTAGCGTTTAGGAATTAAATGTCATTATTTTGGCGTTGGAAAGTTGTTTACCTTGCTCTCTCCGTGTCTCTGTTGGCAGACTTCCAGCTCACATGTGATAGTCTTCCCTGTACTGCTGCATCATTAACTGAGTGTCTGAGCCTGCACATGATTGGCTGGGGAGGGCTCTCATTCTAAACACACACTTTCATTGGAGGGAAAGGCAGTGGCAGGTGAAAAGCTGCTTCAGATTGGCTAATGCTGGAGTATCAAATCTAAATGTTCCATTCCCCTTGCTTTAAAAGGCGCTCTGAACAGTTTGTGACTTAAAATATCAGCTGTTTGCTTTTTTTCCACCCCCCTCCCTTAAAGCAGGCATTTTGTAATGTGTCTGTGTTCCAGGGGCTGGTCATTTAAAGAGAAAAGCAAAAAAAGCAGGAACTTGACAATTGTGGATTAGTTTAGTTTATTACTAGTGCAAGTGACGCAGAAGGAAAAGCAAATATTCTGTGACTCCAGTTGCTTCAGTGACAGGCGTGTTTCCGGCTGCTGTGAGACAAGCCACGATGACGTGACATTATTATAGGCTTCAGAGGAGACAACAAAAAGGGACTTTGGTGGGTGTCTACCTCTGTCTGTGAGTGGAGAAACTCTTAACTAGACCAGGCAATTTTCTTGTATTGTAAACTCTGTGGGGCAGGGACAGCGCCTGTCAGTGGCGTAGCTGTAAAAACCTAGGCAGGGCGAAAAACTAAAATGTGTCCTGGGTTACATCGGTGTAAATTCAGAGTCGGTGCCATTACTGGATTGAATGGCAGCAGGATACAGTGGTAAGAAATATGAAGTTTCCTTTCTGTTTTTGTTTTTAAATGAGGAGATTGAGATTTCTAAGATGACTGGGGAAAGGTAGTGGGGCTGTCAAGAAGAATCAGCCAGAACAGGCAGGGAGAGGGAGGGCAACTGGGATATAGGGAAGAAACTATGTGAGACATGGTGCTTGTTTTAATCATTTCCTGAGCCATGTTTCCATTCTGGCCCATCCCAAAGTCAATTCCAATCAAAGCATGATTCTATTCTGAAGTCTGGGGGTCTGTGTTCTCTTTGGAACCCACATTGAAATCTAAAGTAACTGGCATTAACACACAGCATGGGAGGGTGCATTTCTTGAGGCATTTTCTCATAAAATGCTTCAGTGAACTGTAGGGTTTGCAATGGTACGAAGATTCGTATGGGTGACTCACCGGCATCGAGAGAGTCAAGTACAGCCAGTCGTTCGGCAGCAGTTTGCTGGTTTTGGAACCAGATTAGATGCATTTTGATGTTCCATCTTGATCTCTTTTACTTGAGAAGTAATCTGCCTTCCCAAGGGTTGTTTCAAGATGTAAACCTGCCCCCAACCTTTAAACCCCCCAAGAAAGGTTGATAAGTATACTCTGCTATTCACAATTGCTAGCTCTAGGGAGGAAGGAGTAAAAACCAGGAAGCCATTTCTGGAAAGAGGCAGACATGATTCGTGAAGAGAGGAAAGCAGGAAGACTCGGCAAATGCAAAACCCCCCCCCCATTTTATTCCTCCATATGCACCTTCATCTTCTCTTTTTGTCAAATATTATGGCTAATCTGAATTTCTTTAGCTATAGGTGCATCACTTCCTTTTCCCTCCCTCCTCCCTCAGTGTGAGCTCTTTTCTGCGGAGCTGCCTCCTCCGGAGGCAGTCTTGCATTCTGCAGTGCTAGTACCGCAGAGGAGGGCAACCAGAGGAACAACTATGATGGCTGCTCCGGTGAAGGGATGGACTCAGTGCTGAGATTGCACTTGTTCCTGGTAGGAGCAAGAAGAATATAATGCAGCTAGGTAGGTTGGGAGAGCACTGGGTTAAATTAATTTTGACCGACGCCATCCAAACATCTCTTGCATTTTCTAGATACGACCACTAGGGGTTGCATATCAGCTTCTTGACACCTGGTGCTCCATAATGGCGTACCTTAGTATATTTGGGGCGTGGGTTGGATTTGTAAATGAGGAATACAGATGGAGCATATTTTTGCCTTTCTTGCTTCCACAGAGCAAGTCTCTGAATGTTCGGGTCTGCAGGTACAATTTATTTGCCATCTCTAGTTTCCTTGCTAGGCCTGGATGTATTTGTGGTTGGTTCTGTGAATCTGGAATTTAGCTTTTAACACTTACTGCTGTAATCAATGGCTTCCCAAGCAGGGATATCTGAATCTGTACACCCTAAAAGCAATACAGAGGGGGAGAGAGGCTGATGAGGGGGGGGGGAGAGAACGCTTTTGCATTTGGAGTTATTTATGCAAGTTACTTATATAAGGGTATCGGAGGCAGGTGAGCCTGGCTGAAAGCGGTTTGGAAGCTGACAGGGTTTGTCTGGAAGTCAGAAGACCTGGCTCTGGTTCTTGGCTCAGCTTTGTGACCTTGGGCTCATTTGTTCCATTTTGCTTGCCTCTATTTTCTCTTCTGCAAAGTGGGTGTGATAAGATCTGCCTCGGAAGAATGTTGAGAACTATATTTTTGAAATAAGGAGAACCATTGAGTTTTTACTGTGACCAGCATTTCTCCCTCATAACCATGTGATTGTTTCACTGCGTTACAACTCCACAGTTTGGTGAAGTATACTGAGGCCACACAATAGGGTACCATGAATCTGTACTAACATCCATTTATTATTTTGTTGGTACCATCTAAGCAAAGAGACAGACATGATTCCTACTTGCATTTTTGTTGTTGGTGATCTACTGTGACGCAACCGAGTTTAACTCTGCTGTTTGTTTGGAGGACAGAAGATATGAACAAGAACATGGGGTAAGCACATTTAAAGCAAGAAAAAGAACCCTCTGTATCAAACTACTTGTCTTTAAATAAAAGTGTTGGCATGCGTTGGTTTTACCCACTAGCAGCCGAAAGGCAACGGCACTCCTGGCCATTTTGTTGCTGGCAAAGTAGATTCGGAGCTTGCAGCACTGCTGCTGTTAATTTCCATGTCATATAAAAACAGAATTGGGCTTTGTGTTGGAAGCTTTGCTGATGCTAAGAAGAGAATAAAGTCATCTTGACAAAATGTTTTATTTTCCTTTCCTTGTTTGTTTTTGTAAGAGGCCATTTAAAAAAACTTCTGTTTTATAAAGCTTGACTTGTTTCCGTTTGAGATCCCCCCCCCCACCATAAAAACCAGCAGCACCGTTCCATTTTGCAATTTTTAATCTAGCATCTGGTAGTCTTTTGCGGTGATTTGGGTGTGGTCTCTGTCTGCCATTTCTCTCTCCCCCCCCCCACCTCCTCCCATTTTGAAGAATAAGGAAAGGGGTTGTAAGAAAAGGGATTGTAGGAAAGCTGTTATGGCTATGTTAATAGATGGAATTAATATAAAATGTTTCTTTTGGTGGCCACGTATCAAGTTCAAATGTTTCTATAAGAAGGTAGGTTTCTATAAGAAGGTGTTTCTATAAGAAGATAGAAGCGATGAGAATTGTGTTTCTTCATAGGTTTATTGACACTTTAATTTCTTTGTAAATCGGTTCTTTTTCTTGAAACTACGGCTTCCTCTCTGAAAACTGCTTACCAAAACAGGGACAACATCATGCAGCTGCTTGGGTGGCCATTTTGCTGCATCACCATCCACCACTAGCGTATTCCAGAACCCCAGTTTCTAGTTACTTGTGGTTCAGAGCCATACGTTTGGGATGTACATCTTGATTTCGTTACAAGCTCTTGTGATAGGCTAAGCCTACATATGAATTCAGAAGCATCTAAAGTTCTAAATTGTGGTCAAAATTGGATCTTTGTTTTACAAAACTTCTATAGTTTAAACTTAAACTAAATTAATTTGTTATTCTAAGATTCGTCTTCATCACCTTGCATATCTGTCCCCTGCAGTCTCTTGTCCTTTCTTCTACAACATTGAATGTTTACTTGCCAGAGAGACAGGGCACTAAATTTAGGACTAAGGATTCTACTCTCTTGGTGTAATTTGCATTGTTTCCCCCCAGATTATTGATTGGAGTGGCATTACCATACTTTGTTTGATTTGGATTGTTGGACAATAAAGCCTTGGTGGTGGGTGAGACCAAAACTGGAGCATTCTGGGTAGTTAATCTGGCTGTGAAGAATTTAAGGATTTCTGGGCTGACATTTGGGTGTAAACAATGGCAAATTCCTCTTTGAAAAATATAAGCATCCTTGTTATGTTGTTAGCTTGGATCTTATGCTACGATGAGCCTGTTTTCCTTTTGATTTGTTTATAGGGTTTTAAAAAATTGTTCTCAAGTATGTCTTTGTCAATATTATCTAGAAAATGAAAAGAGCGAAAAATGGAAAACATTGTTTTGGAATAGATAGATCCCAGCTCTCCAAAGGACAAAACAATTAACTACAGGTAGCAAACCTCATTACTCTCACAGAAACATGCAGGTGTAGGCCTGTTCACGTAATGTCTATGTTCTTGCATAGATGCTACCAATTTCAGGTTTCTGCCCATGCTTTTCTCTGTGGCTGCCTTTCCATAGCATCGTTGATCGTTTGTACCCCAGTAGTAGCTGTCTACTGTACCCTACATATGGGTTTCTCAGTACCCTTACAGAGAAGAAGCAGGCAGTCACCTGATTCTGAGCGGCTTTATCTTCACTTGTAGTTGCTGCTATTGCCTGTTGTTGGCTTTCTCCATGACCATTTGTAAATCTAGGGAATGGATCTCTTGTCTCTGCTGCTGTCTTTTCATGGCTGTCAGTGGCAAGCCTGTCTCTCTAGCCTCAGCAGCTTGTGTGTTGAAAACTGACCTAGCAGAGCAGTAGCAGCCAATAATCTCTAATCCAAATGCGTCACAACATTTTGCCCGAGTGGTGTCAGTGCTTTGGGAATTCCTATCATGCTGCCACTGGCCTCTTATTTGGTTCTAAAGTTTACGTAATCTGCTGAATTTAATGAAAAGTATAAAAAGTACTGTTCAGTTGCTGTTTGAGTATCTATATAATTGGAGTACTACTATCTGTACTCTTGATGCCGTTTTTATTTGTCTAGGGAGTTGGATTAACCTTTCCTAGTATTTATTCAGAGGTCAAATGAAAGTTGGTTGCAGTGTCAGTAAAGAGGTAAAATGAATGTATATGCTTTAAGGATGGTCCAGGGACATCTATTGCCTCAGCCCAGCTAGGGCGGGTCCATTGCGTATGCGGTTCTGGCTTTGGTCCAGAGATCTGTGAGCAGAACAGCAGACCATGTGCCCATGGTTGTGTTTATGGCTTCATCCCCTTCTGTGTTGGGATGTGTCTTAACTCAGGGTAGACATTCCTTTATCGTATCCTACAGATTATCATTTGGCAGAGAGAGTGGCTTTGTGAGCACTATTGCTGCTGCAGATCACTGGATTGGGACCTAAATCTTTCATTCTTTGCCTCCTATAAGACTTCTGCTATACTAATTTTTTAGATGTCTATTTAATAAGAAGTAAATAAATGAGGCTTCTTTTATAATTTTGAAAGAAAACAATGGTTGAGGTCCAAAGAACTGTACAACTATTTCTAGGCATCTAATGGTACTTTGTGTTTCTCAAACAGTCGGCCCTATATGCCATGTGACAAGTGGCTCTTATAATTGAGGTCCTTTCAAAAAGCAGGTATAGAATGTGGGTTTGCTGTTCAAGAAAATAAGCCAAAAATCCTACTGGGCACACCCAAAACTTTGTGCCAGATGTAGCTTCCTTAGCTTCCAATGAATTGATTTTTGATTTTTTTTTCTCAACTACAGGTGCATTTTTGGATGATGTGCAAAGATGTACAACTGTGCTACAGTGAGACAGGTTGCAAGAGAAATTGGAAAGCACGGGGTATCAATGCACTCCATACGCTGGTAATGCCAACTCCTCTTCTGCATACTGCCCAAGCTGTAGCATCCTAGTCAATGCCATCTTTTTTTCCTGTATCCAATGCAAAGAGGAGCATTCTTTCATTTTGTTGCTGTTAATTGAAGTGGCCACTGCGTAGGCATCCGTCGCTCAGAAGTGTAAGCATTTGATGCAGCAAGGGTTTACCTTGCAGCAACCAGGTTTCATTGCAGTGGTTTGAGGCAGAACTGATTTCTGTGGCACAGAGCTTTTATTGGTTCCAGACTGCCAAGGGTTTCTCATTTCAGTTGCATACAGAATCCCTTCAGTTACTATTTCTAAGGGGCAAACTAGACATGATATTAATCACATCATAGGCTCTTATGCGTTGATTTTTAAAAAAATTGTAAGGCAGCGGCAAGGGAGGGAGTTGATCAGGATTGGGACTGCAGTGAAGCCTTTTTGCCTTGGCAGTCCTCATGCATGTGCCCGCTCCATTGTTTTTATTTGGAAGAACAGCTGTCATTGGCACCAATAGCAACTTCCTTCCAGAGTCAAATAGCAGCAAAGGTGGGGCATTTTGAGTAGGAATGCAGTGTGAGGCTAAATAATTCAAAACTTTCCCCCCTTCACCACAGTCCCAATCACGACTGTGCCCCCACTGAGCACCTCTTTAAAGTTTTTTTTTAAATGAATCCACTAGGACCAGTGATGTGATTAAGATTGAGTTTTGCCCCAAAAGATTCTCTGCATATGAGTCAAAATAATGTAAGGGATGGATTCACACAGGGAATAATGTTTTTCCATTAGGAAAAAAAGTTACATTACAGCCTTACAAGTGTGTACCAACATTAACGAAAGTTTTGCCCAAAAGATTCTCCGCATATGATTCAAAATAATGTATGGGATGGATTCACACAGGGAATAATGTTTTTCCATTAGGAAAAAAGTTACATTACAGCCTTACAAGTGTGTACCAACATTAACGTAGGTTAACACCAACCAAGGTTCCCATCTTTACCAAAAATTGAAACTGAAATTTAAAGTAGATTTACAAACTGATTATGAAAGAAGCTGGTTAACATGGAGGTGTGTGACGTCTTTTAGACATGATTTAATGAGATGTGGTGTCCTATTCAGTGGTGTCCTCTGTTTGCAAGTCCTCAACAAGTCCTATTTGCAAGTCCTCTTGTTTAGGGCTCCAGTTAGCCTAGAATTGGAACCTGGTTGAGGACACATGGGGGGGAGGGGGAGCTAGATGTTCAGAGGAGAAAGGAAAGGGAAATGTTACCTTTCCCCCCTCTTTCCCATTGTCCTAAAATCTGTCCTTACGATGCTATGAGGTCATGTAAGGCTTAATTTTGGGCCTAACTGCCTGTTCTATACATGAGCTCCTTGAGTGTGTCGGGGGGGGGGGGGTTTCCTATAAAGCAGGAAAGGAGAAAAGTGCTCTTTTTCCTCCTCTCCCCCAAATCTCCCTTTATAGTGTGTAAATGGAGTTTTAACCTCATAGTACACATCCTCCTCAACCCTAATCCCCACCTCCCAAGGTTTTATTGGGGGCTCAATCATGCCAACTCTCTATCCCTTTTCCCTTTTTCAACTTAACATTTTGTGTCCTACAGAACATGCTTGGGCTAGTATGGTGGGTGGGTTCTTTTTTATTTTTTACAAACAAATGTATTTCTGCATACCTGAGGGTTCCCTAAGCATGTAGAAATTACTGCCTTATTTTGGGACATTCCTTTTTTGCTGCCAAACTGATAGGTATTAAACCACCAAGTTCTTTATTAAGAGAATAAGATACAGCAAGATTCTTTCGTCCCGAAGAAAGCTATTTTCGAAACACATGCGGCATATCCTGTGTCACAATACATGTTCATTTTCTGATCACCAGTTCGGAGGCTTAACCTCTCCTTTTTGTTTGTTTTTTCAGCCAGTGGTGAGCAGCAGCTCTATTTACCAGATACTCCCATGGTCTACAGTGGTTCATGCAAGGAAGGAAAATTGCAAAGTGCATTGTGATCCTCTCTCTGGTCATTCTCTTGTTCTAGAAATTGGGGACCCTTAACTACTGCAGCGACCGTATGCCAATACCATGAAACTAAACAGCCACCCTCTGCAATGCAGTTGATATTCCCAACTGCCACCCTTGTGTTCTTTTGTTCTGTGAGAGCAAAGAAGCACTGGGAGATGTACTAAATGCCCATGCAGCCCTTCTCGCTGTAGTTAGAAGTGATTGGGCAACATCGGAGAACTTTTGTACAAGCCCAGCCCCATTCTTTTCCAGAAGCTGTTTGACAGCAGCGCTCCCATTGACTTCAACCAATAGTCTCTTCTTGATGCTTTGAGAGAATTTGGCCCATCAGTGAAAGAAAGGTTTTAATATCATGAGTCATACATTCAGGAATATGAAAAATTAAAGACAGCAATTTGAATCAAGATATATAAATTTGGGGTTTGGTTTTGACTTGCAGATTGCATGGATTCTTCTTGCATGTTGTTTCTTGAGCAAACACTAACCTGCTTTTACTTTCTTTTCCCAGCAATCCCTTGCCACATGCATAATCTTGTATGAGATGCCTGAACAGGTCCCAGTTTGGAGCGAATAACACTGGATAGTAGGAATCCCATCTCTTCTAGTATAAACAGATGTTTTTTGGTCCTTGGTGCCATGAAAAATAGATTCGGTAAGATACAGGAGTGCACAAAAGCTTCTAACTTTCTGTTATACAAAATTAGATCCTGCTTTTTAAGACTAGGCTGCACATTCTTGCTGACACTGGATAGAATCAGTACAGAAATGAATTCAACTCAGAAACGAACAGTAAATGAGGCAGCATAACCTGTTGTGATCATGGTAATTTGTTTACAGTTGTTAGTCCTCTTGTCTCTTGTTGGAAGGAAGGATTTGGGGCTTCTATATCTGTGGGTGCATTCTTGATGGGTTCATTACCCAGTGAAAACAGGTATACTGTGCAGATCTAGATCTGTCTATCTGGCCCCAGTGCTTCAGTTTCTGAGACAATCAATCTATATTTAATCCTTAGAGCCAAATCATCCTTCCCCTTATAGATGAAGAAGAGCAGTTTGATCTTCAGAGTGTTCTGTTGGCTCAGGCTCTAGAGAGGTGAATGAAGCAAATGCTTTGGAGAGGAAGTGTAAGTGATCTGCTGTAACTTAGGATAGCTGATGGCTTAGCCACTGACAATCTCATATGTTCACTCCCTGTACTCAGAGGCTGTATTGCAAAAGCATCCTATAAATGACTTTCCAGTCTTATTTTCTCTGTGTGTGTGTGTGTGTGTGTGTGCACACATTTCCTTAGTAAAGGTTTTGAACCATTATCCTACCTTGATAATCTTTCTCATGTTTCACATCTAATACTAAAAGCGCAGTCTTATGCATGCTGACTCAGAAGTTCTGTACAGTGGGTTCTTGGCATTCGTGGGGATTTGGTTCTGGGACTCACCGCTGATGCCAAAATCCATGGATGCTCAAGACCCCTTTAAAAAAATAGCAATACAGTACTTACCTGAGGGTCTTGAGCACCACGGACTTCTCCGTTGGCCCTGGTGTGCTCTGGGAAGCCATTTCTGGGTTGCGCTGAGGCCAGCTCCATTGGCCCTGGCACGGCCCAGAATGCATCACGGAACCATTCCAAACGCTTCTAAAAGTTGCACACTTACCGTACGTTATAATGAAATCTGCTTTAAGACTTTAAAAATATATGGGATGGGGATGTGACAGAGAGAAGCAGCAGGCTGTATATTCTTTCTTTTCTCCTCTTCCCCACCCCACCAACTCTTTATGCTTTCATTGAATAGTTTGCAATAACACTGGTGATCAGTCCTGTACTTTCATCCTCTGTTGAGAAGGTCAGCAGAGGAACCAAGTTGGGTCCAATATGAATGGACCAATGTGCGGAATTAGGTTCAATGACCACTGGTTATCTGTTTGGGAGTGTGGTGCACTGAGTACAGCCAGCTCCATCCCTTCAATACATTGTAGGTAGAGATGACAATGGATGCCTAGACTGACAATGGATGCCTAGACTATCTGGGCATCATTGACTACAGATGATGTAGTCTTTGGCGACTTGCAGCGCATGCCTCAAAACAGATAGGGATTAGAAGCCCCAGAATTATTCCCCTCCGTTTCAAATTACATTCAAGCTGGAATTTTGGTTTATTACCCAGTCCCAAAGCATGTCCCAGCCTACCAAAAAATACCCTTCCATAGAGGATAAAATTTCAGTAATGGGATTAAAAGCCATGATTAGGAATTTATTAATTTAAAACACTAGTTAAAAAAATAATAAAAACATAAAGTTAAAATACTACATTTCAATCGTCCGTTGACGATCTTCCTCAGAGGATGATTGAAAATGTAGTATTTTAACTTTATGTTTTTATTATTTTTTAACTAGTGTTTTAATTTAATAAATTCCTAATTATGGCTTTTAATCCTGTTGCTGAAATTTTATCCTCGGTGGTTGTTGCTGGTCATGAAAATCTTAAAACCCTTCCCTTTAAACCAGGGGTGGCCACCCTTTCAACATAAATGCTCCAGGACCTTTAATGGTTGCATAGGTGAGGGCATTTCAGCAGGTGCAGCTGCTTTAGCAGCACCATCAGGAAGTGCAGCTGCCAAGAATCTGTCTTTTACACAACTCTTTTAGTGCAATCCTGTGTAACTATACAGCCTAGGGTGCCGTAAACGTGCCGCTTCAGAGCTGGCGTGCATCCAAGGATGCCCGTTGCGGCCCGCGTGGTTTACCCTGGGAGGAAGCCAGGTAGAGCCCAGACTGCGCCGGTGCAGGCCATAATGGGCCTAGGATACATATAGTTATGCAGTATTGGCCTGTTAAGAACGCAGAGGCCCTAATGGTGGAAGGTTCGCCACCCCTGCTTTAAACAATGCTCTCATGGCTGGAGACATTTGTATGTCTCCAGGACGCTACATTTATTAAGGGTCACCAAACTCTTTTGTCATGATGCAGTACCAGAGTGTCAGGGGCAAAGAGAGATACCTCTTTCCTTTCTGAGACCAAGATATTGCTGTTGATCCAACTTAACTGATGCCACTATTGATGCCAGTTGGGTAAGCATTTAAAGTGAAGGGGGGTTGGGTACGGGGGGGTGGGGCATGAGGGTGATAAATTTAGGTTGGGATTGGACCATCTGTAATTCCATGGCTTTGGTCAGGTTGGGGAAGAACCAGAAGCAAATACCTTTTCTCTCATCATACCACTTCCTCTTCAGGCTCCTATTTCTAGGCATGTGCACTAGCCTTGGCTATTGGAAGAATCCTGGTAGCTAAGGCCTGCATGTGTGCGCTAGAAAAAGGGCATTTGTTGTTTGGCTAGCAGGGGTTTTGTTTTGTATTTTCCAAGTCTACAGGAGTCTCATTGATGAAGTGGAGATTGTAGGTATGCCATGCTGCCTACCCCTATGCACCCCCTCCCGTTACCTTCTTATTTGTTCACACAGTCATCCAAGGTTGTGTTTTTTTCTTATTTTGTGTGTGTGTGTGTGTGTTTACTGTAGTGTAGTGTATTATGAGAGAAGAAGGGGGAAATGTATTCCTCACAAATAAAGCCTATGAATGAAATGGGCGAAGATGTTTTGAGATGGATTCAAAGTAGCTTACTGTAATGGGTTGATATCATCTTTTGGGCATGTATATGTCATCTGGTAATTTTATGTCCCTTTATCCCCCCCCCCGCACCCCTTTTAAAGTTTGTTGGTGTGGTTCAGGGAAAGAAAACAGCAATGCATATAAATAATAGGGATTTATATGGAAGACTTTTCTTTCTTCTGTTGAGTGTCTTGGGATTTTCTCCTGCCTTGCCCTCCAGTATATACACTGACCACCCTGACATTTTGTGCAATTGTAAATGATTTGGTGTGGGGGATCGTGAAGGTTCTAGTCCTCCTTGCATTTTGAATCCTAAGGAAATTCAGGCCGCTCTAAGCCGCCGAAAACGTACCGCAAAGCACGTTTGTGATGACTCGTGAGTACGGGTTGCTGGCGCAAGGCCGGTAGCCTTTACTCTATCGCCGGATCAACCCTGCAGTCGCTAGAGACAGGTAAGGGAAGCACCGGCGGGCACAGGGGCGGTCCGGGAGGTGAGGGATGCTGGGGGTTGGGCAGGGCGGGGATGGCGGCCACCATATCCTTGTCCCGTTCCGGCGTGGCCTTTACACGGCCTCCTTGGACTTAAACCAGCTAAATAGCTGGTGGAAATCCAAGGAGGCCCATTGGGGCGTCCCCGCGCTACACCGGGGGAAGGCGACAAACATCTCCTTCCCCTGAGTAGACCTCCAGGCTAATCACGATCAGCCCGGAACAGTACAAAGAACAGCCGATCTTTGTACCATATCTTTAGGCAGGATTGCGCTGCCTAGCAGTTAAAAGTATCCTGTCTGGTGTACAATAGTCTGATGCACTGGCGTCACTGGCACGAGGCGAGGGAGGCGGGTCGCCTCGGGGTGACGCGCGCACCCCGTGCGTGTCACCTCTGTGACGCGCGTTGCCCTCTGGACGCTCCGAGGCCGGCTCCCGGGCCGGCCTCGGAGCGTACGGAGGGCGACGCGGGAGGGGGAGCCGGGTCCCCCCCCGCGCCATTGTAGCGTCACTAGGGTGACGCGCGCCCCCTGCCCCAGGGTGACGCGCGTCCTAGTGACGCTACTGGTCTGATGACAAGTAGAAGTAATGTTATTGGTTGCTATGGAAAGTTGAAGTATTTTCTGTTGCAAACCCCCCCCCCCCCCCCCCAGTTTACATATGCTATTTTATGAATAATTCACTGGGCTTCTTACCTTCATCTTGTTTTGGAATGCTGTTTCTTGTAGCATGCAATTTGTTTATGTGTCATATAAGAATGCTTTGTACCATATCACATTGGTGCATCATATTTTTAGGATTGGGGGCAAACATTTAAGGATGGGGGCACGCTAATTAAATTGGCCTTGAAAGGGATATGCAGCCTGAAATGGATAACTGGTTGATGTAAAAGGAATAATTGGTAGGTGTTACTTTTAGTGGTTATTACTCTAAGGAGGCACAAGTATCTGTGTGGAAGAAGAGAAGGAAGCAGCTGCTCTGTATGAAATAGGAACATAAGAGTTTTGCCAAGTTTCCAAAATTAAATTTGACTATTTCGGTTAACCCTTTCTGATCATGAGCAGCAACCTTGCTCAGCTGTAGTAGATGCTAGGTATTTGGGGGTTGAGTTAGGAACCTCATGGTTCAAGGTTTGAGTGAGATAATCCATAGTAAGATTTGGGGGGGGGGGACCCGCCATGATGTATTGAAGGTATGCTCTGTGTGTCATACTAAACATCTAGCTAACTTGCTGAGCTACCATGATGTGCTTGTCTCAGAGAAAACTTCAAGCAGAATATGGGTGTACTACTGTGAAATGTTGGTCTCTGTAATTGACAGGGGGTATGAAAGGACTGGATTGTCTGGACCTAGTACAGTATAAAGGCTTGACTTGACTTTGCCTGTTCTACGGAGAAATACTTTTTGCCTGCTGGACTTCAGGTTCCAGGTTCAGCCAGTGACCTCATCCATGGCTCAAATTGTAAATGCTGGTCACTGCAGATCTTTTCTGAATTGGATCAGGAGAGTACAGTATATACAAATGTCCTGTACCAACTTTAGAAATGTGGTTCTTGAACTAAATCTGTAGGAGGCTTATCTCCTTCATTATGAAAGTCTTTGGTGTCAGTCCCAAATATTATAAATTACATTATAGTACCAGCTGTTCTGTACTGGAATAATGCTCCCTTGCAGCAGGCACAATTTGCTTTGTGACTCATTTGTCTCCTGGTTCTCATTCATTCCAGTAAATACCATAATCAGTAAGATGCTTGTGACTTCGCTGTTAATAAAGGTAAACCATTCGCTTAACTTTTTAAGGCAGTATCAGTTGTTTTTGGAAAATCTCCAGGATCTTAAACACTTCTCGGCTTAAGGTGACAAAAAGATCTTGAATTACAGAAAGTGTTATGCCAATCCCCTGAAAAATTGCATCACTCTAAAGCAGCGATTTTTCAACCACTGTGCCGTGGCACAACCACTGGCACAATGGTCCGCAGGTGTGGGGGAGGGTGATTTACTAGTAGGGTCAGTGGGGGATATGAGCCCACTACCGGCAGTGTGGTGTGCCTTGCCAGTTGTAAAAACAAAACAAAAAACAGATGGTGTGCCTTGACACTTTTAGCACTTTGTCTCTGTCGCGAGATGAAAAAGGTTGAAAATCACTGCTCTAAAGTATATTGGGATGCAGTACTGAAAATGGGGACAGTGATCTCTAGCAGATGGTTGCAAATCAGATTCTTTATTGTTATGTGGTTGTGCATCACTTCCCTGAGTGGTGAAATGTTCCAGGGGTACAGCATTACTTGGGTTCAATGTTCTTCGGAAGTAGAGACCACTGAAGACTTATGGTGTCTTTGTAGTATTTTCTTTATATACAAATGTTTTGAGAATTTATTTATACAAATGTTTTGAGAATTTAACAGTTTATTTACAAACTGATTTGAGAATTCAGATGGAGTTAAGTAGCATGCTTTGAATGCAACAACAGCTCACACCCCCAACTGGCAGCATTGTACCCCAAAAGCTTTTGGTTGGCTCTCTCCCTTAGCCTCCATTCCAGCCTCTGTCGCTCTCAAAATCTGCCAGCATCTGTTAGCTTTGTTTCACCAACTCAGGAGGGATGGCTCATCTCACAGGGAGATGAGGAGAGACCCTGGGGATAGGCTATTTAGCTGGCGCAAGTCCGAGGAGGCTGTGTAACGATGGATGTGGCCCGGGAAGGGGGCAGGGATATGTTGGGCCAGATCAGCCAACCCCCCCCCCGGCCTCCCTCGCTGTCCGGACCGCCCCCACCGTAGCTGCACTTACCTCCTCTGGCAGCCGCATGGGCGATCCAGCGGCAGAGTGAGGACGGACGGCCTCCGTGCCAGCCGCCCTTATTCTAAAGTTGTTGCGAAGTACTTTACGGCACGTTTGCTACAGCTTGGAATGGTGGAGCGTTTGCTCCCCTGTTTCTGACTTGCGCAGGATTGTGCTGTCAGTGGCCCTGTTTTCTTTTTTGTTGTTAGGGGAGATGCAAAGCATTCTTCATAACTAACAAAGATTGCTAACTTTGTGACTAATTGTCACTAATAAATTTGTGGAGTATAGTTGTTTCAAGCATGATTGACACAAATCTTGTTCTAAACAGGAAGGTGTTCTATGTGGCAAAAAGCTTTAAACTTCCAGTTTGGAAATATGCCAGCTTAGATAAACTGTGTGTGATGCAACTACCTATTTTTGGAAGTTGTCGTTAGCATACATGAGCACACCTCAAAGATTCAGTAAAGGACAGCAGCAGCATTATCAACATTTTAGAGAAAAGCAGTGGAGACCCAAAGAAACAGTGCAACTTTCCTGACTAAATATAGGAAGTCCCCTGCATTCAGACTGGTGTCCATACTACTATAGGTCCCTGTTACATTAGCATGAGTGAGACAGTTGGAATAGATTTTCCTAGTTGGACTGGGATTGTATAATTGCCCCTTGTCTTATGTGAGGGTTGCATTCTGGAGTCAGCGCATAAAGCTAAAATTGTGTACTTTATACTCAAAATTACATTAAAAACCCTTGACATTGGAAAAATAGGTACTGTCTCTTAAAAAATTACAAGATGTAGGTGGAAACTGAGGGAACAGCAGCTTGGTTCTCCGATCTCATGCCTGAAAGCAAGCCTGCATTTAGTAAGTGGAGTTGCCTTCACTATTTAAAACTATTCTGTCTTTAAAAGAATTATCTTTTGTCCTCTTTCAGTAACATCTTTGACTGACCCATTTTCTCACTGCGGAGGCCTCAGGAGGCCGGAAGTAACTTTAAATTGTGTCGGAGAGGCTTACAGAGGCCCGCGGAGGCCTCTGCAGGCCTTTCCAGGCTGGCGCCAACGTGGAACGGGCCTCCTGAGGCCTCCCCAGTGAGTAAATGGACCCATTATTTGCACCCCGTTATTTGTGGACTGCTTCTGTGGATACTGGGATCCGCGGAAGCTGAACCTGCGAACGAGGCCACACTGTATCATTGATAGTGAAGTGCATCTTCTCTAGGAAAAAAAGCTATTCATTTTAAGGCTTTAATCCTTATTTGGGTGTAAATCCCATAAAACATGGTAGGACCTCTGAGAAAAATGCAAAGGATTGAGCAGCTTAAAAGCATTGTTGCAACTTGGGGAAAAAGCAATAAAATAAAAATTAGGTTGAAATGCTAAATACAGTGTGTGTATGTGTGTGTGGGGGGGGTGTCTGTTGCTCCTTCTTGGCATGTTGCTTCTCTTTTCATCTTGAGTTTCAACTCTCCTGAAAATGCTCTGACATGAACAACATCCTCAACAATGGGAAATGTAGGACTCTAAGGCTGCAATCCTGTGCACGCTTACCTTGGAGAAAGCCCTGTTAAACATAGTGGGACTTACTTCTGAGTAAACATGTCTAAGATTGCACTGTAATTCTCCTCTTACTGCCTCCCAGATTTGCACTTGTCAAACGTTGAACTCAACTTCTCAGAAGACTAGTAGTGTTCCTATGACGCCCCCCCCCCCGCGCGCTGGAAGTGACGTAATGGCAGCTGCCGTTATCGCTCACTCAGGAGTGCAGGGCAGGCGGAAGGGAGGGCCAAACATGCCGACGGCTCTCCTCGCTCGCCCCAGCAAACAGGACAATCTGCGCTGCTGCCGGCCGCCATTGCACACACCCCCTCCTGCCTGGGGTCCGATCCCGACGCCCAGGAGCCCACCGCCCCAAGGCCCCCACCACTGCAGCAGACTGAAATGGCAAGTGTGCGCTGTGAGGCTACACAACGAGAGAAGGAAAAGCAGGAAAAAGAAGGAGCCACGTTAGAACTCCAAACTCTGACTGTAAAAAAGTTGGAGTGTTTTCTGGTTAACAGCTGATTTGAACCTCCGTAGTAGTCATTTGAGTAAAAAAGGGCTGAGGAAACAGGTATGTGGAATTTATAAAAAGCTCTCAGTGTAGGTACTGTGCATCATGAGAGGTACTGGTTTGGGTTACAAATTACTTGCCTGCAAACTGTTGAAAAATAGCTATGACCTCTTTTTTTAACAGTGCAAGTAGTTCTCTGTAAACTAAAGTGGAAGGCTGATTTGTACATTGTGTTACAGGTCAAGGCTTCCATTCATATTCATTGTGAATTTGTTTCCATTGGTTCCAGTCTGTTTGTATTCATTTGGTTCTGTTCTGGAAGTTGCAAATTAATGCAGGGTGTTTTATTATTATCATTATCATGAAGTTTACTATTTCTCTGTTTTCAGAATTCAGTATTTAAAGTGGCATTCAGTGGAAACCTAGGTAGGAGGTCTAAAAAGTCCGTTCTATGAATAAATCATACAAGTGAAGCATATTTGCATAAACTGATTTGCAAATGAGTGGACGTTTAGCAGTCTGGGAAAAGGGTTGTTAGGAAATGGGAAAGGGAGGGGTTAGGAGGAGTTGTACTTGGCATTCTTGAGAGCAATGGATACAAAAAAAGCTTGAGGAAAAGGACTAATGGAGAAAAGTGCTGGTTCACACCTTGAAATATTAACAGTCTGTCCAGCTTCACTTGTCATGACTTTTCCCCATAATCATAAGGACTAGAACTGAGCATTTCTGATATCGATAGAGCAAATTGTTGATCAGTCAGTATTTCTCTTTTACACAGCAAAATTGCCTTGCTGTTGCAGTACATCAAAGATATGCAGACAAATCCACAACAGTATAGTCTACCCAATTCATCAAAACACATTAAAACTATCAAGTATTCCTGTCACTGCTGTCATACATTTGCTTATTATTCACAATTTCTGACAGAAGCTTGGTACCCACTGCAAAATAACAGTACTGTACAAGTTATCATCTTATTAAATCATTCAGCAAAGAAAAATTGCTTTAAAACACTGTTCACCATCCACCTGATCACACACCCAGCAGTACATATAATGTATGTATTCTACCTATAATGTATGTAATACATTAGAGTGTCAGATTTCTGAAATCAAGGTGCGTGACAGCTCTGAAAACATCTAGTTTCCAGTCTAGACCTGACTAGTTGAGACAGGAGTGAAAATATCACATTTACAGCCCAATCCTGCCTAACTATACGTGGACGGCCTCAAGGGCCGGCCACTGTGTACTATGGCCGTCCCAGCACCTTGGGAGAAGGGGACTCATCGGATATACACCAGGTGGCATACATTTGGGGAGGCCATGTGAGGCCAACCCGGGCTGGGAACAGGCATTGGATATCAGTGGAGTACACCGCTGATAACCCTGCCCCCCCTCCCAGCCCAGGCCAGCCAATGGCCCCCCTCCCTTGCTGGCCCCACCCGCTTGCCCCTGCGCCGAGGGGCCTAGGCCTTACCTGGGTCATCCGGTGCAGGTTCAGTCTACCGGGGATGTG
The DNA here is from genome assembly GCA_026170595.1 of Plestiodon gilberti rubricaudatus. Classification (NCBI taxonomy): domain Eukaryota; kingdom Metazoa; phylum Chordata; class Lepidosauria; order Squamata; family Scincidae; genus Plestiodon; species Plestiodon gilberti. Next base: position 172,861,232 of record JANXHW010000004.1, on the reverse strand, counting down.
AGTGGTGCCAGCCTCAGCACCAGCGCCGCTTACACCAGAGTCGTTGCAAATGTGCTTTATGGCATGTTTGTGACTCTTTAAAGCGGCAGAGCACACAATCCGCCTCTAAAGTTTAGTGAGGCTTGTGCCCTTAATGAGAGGGAAGATGAGGGAAGGGGGAGCGAAAAGCAATTAGTTTCTCATTTCTCTGCCTTGAGTGAGATGAGAACTATTTATCTCTAACTCATATCTGCCCGCTGTAGACGTTAACAGTAAAAATGAGAGAGAGGGAACAAATTATTCTTCAGACCTTATAAGATAGTCCCCTGGATATTAATCAGAATGGTTACATATCTTGATCTGTGGTACTCTGCTCGGCATGTTGCATGGGGTTTTGGTTGAGTCAAGACTTGAATCTAGAGCTGCTTGATCATTATCTACTTGTATCTGGCCTATGACTCTTCCAGTAACAATACCTAGGTTCTCCTCATAACACAACCACATATGTCAGCCACCTCTGCCAATTCTCCATGAGCAGTAAAAGCTTGTGGGGAAGCTGGCACTGGGCCAGCATATCCCTAATAATGCATTTTCTTGAGGTGCTAAGATGGCACATTGCATCAAAACAGTTGTTTGTCCCGCAATTAATAATACTTGGGGACGATTCAAACATTGCAGCCCAATATGGAGACCATAGTATTTGAATAGGCCCCATGTCCCCTGTCAAGATTAAAAATGGAACTTACATGGATATGAGTGTGTTTTCCATTTTGTCTGGACTTTGCTCCAAAGCTTTGCACTTGAACATGCATTAGTAATGTTTTCTTCACTGTGTTATTTCCTTAAGAAAGAATAACCTGAAGTGCACAACGGATTTATGTAACCTAAACTTACATAGTGATAGATATATCATGTCTGTCTTTAATTTTCTTGGGCAAGTTACTCAGCATTGGGTTTATGAATCAGTTAATGGTCAATGAGTTCTCTACCAGGAAGTAGCATGAAGTATTATTAATATTGATACAGTGTCATCTGTGTTTATGGTGCTTTATAAAGAGTTGTGAAAAGGGCATTCACAATATAAGAGACACAAGGGAGAGAACAGAAGAAATGGAGGGAAGTGTATGCAGGGAAAGACTGGAGATGGATATGCCATTATTTCTCAGTACACTTGCATAAAAGTACACTGACACATCTGTTGTTGAAGCCTTGAGGAGACCCAGAAGTGCTTTTCTGGAGATGTTTGTGCAATTGTTGAATTTTTCCATGAACTAAAAGCAGCTAATTTTCCAAAGAATCGCCAGAAGGAAACATTAGTCTAGTATGACAAGGCAATTGGAATACAATGCCAAAGTGAAATGACTAACGCTGTGGTAAAGTAGCCAGAATCTGCAGGAGTTACTTGTGTTCTTCAGATTTTGGAACTATTCTGGTTTCTAGAGTTACAGCAGTGTCTATGTATGCCTACTCAGAAGTAAGTCCCATTGTGTTCACTGGAGCTAACTTCCAGGAGGGTGTGTGTAGGTTTGCAGCCGTAGGCCTATTACATGTGTGTAGGCCACTTGGACTGAACTGCACCACACCCTCAGTTTCTGTAACTGTGCTGAAGAATTGGTGTCTTGGCTCTGAGACAAGTGGATGGATAGACTGGTAGGATGGAATGAATGGGTGAGAGAATAGTATATGACTTTCTATGAGAGATGCCAGGTATGCCTTAGAGCCAGAAGAGGGAGCTGGAAGAACTGTCATCTCAGCTCTATATTGTGTTATGGTGCAGTGCTGGAGCGGCTGCTCGTCCCTACCCCTTTTGTGCCATCTGGCTTTAAGACAAGAAGGGAGCCACAGAAGCTGTGCTGCGGAAAAGAGGAGAAGCAAAGACGAGGCAGGGGGAGGACTTTTAACACTTTCCAATGCACCAAAATTGAACGTTTGCTGTTTGGGGCTTTCAGTACAAAAGAGACTCAGAGCCTAATCCTATCCTTCCCCCACCTCTACTGGTGCAGCCACACCAAAAACGGGCATGCTGTATCCAGCCGGGGGGGGGGGGGAGGCGGATCGGGATGCTTCAGAGGTGAAAGGGCATTTAAATCCCCTTACACCTCCCCCTCCACAATAGGTCTCCTCAGACCTGAGCTAGCGATTTAGCTAGGGCAAATCTGAGGAGAGAAAGGGGGTGGGGATGCTACAGGAAAGGGGGATAGGCTCTGATGCACCCCATTGATGACGGAGTCTCCCACTGCCTCCCTGTCTCCCACTCTGCCCCCCTCCCTGCCCAATTTCACCCTCTCTCCACCCTCCCACCCTCCCCACTTTCCTGCTGACTTATCTGCTCCAGCAGTCCCACCCAGAGAGGCAACAATGTGTATGGGAAAGCTCTAGCCTTCCTGCCAGTATTCCCGGCAGCGCACTACTCACGCGCTGCCGGAGTGCCTTTTACAGCTGTCACTGACTGCTTTATGGCAGTCAGACGGCCAGCCCTGATAGGATTGGGCTGACAGATTCCCGTTAGTTTCAATGGGAAATTCACCCTAATTGGATATTTTAAAACTGACGTGTAAAACTACAGTGATGGTCAAGTTTACCCTGCACCTATGACAGGTTGCAGTTTGCTGCAGCTGGATTAGGATTTTAATCTTTGAAACGTGTTTTAATTGCGGAACTGCTGCCCTGTAATATAACAATCCCCACAACTTTTCCAGTTTCCAATAAGCATGCATTCAGAAAGAGCCTCTAGTTACCACCTCAGATAGAGTAGTTATTCCAAAGGAATTTAGAGAGGCAATGCCTCTGACAGACTGATGAAGAGAAATGTTCGAGTACGATTTAAAATTTTCATGCCCAGCAATGATTCTCGATTGACTTGGACTTAACAGGTAAAAAACCATGGCAAAAGTAACCAAGTATGGCAGCCAATATAAAACAAGAGCACTTGGTATGTCAACGTAGAAAAACTGTATTAATTTAAGACAAATTAAACAGAACGCCTACACGTTAAAAACCAAAGTAAAAACAAGTTTAACATTAAAAACCATATGCTAAAATGCGACGTTTCGCTCGAGTTGTTTCGAGCATTCTGAAGCAGCCCTCACGTAGAGGAAAGTTGTTCATCCTCTGGGATATTCGCACGCTACATAAAGGAGGAGAAATGCTCAAGTTTTGCATTATTTTATTTTATTTTTATCCCACTCTTCTTCCAATAAGCTCAAGATGCTTTATCCTCCTCCATTTATCCTCACAACAACCCTGTGTGGTGCGCTAAACTGAGAGGAGTGACTACCTAAGCAAGAATTTCAACTGCAGTCTTCCTGATTGTTGTCTAGTATTCTATTCTGTATGCCACAATGGGGTCCTTGCATAGCATACGTATCTTCCCCATCTTCTCTTTGAATCTTAACAATTTGCTCAGAACCGTTGTTTTGTTTAAATCCTCTTGATAATTTTGTTCCCCTCAGCAAAAAGGCCCTCTGCATGTACACAAGGCACTGTCCTTTGAATTCCTTTTGAATAGCTACTCTGTGTGTGGTAAGGGGGGCTGTTTCGCAGCCTTTTCAATGCACGCCTGTTGAAGATGAAGAGGGTGGGGTTGTGTTTGGAAGGCAACAGCCCTGCCGTTAAAAGTTGCCTGAGGTAGAAATCATGCCCCAGCTGTAGTAAACCACTCATGTCATACGTGTGGAATGAATTTGGGGCTGTAATTCTGTAGTTTTTGTTCCCTCCCGGCTCCGCCCGAAACATCCCCCAACCGCCCACAGGATCCAAACTTAACTTTACCGCCGGCTGGTCCAGTCCTTGGCCGGCGGAGCAGGGCAGGCCAGCCTTGCGCCAGCCTGCCCTGCTCGAAAGTCGTCCACAAACGTGCTTTACGGTACGTTTGCGACTACTTGCGGCTATTCCGAGCGGCGGATCGCTAGGTCCGCCGCCCGGAACTTAAGTCGGATTGCACCGTAACTTGTGAGCAGGCTAGCAGGAAAATCGTAGAGCAAGGGACTAACACCATGTTTGCATTTGTACATATATCATCACTAACTCTTGCCTTTTCCCTTGGTTGTTTTGCATCCACTCTCCCCATTCCAAATTTAGATTGTTGGCTCTTTGGGGCAGAGACATCTTTTGTGTTTCCATAGTGCGTCTAAAGTGTCATTGATGGTTCTCTATGGATAACAAAATAATAGTCATTGTTCTTCCTTACTCCACAGAATGGCTGTAACATTCTGCTTATAGCTTAAGGATGAATTTTGAAGGGGAAAGCCAATGAAGTGAATAAATCTAAGATGTTGCAGATTACATGTCCGTTTTGCTCTTCTGACACATGTGACTGACACATTACAGCTATCTACTCTGATGTAAGATTGGCTTCCTTCATCATTTGTAAGTATAAAACCGAAGTTCACACTTGTGCAATCGACAGACAATGCAGTCCACAAAAAAATATGTACCTATATGTTTCCTCTGTATATGAGAGTATTTATTTCCTCTGTCAGTTGGAAGCGTAATTATATGAAGATTCCTTTTGGCATGCTGTTTTAATCAGTTCACATATATGTACCATTGCTTGTTGGTTTAAAAACAAAAAGAAAAAACAGGTGAAGACTGGCAGGGCTTTGTAATGACTGAACTCACCTTGTTCCCATCTTGACACTCATGTGAACTCCTTTAAGAAAAATTCAGTAGGAGACTTCACTGAGACTTTGAAATCAATATCATGTAGAAAAACCACATGGCCAAGCAGATAAGTAGTTTGAGTTTTATTTGTCTTCATTGTCTGGGTCCTCCAAGAACAATAGCCCCAGCCAGTCTTCCTGTTGGATTGGCATGCACCAGCCAATTGGGCATCCAAGTCCACGTGACCAAGTCAAGTGGCAGATAATGATGCCGATGTGGCTGTAAATAATCCAATTGAATGAACTTGTGACCTCAATGAACCTAGGTTAGTTAAGGATAAGGCCAAAGATGCTCACATGTGTTCTGATGTAGCTCTCCAAGTGAATCTATGCATGATCAATTCCAGCTGCCTCATGGGGGGGATCAGAGAGATGTAATGGCATCTAAAAAGCTGCAGCCCAGAGTTTGTTTATTTATTTTTTAAAAAATTATACCCCGCCTTATCCAATGCCATAGCAAATGCCCAAGGTGGCTTACAGCAATCAAAGATAAAATGTACATATAATATAAAACAATACATAAAATGAATTAATAACATCCTCTGGTGTGTGGGGGAAATATAGAGCAGAGAAGCAGCGGAGCAAAATATCATGAGACCCAGAAGTCAGACATCAACCCATCACCCAAACGCTAGATGAAACATAAATGTTTTGAGCCTTCACCGAAAGGCCATGAGGGAGGGGGTAGTTCTTAATTCCCCTGGCAGAAAATTCCACAATTGTGGCGCCATAACAGAGAAGGCTCACCCATGTGCCACCATTCCTCTAACTTGAGATAGAGGTGGCACTTGCAGGAGAGTCCCCTCAGATGACGGGTGGGCCAGAATGTATGGGAGAAGGCGGCGGTCCCTCAGATATCCTGGACCCAAACTGTGAAGGGCTTTAAAGGTCATTACCAGCACCTTGAATTGGGCCCAGAAAAGAATGGGCAGCCAGTGCAGCCATTGAAGCAGCGGTTCAACAGAGTCCAATTGCCTAGCTCCAGTGACCACCTGGGCCGCCACATTCAGCACTAATTGCAGTTTCCGAACTGTCTTCAAGGGCAGCCTCACATAGAGCGTGTTACAGGAATCCAGTCTTGAAGTCACTAAGGCATGGACCACCGTAGTCGGGTCCGATCGACTCAAGCACGGCCACAGCTGGCGCACCAAACGAAGCTGGGCAAACGCACACCTGGCCACCGCTGCCACCTGGCTTTCCAGGAAGAGCTGTGAATCCAGATGTACTCCCAAACTGCGCACCCATTCCTGCAGGGGGAGTGCAACCCCATTCAGAGTGGGCAGATGACTCAGTACTTGCATCGAGGCTTTCCTGACCAGTAGGACCTCTGTCTTTTCTGGATTCAATCTCAGCCTGTTGACCCTCCTCCAGAACCCCAACCGCCTCCAGACAGCACTCCAGGAGTTAAGGATAGTGAGTTAAAATGAGTTAGGGAATTATTTTGCATTGAAGTTTGCCTGTAATCACTTGTTAGTATATTTTTTGTTGGTTGAACTCAGCCAGGGCTTTCCCCTAGTCCTCCTCAAACCTTACCTACACATGATTATTAGGTTTGGAGGGAAGTCTCCATGTAAATGAGAGAGAGGCTTCCATGGATGGTCTCTCATTGCCTGGCTTCATCCTTATGGTGGCGGAGTCTACCCATTTTGGCCCAAAACCAGCACCAGGACTCCCCCCTCTCTGATCAACACATAGTCTAACAAAGTCTGGAAATTAAAACCAGAAGGTTATTGAATCTCTACATTCATGTCATCCAAAAACATGATCAGGTATTTCAGAACTCCAAAATCTGGGGAGTAATTCAGAGAGAGAATTTAATAAGCAATCTTACAGTCTAAGTAATACAGAGGTTTAATAACTTATATCAGTAGCCACTATCTAATAAACCTGTCAAACAAGGGAGAGGGAATTGGGGAGTTGGAGTGGCAACATGTCAAATATTGATCAAGAAAGAGTAAAAATAACTACTTTGTTATTCAGTAATGATTGTTTTCAATAGTTATTTTTAAATACAGAAAGAGGTGAAGCATTGCTTTGGTGGAAGAGCATTCCAAACTTATTCATTTCTTGATATATACCACCTTTCCTCCATGGAGCTCAGGGTGGTGCATGTGGCTTCTCTTCCTCTTTTTATCCTCACAACAACCTTGTAAGATAGATTAGGCTGAGAGACAGTGACTGCCTGTTCCAAGTTTTTATTATTATTGTTTAGGTAATGCCATCAGTGTGCATGGTACTTTCCAGGGTAACAATAAGAAGACAGATTTCTGTCCCAGCAAACTTGCAACAACCTAAAATACATCACAGCAGAGGCAAGGGAAGGGAGGATCAATAGGGGAATGATATCCTGCAGTTCAGTTACATAGGCTTAGGGTGCAATCCTCCCTAGTACTGGGCCGGCCCAGAGCCATCGCAAAAGCTGCCATAAGGCAGTTGCGCCGGCTCCAGGTAATTGCAGAGACTTATACTGGCTTCAGAGCACCGGATCCGTGCAGCAGGCGGAGAGGATCAGGTAAGTCCTCGATGCGGAGGCAGTCAGAGGTGGGGAGGGGGCATTCTGTGGTGGGATCGGCGGCAATGGCACACGCCAAATCCTACCCCCATTCCCTGGCCAGTTTGCCCTACACGTGGATCTGGAATTTGTGCCAGTAAAATAGCTGGCACAAATCCAAGGAGACCTGTTTGGGTGGCTGGGGCTTTACCTGGGGTAAGGGAAAAATGTTCGCTTCCAAGGTTACCTCCTGCCTGCCTCGTTCCACCCAGGATGCAGCTTGTCTGTACCGGCCTCACTGCAACGCCAGGCGTAAAGTTAGGCAGGATTGGGCTTCCCGTTTCAGTTAGGGATGAAGACTAAAGTGTTATGCCAAAAGCTTTATTCAAAAAATAAATTTTGAAGAGGATTTGGAAGGAAGAGAAGTGTTATCGGATCATGTTACCGGAGAGAGTTGCAAGCACAAAGTGCAGCAAGCTAGAAAGGATGGAGCAGAAGTAGCAGAAGATGAACATGGAAACCTAGGACATAAAGAGAGTCAAGGAAGAAAAGATGATCAATTATATCCAAGCCAGCTCTGTAGTCAAGGTATACGAGGACAAAGTCGAGACCTTTAACTTTATCAGTGAGGGGATCTTTGTTAATTTTCATGAGGGTAGTAGTTTCACTGTACTATGTAGGTGGAATCCAGATTGTATGAGGTCAGTAGAGGCATTGGAGGAGCAAAACGGTGAGAGAATGGAAGTGGAACATTCCAAAAGTTCAGAAGGGAATTGAGATGTTGGAGTGGCAAGGTGAATCAAGGGACATTTTAATACTGTAGGGAAAGAATCTGAAGAGAAAGATAGATCGTGTGCAAAAGAGAATGGAAATCAGCAAAGGAGGTGGCAATCAGGAGTTAGAGGATTCAAGATCAAAGGAGCATCTGGTCTTCACCAAAAACTGTCCTTGATTTCTCTGTTACAGAGTTCCCTCTGTGTCAATCTATCTCTGTCAACATTTCTCCTAGGTCACTCTTCTCACCTTGCTTTTCTTTCTTCCCTGGCCTTCAGTCCATTGATACAGTGGCTTTCTCTGAAACATTCTTCTTTTATCTTCTGTCATCTCTGCACCCTTCTTAGATTGTGCAGTTTCCAGCTTCAGTTATTCCCTGTCCTTGACTACGACATTTGCCCCACTCTCCACACAACCTTTGAACACTCCTGCGTGTAATATTCACTCTTTCAACATCACCCCCTCAACTTTTGACTGAAGGAGTAAACAAGTATTCAACTCCAAAAACAGCAGCATATGTGAAGGGTTTAACAAAGATGACAAGATAATCACTGTCAAGTGAGAGGTGGGAGAAGCTAACTTTCTAAGTCGGAAAGGGGGCCCAGGAGGGGCCCAGGAAAGAAAACTGTCAGAAACAACTTCAAAATTATAGATTTTTGTAGAATGAATTACAAGATCACCGCAAGATACTAAAAAAGAAGACAAAAGTTTAAGAAAAGCCATTTAATTCAATTAATGGCTAGACTCCTAGTTAGCCCTTGGACTTCCTTTGCACCCCTTTTGAGGAAAGGGAATGCAGTCTAAGCAATCCTTTCTCAGCCAGACAGTAATAGGCCACCTTGAGAAAGCCTCTCTTCCAGGTGATCAGAGAACCCCAAAATCTGGGCATCCCTTTTTTAAAACTAACCAGTTGCAGAACTTGAGTGATCTTATAGGCACAGCAACTTGCTCTCTCCTGAGTAAACAGGTAAGACAAGACAGTAGGAATACAAGAAGTTCATTAAACAGCTGAGAATCAAAACAGATGGGAAAAGGCATGAAATAAAAGCAAGATGCTGATCAGTGAACAAAAGAAGAGGCAGGTGGGTGGCAACGACAGGCATAGAGGTTAAAAGGTAACTTGAAAACAGAACAAACCCCTGATGGGATTTGTAACTGGGTACTTTTCCTACATAATTTTCATGCTGTTCTTGGGGCGGGGGGGGGGGGGCCCTCTGGAAAACAGGAGCTGCTTCTAATGATGGACCTAGGCAGCATACAACAGGTGATTGTGGTGCTTGACCCCACTTATTGAGCCAGTGAGCATCAGCCCTGCTTTTCCTGAAGGATTGGTCATTTGGCCACTTTGAGTTATCCACCAAGGTTGAGAAAAACAGGGTATAAATACGCCAAATAAATAAATTTGGGGGAGTCACATGAATTATCTGCTTTTGGATATCAGTTGGGCTTCAGTTGAATGAGCTGGCAAATTCAAATTTCTTTGTTTCTGGTCAAGGGGAAAGTGAAGATGCTCGGACGCAGGATAGAATCCCAAGATAGTGGCTACTGCCTCAAGGTGATTCAGCAGCCTTTTTAGGATGCTGAGGCATCTCAGTAGCCTCTGGCGGCAAGAACGGTCCAGAAATAGTAAGGGAAAAATCAGGGGCTTGACCACAAGTAGTGAAAGCAAGGTGGGCAAGGATTTAATTAGGATTAAGCCTCATTGGAAATAATGGGGGACTTGGGTGAATCATGACTGACTTGTTCCTTTTCTTTCACTGGGACATTAATAACAATTAATGAATTGAATTCAATGAATTAATGAACTGAATTCAAACTAACTGAATTGTTAATTATTACCATTCTTTAATAAAAGTTAACAATTTTGTACACCTTTATTTATTTAAAGAATTTATACCCTGCCTTTCTCCCAGTAACGGCAATCAAGGTGGCTAAGTACAAAACATAAATATTTAATTATTTACAGTAACTGTTCTTATCTGCTTATCTTATAAATAGGTAAAGAAGAAAAAATGAGCTTTCCATATTGGTGGGGAAAAAAATCTTCCAAGTTTCATTCTGGATTTTTTTTCTTAAACTAGCATGCTTGCCTTGTATAATGTTCTGAATTCTTCAAGTCTGAAACAGAATTAAATGCTAACAGATACAGCAGATTTTCAACATGATCTTTCCTTTTTTTACCCTTGGATTCAGAAGATGGTACCAACACAAGGGTGTAGTGTGTCTTCTTCTGGAAGCTGGTTTCACATGGTGGCTTAGATTTTTCCATCTTAGTATCTAGCACCATTTGAAATCAGTGTTCTAGGAGCAAGAATTACAGCACTGGATGTGGGACAGACTGGAAGCAACAATACAGCTATCAACATACGGTAAAATTTGATTTTGTAACTGTTGGTATCTCTGTGTTGACAAAAAACATTTGAGGCTGTAACTTGTTAGGCCTAGAGTACAAGACAGTCTTTTACACAGAATGGTTCTGATCCCACTATGCATGCATAAAGCAGTTGGGGCTGCAGATAACTTTTGTTTACCTTATTTACTTTTTTTAATCTGCTGACTGACTTCTCAGGGAGGGGGCATAAATCTAGCCCTCCCTGCTCTTTCTCTCACTCCCAAGTAGCTAATACATGTGATTACTGCTTTTTGAAGAGGGTTTCATGCATATAGTCCCAGCTGCTGGATTGGGGAAAGGAACCACCTGTGTAGCACTTGTTGCGCACATGTCTTCTTACTCACCTTGGGACATGCCAAAGTATGCTACCACACACACATGGCCTTTAGTTGGATCAAACTGAGACTGAATATAACAGGTTTGAGATTTCAGGGTCCTTATTGACCTACCTTAAATAAGCAATACAGGTGTCCCCCACTTAACGACGGGGATACGTTCCCCAAACTCCATCGTTAAGTGGACCTTTCCCTACCTTTTGAAATTTGAGGCCTCACCGAAGACCTGATCCTGGTTGTGGGCCTCTCCAGAGGCCTTTCTTGGCTTCTGTGGGCCTCAGAATGGCCTACAGAAGCCTCTGTAAGGCACTTCCTGTTCGCTCTAAAAACTGGAAGTGCGTTACAGAGGCCGCTGTGGGCCATTCTGAGGCCCGCAGAGGCCAAGAAAGGCCCACAACCAGGAACAGGCCTCCAGAGAGGCCTCAAACTTCAAAAGGTAGGGAAAGTGACCAACAACGTTCTGCCTAACGTCATATATCCGGGGGGGGGGTCATTATTAAGCAGAACATCGTTAAGCGGGGGACCACCTGTATTGGAAAACTGAAAAGTGGAGTTGGTAGAAGAAAAATTGCTAACATTTACTTACTTGCTAGTTGAATAATCACTTTAGCCTACCCTGAATTATGGGGTTTATAAAAATGACCCTTATGCTGTACTTTGGACCAAAAGTGCCCCAGGCTTTTTAGTTTCTTTTTTCTTAGTTATTTTTATTACGGTCTCTGACCAGCACAAAAAAGGTCCACACAAACCACCGTGAACATCTTAAAAGCTTAGCTCCTAAAATCATAAAACCACGCATTCCAGACATTTCAGCTAATATACCTTTTAAAATTCCCATTTACACATTCAAAACTTGAAAATAGCACATCTACTTCAACCAGTATGGAATACAATAAAATTATGGCCAACATTATCATCCAGTTAATATAAATGTATTAACAATGTATATTCAGTAGTTGTATTTTACATACAGTATAAAAATGAATATAAATGTATTTTCAGTATTTGTAACCTTTACCATCACAGGAAATTTCCATTTCTTTGTGCAGTTCATGCTGTTCAGGATTGTTGTCACCTCTCTCATTTAGATGGCAGAAGGCCACTATCACCTTGTAACAACCTGATTTCCAAGCCATATGTTTTTCAAGTTCCAGATGGGCTCTTGAGAGTTAGTTCGCCACTTTAATTTCAGTAGCTCTCATTTGAACAGACCTGCAGTTGTAATTCTTGGAGTTTATCATGAATCCCAACTTCATCAAGGAGCACATGTTTCACAAAAACATGTTTAAAAAAAATAATAACAACATATACAACTCTAATGGATAGTTTGTAACAATGTAGAATGGTAGAAAATTTAGGAGAGCACATCTTCATGTTAGCAGCAAATTATTTAAACTGTGTAACTAAAAATGTGATACGTTTCAGTTTTACCCTTGCTTGTTTAAATGGTGGTTTTTACAGGTTTACTCTGAATAACAGCGCAATCCTGTGTAAGGATCCAGCTGGTGACCCAGGGCTGCCTGCCGGATCCTGTGCCCAGGCTGCCCGTTGACCGGCGGGCCGGAGGTCTACTCAGAGAAGGGGACACTCGTCCCCTTCCCCGGGTGTAAACTGGGGCTGGCCCTATTGGCCTCCTCGGATTTCCGCCAGCTAAATAGCTGGTGGAAGTAGAGGAGGCCGTGTAACGGCGTAGCCGGTCCAGTAGGGACGGGGATATGGGAGGAGTCATCCCCCGCCCCCTCCTGAGCCGGCTAGGCCAATGGCCCCCTCCCTCGCCCGCCGAACCGCCCCCACGCCCACCGGATACTGACCTACCTCCTCTGGCGTCTGCCCGGGCATTCCGATGACGGAGCGAGGGAGGCTGGCCTCTCTGCTGGCCTCCCTTGCTCCTGAGTAGTCGCAAACGTGCTTTCCGGCACGTTTGTGACTGCTTCCAGCACCGGAGCACTTGTTCCACCGCCAGACACATCATCAGGATTGCGCCCTAAGTCTTATTAGAACTAGGACCAGAACATTAAGAAGCTAATAACACTGCAACCATGATCTGACTAGCTCCTTTCCAACCCTTTTAAGGTCAGTAAATAGGAGAAGAAGATGTGTTGCCTAATGTAACAGTTGATCAAAGTTCAATAGGACACAAGCTGAATGAGCTGCAGCCATTTGAAACAGAAGAAGCCACTGTGGAACTGGAATAACGTCTCTTACACAGGCTGACCGATTTCTCTTGGTGTTCAGAGTCTTGGTTTTTGTCTAGCACCATTTGAAATCGGTTATGATGTAGGGGGAAAAGCAACTACAATGAAAGTGCCGTACCTGATTTTTTAAAGGTACTTCGCCAAAAAATAATTCTGTATGAAGACAGTCATATGAATAGTATTGGGGGTGGGAGGAATGGGGACGGACGGATGGACAATTGCTTTCTATTGCATTAGCTATCTGTACGTTCTGCAGCAGTAAGATACATAAGAGTTCATTGTCTAAAAATCTTTAGAGTTATATGTTACATTTGATGTTGGTAGTATTTTTGTTCAATAAACCTGTTAACTGAAGTTTGTCTGTAGACTTCAATTAGCTAATGCAGCCTTAAAGTGCCATTTTTTTAAAAAAAATAGTTTTGTTTTCCAAATATAGATCAAACATAAATCATATCCCAATAATTTTAGGTCATCAGAAATCTTTCAAATTCTTGGGAATCAGTAGAAATGATAAAGGCTAATCCTGTGTCTTTTTTACTAGTCCACTTGATCAGAAAAAGAACAGGCCTTACTTGCTCGTATGCCTCGAATAGCAACTTGATCATCAGGCAATGGAGACATGGAGAGCAGCATTAGCTCCTGCTAATGTCGGCAGATCAGCCTGTTGCTAAAGGCAGAGGAGCAGGGGCTAGTAAAAAGTTGGAAATCCTAAACCTAATGCATCAAGTGCCCCAAGAGGGTAAAATCTCATACACTTTATGATCTTGAATGAAGTTTTGCAGAAAAAAACTATTAGGGGATGAGAAACAAAGGTGTATTCATTTTTCCCCAGTCTGTCTTACCATAAAAGGAAATTGCACAAAAACAGCTTTTAAAAATATTCCTGAGAATTCAGATTTACTTCTTTTTAACTATAAGGGCAATGGACGATACAGAGGTTCATCGCAGCACTCCCTGGCTCTGGTTGGTGCATCATGTTTTTGAAGAGCAAAGTGGTGCTTTTAGCTTGCTTTTAGCTGGAAGTAACTCAAATATCTTCTTACACAACGTGTTTCTTTCTAGGTACCAGAGATGCAGGTTTTACACACAGGTTCGTTCCAAGATAGAGGTGGGTGGTGGGTGGGAGGGAAGGAGCAAAAACGTTGACAAAATAATTTTGTAATGTTTTAATATATTAATGCTGAAATCTGCATCAGTGTTTACCTGATAGGCTGTGTGATCTAAATCTAACACTAGATGGCAGTGCTGTTTTACTTACATAAAAAGCTGTGCTTTGTGAGAAGGTTTGCAAATAATTCAGTCAAAACTGGAGTTTTTTAACTTGCTGCTTCAGTTCACAGCAAGACGGTCTACTTCCATTTATTTCTGATAAATGGCAGGTTTCTGTTTTCCTGAGATATTTAAAAAAAACCTTGCAGCTTACAAAATCACATTTGAGAAAGCTCTTAAGAAGGAACTCTTGCTTTGTAGACTTGCCCTTCAATCCTGCTAGGAACATTTTGGGTCTGTGTGTCTGTTTCCATAGCTAAATAAGGAACTATGCACCCAAATACACAGGTGTCTTGTCAAATATTTTTGCCCCGCACGGTGGTTGACAGGACAGTGCAGTTTCAGTCTAGGCAAAATGGCGTGCTGGGAAAGAATTAATCCCTGTCCCCTGGGGCTAAAGTCCTAATCTAACCCTTTACATTAATTTAAAGCATACATTACATCTAGTTAGGTCCTTCTATACTTTCCTGACAAACGTGTCTGTCAGTGCTATAAGGGGCTTCATTCAGAATCTCTTCACAGCACCAACCTGATAGAAGGGAAGGGTTAATTTTTGCATAACTGCTATATTCCACCCTTTCTCTATACATGATCTTCCCCCCCCCAGTTACATGCCAAACGTAATTTCAACATGAGTTGATTATGAACATTTTATACGCAAAGAAATCTAACACTCCCACCCTCCATTAAATAGGAATTCACAGTTCCACCATTTCCCAGAACAGTGAAATTTTGGGTGGCTTATTAGGCAGAACTTTCAAGGACTGGATTGAGAGGTTTCTTTCTACTCTGGCCCTGGAAAACTTCAGAGGGGATATGGGAAAAGTAAGATACACTGCTGGTAGCTCCCCCTTCACTCAGCACCCCTTGGGAAAGCTGGTTTGGGAGCTCCCCAGTCTGCCCCTTGTAGACTTCAAAGGGGATCTGAGAAGCACACAGGAAGCTGCTGCAAGTTTGCCCCTGTCGTTCTGCGTCCTTTTCAAGGGCTGGTTCAGCTTCCACTCTGTTCTCTTGCTGCCTGTATGAGGCCAGTGACGAAATGGAGCTGAGGCAGGGGGAGAGACTGCCATGAGACAAATGGCAGATGGGCAACAGGTTACACCTCAGCAGGTGCAATAGGACCTACAAGTACAGAAAGGATTTAAGTGTCATTGTAATACCAGCCACACACTGGCTGCAGTTGAAGACACTCAACCACGGAAGAGCAAGTGATGTAATGTTTAAAGATTATTACTACTGTATATGCTTTATTCAACATTTGGTAATATTGAGAAGGAAAAATCATGGGGTAGGGGAGAGGGAGTGGACACAGAAATCTGATTACTTCAGTACATGAAATACATGTAGTGAATCCTGTCACAGCAACTTATAAAAAAGCTGTTGTGACGTGTACTAGTTCACTGGAAATCAGTACAATGGGTGGCAGGAGAGAGAGGTTTTCTGCTGAGCACACAGAAGATCAATTACTGGCATGGTATGATAAAGTTGTTTTTGAACTGAAAAGATTCAGAAGTTACTGTTGTTGATAGCTCTTTCAAAGAAAAAAAATTACACTGCCCATGCCATGTGTCTTCTCACTGAATTCTGAACAGAATGACTTGAGAACTTGGAGCGTTTTCCAACCTGCCCCTTCCCCTTCTTTATTAAGAATAAATACATTCTGCTCACATCTTACGTGCACATTACTTGCGCAAATTTGAGTACATGCGCTCAACAAACAAAAAACAAAAACAAGGTTAAATAATGGACGATTCTGTCCACCATTCCACTCAATGAATCTGTGCCCTGGAGTGAGCATGAGATGGGAGAATGAATTTGCTGTTCCCTCAGTTGGTCTCAAATCCCATGTGCCTCTTGTAGATTTTAAAGAGATAGTATGTATTTTTCAGATTTAAAGGATTTTGAAGGTAATTTCGAGTATATATGGTTTTAGTCTTCAGAACCTAACCCTTGCATAAGATGCAGGCTGACTCTACTACGTTTGCACAGAACATGCTTCTCACCCACCCAGAACTTGCATTCCTTGTTCATTTCTGTGTGGCTGATGTAGGACACAATTGCTGTATCTGGGATGTTGTACAAGCTCGGGTCATTTTCTTGCACTGCTCCCCTTCATTGTAATGGGGCTTGCATATGACAAATGTACTCTTAATTTGTAATTTAAGTACTTATATTTGTACTTATAGTACAAATTCTATTTTTACAATTTTGTATTTTTTAAAAAAATACTTCTGTTTTTTTTTTTTAAATGAAGAAAGTAATGGTACCATTTAAAAGTAATTTTCATTGTTGGTGAAGCCCCTTCAGTGCTATTCCAAGATAGGCTTTCAAGAGTTTAGATAATGGATTACTTCTATTGCTTTCATCTGTTTTGTATGAACTAAACAGTGGAAAATGAAGGCATACTTAATTCCCTAGTAACTGCAAGTTAAAAACAAGTGTATGGGTAATTTTTATTTTTTCTAATGGGAAAATAGCTGGTCTGCATGATTAAGATATGCTGAATACACTGAACACAAGGAAACAAAGTACTGCCTTTTAATTATTATTTTTTTAGAAACAATTCCAGCAAAGTCTCTACTTTGTCACATACAAAATATCATACACCTTTATTCTCCAGTTACTGAAAATGATCAGGAACAGACAGGTATGAACTACTGGCAAACTAGGGCATTTGTGCATCCTCAAAATGTTACCCGACCATCATCATCTATAGTAGCGTACCACTGTAATACCACGGGAACTGTGGAGGGGAAAATGTTTTTCATTACAGGTCTGGAATAATAGTTTATTCATTGAAAACACTGATATACCACCTCTTAAGGTTATAGTTTATATAAATAAACAAGTGCACAAGCACACATCAACACTGGTCCTGTACTCATATTTATTTAAGGCATTTGCTGCTGCCTTTGGCTTTAAAGGGACCCCCAGGATGGCTTACAATAATTAAAAATCAACACAATACAACAGAATAAAACTCAAACATGAAAACAAAACATTCTAAGCCAGGGGTTCCCAATTTTCGGAGGCCCATGTACCCCCCCATGCGGGCCTCCAGCTGCTCCGCATACCCCTGGACCTTTTGAGGCCTGCGTACCCCTCTGCATACCCTTTCCCTCCAGGTTGCGGTGCAAGCAGGAGGGTCTGCCCACCCGCGCCGCAAGCCGGAAAAAAGGCCCCAAGATGTCCCCCATAGCTTCTACCTGTTCTTCTGGGCGCCGCCATCTTGGATCTCACAAAATCTCGTGAGATCCAAGATGGTGGCGCCCAATTCTCGTGAAAATTTAGTGCCGCTATCTTGGACCTGGCAAGATTTCGTGAGATCCAAGATGGCGGTGCCCAGAAGAACAGGTAGGAGGAGCTACCAGGGACATCTCGAGGCTTTTTTCCGGCTTGCGGCACGGGTGGGCGCTTGCCCACGGTGCTACCCAGAAAAAAATCCCCTTCAGCAGCTGTCTCTAATCAGCTGCTGATCTCAGCAGCTGATAAAGGACAGCATCTCACATACCACAGGTTGGGAACGCCTGTTCTAAGCAACACAAGCAACCATTTAAACTAAAAAGAGTACGGCAAGGACTCAAAGCTTAAGGGGATATATGTCAAATCACCTAAAATGCCAGATAAAACAAAGACAACCAAGCATTGGAAGATTATCAGTGAGGTGGCTAAGTGGCCATCAAGGAACAAGGTTTTCCATAATATGGTGACCATCACAGAATGCTGGCATACTAATAGCCCAATTCTGTCTAGCTAGGCTGCAGTATGGATGTAGAGCCTGTGCCGCATCCTAGCCAGATAGGACCTAGCACCGGCACGCCTGGAGGACTCCTTGGGGTAAGGGGACATTTGTCCCCTTACCCCTTCTGCCCCAATGGGTCTACTCAAATGTCCGTCAGCTGGTGGACATTTGAGAGGGCAGTATAACGCCAAGCTGGTCAAGGAAGGGAGACAGGATCTTGGTAGAGCTGCTGCTGCCGATCTTTCCCTCTTCTTGGGCCCTGCCGACCAATCCCCCCTCCCAGAACACCCCTGTTTGATCATCCCCCAGGTCCTCCACTAGTGTGGCACTAGCCTTCCCCGGCGGGCACTCCTCGGAATCTGGGGGCGGCGGCGCCAGCCTCTTTGCCAGCGGTACTTACTCCCAGGGTGCCACAAACATGCTTTCCAGCATGTTTCTGACACCCTAGACCAGCAGAGCAGCCGCTCCACTGGTCTCTCATGTAGACAGGATTGTGTCGTAAGACATATAACCAGACATAAATACAGGTGGGCCCCCATATCCACGGATTCGCTATCCACGGTTTCAGTTATCCACGGATTGTGGGGACCCCCCCAGGCTTTTACTTTTTTCCCAGTAAGCTTCATTTCTTCCTTAAACAAACAGGAGAAGCAGCCTCTGGCTGCTTATTGCAGGCAAGTAGAACGAGACTAAGTCCTAGAGAGGCTCTGCAAGGTTAACAGAAACCTTACAGAGCCTCTCTAGGACTTAGTCTCATTCTACTTGCCTGCAATGGAGGCTGCTTCTCTTTGTTTTAAGGAAGAAACAAAGCTTGCTGAAAGAAAAATAAGAGCTGGGGGGGCACGCATGCCTGCCTGCAGGGGAGATAGGGTGGGGGGCCCTCAGGAAACCATGGAGGGGGTGTTCGCTCTTATCCATGGTTTCAAGTATCCACGGAGGGGCCTGGAACATATCCCCAGCGGATACGGGGGTCCACCTGTATGAGCTGATGTAGTGGTGGAACAATCCACCATTTTCTAGAACCATAATGCGCTAATTAAAATGAATTGTATCCTAAGATGATTCTCCCATTTGCAGAAGGAGGTAGAGGAGGTTTTAGCTCATCACTCCTTCCCACATCATCCCCTGTGCCTTTCAATCCTCAGCAGCAGATTTTGCAGGAACTGCAGGAGGAAGAGGGTATTGGTGACAACTGCCCTCCCTGTACACATGAAAATTCTTCCACAAATGGCAAAATGAAGATACAACCCCGTTTGTTTAGATGTAACCAATCTCTATTATCTTGAGTAAGTGCACTCAGGAAAATGTTTTCTAGAGATTTGTAAATATTGATTAAGCTTATTTACTTTGCTAATATTGTACTGTGGTAGAAAAGGCACTGGTATTATTAACAACTCTTTCCTTAAAATGCTTCTTTCTATTTCCTTGAACAGCAGAAAGAAAAAGCCATAACTTCTCATATACAGGTGTGATTTACAAAAAGGTTTGTGCCAGTTGCCAAAACAAGAGAATACATGCAAAAGCAAAACATCAGCAGCGCAATCCTATGCATGTCTTCTCAGAAACAAGTCCCATTGTGGTCAATGAGGCTTACTCCCAGTAAGTGTGTATCGGACTGCAGTCCAAGATTAGAAGGTGAAACCTTACCTTTCTGATGGTTGGAAATTCTTATAAGCTACCAAGAATATCAGCACTACTGTAGTTAATGCAATTACTTAAAAAAAAGGAAAAGAAGCATTATTCCTGTGACTGAAAATAATGGTTAAAAACACACCAATTAAGAAGCATCACTGCTTTGCAGTGCAATCCTGGGGACCTCAAAAACAGCGGAGCGAACGCTTCACCGTTCTTAGTCGTCACAAACATGCCATAAAGCACATTTGCAACGACTCGCAAGTAAGGGAGGCTGGCACAAGGCCAGCCTCCATTGCCGGACCAGTCAAAAGGATCACCAGAGGAAGGTAAACTCTCCCACCGGTGGCCACGTGGGTGGTCCGGCGGGCAAGGGAGGGGGCCATTGGACTAGCCGGCCCGGGGGGGATGGCTCCCACCATATCCCCGTCCCCGCCGGGCCGACTAGGCCATTACATGGCCTCCTCCGTCTTCCGCCAGCTGTTTAACTGGCGGAAATCTGAGAAGGCCTATCGGGCCGGCCCTGGTTCACACCTGGGGAAGGGGACGAACATCCCCTTCCCCGAGTAGACCTCCGGCCCACCATACGAAGGACAGCCTCGGGCTCAGGATGGATCCTTACACAGGATAGCACTGTCAGAAACAGTATTCAAAATATTACTAGAAGCTTAGCCTCTATTCTCTCTATTTACATACATAGATTTTTTAAGATGCAGTTTATTTATATGCTGCTGTTCCACAAGGCACAAAGGATCCCATAACTAATCAAATAGAACAAGAAAAAAGCAACAAGACAATAACACACAGCCCAAAAAAAAGGCCAAGAAAACCATACCCATCAGCATTAATATATAAAAATCATTAACGGGAAATATAATACAGTACAACATTTCAAGAATAGTAATATTTCATCTCAATAACATCACAACATTATCAACTAACAATAAGAATAATTTTGGCCATGTAACGGCCTAGTCAGCCCGGCGGGGACGGGGATATGGCGGGAGCAATTCTAAAAATACAAAATGTAATGCAATAAAAACCTGTTGTCAAATAACAGGCATAAAACAAGAAACTAATACCACAGCAATGCTGAAAAAAAAGGTTTGTCTAGGGCAGGGGTTCTCAACCAGCGATACTCTGGCTGACTGCTGGTGATACTCAGACCACCGGCACACTGCTCCGACGTGGTGCTTTCGACAGCATATTTTTGCTCCCGAGAGGCTCCCAAGAACACTGAGAAGAGCCCTTCCACCCACCCTACCTGCGTTTTCTGGCCTCTGAAAACCCAGAAGTAACTGGTGATGATGTCATCACCAGTCACTTCCGGTAGTACGCATCAGGAGAGTGGCGCCAGAGGTGGTACTCGGCCGGGAAGAGGTTGAGAACCCCTGGTCTAGGGGATCTTTCAAGGGTTAAAACTAATCCTAAATATATTTACCTGGGAATAAGCCCATTGAACTCAATGGGACTTGCTTCTGAGTAGACATGCCTATGATTGCACTGTAAGACAACTGCAGTCCAATTCTGCTTAAGATCTGCCGCAGCGTGCAAAGCAGGATCAAGGCTGTGCAGCAGGGGGGGGGGATGCTCGTCCTTTTCCCCTGGTGTCAGCCCCAGTGGCCCCAATATGTTTCCTCAGATGCGTGCCAGCTATTTGCTGGTGCACATCAGGGGAGGCTGTGTAAGGACAGCCAGGCCTGGGAAGGAGGTTAGGATATTGGTGGAGCACGTTGCCGATATCCCCGGCTCCCTCCTGGGACTGGCTGACCAATCGCCCCCTCCCCATGCCCTCATGCCACCCAGCGCAGGACTTACCTTACCAGCACATGGACCAGGCACAGCAGCGGGGTGAGCGGCATTAGCGCCAGTATCGCTTACTCTTTTTATCGCTTACAAAAGTGCTTTATGGCACTTTTGCGACACCCTAGGCCAGGAGAGCGCTCACTCTGTCGGCCCTACATTGCACAGGATTGTGCTGTCAGACTGGTGGGCAGTTCTATTGCAACAAACAGTCCTGTCCTAGTTCTCATCTTTCCTCCTTCTACAGGAGAGTACACCTCTCTTAATGCGACGAGACAGGATCCCAGCACAGAGACAGGATCCCAGCACAATCAAGGACCCTCACCACAACTCCAAAGCTGCAACACTCCCCAGCCCAGTCTAAGGCAAGTAGGTCTTTTATGGAACAGCTGGAGCCCTTCAGTAATGATCTGTCAGTAACTTTACCTTCTGTTTATCATATTAGGATCTATTTGTCTGAAGGTAAAGGTAAAGGTGACCCCTGACAATTAAGTCCAGTTGTGTCCGACTCTAGGGTGTGGTGCTCATCCCCATTTCAAAGCCGAAGAGCCAGCGTTGTCCGAAGACGCCTCCGTGGTCATGTGGCCGGCATGACTCTCCTTGCCGCAGCGCGTAGCACGGAGCGCTGTTTACCTTCCCGCAAGCGGTACCTATTTATCTACTCGCATTAACATGCTTTGGAAATGCTAGGTTGGCAGGAGCTGGCCAAGCAATGAGAGCTCACCCCGTCGCGGATTCGAACTGCTGACCTTTCAATCTACAGCTCATGGTTCAGCGGTTTAACCCACTGCGCCACCCGCTGGCCTTATTTGTCTGAGGTAGTTCTCATATAATCTAAATACTGTAGACTATTTAATTGTCACTTTATAGTTTCAGAAATTTGAGGATCAGATAAGCACATTGAAGGGTAGTCTTCCCTTCAGTGCTATACCATGCTATACCATACAGCTGTTCCAAAAAGGCACGTGCTGTATGCTATGGTGGAGAGGAGCAACCTGAAGGCAAACAGGAGGTAAGTGAAAAAAACATGTTTACTTACCTCTGCGTAATCCCCCAGGCTGCCCATGGCTCTCCTTGGACATATACCACCCAGTTTGGTGGCCTATGTCTGAGGAGGGAAAAGGAATGGAGAGGCTTCCAAGAGAAGGGATAAGATCCGGTGTGCGCGACTGCCGCCGGATCCACCCCCATCCCTTTCCTGCACACCCTCCCTCCCCATCCCCACCCAAGGACCGTCCCCGCTGCTGACTTACCAGCACTGGGGGATCTGGGAAGGCTGCTGCTGTGCAGCTGGCACTGCTCACAATTTCTGGCAGTGGCCCAATTGCGTGCTAGAACTATAGCGCACAATACTCATGCTAACTGGGCAAAGAGGCACCTTTCAAAGTGGTGTCCTCTTATATTTAGCAGGGGGAGAACAACTGTCCCTCTTTTTCAGTGGCTGTTGCTGGTGTCTCTTCCGTATTTATTTTAGATTGTGAGCCCTTTGGGGATAGGGAACCATTTATTGATTTATGTTACTGTACTATGTAAACTGCTTTGTGAACTAATCCTGTTCAAAAGCAGTATAATATTATTAGTAGTAATAGTAATTAGTAATATTAATATTAATAATAAAGCAGTATAATATTATAATCATAATAATAATAATCTGTTGCATTTTGCAGTACCATACATTGGGCTGTGCTGCCTAAGTGTGAGTCTGGCAGCGCAGCCCGATGATAGAACTGAGCTGTCACTCTAAACAGTTAAATAACAAAGCAGGGTTTGAGCACCATTGCTTAGGAGGTGTAGGCTTTAAGAAAACGTCGTAAGTGCACAGCATGCTAATAAATGTCCCAAAAACAGAGTAGCACTCTGATCATTCTTGCATTCGTTTTTCCCTGATGGGCTTTATTCCTGATAAAGTCCTCCCTCTGCTTTTTTGGCATGCTATGCAAGTAAATTCTGACATTCAGTTTTTTGTAGTCCTATGTATTTTTGCATTCACAAAAACATGTGAAAGGGAACAAAACTAGTTTCAGCCTGTGCATGGAAATATACCAAAGATACCAGGTTTCTCTCATCCTGTTTTATGAAACTACTTACCAGCCACAAATATGCTGATGAAAATACCTAGAAGTAAAAAGATACTGATAAGCAAGTTCCTCACAAAGGAGAACATGGGTGTTCATGATACAAACCTGTTCAAAATCACACATATATTCTCCCTCAGAGAAAGAGATTGTGTTGAGAGTCCTGAGGTCTGTACTGAAAATATATCACGAGTTGTGCTCAGTTTAGATAATGGATTGCATTTAAATGTAATTAATATACAGAGTTCATATATCATTTTCATGGGCAAAAGTGGGTTCCAAATGACATCTTACCCTCGAATTGTCAGGGCTGGCCGTTCAGCAAGGCTTCCAGAGCATTACTATTACTACAGCATTACTATAAAGCCAGAGGGAACTTTACCAGTTCCTCAGATCACTTGATTAGGCTGAGCTTGGAAGCTGCAGGACAGCCTCCAACCACTTGCAGCAGTGATGCCATAGAGACTGAGTTGGCAGATCCCCCTGTTTGCAAGTTGTCCTTGTGACACAGGGAATAAGATGCTGGTGTCCTGCAGTCAGACCCCCTAGCTTCTCTCAGCCTCATAGGGCTGTTGGGAGGATACAAAGAAGGAAGTGTGTGTGCTCCTTGGATGAAGGGAGAAATGAACATGTAAAAATACTTACTCAAAGAACAAGATGGGATTTTAGGCCACCACTGATTCCCACCGCTGTATTGGAGCACAGGTTTTCCGTTCAATATGTAGCCAGGCATACATTCAACAGTCACACGATCCCCAGGCCGATACCTTAGCTTCTTCCCTTCTACTATTATTGCATGTGGGATAATCAGCACACCATAGTCTGTATCATTCACTGGACCTGAAGCTGTAACTGAAGCTGGACCTGGACCTGGACCTGACGCTGGACCTGAAGCTGTAACTGTAACTGAAGCTGTAACTGAAGCTGTAACTGTAACTGAAGCTGTAACTGTAACTGAACCTGTAAAATACAAACCATTTTAAAATTATATAGCAGAAAGAAGAAAAGAAAAAGCAGCCCTAAATGGCCACATGTATGTATGACTTCTCATGTGCGATAGCCAGTTCCAGGCCAAGTCCTTGCAACCTCCCTTTTTAAAAGGGCTGCACTCACTTACATGAAAAGCGAGGTTCTGTAGTTTCTCCCCTGCTGGAAATATGAGCGTCGTGGGGTCCTAGCCCCAGTATTCTCCTGAGCCAGTTGCAGGGCTTTTATACCTTGTAGCTCAGTACACACAGCGGCATCACTCGCTGTCTGGGGCCGGGCATCGGGTGTAGGTCACTCTGGCGTCACCCCACTGAGTGTGTAGGCACAGAAGTAATTGGCGGTGACGTGACCGCCAATTTTCAGTTCACACAGACCCTGCTGAAGCACCAATGGTGTCCAATTGGCCTTGTGCAAGCGTGCAAAGCCGATCGGGCACCTTCAGTGGGTTTGCGTTTTGAAAACACAAACCGCGCTGAAAGTGCCCGATCAGCCTCGCATGCCTGCATGAGCCTTCCTCTGCTTGCACAGGAAGGCAAGGCCAATTGGGCACTATTGGCGCTTCAGTGTTTGAAAACACAGGCTGATCGGGCGCATTGGTGTTTGAAAACTGGCCCCGCTGAAGCACTGAAGGTGCCCAATCAGCCTCGTGCGCCTACGTGAGCCTTCCTCTGCTCGCGTAGGCATGCAAGTCTGCTCGGACACCATTGGGCCTTCGGCAGGGCCTGTGTTTGAAAACACAGGCTTCCGTCAAAGCGCCGATGGTGCCTGATCAGTCTCACGCACCTGCACAAGTGAGAAAGGAAGCCTACTTTTTGGTGGTGGTGCGTCATTGCCTCCCAGCATGTCACCCGGGAACAAATTTAGAATTTAAAAATCACTGTTAGACATGCGTTATGGAGGATTTGAATTGATATAAAACCAGGTTTTATAAGAAAATACCATTTGGGTTGCACCATATGAAGCGCATTTTGGCAGGAGTACCTTGCCGAAAGAGAAAGGACTATTATACATTTTTATTCATTTTTTTACAAGGAAGTCAAGAGAAAAATTAATGGAAGAAAAATTTAATTGTCAATGGTTTGTAGATTCACAGAATGGCAGGTTACATTTTTCAACCTCCATAAAGCACACATAGGATTGGACCTTTAGACTAGGGATTGTCTAGCCACAATTGTAAGACTTATCCTTTTGGAGGGCACGTTTGACATAATTTCAGCTGGCTTACAAATTTCTCCCGCGCTACATGAGTGGACTAAAAACCATCCCAGCTCCATCTGCTAGGTATTACTGGTACTAGTTATTGCATCCTTTTGGTGAAACTCTTTCTTTATGCTTTCCTGCCAAGGACATATCTTCTTTAATCACATTTATTTTCCCATTTTGTTTAATCCTTTTTGTTTAGGCTTTTAATAAACTAGTTATATTTTGATTGACCTTTGGTCTGCCTGGTTCATGTTCACGGGTATTTCTTCACTCTGCAGATGCTACTGTAGAATTGATTTTTAATAAGAACCCCTGGGGTTCAGTGTTCTCCTCTGGGAGGGTTTTTTCCCCAGACAGCCCTCCTCTGCCTGGTCTCTATAGCCTGAGATGGTGGCAGCGGGTACAATCTCATTCAGCTGCTTGTCTAATAAAGAGAAATGGGGAAGCAGGAAGGGGTGTAGGCACACTAACCACTAGGCTCTACTCCCCTGGATCAGCCTGCCTTCTCCTGGGAGTCCCTTTCCCATTAGTCCATCTAATGACAAAATAGCTCTCTGATCAGATCTCTTACTCTTCAAAGTGATTGGATCAACAACCAATCTAAGATTTTCAGTACCTTGTCTATTTCTATAAATCCTATCTGATCAACATGTACCAAGGCTTTAATGTTAAGTCTATTAGCATGTATAGGCTTACCATTCGTCCCGGTTTCGCCAGGACAGTCCCGGGAATCGGCCTCGATTCCCGGTCCGGTCCCGGGGGACGAATGGGCGCCGCCATCTTTTTTAAAAATTTTAAACATACCGGACAGCATCTTGGATAACGAAATCTCGCGTGATCCAAGATGTCGGCACCCAAATCTCGTGAGGGCATGATGCCCTCATGAGATTTGGGCGCTGACATCTTGGATCATGCGAGATTTCGTTATCCAAGATGCTGCCCGGTATGTTTAAAATTTTAAAAAAAGATGACGACACCCGCTCGCCGCGCCGCCATCTTTTTTTAAAATTTTAAACATACCGGGCAGCATCTTGGATAACGAAATCTCGCGTGATCCAAGATGTCGGCACCCAAATCTCGTGAGGGCATGATGCCCTCATGAGATTTGGGCGCTGACATCTTGGATCACGCGAGATTTCGTGATCCAAGATGCTGCCCGGTAAGTTTAAAATAATAATAAAAAAGATGGCGGCGCGGCGAGCGGGTGTCGTCCGCCCGCTCTCTCACCAGCACAAATGCGGTGCCGCTGGGAGACCGGGCCAGCCTGCTTGCCCGGGCGGCGCGAGCCTCCAGCAGGCTTGCACAACGTGGGCAAGTAGGCTGTACTTCTCCCGGTGCCGCTGCGAGACCAGCCTGGTCTCACAGCGGCACCGGGAGAAGCACAGCCTGCTTGCCCGTATTGCGCGAGCCTGCCGGAGGCTCGCGCTGCCCGGGCAAGCAGGCTGTGCTTCTCCCGGTCTCCCAGCGGCTCCATGCGCTGCCGCTGGGAAACCGGGCCAGCCTGCCTGCTTGCCCGGGCGGCGCGAGCCTCCGGCAGGCTCGCACAACGCGGGCAAGCAGGCTGTGCTTCTCCCGGTGCCGCTGCGAGACCAGCCTCGTCTCGCAGCGGCACCGGGAGAAGCACAGCCTGCTTGCCTGTGTTGCGCAAGCCTGCCGGAGGCTCGCGCTGCCCGGGCAAGCAGGCTGTGCTTCTCCCGGTGCCTGCTTGCCGCGGCCCCAGCAGCAGCAGCAGCAGCAGCAGCGACCAGGTAAGCATATTTTTTAAATATATATATTTTAATATAATTATTAATTATTTATTTAAAAATTTCACCCGCGCTTCGCGCCCCCTTTACTTAATTAATTATTTAATTGGAAATTGCAGGCGCGCTTCGCGCAGCAGAAGGGCGCTTAGCGCCCCCTTTCTTCTATAATTAATTCATTGAAATAATTTTTTATTTGGATTTCTAGTTTGTGTTTGCATTTATGGTTTTTTCTTTATTGCTTGTAGTTTGTGGTTGATTTATCTTTGTTGCTAGTAGTTTGGTGTTCGTTTTTCTTTATTGCTTGTACTTTGTGGTGCGTTTCTCTTTGTTGCTTGTACTTTGTGGTGTGTTTTTCGTTGTGGATTGTAGTTTGGGGTTGGTTTTGGTTGTTTGGGGTTGGTTTTGCGTTGTGCTTTAGGATTGGTTTTGGTTGTTTGTGCTTGGTTTTGCGTTGCTTTTACATTAATTAATTATTTACCTTGCGGGGGGGGGTTATGGGGGGTGTCCCGGTTTGAAGTTTGAAAAATATGGTAAGCCTAAGCATGTACAGTAGTCAATATCATCAATATTCATTAAAGAATTAGGTCTATAATTTGCACATTTAGTATGGTTTAAGAATCAGTGTTATACAGAGCATGCAATACTTATTTTTATTTTATTTTAGAAACCACTGAAGGGAATATTGGTGAAATTTCAATTCAAAAAGCAAAACACCAAACAAAAAATTGCAAGATATTAGAAGAAAACCAGACTCACTCCTGAGAAACATTAGTGAGAGAGATCAACACTCTGTAAGGCTTGCACCCCAGTTCTAAACAAATTGACAGGAATGTAATTCATTTTGATCTCATTGGTAGAACTTACTTCCAAGTAAATGCTGAGAATCACAACCACAGATAAATAATCAATCTTACAATTAAAACCAGGTTAGAAAAGGTATTTTTTCTAACTACAGTTATTCTTAGAAAAAGAAATGAGAGAGAGAGAGATTGACACATACCAGGGGGAGAATGACAGTAATCTCCCTGGATCCTCCACGAGCCTTGCACACAGTCAGCATTATTTGTCCCACCAGGCTTTTCTTTAAAACCAGGTTTGCATCGGTATCTAACACTAGTACCGGGAGGAACAACATTTGGAAGGTTCTGAGGCTCCAACTCAGAATACAGAAACGTTGGCAAGTTAGCCTTAGCACAGCCACCTGGGAAGTTTTAAAAGTGGACGTTACTGAGAGTCTTTCATGAAAATGGCAGAAGTAAACAATTTTGGTTTTATTTATTGCACCATATCTGTGGTGGTGGTCAAAAGTTAACCCTGAGGCAAAAAATTACTACACATTCCTTGAAGTGTCTGTATTAGAAGAGCTGGTTTTTATTTGATATTCAAGGCAACTAGCATAACCTTGCAAGGCTCACTGTGCAATCCCCAAGGAAATGAGCAGATATACAATATCCTTGCAAAGTTTTCATTAATTTCAATAGGGTTTGTGTACAAGACATTCCTATTGGGCTGTATCTTTAGATTGTTTTTGTAAATAAGACTGAAGTCCTGTAAATGAATAACATCTCTGATCTCCTAACCATGAAGGAATACTGGGACTTGTGTAGCAGCCAAGGCTTGCTCCCAGAAGCCCCTGCAATGATACTCAACTGGCTGTTGGGATGAGCACGGGAAGAGAAAATGCCTGCTCATCCAGCCACTTTGTCCTCCTCCCACCCAACAACCAACTGGGCTTGCTCCCACAGCCCTTCGCCTTATTGTAGGAGACTGAGGAGCAGGCCAAAATATATCTGACAGGTACCAGAGATTAGATAGATATGGGCCGGCCCTGATTAGTACTGGGCCCAAAGTATGTGAAGTTTCACAGCTCTACTGATTATGCTTAGTGCTACACATTCTTTTTGAGAATCCATGTTCTTAAACTCACATTTGTCAAGGTCAGGGGTCATCAACCTTTTTATTTAAAGGGGCTGGATGTTTGGTGGAAATGTCATCACGTCACTGCCAAACATCCGGGTTGCTGAGCACCTGGAAGTGACTGCGCAAAGCTTCACCTCCGCTCAGGCCGAATGACTTCAACTGGCAGGCTGGATCTGACCATAGGTTGCCACCCCCTGGTCTAGGTAATACAAAAGCAGAGACTAGAAAGAATGCATCTCATTCTTAACCATTCTCCCAGGCAAAGGTCCTTCAAAGTCATTCCCCCTCCCCAGTAGGGACTACTGCCAAACTTGGGTAGCCCAGCTGAGGTGTAAATGGATTAAAATGGCTGGGCTGTGTGGTTCAGTGGCCTTTGTAGAGAGACTCAATGGAGGGGGGGGAGCTAAGCATCCTCTTTCTGCTCACTGACTCTCCTGCAATTCTCCCCATTTACTTCAGGGCAGAAGGGAAACATGAGTATAAAAAGCTGACATTCTGCTCTTAATAAAGTTACATCTGGGACTTGTCCTTCTACAGAAAGCATTTAAAACATGAAGTGCTCTTACATTCACAAACTCTTGACCACTCAACTTTTTTTCCCTACAAGGCACATTAGTAGGATTCATACCAGTAATTTGCACTCATACTGGAATTGCACTCATACTGGAATACTGTCCCAATTAGAAAGAGCCTCACAATCTAAAACAAAAAAATGCATAGGGAAGAGCAGCAAACAGCCACTGGAAAGAACGCTGCGTGGGGAGGGAATAGGACAATTGCTCTCCCCCAGGTAAACAGAAGCCAGACCTCACTTTATAAAGTGCCCCTTTGCCCAGTTAGCAGGAGCAGCTTATGGCGCAATCCTGTGTAGAAACTGCGCCAGGGGAGAGCGCGCTCCCCCAGTGCAGGGTGTTACACAAGCACAACACCTGGCAATCAAGCAGCACTGGCGCTGCAGCCTGCGCTGCTCGCAGCACCGTCTCCCTGGCCCTGCGGGGTGGGGGGAGGGCGGACCAGGCGGCAAGGGAGGGCGGCCATTTGCCACCATGGAACTAGAGGGGGCGGGGATACCAGGGGCCGAGATCCCCAGTATCCAAAGCTCTCTCCAGGCCCCAGATATGCCAACACAGTCGGTGTTACTGTGCGTGAGCTCTAGAGCTCATGCACATGCGAGTAGGCCCATTGGGCCTACCGCCGCTGACACCAGGGGAAGGGGACAATCGTCCCCTTCTCCCAAGTTGTTCCCGGGCTGCCCCGGGGCAGCCTGGGAACTCGATAGGATACGGCGGCCAGTCCTTTAGGTCGGTCGCTGTATCCTACACAAGACTGGGCTGTAACAGCCCAATTTTAAACAATGATATTGAAGTAACCCTTGCAGTTTTCAGTGGTAGAACTTATTTCCATTAATTGCTGCTGAGGATCATAACCACAAAATAATCATGCTTACATTTAAAAACAGCCTAGGGATGTTTTTTTCCTAAATACTGTACAACTAACTTAATAGAATGTAAAAGAGAGAGAAAGCGACATACGTTCACACGGATCGTCATTGGGTAACCAGAAACCATTTATACAGACAATAGTAGTGACTGCACCAGGCTTTTCAAAAGAACCAAGATCACACTTGTAGATGACAGAAGTGCCATTAGGAGAAGCTGAATTATTGATGACTCCTGGTGCAGGAGCAGAATTCGGATGCACCGGCAAATTTGCAGTAGAACAGGTTGTTGTTGTTGCTGGCGGCAACACTGTAATCACTGTAATCACTGTAATAATCAAAGAGTGAGCTTGTTAAATACAAATGATGTAAGTAAATATGACAGGCCAAAGTTGAAACCAATTAATGCTATGCTGAAAATCATATGTAATCTTGTATATGTCAATAAAGGTGCTGAAATCTGAATATATAATCTCGTCTATCTTCCTATTTTCTTTGGGTCGCTGCTGAACACTACTTGGGTTGGCTAGTATCTGGCTCCCTTGTTATGTTACTTGGAATAAATCTCTTACAAAGGGTTCTACTTTAAATTTGAGTCAAGTTTCTTCTTTAAAGTTTTAAACTTTGCCTCCACAAAGGGCAGGAACGTTCCACCAGCGCTGGCTGCTGAAAAACATCCGTTAAGTGCACTCTGGCAGCACGCTGAGTAGCGTGCTGCCCGAGCGCCGGTGGGAAGGCTGGAGTCTTCCTGCATGTGTTGTCAGACCACTAGCCACCCACCATAGCAGGTAAGCCAGCGAGGGAGGCTGGAGGGGGTGAGGAAAGGCAAAATGGTAGCGGGAAGGGGGCAAAACTGGGCGGGGACGAATGGAGCAGGGAGGATGCGATAGAGGATGGCGCGCGCTGGATCCTATGCCCTCCAGTCTCCCTACGTCTTTTCTCTCCTTCGACCAAGGAGACCCATTGCGGAGCAGGAGGCTTACAGAGGGGTATGGGGATTTAAATCTCCTTTCCCCTCTGAAGCCTCCCCTCCATCCCCCTCGCTGGATACAGTGCGTGCCTTTTTGGCATGGCTGCACCAGAGTGGGGGGGGGGAGAGATAAGATTGCGCCAACAGACTAATTTCCCTGCAGGGGCTGCAGTCCCAATACTGCCCTGACTGCTAAAAGATGCTCAGTTGGCACCTGAAGAGCTCAAGCTGCCTTTGCTGCCACCAGTACCTTCCTCAACTCCAAGGTATGTTTTTCAGGATGTCTTGGGGTTTGGGAAGGAGAGACAACAGTGGTGGAAGAGGTTGTGATGCCATTCTATCCACCTCCAACAAAAGATCCTTTGGGATCATTACAGCTTTGCCATTACAATGTGTTGTTTTCCTACTTGCATGAAATTGTTTTAGGTCATCTTTCGTGAAATACTACTGAAAGTTCAATTCTAAAAGCAATGTGTTACAAAATACAAATTACAGGATGTCGTAGGAAAACCAAACTCACTTCTGAGAAACATTGGACAGAGGAAGCGAGAGAGACTGATACCCTGGAAGGATCATAATAATAAGTATAACAACAATGACTATGATTATTATTATAGCTTAAAGCCCGTTCTAAACAAACTGACACTGAAGTAACCCTTATGGCTTTCAGTAGTAAAACTTATTTCCATTAATTGCTGAAGATTGTAACCACAAAAGAATAATCATGGTTACATGGGGATGTTTTTTCCTAAACATTTAACATAACGGAGAGAGAGAGAGAGAGAGAGAGAGAGAGAGACCTTCACAGGGATCTACATCAGGTATCCAGGAACCATTCACGCAGACAATGGTGGTGTTCCCGCCAGGCTTTTCTTGAGAACCTTGATTGCATAAGTATCGAATAGGAGTGCCGTGAGGTACGTCAATTATAATGTTGGGGTATATCGGTGCAACAGCAGAATTATTAAACACTGGCAAATTTCCAGTAGAACAGTTTTGATGAATTTCTGAAAAAATCAAGGTTAGTATGATATAAGTAAATATTTTTGACTTCCTGCACTATATCTATGGTGATAGTCCAAAGTTGACCCAAATCTTGTAATGAACAGTAGTGTGAATACTGACATTTAAGGCAAGCCCCAAGGAAATGGGTATACATTCTTGCAAAGATTCCATTAATTTCAATGGAATTTGTGTACAAGAATTTGTCTTTGGGTTGTATCTTCAGACTTCTGTTTGCTAGTTTCAGTAAGACTGCATGCCTATGAATAACATCTCCCGAATAACATCTCCTGAAAAGAGCTCTGGGATATTTTCCCACTGCCACAGCTGGTGACCCATCTGAAGCGCTGGCTGACCTCTGGAAGGGTGAGGCATCCAGGTCTTTGGATCAGATTGCTCCTTAAAAGCTTTTGCCTTGTTGCTGTGTTAAGGTGTCTCGGTTTTCTGGGGATCCTTGGACAATGCAGCAGTTAGGCAGACACTTTGAGTGATAGTGGCAAAAACTTATGCTAAACCTGAGCAAAAATGTGTGAGCTCATATTAGAGATTTTCTATGGCAGTGATGGCAGCAAAGAAGGCTTTTTACTCTGCCACCATCACATTTGTGACAAGCCATTCAGCCGAGCTACTCCAGGTGGTTTGCAGCTTACTCCCACCTGACTCCCCTAGTTTCTGGACAAGGTGATTGAGCAGGTGGTAGCGTCTCAGCTTCACAGACTACTGGATGAAACTGATTATCTGGACCCTTTTCAATCCAGTTTCTGATCAGGCTTCAGGACAGAAATGGCCTTGGTTGCCTGGTGGATGATAGGTGCTGAGGACTTGACAGGGGAGTGCATTCCTATTGATCCTGCCTGACTTATCAGCAGCATTTGATACCATGGACCATGGTATCCTGCTGGGTTGGTTGGCCAGGTTGGGGCTCAGGGACACTGTTCTGCAGTGGTTCCAATCCTTCTTGACTGACAGATTCCAGAAGCTGTTACTGGGGGAGGGGGAACTTATGTGATGCTATGGCTTTTGACATATGGGGTGCCACATCTACTCTTTCCCCTGCTTATTTAACATCTACAAAAACTGCTGTGAGAGATTATTGGAATGGGGTGTCATCAGTATGCAGACAACACCCAGCTCTATCTATGTCAGCTAATCCCTATGTAGCTGTATAAATCCTGGGGCACTGCCTGGAGGCAGTCGGGCACTGGTCCTCTTGGATCGGAAACCGATGATGGACTATCATCATCATCATATTGGACTATCAACCTGCTCTGAATGTGGTTGTGTTCCCTCTGCTGGAGTCGGTTTGCAGCCTAGGTGTCCTCTTGAATTCATTGCTTCTCCTGGATCACCAGGTGGCAGTGATGGGGGAGGGGGAACCTTTGCCCAGAAGACTGGTGCATCACCTGCAGCCATATTTGAGTCAGTTGGACCTAACTATAGGGACCCATGCCTTGGTAACCTTAAGACTTTACTACTGTAATGTACTTTACATGTGGCTGCCCCTGAAGACTGTCCAGAAACTGCAGTTGGTGCAGAGTACAGCGGCCCATGTGGAGAAAGTTCTCCTGGTGAAATAGTGGAAAGTATGTTCTGATACAGTAATTAAAAAAGCGTCTAGATTTCAAAGCATTTCTTTGAAAATAAGTTTGACAAGGTTCAATAACTATCTATTGCTTAGGATCATTATGAAAGGGATTGGAAATAAAACTGCTAATATAATATTCTCATACAAATGTATGGTGAAGCCACAGCTGAAATACTGAGTTCAGTTCTTCTATTCACCACAAGGATACTGTAGAACAGGAAAAGGTGCAGAAAGGGGCACAGCAGGCTAGAGCACCTTCCTCACAAGGGCATTTTAGTTTTTAAAAAATGACAATTAAGGGGGAATATGTTGCGGCTTATGCATGGTGTAGAGAGAATGAAAACAAGGGGTTTTTTTCCTGCTTACAACACTAGGGAGCATTGAATTAAAATGGCTGGATGGGAGATTTACAGTGGATAAATGGAAGTATTTCTTGAAACAGTGCACAACTAATCCATAGAATGTGCAACCACAAGAGACAATGATGGCCACTAGAGATGGGAAACAAAATTCTAGACTAGTCTTTGATCTGATCCAGAAAGGCTCTTAATATGATTGACACAGAAAGGGTTGGTACCTGGCTAAGGTTCCCAGGAGGACAACTACATTCTCTAAATGTGTGATTGCCTTTTCAAGGGGAAAATAATCGTGGGACAAATCCGAAATGAGTAAATCCCCGTGCAAGGACCACATTATGCTGCCTCTTCGTTCCAGATTTACAGACACTTTGCCTCACCGCTTCAAAGTTAAATGGAAGAAGCAGCAGCTGTCTTGGATGGGCAAGAAGACTGAGAGCGATACTAACAGTCCCACGTTGAAGATGGGGGGAGAACAAGTCCTGAGAGCAAGGAGGAAGGACTTATAGCAACCCTGTAATATAATATTTGTGTTATTAATTTCGCACTGCACAAGGTGGGAAGAAGGCTGGGTCTGTGTGTGGCTTCACCAGCAATCCTGTAAAGCAGCCCACTGCTACTGGTTTCAGAATCATTAAATGTACATTGTGGGGCCCTAGACTACCATGCAGTCCAGCGTTACTGGCTCCAGCATTACATACAGCGGAAGGGACCTGGGTGGGCTTCTAGAGCGCCGTCCACTGAGAGGGATTCCTCATAGCAGCAGAAAGGCAGAGGCCCTGGGCGACTCTAGCGCCGCTCTTGCTCTCCCTCCGACCCCGCATCCAACTGCAACGGACGGAGAGACACAAAAGGTAGACACGACCCGCCCACCGACCGAGGCAGCTCCTGCTCGTTTGGATTGAGAAGCGAAGGGCCAATGAGCGTCAGCGGGAAGAGGCGAGCAAGCGAGTGGGAGAGGCCGAGGAAAGGGACTCCGCGCGACCTGTACCAAGTGAAATAAGGGAAGGGCGGGGCTTAGAAGACTCCGCCCCGTACCCACCCAGCGACCCATGGGGCAGCGCCATACATATCAGCATCCCCAAGAACTGTCCGACGCGCAACATGATGCCTAAAAGCGGCGGTAGCTATGAGAAGCCGGACTCAATTCTCACGCTGCCGCTGATTGGTGCTTGTGAAATTGTAAGGGCGTATCAGAGTCGCCGCAGGAAGGGAAGCACGGACGCGGATTATCGTATCCTCGACGCTTCACCTTCACGGCTTTGAGCTCGGCTCCAAGGAGTCTTCCCTGGATCCCGCTCGTGTGTCCCCCTGGCAACAACAATGGCTGCAAGAACTAGCAAGAGCGCAAGCTTCGGAGCGGAGAACGCGGCGGCAGCCACAGTAGGGCGAAATTGTGACCGGTTCCTCCGAGCGCAGCAGCCGGACCCACCCGAGCTTAGCCTGGGTGTGGCCGGCAGATACTGCGCGTCCCTTTACATACAGGCAGCAGGTGCCAGTTCGTGAAGTTCTCGTGCCCGGCAAGCGAGTGCTTGCCCGTGAGTCCACCCGGCAGCACCTCCAGGTTACGCCCCGCGAAGACTGCTGCCTGCTTCGCAACGAGTGCCAGGCACGAGGCTCGCCGGGCATCGGAAGTGCTGGTTTGGGCAGACCGGAATGGCTGCTCTTGGGCGCCGGGCAGAGGTCGGTGGTCCTGCCAAGAGAAGGCGACGACCAGGACGGATCTTTTCCTCCTGAGGATACGTTCTCGCCTGGGCCGTTTGAGGCTGAATGGAGTCCCTGTTTTTTTTGTACCTGGAGGGCTGGCTGCGGGCTGGTCTCGGAAACCGGCTTTAGGCGCCCTGCAATGCCGGATCCCGAGAGCGGAGGAAGAAGAGGATCCGCCTCCTCCTGAAGATGGGTCGATTTAAATGCCTTCCAGCTGCTATGTAATACTGCCCGGTTTGGTTTTTGTTGACTACCTCGTGCACCATGTCAAACTTAAATCCCCAGCTTTGCAATATAAAGGTTATCTTGTTCCTCTTTACTTCTATTTTCAGTCTTTACAAGAAGCTTGTGAGCTCAGATTAGTGCTGCTGAAGACAGAATGATCTGAATATTTTCAGCCAATGAGGAACAACCAATATTGTAGTCGTGTGCCTGCTGAAATCAGTGTCTTGTTGCACCTAGTGAGGCTCGTCATTTTCGGGCTGGAGTTTTAATCAACGCTTGTTTGGGAGTAAACTCAGTTGGATTCAATGAAACTTGCTTATTGGGGAATATGGATTAGAATTGCACTGCATGTCTGTAACTTCTCTATCATTTCATCTCAAGACTCATGAAATACAGCTCTTGAGACTCCATTTTTTTCTCCCCCCCCCAAGTTAAAAAGCTCTGCTGAACTCAAGAACTTGCTGCAAATAACTGTCATGTATTGCTTGAGTCTTAATAAAGGTATTACTGAACTGTGGTTTTCAGAGTCAGTTTACGGTTCTAATTCTGTTAGAGCTGATCCTAAAACTCAGTGACATGTGGTGAGGTCCAGGCCCCGGGAGGCACAGCCACACACACATTTCCCCCCACCCCCAGTAAGATCTCAGTGGATCTTACCTTCCTTGAATCTTCAACGATACAGGAGTTATGGGATTATCAGCCATGTCCAAATTCATAGTTGAAGAAATAAAGAAATTTTTACTAGTACTGTTTGTCTGGAAATTCTTTTAAGGCACCATCTGGCTATACACATACAAACAGTACTAGTAAAAATGTCTTTATTTCTTCAACTATGAATTTGGACATGGCTGATAATCCCATAACTCCTGTATCGTTGAAAATTGTGCCAAGCCATGAAAACTTCCATGCTTCCTTGAATCTCTCTCTCTCTCTCCCCCTGGAAATAATGTTTTAAAAATCTCACCTCTTCTTCCCACACTCAGAGCTAAGGAGAGCTCAGCAACATGCCCCCTGAGGTAGCTAGATAATTGCCTCTCCTGCTGCTCGAAAGAGCCAGTCCCTGTGCGCAAGCTTCCTTCCTTTTTTATGACTTTTTTTTTAACAGAACTGAGGCAATTCTGCCTGCTGCCTCGCCAGAGCTTTATGGTCTTTTTTTTTTTATTGGATGCCAGCTATCCTTCCTGTTTTTCATTAGAAGGCAGCCATGATTGCAGCCTAACTGACTAGCAGCCCAATCCTGTGTAAGGAGATGCGGCTGGCCCCTAGGGCTGGCTGCAGTATCTAACACCCTTCCTGGGCTGCATCGGCGGAGCCTGGGAACACCTCGGGAGAAGGGGACATTTGTCCCCTTTTCCAGATGTAGGGCTGCCCGGCCCCAATGGGCCTCCTCAGATGTACAGTTGGAGCTGGCGTACATACAAGGCGGTGGGGTAAGTGTGGCCCATGACGGGAACGGGTGTGAGATATCGGTGGAGGTCGCCGATGATATCCCTGGCCTGGGCCAGCAAATGGCTGCCCTCCCTTGCTGCCTGGCCCGCCCTCCCCCTCCCCTGCACTGACTGGTGCAGGACTTACCTGTACCAGCGGTAGCAGGGTCCAGGGGGAGCAGCCATGCCTTGCCTCCATGCCAGCAGCCCTTTCTTTCTGGGTGAAACGTGCTTTACGGCGCATTTACAACACCCAACGCCTGTGGAGCGTGCACTCCGCAGGCGGCAGGTTATACTGGATTGGGCCATTAGGCTGCATTTGTTTTTTTTACCTCTGAGATAGTAGGAAGTGATGATTCTAGCATGTTAGAATTTTCATTCATTAAAAAATGACAAAATGTTCAGGGTGCTTTCATGACTTAAAATACTTATTTACAAGAGAAGTTGCTGCAAGCCACCTTTGCTGTTTTCAATGAATCCTGTAGACCAGGGGTTCCCAACCTGTGGTACTAGTACCACCAGTGGTACTTTGGCCAACTGCTGGTGGTACTTGGGCCGCTGGACCACTGGAATCCCGCTTTGATGCTGAGCTTTTACTCCCAAGAGGCTCCTGCCTTTGTCCAAGCCTCTAGGGAAAGCTGAGAAGGGCCCTCCCACCTGCCCAGAGCCTCCTCCCTGTGTTTTCTGGTCTCTGAAAATCAGGAAGTAACTGACGATGATGTCATCGCCTGTCACTTCCGGTAGTACTCATTAGGAGAGTGGCGCCAGAGGTGATACTGATACTCAGCCGGGAAGGGGTTGGGAACCCCTGCTGTAGACATAAGCCTTAGTCGAAAAGATTGCTTTGATTTCCTCATCCCTTGTACTACATCACCCAAGCTCCTTTGCAACCAAACAACTTTCCTATTGGTACATGAGGCCACCATCTTTTCTAGCTTTGAACTCACAATTCAAATTGCTAGTGTGGTGAGCACAACCTGAGCATGCTAGAATAAGGAAAAAACCCAGCTCTCCAACAGTCCTAGCTCTGGAATGTGAAAAACAAACACAGCATAAAGCAGCTATCGTGTAATGTGTGCGTACGCGTGCACGCGGTGTGGAAAGGCAAGGTACTTTTTTTTACTTGTTGGGTTTGGTGAGGTCCTGCCTCCCCGACTGTCAGCGCAATCTTATCCAACTTACATCACCTGTGTAACCAGTGGTGCAACGTGGAGGCCCCAGAATGGAAAGAGGATTCAAATCCCCTCCAAAGGGGATTTAAATCTCCCCTCCAAAGCCTCCCGCCCTGCCCTCCTCCGCTGGTTCCACCGGTGGTGTAAATTGGATAGGATTGCGCTGTGTATGTCTAATTACAGAAATATGGAAAAAATAATAATTCACCTAGGAAATATTTAGATATCTAATGTACAGACTGTTCAAAAATTCTAAAATTAGTACGTTTAACAGTTTTGTTATTTATTGTTTCTTTGACTTATCAGTAAGTGCATGCTATTGAATTGTTCAGTACTGTATTGCAATAAAAATAATTTCCATAAAAATAGGAAGAGTTCAGATATTCACTACACTTACTTAACCAGATAAATGGCATATTTAGTCTAGCACAGGGGTTCTCAATCTTTTGAGGCCCAGGTACTCCTTATAATGATCAAAAATTTTGGAGTACTCCTGCTAATTAACATAATTAATTAGCTAATTTACATAATTGATTTTAAAAGCACCACTTGATCTCATGTTAGTTGCACTGTGCACCAAAATGCACAAAAATACAGGATCTCTTTAAAATGCACACAATACAGGATCTCTTTAAAATGCACAAAAAAAAATCCAGGATCTCTTTTAAAAAACACACAGCAATATGCTTGATCTCATGTTAGTTGCACTGTGCACAAAAATGCACACAAAATACAGGATGTCTTGAGCTTGAAAAATGAGCTTGATCTCACGTTAGTGCAAAAAGAAACATGCCAGAATCTGTTTTTCCCCCACCCCACTGAAGCAGCAGCTCCATGTGTGCTCTTCCTCTCTAGACTAGCAATGCTGCGCCCAGTGAAAAGGAAGAGAAGTAAAAATGAGAAAGAGAAGTAAAAAATAAAAAGACATGCAGATTTTCATGGCTTGTTATTATGTACACAGATGTCCTTGGGAAGCCCACTTGCAGGTGATGAAGGTATACCTCTCCCACTGTGGCTTTTCCTGCAAGTAGTATTCAGAAGGTACAGTGCTACCTCTGAACCGGGAGTTAACATGTAGCTAGCACAACTAGTAACCATCGATAGACTTCTCCATGAATTTGTCTAGTTTTCTCTAAAAGCTATCTAAACTAGTAGTGACCATCATATCCTATGGTTAGGCACTGCATAAAGAAGTACTTCCTTTTATCCATCATAAATTGCCTGCCAATCATCGGTTTTATTGGATGACCCATGGTTCTAATGTGGGAGGGAGGAGAAAAATATTTTGCATCCATTTCTCCACACCATGCAACATTGTATTCAGTAATTAAAAAAAAAAGATCAAGAGTTAAGGTGCTTATAATTTTTGTCCTTCTCTACAAAGGATGGGAATTGTATGTGAAGGTGCTGACCTTGACTGCTGCTGTACCATGTAAGCAGTTAAAACTTTGCACAGTCTGATTATTTTGTTGCCTTTCCAAATCAGGCTCCACAGTTTGCCTTTCAGCCTAACACTAATCTGAGAAGAGATGTGTTCAGGCAGGAACTCAAGAGGTGCAGCTTGCCCAATCATTTGCTACATACCCAGGTGATAAACGTTTGCTGCCACATCTGTACAAGCAACAAGTGTAGTGAATGTCCAGGCAAATGTTTTCAGGCAACAAGTGTAGTGAATGTCCAGGCAAAACTGCAACTGTCCCCAATCATGTGGTGCAGTAACCTGGTACAAATGCACCAGAAATGCCCATAATGTTAAACAGAGCTGCTTCTGCATCTTGGCCAATCTCCTTTATCTATTTCCATTCCTTAGAGGTGATCCCATGCAAATGAAACTTCACTTTAACCCTGTTCGTTCACTCCTATCTCAAATCCTTGTAAAGCCCAGTCTTATCCATATTTACTCAAAAGTAAATTCCATTCTGTTTAACTGGGCTTACTCATGAGTAAGTGTGCATAGACGTAGGTAGAGCAGACCTGTGGATTTTGCCTAATAAAAATCCAATGGAATGCAAATAGGCAGAGAAGTTTGCTATTTTTTACTTGGTTCACATAGAGACACACAGCTGAGACTGAACTATTTTCCCCTCGGAATATGTTTAGATTAAAAAGGTACAGGTAGATGCTGTGGGATTGGGCTACTGAGCACCAAACTTGCCCTCCAGTCACTGAATCGCCCTCTAATCTGCTGGGGGTTCAAGGCACACACCAGACACCCCCTACCTGTTGTTATTTTAAAGCTGACAAGGGGGGTACTTGGGGGGATTCAAGGGACATCTGGCAGGACACAGGGCAACAGGTGGAGGCCCACAGAGGGGTACGCAGGCCTCTAAAGGTTGGGAACCCCGACCTAGAATATGCCTCTGCTGAAATAAATATCTACTCTCTCTGATTCATCAGAATAAATCTCTGCATGTTTGTGTTCCATTGGTGTGCAACTCTGTTTTGCGTGGAATGTTGCTGGGGCACACTGTGGAATGAAAAGACAGCCGTTTTCAATGGATAGACCAGAGTATTGGTAAAGGGGCTTTTGCTTCAACCCATGATCCATGTTCTAAAGTGCTCCTGGAGCCTGCCTGCCCTCCCTAACTCCTTTTCCCAGACAACCCAATGCTTTTAAAATCACACCCCTTTTAACAGTATGGTGGAGTCACATCTTAACGGGGGGGGGGGGGGGTTAGGTTGTAAAGTTACGTATAGTCAAAATTACTATGCTCAATACATGTCTTTAAACACTATGAGAAGCACACGAGAACTGAGACCAACTGCGCAATCCTGCACAAGTATTTTGCCGAAGGAGCACGTGCTCCGCTGGCACCAGATGTTGTAAACGCGCCGTAAAGCACATTTTAACACCTGGAGAGTATTGGCCAACAGCGTGGAGGCTGGAAACCCTTACTCAGCCGCCTCCCGGACCTGGCACCCACCGGCGTAGGTAAGTCCTTCACTGGTCAGTGCAGGGGCAGGGGGAGGGCGGGCCAGGCAGTGAGGGAGGGGGCCAATTGGTCGGCCTGGGAGGGGGGGTGGAGATATCAGCGGCACGCTCCACTGATAACGGAGCCCGTTCTTGGCCCAGGCCGCCCTTACCCCAGCATCTGGTCCGTCTGTCGTACCGAGCAGGTAAGTCCCCACGGCACGGAGGAGGGGTAGGGAGAGGGTTAAGGTTAGAGGGTTAGGTAGGGAGAGGGTTAGGGACAGGAGGGTGTGATTGGCCTGCTGGGCCAGGGATGGGGGAAGGATTATCGGCGGCACGCTCCGCCAACTCCTATCCCCTGTCCTGGGCCTGTCTGGCCTTACACTGGCTTCTTGGATTTCGGCCAGCCATTTGGCCAGCACACATCCGAGAAGACCCATAGGGGCAGCTGGGGCTCTCCCCAGAGGAAAGGGACACATGTCCCTTTCTCCTGAGGTGTGCCCCAGCTCTGCCGGTGCTGGCCCAATCCTGCCTAGGATCTAGCGCAGCACACTGAGCTTTTGCACACTGCGGCGGTCCTAGGCAGGATTGGGCTGCCCATTGCTGTTGAAGGCACGGGAGCAGGTAAGGCCTGTTCTTTTTTATCAGTTAGGAATATCCATGTTTAGATGGATATGTGCATATACTGTACTTTGTATTACCATAAATATTGTCTCTATGGGGTCATTTCTGCATGCTCTGCCCCAGATCCTTGGTCATACCTCATAGGCATGCTCTGCCCCAGATCATTGGTCATACCTCATAGGCAGTTTGTAGGTGGCAATAAACAGGTTGAGGTGTGCATTGAGAGCAGTGGCATAGCTAAGGGGAGGCTCTGGGGTGCCAGGCCTCTGGGGGTGCCATGGGGGTGCCATTTAATAATAATAAATTATTATTTATTGAATTATTTATTGAATTTATATCTCACCTTTCTCCTCCATAGGGGGATCCA
Organism: Plestiodon gilberti rubricaudatus; assembly: GCA_026170595.1. Lineage (NCBI taxonomy): Eukaryota > Metazoa > Chordata > Lepidosauria > Squamata > Scincidae > Plestiodon > Plestiodon gilberti. The sequence continues at coordinate 172,818,245 of JANXHW010000004.1, read as the reverse complement.
TTTTTATTAGGGTGTGTACTGTACTGTAAGGGTCTGGGGGATGAAATGTTACATTTCTGTGAATGTTTTGGGATTATTATTATTATTTATTATCATAATTAATGTTATACATAATGAGTTTGTTGGGACTCAAGAGGTGAACAAAAATTTCATGGTGCACTGGACCCTAGCTCCTCCTTTGATTGAGAGAGGCCATTGTTTCTCCGAGAAGGCTCCTAGACTTATCATAGGGAAGAACACTGAGAGGATGTGGTGTAGACAGTGATGTGTGGAACCCTAAGTCCTGGCATGTGTATCGTTGCAGAACTGCCTTTGCCCTGTAATCAGCCACGACTCATCACAGCACTTCTCAAAAATGGCTGTGGTCTTTGCCACTGGAGAGAGCAGCAAAGTCAATCATTGTATCGTGATATACATACATGCTAGAGTTGGACATTTTCTATATTTAGGTGAAAAAGATTTCCGAAGAACTCTTTTTTTTTCTTCAAAAGAGTATACACAATTTCAATTGTCCATGAAGAAGACTGAATACTCAGAGTGCATTGGGTATTGGTTTATCTCAGATTTATTTTACTCTCTCTATAAACTCTTTCACAATAACAGTGCTAGTTCACAGGCTTTGTTACAAGTCCATGAAACTATAATTAATACATTGAAAAAGTACAGTTATGTAGACTTCAACATTTACAACCATTGGACTAGGGGTTGGAAATTGGGGCCAAATTTGACTTTCAAGGTTTTCTGCCTGGGCCCCAACGTAGCCCTTGATCCCATACATACACAGTGAAAGGGCTCCTTACTCCTCTGTTTTTCCAGTGTGAACACCAACAGAGTTGGAAGACTTTGGCGCATCCGCCAGAGAACACCCCCTAGCCAGAAAACAAAAAAGAAATTAGTAACAATGTTGCACACAATTCAGGAAAATAAACATTTTGCAGCTATAGTTTATACACCATTTCATCAATACATGGAGTGGGGGGCAGGGTTCCAAAAGATCCACTTCTGGAAATCCCAAAATCCTTACACCATAGCTGGTATGCTTTGCTGCCGTATTGGTCGTGACATTCCTTATTAGTGTGCATGCATGGGCTTTGACCTTGCATGCATGCATATTAGCATTAGTGTGCATTCCATGAACGGCATGATCAGGAGAATCATGTGCCAATTCCTAGCCAAGCACCAGTGTAGAGGGTAAAGTGTTAGACGTGGGCTGGGGAGGTTCAAAGCCCTTATATTTGTCCTGAATCGTTGTCTGGAGGCAGTTGGGAGCTGGATGGGGGCAAACAAGCTGAAATTAAATCCTGATAAGACAGAGGTTCTTCTGGTCCAGAAGTCTACGACTCAGGTACTGGATCATCGTCCTGCTCTGAATGGGGTTGTACTCCCTCTGAAGGAGCAGGTCCGCAGCTTGGGGGTTCTCCTGGATGCACAGCTGCTCCTGGATTCCCAGGTGGCGGCTGTGGCCAGGGGGGCTTTTGCCCAGCTTCGGCTGGTGCGCCAGCTGCGACCGTACTTGGATCGTGCAGACCTGGCCACAGTGACCCATGCCCTAGTGACATCTAGACTAGATTACTGCAATGCGCTCTACGTGGGGCTGCCTTTGAAGACTGTTCGGAAACTGCAACTAGTGCAGAATGCGGCGGCCCGGGTGGTTGCCGGGGCCTGTCGGTTCGACTCAGTCGGACCGTTGCTTCGGCGGCTACACTGGCTGCCGGTTCGTTTCCGGGCACAATTCAAAGTGCTAGTTTTGACTTTTAAAGCCCTTAACGGCTCGGGTCCAGGGTATTTGAGGGACCGCCTCCTTCCTTATAATCCGACCCGTACTCTGAGGTCATCAGGGGGGGCCCTGTTAACCATGCCGCCATTGACAGAAGTGAGGGGGATGGCGGCGTGGAATAGGGCCTTCTCGGCTGTGGCGCCCCAATTATGGAATTCCCTCCCCCTAGAATTAAGAATGACTCCCTCTTTAGAGGCCTTTCAGCGGGGCCTTAAGACGTTTTTATTTAGGACTGCTTTTAATGGCTGACATGGTTGGGCTGACCTTTTAACAAATGGTTTTTAACATCTAAATGCAGGTGACCCACTGGGGCTGTTTATTTTAACTTAAATGGTTTTAATTAATTATTTTAATGTGTTATTAATTTTAATGTGTTCATATGTATTTTAATATGTTGTAAGCCGCCTTGAGTGCCCTCGGGAGAAAGGCGGGCTACAAATTCTTTAAATAAATAAATAAATACATAAATACATAAATATATGGACCATGAAGCTAAATGTAGCACTGGAATGCCAGTCAACTGCTGAGTCAAATGTTGTCCATTATTTTATGGACATCCATGTTTAAGAGGCAAATTCCCTTTTTATCACATCTTGGGGTCCTCTGATTCCATTGGCTTGAGTGAAGAGTCCCTTTCTTCTCCAGGCATGCAGTGGTCACAGTTTCTGACACACACTCAGAGCACCCCATCAGCCATTAAGGAACAGAATGGGGGCCCAGAGCAGAGTTTTGCACACACACATAAATAATTTAGAAATAGGTACCCCTTGCTCTACAATGGGTATGAGCAGACTGTAGATCAGGGTCATAAACTCGGGCTGCTAGCAAAATATGGCGTTGGTGCACATACAATATGTTACACTCTTACAATCACATAAGAACATAAGAAGAGCCTTGCTGGATCAGGCCAAAGGCCCATCTAGTCCAGCTTCCTGTATCTCACAGTGGCCCCACCAGATGCCTCCAGGAGCACAAGACAACAAGATAACCTTAATCACCATTAATGGTAGACTACCAGTGTAACTATATGGGACCTGTGGGGAGGGGGCATTTTCAGCACTGATCCGGTTACTGAACCATGGACTATGCTGTATTTATTTACTTGAAATGTGTATATCTAACCTCTTGAGGCAGTAGCTTATGAAAAGAAATGCACAATGCTATATCAATACTAGTCCTGTACTCACATTTATTCAGGTACATTGAACTGCCAACCACAAGAATTGACACAGTAGGGGGAACAATCCACCACCTTACATTCTTTAACCACATTATGATAACTGCAGAGCAGTTAAAATGTGCTTAGAGATTAGGAATTAGGAAAATTGTGATTTTCAGTAAGCACCTAGGGAAATGCTTTCTACAGATTCTATATCAAAAAAGCAATTGTACCTTTTAAACCCAGTTAAAAACTGTTGGTGAAAACATGGCATGTCTGTGCCATGTTGCTTTTTAGAGGTTAATTGATGAACGCCTCCTTGGTGTACCTGTCTGTGATGGCCGTACCCTGAGAGAGCTTCTGGATGCAGTTGGTTGGCTGTTAAACAGTGGAAGAGGAAGACATGTTTAAATAGTAATACCCTAGTAACTGCAAGTTAAAAACAGGTGCCTGGGTAATTTTTCTTCTAAGTGGAAAACTAACTTGTGTACAGAATTAAGGTCCAGTATTTAACGCACTTCCTTGTATACAGTGTAGCCCTGCCTTTTTACTTAAAAAGAAAGTAAAAAAAACTAGCAAAGTCTAGTTTGCCACATACGCAAGATCACACACTTACTGTAGTTACTGAAAAGGAAGTACTTTCTATAGATGATGAGCGGCCCGATCCTGTGTAACTTCTGGTGTTGCAAAAGTGCCGTAAGGCACTTACGCGCCACCTGGCAAGCACCGGTGCTGCGGCCTGCGCTGCTCGCCCAGCCATCTCCCCAGCCCAGCGCTGGCTGGCGCAGGTAAGCCCTATGCCGGTCGGGGGAGGGCTGGGGAGAGCAGACTGGGCAGCAAGGGAGGGCGGCCATTGGCTGCCCAGGGCCTGGAGGGGGCGCGCATACCGGGGGCCAAGATCCTCAGTATCCAACGCTCCCTCCTCCAGGCCCCAGATACGCCGGCCATGTCTGTGTTACTGTGCGCGAGCTCTAGAGCTTGCGCATATGTGAGTAGGCCCATTGGGTCTACCACCACTGACACTGGGGGAAGGGGACGATCATTCCCTTCTCCCGAGTTGTTCCCAGGCTGCCCCGGGGCAGCCCGGAAACTCAATAGGATACGGCGGCCGGCCCATTAGGCCGACCACCATATCCTACACAGGATTGGGCTGCCAGCTTATTTATTTTGCTAATACAGGTTGTGTATCCCTTATTCCTACTTGGGACGGGAAGTCTGGATTTTGGATTTGTCTGGATTTCGGAACATTTGTATAAATATAATGAGATATATTGGGATCAACCTATATTGTACCCCGACAGAAAAGGCATTCAAAAATCATGATGCTGCTTCAAGAGCAGCTCTTTCCTTTCCTTCTTTCAACTGCCTCCCCTTCTCCTCACCTTTCTTGTTACATAAGCAAGCATAATAAGTAAAACTATATTATTTGTATTTATTGAACTATATTTCTAACTTGTTCTCGAGCTACTTCTGAGCATGTTTTTTCTGAGAAGCAGCCTCTAAGACAAGTATTGAAAATATAAAACAACTTTTTAATAATGTAAGGGAAAAAAGCAATTACACTTCCTACTAAAGAAAAAGGTTGCCAACATGAGAACACACGCAAAAGCAAACGATTAAGTTAGGGAGGTGAAACTTTACCGTCTTCGTGAAGAATACGTTTTGTAAGTTGCAAAGCCAACCAAAGCTACGCAAGCCATTGCAGCCACTTTAAAGAAAAGCAAAAGTGGTGTTATTCTAGTGACAGAAAACCAATTTCCTGAAACCAGTTTAAGAAAACCAACAGTACAAGCATCAATGCTTTGGAAACTGTCTTCAAACTACCACTAGCAATATGTGCTATATTCTTCCTAACTGCATACGACTAATAAGATGCAATCAATTTATTCGCATATGGTTTTCCCACAGAATTATGCTAGACATGGTTCACAACTAAATCATAATAGAACAGGGAACAATTCAACAATAAAGACAAGAATGCGTGGCAAAAAATAACAAGTACTGTATCTATCTGCTAGCTAGCTAGCTAGCTAACAATTCAGCATATAGGGAAAATATCAACTAATGTTTCAGTAATAGAAAGAGTTCATCTCAATAACATCACAAAATTATCATTAATAATGAACAATAAAAATAATTCTAGCAGCAATTACAACTATTTGGCAATAAAAGATAACAATCAAATAATAGAGTCAAACAGTCAAATAACAGAGGCATGAAACCACAAGAAAATAATATCATAATAGTTAAAGATTTTGTAAGGGAAAGGGAATCAATGAATGTGAAATCAAAAGCATGTGAAAGGGAATCAGTCAGGCTTCAGCTTGTACATGGAAACATACCAAAGACTTCAGGTTGCTCTCATTTTCTTAAAAGAATTACTTACCAGCTATCACTGTACTGACAATTGCATCTGAAAGTAAAAAAAGAAAAAAAAAGAAAAAAGAAAAAGATATGAATATAAGCAAGTTCCTCACAAAGGAGCACAGATGCTCATGATACAAATCCATTGAAAGTTACACATATATTCTTATTCTCTTATAAACAGATACAGTTGATTTTAAAGATTAAGGTTCAAATGAAACCGGAAACCTTTTTGTTGGGTATGAGGGATGATCATGCAGGCGAAACATTTCAAAATTTGTTTTTATATATGATAACTGCGGCAAGAATTTTATATGCACAATATTGGAAGAATTCTGAGATACCTTTGCTGGAAGATTGGTGGTTGAAAGTTTTGGATTATGCTGAAATGGATAAACTGACAATTTTAATTAAGGAAAAGTCAGTTAACCTTTTTGTGAATAACTGGAAACCATTTATTGATTTTTTAAGAGAGAGAGAGAGAAGAATAATGTAATGATATGTGGATTTAATGAATAGAATGTGGGTGATTTTTGGCTTAGTTGGATATTATATGTAGAAAATAGTGAATAGTATGCTAGTAGGATGTATTGCTTCACGCTTGCTATAACCTTAGGAAATATGTATTGTTTTATGTTTCAATATATTAATAAAATATAAATATATAAATTAAAAACATACATTTAATTAGAAAATTACATTTGAACGTAATTAATATGGTTCACCTATCTTCATAGGCACAGTGGGTTCCAAACTGAATTTAACTGCCCAATCCTAACCTGTGCTGGAGCTGCAGGGCCAAGCGGCCCATGCTGGATCCAGCGCTGGCTAGGAGCAGGCTGGAGGCCTCCTCAGGGTAAGAGGACAGGTAAGAGTCCCCTTACCCCAGCGGTTCTCAATTAGTGGGGCGCGCCCCCCAGGGGGGGCGCGAGGCTCCGTCAGGGGGGCCCCGTTCAACCTCGACCACCTCTGCACGCCCCGAGGCCGGCCCGGGAGCCGGCCTCGGAGCGTCCGGAACGGCCGGCGCTCCAGGGCCTTCTGAAGACCCAAGCGTCAATCCGGGTATTTTTCGTGTTTTCGCTCATGCGCAGACCGTTTTCGTCTCTGCGCATGAGCGAAAACACAAAAAATACCCGGATTGATGCTTGGGTCTTCAGAAGGCCCTGGAGCGCCGGCCATTCCGGACGCTCCGAGGCCGGCTCCCAGGCCGGCCTCGGAGCGTGCGGAGGGCGACGCGAAGGGGCGGGGGCGGCACCCCCCCAAACCATGTGACCGGGGGGGCGCGAACTGTCATGCCCCTCCTAGGGGGGGCATGACAAAAAATAATTGAGGAGCACTGCCTTACCCCAAGTAAAGTCCCAGCTTGCTCAATGGAGATACTCAAATCTGTGTGAGCTCATTTGCTGGCGCAGAACTGAGAAGTTCTGTATTGGGCTTCCAAGCCCAGGAGGTAGAATAGGATATGGCGTGCATCAGCATTGCCAATCCTGCTCCCCTCCTGGGCCTGTTCCACCTCATCTCTGCCCTTCGCCGCCCCGTTATGCCCCGTCCCCAACCTTCCCCATCTCCTGCGTCACGCCGCTTGGAGCAGCTCTCATCTGCTATGGAGCACGGTCTGCTGGATTCAGCGCCGGTGGGACAGCACAGACCTTCCCACCGGCACTGCTTACTTTCTGGGCATCGCACTGTGCTTTATTGGCACATTTGTGACACCCTAGACCGGTGCTACACGCAGTACACTGGCCCAGCGTAGGGGGTAGGGATGCACCATTACGCTCTTACTGTCAGGGCTGGCTAGCAGGGCTTTCAGAGAACTAAGCCTGCACTGAGCAACAAACTGCTTTGACTAAGGAGCCTGGCAAGACACAGCATTACAATAAGGGCAGTGGGGACTTCAGTAATTCCTCAGATCACTTGATCTGGCTGAACTTGGAAGCTGCAGAACACCCTCCAGCCACCTGCAGCAGTGATGCTATAGACATGGCCAGAGAAGCCCATGATGCAGCTTGCATCAGCAGCAGGTGCCTGACACGGGGAACAGCAGATTCTGAGTGCCTTTCACCTAAGTCTGCTGCCTCCTTTTTTTAGCCCGCTGCAAGCGGCATTGATCCGTTTCCCATTCACTAAAGTCGTACAGAAAGCAGACAATCCCGTTCCCGTTCTTTACCTTCTTCATATTGCATAGTTCTTTGCAAAATCAAGAAGTGTAGGACTTCGGGTTTTATTGAAAGGGACCATGCAAGGAAGGAGCAAGGTAAGGATCCATTCACCTCACTCCTTCCTCATGTGGTCCCTTTAAATCAGCGGTGGGGAATCTCCGGACCGCTGGACGATCCGGTCCGGCCTGCGCGGGACCGGACCAGAGGCTCTGCCGCCGCGTGCCTCCTCCTTTTGAAAGCGGCCTTCCTGTACCTGCGCAGATCGCTGCTGAGGCCGAGAGGGCGAGCGAGCGAGCAGTGGGGGGGGAGGGAGAGCGGAAAATTCGCGGGGGTGTGTGTCAAATTTGCGGTGGCCCCCCCCATTTTTTTTTGGAAAATTGCCCTCCACTGCAAATAGGTTCCCCACCCCTGCTTTAAATAATACCGGATGTCTCGCACTTCCTGTTTTTGCAAAAGAACCACACCAGGAAGGAGGCTCTCTCTCTCTCTCTCTCTCTCTCTCTCTCTCTCTCTCTCTCTCTCTCTCTCTCTCTCTCTCTCTCTCTCTGTGTGTGTGTGTGTGTGTGTGTGTGAATCAGGAGTGGTGTTGGGTAGCAGACTTTGTTGTGATGTCCCTGGTTATACAACAATGGTACTGATTAGGCCTGCAGATCCTGTTGCTTACAAGCTGCCCTCGTGACACAGGGCAAGTAAGATGTAAGATGCCTATGCTGCCCTATTGCCAAACACCCCCTACTTGAGACCTCTGGCTTCTAAGTCTTATTGACCTTGCTTGCAGGCTGTTGAGAGCGTAAGGAGGAGAAAGAAACCATGTATGCCAATTGGGAGGAATGGTGGGATGAAAATGTAATTTTTTTTTTAAACCCAAGATTTTTCCAAATGTTTTCTGTTTGAGTCACCTCTTTGAAAATTAGATGTGAACATAAGCCCATTTCACAACACTGCCGTGCCACTCACATATTTGAGGTGAAAAAGGCAGTGTAGCAAAAGGCATATACATTGAGATCCAAGAGAAGCAGGTAGATGCTGTCCTGTGAACAGGAGCAACATTAAACATCTAAGAAAAGGCAGTCAGAATTCCCAATCCTAGCACACTTACTCAAAGAACAAGATGGGATTCTCGGTGACCATTCATTCCCACCAACATATTCAATCACAGGTTCTCCATTTAAAGTATAGCCAGGCAGACATTTAACAGTAACTGTATCTCCAGGCGCATACTCTGGTTTCTCGCCACGGACTATAAGTGCATTCCGGATTTTCAGCTCAGTAGTTTCTGGCAATAATGAAGCTGAAGTACACAAACACGTTATCTTTTAAATATAAAATCTGAGCAGGCTTGTTGTCCCTAGCTCTTTCACATTTGAGTACAATCATATTTAATAGCAATATAGTAAAGCAGTGTCACCCAACCCCAACCCAGCAAGGTGGTCCAGAAAGATACCATGACCAATCATATTGAAAAATGGGCAGCAAAATCCTATCCAGCACCGGTGCAGTGTGGGCGCTAGGCCCATGCCGTAGCCAGTGCCGGAAAGGAGTGGGCTGGGGGGTCTCCTCGGCGTAAGGAGACATTTGTCCCCTTACCCGAAGTAATGCCGCAACATCTGCCATGAGGCTACTCAGGTCAGCACCACCTATTTTGGCGGATAGGATATGGCACCCGATGAGGCCGATCCCACCCCTCCAAGACCCAATCCGTCCCCTCTCTGCTCTCCTCCGCCCCATTATGCCTGCTCCCCGCCCTCCCCCAGCCCCAGTACCACTTGGAGCAGGACCCGCTCCACGGTGCTGGCCTCCGTTTTCTTCAGCGCTGCAACAAATTGCGACACCTGAAGCCAATGCTGAGGCTGAGGAACCGGCGCTGGTGACGATCAGGATTGCACCATCACTCCCCCTGTCCAGTTCCTGGTGTAGGTCATCCACTGCAGTGACCAAGACAGTGTCAGTCCTAAAACTGGATTGAAACCCAGAAGTCTGATGGAAACTTGCCAACTGCCAAGGAAGCATTTGCCATCTCTGCACTCAAGTGGCTCAGCCTTCCGAGGCCTTCCAAAGTAGCTAGGTAGGGCAAGGATCTAGTGAGCACATGGTTGGCCTCAATCTTCCAAGCAACCTGTCCATATCCTCAAGATGAATATGGTGACAATTATCCTTCACAACAGGGCAAACAGGTGCCATAGGCACATCAATAGGACTTGCTCTCAAGTTGAAGTCCAAGTCAGTAGTTTTGAGTAGGATTTGAGTAGTTTAGTTTTTTGAAAAGTGCCTTGCAAACAAATCACATTGGGCTACTGATGGTTCCCCTTCACCTCCTTGAGGGCCATGATGTAAACATCCTTCAACCACCCAGAAAAGCTCTGTTGGACAGGTCTGTGTTGATGTCATGGAGAACTATGATCTCTTAGCTGCTATCACCACCACAAAATAGACCTTAACATGAACTCTCATGTGTTTTTTGTCAGATTTGTGAAGAGTCTTTCTCCACCTCCCTAACTGTTTCATTGCTCAAAGCTCCTCAGAAAATCAAGGAGCGCAGGGTCTGCTTGAAAGGATAGAGCATCTAAGAGCATCTAACTGCACAGATCAGTTCCTTATTTCAGATATTGGCCACTACTTTGATAAGACCGCAGGGTTGTCACTAGGGGGATGTGGACTGCACCAGGTGACACCCCAGGGAGGGGTGACACCAAAATGACTTTCTATTCTATTTGTTACCGGTGGTGTAAAAACACACCACTGGTAAGACAATGGGGTTTTCCCCAATTCCTGCTGCGACTCATGCAGGGAATCGCTTTTCTTGGGAAGCCTCCACATCATGTAGTCTGGTATGGAAGGAGGTCCATGGGGGTGACACCATGATATCTCGCCCAGGGTGTCACCAACCCTAGTGATACCCCTGTAGGACCAATCCAGGACCAACCCCTGTAGGACCATTACCTCAGGCATAAGGAAAATATCCAGCCCACCCAGAAATGGCCTCTAGGGACAGGTATTTTAAATATACGGGGGGGGGGGAGGAAATGTGTTACAATAGTCCAATCAAGATATGACCAAAGCACAGATAAGGGGTGGCCAAACTGTGGCTCCTGAGACAGATGCGGCTCTTTGACATATAATGTGTGGCTCTCGGAATATGTTGACTGAACTCATTTTTTCGAACACAATTAATATAAAAGGTAAATAAGAAATTTTCAAGCTTTATAATTATTTACTAGTTATAAACTGAGAGTCCACTGGATTAAAACATGTTTAACATTCGTGGTGAGTAATAAATATATTTAAGAATTTAAATGCTTCTTAAATATTGTGGCTCTCAAATGTCTGAAGTTTATCATATGTGGCTCTTACATTAAGCAAGTTTGGCCACCCCTGGCATAGATAATTGTGACCAGATCTGTGTTTTTGAGGAAGGATGAGGATGATAGCTGGCACACGAACGGAAGCTGGACAAAAACACTCCTGACAATGATCATCACCTGCCCCTTAGGAGTAAGGCCAGGTCCAGAGTACCCCAGACTGCACACCTGGCCTTTCAGAGGGAGTGCGACCCCATCAAGAGCAGGTTGAACTCCCAATCAAGGTGTGAAAGACATGGCCTTTTTCCCTGACTCCATTTTAGTTGCCTGACTCCATCTTGCAGGCCTGAGTAGAAAATTTACAGCTCTGATGTCTTGAATCACTTGAGCAGTTAGACAGCTGCTGGTAAGCTAGCTAATTAGTGCAAGCCTGAGAACGGGACCCGTTATCTCGGACTGATAAGTATGGCCAGTTTGTCATTCCGGGCTGGTGGATCCTGGTACTCGTCAAGGACATCTTAATTGCAAACTATGTGCACCTGAGATTTACGGTTGGGAGGGTGACTTGGAGCACCGTGATGTCAGGGCCTAGAAACTTCGGTCCGTGGAAGCTTTTGATTGGCTATTTCCCAGTTACTGGGCAGAAGAGAACCAAAGTTTACTTAAGGGGTGCCATCCTTTGTTCAGTGAGGAGTTCTGGGCGAACAGAGGCGTTGTGCAGTTGACCGTTGAACATCTCCAGTATGGAGCCATGTCCTATTCACGCTTATTGGGACGGATAGCTTAACATCTCCACCTTGTCCGTGCTATGAGAGCCTATTGGTGAGTGTTAGGGCCAGTAAGTTTTAGGAGATAGCTTTATTTGTTTTATGTTTGTATGTCTTGTACCTTATGCCTTTAAAGCCTTACAAAGATTTGAATGCCTTCTAATATGTAACTTTAATTTACTTTAATAAAACCAATATATATTTTACAGGCTTGTGTGTCTGTGTTGAGTACGAGGGGAAACTGAATTCTACCCAGCCTGCCTGGCTGCTTGGTTCACTACTACCAGTGCTACTAGTATTTTTACCGTTTAAGACTCTGAGGCTTGAGTCTGGTTCTCCTGTCGGATGGAGAGGCCAGCCTTGCAAGCACTGAGGTTTTAGCCTAGAGACCCCAGCTTTCCCTGGAGCTGTGGGCCTGGCGTGCCAGGGTGGTGGCAGCTGATCTACCCTTGGGTTGTTGCCCAAGCTAAAACATTCGGTTTCTCTGGTTTAGTCACTCCTGCTGGAGCTAAGTCAGGCGGAACTGAGTAGGTAAACTTGTACTTGTCGATTTGGTTTGATTCGGTTAAGATCGTGGGGATCTGATTCTTTGGAGTTGTTTTGCCCTGAGAATCCGGACCCCCTGACAGTAACTTGGGGGGCCTGTTTCATGCTTGTGCCTAAGCCAGTCTGGAATAGGTTCTCCCCTTAGTAAAACACCTTTAAGAACTACAGGCCTGCCTGTTCTGATTGCATTTACATCTTAACAGGAGGGACTGTGAGGTAATCAGAGGGCTGACGCCGCCTTGGTGCTCTGGTGGGCTAAGTTGACCAGGGGGGCGTTTGGCCGACGTTACCCGAGTGGGGTTCAGGGGTGAGCCTCTGGACCGGCCCGGGTATCACACAAGGATCAGCTGTCCTAATGACCATCAGCACCTCTGTCTTGTCTGCATTAAGCTTCAATTTGGTAGTCCGCATCCAGTGGCGTCGTTAGGCCGGGGGCCCTGCAATCCAGGGCCCCAGGCGCCAGCGTCTGGGGGACGCCAAGGGGCGCCTAGAGAGGCAATCACCCCGTGCCCCTACTCACAAGTAATCCCATTCTGGTCCACGAGAATCCAGTTCCACAGGACCGAGGACCCGAGCTTACAAAGCACGCACACTCTGCTTTTCCCCCGCCGGAGACGCTCAGTGTTCCTCCAGTTCGTCTCTCCCCCGACTCGACGTCTCTTTCTCTCATTTGTTGGTGGAGGAGGAGAAAGACAAAGCTCCCTCGCAGGCAGCACAGCCGATAGGAGGAGGCTCTTCCGTTCTGATCGTGCCCGGCGGCGGCGGGGTGGCCATGCACAGGCACACTGCTCGCAGCCACTGGGCACGATCGGAACGGAAGAGCCTCCTCCTATCGGCTGTGCTGCCTGCGAGGGAGCTTTGTCTTTCTCCTCCTCCACCAACAAATGAGAGAAAGAGACGTCGAGTCGGGGGAGAGACGAACTGGAGGAGCACTGAGCGTCTCCGGCGGGGGAAAAGCAGAGTGTGCGTGCTTTGTAAGCTCGGGTCCTCGGTCCTGTGGAACTGGATTCTCATGGACCACAATGGGATTACTTGTGAGTAGGGGCGCTGGGAGACTCTCTTGCCATGCGCACTTTCCCGCGATTGACTAGGAGGGGGCTGGCTTGCGTGCACATAACATGACGTGCGTAATGACGTCATGTTGGCACTCGGCCAACCCTGGCCCCGGGCGGGCTAGCAACGCCACTGTCCGCATCCAGCCTATCACCAAATCCAGACACTGGTTCCAAACATCGCCTTACTTTCTAGAATCAGATGACATACTACTGAGTTAGAGCTGAGTGTCATCCACATGATGGTGACACTTTCTTTTAGATGCCAAACATAATAGAGGACAATATGGAGTCCTGTGGGACCCCAAAGGCCACAGACCATGGGGCTGAGCAGTAGTCATCTAGCAATACTGTACTTTCTGCACAGTAGGACCAGAGCCAAGACAAAATTGCCTCCCAGTGTAAGAAGGAAGTGAGGGTCATCATTTTATCACATCATATTTTAAGCATTCCTTCTATATCAATCCCAAGCCAGCTTCTCCTTCTTAAAGCTATAATTTGCTCTGTAGTTTGCTAACAGCTCATTTCAGTTAACTGTGTAAGGCATGTAGCTAGTAACAAGATAAATAGTAGATCTGTATGAGGAATGTGTGCATGGCTGGCCAGGCAAGAAGGGCACTGGTCAGCACCACAGCTTGGTGGAAGATTCTCCCTTGCAAATGTCTCTATTGGTCATTTCCTCCCAGTTGTGCCTATTTCCAGACTAGGAAACCAACTGGGGATAAAAGAATTACAATGGATGGGATGAGGGGCAACGGGAAAGGTTATGCACTCTCTTCCTACCCACTGAGTCTCCCCTGCAATTCCCCCATCCATTTCAGTACAGGAGACAAACATGGCTTTAGGAACAGATAATTCTGCCCTTTATCTCTGAACCACAAAGCTACATTTGGTCCTTATCCTGCAACAGAAATAATTTTAAAACATTACATGCCATTACCTTCACAAAACGGTTCTGGTTTTGTCCATGTTAAGTTTGCTTGGCAAGTCGTTGAAGAAGGTAGCCCGATCGCGTCAATGACCTCGTAGCCGTCACTGCATTTATATGTGATTATTCTCCCTGGTGGAAAGTAGATCTCGTACTTCAGAACTTGTATTACAGCATGCTCTAATTGTGGTGGGTGCGGACAGCTCGCTGCCAGCAAACAGAAAGATAAAAATCAAGAAAAGAAATACAAGTTGAGATGGTGTGTTATAATCCAGAGAAGTGCTACACAGTAAGAATGAGGCAGCTTTCAAGTGTATGAACATTCATTTCTGTTTGAGCATTGATAATGCTCCTCATGGGTTAGGAGCGAAACGTTAGGAAAACCCCTTGTTCTCTTGTTAACTTAATAAAACGACCAGAACAACCTGGAAAATGCTTCCTTTTATTAATTCAAAGATACGTACCGGTCGCAAAAACCTCAGAACATACATTCATTTCTGTGTTTTAAGCAAACGTTATGCTGTAAAAGGCAGAGCGCCTACCTGAAGGATGAGGGAAGAATAAGACAGACTACTGAATTAGTGATCGATTGGTTGGCCAGTATGTCTGTCCAATGGGTTGCCAAGCTGGGGAAATGCAGGCTTGAGCCATGGGGGGGGGGGGGGAGGAATGAGTCCTGATGTTAAGGTACAGCTGCATGCAGCTAGAAATTACATTTCTATCCTCACAACTAAAAGTATCAGTGAGTCCATGATGCCATTCTATCCCATCTCCTATTTACTGAACTAGCAGCCCAATACGATCCTATCTTGCACTGTTGGAACTCACACTCCGGCAGCGCAAGGCCTTTTGTAGCAACGTGAAAACCGGGACGCCATTGCATGCTTCCAGACAGCTGCTGCAAATTGCCAGAGGTGTGGCTCTGGGAAGTCCTGCCAGTGTCAGTAAGTTGGGGGCAGGGAGGGCGAGGTTTGTGTGCATTCCAGGGTGGGGAGTGGGCTGGAGGGGGTGGATCTCAGTGACAAAGTTGCACATTGGGTTCTATCTCCCATTTTTCAGTCTGCCTCACCCCTTACCAGCTACATAGCTGGTGTGGGTCTGAGGAGCCTGATAAAGGTGGTTAGTAAAAAGGTTTTTTACTTACCTGTGCTTGGCCTTCTGGTCACCCCTCCCACCATTGGATGCAGCACACGCTCTGCCATTGTCATAAATGGTCGGGGATGGGATTGGACTGTAAGGCTGCAATCCTATACACACTTACCTGGGGGTAAGTGCCATTTAACTCAGTGAGGCTTACTTCTGAGTAGACGTGCCTAGGCTTGTGCTGTAATTTTTTTAGTGACTTCCTTAAGAGAGAGCCTTATGAAAATTGACGGGCAGTCCAATCCTGGAGGTCTTCTCGGGGGAAATTAACATTTGTTCACTCACCCTGGGTAAACCCCCAGTCACCACAATCGGGCTACTTGGTTCTCCGCCAGCTCTTTAGCTGGCAGAGAACCAAGCAGCCCCATGTTGGCAGAAAGGGCCTGGGAGGGGGGATAGGATAGGATATGGCTCGCCACTGCGTCACCGATCCCTCCCCCCTCCAGGGCCTGATCTGTCTTCCCCTGCCCCAGCATCGCTCGGAGTGGGACCCGCTCCACGGCGCAGTCCTCTGGGTTCTTCGGTGGGCAGTGCAGGCCTTGGCACTGGTGCTGCCTACTCACCAGGTGCCACAAATGTGCCAAACATGCCTTATGCAAACTTCCTCTTTTTTGAAGTTTGCCAACTTTCTCATTCCTCCATTCAGTGCATTCCTAAATACAGTTAATTTTTTTAAACTATAAAAGAGAGAATATGATACATACGGCCACAAGGGTCCTGGTCATACTTCCAGTATGTTTGAAAGCACATAAGATAATCAGGCCCATCAGGGTTTCGATAAAAGCCATCCTTACAATTGTAGTAAACTAAACTGAAGACAGGAACATTATCTGAAGCGTTAACACGTTGTGGCTGGGAATAATTTAATATTGGCAGCTCGTCCGTGGAACAGTCACCTAGGAAGTTTTAAAATGTTAAAAGTTACTGAGAGTGTTACATAAAAAATGGTAAAAAGAAACATTTTTGGTTTCACATACTGCACTATATCTGTTGACATGTTCAAAAGTTAACCCGAGGCCAAGCCCTGTAATGAACAGTATTGCACAGATAGTGACAATACAAACATGAAAGATATTTTACTATCAGTATCTTGAAGCATCTGTATTAGGAGAGCTGTTTTTACTTGACATGCAAGGCAACTAGCAAGACCTTGAAAGAGTCACTGTGCAATTCCCAAGGAAAGGGCAGGTATGCTCTTGCAAAATTTCCATTAATTTCAATGGGGTTTGTGTCCCAGAAGTTTTTGGTAGATCGTGTCTTCAGATTTTTGTTTCAATAAGACTGCAGGCTAGGACAGGCATAACATTTCTGATCTCCTAACCATGGAGGAATGATGTGGGGTTGCACACCTATGGGTCCCATAGGGTTCCATGCTGTTTAACACAAATGTCCTGTAACAGGTGAGCAGGAGGTTTGGGATGAGGTAAACGTATCTTGTATTTTTTCCAGGGGGTGCGCAGAGTCCACATGGAGTTGTGTGGGGGCAGCCCCAGAGCACTCAGTGATGATGTCGCCATCATTACCAAGCTCCAAAACATTGTGGAAGTGGAAGGAGCGACGTCGGGCTCCAATTTGAGCTGAGAGTAGAGAGAAGGCTGTTTGATGGGGTGTTTGATGACACCCAACTCCACCTCTTTTTTCCAGCTGATCCATAGGAGGCAGTGGAAACCCACAACTGGTGTTCAGAGGTGGTCATGGGATGGATGTGGCTAATAAATTGAGTCTTCATTTAAAAATATCAGAAGAGATACTGGATAGTAGGAAAACTAATCTGGGGCTTGAGTATTCATGCTGTTCTGAGGGTATAGCACTTCCTCTGATGGAGCAAGCTCACAGCTTGTGTGCACTGCTGAATCCTGGCAGTCATTATTGCTTTGGCACAGGCTCAGCTTCTACACTAGCTGCCAGTACAAGCTGAATACTTGTTCTTTAGGGGGAGTGCATACCCATCCAATACAGGTTAAATGCTTGCCCCCAAAGATCTTCCCCTTGCTGGGAAGGGGTCATTGCCCCAGATGTCTTGCCTGCTACCCCAAGGTAAATTTCTGGATGCTGTGAAACGGAGAAGTGTCACAATGCCCAGCCCTCTCTGCAGGACAATGAGCCGGGACGTTGCTTTGGGGCTGCACCCTGGGTCCACTCAGGTAGGCGCAGGATGCCAATATCCAATCCTCTCTTCCTTAGCTACGCTGGCTCTTGGGAGGCTATGGCTACCAACGAGTCAGGGCTACTGTTCTTAGATGATTAAACTAAATCGGGTGTATGTAAACACAGGGTTGAACCCTCCTCCAGTAGGCTAGCACTGCCTGGGATACGCCAGACCACTCAGTCCCAGGATGCTGAGTGTCTATCAACTGACCATCTAGCTCTTTCAGCTCCTGGCCTTCCTCAACAGGAGGAAGCCAGGCCTCAAGACTCTGGTGTAGCAATTTGGACTGTAGTAGCAGGTTGCTCGTTGCTTGGCCAGCTCCTGCCAACCTAGCAGTTCCAAAGCATGTCAATGCGAGTAGATAAATAGGTACCGCTTGCAGGAAGGTAAACAGTGCTCCGTGTTCCAGCTGCATGCTACGCGCTGCAGCAAGCAGAGTCATGCTGGCCACATGACCACGGAGGCGTCTTTGGACAACGCTGGCTCTTCAGCTTTGAAATGGAGATGAGCACCACACCCTAGAGTCGCACATGACTGGACTTAATTGTCAGGGGATACCTTTACCTTAGCAGGTTGAGTGGCTAGACTGGATTTAGATGATCTCAAGTTCCCAGTACTCAGTAAAACACTGTGATTAGAATATAATTGGTTTATTTAAGACAGGCAGGCAGGCCAGGCACGTACGTGCACACGCGCGCACGCACGCGCACACACACACACAGAGGTATCCCCCGGCTAACGATGGGGAAACGTTCCACAATCTCCGTCGTTACTCGGGGTCATCGTTAAGAGAGTTCAATGGCAACTTCACAAAAATGTTTTTAAAAGTTAAAAAAATCATATTTCTCTTAACTTATCTCTGAACTGTTTTCAGGGCAGGAATCATCTTGCTTAACTCGCTGCAGAAGGAAATCACGCTCAGGAAGCCTCTTCTGGGTTGCGTGACTCCCCCCTCCCTTCACTCAGGGCGCCCAGTGAATAGTGACATACTCTGCACGAGATTGCCGTGCGGCGGCAGAGCTCTGCATGTGTGTATAAGTGAGTGAGGGTGCTTCTTGGGGATGGAGGGTGGAGTGGCGGATGAGGAGGGAGGATTGCGTCTCATCTCGCTCGCTCAGGTCATCAAGCTACTCGCCCCTTGCTGCCTCATGTCCCAGGTTATTGCGGCTGCTGCTCAGAGCTCTCTGCAAGGCTCCGGTTTGGCTCACAAAAGAAGAAGAAGTCACTTCACGCACTCTGCAAAATGCAAGCTGAACCGGAGCCTTGCAGAGAGCTCTGAGCAGCAGCCGCAAAAACCTGGGACATGAAGCGGCAGGAGGGAGGGGGAGAGCAGCTTCACCACTGCTCTGGTGCCAGTAGCAAACAACGAGTGTTGGCATCCTTCCTCCTTCCTCTCCTCATTTTGCAGTTTGGGGGATGCTCCAGATCCACCCTTGCTCCTGAATACCCAAGTAGCAACTGTGGTTGTGGCAACTGCAAACCTGGTCCTTGAGGGCGGGGGAGTACAACCCCATCCAGAACAGGTTGACAATCCATTAGCTGGTTCTCAGGCCTCCTGACTAATAGCACCTCTGTCTTGTCTGAATTTAATGTTGACTTCTTCACCCTCATCCAGTTCATTACAACTTCAGCCAATATTCTTCCACCATCATGGCTATGCCCATTCACTTTAAAAACTGTAGGCCATACTAGGGCACACTGGTTTTAATTTTACCATATCAAAGGAAAAATGTCCATGAATTTTCACAGGACCACGTCTTATTCTTAGGGCAGCACTCACATTTTCTTGACAAATCCAAGTTCCTAAATGCTCATTTGCCAAGGTAATGAAAATGGAGGAGTTGGTGAACGTCTGGATGCTTAACACTTCCCAATAATTCCAGTTGGGGAGGATTCCAGTTGGGGAGGAGGAAGAGAATTCCTGGAGGCAGGCAGTGACATCTGCCTGGGAGAATCAATGCATGGGGAAGGTTTAGCATTCTCTCCCTGACCGCTAAGTCTACCCTGATATCTCCACCCTCCCATCCACTTCAGTATAGGAGATAAAACACACAGCTTTGGGGATCTGTACTTTTGACCTTAATACCCAAACCATAAAGCCAACACTGGTCTTTGTCCAACAACAGAAACCATTTCAAAAAAATTCAGTGCCATTACCTTTGCAAAATTCATCTGCTCTCGACAATGACCACATTAAGTTTTTTCCACAAGTCGCTGCAGCTGGTTTAGATATGTTTACATAGCCTGTATTGCACTCATATGTGACTATTGTCCCTTCTGGAAAAAAGTCTAGTTCAACTATATAATCTGGTACTGCAGAACGATCTAGAGGTTCTGGCTTCGGGCAGCTGGCTGAAAACAAAGTGAAACATGAAAAGCTAGAAAACAAAGTACTGAGTGAGATGCTCTAGAGCAGTGGTTCTCAAACATTTTAGCACCGGGACCCACTTTTTAAAATGACACTCTCAGCTGTTTGCAGGATAATTAGCAGTTATCTTTCAAACTGCAGGAGCTTAGCCCTTTGAAGGGCAATTAGCAGCTATCTGATTTTTGAATAGCCTCAGGGCTTGAGGCAATTATTTATCTGATCTTTCCATCACCTGGGACCCACCAGAAATCAGGTCGCGACCCACCAAGTGGGTCCTGACCCACAGTTTGAGAAACACTGCTCTAGAGAAATGCTGGGCAACAGATAAGAATGAGGAGGCACCATTTGTGTGAACGTTCATTGCTGGGCTTTGAAGTGAAATTATAAAATGTAGATGGCCTATCTGAAGGATAGAGGAGGGATAAGACAGGCTTTTGTGTTCAATTGACTGGCCAGTATGTCTGTGCCAACCTGGGGCAAATGCAGAGTTGAGGCATGGGAGGAAAAAGAAAGATGAGTCTTGATGTTAAGGTAGATCTGTCCAAAGGCGTCGCTCCGGTAGGGGCAGGGCCGTAAGTATCGCTCCATCCTAGTCCCTTTACTGAGCGAGCAGGAGGTGGCCCCGTCCCCTCAGTGTCGCAGGCCTGCTGCTTTCTCCGCAGAGGAATGGCTCCGACAGTGAGGGGGCGGGGCCACCTTCTGCTCGCTCAGTAAAGGGACTAGGACGAAACGATACTTATGGCCCCGCCCCTACCGGAGCGACGCCTCTGGATCTGTCTGCAGTTAGACTCTAACGGTTAGAGATTACATTTCTACCTTTACACTGAAAAGTATCAGTGAGGTCCATGATGCCATTTGACCCCACCTGCTTACTGAATTAACTTTTGGAATGACATCCTGAAGAGAAATCTTTCTTTCTCCCTTTACTTGTATTTTAAAAGTAACCTCTGGATACATTTCAGATATACAGTAGCTGAATAATTACTGTCCCCAACCTTGAAACATTACTTTGAAAAAGCGGAGTAGCAGGACTGGTGATTATTCGACTGTAGGCCAATATTAAAAGTGTTTTTAAATTTGGGAAACCAGGATCTAAACAAGAAAAATAAAGCCCAATTAATTAATTTATTTTTAATCCCAATCTGAAACTTTATTAATATGCCAAGGCAGCTCTAAGTGCTCTAACAATGAACTTCTATATTTAAGGCCAAGCTACTGGAGCAGGCAAATGTGTACCATTGAAGACTGTGGCTAAATACAGCCTGCCAAGACAGAGGATGCAATGCCAGTTAGAACTGGGGTCTGCAGGGATGGAAAGTTCATTCTTTCCCCCCACATTCTTTCCCCATTCTCGCCAGAGAATGAACTTTCCCCTCCCTGCAGACCCCAATTTCTAACTCCACTCCAGTTCTAACTCCAGTTCTATCTCCACTTCGAAGCTGTAATTTGCTCCCAAAGTGAAATTGTCACTGGAAGAACAAATTCCTGCTTCAGCAAAGAAATTTTCAGAATAAAAACTGCATGCGGTAAAAGAATGAACTTCCACCTCTTTGTGTATCCCATTTGCCCCTGGTTGGACTGTTTAAGAAAACAAAGGCATTTCAAATTGGGAGCATGATTGTCTCCACATATTCAAATCATTTGGCCACTAGGGACAGGTAGATCTAAAGCTAGCTCTGGTCCTCTTTTCTGAAGTTTGTCAACTTTTGCTTCCCTTCATCTCAGGCACCACATTGGGCTGCAAGAACTTATTGTGCCTGACTCTGTTGTGGTTCCAACTGTCATGTCACAGAGTTGGGTCTGAAACAAGGAAGAACCCTTGCTCTTGATTCTTGAGTATCAGCCTAAAATGGTAACGATACAGACTGAATTGTAGGTCTTCACAGTTTAACTGAATAGCTATACTTGCATCAAGTAAAGGGTGAACATTGTAGGTCCACATGAATTTGCAAACTATGTTCATCTAACACAGGTTGCTAGGAGAAGAAAGTTACGTTAAAATATATACTGTACAGTATAATGAACGAGGTACATACAAACACTGTTCAGAAATTCCCGTACCAATCTCCAACACAGTTCTAAAGGGGGGGACTGCCCTGGGTGTAAAGAGAGGGGTGACACCAAAATGACTTTCTATTCAATTTGTTACCAGTGGTGCAAAAACACACCACTGGTAGAAAATGGGTTTTAAAATTTTCCCGATCCCAGCTGCAACTTGAATGGGGATCGCATTTCCCAGGAGGCCTCCACATCGTGTGGTTTGGTATGGGAGAAGGTCCATGGGGGTGACACTATGATATCTCGCCTTGGGTGTCACTAACCCTAGTGAGACCCCTGCTGATCAATTCTCTCATGAACCTATGTTCATAAACAGTTTGATTACTTCATTACTGATGTTATGGCCCAAGTCTATCCAGGATTGGACTGGCACGTAACATGGCTGCTAACAGAGCGTGGCAACGCTCCACCGGCAACCATTTTGGGAGCACTGCTGAAGGAGGTGGCAGCACTCCTCGACCATCGCTGGACTGCCCAGCACCTGCCAGAGCAGAAAAGGCAGCGGTGGGGGTGGGGAGCAGGGCGTTATGGGAGCAGGGAGGTTGCAGGTGCAAGTGAATCCTTCAGAGATGGGGTGCACTAGACCCTATCCCCCTTTTCTGCATATTCCCCACTCCTGTTCTCTTCTTGGAGTTACGCTGGTGAAATCACTAGCAGAGGTCTGAGGAGACCAATTGCAGATTACATTCTCTCCCATTTTTCTTTCAAAGTCTAGTCTATAGCTTCTTGCTCTATCAATATCCTATATACCAGGGGTTCCCAAACCTGTGGTATGCATACCCCCAGGGGTACACGAACCAGGCGGCTGCGGTGACCGTTGGCTACACCTGATACTACAGCTGATAAGGTACTCACAGCTGATAAGGCACATCCCAGCCAACTCAGCTAACTGACTTGGCAGGGCTCCCATACAAAAAAACCTCTGCCAAATCTCTATATAAACCCCTTTCTAGCATTTGCATCCAAGTTAGGGTGACCTAAAAGCAGACCTAAAAACTGCTAATTTCTTACTGAAAAGGGAAACATCATTGACAGTGAACAGAAGAGATTCTTGTGCAACAAAACCACCCGTTCTCAACCCCCCCCCCCCCGGCTGTGTTCCCAAAAGGCTTTGAGTGGAATGCAAACTAAGTGCTTTTCTATTGGCTGGTTCAATTTATATGCTGGGTTTTAGAATACATTGTTTCTTCCATTTAAAGAAGACAGCTCTTATGGCAGACTGAGCTGGTTCTCTGTCTTCTTAAGAAAACTAAGTAGGGATTGCCTTGGTTCATTTTTGGATGAGAGACCTGTGGTGATATTTTCTTTAAAAAACAACAAAGTAATTGAAAGCAGTGTGATTTCCAGAGTTAACAGTGTAAGCTGAGTAATTTTAAAAATTTTATTGATTAAATTTTACATTTTAATAATTGTAATAAATAATGCTAAGTAATTAATTGGCACAGGGGGTACTTCAAAGAAATTGAAGCAAGGGGGTACACTTGGTGAAAAAGGTTGGGAACCCCTGCTATATGCTTTTGAAAAGACCTTCTTCTGCTCTGTTTTAAAAAGGCTCAAAAGGGGTTTGCATTCTATAAAGAGCGATAGCTTTCATGGCCAGCAATAATTTTGTAAGAAATAGGGAACACGGGTTTAGATGCCATGTTAGAAAATGTATTTAACAGAACACGAAAACACACAACATTTCGTCCACTTCTGTGGACGTCTTCTGGTGTACAGCAGCACTGTGCTAGCAAGATGTAAAATTCCTTGTTGAGTTCCTTCTTCAGTGGCAGCCAGTGCATTTTACATCTTGCTAGCACGGTGCTGCTGTACACCAGAAGACGTCCACAGAAGTGGACGAAACGTTGTGTGTTTTCATGTTCTGTTAAATACATTTTCTAACATGGCATAAGAACATAAGAACATAAGAAGAGCCCTGCTGAAGGATCAGGCCAAAAGCCCATCTAGTCCAGCTTCCTGTATCACACAGTGGCCCCACCAGATGCCTCAGGGAGCACAAGACAACAAGATAACCTGTTTCCCGTTGACACTCCCTTGCACCTGGCACAGAGAAAACCCACTTCTAAAACCAGGAGGTTGCTTATGGCTTGTAACCTGTGATGGTCTTTTCCTCCATGAATCTGTCCAAACCCCTTTTAAAGGCATCTAGGCCAGGTGCCATCACCACATCCTGTGGCAAGGAGTTCCACAGATGAATCACACGCTGGGTAAAGAAATATTTTCTTTTGTCTGTTCTAACTCTCCCTCCACTCAATTTTAGTGCATGTCCCCTGGTTCTGGTGTTGTGCGAGAGGGAGAAGAATTTCCCTCTATCAACTCTCTCCATCCCATGCATAATTTTATAAGTCTCAATCATGTCCCCCCTCAGGCGCCTTTTTTCTAGGCTGAAAAGCCCCAGACGCTGTAGCCTTTCCTCATAAGGGAGGTGCTCCAGCCCACAAATCATTCTGGTCGCTCTTTTCTGCACCTTTTCCAATTCAACTATATCCTTTTTGAGGTGTGGTGACCAGAACAGGACACAATACTCCAGATGTGGCCTTACCATCGATTTGTACAAAGGCATAATGATATTGGCCGTTTTATTCTCAATCCCTTTTGTAATGATCCCGAGCATGGAATTGACCTTCTTCACAGCTGTCGCACACTGGGTCGACACTTTCATCGACCTGTCCACCAGCACCCCAAGATCTCTCTTTTGATCCGTCACAGACAACTCAGAACCCATTAGTGTATATATGAAATTTTGGTTTCTTGCCCCAATGTGCATCACTTTGCACTTACTTACATTGAAGCGCATCTGCCATTTTGCTGCCCATTCTCCCAGTTTGGAGAGATCCTTCTGGAGCTCTTCACAATCCCTGCTGGTCTTCACCACCCGGAAAAGTTTAGTGTCATATGCAAACTTGGCCACCTCACTGCCTATCCCCAACTCCTGGTCATTTATGAATAAGTTGAAAAGCACCGGTCCCAAGACCGATCCTTGGGGCACACCGCTTTTCACCTCTCGCCATTGTGAAAATTGCCCATTGACTCCCACTCGCTGTTTCCTGGTCTTCAGCCAGTTCCTAATCCACAAGAGAACCTGCCTTCTTATTCCCTGACTGTGGAGTTTTCTCAGGAGCCTTTCATGAGGGACCGTGTCAAACGCCTTCTGAAAATCCAGATATATAATATCCACGGGTTCGCTCGCATCCACATGCCTGTTGACCTTTTCAAAAAATTCTAACGGGTTTGTGAGGCAAGAGTTCCCCTTGCAGAAGCCATGCTGACTCTCCCTCAGCAGAGCTTGTTCTTCTATGTATTTTAAGATTTTATCCTTAATGAGACTTTCCACCATCTTCCCTGGAACAGATGTTAGGCTGACTGGCCTGTAGTTTCCCGGGTCCCCCCTCCTTCCTTTTTTAAAGATTGGCGTGACATTAGCTATTCTCCAATCCTCTGGCACAGTGGCCGTTTTAAGGGACAAGTTGCATATTTGGGTCAAGAGGTCAGCAACTTCATTCTTGAGTTCCTTCAGAACTCTTGGGTGGATGCCATCCGGGCCTGGTGATTTATTGATCTTTATTTTGTCAATTAAGTCTGAGACGTCTTCTCTTTTAACCTCTATTTGACTTAATTCTTCAGTCAGGGGAGACCGTTCCGGCAGCAGTATTTGCCCGAGGTCTTCTGCCGTGAAGACAGATGCAAAGAACTCATTTAATTTCTCTGCAGTCTCCAAGTCCCCTTTTATCACCCCTTTCTCTCCCTCACCATCCAGCGGACCAACCGTTTCCCTGGCAGGTTTCCTGCTTCTAACATATTTGAAGAAGCTTTTATTATTCCCTTTTATGTTGCCTGCCATACGTTCCTCAAAGTCTTGCTTGGCCTCCCGTATCATCTTTTTACATTTCTTTTGCCACAGTTTGTGCTCCTGTTTATTTTCCTCATTAGGGCAAGACTTCCATTTACGGAAGGAAGCTTCCTTGCCTTTTATAGCCTCCTTAACTGTGCTTGTTAGCCATGCCGGCACCCTCCTGGACTTGGTTGAGCCCTTCCTCCTTTGTGGGATACACTCCCGCTGGGCCTCTATGACTGTTGTTTTAAACAGCCTCCATGCACTCTGGAGCGATTGGACTCTTTTTACCTTCCCTTTCAGCTTTTTTTTAACTAGTCTCCTCATTTTGGGGAAGTCTGCCCTTCGGAAGTCAAGGGTTTTCATGTCAGATTTACTCGGCACTCTCCCTCCGACATGCATGGCGAAACAGATCGCAGCATGGTCACTGTTCCCCAATGGATCGGTAACATTTACCTCCCTGACCAGATCTTGAGTGCCACACAATATCAAATCCAGAGTCAC
This sequence comes from Plestiodon gilberti rubricaudatus, assembly GCA_026170595.1. NCBI lineage: Eukaryota > Metazoa > Chordata > Lepidosauria > Squamata > Scincidae > Plestiodon > Plestiodon gilberti. The sequence continues at coordinate 172,792,137 of JANXHW010000004.1, read as the reverse complement.
CTGTCCTCTGGTCGGTTCCGTGACAAGTTGCTCTAAGGCACAGTCATTTAACATATCCAGAAATCCAGTCTCTCTTTCATGACCTGAGCATGAATTGACCCAGTCGATGTGAGGATAATTGAAGTCCCCCATGACTACAACCCTGTCTCTCGTTGACACCTCCCTGATTTGCTTCCTCATTTCAAGATCCCCTTCAGGTTTTTGATCTGGAGGACGGTAGCATGCCCCTACTATTACATCACTCTTTGAGCCTGGTAATCTAACCCACAGTGATTCTATGGAGGAGTCAGAGCCCCCCTCCAGCTCTACTCTGGTGGATTCTACCCCCTCTTTGACATAGATGGCCACCCCACCTCCAACACGCCCCTCTCTGTCCCTCCTATAGAGTTTATATCCTGGAATTGCAGTATCCCACTGGTTCTCCGCATTCCACCAGGTTTCTGTTATACCTACTATGTCAATGTTTTCCCTAGCCACCAAACATTCCAGTTCTCCCATCTTTGCCCGTAGACTTCGGGCATTTGCATAAAAGCACTTATATACCTGGTCCCCCAAGAAGGGCTGCATGTTTGCACCTTTATTCCTTCAGCCTTCTGTCCTGCTAGACTGGCTGTCATGTCCCATCACGCTACCACTCCCAATTCTTACTCTGTTATTACTTGACTGTTCCCCATCCTCTGCACCCTCATTCCCTAGGGATGAGGAGTCCCGAACCGGATGCCCCTCGGCTCCTGTCGGCTTTCCCCCAGGAGTCAGTTTAAAAGCTGCTCTGCCACCTTCTTGTTACACGCCAGCAGTCTGGTTCCGTTTTGGTTCAAGTGAAGCCCGTCCCTCTTGTACAGGCCCAGCTTGTCCCAAAACGTTCCCCAGTGCCTAACAAACCTAAACCCCTCCTCCTGACACCAGCGTCTCATCCACACATTGAGACCCCTGAGCTCCGCCTGCCTACCTGCACGTGGAACAGGTAGCACTTCTGAGAACGCTACCTTTGGGGTCCAGAACGCTACCATTGGGGTCCAAACCCGTGTTCCCTATTTCTTACAAAATGGGTTTGCATTCTGTTTACATTCTATTGGGTCATCAGCTTATTAATATAAATATGGCCTTCAAAAATGAAAAAGTAGAAATTGATCAATCTCTCCATATGATATGTACTATAGTACTTTTGCAAAAAAAAAAATTAAAATATTATTTCTATACCATAGAAGAAAATGATTTTCTATTCAAATTCTCTGAAGCATCAAATTAAAGATAGCTGGAGCTAATGGTGATATCTCTGGAACCAAACACTGTCTATAATTCAGTTAAATCTTCATTACTTTGTTTTGAACAACAAGAACTCACATTTTGGCAGCACAGTCCAACTTATGGCATTGCAAAATGTGATGCTGTATAGGGTGCTACCAGGCTGCTGCCAGAAACAGCAAGCGACACTAACTATGCGGCAGTGACCTCCCTGGATCTGCTGCTGCCGGTAACTCAGTGGCAGAGATGGGTCATTGGCGGGGAGGATCAGGGTGCTCTGTTGGAGGAACGGGGGACAGGAGGGAGGGGTGGACCTGGCAGCAATGGCGCACACCGGATCTTATCCCCTTATTTTACAATTTCCCCACCCTTTTCCCTCCTAGGACATACACCACCAGAACAGGTGGTGCATGTCTGAGGAGACCCATAAGCAGCCCCAGGGCTTATGCAGAGGTAAGTAAACATTATTTTACTTACCTCCCATTCAAGTTCAGGTGCCCCCCTCCCCCACCATAAGATATAGCACATGCCTTTACTGGTGAAGGAAATATTGCTGAAATTTCAATTAAAGGGACAAAATGCTATGAAACACAAATTACAAACCAGACTCATTCCAGAGAGACATGGAACACAGAAAGGGAGAGACATCAATATTTTATACAACTTGCACCTCAATTCTATACACATCAACGTGGAAGTAATTCTTATTCATTTTGGTATAAGAGCTTACATCTGAGTCCATACTGAAGATCATCACCACAGAATAATAAACATTCTTAATGTAAAGTATGCTAGGGAATTTTCCCCCCTAAATATAGCTTTTTTATAAAATATAAAAGAGAGAATGAAACACATACGGGCACAAGGTTCTGCGTAGTATATCCAGTTAGTTTCCATACACGTAACAGTACCATTGCTGAAAGGGTCTCTTTTAAAACCTTCCTTACAAACATAATGAAATTCAGTGAAGGGAAGAACCTTATCTGGAAGAACTATAGATACAGGTGCCTGTTCTAGCTCGGCATACTTCATCTTTGGCAAGTCCTTAGTAGCACAGTCACCTAGGAAATTTAAAAATGTTAAAGTTATTGAGAGTGTTCCATACTGTCATGAAATCCCCATTTCATGTGTGTTCTATGTTCCGGGCAGCGCAATCCTGCCAGAAGTGTCGGCGATGGAACAAGCGTTCCGTTGCTGGGAGACATTGTGAACATGCCGTAAAGCACATTCGCGATGACTCGTGAGCAGGGAAGGCCGGTGCAGAGGCCGGCCTCCCTTGCTCTGGCGCTGGGATGACCCCACGGCCGCCAGACCAGGTAAGCCGGGATCCGGTGGGCAGGGGGTGTTTCGCTGGGCGAGGGAGGGCCGCCAGCCAGATCCTTAAGGATTGCGCACCTAGTCTGTTTTCTTACATGGTTAAAATCAACAATCCTGTTTGTGTTCCAAGGAGCTGGCAAATTCCTGCATCTTGCCAGCCTTTTGTCTTGCTAAGTCCCTCATTAACAGAATTTCATGCTAGAATGCAAGGATAGGTGCCGTAGCCCAGGGAGGTGCGAGGGGCAACGGCCAGAAACAGGGCCTTCTCAGTAGTGGCACCAACCTTATGGAATTCCCTCCCCTTTGACTTATGAACTGCTCCCTCCTTGGACACTTTCCGGCGAGGTCTAAAAACCTTCTTGTTCAAAGAAGCCTTCTGAGCCCCTGCCTTTTTTAACATCTCGCTGGTACAGGTGGGGGTGCTGCTGTTTTTATGCTCCTGTTTTAATTGTAGCTATGATCTTTTTAATCGATTTTTAGATACTGTTTTTATTAATTTTCATTAATTGTCTTTTACTGTTTTAAATTGTCTTTTACTGTTTTTTGGTATTTTATTTTTTTCATTGTATTTTCTTTCTTGTTGTAAGCCGCTTTGGGTCCCTTTGGGGAGAAAGGCGGGATAAAAATACTGTAAATAAAAATAAATAAATAGGGGAGCAGGCTGAAGGTAGAGATCAGCTTACAGGTTCTTGCCCAATCAGAAAACAGCTGATGTCTCCAGCTGAGGAGGTGTTCCTAGGAAAATGAAATTCTTTCTCTTTCTTCTCTCTGGTATCTGAAGGAGGAGCCCACTCCATGACTACAGGTGGAAAGGAACCAGCCCCAAAATCCAGGTACAGAGATAGAATCTAGTAAACAGCCAGAAAATCGTCAGCCTTTTATATTACTTTGGATTTTAGATACATGTGTAGGTACTAGGACTTTGGATTTTGTCTTCTTCCTGCTGTATTCTAGACTTTTAAAGTGCATTGCGAGCTAAATTGAATTCTGTCCTGCAGCAAGAGCTTGGAATTGACGCATGCGTGAGCTTTGCAATGCTGCATCGCCACCAGCTGGCTAAAATCGGTAATTCATTGCAAGTTTTAATTTTTACCATTGCTTTTTCTAGTTCATTTGATTCTGCTATCTTTTTTTTAATTAGTATTAGCATTTTAATAAACCTTTTCAAATTAGACTGAGTTGCCTTGTTCTGAGAATCAGTAGAATTGTCATCTCTTCGCTCTGCAGGCGCTACTGCAAGAGTGATTATAGAAAGACTGCGGTCCAGTGTGGTCCCAGGAGGGAGTTCTTGCTCAGGAGAGCTCCCCTGGCTATCCTGGTCTCCTGAGCTGGTGGCAGCAGATTGGAACTTACAAGGGGTGTCCCCAGTAAGCCGCATGTCCAAACCAAAGGGAAAGAGAGGGGAAAGGGAAGGGAGTGAGCGCAGAGGCGTTTCTACGGTAGGGGCCCTACCGTAAGTCGCGCCCCGTCTTAGTACCATGTTTACAAACCAGAACGAGGAGGCCCCGCCCCCTCACCGGCGGATCCATTCCACGCTACGAAGGTGATGAGCAGGGAGTCTCCTGCCCGTTCGCCTTCGCAGCGCGGAATGGCTCTGCCAGTGAGGGGGCGGGGCCTCTTCATTCCAGTTCATAAACATGGTACTAGGACGGGGCACGACTTACGGTAGGGCCCCTAGAGTAGAAACGCCTCTGAGTGAGCGCTTCCTACGCCCTACTGCCCTGAGGCAGTATGTGGAACCTCTCTCTGGATCCTCTACACATACAAATGGTAGAAGCAAGCATTTTTAGTTTCACATACTACACTCTATCTGTTGCAATTGTCAAAAGTTAACCCTGGGGTGAAGTCGGTGGCAGTGCAAACATGGATGTTCTTTACTATGCATACTTGGAAGTTGTCTGTATTAGGAGGGCTGGTTTCTGCTTGACACTCAAGGCAAATCAACAAGATATGCAAAGCTCATGTGCAAGTCCCAAGGAAATGAGCAGATATCTCCTTGCAAAGTTCCTCTTAACTTCAGTGAGATTTGTGAGCAAGACGTTCTTGGTGGGTTGATTCTTCAGACTTTTCTTTTAATAAGACTGCAGGCCGGCCCTATATGTATAATATTCCTGATCTCCAAACCATGGGAAGACGACATGGGAGTTTCACACCCCTCCCTCTTCTGCATGCAAATTCCCCCTTGCTACGGTTCACTTTAACTATGGTCTAGATAAAGAGTACATTTGCACTGACCAGGACTGCCCTGTAGCCAGGATTGATAAATCTACCTCACACCATGGTTTCAAACTCTGGTTATGACAGTAGTGTTGATTAATGTTAGCCATGGTGTTGCACCCATCACTCACTTCATATTTGTGTCTTTCCTTGAGGTTGGCAACAAAGGGGTCAGTTTGTACACCTTGGGAAGACAGATTTGGCTATGTAGAGCATCCAGAAACTGATTCTTAAATTTATTGTTTAAAAATATTAAACAATTAAATATCTTATAGGTTTAGCTGTCCATTTTTACCCAAATAATCTCTGTATTATTTATTTAAGCACTGTAAAGGCTACAACATTTGGGGCTCCTCAGTCTAGAAAGAAAGCACCTGAGGGGGAACATGATTGACGTCAAAATCCTCACTAACTTTCCAGCGCTGGAGTGCTCACTCCGGTGCCGGAAGTTGTCGTAAATGTGCCATAAGGCACATTTGCGACGACTCGGGAGTAAGGGAGGCCGGCGCAAGGCCTCCCTCACTCCACCACCAGGATGAGCATGTGACCGCCAGATGCAGGTAAGGTTCCCGCCGGCGGCCGCATGGACAGTTCGGGTGGCAAGGGAGGGGACCATTGGGCAAGCCGGCCCGGGGGTGGGGTGGGAATGGCGTTACACGGCCTCCTCCTACTTCCACCAGCTATTTAGCTGGCGGAAATCCGAGGAGGCCAATAGGGCCAGCCCTGGTTTACACTCGGGGAAGGGGACATTCGTCCCCTTCCCCAAGTAGACCTCCAGCCCACCGCATGGCGGTCCGGAACGAAGATGGGATCCGGTGGGCGGCCCTGGGCCACCAGCCAGATCTTTAGTTAGGATTTCACTGTGAGACATATAACTTTATGCATGGGATGGGTAGAGTGGATAGAGGCTGGTGTGGAAGCGTACATGTAGCAGGATGCTGCTTCATGCGTGAAAACGCCCCTCCCCCTTGCCGGTCAGAGCCATTCCCAGCTGGCAACAGCTACCGTGCGGGTGGAACGGCTGCCCGTGCGGTAGCCATCACCAGCTGGGAATGGCTCCGACTGGCGAGGGGGAGGGGCGCTTTCACGCACGAAGCGGTATCCTGCTACACGTACGCTTCCACACCAGTCTCGGAACGCCACTGCGCCCATGCCATATCATCTTAAAAGGTTTAGGCCCTTCATTTTTATGGTGACATTCAACTTGATTACAACAAATAAAAATGTGCATGAATATTCACAGGTCCACCTATTATTTTTAGGGCAACATTGTACATTCTCTTTGTGAATCTGTGTTCCTAGACCCACATTTGCCAAGGCAATGAAAATGTAGGGGCTAGTGTAAAGCTGAATGCTTAACCCTTGCCACTTCTACCAATTTTCTCTTGCAAATGTACCTTCATGCCATTTCCCCCCTGCTGTGCTTATTTCCAAAGAGAAAATAAAAAGATTTAAATAGCTGGGGTGGGGGCAGTGGCATTTGCAGAAGAGAATCAATGGATAGGAGAAGGCTTTGGCACCTTCTTCTGACCCACTGAATTTTCCCTACAAATCCCTCTATGCTTCATCCAGGAGGAGGGAAACATGATTATAGGACTTAGTAATTCTGCCCTGAATCTTCAAACCATAAAGCCATACTGGAAACTAGCCCTACAACAGAAGCAGTTTTAAAACATTATGTGTTGTTACCTTCGCAAAACTCTGTAACTGTTGTCCATGTTAAGTTTTTTCTACAACTTGCTTCACCAGGCTTCTTCATCTGAGGAATGTCTCTATAGCCTCGATAGCACCGATACCTGACTACTGTCCCTGGTGGAAAGTAGTTTATTTTACGTATAGCTTCTGGCACTGCAGCATATTCTATAGGTTCTGGCTTTGGGCAACTAGCTGCAAACAAAGAAAAAAATGAAATCATGTAAAGCAAAATACTAGTTTGACTCCACCACGTGATTTTTTTTTATCTCAGCCATGTCGTGGGCTCCATTTTTAATTGAAACAAAATCTTTCCTTTGCCTTTCAAAATAAGTTTTTCCCCAGTTAAATATGGTACATAAAGGCGTGGAATGATCACTCCAATGCCTTTAAACACCATATTTAACTGGAAAAAAATGATCAGAATCAAAACTGCTGTGGCAAACTACAAAAGCCCCCCTGCCCGTCCCTTGAGGTTTCATCCTGTTTTGCATTCCCCATTTGCTATATATAGTTAGACTTAAGGCCCGATCTGGGCCAGTTGTGCAATGAAGCGCTCATGTGACTAAAACCCTAACATGCACCACTATTCTTGCAGTGGTTCCTCTGCAACATTCTGCTTAGGTAACGTACTCACACTTACTCCTTTTAATGCTGGGTAGTCTCTCCCGTCCTTGAAATGAAACTTTGTGATTGTGATGAATACATATAGCAGAGCGTACAAAGTTAACCATTATTATTTCAGACCACTGCTAGAATAGTGCTCATCCAAAAAGAAAAATGCTACCAATACAAATTACAAGATTTCCTAAGCAAACAAAGCTGATTTCTTAGAGACAACGGTCACAGCAAGCCAGAAGGATGATGTTCTAGAAAACATACATCCTAATTCTAAACAAATTGGCATGGAGTTGACTTTTTTATTTCTGAAGTAGGGAATACTTTCAGATATGTTCTGAGGATTGTAACCCCAGAATAATAATCATTCTTGTGCTTAAAACTAGGCTAGGGAAGCAAAATACAGTACATTTTTAGAAAATAAATAAAAGAGAAAGCAAGACACATACGGCCGCAGAGGTCTCCATGATCTATCCAGAGCGTTTCCATACACACAATGACACCCAACTGGTGAGGCTTTTGGTAAAAACCTTCTTTGCATTCGTATCTAACTTCAGTAAACGGAGGAACAAAACCTGGAAGGTGCTCATTTTGACGTTCTAGCTGGGAATAATTAAATGTTGGCAAGTTGCTGGTAGCACAGTGACCTGGGAAGTTTTAAAGAATTAAAGTTACTGAGAATGTTACATTAAATTTTTGGTTTTACATATGGTACTGTATTTGCAGGTGTAAGCCCAAGTCCTGTAGTGGAAAAAGGGAGAAAACAGAAACAATATAAATGTGAATGTCTTGTACTACACATACCTTGAAGTGTCTGCATTAGTTTAGGACCTTGCTAAAAAAGGGCAATTTTCTCCTGTAACTGATTGTTACTTGACATTCAAGGCAAACCAACAGGGCTTTGCAAGGCTCACTGTGCAAACCCCAAGGAAATGAGCAGATATATTCTTGCCAAGTTCTCATTAATTTCAATGGAGTTTGCATACAAGAAGTTCCTGGTGGCCTGTTTCTTCAGACTTTTGTATAAAGAAGACTACAGTACAGTACAATACTTCTAACCACGGAGGAGTGCTGTGAAGTTAGACACACCCTTCCCTTGGCATATAAATCCCCCTTCCCTTCTATCATTTGTTTTTATTATGGTGTAGATTCAGCATCCTCTGGAACCAGCCAGCACTGTCCTGTAGTCAAGTTTGGTAAGCCCATTTCAAACCATGGTTTCAAACTCTGGTTATGAGAGCAATCAACATTAGCTCTCTTGCCTTGGGACTGGCCACTGAGGGAGGGGGCAGTTAGTATTCTTTGGGAGTTGTGTTGACTGCAGAACGTTTAGGTGCTGATCTCAAAACTTCTTGTTTATTGAAGCATAAACTCTTCAAGTTCTCAGAACTTGAGAACTTCCCGCCGGGGAATCAATTCCTGCCAGGGAATTAAAAAAAATTCCCGCCACAGAATTATTCCCCCCCCCCCGCTGCAAAGTGGCAGGCTGCTGGGGAATCAAAAATTTTCCCCGCAGCAGAATTATTTTTTCCTCCACCTCATAGGGTCGCTGCTGGGTTTTTTCTTTCCCCCCTTTTCTCCTGCCTACCCCCACCAGTCCCGGACTGCCCCTGCCTCCACTTGCCTTTTTCTTTTCGCCACCACCTTCCTGCTGCCAACACCGCCACCTACCCCACGTCCAGGCCACTGACTGCGTCTTCCGCAGCCGGCCGGAATACTGGCTCGCGCACCTTTGCGAGCTTCGCACAGGCGCACAACAATTGGGAGTTTAGTCTTCGAAATCATCCGGGAAATCTTGGACAATTCCAAAGGGCTCCCAGGCGTTGTGCGCCTGCACGAGACTCGCACAGGTGTGCGAGCCTGTATTCAGTCCTGGCCAGCTGCAGAGGACGCAGCCGGCGGCTGGGAAAGGCCAGGACAGTGCCGGTTTCCGGGTCTGACTGGGATGCCACCTGGGACACCCCCTGAAAACCAGGACTATCCCGGCCACACCGGGACATCTGGTAAGCCTATTTGAATGATGATCTGTCTTGTGGCTTGTGTTTAACCCCATGAATGCCAATTTCAACTTAGTGTGCCACAGCAAAGGCTAAGGATTCTGAAAAATGTGCCAGTTTCCAGCATGTCAAAGAAACTTGAACTGAAAGGACCAAATCTGTAGAAACAAAGTCTATTAGCCAAATCCTATTGCCCCTCCCCAGCCAATGCAGTGACAAAGTGGCTACCACTACATCCTGCGGGGAGGGGGGACAGTTGTGGAGGTCTTCTCTGGGTAAGCCTTCATGGCATGGGGGGGGATCTACTTGGACTTGCACTAACTAAATAGCTAGCGCAGGTCCGTATGTACCCGAGCCATGGGATCAGGTCCAGGAAGGGGGTTAGGATTCGGCAGCTGCTGCCAAATATGCCCTTCCCAGACCCGATCCGCCCATCGCCCGTTCTGTCTCCGACCTATTCCACCCTCCCTGTCCCTGTTGCCACCTCATTTTGCCCTCTTGACCCCTGTTTCTCCCTCCCGCCACCCCTCCCTCCTCCCCCCACTGTACCTTTATCAGCAGGAGGCTACAGATCCGCTGGTGCAGGCTTCCCACCTGTGGCTCGGCAGCATGCTACTGAATGTGCTGCTGGAGCACCGTTTATGACTGACACTGCTTTATGGCAGTCAGCACCAGTGGAAGAGGTGCAATGACATTGCCCGTCCCCTTTAGAATTGAGCCGTAAAATAACTCCCTAGCCATTAATTGAAATGTTGCAATGACACAGAGGCATGAGGTCAGCAAACTGAGTGCCATCAGCACTGCACTGCTAGAGGGTGATGGAATTCACATGAACATTCTAATTGCTGCGGGATAAAACATCCAGCACAAAGAACTGAGGGACAGATGGACAGTACTTTCATAAGGATATACAAGTATAAGACTAATTGGGTTCCTGTGAATAGGTACAAGCAAGATATACTGTATATAAGTATAAGCAAGAAACCTATTGTGGTCACTAAGTGGCTGAACAGATGTATTGTGTTTAGGCCCATTATGAAAGAACAGCATAACTGAGTCTGGGGGGAAACATTCCATCAATATGCTTCCATCTTGCCCGTGCTATACAAACCTCAAAAGTTGTATAGCACTTTCATACTATTGAATATACTAAATGAATATACATTTCATCCTGGTGACATAGTGACATGGGTTTCAACTTGCCTAAAAACCAAAATCTGTGAAGTTTCACAGCTCTACTGTTATTCTTAGTGCTACACAGTCTCTATGTGACTCCTTGTGACAAATGACCACATATGTCAAAGTGGTGCAAAAGAGAGTGGAGAGAAGCTGGATGCTGAACCCATCTCATTCTTAACCATTCTCCTGAGCATGGTAAGCCTAAAAATTCCTTCAAAGTCATCCCGTCATCCCCTATAGGGATTACTGCCAAACGTGGATAGTCCAGCTGGGGCGTAAATGGATTAAAATGGCTGGGGTGTGTGGTTCAGTGGCCTATGCAGAGAAACTCAATGGAGGGGGGGGGAGGCTAAGCACCTTTCCTGCCCACTGCCTCTCTTCTGCAATTCTCCCCATTCACTTCAGGGCAAAAGGGAAACATGAGTATAGAAAGCTGACATTGTGCCCTTAATCATTACACCGGGCTATCAAACATAAGGCCCGGGGGCCGGATTGGAACCTCTTTATCCACCTCCGTGATAATTGGGCTCTCCCAGTACACCATCAGCTGCTCTCAGCTATTGAGCTGCGAAATGATGCATGGGCAGAAGCAGTGCTACTGAAACGGAGCAGCAGGGTGAGCCAAATTATCATGTGGGCCTTACATCAGTGCTGCTTCTGCCAAAGTGTCACTGCTGAAAGGGTGGCCTACATGATAACTAGGTTCTCCCAACACTAGCCTTTCAGCAGCACTGTTTCTGCCAAGGCACTGGAAGAGAGAGATTGAAGGAGGTTTCAGAAGGCAAGAAACAGTACAGGGGGAGGGGCAGATCCAGAGGTGTGAGAGAGGGAGAAGGTACTGATGAGGCACCGGAAGAGCTCAATTATCACATGTGCCACCCTTTCAGTAGTGTCGCCTCTGCCGAGGTATCATTTTGCTGAGCTGTGAAGTGACACCTTGGCAGAAACAGCGCCACTGAAAGTGCGGCCCGTGTGATATAATTGGATTCTTCCATATCTTGAAAATATGATCAAGATTTGCATATTTTCTCTTCTGTCATTTGCAGCTGAGTTCCTAGGTGACAAAAAAGTGCTTTATTCTAGTAACCACCTGCACGTCACTTCCTGCTTAATGACATCACTTCCGGCCCTCAGCAGCTGCCATGAATGCTATTCGGCCTGTTGTATGAAATGAGTTTGACACCCCTATACTACACAATAAAGTTACACCTGGAACGTGTCCTTCTACAGAAAGCATTTTAAAACATTAAGTGTCCCTTACCTTCACAAAAATCTATAATTAATGACCACTTGAAGTTATATTGACAAGTCACCTCAGTACGATCTGGATCTGTACCAGGAATTATTCTATAGCCTGCTTTGCAAAAATACTTAAATATAGTTCCAATTGGAAAGCTGCTTTTATTTCTAAAAGCATCTTCTGGTACTTCAGCATATTTCAAGTCTTCTGGCCTTTGGCAGCCGGCTGCAAAGAAGAAGAAGAAACATGAACACTTGGAAAACAAAATATTGTATGAGATAGGATGAGGAATGCATTGTAGTAGATGTAACAATAAGGTAAAGTTCAAGTGAATGAACATTTATTGTGCTTTAAAGAAAAACGTTAAAAGGCAGACAGCCTACCTGACTACCCAGCAAAACGTAAAGACTAGCTATTCAACCACTTAAACAGTGACATATTAAATAGCATGGGAGACAATAGACTACATGTCAGCTGGACCCTTGCTCATCCTGTCTGATAGCAAGGGCAGGGTGAGTCTGGCCATTTGGATGGCAGGGATAGTGAATGCTTCCTTGAAAAAGGGCAAGTTACAAGGATATTATTTTAGGGCCTTTACAGAAAGGTGTTTTTGGCTCCTGACACCTTGACTAATTATTGCCCTGCATCAAATCTGCCCTTTTGGGGCAAGGCAATTGAGCAGGTAGGAGCAACTGAACTTCAGGCTTTTCTGGATCATACTGAGGAGGGGTTAAGAGTTGTTAGGTACTGGGGGAAATTTGGGGACAAACTGAGCCTGTATAAAGGGGCTGGGCTCCACTTGAACCAAAATGGGATCAGTCTGCTGGCACTCAACATTAAAAAATTTGCAGAGCAACGTTTAAATGAACCCTGGGAGAAAGCTGTCAGGAACTGGTCAACATCTGGTTTGGGCCAAGTCATCCCTAAGGGATGAAGTTATAAATATTCTAGATAATCCAAAAGGGCATAAGGGAGAATTTGGAAAGGAGCATACAGTAGGACACAACTGATGGTCAAATAGGTAGGGGCAGGAGACAATGGTGATAATGAAATAAAACATGCAACACTGCTTTTTGCTAAAAAAAAATCTGTGAAAAAATAAAATAAAACCATGTAATTTTGGGTCATTCTTCATCTGCTGACACTGTACAACCTATACGACCTACCAAGTACACTTTTAAAGTGTTGTGAGGATAAAAGGGGGGAAGGAACTATGCACACCACCCTGAGCTCCTTGAGGATGGGCAGTATAAAAATGTGGGAAATAAATAAATAAAGTGGGCATAATGGAAACCTGGTGGAATGAAGAGAACATGGTTATTCCTGGACAAAAACTCTGTAGAAAGGAGCGGGAGAGGCATATTGGGGTGTTGCAGTCCCAATGCAGCCCTTACCGAAAAAAAGCAGTGACCCTTACAGAGCTAGCAGTGACCCCAGGGCAGCTACCAAATGCAACATATGTGTAAGCAGAACATAGCCAAATAAGTTTAAAAAGACAGATTTAACTTTGAGAGCGGAAACTTCTAAAAAATGAACTGACTTGTAAAAATGAAGCTGAAAGGAAAAGTTAAGGATGGTCAAATCTCTCCAGAATGTGTGCAAGTTATTTAAACCACTCTAATAGTGCAGCTAGCATGTATAACACACATTGTAGGAAAGGTACCACCAGTTCCAAGATAATGCCAGCATGGCAAACAAGCAAAGTCAAAGTAGCTATTAAAAAAAGCAAGAAGAAAGAGTTGCTCTCTCCTAGGTAAACAGAAGTGAGCCCTCACTTCATAAGGGAAAGCTTAAAACCCCAATTCTCAACAAACTGACTTTGAAGTAACTCTTACTGTATGGATTTCATTAGCAGAATTTATTTCCATTAACTGCTGAGGATCATAACCACAAAGAATAACCATGCTTCTATGTAAATACAGCCTACATATGGTTTTTCCTAAATTATAGTTAATTTAATTAAGTGCATGCACATAAGCACGTGCATCTGTGTGTGTGTGTGTGTGAGAAAGAGAGAGAGAGAGAGAGAGAGAGAGAGAGAGAGAGAGAGAGAGAGACATACGGCCACACGGATCTTCCTTGGGTATCCAGTATCCTGCCTCACAGACAAAGATAAAGTTCCCAAAAAATTTTCGGTAAAAATTTTCTTTGCATTTGTATACAATGCGAGTGCCATTACGAACAACATCTGAAAGGTTCCGGTACTCCTGTTTAGGCTCAGAATACTGAAACTTTGGCAGCTCTTCAGTAGAACAGTTTTCTTTAATTTCTGAAATAGGAATAGTGAGTTTGTTACATACAAATAAATAAATATGTTTTGTTTCACACTATATCTACGGTGATAGCCTAAAGTTGACTCAAGTCCTGTAATGAACAATAGTGAGAACAGTGACATTTAAAGGAAGCTCCAAGGAAATGGGTAGATACATTCTTGCAAATATCCCAATAATGTCAATAGAATTTGTGTATAGGAACTTCCACTTTAATTATATCTTCAGATTTTTATTTCAACAAGACTGCAGGTCAATACAGGAGTAACATTTCTTATTCCCTCACCAGGGGAAATTGCATGCTTCAGGTATTGGGATTGGGCTATCGCACTCAGCCTTTTGCAACAGCGGAAGCAAGTTCCACTGTCACAAAATGGCTACCACGTGAGGCAGCAGAGCTCCCAGTCCGGCCCAGTAGCATTGTTTGGTAGGGGGCCCTGGGCCCCAGATGCTGAGTCAGTGCACTGCTTCCAAGGGGCACCATTTCACGGACGAAAAAAAGTTTAAAAGTAGGCGCGGCAGGTGCCCTGTGGCTGCGGGCGTGCGCCCCGGCCCTACGCTGGGCGCGCGTTGCCTCGACGACAACGCTGCCTCACCTCGGACTCAAAAGCTGGAGCGCTTGCCCGCAGCCATAATATCCCCTCTCACCTTGCAAAGGGGCGGCCGCGCGGCGAGCCGGTGACCACGAAGAAACGTGTCGTCAATGACACCATGACCACGCATGACACACCACCATCAAAATCACAATTAAAAGTTAACTTACTGCAAACAGCTATGATGAGTGAGACTGTAGTGCCTCCTAGAGCGGCATTTCCTCTTCCTCTTCCTCGACCTCATCATGAGGTCGAGGAGGAGGAAGAGGAAATGCCGCTCTAGGAGGCGCCTCAGTCTCGCTGGTGACTAGGGAGGCGGCGCTGGGTGACAGCAGCGAGACTGGGGAGGCGCCTAGAGAGGCACTTCCTCTTCCTTCTGAGTCCTCATGGCCTCATCACACGCTGTTTGCTTTTTGCTGTTTGCTTTCCTTCACCGGGTTCGTTTGCCCCGCGCCCGGCCAATAACCCCCCACCCCGGATTTTTAATGTTTGTTTTCGCCCGCCCCCACGAAGACGAAGGCACCCGAAGCAGCTGCTGCCCGGGGGCCGATGCTGCAGCCATTAAAGAAGGGGAAAGTGCGGGAAAGTGCGGGAAAAAGCCAAAAAGAAGGTAAAAAAGTGCGGCAAAAGTGCCGGGGAGTATAGGGGAGGAAATATATAACAAGAATTTTACAACCCCCCCATTTTGCGTCAGGGAGTGTAGAGGGGTGAAAACGAGGGGGGCGAAAAATGGGAGGGGCGCAAATTCGAGGGTGGGCCCCCACTAGATTTTGGGCGAGCAACGTTACTGCCGGCAGCAGATCACCAGCCACCTGCCAGAGCAGGTAACACAGTGGCAGGGCAGGGAGAGGGCAAAATGGGGCGGGGAGGGGCAGGAAGGGAGAAAACTGGGTGGGGATGGGAAGGAGCGAGGTGGGGAGGCTGCAGGAGGGGGTGGACCTAGCGGTAATGGCATGCCAGATCTTATCTCCTTTTTCTGCAGCCTCCCTGCCCCCTTTCTCTCCTCGGACTTGCGCCGTGATTTCGCTGCTGGTACAGGTCTGAGAAGACCCATTGAAGAGTGGGAGGCTTACAGAGGTGTAAGGAGTTTTAATTCCCCTTTCTCCTCTGAAGCCTCTTGATTCCCACACACACACACACACCACACACCACACACACACACACCACACACACTGGATACTTAAACACTGTGGTGTTTTATACCAGGATCGGATCATCTTCGGGATTATGGTCATAAAAATAAGGATAAAATGCTTAAAAATGTATTAAAGTGCTTTATATAAGTCTCCCAAAACACACATATGTGCGAATAAAATACTTTAAAATGCAATAAAAAACAACTTTCAAACATAACCATCCTGACATTTCATTCACTATTCCGTGAATTTCATCAGATGCAAAAGCATAAGCCTAAACACAGGCAGGAAGATGGTGAAGCCATCGCAGTCCTGCTGCAGGTTTTAAAGGGAGTTTTAGCACACATTTTTTCTAAGTGCAATTAGTATTGGAAGCCATCTGCATTGACATGTCTGTACTTGTCCTCAGCCTGATCCTTTATACTGCCTATATGACTGCACCAGGGGTTTATAGGGTGCCGTGCAACTGCGGACAAGTTTATATAGGAACAACCAAGCGGTTCATTTCAACTAGAGTTAAAGAGCACCAATGTGCTTGTAGGTTAAAACATACTGAACAATCCGCATTAGCACAGCATATGGCTGACACAGGGCATGACATTAATTTTGATAATACTGAAAGGTTATGCCATGAGACTAATTATAGGGCTAGATTAAGTCTTGAAGCCATAGAGATATTTAAGCATGGTAAACGGGTTCTGAACCGTAAGCAGGAACTTTCTACGATCAATAAAATCTGAACACCAGCAATAAATAAAAATGTAAGAAATAGGAGTGTAGTAAATTAGGTGACCACTAGGGGCAGTATAAAGGATCAGGCTGAGGACAAGTCCAGACATGTCAATGCAGATGGTTTTACGGCACATTCGCGACGTCTTGGAATGGAGATCCCTAGGATTGCGCCCTCAGTAACAGTCCTGAAAACGGAGCTTTGGCAGCCAAAAGGTAAGAAAAACCTTGTGTGTGTGTGTGTGTGTGTGTGTGTGTGTGTGTGTGTGTGTGTGTGTG
The DNA here is from genome assembly GCA_026170595.1 of Plestiodon gilberti rubricaudatus. NCBI lineage: Eukaryota > Metazoa > Chordata > Lepidosauria > Squamata > Scincidae > Plestiodon > Plestiodon gilberti. Next base: position 172,775,625 of record JANXHW010000004.1, on the reverse strand, counting down.
TAGGAGGGCACATAAGTAAACCTAATATTCAATTAGTCCTGACTTACATTTTATTAATGAAATAATTAAATTAATTAATTAATTGATGCTAATTAATTAATTAATTGGTGCAGGGGGTACTTCAACAAATTTGACTGTGCCAGGGGGTACACCTGGCGACAAAGGTTGGGAACCCCTGCTCTACATCACTGAAGATAGAAAGAGGCAAGTCCCAGAGCTTGCAACAAAGAGGGTTTTACTCAATAACTAGTGAACTGAACAAAGTTTCAGGAGTTACAGTTGGCAACAAGGTGAACAAAAAGAATAATGCCCTTCCTGCCTACATCTCTCACTGCTTGGATTGCTTTCCTTTTGAGAAGTCCGGATCTCTGAAGGATGTCCTGCACTCTGGGTTCCTCTGGTAGGGTACTCTGGATCTATCCCACAGCCTCCAGGCTACTATCAGATTCAGATGCACCAATTTTCTCCTGTAATTCTCCCCATTCACTTCAGTGCAGAAGGGAAACAGGAGCATAGGAAACTGACATTCTGCCCTTTCACTACACAATAAAGGCACACCTGGGATGTTGTCCATCTACAGAAAAGTGTTTTAAAATGTTGTGCCATTACCTTCACAAAACTCTGTGGCTTCTGACCACTGTAAGTTTTCTCCACAAGTCACCTTAGCAGGATCCAGATCATAAATTACTTTATAACCTGGAATACACTCATATGTAAGTTCTGTCCCAACTGGAAAGGTGCTACTATTTCCAATTTTACGCTTTGGCAGTCTGGCGTATATCAAGTCTTCCGGTCTCGGGCAGCCGGCTGCAAAGAAAAAGAAAAACGAAAACTTTGAAAACAGAGTCCTAGGTGAGAAAGGCTAAGAAATGCTGTGCAGTAAAGAATAAGGCAATGTTCAAGTGAATGAACATTCATTACTAGGCTTAAAAGCAAAATGTTAAAAGGTAGACAGCCCAATCTCTCCCCCCCCCCCATGTTGTACCATGCAGGTGCATGCTACAGTGGGGGGGGGGGAGCGATCAGGAGGCCTGCAAGAGAAAAGGGAAAATATTTTCCCCTTACCTCTTTGTACACCTCTTTGTACTTATGACCTATGGGTCTTTTCAGACTGATGCCAGATAGAAAGAGGACCAGGTGAAGGGAAGGTGATAGGATTCTGGAACATGCTAGTGCCCTGGGATGCACTCCCTGCCCTCTCCTTGATCCTCCCCAAACACCCCACTGCACTCCTCCCTGCCCACACCGTGCTTCTGCTGCCAACTTTCTGAGACTGACACCATCCAGGGTCCGTGGCAGCAGGGTTCCAATCCTGCTGCCGCTATGCAGTGGCAGCTCGGACTAGCATTTTGTGTCAACGGGATGTTCATCCCGACACAAGTGGTCCATAGGATTGGGCCATAAAGTATTTGTTGTCTCACAGCTAAACGTATTAGTGAGGTCCATTTTGCCATTATACCCACCTCTTATATACTAAGGCAGATGTTCTAAAGATTCTTAAGAATCACTACAGCTTTGTCATTAGAATGTTTTATTTTCCTAATTGCATGTGTTTATTTTAGGTCACCACTGAAGGAAACCTCAATTCAAAAAGCAAATTGCTACCAATACAAATTATGATGTGAAAACCAGATTCAATCATGAGCATCACTTGGCAAAACAAATTAGAAAGATCAATATCTTGGAATGTCTATCATTTTCTGATTGTTGTTTACTATATTCGTACTCTGCTTTTTCATAATAATGATTATGCTTACATTTAAAAACAGCCTAAGGGTGGTTTTTTCTTTCTTAAATTCAGTTAGGCTGCAATTGTATTTTCACATTCCTGCCCCATTGAACACTGTGAGATTTACTTCTGAGAAGACATGCATAGGATGCTGCTGCTAATTTCTTTAAGTGTAAAAAGAGAGCACAGGAGACACATACGGCTGCAAGAGTCTTTGCTGTATTTCCATGAACCGTTCACACAGATTACTTTATCATTCCCATCAACGTTTTGATGAAAACCTTCTTTGCACTTGTATGTAACATTCGTCTTGGTAGTAACAGCTTCCGGAAGGTCTATATATTCTGGTGCAAGCTCAGAATACTTAAACTTGGGCAAGTTGGCGGTAGAACAATTTAGTGTAAGTTCTGAAAGAGTTAAAGTTAGTGAGATTATTACATCAAAATCTGCAATGGTAGTCAACAGTTCACCCTGAGGTCGAATCCTGTAATAAACAGTAATGAGAGACCATACCTTTTCCTACAACTATCTTGAAGTTTCTGTATTATTAGCAGGCCTGTTTTTACCAGACATATACCTGATAAGAGAAACATGACTACAGGAAGGTGACATCCTGCCCCAATCATTAAGGCTGAGCTACACTACAGGCAGAGGCTCTGCTGCCGCCTCTGCCTCCGCCTCCGCGCTGTTGTCCCTCCTGTTGTCCCTCCTTCTTAAGAAAGTGATTGGAGATAGTACTGATTGGCATGCAGCCACTCTCCTACGATTGGTAGGCTGCAGTAGCTCCGCGAACCGCCCCCTAGCTCTGCGCACACGCCCCCTGAAAAATAGGATTCCAGCTTGAGGTACGCGCCTGTCGTGCGGAGGTCGCAGCGGCTCCGCTTGCTTCAAAAATCAGGTCAGAAGCTCCGCGACGCGTGTAATGTAGCTCTGGCTTTACACAATAAATAATACACAACTTACACCTGTTACTTGTTCTGCAACAAGAGTCCTAAACCATCAAGTGCCATTACCTTTACAAAACTCTGTACTTGTCAGCCATGTAAGGTCACTTTCACAAATCGCAGAAGCAGGAACCATGCCAGGAATTATTTGATAACCTGGATTGCACTCATATGTAAATACTGTCCCAATTGAAAAGCTGTTCTTATTTCCAATTGCGCTAACTGGCACACTGGCATATTTCAAGTTGTCTGGCCTCTTGCAACCGGCTGCAAAGAACAAGAAACATGAGAACTTGGAAAACAGGGTAAGGGGTGAGATATCGGGCTGAGAAAAGCTGTGCAGTAGAGGACAGAATAAAGCAATGTTCAAGTGAACGAACATTCATTGCTGTGTCATCATAAAGCAAATGTTAAAAGGTGGATAGCCTACTTGAAGTATAGGGGGAAGGAGAAAGACAGTCTCCTGACTCAATTTGATTCACTGACCAACCTGTCTGTCAAATGGATTTCCTGGACAGGGGGAACCTAGGACTGAGACACGGAGAGGAAAAAGATGAAGGTGTCCAAATGTTAGAGAAGTGCGAACTTTTTAAGTTTATAAGTTTATAGTTTAAGTACCAGTAACTATAAACATTTTTTATACAGCTATGGCTTTTAATCCTGTAAATATAATATTTACAGGAAATATTTACAGAAAATGGTGATTGTGTGTGTGTGTGTGTGTGTGTGTGTGTGTGTGTGTGTGTATTTCTCTACCCGCCACCCCTTAGTTGTCCAGTCAAAGAGCTCGCCTCTCCTACGAAAGACTTTTTACGCCCTGAAATTCTTGGTCCAAACTTGAATTCAGCAATATCCATATATTCATAAGTGTACAGTACACGCTTACTTAAAAAGTCAAAGTACAGACTATTTAATTCAGTGTAAAAGAGATAGATACATACGGCCACAGGAATCACCGGTGTGTATCCAGGAAGTATTTACACAGACAATAGTACCATTCCCATCAGTGTTTCGATGAAAATTTTCTTTGCATTGGTACACAAAATGACTGAGAGAAGGAACAGAATTTGGAAGGTCTGTATACTTCGGATCCAGTTCAGAATGCACAAACTTTGGCAAGTTGCTGATATTGCAGTTTTCTTCAGATCCTGGAAGAGCTAAAGTTAGTGAGATTGTTACATCAAATTGGTATAAGTAATTTTTTTTGTTTCACATTCTACATTGTATCTATGATAGTAGTCAAAATGTTAATTCTGACAACAAATCCTGCAATGAGCAATAATGAGAGACAATAGAAATATGGAAGTGTTTTACTACAGCTATTTTGGAGAAGTGAAGACCTCAGAAGCAGTGGCGTAGCCAGGGGGGGGGCGGTGCTGTAAGTACCACAAGACGCTGCAACATGTGTGTAACCGGCCCCTCCCACTCGCCTTCAGAGCCGTTTGGGGAGTGACGCTGCTCTGCAGGGAGCACGCAGCGCGTTGCCATTGCTCCCCGGAATGGCTCCGACAGTGAGAGGGAGGGGCCACTTACACGAGTATTGTAGCATCTTGTGCTACTTATAGCACTGCTTCCCCTCTGGCTATGCTACTTCTCAGATGGATGTCCTCCAAGCTGGACTCTTCTGGTGGTGTGCTCTGCCTCCAACAGGCAAGTCGCGACTCTCACAGCCTAATCTTCTGTGTGCCACCCAATGGCGTCACGCCTCCCTCGCTAGCATGGACTGCCGTAAAGCAGTCTGTGCCAGTCATAAATGTGTTCCTGACAGCGCGCCAACCAGCATGCTGCCAGGGATGCCAGCTGGAAGGCCTCCGCCTTCCCGGGTGTGTCGGAGGATGCCCAGACGCGCACCCAGAACGGTGAGCTGGCGGAGAGGCGGGGGAGGGCAGAACAGGATTGAGGGGCGGGAGGAACAGGGGCGTAATGGAGGGTGGGGAGGCTGCAGGAGGAGGAGGATCTGCCGCAGACAGACTGCGCCAGATCCTGCAGCTTCCCCGCCCCTTTTCTCTCCTCAGAGTTACGCTAGCTAAATTGCTAGCGTATCTCCGAGAAGACCCATTGTGGGTCATGAGTCTTACACAGGGGTTAGGGGATTGAACATCCCCTTGCCCTGCGGAAGTCTCCTCCCCCCCCCACACACACAGGATGCAGCAGCTGCTATTTTGGTGCTGTTGCACTGGCACAGTGGGGGAGGTGAATAGGATTGGGCTCACAGACTCCCAGCTCTTCTCCACTGCATCTCACATCTGCCCTTTCTCCAACCAGTGGGGACTTAAAATGATGCTCAACTATGAGTCCTTGTGTTGCTATTACCCCAAATGGGAATTTTTTTCAAGGTATTACTAGAGTTGTATCCTCAAGTTTTGCCTGTTCACCCTGTTAACAGCATCTCAAAGACCACCTTCTGCCATATGATCGTACTTGACTCCATCATGCCCATGCTACGTCACGCTAAGAGGTTGAAGCGCTGCACTTTCAGTAGTGATTTCAACTTAATTACCAACCAACAATGCCTGAGCTTTTTCACAGGTCTAATTATTTTCAGGGCAGCATTACTAATTCTCTTGGCACATCTGTCTCCCTAAAACCATATTTTGAAATGTAATTGGAAACTGGGGAGAAGCTGGATACTTAACCCTCCCCATTCCCAACGACTCACTCTGGCAAAATGTTCCTCCAGGTCATTCCACCCCCTGCCGCCACAGCAAGGATTACATAAAGACCTGGATAACCCAGCTGGGAAATACCGTATTTCTTCCATTCTAAGGTGCCATCAATTCTAAGGCGCACCTTTAATTTTGCTACCACCAGCAGGGAAAAAATTTTTCCCCAAAGATTTATATGCAAATTGTACTCCCCAAACGCCACCTTCTTACTTATTACTGGGGCTTGTGGGGGCTTCGGGGAGGCCTGTGTGACCCTCTGCAGGCCTCCCCGATCTTCAGTTCGGTGAAAAACAGCTATTTTCGGGGCACTTCCGGTTTTCGCGAAAACCGGAAATGGCTGAAAACAGCTGTTTTTCACCAAACTGAAGATTGGGGAGGCCTGCAGAGGGTCGAGCAGGCCTCCCCGAAGCCCCCACCAGCCCCAGTAAGTAAGAAGGTGGCGTTTTGGTGGTGCAATTTGAACATCATCGATTCTAAGATGCACCCCCTTTTTTGAATTGGTAAATTTAGAAAAAACATGCATCTTAGAATCGAAGAAATACAGTGAATGGATAGATAGATAATGGCTGGTGTTGTGTGATTCTTCCCTCCTCTGCAGGAGAAAGTCAATGGATGGATGAAGGTGAAGCACACTCTTCCTACCTACTGACTCTCTCCTCCAATTGCCCCCATCCACTTTAGCAAAGAAAGGAAACATGACTGCAGGAAGCTGACATTCTTCCAAATTATTACACAATAACATTACACCTGTTACTTGTTCTGCAACAAGAGTCCTAAACCATCAAGTGCCATTACCTTCACAAAACTCTGCACTTTTCATCCAAGTCAAGTTATTTCCACAAATTGCATAACCAATATCCCTGCCAGGAATAATTTGATAACCTGGTTTGCATTCATATGGAAGTACTGTCCCAACTTGAAAGCTGCTACTACTTCCAATTACGTGATCTGGCATTCTGGCATATTTCATGTCGTGTGGCCTGCTGCTGCAGCCAGCTGCAAACAACAATAAACATGAGAACTTAGAAAACAGAGTAAGGGGTGAGATATCAGGCTGGTGAGATATCAGGCTGAGAAAAAGCCGTGCAGAAGAAGAATGTTGAAGCACAGTGGCATAGCTGGTGGGCAGTAGGGCCCACCACCCCGGGTGCCAAGTCAGAGGGGGCATCACTCTCACTGCAGGGTGGTAGTGGACGCAGCCAGGGCCATTCAGAGGAATTTTATCAGGGGGTACAAAGTTTCTTTTGGGCCCCTTCCCTACATATGAATTTGGCTCCAGGGCCCACCTTTTTTGCTCCAGGGCCCCCTTATGACCCATTTTTCACCCTGGGCCTGGGTACAAATTACCCCCTTAACCCCCCTCTCAGAGACCCTGGATGCAGCACTCGCCGCTCTGAACAGTCGGTACAGCGAGCAGAGAAAGGTTTGGCTCTCTCACCCACCCTCAGGTCTCTGTTTGGCTCCAAATCGGAGCCATTCCGGAAGCAGGGGCAGGGTGAATATGCAGGGGGTGGAGTGGCCCCGGGTACCGGCTACCTTAGTAACACTACTGTTCAAGCAAATGAACATTCATTGCTGTGCTTTAAAGCAAAATATTAAAAGGTAAACAGCCAACGTGAAGTATAGGGGAAAGCAGAAAGAGAATCTCCTGACTCAGAATTTGGTTCACTGACCAACCTGTCTGTTAAATGGACTGCCAGGCCAGGGCAAACCCAGGATTGAGACATGGGGGGGGGGGGAGACTAAGGTGTCATGATGTTAGGGTACATCTGTATGCAGCTGAAGATAACATGTGTTGTCTTACACCTAAATGTATTACGGCCCAATCCTAAAGGGCCTCTGCGCCACCAGAACTTGCTGTTGCAAAAGGAGACATATCTTGGAAAATTTGCTATTACTGTATTTTTGTGTGCTTTATAATAATCAATTTTCACTTCTTAACAAAAATGTTCTCAGGTCTATTTAGTTAGAAGAAAGAATGAAAAGATTTTCCCCTCTCCCAAAGAGTCTCAAAGAGAGAGCAGCAAAATGCCACTCAGAGGGATGTTGTGTTGGGGGGAGTAGGGACAGTTGCTCATCACCTCGCTGCGGGCGTCGCCCTCTGGAGGCTCTGAGGCCGGGAGAAGGCCTCAGAGCATCCTCCCGGGCCGGCGCTCCAGGGCCTTCTGACGAAGGCCAACTGCGTCAAAACGTAATTTATAACGTTTTTCGCACATGCGCAGACCATTTCTGGGGGGAAAAGGGCAGCCCTTGGTCCTCAGAAGACGTTCTGCACATGCGTGAAAAACGTTATAAATTACGTTTTGACGCAGTGGGCCTCGTCAGAAGGCCCAGGACAGCCGGCCGGGGAAGATGTCCCCGGAGCCAGCTGCAACAGAAAGGCGCGGAGGCACAGGAAAGGCGCGGGGGCAGAGTCGGGGGCACCCGGGGCAACATCCCGTCGGGTCACCCCTCAAAAGTTGGCCTATTGGCCGTGCCAAAATTTCATTTGGGGCTATGTGTGTGTGGATCATTAGGGTGACGCGCGCGCCCCCGCCCTGGGGCCGTGCACGCCCTAGTGACACCACTGCTGTTGGCTGAGCTCCTTTTTGCATCACAATTTAATATAAAAGGTAAATAAGAAATTTTCAAACTTTATAATTATTTACCAGGTATAAACAGGTCCACTAGAACAAAACATAATTTTAATGTTCATGGTGAGTAAATATATTTAAGAATGTAAATGCTTCTTAAATAGTGACTCTCAAACATCTGAAGTTTATCGTATGTGGCTCTTACATTAAGCAAGTTCCTCTCCACCACCCCAGCCCTTAGTTGCCTAGTAAAGTAGCTCACATCTGCTTTGAAAGGCTTTTCAGACCCAGAAATTCTGTCCCAAACTTGAATTTGGCAATATTCACCAGCAGCTCTACTTACCAATTTCAGTTGTTGAGCTTCTTGCCAAATAATTGCTGAGAATTATAACCAAAGAATAATGATCATGCTCACATTTAAAAGTAGCCACAATACGGACAATTTACTTCAATGTAAAAGATAGAGATACGTACGGCCACAAGAGTCATTGGCGTATACCCAAGAATCATCCACACAGTATATAGTACCATCCTCATAAGGGTTTCGGAAAGTGTTTTCTTTGCATTGGTAGACAACAGAAATGGAAGGAGGAAGAGGATCTGCAAGGTTTTGATATTTCGGTTCCAGCTCGGAATACTTAAACTTTGGCAAGTTGCTGATAGAGCATTTTTCTTTAGTTTCTGGAACAGCTAAAGTTAGAGAGATTTTTACATCAAAATTGTATAAGTAATTGTTTTTGTAGAATTTACAATTAAATGGTTCGAGTTTGCAGGCCGTTTATTAAAGTTAAAACAGAACAAGTCCTAGGTTGACGTTTCGCACCTATATATATATAGGTGCGATTATATATCTATATATCTATATCTATATCTATATCTATATATATATCGGTCATCCTCAGGCCCGATATGTATCAGTCAGAAACATAAACCCAGGACTTGTCCTGTTTTAACCTTAATAAATGGCCCAAAAACTCAGACCTTTTAATTGTAAATTCTATGATATGTACTGGCCATGAAAACCTACAAAGCTATATGTAACTGTTTTTCTTTCAATTCTGCTCTGAATCTGTGAAACTAGTCAAAAATTAACTCTGATGCCAAATCCTATAATGAACAGTAACAAGAGACAATATAAATATGTGTTTTACTACAGCTATCTTGAAGTTTCTGTACTAGGAGTTCCTTACAATACATTCCTTTTCTTCTCAACATGGGACAAGTGCTGTGGTGTTGCATTCTGACTCTTTTCCCACATACAAATTCTGCTTTGATATTATAGTAGGACCTCCATATCCACGATTTCAGCATCCACGGATTTGTATGGATGGTGTAGTGGTTTGGGAGTCGGACTTAGACCTGGAAGATCCAGGTTCAAATCCCAGCTCGGCCACGAAGCTTCCTGGGTGACCTTGGGCCAGTCACTATCTCTCAGCCCCACCTACCTCACAGGGTTGTTGTGAGGACAAAAAGGAGGGGAGGAAATATGTACACCACTCTGAGCTCCTTGGAGGAAGGGTGGTATAAAAATGTGAAAAATAAAAATAAAATAAAATAAACATGGATGCTTGTGGATCCACTGTAAAAACCTTAAAAAATGTTAAAAATAGCATTCCCTACCTTCTGTTTGCAGGGCTGTAGACAGTGAAATCGAGCTCCTACAGCCTCTTCTGAGTCACATGACTTCCCCCCCCTTCTCCAAGGTTGCCCCAGAATGCATTGGGGTGAACCTGGGGAAGGAAGGGGGAAGTCGTGCAACCTGGGAGAGGCTGTAGGAGTGCAATCTACTAGCCAATCAGTACTAGTCACAGGATTGGGCTGATATACATAAATGTTGTTGTTGTTGTTCAGTCGTTAAGTCGTGTCCGACCCTTCGTGATCCCATGAACCATATCCCGCCAGGCCTTCCTGTCCTCCACTATCTTCCTGTGTTCGCTCATTTTCATGTTCGTTGCATCGGTGATGCTGTCTAACCATCTCATCCTTGGCCTTCCCCTTCTCCAATTGATGACTTTGCACAGGAAGATTTCCCTGCACAAATCAGGCAGCTGTTCAGAGCGGCTTGTAACCTGGAAGTATTTGGCAGTGATGTCATCACCGCCAATTACTTCCAGGTCTTCTGGTACCCAGGGGTGATGTCACGACCTTACCGCCTCAGGTACCAGATGCAGAGGCGGTACTGTAAACTGCGCCCTGTCCTAGTCCCCGCTTACAACCCGGAACCCATTCCGTGCCGTGAAGGCACTTACACAAGCTTGCAAACTGCAGGAGCTCAGCTCTTTACAGGGCAATTGGCAGCTATCTTTTTTTAATAGCTTCAGGGCTTGAGGCAATTACTTATCTGATCTTTTTATCACCTATGTTTTCATTGGAGGCTTTGTGGGACCCACCAGAATTCAGGTTGTGACCCACCAAGTGGGTCCCAACCCACAGTTTGAGAAACACTGGTCTAAAGTATTAGTGAGGTTCATTATACCATTTCGCCCTACTCCTATATACTTAAGGATACATTCCTCATTAAAGATTATAGCTTTGTTATTAAAACAGACTATATTGATAATAGCATGCAATTATTTTTAGCTCATTGCTAAACACTGCTGAAATGTAAATACAGTACCAAATGCAAAGTGCTACCAAATACAAATTACAAGGTATCATATGAAAACTAGACTCGCTCTTGAGCAAATGAGAGGCACTGATATGTGTAGTTTTTGTCCTTGTGCTACTTCATCACAGCCTATGCTAGGCTGCTCATATTCTACAATTTGGGATCAAGCCAAGATCCTGGGAATTGCAGAGATACCGTCGTAGGATCCTTGCTGTTCCAAGCAACGTTGTTTTCTGGAGCTGAGTTGGCGTAATTTGTTCAAGGCCATTGAGGTATTCAGATTTCTAGACACTAGACTTTGGCACAGTATTGACTTTCTTCTCCCAGAGAAACCCAAGTTATGTTCTCAGGTCTTGATATTTTGTGATCTCATATTCTTTATCTTCAATTCTACTCTCACCTGAAATTGCAATTTCAATTATCTGAACTTGATTTTTCTTTTTGTCAAGTACTGTTATATCTGGTGTTGTGTGTTCTAGGAGTTTTATCTGTCTGTAATCTGAAGTCCCAAAGAATCTTTGCTTGGTTGTTCTCAGTGATTTTATCAGGTTTATGATCCCATGAATTTCAATGTGAAGGAAAATTGTATCGTTTGCAAAGATTCCAGTGAAACATAGCTGCAACTCTATCATCATGACGTACAGCAAGTCCTCACTTAAAGTCATTTCGTTATAAGTAGTTTTGTTTTAAAGTTGTTGAGAAAAAAAATCGATTCCCAGCAGGGGCCACTGTCAGTGTGGAGTTACAGTATGAACGTTCTACCCATGTCTGTGTGGGTTTTCTCTGGCCTGGAAAACTCAAATTTATTTCAATGTTTTATATTAGAAGTGTTGGGGTCTTTATTTAGAAGTTTGGTGATGTTTTTGTGACCAGAAATATGCTGTGAATTCTTGTTTATATGGTTTATATGATTCTTGTTTAAAAATATATGATTTTTCCTGGCAAATTTGTTTCTTCACAGATGACTTCTGCCCTGTATAATAACGTATTAATCAAACTGTACTTTTGGCTAGGATGGTGATTGGATTCCTTGTGTAGATATCTGTTTGTGTAGGTGGGCTTTCTATAAACTTGATGTCCTAAAAATCTATCCTCTTTTCTCTTGGGAAAACAGTGGGAACAGTGATCTCTCTTGGCTTCCAGAATAAAGGCCAAGAAGAACTATTAAAGCTCTTGGATGCCTTTTATATTTGAAAAATGTTGTTAGGAAGGAATAATAATTAATTTGCTAGAGTTAGGAATAACAACATAATGCTGTCATCCAGCCTAGAGTTCAAGGTAAGATTCAGGTTCATATGGGTTCACAGGAACCTAGCCCCATTTTTCCCATAGTATCAATGATTCGTTATTTGCTAATTCAGCATCTGCTAATTCAGTAATGATTCCGTATCTGCTAATTAGGTTTTCCAGGGACCTAACCCTAGTGAATAACGAGAAGTGCCTGTATCAAGCCTACAATGGCAATGTCATTACTGAACATTCAAACTGTATTTAATAAGGAATCAAACTCTGATAGCGATTTTTCATATATCTTCAAATCATCCATGAGTGAGTAAAGGTGATATTCTTGGACCTGTTTTTGAGAGTTGGTAGCCAGTGGGTGGCGCAATGGGTTAAACCACTGAACCATGAGCTGTCGATCGAAAGGTTGGCAGTTCGATTCCGCGCGACGGCTCCTGCCAACCTAGCAGTTCGAAAGCAAGAAATTGCAAGTAGATTAATAGGTACCGCGTCAGCGGGATGGTAACAGCGTTCCATGCGCCTCGGTGTTGAGTCATGCCGGCCACATGACCATGGAAACGTCTTCGGACAGCGCTGGCTCTTCGGCTTTGAAACGGAGATGAGCACCGCTCCCTAGAGTCGGACACGACTGGACTTAATTGTCAAGGGATACCTTTACCTTTACCTTATCCAAGCCCTATATTATTTAATATTATTGTCAATGGTATTAATGCGATGACAAAGAGAAGCGGGTGACAGTGAATCTCCTTGAAAAATTCATCTCTTGATCTGGACTTTTCCAGTTTCTCCTCCATTCATGATCAGCCTGGTGTTCCAACTGCTCATTGCAGCCTTAATGATTGTTTTTAAAATATGTTTTTACTGATGCCAATCATTTCTAAACTTTTCAAGATCCAAGTATGAGGGAGCAAATCAAAAGCTTTTTTGGAAATCAATCCAAGCAACACTTTGTTGGTTTTGCACCTCTTACAATTTTGTAGGACCACCTTGTGGATTAGAAGCTGATCTTTTGTTCCACAAGATTTCTGAGAGATTCCTTTTTGTTCAGGTGATAGGATGGCTTGACAGCACAATCCTGTCAAGATTGGGATGTTGGGGGGAGGGAATTAGGTTGTCTGAAGAGGCTTCCTAAATTTCTAAGTTTGCCCCCTTTAATTTCCATTACGCACTTATACCAGACCAATATTTAAAATGAAAGATACCAGGAACTTGTATATCTTTCATTTTCTTTAAGGCACTTATATCTGACAGAAACATTCTCAGGTCTATTTAGATAGCAGAAAGAATGCAGAAAGATAGAAGAAAGATTCCATCTCCTAAAGGACCTCAAAATCTTAAAAAAAAAATGCAAAGGAAAAAGCAGCAAACAGCCAGTCAGAAAGAAACTGTGTTGGGGGAGTGGGTGGTAACTGAAGCAAAAATAGAAGGAAACTCTTACAGTATAAGATGCCTCTTAGCTTATACAGGGCCAAACACTGCATCAGAAAAAGCTGAAGTGGGGAATTAGACACCAGGGTAGTTTTCCTTCTTTACCCCCGCCCCCCAGTTGCCAAAACCAAGGAGTTTGCCGGTCCATTGATATACAGTTTTCAGACCCTGATATTCTTCCCCTAACATGAATTTGGCAATATTCAGAAGCAGCTATACATAACAGTTTCAGTTGTTCAGCTTCGTACCAAATAATTGCTGCACATCATAACCACAGGATATAATCATACATCAATATATATAAAAGAGAGAGATACGTACGGCCACAAGAGTCACTGGTGTATGACCAGGAACCATTCACACAGACAACAGTACCATTCCCGTCAGGGTTTCGATGAAAATTTCCTTTGCATTGGTAGACAACATGACTGAGAGAAGGAACTGGATCTGTAAGGCTTGTATATTTCGGTTCCAGTTCAGAATACGCAAACTTTGGCAAGTCGCTGATAGAGCAGGGTTTTACAGGTCCTGGAACAGCTAAAGTGAGTGAGTTTGTTACATCAGATTATTATAAGCAATTTTATTTTGGAATTTGCATTCTGCTCTCTATCTGTGATAGTAGTCAAGTAGTCTGAGGCCAAATCCTATAGTGATCAATAATGAGACAGTGCAAACATGTGTTTTACTACAACTATCCTGAAGCTTGTGTATTCGGAGGTTTGTTTTTAGTTAACATTCAAGGCAAGCTATAAGGCCTTGCAAACCCCAAGGAATTGAGAAGACATATTCCTGCAACGTTCTTATAGCTCATTGCTGAAGGAAGCATTGCTGAAATTGAAATCACTAATTCAGCGGCCACTGGCGTCACTCAAGGTGGGGCGGAAGGGTAAGTTCCACACTGTGCTAACCTCCGTTTACTCCCTGGCACGAGGAGGCCCAGCCCCCTCGCCGTCGGAACCATTCAGTGCGATGAAGGCAATGTGCGGTAGTCGACGCCGCAACCCACCCCGTCCTGCAGCTCCCGTGTGGCACCGGGTCCAGGTCAGCCTTCAGATGCCTCTGCAGACTTCAGAAAGCTCTCTGGGCACAACCGTTAGTTGCGCCGGCAAAACTGGAAGTGACCAGGAAGTAATTTTTGGAGGCCTTCCAAAGCCTGTGGAAGCTTCCGGATGCCCCTGAAGGCCGTACCAGGCCCAGAACAATACAGGAGGAGCAGAAGAGGAAGGGTGGACCGGGCGGGCAGGGAGGGCAACCATTGGCCGCCCCTGGGCCTGGAGAGGGCAGGGATATCGGCGGCCAGATCTGCCATATCCCAAGCCCTCTCCAGGCCCAACACTGCCTTGCATGAGGGGCGTAAATGTGCACATTGAGCCTTCCGCCACTTATACTGGGGGAAGGAACAATTGCCCTTTCTCCAGAGTTGTTCCAGGGCTGCCCCAGGAACTGGATAGGATATGGCGTCCGTCCTTTTAGGTCGAGTGCTGTATCCTACACAGGATTGGGCTGTCAGAGAGATGCTGTGTTGGGGGAGTGGGTGGTAACTGAAGCAAAAATAGAAGGAAACTCTTACAGTATAAGATGCCTCTTAGCTTATACAGGGCCAAACACTGCATCAGAAAAAGCTGAAGTGGGGAATTAGACACCAGGGTAGTTTTCCTTCTTTACCCCCCCCCCCCAGTTGCCAAAACCAAGGAGTTTGCCGGTCCATTGATATACAGTTTTCAGACCCTGATATTCTTCCCCTAACATGAATTTGGCAATATTCAGAAGCAGCTATACATAACAGTTTCAGTTGTTCAGATTCGTACCAAATAGTTGCTGCACATCATAACCACAGGATATAATCATACATCAATATATATATAAAAGAGAGAGATACGTACGGCCACAAGAGTCACTGGTGTATGACCAGGAACCATTCACACAAAAAACAGTACCATTCCCGTCAGGGTTTCGATGAAAATTTCCTTTGCATTGGTAGACAACATGACTGAGAGAAGGAACTGGATCTGTAAGGCTTGTATATTTCGGTTCCAGGTCAGAATACGCAAACTTTGGCAAGTCGATGATAGAGCAGGGTTTTACAGGTTCTGGAACAGCTAAAGTGAGTGAGATTGTTACACCAGATTATTATAAGCAATTTTATTTTTCCTGCCACTCCCGCATCGCAACCCACCTCGTCCTGCATCTCCCATGTGGCACCGGGTCAAGGCCAGCCTTCAGATGCCTCTGCAGACTTCAGAAAGCTCTCTGGGCACAACCGTTAGTTGCGCCGGCAAACCTGGAAGTGACCAGGATGTAATTTTTGGAGGCCTTCCAATGCCTGTGGAAGCTTCCAGATGCCCCTGAAGGCCGTACCAGGCCCAGAACAATACAGGAGGAGCAGAAGTGGCAGGGGAAGGGTGGACCGGGCGGGCAGGGAGGGCAACCATTGGCCGCCCCTGGGCCTGGAGAGGGCAGGGATATCGGCGGCAAGATCTGCCATATCCCACTTATACTGGGGGAAGGGACAATTGTCCCTTTCTCCAGAGTTGTTCCAGGGCTGCCCCATGGCAGCCCAGGAACTGGATAGGATATGGTGTCCGGCCTTTTAGGTCGAGTGTTGTATCCTACACAGGATTGGGCTGTCAGAGAGATGCTGTGTTGGGGGAGTGGGTGGTAACTGAAGCAAAAATAGAAGGAAACTCTTACAGTATAAGATGCCTCTTAGCTTATACAGGGCCAAACACTGCATCAGAAAAAGCTGAAGTGGGGAATTAGACACCAGGGTAGTTTTCCTTCTTTACCCCCACCCCCCAGTTGCCAAAACCAAGGAGTTTGCCGGTCCATTGATATACAGTCTTCAGACCTTGATATTCTTCCCCAAACATGAATTTGGCAATATTCAGAGGCAGCTATACATAACAGTTTCAGTTGTTCAGCTTCGTACCAAATAGTTGCTGCACATCATAACCACAGGATATAATCATACATCAATATATATAAAAGAGAGAGATACGTACGGCCACAAGAGTCACTGGTGTATGACCAGGAACCATTCACACAGACAACAGTACCATTCCCGTCAGGGTTTCGATGAAAATTTCCTTTGCATTGGTAGACAACATGACTGAGAGAAGGAACTGGATCTGTAAGGCTTGTATATTTCGGTTCCAGTTCAGAATACGCAAACTTTGGCAAGTCGATGATAGAGCAGGGTTTTACAGGTTCTGGAACAGCTAAAGTGAGTGAGATTGTTACACCAGATTATTATAAGCAATTTTATTTTTCCTGCCACTCCCGCATCGCAACCCATCTCGTCCTGCATCTCCCATGTGGCACCGGGTCAAGGCCAGCCTTCAGATGCCTCTGCAGACTTCAGAAAGCTCTCTGGGCACAACCGTTAGTTGCGCCGGCAAACCTGGAAGTGACCAGGATGTAATTTTTGGAGGCCTTCCAATGCCTGTGGAAGCTTCCAGATGCCCCTGAAGGCCGTACCAGGCCCAGAACAATACAGGAGGAGCAGAAGTGGCAGGGGAAGGGTGGACCGGGCGGGCAGGGAGGGCAACCATTGGCCGCCCCTGGGCCTGGAGAGGGCAGGGATATCGGCGGCAAGATCTGCCATATCCCACTTATACTGGGGGAAGGGACAATTGTCCCTTTCTCCAGAGTTGTTCCAGGGCTGCCCCATGGCAGCCCAGGAACTGGATAGGATATGGTGTCCGGCCTTTTAGGTCGAGTGTTGTATCCTACACAGGATTGGGCTGTCAGAGAGATGCTGTGTTGGGGGAGTGGGTGGTAACTGAAGCAAAAATAGAAGGAAACTCTTACAGTATAAGATGCCTCTTAGCTTATACAGGGCCAAACACTGCATCAGAAAAAGCTGAAGTGGGGAATTAGACACCAGGGTAGTTTTCCTTCTTTACCCCCACCCCCCAGTTGCCAAAACCAAGGAGTTTGCCGGTCCATTGATATACAGTCTTCAGACCTTGATATTCTTCCCCAAACATGAATTTGGCAATATTCAGAGGCAGCTATACATAACAGTTTCTGTTGTTCAGCTTCGTACCAAATAGTTGCTGCACATCATAACCACAGGATATAATCATACATCAATATATATAAAAGAGAGAGATACGTACGGCCACAAGAGTCACTGGTGTATGACCAGGAACCATTCACACAGACAACAGTACCATTCCCGTCAGGGTTTCGATGAAAATTTCCTTTGCATTGGTAGACAACATGACTGAGAGAAGGAACTGGATCTGTAAGGCTTGTATATTTCGGTTCCAGTTCAGAATACGCAAACTTTGGCAAGTCGCTGATAGAGCAGGGTTTTACAGGTCCTGGAACAGCTAAAGTGAGTGAGATTGTTACACCAGATTATTATAAGCAATTTTATTTTGGAATTTGCATTCTGCTCTCTATCTGTGATAGTAGTCAAGTAGTCTGAGGCCAAATCCTATAGTGATCAATAATGAGACAGTGCAAACATGTGTTTTACTACAACTATCCTGAAGCTTGTGTATTTGGAGGTTTGTTTTTAGTTAACATTCAAGGCAAGCTATAAGGCCTTGCAAACCCCAAGGAATTGAGCAGATATATTCTTGCAACGTTCTTATAGCTCATTGCTGAAGGAAGCATTGCTGAAATTGAAATCACTAATTCAGCGGCCACTGGCGTCACTCAAGGTGGGGCGGAAGGGTAAGTTCCACACTGTGCTAACCTCCGTTTACTCCCTGGCACGAGGAGGCCCCGCCCTCTCACCGTCGGAACCATTCAGTGCGGTGAAGGCAATGTGCGGTAGTCGACGCCGCAACCCACCCTGTCCTGCCACTCCCGCATCGCAACCCACCTCGTCCTGCAGCTCCCGTGTGGCACCGGGTCCAGGCCAGCCTTCAGACGCCTCTGCAGACTTCAGAAAGCTCTCTGGGCACAACCGTTAGTTGCGCCGGCAAAACTGGAAGTGACCAGGAAGTAATTTTTGGAGGCCTTCCAAAGCCTGTGGAAGCTTCCGGATGCCCCTGAAGGCCGTACCAGGCCCAGAACAATACAGGAGGAGCAGAAGGGGCAGGGGAAGGGTGGACCGGGCGGGCAGGGAGGGCAACCATTGGCCGCCCCTGGGCCTGGAGAGGGCAGGGATATCGGCGGCGAGATCTGCCATATCCCAAGCCCTCTCCAGGCCCAACACTGCCTTGCATGAGGGGCGTAAATGTGCACATTGAACCTTCCGCCACTTATATTGGGGGAAGGGACAATTGTCCCTTTCTCCAGAGTTGTTCCAGGGCTGCCCCATGGCAGCCCAGGAACTGAATAGGATATGGCGTCGGTCCTTTTAGGTCGAGTGCTGTATCCCACACAGGATTGGGCTGTCAGAGAGATGCTGTGTTGGGGGAGTGGGTGGTAACTGAAGCAAAAATAGAAGGAAACTCTTACAGTATAAGATGCCTCTTAGCTTATACAGGGCCAAACACTGCATCAGAAAAAGCTGAAGTGGGGAATTAGACACCAGGGTAGTTTTCCTTCTTTACCCCCACCCCCCAGTTGCCAAAACCAAGGAGTTTGCCGGTCCATTGATATACAGTCTTCAGACCTTGATATTCTTCCCCAAACATGAATTTGGCAATATTCAGAGGTAGCTATACATAACAGTTTCAGTTGTTCAGCTTCGTACCAA
The DNA here is from genome assembly GCA_026170595.1 of Plestiodon gilberti rubricaudatus. NCBI lineage: Eukaryota > Metazoa > Chordata > Lepidosauria > Squamata > Scincidae > Plestiodon > Plestiodon gilberti. The sequence goes on along the minus strand of JANXHW010000004.1, from coordinate 172,756,776 downwards.
ATAGTTGCTGCACATCATAACCACAGGATATAATCATACATCAATATATATAAAAGAGAGAGATACGTACGGCCACAAGAGTCACTGGTGTATGACCAGGAACCACTCACACAGACAACAGTACCATTCCCGTCAGGGTTTCGATGAAAATTTCCTTTGCATTGGTAGACAACATGACTGAGAGAAGGAACTGGATCTGTAAGGCTTGTATATTTCGGTTCCAGTTCAGAATACGCAAACTTTGGCAAGTCGCTGATAGAGCAGGGTTTTACAGGTCCTGGAACAGCTAAAGTGAGTGAGTTTGTTACATCAGATTATTATAAGCAATTTTATTTTGGAATTTGCATTCTGCTCTCTATCTGTGATAGTAGTCAAGTAGTCTGAGGCCAAATCCTATAGTGATCAATAATGAGACAGTGCAAACATGTGTTTTACTACAACTATCCTGAAGCTTGTGTATTTGGAGGTTTGTTTTTAGTTAACATTCAAGGCAAGCTATAAGGCCTTGCAAACCCCAAGGAATTGAGCAGATATATTCTTGCAACGTTCTTATAGCTCATTGCTGAAGGAAGCATTGCTGAAATTGAAATCACTAATTCAGCGGCCACTGGCGTCACTCAAGGTGGGGCGGAAGGGTAAGTTCCACACTGTGCTAACCTCCGTTTACTCCCTGGCACGAAGAGGCCCCGCCCTCTCACCGTCGGAACCATTCAGTGCGGTGAAGGCAATGTGCGGTAGTCGACGCCGCAACCCACCCTGTCCTGCCACTCCCGCATCGCAACCCACCTCGTCCTGCAGCTCCCGTGTGGCACCGGGTCCAGGCCAGCCTTCAGACGCCTCTGCAGACTTCAGAAAGCTCTCTGGGCACAACCGTTAGTTGCGCCGGCAAAACTGGAAGTGACCAGGAAGTAATTTTTGGAGGCCTTCCAAAGCCTGTGGAAGCTTCCGGATGCCCCTGAAGGCCGTACCAGTCCCAGAACAATACAGGAGGAGCAGAAGGGGCAGGGGAAGGGTGGACCGGGCGGGCAGGGAGGGCAACCATTGGCCGCCCCTGGGCCTGGAGAGGGCAGGGATATCGGCGGCGAGATCTGCCATATCCCAAGCCCTCTCCAGGCCCAACACTGCCTTGCATGAGGGGCGTAAATGTGCACATTGAACCTTCCGCCACTTATATTGGGGGAAGGGACAATTGTCCCTTTCTCCAGAGTTGTTCCAGGGCTGCCCCAGGAACTGGATAGGATATGGCGTCCGTCCTTTTAGGTCGAGTGCTGTATCCTACACAGGATTGGGCTGTCAGAGAGATGCTGTGTTGGGGGAGTGGGTGGTAACTGAAGCAAAAATAGAAGGAAACTCTTACAGTATAAGATGCCTCTTAGCTTATACAGGGCCAAACACTGCATCAGAAAAAGCTGAAGTGGGGAATTAGACACCAGGGTAGTTTTCCTTCTTTACCCCCCCCCCCCCCAGTTGCCAAAACCAAAGAGTTTGCCGGTCCATTGATAGACAGTTTTCAGACCCTGATATTCTTCCCCAAACATGAATTTGGCAATATTCAGAGGCAGCTATACATAACAGTTTCAGTTGTTCAGCTTCGTACCAAATAATTGCTGCACATCATAACCACAGGATATAATCATACATCAATATATATAAAAGAGAGAAATACGTACGGCCACAAGAATCACTGGTGTATGACCAGGAACCATTCACACAGACAACAGTACCATTCCCGTCAGGGTTTCGATGAAAATTTCCTTTGCATTGGTAGACAACATGATTGAGAGAAGGAACTGGATCTGTAAGGCTTGTATATTTCGGTTCCAGTTCAGAATACGCAAACTTTGGCAAGTCGCTGATAGAGCAGGGTTTTACAGGTCCTGGAACAGCTAAAGTGAGTGAGATTGTTACACCAGATTATTATAAGCAATTTTATTTTGGAATTTGCATTCTGCTCTCTATCTGTGATAGTAGTCAAGTAGTCTGAGGCCAAATCCTATAGTGATCAATAATGAGACAGTGCAAACATGTGTTTTACTACAACTATCCTGAAGCTTGTGTATTCGGAGGTTTGTTTTTAGTTAACATTCAAGGCAAGCTATAAGGCCTTGCAAACCCCAAGGAATTGAGAAGACATATTCTTGCAACGTTCTTATAGCTCACTGCTGAAGGAAGCATTGCTGAAATTGAAATCACTAATTCAGCGGCCACTGGCGTCACTCAAGGTGGGGCGGAAGGGTAAGTTCCACACTGTGCTAACCTCCGTTTACTCCCTGGCACGAGGAGGCCCCGCCCTCTCGCTGTCGGAACCATTCAGTGCGGTGAAGGCAATGTGCGGTAGTCGACGCCGCAACCCACCCTGTCCTGCCACTCCCGCATCGCAACCCACCTCGTCCTGCAGCTCCCGTGTGGCACCGGGTCCAGGCCAGCCTTCAGACGCCTCTGCAGACTTCAGAAAGCTCTCTGGGCACAACCGTTAGTTGCGCCGGCAAAACTGGAAGTGACCAGGAAGTAATTTTTGGAGGCCTTCCAAAGCCTGTGGAAGCTTCCGGATGCCCCTGAAGGCCGTACCAGTCCCAGAACAATACAGGAGGAGCAGAAGGGGCAGGGGAAGGGTGGACCGGGCGGGCAGGGAGGGCAACCATTGGCCGCCCCTGGGCCTGGATTGGGCAGGGATATTGGCGGCGAGATCTGCCATATCCCAAGCCCTCTCCAGGCCCAACACTGCCTTGCATGAGGGGCGTAAATGTGCACATTGAACCTTCCGCCACTTATATTGGGGGAAGGGACAATTGTCCCTTTCTCCAGAGTTGTTCCAGGGCTGCCCCATGGCAGCCCAGGAACTGGATAGGATATGGCGTCCGTCCTTTTAGGTCGAGTGCTGTATCCTACACAGGATTGGGCTGTCAGAAAGATGCTGTGTTGGGGGAGTGGGTGGTAACTGAAGCAAAAATAGAAGGAAACTCTTACAGTATAAGATGCCTCTTAGCTTATACAGGGCCAAACACTGCATCAGAAAAAGCTGAAGTGGGGAATTAGACACCAGGGTAGTTTTCCTTCTTTACCCCCACCCCCCCCACCCCAGTTGCCAAAACCAAAGAGTTTGCCGGTCCATTGATAGACAGTTTTCAGACCCTGATATTCTTTCCCCTAACATGAATTTGGCAATATTCAGAGGCAGCTATACATAACAGTTTCAGTTGTTCAGCTTCGTACCAAATAGTTGCTGCACATCATAACCACAGGATATAATCATACATCAATATATATATATATATAAAAGAGAGAGATACGTACGGCCACAAGAGTCACTGGTGTATGACCAGGAACCATTCACACAGACAATAGTACCATTCCCGTCAGGGTTTCGATGAAAATTTCCTTTGCATTGGTAGACAACATGACTGAGAGAAGGAACTGGATCTGTAAGGCTTGTATATTTCGGTTCCAGTTCAGAATACGCAAACTTTGGCAAGTTGCTGATAGAGCAGGGTTTTACAGGTTCAGGAACAGCTAGAGTGAATGAGATTGTTACATCAAATTATTAAAAGCAATTTTATTTTTGGTTTCACACTCTGCCCTCTATCTGTGATAGTAGTCAAAAGTTAACCCTGAGGGCCAAATCCTATAGTGCAGCAGTTCTCAAACCTGCTGGGGCCACGATTCACCTCTGTCCCCTGGGGGTGGGTTGCGCCCCACCTCCTGGAGCTACTCCCTCATTGCTCTGGCCTTGGGACGGCCTCCAGAGGCCTCCATGTACGTCAGAAAATCCTCCTGACATGACCGGACGTTACGTCAGTAATAACGGAAGTGACCTCTGGGTAGGCTTACCAGATCGACGACCGGGACGGAGCGATTTACCCTTAATGGGCGTGGCGCGGGGGGAAGAACGCGACGCGTTCTGGCCCCCCGCGCCCCGCCCCTTAATGGTAGATCGCTCCGTCCCGGTCGTCGATCTGGTAAGCCTACCTCTGGGTCACCTCTAGTGGCCTTCCAAGGCCAGTTGAGGCCTCCGGAGGCCGTCCCTCAGCTGGAGCAACAAGAGAACAGTGCCAGGAGGTGGGAATGTCCCGGAAGTTTTGCCCCGGTTGCTTCCATCTGGCTCGAGTTTGGAGCCAAACAGAGGCAAGGACAGGCTGGTGGGCCCAATTTATGATTCACCTCTGCCTCGAACCACTTTTAGAAGCTCTACTATAGAGATAATGAGAGACAATGCAAACATGGAAACCTTTTAGTACAGCTATCCCGAAGTTTTGTGTATCTAGAGGTCTGTTTATAGAGCTAACATTCAAGGCATGCTGGAAGGCCTTGCAAATCCCAAGGAATTGAGCGCCCAAATCTCGGCTCTTGCGAGATTTTGGGAGTCAAAATGCCGGCGCCCAGCTAAGTTCCTCCACATTTTCAACATGGAGGCGGTGGCGAGGAGCAGGTGAGTAGGCCGGCAAGAACTCAGTCTCTCACCGGCGAGTGGGAGCCCCAGCAACAGCGAGCCCAGAGCTGCACGTGCCTTGGCGAGGCATGCTCAGCTCCGCGCTCTCTGTCGCTGGCTGGCCTGGTCTCTCACCGGCTCCCTCAGAGCAGCAGGAGGAGCGGCAGCGACGCGAAGGAGCGGTGGCGACGGGCGACGATGGGGTAAGTTAATTTAATTCTTATTGTAAAAATTAAATAAATAATTAAAATTTGCGGTCGTGCTTCGTGCCCCCTTCGTTTTTTCCTTAATTAATTCTTTACTTCTTTTGAAAGTTAAATAAATAATTAATTAAAAATCCGTTCACTTAAAAATTAATTAATTAATTGTGGGGGGCGCCCCAGTTTGAGGGGGCGCAAATTTGGCAAGCCTAACTCAGAGGGATGCTGTATTGGGGGAAGGAGGAATAGAAGCAAGCTTTCACTGTATATGATGCCCTTTGCCCAAGTAGCAGGGCCAAGTATTGCGTTAGAAAAAACTGAAGTGGGGAAATGGAGAAAGGGGCGTGTTCCTACTCTACCCTCCATTCCCGCCAGAGCTTTGCAGTTAAAGAGCTTGCCTCTCCCTTGAAATAGGCTTTTTCATACACCTAATCTTGATTTTTTTTTATACACCCAATCTTGAATTTGGCAGTACTGGCCAGCAGCTCTACTTAAGGGTTTCAGTTGTTGAGCTTCATGCCAAATAATTGCTGCAGGTCATAACTACAGAAGAAGAATCATGCTTGCATTTAAAAGCAGCCACAATGTGCACTATATAATTTAATATAAAAGAGAGAGATACGTACGGCCACAAGAGTCACTGGTGTATGACCAGGAACCATTCACACAGACAACAGTACCATTCCCATCAGGATTTGGTTGAAAATTTGCTTTGCATTGGTAGACAACATGGCTGAGAGAAGGAACCGGATCTGTAAGGCTTGTATATTTTTGTTCCAGTTCAGAATACGCAAAATTTGGCAAGTCGCTGATAGAGCAGGGTTTTACAGGTTCTGGAACAGCTAAAGTGAGTGAGATTGTTACATCAACTTATTATAATATAAGCAAATTTATTTTGAGTTTCACGTTCTGCTCCCTATCTGTGATAGTAGTCAAAAGTTAACCCTGAGGCCAAATCCTATAGTGCAGCGGTTCTCAAATCTGCTGGGGCCACGATTCACCTGTGTCCTCCGGGGGTGGATCACAGCCCACCTCCTGGAGCTACTCCCTCATTGCTCTGGCCCTGGGATGGCCTCCAGAGGCCTCCGTGTACATTGAAAGGTCCTCCTGACACAACCGGACGTCACGTCGGTGAAAACGGAAGTGACCTCTGGGCCACCTCCAGAGGCCTTCCAAGGCCCGTTGAGGCCTCCATATGCTGTCCCTCAGCCGGAGCAACAAGGGAGCAGCACAAGGAGGTGGGTCAGGCCCCAGAAGTGGGCTCCGGTTGCTTCCATCTGGCTTCAATTTGGAGCCAAACAGAGGCAAGGACAGTACTTCATACTGGCAACATTCCATTTGTCGGAGCTTAGTTCACATTCCATTAGATAGAAAACATAAAACAGAAAAACTTATTCTCTTTGCCTGTAGCTACTCAAGGTTATCTGTGTTTGGCTGTTAACAATAGGGTTATTGTTAGTTAGCTATTTCTCTTGCAAAAGCTGATAGGACCTAGGATGCAACTCTGAGTTTTACTGTCTGTAAGCAAGTCTGACACATCGGTTGTCTGCACGTATGATTGAACGTGTTATATTTCTCCAAAGTGCTGGGTCATCTGAGTCAAGGCACCAGAGGGCTCTTTTGACACAAACCTTCTCAGATCTATTTAGATATCAGAAAAGAAAGAAAACATGGTGCGACTGCTTTCGGCTATTCCGGGCAGCGGATCGCTAGGTCCGCCACCCGGAAGTTGAGTCGGATTGCACCGTGAGAGAAGGAACCGGATCTGTAAGGTTTGTATAGTTCTGTTCCAGTTCAGAATACGCAAACTTTGGCAAGTTGCTGATACAGCAGGGTTCTTCAGCTTCTGGAACAGCTAAAGTGAATGACAGTGCAATCTGACTTAACTTTTGTGCCGGTTTAACCAGCGGCGCAGCGAGAACGGTAGGCCCCAGAACGGAAGAGGGATTCAAATCCCCTTTGAATTCCTCTTTTGGAGGGGATTTGAATCCCTTTTCCGTTCTGGGGCCTCCCGTTCTCGCTGCGCCGCTGGTTAAACCGGCACAAAAGTTAAGTCGGATTGGGCTGTGAGATTGTTACATCAAATTATTATAATATAAGCACTTTTATTTTGAGTTTCACGTTCTGCTCACTCTGGAAGGGGATGGCCTTCAGAAATGCAAAGTATTACCAAATACAAATTATAAGGTGTCAAATAAAGATCAGACTCACTCCTGGGCATTCCTGGACAAAGAAAATGAGAGGTACTAATATCCTGGAGGTATTGCTATGATTATTTTTGCTGGGTTTTTAAAAAAAAATAATAGTCAATCAATTTTTGACAAAAACCTTCTCAGGTGTGTTTAGAATGGATATTAGAAAGGAATGAGAACAGGCTTCCCTCTGCCAAAGGGCCTCAACATCTAAAAATAAATGCAAGGGAGAGAGTAACAAATGGCCAGTCAGAGGGATGCTATATTGGGGGAAGTAGGAATAGAAGCAAGCTCTCGCTGTATACAAAATAATGCCCTTTGCCCAGGTAGCAGGGCCAAGTATTGCATCAGAAAAACTGAAGTGGAGAAGCAGACACTGAAATTCTGCCTCAAGCTTGACTTTAGTGAACCTCACCAGCCACTCTACTTATGGATGTCAGTTGTTGAACTTTGTGCCAAATAATTGCTGCAGATCATAACCAGAGAAGAAGAAGAATGCTTACAATTAAAAACAGCCAAAATGTGCACTATATAATTTAATATAAAAGAGAGAGATACGTACAGCCACAAGAGTCACTGGTGTATGACCAGGAACCCTTCACACAGACAACAGTACCATTCCCGTCAGGGTTTCGATGAAAATTTCCTTTGCATTGGTAGACAACATGACTGAGAGAAGGAACTGGATCTGTAAGGCTTGTATATTTCGGTTCCAGTTCAGAATACACAAACTTTGGCAAGTCGCTGATAGAGCAGGGTTTTACAGGTTCTGGAACAGCTAAAGTGAGTGAGATTGTTACATCAGATTATTATAAGCAATTTTATTTTGGAATTCGCATTCTGCTCTCTATCTGTGATAGTAGTCAAGTAGTCTGAGGCCAAATCCTATAGTGCTGTGATTTTCAAACCTGCTGCTGGGGCCGTCATTCACCTCTGTCCTCTGGGGGTGGGTCACCCCCTGGCTCTGCTCCTTCAGAACGTCCTTCAGAAATGCAAAGTGATACCAAATAATGCTAAGTGTTACCAAATACAAATTATAAGGTGTCAAATAAAGATCAGACTCACTCCTGAGCATTCCCGGACAGAGAAAATGAGAAGGACTGATATCCTGGAGGTATTGCTATGATTATTTTTGCTGGGTTTTTTTTTTTAAAATAATAATAGCCAGTCAATTTTTGACAAAAACCTGCTCAGGTGTGTTTAGAATGGGTATTAGAAAGGAATGGGAACAGGCTTCCCTCTGCCAAAGGGCCTCAAAATCTAAAAAGCAGTGCAAAGGAGAGAGTATCAAATGGCCACTCAGAGGGATGCTGTGTTGGGGGAAGTAGGACTAGAAGCAAGTTCTTGCTGTATATGATGCCCTTTGCCCAAGTTAGCAGGGCCAAGTATTGCATCAGAAAAACCTGAAGTGGAGAAACGGACACTGAAATTTTGCCCTAAAATTTTGCACTGAATTTTGGATTCAGTGACCCTCACCAGCAAGTCTACTTACGGATTTCAGTTGTTGAGCTTCATGCCAAATACCATATTAATCAGTGTATAACATGCACATTTTCCTCTACAATATAGGCCTGAAATACTAGGTGCGTGTTATACGCCGATGACCATGTGGGTGGGGAGGGAGCAGAGAGACTGGCACTCCGAATGGCTTCCCCTGACCCCCTGCCCCAGGAGACGAGAGCAAAGCGCTTCTTTCCCTTGCCACGGGCATCAGATTTTTCTGGTTTGCAAAGGCAGGAGCGTTCGAGCAAAACTTTGCTTCTATGCTCGCCACTGCTGGCATCAGTGGCTGCCACAAGTCAGTTTCCATTGTGATGGAGATGCAAGCATTTCCCTTTTTGAAGAAACTAAGAGAAAGAAGTACGGAGGGAGGGGGGAAGCAGAGGATCAAACGGCCAAAAAGGGTGCTGCTTGCATGCGTTTACCAGTACTGCCGAGCTGAGGCTACGAGTGCCAGGAGAACTGGGTGCTCAGTCAGGCACACTGAGCACTGGAACTGTTTTTTCAGCCTGTCCTGTAATGTGAGTGCAAAGGAGTGGTTGGGGGAAGGGAAGCTCCGATTTTGTTGTTGTATATTCTTTTTTTTATCTGTGATAGTAGTGAAAAGTTAACTCTGAGGACAAATATTGTATTAAACAATAATGTTTAATAACATGGAAGTGTTTTACTACAGCTATCTTGAAATTCCTATATTAGAACCTCTGTTTTTTATCTAACATTCAAAGCATTCTGTCAGGACCTTGCAAACCTCAAGAAAATGAGCAGATATATTCTTGCAACCTTCTTACTTATTTATACTTATAGCTCTTTTTAAAAAGGAAATGTTGCAGAAATTGAAATCCCAAATGCAAACTGCTATCAAGTACAAATGATAAGGTTTCATATGAAAATCAGAATAACTTCTGTTCGAATGAGAGACACCGATATCCTCTAAGAATTACTATTATTATTTTTGTGTTCATAATAATCACTTCTTGACAAAAACCTTCTAAAGTGTATTTAGATAGTAGAAAGTAGTTTCCCTCTTCCCAAGGGCCGCAAAATTTAAAAATAAATGAAAAAGAGAGAGCAGCAAAAGCTACTCAGAGGGCTGCTGTGTTGGGGAAGTAGGGACCAGAGGCGTAGCTAGCCTCTGCGGGGGGGACACCCCCCATGATACCCTGTTCACAAGCCCCACCACCGCACGTGACATCAGAAGCCCCGCCCCGGTGGCATGGTGGCAAATAAACACCCCCGGTGTTTTTTCACTGGAAAAGTGAAAAAGTGAACATGTGCGGGCGACTCCTTTTCCCGCTGCTGCGCTGCACAAAGCCCCTTTTTACTGCCGCTGCCGCACCGCCCAATTGCTGCTGATGCTTGTGCACACACACCCGTGTGCCGCCCCCTCATTCCTACATAACTGGTAGGGACAGTTGTTCCTCCTTGGCTGAATAGAAGGAAGTCCTCACTGTAAAAGGTGCCTTTTTGCCCAGTTAGCAGAGGCAAGCATTGCACTAGAAAAACCTGAGTTCTGAACTCCGGGACTTGTGTGGTTTTTCTTCTCTACCTCTCACCTCTTAGTTACGTGATCAAAGGGCTTGCCTCTTCTTTGAATGGCTTTTCAGTTCTGAAATTATTTCCCCAAACTTGAATTTAGCAATATTCATATATTCATAAATATATATGCTTACACTTAAAAAACAGCTAAAGTACAGACTATTTACTTCAGCATAAAAGAAATAGATACATACGGCCACAGGAATCATTGGTGTATATCCAGGAACCATTCACACAGAAAATGGTACCATTCTCTCCAGGGTTTCGATGAAATTTCTCTTTACATTGGTAGACGACATGACTGCTAGAAAGAACAGAATCTGGAAGGCTTGTATAGTTCGGTTCCAGTTCAGAATACGCAAACTTCGGCAAGGCACTGATAGAGCAGTTTTCTGAAACAGCTAAAGTTAGTGAGATTGTTACAGTACATCAGATTGTTACAAGTAATTTCTGTTTGTTTGTTTTTTGTTTCACATTCTGCATTTTATCTATGGTGGTAGTCAAAAGTTAACTCTTAGGTCATATCCTGTAATGAATAGAAATGAGAGACAATATACATATGAAAGTGTTTTATCATAACTATCTTGAAGTGTCTGCACTAGAAGACTTTTTTTAAAAAAACCTAACATTGAAAACAAATTTGCAGGACCTAGCAAGCCTGAAGAAAATGAGCAGATATACTGTATTCTTGCAAAGTTCTCCTTAATTTCCATGGTTTGTATACAGGTAGTTCCTGACTGATTGGTTCAAAATTGGGAAGGGAGTACGGCAAGGCTGTATATTGTCACCCTGTTTATTTAACTTATATGCAGAGTACATTATGAGAAATGCAGGGCTGAATGAATCACAAGCCGGAATCAAGATTGCCGGGAGAAATATCAACAACCTCAGATATGCAGACGATACCACCCTAATGGCAGAAAGTGAAGAAGAACTAAAGAGCCTCTTGATGAGGGTGAAAGAGGAGAGTGCAAAAGTTGGCTTGAAACTCAACATTAATAAAACTAAGATCATGGCATCAGGTCCCATCAATTCCTGGCAAATAGAAGGGGCAGAAATGGAAGCAGTAACAGATTTTACTTTTCTGGGTTCCAAGATCACTGCAGATGGAGACAGCAGCCATGAAATTAAAAGACGCTTACTCCTTGGAAGGAAAGCTATGGCAAACTAGACAGCATAATAAAAAGCAGAGATATCACCATGCCAACAAAAGTTCGTATAGTCAGGGCGATGGTGTTCCCAGTAGCAATGTATGGTTGCGAGAGTTGGACCATAAGGAAGGCTGAGCGCCGAAGAATAGATGCTTTTGAACTGTGGTGCTGGAGAAGACTCCTGAGAGTCCCTTGGACTGCTAGGAGATCAAATCAGTCAATTCTAAATGAAATCAAGCCTGACTGTTCCCTGGAAGGACAGGTACTAAGGCTGAAACTCAAATATTTTGGCCACCTAATGCGAAGAGAGGACTCTCTGGAGAAGACTCTGATGCTGGGAAAGACTGAAGGCAAAAGGAGAAGGGGAAGGCAAAGGATGAGATGGTTAGACAGCATCACCGATGCAACGAACATGACAATGAGCGAACTCAGGAAGATAGTGGAGGACAGGAAGGCCTGGCGGGATATGGTTCATGGGATCACGAAGGGTCGGACACGACTTAACGACTGAACAACAACAGTTCCTGGTGGGTTCTATCTTCAGATGTTTGTTTCAATAAGACCAGGACCGGCGCAATGTCCCTTACTCCCTTCTCTCCTACCCTGCTTCCCAACCAGTAGGCATTTCAAACACTGTCCAGCACTCCCCCTCATGCTGCTACCCCCACTGCTGGGGGATTTCTTGCAGGTGCCATCACTGTTGCCTCCTTATGTTTTCACAGCTGTCTGCTCACATTGCTAGCAGTATCATTGACCACTTTCTGTCATGTCATTGAATGCTCTCACAGGGACCCGCTGGAGGAGCCCATACCACACACTATCACCACTGGCGTCACTCGAGGTGGGGTGGAACGGTAAGTTCTGCACTGTGCTAACCTCTGTTTACTCCCCAGCACGAGGCGGCCCTACCCCCTCACCGTCGGAGCCATTCAGTGCGGCAAAGACAATGAGTACTACAAAAAAGGTTATAGTTTCATTCGCCTTTGTAAACATCATGAGACCACAGCACAGTACAGGCTGGAAGATGTTAACTGAAGAGAGAGAATTTAATAGAGACAACAGGAAATTAAAGAGGTGTGCTACTCATTAGCATTTGAAGAGTCAAACTAGTGCTGTTGCTTGGTATTTAAAGAGACAACACATTGATGTGCTTTTTAGCATTTTTTAGCTGTATTCTGCTGTGGTCTGATGATGTTTGCAAAGGCAAATGAAACTGTAACCTTTTTTGTAGTATTCTTTTATCTCTTGGCTTGTTTTTAACTGAGTTTTTTTAATGTAGTTTTAAACTTTAATACTATAAATTTATTTTTGTATATGTGGCTTTTAAACCCGGAATACTCAAATCATTTTACATCAATGCAGGCCATGAAACATTTACAGCTTATCTTAGAATTTATTAACCTGTCCATTAGGTCAGCTACCAATAAAGATTTAAAGATCATCTGACCAGGAAATTTAAATATTTTGCAATGTAATCATCAGCTTCAGAAAATGAAGGCACTGCCCCTGAAAGTGCCAGAACTCTTGCTTCAGGAAAGTTGAAAACTGCTGAGAATTTTTGCAGTAGGATTGGTACCATTCTCCTTTATTGGCTAGTTCGGATTTAGACCTGAAAGATCCAGGTTCAAATCCCCGCTCAGCCACGAAGCTTCCTGGGTGACCTTGGGCCAGTCACTATCTCTCAGCCCCACCTACCTCACAGGGTTGTTGTGAGGACAAAAAGGAGGGGAGGAAATATGTACACCACTGTGAGCTCCTTGGAGGAAGGGTGGTATAAAAATGTGAAAAAATAAATAAAATAAAATAAATAAATAGTTCATGGTTGTATAAATCAGTCCAAAATTCAGGGACTGGTGTTTGACTGATCCTGGGAAGACCCTGAGTGTGCCAACATGAGCTAGCTTCTTGAAGAAATTAATGAGCTAGAGCAGGGGTCAGGGAACATTTTTAGCTATTACCCTAAAATATATTTGTTTACGCCAATATTACCCCTTTGAGTTGAAAGAAAGAAAATCATACCCCCAAGATTTTCATTTTTACCCCATTTGGGGTAATTCACCCCTGTTTCCTGACCACTGAGCTAGAGGCTTCCTGAAACTGACTGATTTAGAGTTTTCTCAGTTCAAAAACCCTAAGTTTGCACAAATGATGCTGCCTGAGTCCACTGTGAGGAAACTACAAAAAAATGGTTTCTTCTTCAACAACAGGACCACGAAGAGTGTGGCCTTCTGACATCTTGAGATCAGGCAGTGAAGAACACAATGGGTTAGTTGCACAGATCCGGCATCTGAGAAAACTGAATATCATCAATATTTTAAAAATGATACTTAAAACAAAGGAGACTTCATTAACAGCCCAATTATATCTGGGATCAGGCTGTTGTGCGCAGCCATTTAAAATGGCTGCCAACGCAGTGCTTACTATCTGTCAGCGCACGGACTTTCCTAGACTTGCTGGAGCAGTTATAGCAGCAGTGGGGTCGGAGTGAAACTGGGTGGGGGGGGGAGGAATGGGGGTGAGGAGTCTGCCAGAGGGGGTGGATCCGGCAGTGAGTGTGCATGTCAGATCCCATCCCCTCTTTCTCAAGGCTCTCTGCCCCCTTTTTCTCTTCGGACTTGCTCCAGCTAAAGAACTGACGTTGGTCCGATGAGACCCATTGCAGAGTGGGAAGGCTTAGGAAGGGGGAAGGGGATTTAAATCTCCATTCCCTTTTGAATCCATCTGATCCAGTCCATCCGTCGTCATCCCCCTTGCTGGATATAGCCCACTTGTTTTTGGTGTGTCTGCACCAGCGCACGCTGGGGGGGGGGGGGGAGAAAGATAGGATTGGGCTCTAAGGCAAGTTTTGTCCGTTACAGGTTATGTTCTATAATTGATCTACTGTACACAAACCACAATATGTGGGTGGTACCCACATATTAGTACCCACTATCTAGTGCACCATCCATATCAGGTTGCCAGAACTGTTATGTTCTGAAGAGTTCAGCCTGTTAGCAAAAGTGCACAGTCTTTTTCTCCAATGGTCGCTAGCTTAATTTATGCATCACTCTGTAATGTTGTGGTTTGTGCATCTATTCACCAACTCTTGACAACTTTTTATCATCAAAAACTAGACAGCAGCACAAACCACATGTTCATCCGTAGATGGCAGTGACCCCCCCAAAAAACTATGTGATCCAAGGAAGTTTTTAGCGGGGGATGTGCCATATGGACTATAATTCTGTCTCTTTCTTTCTGAATCAACCTGGCATGCCACTAGGCTGGGCCTGAAACAAGGAAGAACTCTGATTCTAGGGTGTGGTGAAATTAAACAATGGTATATGTGGAGATAGATTCATTTTTAAAGCTGTTCTATGTAAACATACGCATATGAAATGTTTTTTGTTTTCATTTTTTTAAAGCACCGTTATGAGAAATGAGAGTTTGGGATGCAAAGGGTATACCAAACACATCCTTTTACTGGCTGGCTGTGAAACAGGGCTACTTTAGGATTGGTGGTGTTGAACAAGAGATGTGATTGGTTTGTAGAAGTTATGGAGGTCAGGACTGAGAAGTGCCAGTTATGACAGTTGGAGTATGTGCTGTGAGGGAAGATCTGTGAGGAACTGAAGGGGAAATGCTGCCTGAACAAGGACCAGGTATAAGTGAATACATTTATTTGTGAGTGTGTTCTTATGCTTTATTTTAAAACACTTGCCCATTTTAATTATACTGTTTCTGTTTCAATAGAGTTGTCTTATCAATGTGGCTTGAAACTGAATCTCCATAAAGAAATGGTATAGTCCTGTATACTTGGGGGTACAGGAAAAGAAAAGAGACACTGCATAAAGTGTCTAAATGGCAAAGATGCCTATTAAACAGTGGGTCCTGACAAAGTAATAGGATACCTATTTACATCAACTGAAGGGTGAACATTAACATGCCCACACAATTTTGCAAAGTACATTCAGCTACTCCTATTTCATTTCAGGGGGTTGTTTTGTTTTTGAACATATGTAAGTATTATGAAAGTCACTAAAGCTGATCAAGCTGAGATCAGTTCCTTCTGGTCGAGACTTGTATGCAAGGGCCCATCCTATATCAAGCCTGGAATACTGTGCAGAGGTGCTCATTTTCATTACCTTTTCTTTCCCAAGCTGAAAAGAGAATTGGTAAGTAAGTAGGATTAGCAGTTTAAATTGAATAGCTGCCCTGCCACAGTATGCAGGGGGTACCATTCTGGAGGAAAATAGGGAAAATTGATGCCCCTCTCCACCCGCACAAGCCCATATACATGAGTCCAAAGGAGTCACTAGATCAGTGTGTCCCACCAGGTTGCAGCACAACTCTGAATGTGTACTACTTGTGTAGGCCACCTACTAATTTCTGCATCTATCATTTACACACTAAGGGCCCAATCCTATCCAACTTTCAAGCTCCGATGCAGCTGCAATGCAGCACCAAGGGAACAAATGTTCTCTTACCTTGAGGAGGCCTCCGTTACTGCCCCACCCCCACAGGATGCAGCACAAGCTGTTTTGGCACAGCTGCGTTAATGGGGGAGCATAGAATTGGGCTGTTAGAGTGCCTTATGACAACTCAGCGATGTAGTCCAATGTTATTTGTCCCATCTTGCAGGCAGGAGAGAGTGATATAATGCTGCTAATGACGGGAAGGAATGTTGAGGCCAAGAGAGTGGTTTATGTCCATCCTGCATTGTAGTCAGGGAATAAGAGGGCAGGTCCTCTTATGGATTAGGAACTGGCTGAAGAGCAGGAAACAGCGAGTGGGAGTCAATGGGCAATTTTCACAATGGCGAGAGGTGAAAAGCAGTGTGCTCCAAGGATTGGTCTTGGGACTGGTGCTTTTCAACTTGTTCATAAATGACCTGGAGTTGGGGATAAGCAGCGAGGTGGCCAAGTTTGCGGATGACACTAAACTTTTCCAGGAGGTGAAGACCAGTGGGGATTGTGAAGAGCTCCAGAAGGATCTCTCCAAACTGGGAGAATGGGCAACAAAATGCCAGATGTGCTTCAATGTAAGTAAGTGTAAAGTGATGCACACTGGGGCAAGAAATCAAAACTTTACATATGCACTAATGAGTTCTGAGCTGTCTGTGATGGATCAGGAGAGAAATCTTGGGGTGCTGGTGGACAGGTCGATGAAAGTGTCGACCCAGTGTGAGGTGGCTGTGAAGAAGGCCAATTCCATGCTCGGGATCAGTATAAAAAAGGGACTGAGAATAAAATGGCATATATCATTATGCCGTTGTACAAATCGATGGTAAGGCCACATCTATAGTATTGCGTCCAGTTCTGGTCACCACACCTCAAAAAGGATATAGTGGAACTGGAAAAGGTGCAGAAGAGAGTGACCAAAATGATTCGTGGGCTAGAGCACCTCCCTTATGAGGAAAGGCTACAGCGTTTAGGGCTTTTCAGTCTAGAGAAAAGGCGCTTGAGGGGGGACATGATTGAGACGTATAAAATTAAGCATGGGATGGAGAGAGTGGATAGAGGGAAATTCTTCTCCCTCTTGCACAACACCAGAACCAGGTGACATGCACTAAAATTGAGTGCAGGGAGAGTTAGAACGGACAAAAGAAAATATTTCTTTACCCAGCGTGTAATTAGTTTGTGGAACTCCTTGCCACAGGATGTGGTCATGGCTCGTGGCCTAGATGCCTTTAAAAGGGGTTTGGATAGATTCATGGAGGAAAAGACCATCACAGGTTACAAGCTATAAGCAACCTCCTGGCTTTAGAAGTAGGTTTTCTCTGTGCCAGGTGGAAGGGAGTGGCAACAGGAAACAGGTTATCTGTGCCAGGTGCAAGGGAGTGACAACAGGAAACAGGTTATCTTGTTGTCTGTGTGCTCTCAGAGGCATCTGGTGGGGCCACTGTGAGATACAGGAAGCTGGACTAGATGGGCCTTTGGCCTGATCCAGCAAGGCTCTTCCTATGTACCCCACTGATAATAGACCCAATTTGTAGCCAGGGCAAAGACCTTGCTGAGAAAACTCACCCTAACCCTGTCTTGTCCAGTGTTATTAATATCTTGCGCACAGGGGGGAGAGGGGCTGAGAGCTGCTTGTACACAACCTGTACTGTAGTTCATTATTAACTGTGCATTATAAATACTGGTGAGGGGAAGGGACTGAGAATGGCTTTTCTGGAACCCTGTTACATAGTCCAGTGTTGTTAACTCTGCATAGAAGACTTTGCATTGTAGAGTTTACTGAGAAATCTATAATGTAGTTCAGTGTTACTACCCTGGAATTGTGCATGGACAGGACACCTCTAATATACAGTATATAAATTTATATTTAATTATATAAAATTAATAAGAACATAAGATCAGGCTAATATCAGCCTGCTTGATCAGGCTAAAGGTCCATCTAGTACAGCTTTCTGTATCTCACAGTGGCCCCACACAGATGCCTCAGGAGCACACAAGACATGTATCCTGTCGCCACTCCCTTGCATCTGACATACATTAAGAGATAGCCTACTACTAAAACCAAGAGGTTGCAGATACCCATCATGGCTTGTAACCTGTGATGGACTTTTCCTTCATAAATCTGTCTAGTTCCCTTTTAAATGCATCCAGGCCTTTAAATAAGCCCTCATTGTTCCAGGTGGGGTGGGGAAGATTGAGAGAGAAGGACTTTGACAACACTGTAATGTAATCCATTGTTATTAATCCTGCAATGTAGATTTTCCACTAACAACTGTGTGATGTAGTCCAACATTATTAACTCTGCATGGTAGAGTATGGGGGGAGGAGTTGATAGGGTGTGGCTTTTCTATCAACTCTGTAATGTAGTCCAATAGTATTAACCCCAAGAAGAAAATAAAAAGGAGGTCCTTTTAAATTTAGATGGGGTCTTTGTGGATTTCACAGTGAATACCCCAATTCTATCATAAAATCAAAGGCCACATCCAGGGCCACAGAAGGACAGATTAGCACTACCTAACACTGCTACAGCACAAAAGCATGGATCTAAGGGATTGATCCTTGTGATTTTTATGTGTAATCCCCCAATTTCACCATCAAATGACAGATCACATCTGGGTCTGTGGTGTGCAATGTAAAAATTACCAATATTGTATAGCGCTATCCAGCATCATGACCTCACAAAAACATGGATCCTCATCAATTTTACAGAGAATGCTCCGAAGTCCACCATCAATGACAGATCATATCTGGGTCCCAGTCTGCACCATAAGAATCACAGATCTGGTGCTACCCAACATATTTGGGTCTACAGAAGATACACCAACAAATCAGGGCTATGGCAATCAGGGATACAGATACGCGTTTCCTATCACCTTTATGTTGCATATACGGTACATATATACGGTACATACATATAGGCTTACCAGATCTCCAACCGGGACAGAGTGCTAGACCTTTAGGAGAAGGAATGTGGGCAGGTGTAGCTTGTTCAACCTTAGAGCACAATCCTAGGCATGTCTACTCAGAAGCAAGCCCCATTGTGTTCAGTGGGACTTGCTTCTGAGTAGACATCCCTAGGATTGTGCTCTAGGACTTAACAAGCTACACCTGCCCACATTCCCTCTCCTAAAGGTCTAGCACTCTGTCCCGGTTGGAGATCTGGTAAGCCTATACATACATTCTTATTGGTCCCAATTATTTTTTCACTAATCCCCCACATTACAGGACCAAAGTTCACTACCATGTTCCCAGAATTCACCATAGGAATCCTAGAACAATGCTACTGCAGGTAGAAAGCTAGCTCCCTTGGAAGAGGGCAGCTATGCGAAACAAACATACAAACCCCCTCCATAGCAAGGAGTCCCCATGGAGGTATCTGCCAGCTGGAAGGAGTCCTTTTGTCAGTGGAGGGACTAGGGTGAGTCACAACAGGAGCCTCGACAGCACTCAGGCAAAGCAGGGTGCTGGTGGCTCACTGCACAAAGGCACAGGTTGGGAGCCACGTGAGCCCAGCCAAGGGACTTGCCTTCACCAGCAAGGCACTCACCTTTGCATGACTGGCCATGTCAAGGACAAACACCCATGCCAAGGACAAAAGAAAAGAGGGAAATGGGCCCAGAACCTACATTGGCCATTCCACAAAGCTACTTGCTAACCACAGCAGGATACAGGTAAAGAGAACCCCGTAGTAGGGCATTTAACACTTTGCATCACTGCAAACAGGCACACCTGGCTGGGAGGCTGTAGCCCTTGGACCTATCAGATGGAGCACTGCATGGGCCAATCATTGTGCTGCAGTGTGACACAGGGTGCCTACTGTAGCAGCCTGTCCAGCTAGCCAGACCCACACACACACACACACCCTTTGCTGCATCACTGGCACCTGCTGACATGGTTCTTAGTATGTTGCCTCCCTGCCACAGCCCACCATATATCATGGTAGCAGAAAATATAGCTATTTTCCACAAAGATATAAATAAATTTTATACTTTGTTTCAGATTTTTTTTGCAAACTGGCAAATTTTATGGGGATCTGCACCACCTTGGATTTCTTTGAAGAGGATGCAACTACCCTTACATGGGGGAGGGTTTAGACTTCCTGATTTTAGGGCCCAGTCCTATGGGTGCCTTCTGCTGACAGAACAGTGTTCCTTCAGTGGAAGACCCTCTCCATTGGCACTGCAGATGCAGCGACAATGTGTGCAATGGGGCCAGCGTGAATGCTTAGCGTCCACGTATGTGCACCACAAGAGTGCCCAGCCAATGCCAAAGGAGGTACGTTGGCAGCAGAGGTAAGCAGTGGGCAGGGAGGAACTGGAGGCCTGTTGAGGAAGGGAGGGGATGGATTTGGCAGCAGTCATATATGCCAGTCCTTATCCCCCATTTTTCAGCCTGCCCCACTCCCTGGCTCTCCTTGAACTTATACTGTACCAGCTATATATATAGCTGGTGTAGGTCCGAGGAGACCCATAGGTCATTGGGGGCCTATGCAGAGTTAAGGGAAAATATTTTCCCTTACCTCTCACATGCCTCTCCTGATCACCCCCTCCACCATAGCATGTAACACGTGCCTACATGGCATGGCTGCATGCTTCAGCATGGCAAGGGATAGGATTGGGCAGTACGTTTATATCATCATGCTAATTTTTTAACTTCCAGTAATTATTGGGATTATTCTTTACACTTGGAAATTCCATCTTGGACTATTTTCGATGCTTCCTCAGGGGCCCCCCCTCCCAAAATGGAAGGTATTGGGATCTACCGTACATATGTTAAAACAAAAGATTTCCAATTAGAAGTACACACAGTTAGATATTTATGGAACATGATAGCACAGGAATGTAAGTTTGTCCTTACTCACACACTAAATTAATATTGTGGGACAATCCAGAATTAAAGACTGGAAAAGGGATGGAATCCTTTTTGTAGAAGACCTGGACTGATAGGGCAATTTTTACTCTAGATCAATTAATTGGCCACGATCAGGAGTTTCTTTTGTTTTCAAGGTTGATGGCTAAATATGAATGGCCACTATTGGCTGAATGGCAATATTTACAACTGCGGCATTTATTAGAGTCAGGCAGCCCAATCCTACTTAATTTTCTGCCCAGTGATGCAGCGAGGCCGGTGCAGGCAACGCTGCATCCTGTGCAGAAAGTGGGAGCTGGGAGGTCTCCTTGAGGGAAGGGAAAGCCCCAGCCCCTGCAATTGTCCTCCTCAAATCTGTGCCAGCTATTTTGCTGGCGCAGGTTTGGGAGGCCCATGTAAGAAAAAAAGACACGGGGAGATAGGATATGGCGTATGTCGCTGCCGCCAATCCTGCCTCCTCCCGAGCCCAATCTGCCCATCCCTGGTCACCTTCCCGCCCCACTCCCCACAAGAGGGAATACTGGGGTTGGTGCGCTGTGATTGGCTGCCAAATGTAGTCTATATCCTGTGTTCTATAGTAGGAAAGTGGGTGGGACAGGAGGATGGCAGGAGGAGCAATTTTCTGTTTTTCTCTTCCCTGTGAGATTACTGTAACCTATGCCCGCTCTTGTCTGTAATGTAATGTTTTTCTGGTGCTGGGGCATATCTGTTGTCTGAAAGGGTTTAGAATATGGTGTGCATTGACTTCTCTCTCCCACATCACGCCCCAATCTCTTCCCTGTTTTGGCCTCCCCGCCTATGGAGTTGTGCTGGTGTCCACGCTGTGTCCAGGATACAAGGATGCGGGGGGGTTCGTTGCACTGGTATTCGTGGCGTATCCATCAGCAGGTGGACTTCTACACTGGTGGGGCTGTTGTTGCACCAGCATATGGGGAGATACACTGGCATATTTTGGGGATAGGATTGAGCCATTAGTCTCTTTTTGATCGCTGTTGAAAAACATGCCTACTAGCATACAGAATGAATGGTACAAGGGAGTTAGGCTGGGACATTCTCTTATCAGAACAAACTTAAGCATAGGGCTGGTTTTTCAAGGGGAAAGACTAATCCAGAGATCATTTACTAAATGTGGCATTCCTTTATTTCTAACATTACTAGAAATTCAAATATTCCACATCCAACTGGGACTCAACAATCCTTTTAGGATGACTTTCTGGGTCACAGGAGCTTTCTGTGCTAACCAGAAATTAAAGTTGTACTTCATGATTGTTGTGAAAATGCATGTAAACTCTATGTTTTTTACAATTAATGTGTGAGAGTCAAGAACACACACACACACACACACACACACACACACACACACACACACACACACACACCCCTATCTATCTAAACAGCAGTTTCTAAAGTGAATAATTACTTGCTATTTGAGTCATAACAGTAGAGAGGGTAGATATACACTACTGTAAAATCAAAAATATTTTGCCCTTGTGATTATGTTCAAGAATCTATGTATTTGGCGAACTGGCTACTAAAGTGTTTTTTTTATTTTTGAAATATACTTATCATGGTGGCTCAAAACATAACTTTAGAAGAGGTTTTTTTTCTCAGAATCAGAAAAAAACCCATCAAACCAAACTTTAAAAAATCAAAGGAAATATACTCTGGTCAGACAATTGTCTAAGCTCACAAATGAAGATGTGAAGGTGATGGCCTCACCTTGTAGCTAAACAAGACTTACAGAGCAGTCCTAGGTGTGTCTACTCATAAGTCAATCCCATTGTGTTCAATGGGGCTTACTCCGAAGAAAACCTGTATAGCAGCTACGCGTATACCAGTGATGGCCAACCTTTCAACATGAATGCTCCTGGCCCTTTAATGGTTGTATAGGCGAGGGCATTTCAGCAGGTGCAGCTGCTTTAGCAGCACCATCAGCACTTGCAGCTATCAAGATTCTGTCTTCTACACCAGGGGTTCTCAACCCCTTCCTGGCCGAGTACCACCTCCAGTGCCACTCTCCTGCTGAGTACCACCGGAAGTGACTGCCAATGACATCATCGCCAGTCATCTGGGTTTTCAGAGGCCAGAAAACATAGGTAGGAGGTTCTGAGCAGGTGGGAGGGCCCTTCTCACCATTCCCGAGAGGAGTGAAAATGCGCCGCCGAAAGCACTGCATCGGAGCGGAGTTCCGGTGGTCTAGCAGTCTGAGTACCAGTCAGCCGAAGTGCCACTGGTGGTACTAGTACCACCGGTTAAGAACCCCTGTTCTACACAACCCTTAAGAATGCAGAGGCACTAATGGTGAAAGGTTGGCCACCCCTGATGTATATTATTTCAGCCCTGGACTCTTCAGCAGAACTGAAGACTCCTACATGCACAGCTGTAACCTTTTCAAAAGGTCCTTTTGGAAAGCCAGCTAGGCCATCGGCACTGCTTGTGCAATCCTATACTGTACACACTTTCCTGGGAACAAGCCCCCTTGAACACAATGAGATTTGCCTCTTAGACACATAGGACTGCAGTATGTTCTTCACATTTGGTCCATACTGCAGCTACTGCCAATCAACTGAATTCTGTTAGTACAGGACAAGCAGAAAAGTTCATCTGTGCCTTGGATCGGTGTTTTGGCACTATGGCAACAGCTAGTATCACTGGATTGTGATTTTTACAGTGCCATCTGTGGAACCAGATCTGATCTGTAATATGATGGAGGATTTGAAACATACCCTGTAACACTGATGAGGATGTTTTTGCACTGTAGGGGTACTGGATTGGTAAGGATCCATGATTTTTACAGTATCCTCCATGGACCCAGGTGTGATGTTATTTGATGGGGTAGTGACAGGTAGTGGAGTGACAGCGATTGTCCTGGAGACTGATGATGCTAATTCATGAAGGCTTCAGGTCAATTTTGGAGAGTTAGCAATCCTGGGCTTCCATGACAACCTTCTAACGTAGTCCAGTATGTTTAAGTATACTGCAAGCTGCCTTGGATGCCTCCCACAATGGGGGCAAAAAGAAGGGTGGAATATAAATCATTTATGAATAAATAACCTTCCACGGAACATAGAAACAGTACCTTGAATTACTGTACAGTATTACCTTCTAATGTAGCCCAGGGCTAAACCCTGTATTGTAGTCACCCCTCTAATGCACTGTACTATTTTAATAATCCTGTATTGTACAGGGAAAAGGGCCGAGAAAGAAGGCTTTCCCAACAATCCTGTAAAATACAGTCCAGTTATTAACCATGCGTTGTAGATGCATTGAAGACTTCACTGACAGCCATTTGACATAGTCCAGCGTAATTAACTCTGCACTGTGGACTGGGGCGGAGGGGAGACGGAATGGAAAGACTGGGGCTTCTCTACCAACTCTGTAATGTAGTCCAGCGTTGTTAACCCTACACACAACACAGGAGGACAAGCCTTCAATTTTAACCTTGTCCAGCGTTATCAACCCACACCATAAAGGGGGGGGGTCCATTAACCACCATGCATGGTACATGATGGGGGGAGGCTGAAAGAGAGGGGCTTTTCAGACCACCTTCAGTCACAGCGTTACTGGCTCCAGCATTACATACAGCGGGAGAGACCCGGGTGGGCTTCTAGAGCGCCGTCCACTAACGGACACCGAGGGACCCCCCATGTCAGCAGGAAGGCAGGCCCCGGGCTACTCTAGCGCCGCTATTGCTCTCCCTCCGACCCCGCATCCAACTGCAACGGCCGGGGAGACACAAAAGGTAGACACGACCCGCCCACCGAGGCATCTCCTGCTCGCCGGGATTGAGAGGCGAAGGGCCAATGAGCGTCAGCGGGGCGAGCAAGCGAGTGGGAGGGGCCGAGGAAAGGGGCTCCGCGCGACCTGTCCCAAAGCGAAAAGGGGGAAGGGCGGGGCTTAGAAGACTCCGCCCCGTACCCACCCAGCGACCCATGGGGCAGCACCATACACAACAGCATCGCCAGCAACAGCCGAGCCCACAACGGTCTCCGTAACGGCCACGACATGACGCTAAAGTGCGGAGAAGGGGGCGGTGGCTATAGGAAAGTGAAGGGGGCGGTGGCTACAGGAAATTCTTATTTTGCGCATTCGCAGTTGCCGGCCGTTGATTGGTTCTTCGAAATTGTATCAGGGCTCGCCGGAGAGAAGTGCGGGTTATACTTCTGACGTTTCACCGGAAAGTGACAGCTTTGAGCTCGGCTACAAGATCTGGGGAGATGGCTGAAGGGAGTTCCCCCCCCCCAACAGCATTTCGGATCTCGAAGGCGGGGGAAAGAGGATCCGTGCCAGCTCTTGACGATGGGTCGGACAGTTTAAATGCCTTTTTCCAGTTGCTTTGCAATACTGCCCAGTTTGGTTTCTCTTTCTTGACTCTTCCTCGTGCACCACCTCAAATTTAATCCCCAGCTTTGCTAATATAAATGTCACTTTGTTCCTCTTTACTTCAATTCTCAACCTTTACAAGGAGCTCATGTGCTCCGATTAGTGGTGAAGGCAGAACGTCTGCTGAATATTTTCTACCAATGGGAAACAGCCAATATTGTGTCGCCTTAAGAGAAGTTTGCTATTCCTAAGCCTTAAGTGCTCCCCCCTGCTGAAATCACTGTCTTGCACCTTTTTGTTGTTGTTGTTCAGTCGTTAAGTTGTGTCCGACCCTTTGTGATCCCATGAACCATATCCCGCCAGGCCTTCCTGTCCTCCACTGTCTTCCTGAGTTCGCTCATTTTCATGTTCGTTGCATCGGTGATGCTGTCTAACCATCACATCCTTTGCTTTCCCCTTCTCCTTTTGCCTTCAATCTTTTCCAGCATCAGAGTCTTCTCCAGAGAGTCCTCTCTTCGCATTCGGTGGCCAAAATATTTGAGCTTCAGCCTCAGTACCTGTCCTTCCAGGGAACAGTCAGGGTTGATTTCATTTAGGATTGACTGATTTGATCTCCTAGCAGTCCAAGGGACTCTCAGGAGTCTTCTCCAGCACCACAGTTCGAAAGCATCTATTCTTCAGCTCTCAGCCTTCCTTATGGTCCAACTCTTGCAACCATACATTGCTACTGGGAACACCATTGCCCTGACTATACGAACTTTTGTTGGCATGGTGATATCTCTGCTTTTTATTATGCTATCTAAGTTTGCCGTAGCTTTCCTTCCAAGGAGTAAGCGTCTTTTAATTTCATGGCTGCTGTCTCCGTCTGCAGGGATCTTGGAACCCAAAAAAGTAAAATCTGTTACTGCTTCCATTTCTGCCCCTTCTATTTGCCAGAAATTGATGGGACCAGATGCCATGATCCTAAACTTACAGCCCAATTCTATGTATGTCTACTCAGAAATAACTCCCACTGTGCTCACTGGGAGCTCCCAGGCAAGCATGTATAGGATTGCAGCCTTAGATGCAGTAGAAGAGTTCTAGGTTTAATCCTCCTGGGGCATTTAGTGCATTGAGTTTAGGATTGCCAACTTCTTACTGGCCCCTGCTCTTGTATCTTTAACAGCAAGTTTGATCTAGAGACATTAGCAGGAGCTACTGATCTCCATGCCATGAACAGCTTGGCCTGCAGTTTTCTGGTACTGAAGTTGCTGTTAAAGGCACAGGAGCAGGTAAGGCCTGTTTTTTTTAAAGAAGTTGGGAGCATCCATACTAGGATTAGTATGTGTATGTTCTGTATTATGTTAAAAATGGACTTTATAGACTAGAGTGGCTTCTGCATGCTCTGCCCCAGTTTCTTGGTCAGATATCACAGGTGGCAATAATCAGGTAGAGGTATGCATTGAGTCTGAGAAGCCAGTATTTCTCAGAGAAGACTCCTGCAGCCCAATCCAAACTAAATACAGCTGTGTTAAGGAAGCACATGCCGCATCTTGGGGGGGGGGGGTTGGAGAGATCTCAGGGTTACACTTTCTTTCACTTGTTCTGGGGAAAGCTTCCACTGTCCCTATGTGACTCCTCGGTCCTGTGCATGTGATTTTGTTGGTGCAGGACCAAGGCATGTAACGGTGACAGAAAAGGAGAAAGGATTTGACTGCATACTTGTGCTGCCAAACCCACCCTCTCCCTCCCTTATTCCACCTCCCTCCCCACCAGGAAATGCCTGTTCCACCCCACCCATCCCCCCCA
The DNA here is from genome assembly GCA_026170595.1 of Plestiodon gilberti rubricaudatus. NCBI lineage: Eukaryota > Metazoa > Chordata > Lepidosauria > Squamata > Scincidae > Plestiodon > Plestiodon gilberti. The sequence goes on along the minus strand of JANXHW010000004.1, from coordinate 172,730,355 downwards.
CACACTTCACTTCATGCCAGCAGGTGGTGGCCTTGTCACCAGGGACTACACCAGTGGTCTTGCTGTGTTGGCCAGCAGTGGTGAAGTGTGCAACTTCTAGCAGAATTCAGACATTTCCGTGTGGAAGGAACGACATGCCTTTACATTTGCGAGATGTAATGTGCTCCCGTCTAATGTTACAACTGGCAGATATAAATTTGTGCCACGTGAAGCACAGCTATGCCCTTGTAATAACACAACTATTGAAACCTTGACTCATATGTTATTATACTGTGATCTTTACCAAGATTTGCGTTTATCCTATTTAGGTCCGATTTTGATTAAATACACAGGATTTTCTGATTTGGAAGTCATATATTACCTATTGGCTGGTGATGATGAATTACGCACCAATCAAATAGCAAACTATCTGGATTTATTAATACAACGTCAAAGTGATCTCACCTTCATATAACGCAGATTCATTTGGTTATAGATGGCGGTTGGAATCCTTAATATATCTTACTATCTAGATGGTCCTTTGCAGTTGTTGTTGTATCCATCTATTTTGACTGCCTTAGATATTGTTTTATGTGTTGGATTAGTCTGTGCTTTATGATATTGTTTGCTTGCTTGTTATTTATATTTTATGTATGTTTGTCTTTATGCCAATAAAGGTTTCATTCATTCATTTCCGTGTGGACCCTGCTGGCTGTGCTGGCAGAATGCACATTCTGCCAGCAGAAAATTAAAGTTTGCATTGGGCTGCTAGCCTAGGAAAGTTTGCATTGGGCTGCTAACCTAGGGAAGAGCATATCATAGGGAAGAGCATTGAGAGGATGTGATATAGCAGACAATGATGTGTGGAACCCTAGGTCCTACTAGCATGTGTGTCAATGCAGAACTCCCCTTGCCCTGTAATCAATCACACCCATCACAGCACTTCTCAAAAATGTCTGTGGCCTTTGCTACTGGCAACAGCTGCTTGAAAAATCATTCACTGTATGGTGATACAGTATACATATATCTGAGGTGGAAAAAATAGGCAGATGCGACACCTGGACGTTTTCTATATTTAAGTGAAAGAGATTTCTGAAGAACCCTATTTTTTTTTCTTCTCCAAAGGGTATATATAGACTAAATACTCAGAATGCATTGGGCATTGGATTGTCTCAAATTTATTTTACTCTCTCTGTTAACTCCTTCACAGGCTTTGTTACAAGTACAGTACATGACATAAATAGTACATTGAAAAGGTCCAGTTATGTAGAGTTCAAAATTTACAACCATTGGGTTAGGGATAGGGGGGAAAATTTGGTCTCCAAAGTGACCCCTAGCATCACCCCTGCTCAATGTGGGGGAACTCTTCTGTACATAAACAATAAAGGGGTCTTTACATCTCCTTTTTTTGCAGTGCAAACAGGAAGACAGCCTTTGACGAAACAAAGTTGGAAGACATTGGCACATCAGCTGTAGAACAATTCCCTAGCCAGAAAATGAGAAAAAGTTAGCAATATTGGGTAAAATTCAGAAAAAGTACAATTTTTTCAGCTAGTTTGCACATAGGCCTATCAGTACATGGAGCCTGTGGGTAGCAGAGCCTCCAGTTTAAGAAATCCAAAATCCCTCATACCATGACTGGTATGCTCAGCTGCCATCTTTGTCATGGTATTCCTTAGGGCCAAAGTAGACATGTAACACGACCCAAGATTTTGTTTTTCAAAATAGTGTGCAGGGACAACTGCAAAACAGGTTGGCAGTGTGTGTGTGTGGGGGGCATGTTGGGAGACTTTAGTACCTAGCCCTTGTTATGGTTCTAACTGCAGCCTCTGGCGCTGAGGCCATGATTAGAATTGGAACTGTGGCACAGACAAAGCACTCAAGACCCCCTACCATGCCAGCCATCCTCCCACATGCTATTTTTAAAAACAACAGAAACACACACTACACATTTTCGGTAATGTGTAGTTTGATTGTTATCAGTGTACATGCATGGGGTCTTGCATGCATTTTAATGGACTGCATAATCAGGAAAAACACATCTCAATCCCTAATCAAGAACAATGTAGAGCTTCTCAACCCCTTGATGGCGGTACCTGAATCTCCCAGAGTACCACCAGAAGTGACTGACGATGACGTCATCGCCAGTCAGTTCTGGGTATCAGAGCTCAGACGCGGAGGTTTTCGACGCCGAGGAGTTCAGAAAGTGCCGGTAAGCTCAGGGCTGGCGGGGGCTTTTCAGCGTGTGAGACTCACGTGCTTCACCTCCACTCGCTGGCCAACCCTCTTGCCAGCACTTTCTAAGCTCCACGGCATCAGAAACCTCTTCAACTGTGTACCACCAGAGATACCCCAAAGTACCACTGGTGGTAGGTGTACTGCCGGTTGAGAACCCCTGATGTAGAGGATAAAATGCTGGATAAGGACTGGGAAGGTTCAAAGGCCTCCTTAGTTATGAAGTTTAGTAGGTGTCCTTTTGGGAACTACAGGTCAATGTCAATGAGGGGAGGGGGAGAGCTGAAAACCTCCTGCATGCAGAATGCTGTACATGGACCTACTTTTTTCTTACCTGAATTCTCTCTCTATAGAAAATATACTGCAATCCATTTCAAATGAAGCACCATGTAAATGTTCTTTTGCCACAACCCGCTGACTGAGCTGCCATAACTCATATCAACTGCTACAACACTTGCACTGTACCTCTTTTCTTTATAGAGATTAATATTAGCTGTGCAGGTAACATGTGAAATCAGCTTTAGAAATGCAAAACCAAGGGAAGGGGAGTGTAACACCCTCACCCAGTTCCAGACATCAGTATTTTCAAATTAGCCATGTTACCCCATAATTTCACAGAACATATAACGGTGTGTGAAAATCTCACACCATTGTCTGTAGTTTATTCTGGCAACAGTAAAGGCTTGATAAGACTGATTTATTCCTTATTTTTAAATACACACAATAGTTTTACGAAAAAGTGGGAAAAGATTTCCTGCAAAAACCCCATTTTAGTTGGGTAAATGGGTATGAAACATTGGGTATGAAGTAACATATTGAAAAGGTTGTCAGCAGATCTTAAAGAAAACACACAGAATCAGTGATACCTGCCCAAGAGCACAATCCTCTTGAAAGTGCCGGCTCTGGAAAGCACGTTCGCAATGACTCGTGAGCAAGGAAGGCCGGTGCAGAGGCTGGCCTCCCTTGCTCCAGTGCCACAGCCGCCGGACCAGGTAAACCAGGATCTGGCGGGCGGGGGGGCGGTTTGCTGGGCGAGGGAGGGGGGCCATTGGCCCAGCTGGCCCGGGAGGGGGCGGGGGATGGCTTCGGCCATATCCCGGCCACCGCTGGCTGGCTGGGCCGTTGTACGGCCTTCCCCTACTTCTGCCAGCAAAATTGCTGGCAGAAATCCAAGGCGGCCGATCAGCCCGGGCGGCATTTACACTCGGGGAAAGGGACGAGCGTCCCTCTGCTCGAGCATCCCATAGACCTCTGCTCCTGCAGCAGCCTGGCTGCCGGATCCTTACGTAGGATTGCGCTGCAAGTTAATTTGTAGCAATAGTTGAATGAACAATTCACATTGAAGGTGTGAAGCTATTCATACACACTATATGCATATTTTTTGGATTGAAGGATAAAATCTCTTTGGAAACTGGTTTTCAATTAGATTATTGGTTATTTCTGTGCAATCCTAAAACAGTGTTGTATCTATTGAAGGATTTAATTTTTTAGGGAAATTTACAGCCCAATCTTAGGCATGTTAAGTCCCAATGTGTTCAGTGGAGCCTACTCTCAGGTAAAATATACAAGACTGCAGTCCTAGAGACTGCTATTAGTTTACTTGCACCTGCAAACATCTGCATTTCAGCATGTTAGAAGTGGCCCCATTGTTTGCAGAATGGATTGCAAATATATGAGACATAGCAATTGCAACAAAGCTTATGTTATCACAGAAAAGAACTGGTATACAACAGATACTGTACATAAGAAACTGGACACTGTTTTGGAACAATAAGTATTAGGACTATGCTCAATCGCTTTTTTATTATACCCTGTTTCCCCTAAAATAAGATCTCCCCCAAAAGTAAGACCCACCATCATTTTTGCATGATTTTTGCTGGCACTCATCAATATAAGTCCTCCCCGAAAGTAAGACCTAGCTAGGATCATCAGCCAGACAGATGCAACCCCCTGCGCCCGGCACTTACTTTGACCGATTAAAGCTTCATTCTTTCCCGAGGGTGCAAGGCCTGGAAGGCCTGCACTCGAGTCCTCCACCATAGAGACGACGTACTAGAGAGGCCAGCAAGGCCTGCAAGGAGGCTGCAACCTTGCAGTCTCTAGCACGTCGTTTCCATGGTGGAGAACTCAAGTGCAGGCCTTGCAGGGCTTTGGTACTTTAAAAGAGTCATGTTAACTATGTTGCGTGATGATGTATAAATTGTGTTTTTAAAAGAAGAAACACGAAACAGAGAGAAGAGGATTCTAATAGTGGAGCTCTTACCTTTATTGTGAACGGTATTTCACGTAAACCATTTTGGCTGGCAGGACTACTAGAACAAGCAAACATGCTTAAAGAAAAGGAAGACACAAATCAATCAAAGAACCAGTTTACTTTTTTCATTTTTGCTGGTAAAATTTGCACATAGTGATTTCACCACCTCTTTGTGTGTGTGTGTGTGTGTGTGTGTGTGCGCGCGCGCGCGCAGTGCCATATGAATTTAGCAGTCTGTCAAAATCTCCAAAGATACAATTTCATAAACAATACTATTGTGAAAACCACCCTAACTTTGTGAACCTTGAAGTACAAATAATCAGCAAATCTACCTGCATGTTGTTGTTTTTCTGAGAAAGTCATATAAAGCAATCCTAGACATTCTTGCTTAGAACTAAGCCCCAGTGAGTTCAGTGGCTTTAATATTACTGTACATCTCAAAAACAAAACACAAAATATCACTGTACTTTTTCAAGTTAATAGTAAAACATGTTGGGTTCAGGCTGGGAAACCAGTTTTGAGGGATGTAATATTCACCCTGATGACCATGCTGGTGTGGTCACTGACCCAGAGCCGGACATCCTAGAGAGTGAAGTCAAGTGGGCCTTAGGTAGCATTACTAACAACAAAGCTAGTGGAGCTGATAATATCCCAGCTGAGCTACTTAAAATCCTAAATGATGATGCTGTGAAAGTGCTGCACTCAATATGCCAACAAATTTGGAAAACTCAGCAGTGGCCAAAGGATTGGAAAAGGTCAGTTTACGTTCCAATTCCAAAGAAGGGCAGTGCCAAAGAGTGTTCAAACTACCGTACAATTGCACTCATTTCACATGCTAGCAAGGTTATGCTCAAAATCCTACAAGCTAGGCTTCAGCAGTACGTGGACCGAGAACTACCGGACGTACAAGCTGGGTTTCGAAGAGGCAGAGGAACTAGAGATCAAATTGCCAACATGCGCTGGATCATGGAGAAAGCACGAGAGTTCCAAAAAAACACCTACTTCTGCTTCATTGACTACGCAAAAGCCTTTGATTGTGTGGATCACAACAAACTGTGGCAAATTCTTAAAGAGATGGGGGTACCAGACCACCTTACCTGTCTCCTGAGAAACCTGTATGCGGGTCAAGAAGCAACAGTTCGAACCGGCCATGGAACAACTGATTGGTTCAAAATTGGGAAGGGAGTACGGCAAGGCTGTATATTGTCACCCTGCTTATTTAACTTATATGCAGAGTACATTATGAGAAATGCAGGGCTGAATGAATCACAAGCCGGAATCAAGATTGCCGGGAGAAATATCAACAACCTCAGATACGCAGACGATACCACCCTAATGGCAGAAAGTGAAGAAGAACTAAAGAGCCTCTTGATGAGAGTGAAAGAGGAGAGTGCAAAAGTTGGCTTGAAACTCAACATTAATAAAACTAAGATCATGGCATCGGGTCCCATCAATTCCTGGCAAATAGAAGGGGCAGAAATGGAAGCAGTAACAGATTTTACTTTTCTGGGCTCCAAGATCACTGCAGACGGAAACAGCAGCCATGAAATTAAAAGACGCTTACTCCTTGGAAGGAAAGCTATGGCAAACTTAGACAGCATAATAAAAAGCAGAGATATCACCATGCCAACAAAAGTTCGTATAGTCAGGGCGATGGTGTTCCCAGTAGCAATGTATGGTTGCGAGAGTTGGACCATAAGGAAGGCTGAGCGCCGAAGAATAGATGCTTTTGAACTGTGGTGCTGGAGAAGACTCCTGAGAGTCCCTTGGACTGCTAGGAGATCAAATCAGTCAATTCTAAATGAAATCAAGCCTGACTGTTCCCTGGAAGGACAGGTACTAAGGCTGAAACTCAAATATTTTGGCCACCTAATGCGAAGAGAGGACTCTCTGGAGAAGACTCTGATGCTGGGAAAGATTGAAGGCAAAAGGAGAAGGGGAAGGCCAAGGATGAGATGGTTAGACAGCATCACCGATGTAACAAACATGAAAATGAGCGAACTCAGGAAGATAGTGGAGGACAGGAAGGCCTGGCGGGATATGGTTCATGGGATCACAAAGGGTCGGACACGACTTAACGACTGAACAACAACAACAATATTCACCTCATGGAAAATATGAGTTTTATGAGCCCCTGAATTTTACTCTAGCGCAGATTAAACTAGCCAGATAGGAATTCTTAGTTTCTCTAATAGAGTTGGGCATCATGCTATCAGTATACTGATAAACTCCAGACAACTTTTTTTTAACTATTTCATATAGATATTAACATGGAAGATAGGAGAGATCCTTGAAGAACTCCACAAGTGGGAAAGAACAGAAGAACAGCCTCCCAGTACTACCTTTTGGACACTCCCAGAGAGGTGGGAGCAGAGCCCTTGTAAAGTAACACCCCCGACTTCCAACCCATGTACAGTATCCTCAATTGCGTCCAAAGCAGCAGAGAAGTCCCAGAAAATCAGTAAGGTCACATTCTTTTATCTAATCTCAGAGACTGACATCAACCATGGTGACTTAGGGCCCAATCCTATTCAACTTGCTAGAGCCGATGCAGCCACAATGCAGCCCTGAGGTGAGGGAACAAATGTTCCCTTACCTTGCGGAGGCCTCTGTGACTGCATCCCCCACTGCAGGATGCAGTGCATGCCCCACTGCCATGGCTGCATCAGTGCTGGAAAATTGGATAGGATTGGGCCCCAAGACTGCAATCAGATGCACTTTCCTGAGTAAACCCCATTGAAGATAATGGGACTTCTGAGTAGACAAGCATAGGCTGTCTTAGTCCCAACCTCCAGCCAGAAATTCTGTTAACTGTTGCCTGGTTATAGTTAACTGAAAACCATAACAGTCAAAACTGTGTTGGAGGACTGAAGACTCCATGTCTCCTTCCCCCATCATGACCCTACCTCACCACATCACATATTGCTGTCTTAACCACCAGTTACTCTTGCCTTGCTTCATCAAGGAAAATATGTTTAATATGATGCCAGTTTCTGGAGTGGTTGTGTTTCTTGTAGTGCAATGCTATTTTTTCCCAAAATTGTGGCACATCCTAGGAAACTCAGAGGCCAATCGTTCTACCACCAAGCACTATCCTGAATACTGTTTCTTCCTGGTTAAGGACACTAGGAGATGGAGGTAATCAGAGGTACAGGGTACCTTGATGAAGAGAAGTCCTGGAAATAGGAAAGATAATGCTAGAAGCTATTTGGTGTACTTTCACACTTGATCTACCAAGTATGAAACAAGGAACCAAATGGGATAGAAATAAACCAACTGACCAACACAGATATTAAGACAACCAATGTCTGTACCATTCTGAAAATGTTTTTAATAAAGGTCTGCAAGTTTTAAAAAGTGAACCTGACTGGCATAGGATAATTCACTTACGGTCAACCAGTTTTAAGCCCCATTGCTTTCTATGGGGAGAGTTAGGGATGTGCTTAAATACCTCCAAATGAAATAAATGAGACTTAAAAATACTTAAACTGTAGCTGGAAAGTGTTCAACTTTCTATAAGTCCAGTATATTTTCTTGCTGTAAAAGTGTGCAAAATTATATAAATCATTGGTTTTCTATATTAAAGTTTAAGAGTTCATAATTCGTGTTCAAGAAATTACATACCAGCTATAAGTAGTACAAAGACAAAATCTAGAAGAGAGGGGAAAGGGGTCTGATTAGTAAATTTCTCACAAAACAAGTCTTTGCATTGTGTGCATGGGTTTTTATGTATTATATATATTCAGACTAGCAACCACAATAAGTTATTAGACAAAGTACTGTAGCTGAAATTAAATTCCTTAACACAGCAGGTACAGCCCCCCCCATCCACGGATTCCTCATCCGCGGTTTCAGTTATCCACAGTTGAGGAATCCGCCCCCGCACCCTCCACAGCCCCCCCCCCCAGGCACTTGCTTTTAGGAGAAACCTCCGTTTTTTTCTTCAAAAGTTCCGAGTGTGCAGCTTCCTTTTAGGCCTGACCAACAAGACTTAGGTGCTAGCTAGAGTCTCAGCAAGGTTGCAGAGACTCTAGCTATTATCTAAGTCTTGTTGATCAGGCTTGCAAGGAAACTACACACTCGGGACTTTTGAAGAAAAAAACGGAGGTTTCTCCTCTAAAAGTGCCTGGGGGGGCAATGGAGGGCACGGGGGGTCGCGCCGGCCTGCGGGGGGCCTCTGAAAACCACGGAGGGGGCGTTCGCCCCTTTCCGCGGTTTCAGGTATCCACGGTGGGGGCTGGAACGTATCCCCGTGGATATGGCAGCCCCCCTGTAATTTCTCTTAAGTTACAGTATGCTTATTCTAAAAAATATATCCTCATTCTGAATCACCCAACTGAACAGTTCTCTCATAATTTTTTCTCAGAAAACAATGTAAGTCAGCCTCCATCATCATTTCTTCAAAAATGAAACTTGGTCTAAAATGTTTGGATATCACATCTAATAACTATACCATTTATGGATTTTTGTCAATACATTTAAACATATAAAGGATTAGTTGCAAAAATACCATATATACTCACATATAAGGTGATATCGGCAAGGGGCAAGTTTTCAGCCAAAAATCCTGACATTTGCCATGTCCCTTTGATAAGTCGAGGGTAAAACTTAAGGATCTGTGCAATTCTTTGAGGGCCCAGTCCTATCCAACTTTCCAGGACAGATGCAGCCATGCTAACAGGGTGTGTGCTGCATCCTGCGGTTGAGAGGCAATCACAGAGGCCTCCTCAAGGTAAGGGAATGTTTGTTCCCTGACCTCAGGACTGCATTGCGGCTTCATTGGCACTGGAAAGTTGGATAGGATTGGGCCCCCAATTAGATAATTTGGTCTGGTTTTTCCAGATGGCTGGAGTCTGGAGGAGGGTGTCTGGAGGAAGAAGGGAGACAAGGGATTGTAGCCTGGGAGTGGAGGCTCAGAGGGAGCAGCTTTGTCACTCATCACAGCCACTGTATTTTAAAGATTCATGCTGCCTCGGGAGGTGGGGTGGGGGCTGCCATTTGCAAAGATCACCCTGGAAGCTGCATTTTAAAGATCCTCCCTCTCTGTCACACACACACATTAATGAACGTCTCCCTTAAAAAAAGAAAAAAAAAGATATTCGTGCCACTCACAAACCAGCAACAACAGCCAGAAAGACCACCCACACACACACAGAGCTCCCCTCCAGCAACACGCATTAAATAACGCTTTGAGGAATTCCCCCATGCCCCCCATTACCATTTGTGTTTTAATTCAAGCCTGTGTCTTGCTTTTACAAAACATCTGCTTCTATGCTTTAACTAGCAGAGAAGCAGACAAGCCGACTGGAAGGGTAGAGAGGCTCAGCCTATGAGCCCAAGCAGGAACTGGAACTACTTCCTATTAATTGCTGAGCCTCTCTACCCTCCAGTCGGCTTGTCTGCTTCTGAGCTTACTGAGCCCCCCCCCCCCCCGTATCTGCAGGAGATCCATTCCAGGCCCTCCGCAGATACCGAAGAACTGCAGATAGGGGCGAACGCCCTCTCTGCGTGCCCCCCCAGCCATTATTTTACCTTAGAAGATTATCTTTGTCTTCCTTTAAACAAATGCTATAAGTAGCAGCTGTTTGTAGCAGCTGTTTATAGCGCTGAAGTTGGCTGAGTGCTAGAGAGGTTCAGCCGAAGAACAGGAAGAGGGGCCTTGCATTGTAGCACACCTTCCCCCAAAACACTGTTCTTAGATATAGGCAGCAACAGTAATATGCCTTCTCTCAGTGGCTGCTCTCTCTCTCTCTCTCTCTCTCTCCCCCCCCCCCCAATGCTGCTAATGTTGTGCCAGGACAATCATTGTGGAAAAATACACATTGCAGCCATTTCCCCCCACAACATCCTGGAGCTATGTCCAAGGCACTGCAGAAAATGCCAGACTGCAGCCACTAGAACCCAATTCTATATGAAGAAGAAAGATGTCTGCCAAAAGTAGACATCAATGTGGTGGGTCTCACTGGGGTGCTGGAACTGTAGTAGTACAAGAATGCTGTGTGCCGACACCAGGCCTGATAACAAAATTAAAGAAGTCTCCTATATTTGAGGAAAAAGAGGTGAGAGAGAGCAAAAGTACTTCCTGCACAGTTAAATAGTGTCTGGAGTCAGTACATGTTCAGAAATCATATACGTACTCAGAGAACATGATGGAATTTTAGGAAACCATTGCTTCCCACCAATGTATCGAGTCTTAGGTGACCCTATCAATGTATAGCCAGCATAACAATGAATAGTAACAATATCTCCAGGCTCATAGTTTCCTTTCTTCCCACTGATTATTTCTCCATGATGGATCGGTAGTTGAACAATGTCTGGTGAAGTTCTAACTGAAAAAAGCAAACTATGATTAAAACCCACACAGAATATGACAAATTTAAGATTATTTTCCAGACCATACCACATTATAACTATGGCAAATATTGCCATGATGTATAATACATGGAACATCGTTTACTGAAGAAATTCCTGTGACATGACTTGTAGATTTGGGACGTTTCAAGTTCTTCAGCCTAGGAGTATATACACAATCTTCATACAGTGAAGAGCTACATGAAGCAAGATTGGCCCTAGTCTTTCAAATTCCTAAGACAGAAGACTGTTTCAGACTACTGCATCCTGGTAGTCCTCCCCCTTTACAACCTCACTGCTTTTGGATCTGGTCAGCCTCTCCTTCAGTAATAGTTGTGAAAGCGGGCTGTGGGAGCAAGGGGGAAGGAAGAGGGACTATCACAGAGATGTATACAGTAATGATATGCAGGCTTCCTACATCACCCTCTAAAATATGTACCCAATGCACACAACCCAGTGTTATCTTGCAGACATTCCCTCACTCCTGCAGGAAGCTGAAACTTGCAATGCTAGGAATGGCATATTTTGGAAAATGTCCTGTAACTTTTACTCATCAGTTGCATCCCAAATGTTTCACTTCGGGCAAGCTTTGAGGTTGACTCATCAAGCTGGCCTTGAGTAACAGCCTTGGCTGCTACTTCTCCCAGGTTTCTATGCCAGCCTCACAGCCACACTACACCCACTCTTTACCCACCATAATATCCACAAAAGCTAGGAAGTTAGTAAGATCAACTCATGATCAACTCTGTGATCATGACAATTTGCCATCTTTCTTCTACCTTACCCCCAAGTTGTTAGGAACAAAGTCAATCAAAAAGTTGCAGTTCCTTGTAGTTTGCTCAGGTTTGATTTCTCCATCATTATTCTACAGTTCCTGCACTGCCCTTTACATGTTTGGAGTACATAAAGCAAAATGAACAAATCAATCTAATTGTGCTCCTCAGGCTCCTATCAAAAGAGCTCACTGAAGGGGAGGCACTATTCTCCTTGAATCTCACAGGGTACATTTACTTGGTACACCCGGCCCTGTACCACTTCAAACAATGTAATTGTTTTGGTTTGCTTCCACATTGCTGCTACTGAATTCTCTGAAGACAAGGTGTAAGCCGTCTTGAGTGCCCTGAGTGTGGGAGAAAGGCGGGGTATAAATTCTTTAATTAAATTATATAGTAAATTTTCAAGCAGCCTGCATACTAGAGAGGCTCCCGAACATTAAACAGGAAGCAGGAACCTGCGGATACAGGGGTCATTCTGTACTAAAAGACATTAACAATCTGGGGAGAAAGCAACTTGATTAAAGTAAATAAAATCAACATTGATAACTGGTTAAAGAGGCACCTTTAAGTATTTGTGCTCTTCTATTTAGCAGAGAGAGCATAACTGTCCCTATTCATCCCCACATTCAGTTGGTGTTTGCTTGTGACTTCCTTGTGTCTTTTTCCTGTGGTTCTGAGGATGGGGCAGTCTTGGGATGCTCTTCCCAAGACTGTTAACAGACAGTCACATGCAGAATCAGTGCAAAGGGGAAGAAGTTTGACATGCTCCTGGAAAATGCAAACCAGATCACCTGGGCCAGCAAGTGGCGATCAGAAAGCACTGGTGTTCCTATTTCTGAGTCTTCAAGACTCTTGGGATCAAGATGGGCACAAAGGTGTATAGCTGGCCCTGGGCCAGCCCAGAGCTAGTATGTATATACTGCTGGTCTATATACTGTGTATATACCGCTGATCAAAAGTGGGAGAAAAACCTTAGAACTTGGTAATTCTCTGTTGTTGCAAACAGCTCTAATCAGTGGCAGATCATCCAGAAGATCAGGAGGAGGAGTGTCCCATTAGTCAAGACCGCTCTATCCCAGAACCACGGAGAAGGGAAATTCACAGCTAAGCTAATGTTTTAAGATTGTGAGCCCTTTGAGATACAGAATCATTTTTTTAATTTCTTTTCCTATCTAAACCACTTTGTGAACGTTTATGCTGAAAAGTGGAATTCAGTTAAGGAGACCATACACGAAAATTAGGAAGATGAGAAAAAGAAGCTATTGAATCACAGTGTACACAGCTGAATTCACCTTTCCCCTTATGAAAGGGGAAGTAACATCTACCTTGAATTTGGTATTAGAAGCAAAAGATAGGAATACATCAGAGTTATATTTATACCTACAGACACAAGGTGGTACAGGAGGATCCCACAAATTGTAGCCTTGACATACTCCTAGTGTCTCTATAGTTTCATCAGGAAAAGAATACTGTGAATTACACTGAACAACAATGGTCTCTTCAAGCTGATACTGAGGTTTCAATGGATTCACACGCCCATTTGGAATTATTGGGGCACCACATGATTTTGGATTAACTGTAATGAAAACATTCCCACAAGTTATAAAAATAAAAAGAGGGCAACACATTATGGTGTGATAGATTGAGACAAAGTGATGGTAAAGCTCAACCCCAACTTACAAAAACCTTAAGTAGCTGTCCTACAACAGTATTTAAAACGATGATCAGCTATCAAAATCACTTGTTAAAAAATTAACAGCCCAATCCTGTCTAGCAGAACGTGGTGGTGCACATAAGGCACCTGCTGCATCCTACGCAGGATTGGGCCTGCCCCAGCACAGCCAGCAGCCTCTTTGGGGTAAAGGGACATTTTTTGCCACCACATGAGCCTACTCAGATGCACGCCAGTAATTTTACTGGCGTACATTTGAGAGGCCCGTGTAAGGTCCAACAGGCCTGGGAATGGGCATAGGATATGGCGGAGGCCTCTGCTGATCCCACCTCCTTCCCAGGCCCAATCCTCCAATCCCACCACCTCTGGAATGCTCTGTTCTGCCCGCCCCTCCACCACCTGGCGGGGAACTCACCTTTCCCAGCGGGCACTCCATGACTACTGGGCCAAGTAGAGCAGTGCCGGCTTCTACGCTTGTGCTGCTTACTCTCTGGGTACCGCAAACGTGCCTTATGGCACGTTTGCAGCACCCTAGACTGGCGGAGCTGTGCTCTGCCAGTCTCGGATCTAGATAAGAATGTGCCATTAGGCAATAGGCTCTGAATGACCTTCAAGGGTCTACAGTAAATTGGAGAGGGGATTATTTTACAGGAAAGTGGTGCAGAATTATTAAGGATTAATAGTAAAATATTCTCAACTTCCACACCATGATCTTGATCCAGATAAATTTAAAGAAGCCTTCTGAGTCTTTGCCTTTTTAACATCTAGTGGTTACAGGTGTGGTGCTGCTGTTCTGGTATTCTTGTTTTAAATTGTAATAGTGGTCTCTTTTATCATTTTTAGATTGTTGCTTATGACATACATACATACATTATGAAAGTTCTCTATCTCTGCTTTTGAGAAAATCCGAAGGGTCTGGATGAAACATCAAGCAACAGAAGATCAAAAGACTTGTCTCACCGCTTTTGTCTGCTTTGGAGAATCCACTCAGATCGCCCGCTTTCTAACATCGGTAGGATCAGAGGGACAGGAATCTCAACGGACTAAGTGTAAGAACTCTTTTACTTCTTCAAGTTAAGAGCTGTTTTCACATGGCTAAAAAACCCATAAAGATTACCTCTTTGTATGTAGCAACAAGCCATGAAAATCTACATTTGCATGTTGCTTATGAGTTTTTAAATTAACTGCTTTATCGCTTTTAAGGGGGATTGATTTTTGTAACTGATTTTTCTTGTTCTTGCAAGCCGCTTTGTGTCCCTTCAGGGAGAAAGGCAGGATAAAAATATTGTAAATACATAAATAAATAAATAAATAAAATAAGGCTCCTGTATGCCTGCTATTTTAAAAATTAAAAACCTCCAATCTAGACCAGTGATCTTCAACCTTGGGGTTGTGACTCCAAGGTCCGGAGGGAGACAGTGTGTTTCCCCTTAGGGCGCGTGGCACTTGTCTCTGACGTCAGGATGGTGGCGATGGCACTGCTGGAATCATGCCACCGTGGGGGAAAAGTGGTTTTTCAGCCTATGTGGGGGTCTTGGCGGGCTTCCAGGGAGACCTGTGAACGGGTCTGCAGGCTCCCCACACCCCCTGGAGGCCCGGCAAGACCCTCAGGTAGGCTGAAAAAACAGTTTTTCCCCCAGCAGCAGTGGCACGATCCTGGAAGTGCCATCACCGCTGAATTGCAAGGACGTACAGCAATCTTTACCCAAAGGTAAAGGTTGAAGATCAATGATCTCTAGACAGTGACATATTTAACACAATTTTTGGTTTTTCTGTTCAGCAAAGGGAGTAATAAAAATGTGAGACATTTTTGTAAATGTAAAAATTTTTGTAATGTAATGTAAAAAAAATTTAGTACCACCACCAGAATCAAAGACACAGAAATCATTTATATATTTTCCACTTCTGGAAGGTAAGTAAATGTCTCTATAACACATGGCAACAGTGATGGCAGCAGTGGCAACAGTGTACTAGGTGATGCATTTAGCTAGCATTGATGGTATTACACTGGAAGCCCAATCCTGCCTAAGATGCACCGGCCAGCCTAAATGGCTGGTCGCTGCATCCTAGATGCGGTCTGCACTGGCGGGGCCGGGGCTCACCTCGGGGAAGGGGACGTTTGTTCCCTTCCCTCAGTGTAAGCCCTGGTGGCCCCAATGGGCCTCCTCGGATGCGTGTCAGCTATTTATCTGGCACAGAACTGAGGAGGCGGTATAAGGCCCGGGAAGGGGAAGGGGATATGGCGGAGTGCGAAAACTGGAAGTGGTTGTAATTGCCCCTCTGCGGCCATTTAAAGCTTGAGGAGGCCCGCAGAGAGGTTCCCAGGCCTCCTTGCACCCTTCGGAATGCTCCAGGACCCTCGGGAAGTGTAAAACATGCATTTTAAACTTTTTTTTTCCCCTGGATCGCTGCTGCTGCTGTTCCCATCCCCAGGTGGGGAGAACTTTGAGAAAGAAACAGTGCAGTAGCGTATAACCACAGTACAAAAAACAGTTATTCGTTAAATACTTTATTCATTCTTACTCTGTTTACAGGATGGTACAGCAGGATTCCAGGCACTGTTCTCCTCACACTGAATCAAATAACTTCCGATCATGAAGTATCCAATCTTACATTCGTATGTTATATTGTTGCCGTACGTATGTGAATGTCCAAATCCACTCAACTTCACTCCATGTTCAACTACTGGATCTTCACACATCACCACTGGAAAAGAATAGGAATACTAAAAAAAAATAAAAACTCTCAAAAAATGAACTTTGCAAATAGTTGGGGTTTTTTAACATTTATACTTTTATCAAGCTAGAACACTCTCTATGTTAATGTATGTGTATACATGTAAGATGCCAATAAAGGTTTTGAAATTGGAATTGGATTGGAGCTAGAACATTCTGCTGAACCTGTATTGGAAAAAAAAATATTTTTTGTTAGCTCACCTAGATCAGTGAAAATGGGATTGCCAACAAGTTACCAATCTAATACTCTGGTACACCCAATAATTGACAGAAAAACTAAAAAAACACCAGTGTTGGGGGAGGCTGGTTATATGAAAATAGGCACCCTTAAGCCCACTCGTATGAAACAACTTCCCGGTAGTAGAAGGGGAAGAATGGCAGAGACCAAGGTCATCTAAAACTTCCAATAAATGATAAATGTATAATTTATTGTCCCTGAGGATAAATGTCCCTGAGGTTTAAGATGGAATGGAACCCTCAGTCTCACCTCGGGAACCATAAAGTTACGGAAACAGAATCAGGTGTTCAGGTGTGAGGAAGGCACACGGTCTATAGCACCCTTTAGTAAAGAAGTGTATATCATCAAGGAGCACATGGGAAGATGGGATGGAACAAAGGGATGGAACATGAGACAAATGAGATGTATAGCTGAGGCAAATGATGGTAAGGACCCACGCAGGATCAAATATATTTCTAGGAAGAATTGAAGGAATCTCAGTCCAAAGAGGGAGCTGCCTGAGCCAGGCTTGCATGATGGTTGAAAAGGACTTAGCTCACAAGACTTCAGGCTTCTGCCTGGAGAATGAGTAGTGGCGGTGAACTAACCATGTGGTGGAGAAAGCAAAATTATCTAGTGCCCAAAGACTGGAAAGAACAGTGATTCCTGTATGCTCTAACCCAGAATTCATATCTGCAGTGTATCCCCGAAAATAAGACAGTGTCATATTAATTTTGGCTCCAAAAAATGCAGTAGCTCTTATTTTTCCAACCTGTGGTGCGACACCCCCCCCCCAGCACTTACTTTGACCGATTAAAGTTTCATTCTTTCCCGAGGGTGCAAGGCTCTGCAAGGCCTGCACTTGAGTCCTCCACCATAGTGACGACATGCTAGAGAGGCCAGCAAGGAGACTGCAACCTTGCAGAGTCTCTCTAGCATGTTGTCTCCATGGTGGAGGACTCGAGTCCTCCATCATGGAGATGACGTGCTAGAGAGACTCTGCAAGGTTGCAGCCTCCTTGCAGTCCTCTCTAGTATGTCGTCTCTATGGTGGAGGACTCAAGTGCAGGCCTTGCAGAGCCTTGCACCCTCAGGAAAGAATGAAGCTTTAATCGGTCAAAGTAAGTGCCGGGGGGGGGGGGTCGCATCTGTCTGGCTGATGATCCTAGCTAGGTCTTACTTTCGGGGAGGACTTATATTGACGAGTACAAAAATGAAGGTAGGTCTTACTTTCGGGGGACGTCTTATTTTTGGGAAAACATGGTATATTTCATAAAACATGAAATGAATCCTAAATAATAATAACCTCTTGATCTCTCTCAGACAGCTGCAATAGCATTTTAAAAAGCAAAATAAAAAGAGTAAACCACAAACACATTTTTATTTTCTAGTAGAATGTATCAGACTGCATCTTGAAAGCGCATTTTAATACAGTACATTAATTTACTACATTTGACTGTCCAATTTAGAGCCCAATTCTATACTGTACATGTTTACTCAAAAGTAAACTAGTATATTATCCCAATTAAGTGTGCAGAGAAGTGCACACAGAAAAGTCTTAATCATCAAAAGATCATTTACAATTTGCACAGAACTGAACCTACTTACACTCACAGCGGGGAAGGGAAGTATTCCATACAGCATCTGTTCCATGAAGCACACACTTAATAGTATTATGCCCAACTAATCTGAACCTAAATGTAAGAAATAAAACAAAACAAAACATAATACTGTATTGTACTATTCAAATCAGCTACTTTGAGATCTGAAATATTATTTACTAGCAGCAGAATGAAGGCATAAAAACAATAATTTGCTTTTCACATAAGACTGTTTTTATTAGAGTAGGGCAACATTACACCACATGTTTCAGTTTGATTTGGAAATGAATATCGGTAGTTATTTCTGAAGAAAATAAGTTCATTTTCTGGGCCAATTCAAGGTATGATAAAGCAGCAACCTGGCAAGGCAACAGGGAAGTTTCTTTGTTGCTTTGCAAGGAGGTGACTTATGTAGCGGAATTTTAAGCAGACTGATAATTAATAGGACCAGGAAGACTGGTGAACAAGGAAAAAGTATGGGTTTATTTGTTACGCAGCGCAGTGGACAGCACCCCAAGAGGGGAACTGACCCTTTGCTCCATGTGAGAATAGTTTTTATACATTTCCAAGCAGAATATCACATGGTTGCTGAGAATGTGCATAGTCACAGAGTCATACAGGAAAAACAAGAGACATTTGATTTACATTTTACAGAAAACAATGGGAACAATAGTGGGCTGAGCTAGTCAGAGGACCCTTGATGGTCCTTGATCATCCGATCCTTGAGTTCGAGTTAGCTCCGGGAGTCTCCCTGCACCCAGAGTCAGCCTAATGTGTATGCTCTCCTTGAAAGGAGGAAAGATTAAGTTTGCCAAATGTGAGGTTTTTCCTGTGACCTGGGGAGGCATATATGAACAGAAACCAGGAAAATATTTTTCTGCATCACTTATAAGAGCTGGCCCCGGGGAAGACAAAATCCACAAACCCACCCAAGCCCCTCTGGGTGGTGGGCTTTTTATCCCAATCCTAGCTCTTCAAAGCAGTCCTCTAGAAAAGCAACAGCCACTTTCTCCATTGCTTTGCTAGGGTGCTGCTCTGAGGAGTTGCCCGTGGAAAAGAGGGGTAACCCCCCATTTCTTGTGGCAGGTCTTTAAAGCAGCCCCTTGGCAGAGGCGAAACTAGGGCGGAGCACCAGCTCCAGGCGCAATCTCAGGCTGGGGCGGCAACTGGGGCAACCATCTCGCCCGGCCCGCCATGTAGCTGGAACAAGCGGGGTATGGCGAAGCTACATGGTGGGCGAGCCGCCAATGTCGTCCTCCCAGTCTACAGGTCCTCCGCTCCGCCCTCCCTGTAGATGGAACGGAAGACGACGAGGGCTGTAGTCCCTTGTAGTCCCATTGCTGTAGTCAATGAATGCGCGCGCCGAGTGCGCGCTGACATCATGCGCCCCCGAGAATCACCAATGATTCTGTCAGAGCTCGGCACGGCAGCCTGGAGGAGGCCGCAGCCAGAAGGAGCCGGCCGAGCAGAAGGAAGCAAGTCGGTGGCCGGGAAGGAGATGGGCTCCGCAGGACAGGAGGCTCGCCGGGCAGGACAGGAGGCTTTGCAGCCCGTCAGAGAGGCTGCCTTGGGGTTTCGCCGCCTCGAAGCTGACTGAGGGCCCCTCGCCGGGCAAACTGGCCGCGCCAAGGTAATTTTTTTTTAAAGGGGTGGAGCGTGCGCATCACGTGACATGCTCTTCCAGGGGTGCCCGGCGAACGACTCGTGCTCCAGGTGCCAAAATGACTCGTTCCACCTCTGCCCCTTGGCAAAGCAATGGAGAAAATTAGAAAGAAAGAAAAAATACCCCAAAGATAAGAAATGAACAACTGATTAAAGTTTTTCAAAAAATAAATTCACATATATGATATACTGTATTAACTATCTGATATCTACGGTATTTTGAATCGCATGTAAATATTATTGTGGTATCATAGTAGGTCTGGATTGAACTAGTAAAAAAAATGAAGACTAAGGCTAGCCAGAATTGGTGAGCCCCTGAGCATACATATTTGGGATCATATTTTAGAGTATTATTCTCCAGAATTCCAGATTTTAGCAATTACTATATACCATCCAAAAATCAAATAGAAGAAATAATACAAATTGTTATTGAACCTAGAACGCAAAACCAAAATGTTCTGCATATACATTCTTGGCTGTGCACTAAGTTAACATACAACACAATCCAGCATTTTTGCTACCACAGGAATCTTATACAGTACTGGCAACTGGGCCTGATTCTAGCTTCCAGAAGAGCTAACCCATAACTGACTGAATTGTGGTGAAACGAGAAGATGACAAAAACAAGAACAGAGCTTGCCCTGCCGAAAAAAAAAGGGGACAGCTAAGCTAACCATAATCGCAACCCCAACTAGCCAGTCATTTGCACCTTTATTAAATTTACATTTATCTTATGGTCAAGAAGTGAGTTGCAACTCTCCTTTTCTTTTGCTCGTATCTAGATATCTGCCCCCCCCATGGCCTACAGCGATTTTTTAACCAGTGTGCCATGGCACAATGGTGCGCCGCAAAAGGTTTGCAGGTGTGCCATGCGAGTTTGGAGCACAGTGGTTGAAAGTCACTGAAAAAACTCTTCAGGGTTCTGCGGCTCTGTTTTTAGGGCAACTGTTTCTAGTAAAGAATTCAGATTTCAGAACCTTTATTGGCATATAAAATTTACACACAACACAGCAAACACAGACACAAACATATCAACCAACATAAAATTGCACACCTAATTTAGTCATCACACTGCACTCTGAACTGCAGGACAGTTTTGCATACACAAGTTGAGATACTTGGCCACTTGTTTTGTACGAAGCTCATCATCATCTGCTAATAGATACTGAATAGTCAGACACTCCAACTGTCCTAGACCGCTAGAAAGAATTATCTGCCCCTTCTCCTTAGAGCTGGTGGAGGAAGAGGGACAGACAATTTGTTACTACAGACAGTTGCCCTAAAAACAGAGCTGCAGAACCCAGAAGAGTCTCCTGGAAGCCAGAAGTGACATCGCAAGGGGTGAAGACTATAGAGCCAGAGAGGTCAGTGTGCCATGAAAAGAGAAATGTTGAAGATCGCTGGCCTACTACGTCATTAGCGTAAAAATTAAACATAAGGTAGTTGTTAGTTTAACATACCCATGCTGAGCCAGCAAATACAAATTCTAGAGTCAAACATAGACATTGACATCACATTTGACTAAGGCTGCAATCGTGTACAGTACATACTTTCCTGGGAGTAAGCCTCACTGAACACAATAGAACTTCTTCTGAGTTGACATGCATAGGATTGTGCTGTAAGTTATAGACAAGAGTTGAAATATTTTTTCAGCATTTTAATTCAGTTACTCTTTAGATCCCGCCCCTGAACTAATAATTAATTGTAGTTGCACAGCATTTGCAATTGCAATAAAGTTCCTGAAGTAAAAGTATATTAGAAATGCCATTTAGCATTATTTTAGCATAGGTAACAGGCTTACCCTCTTATACAAACAAATGACACTACTGAGCCAATAATGGGTACAATACTATCTGCATGAAGAACACCATTGTCTAACGGTCCTGGACGCTCACACGTTTTTGCTAAAAGGGAATAATCTGGATTATTAGATGCACAAAATGCACACAAAACAATGTGAATGATAATATAATATAATAATATACAGTATTTATATACCGCCTTTCTTGGTCATTGGATTTCTCCTCCAACTTTAATCCAAGGCACTGAAAGGGGGATTGTAGGGAGACAGGCAGTCTGCCTCCTTATCTTCCCCTCGACCTTGAAACGCTGTGATCCACCTGGAGAAAGGAAGCAGAAGCCTCCTAGGTGTGGGAGGGGAAAATTGGGACTCCTTCCAGAGTTTGGTTAGAACTAAACTGTCAAGGGAGTCAGATTCATTTTTAGATTCATTATGACCTCCTGTTCTGCCAGCTGTAGTATGGATTTGTGTTAGCTGTACTGTTCCATTTTTTTCTTATTTAAAGCAGTGCATACCCAGATACAAAACATCACAAGAGAAACAAGAAGAAGGGTAAAGGATCAGTCTACTGTGCCTGCTACCATATGTAGAAGCAAGACTAGCTGGGGCTACAAAGAATGCTCTTATGGCAAGTTTTTTGTGATGCAGATTTCACTAGCAGTGCAATCCTAGGTAGTGCTGTACCGGGGGAGCATGTGCTCCCCTGGCGCAGGGTGTCGTACATACGCTGCAAATTTCTTGAAGTCTTTCTCCTCCCCCCACCTACCTTCTCTGAATTGTCTAACAGCTTCTGTAATTAATGTTGAAGGCAGAGTTGACGAAGGATCCCTTTCCTGTCTTGCCTTCACCCCTACCTCAGGAGACTCCCCCTCACATACCATCTCCCCCCCAGCTCACAGGTGTAGAAAGATGGGGCAGGCTTACTAGGACCATAACTGCTGCCTGCTTCCAGCCTGTACACTACCCTCTGGCCTGCTAGTATTCCAGTACTGATTATGGGTGCAATCTATACACGACTACTCAGAAGTCACACTGTGTTCAGTGGGACTTACTCTTAGGTAAGTATAGGATTTCAGCCTAAGGCAACTGCTTTCTGGGGAGTAAGCCCTAATGAACACAATGGGGCTGACTTACTTCTAAGTAGACATGCATAGGATTGCACTGTAAGCCAACTGAAACAGCAACCAGAAATTCTCAATGCAAGAACCTGAAAATGCCTAGATTTTCCGATACCTTCATGGTATTTCAGATAATACACAAAACTGTGTTGAGAACTTTTGTTGAAAAGTGTTATATAAACATTAACAATAATAAATAGTAATGCTTTTCTATACTGTAGACAAGCTCGTGTTATAAGCTTTTCACACTGCAGTGAGCTTCACAATGGATACATTATTGCAGGGGTGGGGAACCAATTTGCGATGGCGGGCCATTTTCCCATGGGGAAAATGTCCCGCGGGCCGTGTGCCCCTCCATCGCAAATGTGTACCCCGGCGCGGGGGCGCCCACCCTCCCCCCACTCTCCTTATTTGTTTCAGGTGGCTGGTAGGCCGGCCGATTTAACCCCCCCGCGCGCGAATTTGCCTCCCACCCACCCACCGCTCCCTCCCTCCCTCCCACCCACTCGGTAAGCACCCACCCCCATCACTCTCACCTTCTCTTCTCTTCAGCTTCTCTTCTCTTCAGCCGCCGCTGCCGCTAGCGGTGGCGGCTGCGCGCGTTCACCTCACCCGGCTCTATTCAAACCTTCCCGGCTGTTAGAGACTTGCGCATAACAGCCGGGTTGAAAAGGGGTCGCGCGACCCCTTTTCAACCCGGCTGTTCTGCGCATGTCTCTAACAGCCGGGAAGGTTTGAATAGAGCCGGGTGAGCCACGCTCACCTCGCCCGACTCCTTTTCAAACCCTCCCGGCTGTTAGAGACATGCGCAGAACAGCTGGGTTGAGAAGGAGTCGCGCGACCCCTTTTCAACCCGGCTGTTATGCGCATGTCTCTAACAGCCGGGAAGGTTTGAATAGAGCCGGGTGAGGTGAGTGCGGCCTCCGGTCCGAGCCCGCGCGGGCCGGACCAAATGGAATCGGGTCCAGGCTCGCGCAGGCCGGACCGGATCGCTGCAGGGGCCGGATCCGACCCGTGGGCTGCCGGTTCCCCACCCTTGCATTATTGGGACACCTGAAATAAGTTACCAGTAATGGTGACAAAAAGGCAGAGTGAGTAACGATGACTGCGGGAGTTTGGAGGGGGCAAGAGTCGCACGTTGCACAGCCCAATCCTGAGCAAAGGCCAGGAGGACGGCAGCCCCAAGGGCTCGTCGACGGCGTGCCAACACAGACATACCAGCCTTGTTGGGATCTGGAGGAGGCCAACCCCACTCGCCTACCGCAAACTGCACCCAGCAGCACTGAGGGGTGGGAGTAGTTCGGGGTGGTCCTCGCGCATATTCTCCTCAGAGGACCGGGAGAAAAACCCCAGCTCTCCCCAAGTACGACAGGAGGGGGCAGAGGGTGGGTCGGGAGGCCACTAGAAGCATGTTAGCGAACGGGAACAGGGCCCAGGTCGTACACACCCAGCGACCCCTGAGGAGGCAGAAGCATCAACATCCCGAGAAGCCACTGAGCCCAGAAGGGCAACGCTGCCAGCTGCCCCATGACTCCGAGCTGCACTGCAGCAGCAAAGCAAGAGGCGCATCTCGCTACTGTACTTTCAGTTACAGTTAGAGTTACAGTTAGTAGTGTTCAGAAGCAGACGTGTTTTGGAGGAGCTCCTCCTCTGCATAACTCAAAATGTCGAAAAACACCTCTTCGAGCGAAAATGCCCAGGTTCCTTTAGGAGGAACACCTGTGGGAATGTCGGCTGTTCGTAATAGTATATCGGATGAAGGGGTATCTCAACAGGAACCCCAGAAAATCGTTGTCAAAGAAAAGACAACTTGCAAAAATGTGGATAAAATGGATGAACAGGAAAACCTGTTTCTTTGTCATCCTCTCTGGGGAGGGAACAACTACAGGCCCAGGCTTCCCTAAGACCTTTAGGCCAGGGGAATTTGGAAAAGGAAAAAATGCAGACATAGAAAATATGGCAGTCAAGACCCTATCTGAGGTCCCTGTAACACTAAGCCAGAGATTTGAAGCAATGCTAGAATCAGGATTGGAAAAGAATTCAGTCAAGGCCCCGGCTTCAGGCCTAGAAAACCAAACAACTGATGAAGGCCCTCAACTGATTACTTTCATGGAACCCATGCAGGGAATGCATACAGGCAAGGCCCTAGTTTCAGGCCTTGTAGGCCTTTCTACCCAGAAGAAACTATTAAACATGAAACCAAAGTTCATTGAAGAAGGGATCTTTTTCAATACGAAGGGAGGGGGCCCAGGACACCCCGGGTCTTTATTAAAACGCAGTAGCAGCCTCTTGACCCTCCATGAGGAAGTTAGAGGAGAATGGAACTGGCCTTCTCATTCAACAAGAGAAACAACATTTTCCTCAGTATGGGAAGTCTCTAGTCCAGAAAAAAAATTATTCTAATAAAACCCCTGAACATTTTAAGACAAAAGTATGGGAGACTCTGAGTGAAGGAGGCCCTGAGCGAGACCATTCCCCCCTCAAGCCTCAGAGAGATTTTTTTTGGAGAGAGCACTACAATCAAATCACAAATGATACAAGGAGTGCCAGACAATAGTTTATTGAGTACAATCTTAGATACACAGAATTAGGGTTACCAGAATTTCCCAACCCCCAACCAGGACACCTCCCCCCACAGCCCCCCTCACATTCAATTAATTAAATAATTAAAAATTTAAAATAAAAAATGAAATAAAAATAGATAGAATAAATTTACTCTAAAGGGGTGTGAAGCGCCTCTTCTGCTGCGCGAAGCGTGGCCGGATTTTTTAATTATTTAATTATTAAAAATAAATAAATATAAATTACCTTACCTTTGCTGCTCCCCGCGCTGCTGCTGCTTCCCGGCCTCCTGCTGCTGCTGCTCCCCGGCCTCCGGCTCTGGCCTCCTGCTCTGGCCTGGCAAGCACAGCCTGGCAAGCAGGCGGGCAAGCAAGCAGGCAGGCAAGCAAGCAGGCAGGCAAGCAAGCAGGCGAAACACAGCCTGCTTGCCCACGCTGTGCAAGCCTGCCGGAGGCTCGTGCCGCGCGGGCAAGCAGGCTGCCCCGGTCTCCCAGCGGCACTGCACGGAGCCACTGGGAGACCGGGCGAAACACAGCCTGCTTGCCCGTGCGGCGCGAGCCTCCAGAGGCTTGCACCGCGCGGGCAAGCAGGCCGTCGTTCGCCCACTCCCTCACTGGCTCCGTGCCGGTGAGAGAGCGGGCGGACGACACCCGCTCGCCGCCGCCGCCATCTTCTTTTTTTAAACTTACCCGGGCGCCGGCAACACCTTGGATCACAAAATCTCGCGTGATCCAAGATGTCGGCGCCCAAATCTCGTGAGGGCATCATGCCCTCATGCGATTTGGGTGCCGACATCTTGGATCACGCGAGATTTCGTGATCCAAGATGCTGCCGGCGCCCGGGTAAGTTTTAAAAAAGAAGATGGCGGCGGCAGCGGTGATCCCTCCAAAACCGGGCCGGGACAAAACTGGGAATCGTGGCCAATTCCTGGGACTGTCCCGGAAAAACCAGTACGGATGGTAAGCCTACACAGAATAAACACAGCAATCAACAATTCCCTTTATTAGATATAGAAAAAGGAAAAGGAAAAGACCCCCTAATCGTAGTAAAAGAAGAAAACCCGCCATTATGTGGGGCTCAGGCTGAACCAGAAAACTTGATAACAATTGATCTAACACAGCCAGACTATCAACCTGGCACCGAGGCTTCTTTTGATGTTTTAGATATAGAAAGTGTGGCAGATTTCTCAAGCGAAGAAGAAAAAAGTGAGGAAGCTCCCTCTGGAAAAGAAGAGACACAAAAAGCAAAAGGTAAAATAAGCATTATGGGGCAAAAAATCTCCAAGAGGCAAAAAAATCTCCAAGGAAGCTAACATAAGAACATAAGAAGAGCCCTGCTGGATCAGGCCAAAGGCCCATCTATTCCAGCTTCCTGTATCACACAGTGGCCCCACCAGATGCCTCAGGGAGCACACAAGACAACAAGATAACCTGTATCCTGCCGCCACTCCCTTGCACCTGGCACAGAGAAAACCTACTCCTACAACCAGGAGGTTGCTTTTCCCCATCATGGCTTGTAAGCTGTGATGGACTTTTCCTCCATACATCTGTCCAATCCCCTTTTAAAGGCATCCAGGCCAGGTGCCATCATAACATCCTGTGGCAAGGAGTTCCACAGATGAATTACACGCTGGGTAAAGAAATAGACAAGCCTGGCAAGAACTGCTACAGGATGATTTTGAATTTAGCATAACGAATATCATACACCCTACACAATTACTGTACATGAACATGATATGGTTAAGCTCTAGGGATATCTTGTGGCACATTTTGATTTCCCAAGGGAAATAAAATTTAAACTAACAAACAGTGGTCATGATACTTACTGGTACCTTTTGGATCTGCAAAAGAACACAATGTTGCAAATTTTACAGGGACTACCTATATCACAAATGGTACCAGAGCCAATACATTCCAAGGATATAGTTTTGCAAATTGTGCAAAAAGTCCTAGTATTTAGGAAAGATAGGTCAGCAGTACAACAAATATCTGACTGGCTTAAGGAACATAACATGATTAAAATGCTCCAGCAAGTAGTCAGATCATGGGAAAGTCCCAAAACTGAGACCTAAATGTATATCAAAGAAAAACCAGACTTGCAGTCAGCGCTTCTGACACCAGAGATGTTAAAGGAAAGAATAAACTTTATAATTCAAAATTTAAAACAAAGGCAAAAAATTCAAAAGCAAGATCTAAGCCACGGGACATCAGTACCTAGGAATAGAGAGCAAGCCTTGCACACAAAGGAAACACAGTCTGAACCATCAATAAACGAAGGAACAACAAAAAATAGTAAAAATGCCACAGCGCAACATGACAAAAAACAAAAACAGAAATTACAAGGAGAAAAAGTAAGTAATGAACCCAATGATGGAGAAATCAAAAGCCCTAAGAAAAAGAGGAAAAAAAGACTTAGACTGGGCAACAGATCCTCTTGATCAGGGGTGCACAACTTGGAAGTAGGCGGGGGCCAAAATGAATAGGCCAAACTTCTCCGGGGCCACACGGTGGGCGTGTCAAGAAACCGTGATGTCACTTCCTCAGGAAGTGACATCACAGGGTGTGTGTCCATGGGCCAGAAAATATCCCAAAAAATATTTATATAAATATATATAAATAAATATACAATAAATAAAAATAAAATATACACAGCAAGCCACGTGTGTGTGTGTGTGTGTGTGTGTGTGTGTGTGTGTGTGATATCTCCTGATTGGAGATGGGTTCCAATCTCTAGGATGGAAGCTTCTAACTTGCTTTCAAACATAGGAAAACTGAAGGGTTCAGCAGAACCAGGAAGTCAATCCAGCTATTTCTGCTGCTAATTTAAGAGGAAAACGTGTTCAGGTTTTCTTCCCAGTGTCCCACCTGCTGCCCCCACGATTGTATTATTATTTGATAATAAAACGTTATTTGAGATTGCATTTTTAAGTGTCCTTGGAAGAGTACTAAAAGAAAGACGCGAAAAATATGTGCAAAGCTGAGGCAATGACGATCATGTCTCAAACGTAACAACAGCCTGGAGCTGTTAATATGTGGGGGGGGGGAGATAAACTAGTGGCTCTGCTTCAGTTCTCCTCCACAAGTCGCAGTGCTTGCGCTTCTCATTTCCAGCCACGAGGAAGGTCACGGGAAGGGAAAAGTCAAGGCAGGGCGAGACCAACCCCTCCACGCACTGCTCAGTCCCGCCTCACCCCACTTCGGCTCTCCTCCAGTCCTGACTTACTTCTTGGTGTCGCTCCTGAAGAGTCCGAAGGCCTCCGCCAGCTCTGGGTCCTCCTCAGCGGGAACAGCGGGGACAGGAGCAAGCCTGGGCGCGCTGCCTGCCTGGCTGGAGCCTCCTGTGCCTGCAGCAGCCTCGTCTCTCGCCTCCAGCGCAGCCCGCTCACCATCTTAAGGGGCCAGGGCAGGGTCTGAGGTACGGGGCGAGGTGGGGCGGAGTGTTGAGAGCTAGAGAGTGTGTGTGTCACTCAGTCACTCCAGCTGGTTGGCTGGACCCGGCGGGCGCTGCCTTGGGGCGGGAACCCTGCGGAGCCGCCCGGAGAAGGAGACAGAGAAGACCAAGGAAGAGAGTTTGCAAGGCGGGAGAAGGTCCGGTCTGGGACAGGCACCCATGAGCCTGACGCGGCCCAGGCGAGCGGCGACCCTCTCCAGGCTGGTCTCAGGATGCTCGCTCGCTCTCACTCAACAACACCACACGCTTTTACCCTTTTCGGCCTCCCAGGAGCAACACGCGCGTGTGCTCATTCACTCTTGGCTGAACGCCAGGAGACACAGCTGATTGGCGGCGATCAAAGCGCCGCCTACAGGCTCCTGGCATTTGGCCAGGAGATGAATTAGCGCGCAGAACAGAGACAGAGCGGCCGGAGAAACAGGAAGGAGCGGGCACGGAGGATTTCCCGTGGCCTGCGAAGAGCTTGGGGTTCCCAGAGAGCGCCCGCTCTCTGGTATCCCCGATTTCTTCGCGGGCCACGGGAAATCGTCAGGCGGTCCGCATGCAGCCGCGGGCCGTATGTTATGCACCCCTGCTCTTGATGAAGATTTAAATCTTTTAGAAATAGACAGGCAAGCTTTAAACCCAGATTTATCAAGTTTACCGCTAGGTAAAAATCAAACACTAATGGAATTACTGGGAGCCAGACCTAAAACAAATGATCAAGAGATAAACTTCCAACCACCCTCATTACCCCCATCACCAGTACCACTGCAAAGCTCTCAGAGTAAAGGCAATACAAACAGTCAGAACGACCAGAAGGGAGAAGAACCTATGCTAATGTGATTGCCCCTAATAAACAGGGGGAACATCAAGAAGTTTCTAGACACAATGCACGACCCCCACTACCTGATTAAAAGGATATAGAAGATGAAGAGTGGGCTTACTGGTCCAAAGCTTTAGGCTTTGCATCAAATGAAAAAAATCCAAACAAAAGGTACGTGGTTCGTTTTATGTATAAGGGAACTGAACCAGAAAGAGGAACATGTATATATTTAATTAAGGCTCTAATCCAAAGAAATTGTTGTTTTCCCAGAGAGCACGTGGTGGCAGTTATACAACTCCCAGGGTAGAGAGAAATTGATTTTTGTTTAGCCTTAGAAAAATCAAACTTTCTGGTTACAATGCAAGAACATTATGCATAGGGACAGTGGGAAAATAGGACACATTTATTGTAACTGGGAGTACAGTTACAGTTATTGACACAAGGGAGTAACTGGCTCCCTTTCACCCCAGCACAGTGTCTTTTTGGTGGCTGTTTGCTGGTGGTGTTCTGCATCTTTTTTTTTTTTAGATTGTGAGCCCTTTCGGGACAGGGAGCCATTTGGTCATTTGATTTTGTCTGTAAACCGCGTTGTTAACTTTTTGTTGAAAAGTGGTATATATATACTGTTAATAATAATAATAATAACAACAACAATAACAACAATAATTTATTATAGGTGCCCAGAAGCATACTATAATTGGAAAGTTTTAAAAGAAATGAGAAAACGCACAACAGCAACAGGACAAACAATTTTTTTTAAATTAAAAGGAAAGCAAAGAAGCTACTGTTGTTTCAGATGAGACAGGAAAAGATCCACAAGGACAACAAGGGCAACAACAGCAATATAATAGAAAGAGGGAGAGATGGAATGGGCAACAGCACAAATAAAGAAGGGGGGGGGAACAACAAAAAACACATCATGTGCAAGCAATCTCCATGGTGGATGCTATGGCAGAAAAAAAATACCTACCCAGCGTTGGCATCCTTAGTGGAAAAAGAAGTGCAAGACCCAACCAGTGCAGATGAATTATCTGGCATTGATGAAGGACCTTTAGATCAAATACAACAGTCATCCCCAAGAGAACAAAGATGCAAAACTAAGAAAGATAGAAATGTGCCACCTCTGAACCCAAAAATCCAGTCAGAGTTGGAAGCTTTACAAGGAAAGCATATAGAAAAGTACATGGAGATGGATAGTGTTACCATCCAAATGTAAGATACACAACTTAAATTGTGAGAATTAACATTTTGCTTTACCACAAGATGAAGGACAGACTTCAGAAGTGAAGCAGAATCATTTTATTGTACATTTTCTGCAGAAAATGGGCATCTGGTCAAAAGACCAGAGCCATGATACACAAACTACACAAGCTCTTTATTCCTTTCTTGTTCGAAAAGTTTCCTCCCCTGTCTTCATTTCACCAACCTATCAACATGCTTCAACCTTTCACGTGGTTCTACCTCCACCCCATGCCCAGCAAACAATTCTCCCATCCATCTTCCTAATACGGACTTCCTTCTTGACTTTGTCTAATAAGCTAGTTTCTCTCTGACCCCCTCCCCTTCCATCATCCAGTTTGAAGCAAATTCTAACTTTGGTTCAGCGCCTTCATAGCCTCTCTTTTCCTGTCTCTTTGCTAAATTTGAAGTGTTACTTCCCCTTTCACTATGTCTCCCCTCAACCAACTGACTTTGTCTGGTTTCAGAAAGCCTGTCTCAACTTTTGTCTGTTTTTGCTGACCACAATTTATGAAAGTCTGGCTACTCTTTTGAGACACTGTCTCAACTGACTTTTTTCATCTGCTCAGAAGGCCTGTATCAATCCTTTCAGATTCTGCTTCTAAGCATCAAACATTACTACAAATTAATATTGTACAATTGAACATTAATCCTGCAAAAACAACAAACATAGGTATATTGAACAATTCTTACACAAATGAACAAAACAACAGACCAGACAAGAAAAGACACGCTAATGGTTTCTCGCATGAAAATTGAAGAGGATGTAACAGATATAGAAGACGGGATGGTTAGAATCACTTCTAATATCGACAAATCTCAGGGTGAATTGGATGAAGAACGACAATCTAAAAAAGGAAAAGAAAAACAAAGTGAGAAACTAGTTAGCAAAAACATCAAAGTGACCAGAACAATGCAAACACAAGGAGTATCTGAAACTGCTTTTAAACTTCCCGCTAAACTAGCAGAATCCACTGTGGCATCACAATTGAATGATGGACCTGCTCTTTTGAGAGAAGCTCTAGAAACCCCAGAGCCACCCAAACCACCAGTATTGGAGCACGAAAACTCAAGTCGGGCTACACCTCAGGCAATGCCAGAGGAGGTAGTAAGTAATGCTCCTGAGAAATTTACCTGAAAGAACCGACTTTCCCAATAGACACCTTTAAAGACAATCGTGTGCCGCATTATCTTTGGGACTTGAGATGGAGATGTCATCATCACGTCCTAGGCATCCAATCAGCAAGACCGTGGCGGCACCTGACGACCAGAGATGTGTGTCAGAATCAGCTGTCAACAAAGAGCAGAGCAGAGTCAAATTCCAATAGAAACAATGGAACACTTTGTGAGCGAATGCCCCTCTGCAAAAGATACCTGGAAACAGTTGGCAAGAAAGCTAGACTGGCCAGATCTAGCAACTCAACAGTGGGAAAGCGTGGTGTCTGGATTATATAAACATGAATACTTCAACGGATCAAGGAAAAAGATGAGAAAGAGAAGTGAAGAACAGACCCCTGTCAAGGAATATTGGAAAGTTCCCTGGACAACTGTTAGATTAATAAATTTATTAGTAATTTTAGCCTTAACTTTTCAAAGAAGCAGGGAAATTCGGACGGGAAAAAAAGTAACATTCAAAGCTCAGTAGAATTTGTTAACTTTAAAATTGGCGCTTTAAGTAATTATGAGAAGGAAAGGTTGTCCAGCACGAAATGGCAAAAGTTTTGGCCATGGAAACAAAAAGTCACCCCTCCAATAACTTGAATGGGGTCTGGCAATGTATTTAGACAGTGTTACGAATTTAAATTGAAATGTTATGTATTTTTGCGCACGGGTGTGCAAAATCATTGGTAGTGGGTATTTTTTTAAAATAAAATCTATATTCCTTAAAAAAAAAAACTATATTCCTGAGGCGGCAGCAGCATCAACATCAACATTCCGAGAAGCCACTGAGCCCAGAAGGGCAACGCTGCCAGCCGCCCCATGACTCCGAGCTGCACTGCAGCAGCAAAGCAAGAGGCGCATCTCGCTACTGCGCATGCTCAAAAGATGTGAAAAACATGCTGAATGTTGAACAGTCTGGAAACATTGCCCTGAGGGGCTGCTGAGGAAACATCACTGCGTTGCGTTCTGGGCCCCCCGCGCCCCGCCCCTTAAGGGTAGATCGCTCCGTCCCGGTCGACGATCTGGTAAGCCTAATCAGGGTGGAGGTTCACAAAGACTTTGTGCCATTTGCCCTGGAGTAGGGAGCAGCTCTATTCTCATCACATGTGGGGGTAGGTCTAAATGCGCCTAAATCTTTATCAGCAAGGGATTAAAGTGCCAATCCCCAGGTTTAAGGCTGTGGTGCAAAGTGCTTCCACGGGTTCATGGGTGGACTATTTTTCCTCCCAGGGGCAGCCTTTTTACATCTCATGAAGGCATTACTCTGGAGGGGTCCTGAGTCTGACCCTACACTAGTGGGTTTATTATCGGTGTAGAACAAAATAATGTAAACTTTTATATCACTTGAAGGCCCAATCCTATCCAACTTTCCAGCGCTGATGCAACTGTGCCAATGAAGCATATGCTACGTCCTGCAGTGTGTGTGGTACAGTCATGGAAAGGGAGCATTGCGGCTGCATTGGCACTGGAGAGTTGGATAGGATTGGGCCTATCTTTTTGCTTTGACTCATAATGAGGTAGCCACTGCTTAACTACATAGCCAATGGACTCACTGCAAAAACAACACTTGCGTGGCTCTTTGGACAGTACAGAGTATACTGTTGTCTCTACACAGGTTATCTCCATGTACGTAGTGCATGAACTGATCTTTAGAAATACAAAGTAGAAAGGAGAAGAGTTTGATAAGAGAAACCTTACCCTTAACATCAAAAATTTTCCTTGCAAATCATTTTGACTGCCAGCAGCACTATAATTAATATACATGCTTAAAGAAAAAAACAAAAGACATTTTATGCTAGTAAAATTATTCAATGTAAGGCCAAGAAACTTGAAGCATGATTAAAGATACTACAACTTTGAAAATGGTTTGTCAAAAAGTTACTAAAGCATAAGCAACAATTAATCTCATACTTAAATGTTATAATTCAGCACAACGAACTGCCATTTGAAGCTCACAAATTCCAAGAACCAATCCACTTGTTTATTTTTGAGATGATAAAGAGTGCACATGGCAATTGGTCTATTTAGTGCCAAGTATTATGCTTGTATTAATACACTGACTGACAGCAGCTTTTCAGGCTTTCAGACTGGTATTCCCCAGCTCTACCTAGAGATTTGCTGGGTTTAGAAGAGTGGAAGAGGCAATGCCAGCCCCCCCCCCCCTTCTGTGTTCTGGAATAGGGAGAACCAACGACAAAAGCTATTTGGTTCACTTCTGCAATAATCAATTCTCCATGAATGACAAAACTGGATCATAGCTCATCAGTGTTGACATAACTTTATTGGCGGCTTGTGCAATTCTAAGAGCAATTAAAGGTGCTCCTCAGGGAACACGCAAGACAACAAGATACCTGCATCCTGTTGCCACTCCCTTACATCTGGCATTCAGAGATAGCCTATTACTAAGACCAGGAGGTTGCTTATCCCCATCATGGCTTGTAACCTGTTGTAGGATGTATAGGAAATTTTAAGTTTGTAATATTCTTGTTTTTTTTCTTTATTGTAGTATGATGCATAACATCTATTCAGAACCTGTATTTTAAGTTAATGGCGTTTGGCTTCTGTAAGATCAGCTTTTGCAAGAGGAAGTAGCTTAACCACAGGGGCCCACTGTCCTGTTGACCAGACAGCTTTTTTGCTGCCTAAACAACTTAGAGATGTATAGGAAACGAAAGCTAACTTTGAGCTATCTTGTCTGCCTAGCAATGAATGACGTAACACCTGAAGGTGAAGACGCAGCCAATGTATGTATTTTAAACGCGCCTCCTGTTTTTGTAACAACTTTGCAAGGCATAAAAATCCGGTCTCGGACATAGCTCGCTGCTGCAGTTCTGCTTTTTGAGCTTTGAAGCACAGAGCTGTAAGCCGCGAATTCGCTTCAATAAACTGTTGGTAAACCCTCCTCCTGCTATCAGAGTCTGATTAATTGGGTCCCAGCTAACACTGTGATGGACTTTTCCTCCATAAATCTGTCCAATCCCCTTTTAAAGGCATCTAGGCCAGGTGCCATCACCACATCCAGTGGCAAGGAGTTCCACAAACTAATTACATGCTGGGTAAAGAAATATTTTCTTTTGTCTGTTCGAATTCTACCGTCACTCAGTTTTAGTGGATGTCCCCTAGTTCTAGTGTTGTGGGAGGGAGAGAACAGAACTTCCCTCTATCCACTCTCTCCCAGTAACTTAGTAATGGGGGGTGGGGCGGTGCGCCCCCTGGGCAGCACATCTGGAGGGGCAGCAGGGGGGCAGCACTCACCCTGCCAGCGGTGATTCGGCGGCATGGCTCCTTTTCACGCCTTTTTTTTTTTTACACTGGCCTTTTACGAGGCTTCCAAAAGCCGTGGAGGTGTTCCCAGCCCTCCCCCTGGGGCCCTTTTCAGCCAGTTACAGGTCACATGACATCACCCTGGGGGTGTGGCTTCTGGGTGACATCACGCGGTGGGGGCATGGCTTCCAGAGGGGGCATTATCGTGGCCTGCCGCCCCCAGCTGGGGGCGGCTTTCCTATGGCTCATCCCATGCATAATTGTATACATCATGTTGCCCCCTCAGGCGCCTTTTTTCTAGACTGAAGAGCCCCAAACGCCAGTGGCGTTCCCAGCCCTCCCGGCGCCTGGGGGGGCGGGGTTGGAGCGCCCCCCCAAGTAGCCGGGCTCGGGGCTGAGCGCCCACTCCGCGTGTCCCCGGCCTTCGGAGGCTGCGCTCCGAAGGCTGGGGATAAGCCCTCCTTAAAGCGACCGCCCCGTTCAGCGGTCGAGAGCTTTATGAAGAAGCCGAACGCGTCGCTGGCTTTTATAGGGTTTGCGCATGCGCAACCCTCCAGCGACACGAAGCCGAATGCGTCGCTGGCTTTTATAGGGTTTGCGCATGCGCAACCCCCCAGCGAAGCGAAGCCGAATGCGTCGCTGGCTTTTATAGGGTTTGCGCATGCGCAACCCCCCAGCGACGCGTTTGGCTTCTTCATAAAGCTCTCGACCGCCGAACGGGGCGGTCGCTTTAAGGAGGGCTTATTCCCAGCCTTCGGAGCGCAGCCTCCGGAGGCCGGGGACACGCGGAGTGGGCGCGCTGCTTCGGAGGGGCGTGCCAGCCGGGCCCTGGTGCCGCACCGCTCTGTGCAGCCCCGAGCCCGGCTGCTGCACCCCTCGCCCACTCAGCGCCTGGGGGGGAGCACATCTGCTCCCCCCATATAAGAACGCCACTGCCAAACGCCATAGCCTCTCCTCATAAGGGAGGTGCCCCCACCCATCAATTATTTCCAGTTCCACTATAACTTTCTGCACACCGATGCAGCAAGGCCAGTGCAGGCAATGCTGAATCCTATGTGAAAGTAGGAGTCTGGAGATCTTGAGGTAAGGAAACTTTTGTTCCTTTATCCCAGGTAAAGCCTCAGCCCCCACAACAGGTCTCCTTGGATCCACACCAGCTATTTAGCTGGCACAAGCTCCGAGAGGCCCTGTTTAGGGGGGAAAAAAGGTCCGGGAGGGGAGATACAATCCAGCGCGCCAGCACTACTGATTCTGTTCCTTC
Organism: Plestiodon gilberti rubricaudatus; assembly: GCA_026170595.1. Lineage (NCBI taxonomy): Eukaryota > Metazoa > Chordata > Lepidosauria > Squamata > Scincidae > Plestiodon > Plestiodon gilberti. The sequence goes on along the minus strand of JANXHW010000004.1, from coordinate 172,694,213 downwards.
CCAGGCCCGATTCGCCCTCCCCCAACCCCGTTACATCCTCACACCACGCAACATCTCTTCTCCAGCCAGCGCTGCTCCGTCTGGATGCACACATGGGCCGGTGCAGGCCTTTGTGCCGACACGGGCTTCTCCTATGCCGTCACAAAGCATTTTACGGTGCTTTTGTGACAGCTTTCACCAGCACAGCGCACGCTGTGCTGGGTACATCTGTTCATCTGGATTGCGTGGTTAAAACTCTGGCTGTATAGTACCCAGCTTTCTATAACCCTAAAATACCTTGGTACTGAAAACAGCAATTAAAATTATATAAAACATTAATCTTACATGTAAATGTTTACAAATGCATCATCATAGTTCTCCAATTAACTTTTAAAGAGTTACATACCAATGATGAGTAGTATGAAGAAAAAACCTAGAAGAGGGTGAAAAGTATTCTGATGAGTGCGTTTCTTACAAACAAGCTTTTTATACTATAGAAAGGCTACTCATTCAGACCAGTGGCCACACTGACAAATTATTATTAAGAATATTTATATACTGGTTTTCAACAAAACGTCCACAACGACAACAATTTAATAGTGCATCTGAAGAACACTTCCATATTAGAGCTGGTGAAGATATTTCACTTACACTACAATATTCTTATTTTAAAAGATGTACCTTTCAGCCAGCCATTTGAAGATTCTTCATATTTATTTAGACATCATTCAAACTGAAAATAATTAACTTTGGTTTTACTTGACTAATTATTGCCAAACATTATTTGCTTTTGTTTGGATACAAAGAAAGAGTCAAACTACACATCACATTAAAAGCATTAGCCCCGCTAGCAAGGCCAGCCCAGGACCTCTTGGCGCCTGGGGCGGGGTGCTAAATACCCTTACCTGGTGATGTGCCAGCCTCTTCCCCTCTGACACTCAAACCCACCACTCTGCTGTCCTCCATGCTTCCACTCCGTTCCCTTCTTCCTTGTCCAATTCAGGGAGGAGGATCAGTGGAAGCAAGCAGGTGAGTGAAAGTGGGAGCCCCCTGCCAGTCTGCTGCCTGCGGCAACAGCTTCAGTTGGCTTCATGAATGGGCCAGCCCTGCCTGATTGACACTTTTTCTTTAGTTAATAGCAGATAGGTCAGATCCCCACATATCAAGATCATAGTGTGTGTGTGGGGGGGGGGGAAGCTTAAATCTTACTGCTCACCACTGGCGTCACGGGTGGCGTGGGCCACACTGGGTGATGCACAATTTGGGGGTGTCGCTCTGAGGCTCTTCTTCGTGGCAGCTCAGAGTGGCCGAAAATCGCCGAACAAGCATGCTACACCCCTCCCTGCAGCCTGCAGGAAGGGGTAACACCCTTGCTCGGCTGGCTTCGGCAGCTCTTGAGGTGAAGACTCACACTTCCCTGCCCGGCCGAGACTCACACTTCCCTGCCTGCCACCGGCCCAGGTCCTTTCCTCAGCAGCGGCATGAGGCGACTAGGCCTGCTTAGGCAAGCTTTGCTCACGAGAACACAAAGGTTCTCAGAGTGGCCAAAAATGGCTGCTGATGACTGCCTGGGTGTGCTGCCCCGTGGTGACACCCAAAAGATTGGTGGCAGCTGGTGCGCCCTGCACTTAGCACACACTCCAAATGACACAATGTGCGGGACAGTCGCCCATTGAATGGCTCTGACGGCAAGGGGGAGGGGCCGCTGACTCTGGTGTAACGGAGTCTTGCAGAACTACTTGCCGCTGTCCCAGTCTAGCTACGCCACTGGCAGCCAAATGCGTCCTTCACAGCTAAAGCAGCATGCCTGATAAGTGTCAGTACTTGTTCTCAAACCTTATACTGTACGTACTCAAAGAACAATATGGAATTTTAGGTAACCATTTCTTCCCACCAATGTATCGAATCACAGACGACCCTTTTAATGCATAACCAGCATGACACTGAATAGTAATTTTGTCTCCAGGCTCATATTGTCTTTTCTTCCCACGGACTATTTTTCCATTAGGGATGCTCAGAGTACAAGTGTCAGGAGAAGTTCTAACTGAAAACACAAACAATATAAACTTATACTGAAACATGCAGAAAAATAAGATTATTTTTCCAAAATCGTTCATCTTTGAATGATAGCTATTGAAAAGTTGCAATTTTATTTGCAGCATGGGAAACTGTCTTCACTAAAACATTAAGAAAACCCTGTGATGTGATGCACAGTCAAGTCGCACCATACGCGCATTTTACTTGAGTGAATAAGTATATCGGCAAAACCCATACTTTGGTTACATCCGATTGGACTACTGTAACACACAACTTCCTTTGGAAAGATTAAAAAACCTACATTACGCCAACTTTAATTGATTTTCATTGGCTGCCCATTTGTTTCCAGGCTCAGTTCAAAGCGCTGGTTCTTGTCTTTAAAGATCAGGCAGCCCAATCCTATCCTACACTCTGCTCAGTGATCTAGCTATGTTGGTGCCGGCAATGCTGTATCCTGAGCAGAGTAGGCAGGGTTGGAGGTCTCCTCAAGGTAAGGGAACTTTTGTTCCCTTACCCCAAGTAAAGCCCCAGTCCCTGCAACAGGTCTCCTCAGGTCTGCACCTGCCATTTAGGTGGCGCAAATCAAGGAGGCTCGTGTTGGGAGAAATGGGCCTGGGAGAGGGTTAGGATACCGTATACGCTGCTGCCACTGGTCCCACCCCCCTCCCGAGCCCAGTCCGCCCAGGAACATTCCTGTTACTCCCCCGTTATGCCCCTATGCTGCCCAGCCCAGCCCAGCCACAGCTTACCTGGGCCACCCCCGCCCAGATCTGGCCTGCAGGAACCAGCACAGGCCTCTACACCAGCCTAGGGCCAGTGCAACTGCTTTACGGCAGCTTTTGCAACAGTCCTGGGCCAGCGCAGAGGTCCTATGCCAGACTAGCAGCCGGATAGGATTGCACCCTAAGTGACTTAGAACCTGGGTATCAGAAGGACTACCTTATCCTATAAACACACACACACACACACACACACACACACACACACACACACACACACTTGATGTTTCATCTGAGGCTCAGCACCAAGTGTCCTTGCTGTTTGAAGCACAGTACACATTTATTATGAGCAAGGCCTTTTTGGTGGTGGCGGCGGGCATTTATGGAGTGCCCTCCCTGTAGAATTGAGCAGGCTGCTACACCACACTTCTTCAAATGCCATGTTTACACCTGACCCTTTCAGAAGTCTTTTGAGATTGTTTTTAGCATCTGCTGTTTTTAGCATCTGCTATTTTTATGTTAAAGTCCAAGCTAAGAGAGTGAATGTACATATGTGCATTTCTACAGTTTAAAAACAGTTTTTAATGTTTTCATTATTTGTATTAATATGTTGTTAGCCGCTCTGCTTTGTAGTGAGGAAAGTCAAATATATGCTTTCAAAAATAATGTTTTTTTAAAAAAATGGGTGAATTGTTTAATTACAGGTGAAATCAGGTACACATTTGCCTGCAAAGGAACAGCAAGCAATTACCGGTAATTAGGAAAAAGTCACTACAAGGAAGCTTTTAATTAAGAATATCCCTGCAAATCTTTAATATTGCTTTGTCAATTCATACTGAACAGGATGGCACTATAACTGAGTTATTATTAAAAAAAACCTGCAAATATTTCATGTCTAAAAAAAAGATTAGAGGACAAATAGAGGACAATATAGAAAATATTAGAACAGAATGGAGCTACAATTAGTGTCTGAATTCACTATAAAAACCAAGTGAAGGAAAGATGGCAATTCTGAAGAAAACAGCTAATATGGAAGCTTGGAGCAACCTTGGAGTGCTCCAATCTCTCAACTCAGCTTGTATACAAACAACAATCTTCATACAGCCAAAAGTAATGGGGCTAGACCTAACATTTCTAGATCTCAAGATGAAAGTTTGTGCCCTAGGCACTTCTCTGGGATTTTGTCAGCTCTCCTTTAGTGTTAACTGAAAGAGGGCAGAATGCAATAACTTACTACAGGTTGATTACCCCTTATCCAGACATCCGAAATCCAGACATTTTGGGGGCTATGACTTAAAAAAAAAAACTTTTTCCCTGGCTGGCATAGTGCAAGGCATGCTGGGGCACATATTTTAAAATATTGTATAAAATTACCTTCAGGCTATGTGTATATGAGACAAATGAATTTCGTGTTTAGACTTGGGTCCGATCCCCAAGATATCTCATTATATTTATGCAAATATTCCAAAATCCAGACAAATCCGAAATCCAGACAGCTTCCCGTTCCAAGCAGACCGGATAAGGGATACTCAACCTGTTGCTGGCACTTGGCATAATTATACGTAGGCTTCCTAGAGCAGATACTCTAGAAAATATGCACAAAATGGACATGGCCAATTTCAGGTGTTCCTTCAATGCTGCATGAAGCTGGTATTTGCAAGGTTAAGATCCAGGGGTAGCATATTTTGGACAATATTTGTCCAAAACGTTTCATTGTTCAATTGCATCTGCTACTTGCTACCTGCAGCAGAGTATTCAGATGGATTCATCATCAGGCAGGTTTTAGGTTACAGCCTTGGCGGCCACTCCTCTCAGCTTCATGGAAAACCAGACTCATAGCCACATGACTGACCCCTAACTTTACCCTGCTCAAATAGATTCACAATCTAGGAAAAAGTCATTTGAATAAAATATATCATTAATTTTTAAGACCACATCCTACAATTAGGAACTTCATTGTTGTTCAGTCGTTAAGTCGTGTCCGAACCTTCGTGATCCCATGAACCATATCCCGCCAGGCCTTCCTGTCCTCTACTATCTTCCTGAGTTCACTCATTTTCATGTTCGTTGCATCGCCACCCAATCCTGTGTAACTCTTGCAACAGTGTAACAGTAGATCCACCGGTGTAAGTGCACTTATGCCAGTGTAACTTGCCGTACACCGATCGACGCAGGACGGACACCGGCGTAACCCCCCTCAGATGCCGCATATGCGCAGTTCGGTCACGGGATAGACACCAGCACAACTCTGCCAGCCCCCAGAATTCCCCCTGCGCTGGTGGAGTTGCAGCGACGTCCATCCCATGTCCAAACTGCAAGTGACACTGGCATAAGTGCACTTACACCGGTGGATCTATTGTTACACTGGTGCAAGAGTTACACAGGATTGGGCTGTGAATCATTAAGTTTACACAATTCTTCACCTTGCTGAAGTCAGATGAACATTCAGACACTGGGAAAATAGCATCTGCTGGGCACTGGCGACAGATGAGAATACATCAAAACTGTATGTATCAAAACTGTAAACCTACAGTAACAAGGATACACTGGAGGTTCCCAGGTATTGTAGCCCTTGCACGTTGCAGCCATCTCTATGGTTTCATCAGGAAAACAATACTGTGGATTGCAGAGTACGACAATGGACATTTCAAGATTATACTCAGGTTTCAGCGGATGCACACTCCCAGTCGGAATTAATGGGGCACCGCATAGATGTGGAGCAACTGTAACGAAACCCCCCATTTTTAATTAAATATAAAACAATTAATGTTATACAGACATTTTATTGATCAAGATGTTACCACAGTGTCATTTACCTGGATTTTTAATAACTTTTTAAGGTAAGGCACAGAAAACAGTTTACTGCTGATTTGTTCATGGCCAAGTCACCCAAACCATGTTCATTCATGGCAACAACTAGGAAAAAAAAACAAAGTTGCTTTTCCTAACTTTTCATTTCTGAGCATTCTCTATGCAATCATACATTTGGGCAAGGTTGTAAACAACCACTTTACTAGCCTGTATTACCTGTGGCAAGAAGAACAAACCCCCAGTCAACTTTTAACAAAATTCTTTGTTTTAGGCCATGAATGACTACATAGGTTTGATTGGGCAAGTAAGACAGTAAATCTTTCAGCACAATCCTATGCATGTCTATTCAAATATAAGCTCCACACATTTGAATGGAATTTACTCCCAGGTACGTGTGCACAGAATTGCAGCCTTTATCTAAGTTGCAGTGCAATCCTGTGTAACTCTTGCACTGGTGTAAGTGCACTTATGCCACTGTAAGTTTGCCGATGGACGCAAAACAGAAACGAGTGTAGCCCCTCTCGGACGCAGTTGCATGCACAGTTCGGATGCAGAACGGACACCAGCGCAACTCCATCGGCGCAGGGGGCATTCTGGGGGTGTCCCTCTGCACCGACGGAGTTGCGCTGACGTCTATCCTGCGTCAGAGAGGGGTTACGCTGGTGTCCGTCCTGCATTCATCGACGTATGGCAAGTTACACTGGCATAAGTGCACTTACACCGGTGGATCTATTGTTACACCGGTGCAAGAGTTACACAGGATTGCGCCGTGCATAGGCTTATTTGCTATTTGGCCAGCGGGTGGTGCAGCGGGTTAAACCGCTGAACCATAAGCTGTCGATCGAAAGGTCGGCAGTTCGATTCCCGCGACGGGGTGAGCGCTCGTTGCTTGGCCAGCTCCTGCCAACCTAGCAGTTCCAAAGCATGTCAATGCGAGTAGATAAATAGGTACTGCTTGCGGGAAGGTACACATCGCTCCGTGTTCCAGCTGCATGCTACGCGCTGCGGCAAGGAGAGTCATGCCGGCCACATGACCACGGAGGCGTCTTCGGACAACGCTGGCTCTTCAGCTTTGAAATGGGGATGAGCACCACACCCTAGAGTCGGACACAACTGGAGTTAATTGTCAGGGGATACCTTTACCTTTAATGCAAGTTCTTATACACATATGCAATAAGGTTTGAGTGGTTAAACAGAAGTAAAACCTCATGTGTGTCTCTCCATGGCTGGCTAACTCATGCTGGCTATTGACTGGGGGGGGGGGTTGCAGACAGGTAGAGCACTTTTCTCCTTTGTTCTCTTCTGATTCAACACAAATACTGGGAACACATTATGGAGCTAAGCTCTATAGCAGAGAAGATGAACAGGAGATATAAATATACAGAAAATATACAGAAAATACTGAAGATGAAACTAGTTTCATCTTAATCCGTAAGGATTTCCCTGTGAAGAGGTTCCGGGTCCACGGAACGAAACGTTGGGGTACTGCAGAGCTCGGATTTAAATCGTTTTTTCTGTCCGTTGGTGGCTGCCTGAACTAGGAAACCCGCGAACGGAGTGAAGGAGATTTAAACTTCAAGTAAAATTTCTTACATAGTGAATATACCCGTAGTTGTGAAACATTGTGTGCTGAAGGCAGAATCACTCTAGGCCTACAGTCTTGTTTTTCCTACCTCAGCCCCACTTCCTCTTTACCTTCCCTTCCTTTTGAAGTGGCAGAGAGCAGGAAGGCGAACAGGAAGATTTATTTATTTATTTTTATTTATTTACAATATTTATATCCCGCCTTTCTCCCCGAAGGGACCCAAGGCGGCTCACAACAGAAATACAAAAAATACCATATAAAAACATCACACTTTAAAACAATAAAAACAATTAATAACAATTGATAAAAACAATAACTAAAAATCAATTAAAAATCAAGATAAGTTCTACTTGTCTATAAGTCTTGTGGCAGTGACAAGAAGGTAAGTCTGGAGGGGGGACAGGAGAGATAATGGGGTGGAAGACTGGAGAGGGCATGGGGCAGATGTGAAGGAGATTCGGGGTGGTGGAAGACATGTGGGCAAAATACAGAGCAGTGGTGGCATGGGAAGATGGGGAAAATATTTGCATGATATGATTTGTGTACCATTGCAAACAGCAGGTAGACTTGATTCTAGGTAAGATTTGGGCCATGCCTACTGCCCTTCAACATTGCCTTCTAGCACCAAAACATTTAGGTTTGAAAGACAAATACCTAGAATTCTTATTAACTGTATTTTTGGCTTTCTCCTACCCACAGGCTTTATGTAAACTCCTCTGAACTGAATGTTCCAGCAAATGAAGCTTAGCTAGTCAAATTGGCTTCCCGAACTGAAGGTTACATGAGCAGTTAATAGAAAAGTAATTTTTCTTTATCCAGGTTAAAAATTTCCCGAGCTCCATTCAAAGCAGAACAGTAGATTTATTCTGGGGAATACTTGAGAGAACTCTCTTGAATTCATTCTGGACTGATAAAGCCATCACATGTAAGTGAGCATGTGCTCAACTCAGTGATATAGGCCTGTAAGCAACACAATTGGAATGTACACACTGAAAAGAAGTAATAAATATATGAAATACTGTATACTGTACAAAACTCTTAGAATTGAACTGCTAGCTGAATTGAAACAGATAGGACTCTACAGCTTCTATTCCATAATTGGAAGGTATGTAAATTACTTTATAAAAGGACTACTATATACATTGAACAAACATTTGCAATTTGAGACTGCCTCTTTATTCTAACAGCCCAATCCTAACTAAACTCCCGTGCGATGATGCAGTGGCGCTGGCTGTGCTGCATCCCACAGGGTAGTTTTATATGCTAGAGGTCTCCTCGGGGCAAGGGGGACATTTGTACATATTGACCCCAGCAGCGGCAATGGGTCAATCTATCACTGGTGCAAGTCCACATTGATCCAGCCCAGGAAGGGGGCTAAGATACAGCGCACGCCAACACGTCGAACCCGCCCCCTCCCAGGCCTGATCTGCCCACCCCCACCCTCCCCGCAGGCTTACCTGCTCCGGTGGGTGTCCCTGCAGCCGCTGTTGCCAGCGGAAAGGCTCTGGCCTTCCCACCGGCGCTTCTAGGACTAACGCTGTCGCAAAGCGCTTTACAGCACTTTTGCGGCAGCGCACGCCAGCAGAACTTGTGTGCCACCGGTGAAATTTGTCAATAGGATTGTGCAATAACTTATGGCGATATTGTTTCACCAATCATGCTGCTTAAGCGCAACAGGTTTCCTGAATTTGACCTAGATTCCTAAATGGCATTAAAAGTGAGAAAAAGAAAAAGGTTAAAGCATAGTTTTTAGTTTATAATTCTGTATCCGCTCTTTGCCGAACTTGTTATAGAATGTTGTCAACAATGAGCAGGTTTGTGTTTCAGTGGCTTAGAATCAATAAGGAACCATAATTGTAACTGAATGGTTTTTTAAAAAAAATTCTTACTCTTTTTACAGGTTGGTACTGAAGGATTCCAGGTACCATTCTCATCACATCGAGTCACATAACTTCCGATCATGAAGTATCCAATTTTACACTCAAATGTAACACTGCTGTTTGTATAAAGAGGTTCAAATCCACTTAATTTTTCTCCATTTTCAACTACTGGATCATTACACTTCACCGCTGGAAGTAGATAAAAACACACAAATATTTTTAAAACATTGCAATAGTTTGTATACATTTTACAAACTAATATATTCTGCTGAATTCTTACTGAAAATTACAGTGCAAGCCTATGCATGTCTACTCAGAAGTAAATCTCATTGTGTTCAATGGGGCTTACTCCCACAAAAATGTGTATAGGATTGCAGCCTCAATCTCTTCCTAGTAGGTAATAAACCTATATCTATGAAAAACCAGACTGCAAATGAATTACTAATACAATTATACAGTTTCAATGTATGTATATGTAGCCCCAACTCACCCATACTGCTGTGTTACTAAGCACGCTCCAAGACACGTATAACATGCATACACACACAAGAAATCGACTATATGTGCAGGAATCTAGTGCTGCGGTTCATGGCACAACTCAATGGACTGGCATGAAATAAGAAGAGGAAAGATGAAGATATAGGTGTAACAAGATATGTTTATTGTGGGAATATATATACACAATGAAAAGGAGGAGGAACCAAAAAGATATGCAATACACAGCGCAATCAGACTTCACTTTTGTGCCTGTGTAACCAGCGGCGCAGCAAGAACGGGAGGCCCCAGAACAGAAAAGGGATTCAAATCCCCTTTGAATTCCTTTTTTGGAGGGGATTTTAATCCCTTTTCCATTCTGGGGCCTCCCGTTCTCGCTGCGCTGCTGGTTAAGGTAAAGGTATCCCTTGACAATTAAGTCCAGTCGTGTCCAACTCTAGGGAGTGGTGATCATCTCCGTTTCAAAGCCGAAGAGCCAGCACTGTCCGAAGACGTTTTCCATGGTCATGTGGCCGGCATGACTCAACACCGAGGCGCATGGAACACTGTTACTGTCCCGCTGACGCGGTACCTATTAATCTACTTGCAATTTCTTGCTTTCGAACTGCTAGGTTGGCAGGAGCCGTCGCACGGATTCAAACTGCCGACCTTTCGATCGACAGCTCATGGTTCAGTGGTTTAACCCACTGCGCCACCCGCTGGCTGCGCTGCTGGTTACACCGGCACAAAAGTTAAGTCGGATTGCACTGACAATACACACAGCTAAGCCCTAAATGGTAGTAGGGTATTAATATGTAAAATGGAAGGAGAGAGAATAGAACATCAGCATCTCAAGGAAATTAAGACTACCTTGGGGGGGGGGGAGACAACAAGGAATAGGGAATTTGAGCTTGGGTGACAGTGGGAAAGAAGGAGGGGCAGAAAATCATAATGCAATGTATTCAGCGATCACTCACATAACTAACTCCTAAATCTAAGCTAATTACGCATCAGAAATCAGGTTTGGATCTACCTCCACTCCTAAACTGCAAACTTGACCCTTCAGGGGGCGTGCAACGTGCAACCCTGTCTAGATCAGGTTTACCCTCACTCTCTGAACATATAATCACCCTCTTATGTGGCTTGACCTTCACCTTCTTGGCTCTCATCCAGTCTATTACTGATTCAGATATCAGTTCAGCACATCTACCACCTCATCTAAATTTGAAGAAAAGGAAAAATAGAGCTGGTGTCATCAGCATACTGATGACATACAGCACATTCCTGTATTTGTTTAGTCATGTTACTGCCTGAATCTTCAGAAGCCCTGCTTTCTAATCCATTACTGAATGAACACACTTGGCAGGGACCAGAGGCAGGGTTTTTGGGAGGTGGCACCATACCATTAAAATAATCTCCCAAGAGAGATATGCAGGCTGCTTTCTTTTGATGTATTTAAACTCTGGATGAACATTTTTTATTTTGTCTGGCTTTTGGACTTTTTGAACTTTATTAGAGCACTAATACTTTTTGCTGCTTTTAGACTACTGCTTTTATTAGACTACTGCTTTTATAACGTTTTCATTTGTACTGTATTCTTGTATTTAATATTATGCTTTGTATTGTGAGATGCCTTGGACAGGAAAAGGCAGGATGTAAATGACTAAACCAAAAGAAACAATATAAGCATGAAAGTGTTTTCCGAGGAGCACATCAAAGACTGTACATTGGCAGAGATCTTTATTGGACATTTAAGGCTCAGTGTCCCAAGAACTGATCTAATGAGCACAGATGTTGTCTTGCACAATGTCCATTATTTTTTAGGTGGCTGGCGCACAAAAAATTCTTGTTGCAATCATCGCACAAACTTTCAGGAGATTTAAAGCTCAAACATAATCAAGTGTATGCAGAAATAAGTCCCACTGAAGTTTGATCTTGTAGCAGGGCTGGCCCAAGACCTCCTGACACCTGAGATGGTGTGCATAATGCTGCCCCCATACCTGATGATGTGCCAGCCTCTGCTCCTTCCACTCTCCAATGTTCTAACTCAGCACTCTCCTCCCCTCCACATTTCCTCTTCCTCTCTGTCTTCCTCTTCCTTTTCCAAACCAGGGAATGGAAGGAAGAGCAGTGGAGGCAAATAGGCAGAGATAGATAGGATAGGCATCCCCCACTGGTCAACTGCCAGAAGTGACCATTTCAGTTGGCCTCATGGATGGGCCAGCCCTGTCTTGTAGCTTTAAGACATCCAGAGGAATCAAAAGATGAAATCGAAACAGCAGTATCTCCAACCCATTTCTTCTGTCTGACCCTTCCTCTACCTACTGTAGCACAAAAAGACAGGGGAGGAGTGATGAATAAAAGGTATGTTTTCCTGGATACTAGTTTTAAATCTACAAGAAAAACTTCTAGCAAGAAAATGTCAATGCTACATTTTTCTGTTTCCATACTAATAAAAGTCTAAACAAGTTAAGTTTTGTAGGATCCATCTAAGAGTAAGAAAAGAATATGAACACTGTTGTGAGACAATATATTGTCATAGTCTGGACAATCCCTTATGCTGAAGGCAGGTAACAACCATATTAACAAAGAACACAGATTTAAACAGAAAAGGCCACTTCACAGACTACAACATCCACAAAGGAAAAAAATAAAATGTTAACCACCACCTGTTACAACTGTATATGTTCCTACTGTAATCTGCACATACATGTTAGGAAGCGCTCCGCCGATATCCTCGGCCCTTTCCCGGCCCAGTTTGGCCTTACCCCGCCGCCTCGGATATACGTCAGCTTCAGAGCTGGCGTACTCCAATCCAAGGAGGCTCATAGGTACTGAGCAGCCTGAGCCTGCCCTACACTCGGGGAAGGGGACAGGCCGGGAATGGGCTCAGGATTATGCGGCCGGTCCTTTAGGCTGGGCCAGCCGGGCCATTGAAAGTTGCGCAGGAGTCAATCCTGCCTCCTCCCGAGCCAAATCTGCCCATCCCTGGTCACCTTCCCGCCCCACTCCCCACAAGAGGGAATACTGGGGTTGGTGCGCTGTGATTGGCTGCCAAGTGTAGTCTGTATCCTGTGTTCTATAGTAGGAAAGTGGGTGGGACAGGAGGATGGCAGGAGGAGCAATTTTCTGTTTTTCCCTTCCCTGTGAGATTACTGTAACCTATGCCAGCTCTTGTCTGTAATGTAATGTTTTTCTGGTGCTGGGGCATATCTGTTGTCTGAAAGGGTTTAGAATATGGTGTGCATTGACTTCTCTCTCCCACATCACGCCCCAATCTCTTCCCTGTTTTGGCCTCCCCGCCTACGGAGTTGTGCTGGTGTCCACGCTGTGTCCAGGATACAAGGATGCGGGGGTTTCGTTGCACTGGTATTCGTGGCGTATCCATCAGCAGATGGACTTCTACACTGGTGGGGCTGTTGTTGCGCCAGCATATGGGGAGATACACTGGCATATTTTGGGGATAGGATTGAGCCATTAGTCTCTTTTTGATCGCTGTTGAAAAACATGCCTACTAGCATACAGAATGAATGGTACAAGGGAGTTAGGCTGGGACATTCTCTTATCCGAACAAACTTATGCATAGGGTTGGTTTTTCAAGGGGAAAGACTATTCCAGAGATCATTTACTAAATGTGGCATTCCCTTATTTCTAACATTACTAGAAATTCAAATATTCCACATCCAACTGGGACTCAACAATCCTTTTAGGATGACTTTCTGGGTCACAGGAGCTTTCTGTGTTAATCAGGAATTAAAGTTCTACTTCAGGATTGTTGTGAAAATGCATGTAAACTCTATGTTTTTTACAATTAATGTGTGAGAATCAAGAACACACACACACACACACACACACACACACACACACACACACACACACACTATCTATCTAAACAGCAGTTTCTAAAGTGAAAAATTACTTCCTATTTGAGTACTGTAAAATCAAAAATATTTTGCCCTTGTGATTATGTTCAAGAATCTATGTATTTGGCGAACTGGCTAATAAAGTGGTTTTTTTTTTAATTTTTGAAATATATTTATCATGGTGGCTCAAAACATAACTTTAGAAAAAAAATTTTTTTTTCAGAATCAGAAAAAAACACCATCAAACCAAACTAAAAAATCAAAGGAAATATACTCTGGTCAGACAATTGTCTAAGCTCACAAATGAAGCTCACAAATGAAGATGTGAAGGTGATGGCCTCACCTTGTAGTTAAACAAGACTTACAGTGCAGTCCTAGCTGTGTCTACTCATAAGTCTACTCATAAGTAAATCCCATTGTGTTCAAAGGGGCTTACTCCGAAGAAAACCTGTATAGCAGCTACGCGTATACCAGTGGTGGCCAACCTTTCAACATGAATGCTCCTGGCCCTTTAATGGTTGTATAGGTGAGGGCATTTCAGCAGGTGCAGCTGCTTTAGCAGCACCATCAGCACTTGCAGCTGCCAAGTTTCTGTCTTCTACACCAGGGGTTCTCAACCCCTTCCTGGCCGAGTACCACCTGCAGTGCCACTCTCCTGCTGAGTACCACCGGAAGTGACTGGCGATGACATCATCGCCAGTCATCTGGGTTTTCAGAGGCCAGAAAACATAGGTACGAGGTTCTGGGCAGGTGGGAGGGCCCTTCTCACCATTCCCGAGAGGAGTGAAAACGCGCCGCCAAAAGCACTGTATCGGAGTGGAGTTCCAGTGGTCTAGCAGTCTGAGTACCACCAGCAGTCAGCCAAAGTACCACTGGTGGTACTAGTTCCACCAGTTGAGAATCCCTGTTCTACACAACTCTTAAGAATGCAGAGGCACTAATGGTGAAAGGTTGGCCACCCCTGGTGTATATGATTTCAGTCCTAGACTCTTCAGCAGAACTGAAGACTCCTAGATGCACAGCTGTAACCTTTTCAAAAGGTCCTTTTAGAAAGCCAGCTAGGCCATCCGCACTGCTTGTGCTGTTAGGGCTGCAATCCTACACTGTACACCCTTTCCTGGGAACAAGCCCCCTTGAACACAATGAGACTTGCCTCTTAGACACATAGGACTGCAGTATGTTCTTCACATTTGGTCCATACTGCAGCCACTGCCAATCAACTGAATTCTGTTAGTACAGGACAAGCAGAAAAGTTCATCTGTGCCTTGGATCGGTGTTTTGGCACTATGGCAACAGCTAGTATCACTGGATTGTGATTTTTACAGTGCCATCTGTGGAACCAGATCTGATCTGTAATATGATGGAGGATTTGAAACATACCCTGTAACACTGATGAGGATGTTTTTGCACTGTAGGGGTACTGGATTGGTAAGGATCCATGATTTTTACAGTATCCTCCATGGACCCAGGTGTGATGTTATTTGATGGGGTAGTGACAGGTAGTGGAGTGACAGCGATTGTCCTGGAGACTGATGATGCTAATTCATGAAGGCTTCAGGTCAATTTTGGAGAGTTAGCAATCCTGGGCTTCCATGACAACCTTCTAACGTAGTCCAGTATGTTTAAGTATACTGCAAGCTGCCTTGGATGCCTCCCACAATGGGGGCAAAAAGAAGGGTGGAATATAAATCATTTATGAATAAATAACCTTCCACGGAACATAGAAACAGTACCTTGAATTACTGTACAGTATTACCTTCTAATGTAGCCCAGGGCTAAACCCTGTATTGTAGTCACCCCTCTAATGCACTGTACTATTTTAATAATCCTGTATTGTACAGGGAAAAGGGCTGAGAAAGAAGGCTTTCCCAACAATCCTGTAAAATACAGTCCAGTTATTAACCATGCGTTGTAGATGCATTGAAGACTTCACTGACAGCCATTTGACATAGTCCAGCGTAATTAACTCTGCACTGTGGACTGGGGCGGAGGGGAGACGGAATGGAAAGACTGGGGCTTCTCTACCAACTCTGTAATGTAGTCCAGCGTTGTTAACCTTACACACAACACAGGAGGACAAGCCTTCAATTTTAACCTTGTCCAGCGTTATCAACCCACACCATAAAGGGGGGAGGTCCATTAACCACCATGCATGGTACATGATGGGGGGAGGCTGAAAGAGAGGGGCTTTTCAGACCACCTTCAGTCACAGCGTTACTGGCTCCAGCATTACATACAGCGGGAGAGACCCGGGTGGGCTTCTAGAGCGCCGTCCACTAACGGACACCGAGGGACCCCCCATGTCAGCAGGAAGGCAGGCCCCGGGCAACGGCCGGGGAGACACAAAAGGTAGACACGACCCGCCCACCGAGGCATCTCCTGCTCGCCGGGATTGAGAGGCGAAGGGCCAATGAGCGTCAGCGGGGCGAGCAAGCGAGTGGGAGGGGCCGAGGAAAGGGGCTCCGCGCGACCTGTCCCAAAGCGAAAAGGGGGAAGGGCGGGGCTTAGAAGACTCCGCCCCGTACCCACCCAGCGACCCATGGGGCAGCACCATACACAACAGCATCGCCAGCAACAGCCGAGCCCACAACGGTCTCCGTAACGGCCACGACATGACGCTAAAGTGCGGAGAAGGGGGCGGTGGCTATAGGAAAGTGAAGGGGGCGGTGGCTACAGGAAATTCTTATTTTGCGCATTCGCAGTTGCCGGCCGTTGATTGGTTCTTCGAAATTGTGTATCAGGGCTCGCCGGAGAGAAGTGCGGGTTATACTTCTGACCTTTCACCTGAAAGTGACAGCTTTGAGCTCGGCTACTGTAGCCGGGCTACAAGATCTGGGGAGATGGCTGAAGGGAGTTCCCCCCCCCCCAACAGCATTTCGGATCTCGAAGGCGGGGGAAAGAGGATCCGCGCCATCTCTTGACGATGGGTCGGACAGTTTAAATGCCTTTTTCCAGTTGCTTTGCAATACTGCCCAGTTTGGTTTCTCTTTCTTGACTCTTCCTCGTGCACCACCTCAAATTTAATCCCCAGCTTTGCTAATATAAATGTCACTTTGTTTCTCTTTACTTCAATTCTCCACCTTTACAAGGAGCTCATGTGCTCCGATTAGTGGTGAAGGCAGAACGTCTGCTGAATATTTTCTACCAATGGGAAACAGCCAATATTGTGTCGCCTTAAGAGAAGTTTGCTATTCCTAAGGCTTAAGTGCTCCCCCCTGCTGAAATCAGTGTCTTGCACCTAGTGAGGCTCATTATTTTCAGGCTGCAGTTGAGTTTTATGCAACTCTTGTTTGGGAGTGAACTCAGTTGAACCAGGATGGTGTAGTGGTTTGGGAGTTGGACTTAGACCTGGAAGATTCAGGTTCAAATCCCTGCTCAGCCACAAAGCTTCCTGGGTGACCCTGGGCCAGTCACTATCTCTCAGCCTCACCTACCTCACAGGGTTGTTGTGAGGACAAAAAGGGGGAGGAACCATGTACACCATCTTGAGCTCCTTGGAGGAAGGGCGGTATAAAAATGTGAAAAATAATAATAATAAATAGTGTCTTAGGAAACATGGTTAGGATTGCACTTCATTTCTGTGTATAACTTCTCCAGCAGTTCATCTGAAGACTTATAAAATGCAGACCTTGAGACTCCTCCCCCCCATCATACCAGTTGATGAAAAGCTCTGCTGAACTCAAGAGTTTCCTGCACATTTATAAACAATTCATTTCATTTATTATAGTAAAGGTATTGGTGAACTGTGGTTTTGGGATTCAGTTTAAGGTTCTAGTTCTATTAGAGCGGTTACCTAATTATAGAAATCTCTGATTCATCATATGGAGAAAACAATAAAGACGTGTATGAACTTTTTTCAAAAGACCAATCTAAGAAATATTTATACATCTAATTAACAGAATTTGAGAGTTCTAAAATTAGTATATTTAACAGTTCTTTGTGCCTTTTATTTATTTAACCGTAAGTGAATGCTATTGATTAGTTCAGTATTGCAATAAAAATTCCAACTACAGCTTTGAACTTGTGCATAGGATTGTAGGTAGAGTAGTCCTGTGGATTTTGCCTGATTATAAAAATCCAATGGAATGCAAATAGGGAGAGAAGTTTGCTATTCTTATATAGTTCACCTAGAGTCATGCAGCTGAGACTGAATTTTTCCTCTGAATATTTGTTATGAATATGTATAAAACTGCTTGGTGAACTGCTTTTCAACAAAAAAAAGTTCACCAAGCAGTTTACAGAGAAAATCAAATAATTAAATGGTCCCCTGTCCCAAAAGGGCTCACAATCTTTAAAAAGTAATAAAATCCAACTGAATGCAAATAGACCGAGAAGTTTGCTAATCTTACATGGATCATAGAGACACAACTGAGACTAAACTGTTTCCCTCTCAGAATAGGTTTAGGTTTAAAAAGGTACAGGTAGTTGCTGTGGGATTAGACTCCCTCCAGTCACTGAATCTCACTCTGCTGGGGGTTCAGGGCACACCACACACCCCCTACCTGTTGTTGTTTTAAAGCTGACAAGGGCAGCCAGCATTTTTTTTCCTTCTCCTTTCACTTAAGTGAATTGAACATTGACTTAAAGCAGCTGCTGTGGCACTACAACCTCCTCCCCTTGCATATCCTGTTTCAAATGTAGCATGCACTGGAGGAGAGCAGAGTCCTACTTTAGTCTCTACTGAGAACTGCTTCTGGGGCCAGCCTGCCTTCCCTAGCTCCTTTTTCAAGACACCACAATTTTTTTAAAATCACACCCCTTTAATAGTAACCATTTCTCCTATTCTTTGTTGTTGTTCAGTCGTTAAGTCGTGTCCGACCCTTCGTGATCCCATGAACCATATCCCGCCAGGCCTTCCTATCCTCCACTATCTTCCTGAGTTCGCTCATTTTCATGTTCGTTGCATTGGTGATGCTGTCTAACCATCTCATCCTTTGCCTTCCCCTTCTCCTTTTGCCTTCAGTCTTTCCCAGCATCAGAGTCTTCTCCAGAGAGTCCTCTCTTCGCATTAGGTGGCCAAAATATTTGAGCTTCAGCCTCAGTACCTGTCCTTCCAGGGAACAGTCAGGGTTGATTTCATTTAGGATTGACTGATTTAACCTCCTAGCAGTCCAAGGGACTCTCAGGAGTCTTCTCCAGCACCACAGTTCAAAAGCATCTATTCTTCGGCGCTCAGCCTTCCTTATGGTCCAACTCTCGCAACCATACATTGCTACTGGGAACACCATCGCCCTGACTATACGAACGTTTGTTGGCATGGTGATATCTCTGCTTTTTATTATGCTGTTTAAGTTTGCCATAGCTTTCCTTCCAAGGAGTAAGCGTCTTTACCCATTTGGTCCCACGGTCTGATTTTCCCAGAATTCCCAAATGTCAGTGTGTTCCACATGTCTAAGGGACCCCCATGTAGAGAAAACCACCTGCAGAAAAATTCCCATACACCTGGAGGATAGGCGATGCTTTCGCAACTCAACGGGACTTAAGGTTAAGCCAATTAGTCCATTCATTCTATGTAAAGCATGGACCTGACAACACAAGATTTCAAACAAACACATAGTTGTGTTTTACACACAGCTCCAGGGCTTTAGGGGTGTTTAGGGGTATGTCTCACTTAAGTGTACCCCAAGTTACAAGTCCCTCCCTTCAAGGGTTTTTTTATGGCCCTTTAAATTCTTGAAATACGCAGCTTTAGTTGTGAGTTCAGCACGAAAATGCTCAAACAAACAAACATAGTTGTGTTTTACACACAGCTCCAGGGCTTTAGGGGTGTTTAGGGGTATGTCTCACCTAAGTGTACCTCAAGTTTCAAGTCTCTTCCTTCAAGGGTTTTTATTATGACCCTTCAAATCCTTGAAATCCTGCAGCTTTAATTGTGAGTTCAGGTCTATACAGGTCAATTCTGCCACCCATTAAGACCCGTTGAGTCGTTTGAGGTACGCCTGATGTTGCTCCTGTTTACAGCTGTGTACAGCTGCTCCCCTGCACCTGAGGTGCTCCAAACAAGGTGGATTCAAAAGCCGGGGCCCTGGCCATGAAAAAAAAGCCAGAGTTTCATTTTTCATTTCAGTGAGGAGGGGGTGCCCTGCCCCCAATTCCTGCGCCTCATTTTCCCTAAAAACAGTGATCTTTGCTCCTCTGGGGGGGGTCAGTGGGGTGACCCTAGAACTCTGAAAATTGTTTAAAAAAATAGGTTCACCTGTCTACTTTCCCCAAAAAAATTCCAGGAAAATTGGGGGAAGCCCTTTTTTTTTTTTAACTATTTACTTTTGGGCGTACCTCTAAGGACTCAATGGGACTAAATGGGTGCTGTCTCCGTCTGCAGTGATCTTGGAACCCAAACAAGTAAAATCTGTTACTGCTTCCATTTCTGCCCCTTCTATTTGCTAGGAATTGATGGGACCAGATGCCATGATCTTAATTTTATTAATGTTGAGTTTCAAGCCAACTTTTGCACTCTCCTCTTTCACTCTCATCAAGAGGCTCTTTAGTTCTTCTTCACTTTCTGCCATTAGGGTGGTATCGTCTGCATATCTGAGGTTTTTGATATTTCTCCCGGCAATCTTGATTCCAGCTTGCGATTCATTCAGCCTTGCATTTCTCATAATGTACTCTGCATATAAGTTAAATAAGCAGGGTGACAATATACAGCCTTGCCGTACTCCCTTCCCAATTTTGAACCAATCAGTTGTTCCATGGCCGGTTCGAACTGTTGCTTCTTGACCCGCATACAGGTTTCTCAGGAGACAGGTAAGGTGGTCTGGTACCCCCATCTCTTTAAGAATTTGCCACAGTTTGTTGTGATCCACACAATCAAAGGCTTTTGCGTAGTCAATGAAGCAGAAGTAGGTGTTTTTTTTGGTACTCTCGTGCTTTCTCCACGATCCAGCGCATGTTGGCAATTTGATCTCTAGTTCCTCTGCCTCTTCGAAACCCAGCTTGTACGTCCGGTAGTTCTCGGTCCACGTACTGCTGAAGCCTAGCTTGTAGGATTTTGAGCATAACCTTGCTAGCATGTGAAATGAGTGCAATTGTGTGGTAGTTTGAACACTCTTTGGCACTGCCCTTCTTTGGAATTGGAACGTAAACTGACCTTTTCCAATCCTTTGGCCACTGCTGAGTTTTCCAAATTTGTTGGCATATTGAGTGCAGCACTAATAGCATCATCATTTAGGATTTTAAGTAGCTCAGCTGGGATATTATCATCTCCGCTAGGTTTGTTGTTAGTAATGCTACCTAAGGCCCACTTGACTTCACTCTCTAGGATGTCCGACTCTGGGTCAGTGACCACACCAGCGTGGTCATCAGGAACATTAAGATCTTTCTTGTATAGTTCTTCTGTGTATTCTTGCCATCTCTTCTTAATCTCTTCTGCTTCTGTTAGGTCCCTGCCTTTTTTGTCCTTTATCATGCCCATCTTTGCACAAAACGTTCCCTTGATATCTCCAATTTTCTTGAAGAGATCTCTAGTCCTCCCCATTCTGTTGTTTTCCTCGATTTCTTTGCATTATTCATTTAAGAAGGCCTTCTTATCTCTCCTTGCTGTTCTCTGGAAATCTGCATTCAGTTGTTTATATCTTTCCCTTTCACCCTTGCTTTTTGCATTCCTTCTTTCCACAGCTATTTGTAAAGCCTCATCTGACAGCCACTTTGCTTTCTTGCAATAGTATATTGGTAGTACTTATTTGTGTGCAGTCTGTTGCAACAGCAAAATAGTGAGTTGGCTTCCTCAACAGGTCTTATTAAACATGATCCTGTGGATAGGTGATAAGAAGTGTTCTCATTGTAATAGTCCAATAGTTGTTGCTCATCTCAGCTAGCCACCTAAATCAGTATTTCATACTATTTAAAAATGGAATTAGGATCCTCACAGTTTTTCAATGGAAAGAACAACCGCTTAAATAATTTTAGTATCCGTAGAATACAACTGGCCACATGTCTAAGGCAAGTTGATTGTGAATTAAAAATAAAACACAGTCACTGGCAAAGGAAATTTGTCCACCTGCAGAAAAAGTGAAAACAAAACAAGGATATCATTTACATGCAGAGAAATATTGCAATATTTTTATTCACTTCTATATTTTCTATAGAAAATTTGCATCCCAAATTCAGTTTATTACCTTGTCAACCTTTGAATGTTCACTTTTGAAGCTAGCCACAAGTAAGCCCTGTTTCAAGAGGAACTATCCTTACCTCTGCATACCTTTTCTTAACAACAGTTGAGGTTTGGAGCAAAGTTTGTCACTGTCCATCCATTGTAGCAAGGCAGAAGCCCAGCAAATGGGTACCTCAGACCATGCATAAAATGTAACATGTGACACAATGTCACCAATTCCCTCAATTCTTCCCCTGCTTATAAAAGATATGGAAAGACTGTGGAAATCAAGCAGACATCAGGATGGATCACATCATAATAATATTTAGCATTTGGTGTACAGGAATTAGGCCAGCGGGTGGCGCAGCGGGTTAAACCGCTGAACCATGAGCTGTCGATCGAAAGGTCGGCAGTTCGATTCCCGCGACGGGGTGAGCGCTCGTTGCTTGACCAGCTCCTGCCAACCTAGCAGTTCCAAAGCATGTTAATGCGAGTAGATAAATAGGTACCGCTTGCGGGAAGGTAAACAGCGCTCTGTGTTCCAGCTGCATGCTACGCGCTGCGGCAAGGAAAGTCATGCCGGCCACATGACCACGGAGGTGTCTTTGGACAACGCTGTCTCTTCGGCTTTGAAATGGGGATGAGCACCACACCCTAGAGTCGGACACGACTGGACTTAATTGTCAGGGGTCACCTTTACCTTTTTATACAGGAATACCTTGACTTTCGTTCTCTTGACTTTCATCGCTTTGCTTTTTTGGCTGTTTTCAATTTATTTATGATGATATCTATATATCGCCTTTCTCAGAAGACTCAAGGCAGTTTACATAGGCAGGCTGAACATAAATCCATTTCTCAATGAGATTTTTATAAGTATTATTCTGAGACAATCTCATAGAACCTCCATTTCTCCAGGTGTTTCCTTCATAGTGCTGTTGTCATCCTGGCTGCTTGCTCTTGCGCTTCCAAGCTCTTGCAGGCAGCTGAAATCAAGATTCAGACTGGCTTCTCATGGATGTTATCCGTTGTTTCTTTTTGCCAGCTGACTCCTCCACACTCCTTCACATAGACATGCCAGCGGCCTCTCGGTCTCCCATCCAAGCAACCAATCCTGCTTAGCTTTTTCAGGCAAGGCAACAGATCAACCTCCAGAGGCCCTAATGGTGGAAGGTTGGCCACCCCTGTGCTAGGGGTTGGGCTAGTTTTCCTGCCCCATGATTAGCCACTGAGACTGAAACCCAAACCCCCAGGTAAACTTCAAATGGGGAAATGGGGTGAGGACTGTACACGTGTTTAGGAAGCAGTTGTACACGTGTTTAGGAAGCCTAAAGTTGTGAGCGAGGAGTGACTTGCTCCTCTATCCATAGAGGGAGAACAATTTGCTTCTTTCTCCTGCGTAAGTGGATTTCTAAGCCTTGCCGTAAGTTAGAAACTGCTTTTGATTTCTTTTTGTCTTGCTTCTGATCATAAGTATCTTATTTTTCCTAGTTTGTACTTTGCCTATTTTTCTTTTTTAGTAAATGTTTCCTATAATTAAAAGGATATTGCCTGTCTGGTAAAGACAAGCACCAATAACTATTTGCCAACTAGCTCTCCATTAAACTGTGTGAGCCGACACTATGAGAACTCTGCAAATATGACTGAGCAAATCAGAAGGCAGCTGGTACAGACAGCACCAGTTTCTCTCCTCCAGCACTGTGCTTCAGTACTGAGGGGCACCTAGTTAACTGGCTAATCCCAGGCTTGAGGGAAGGCTTGAAGGAGAGTCATCTTCTTGAAGGGCTAGAGAGCGAATGGAAAGGTGATGCTTGCACCTTCACCACAGTACTACATGCAGTGTTATAGGACTGGATTCATAGTAACTTTCTGAAAGTACAGCTGGGACATTTTCAATTTGAGCAAAATGACTGGAAGCAGATTATTACCTGGTACAGTACAGTACTGTGAAAATGAAGCTTTTTTCATAACTGTCCATTGAAGGAATATTGTACTTGATTGTCTGGGCTCTCAGATATTTCTCTGACATTTGCCGGGGTATAATTGCTGAGCGGATTGGGAGAAAACATAATGTTAAAGGTTCAAGTAGAAGAGATTAGGATTCAAAGGAATATACTGTACTTTTACATATTAAAATATACATATACATATACATATAAGAAATAATTAAATAAGACATACACAAAAATCACAACCATTGCATCCAATAGTATACTGTATGTCAAATATATTCAATATAATTATTGAACATTTCCATCTCAAACCATAGTCAGCACCTCCAGAGAAATATTTTCAAGTGGCACGGTGCTGTTCTATTATGCAATCAATCTGATCTACTGTGTCAAAAAGTGTCACTTTGTTTTAAGTTTTCCCTTCCCAAAGATGTTTAAAAGCATTCAATTTATATATTAACACAGAATTCCAGTGTTTTTATTTTCACATCTCCATATTTGACAGGTGGTCTTGTTTCCAGTGTTTAGCTGGTAAGATCCTACCCATAATCAACAAATTAACAACTATCTATGTTCAGATTTAACTCAGGTAAAACAATGATAGACAAATGTCTCTAAACCACTGGCGTCTCTGCAGTATGGTGGGGGGACGGGGCGCACAGGGTGACGCGCCGGGAAGTCCCAGAGGGGGTGACGCCCCGGGAGTCCCGGTGCGTCACCCCCCCAGTACACTCATCCCCCATCCCGGCGCATCAACCCCAGAGCCGGCAGGCCGAGCCACGTCTTCCTCGGTGGCTCGGCCTCTTCTGAATAGGCCAGGCAAGGCTTTGAGCGGCATGCGCACAACGCCGCTCAAAGTCTTGCCCTCAGAAGAGCCAAACGGAGACCCAATCTTCGGGGGAGGGGGTTTGGATGCGGCGACCTCCCACACTAGGGTGACGCACACCCCCGCACTAGGGTGATGCGCACCCTAGTGATGCCACTGCTCTAAACTTACTACTCAGTAGATAATGAATAGAAATGAAGGAGAGTGCCTTACACTTTCTTCCGCTTCCAAACCACCATCCAGATGATACCAGAAATAGCCAAAAGCAGGATGCCAGTTGCAGATCCTGTTGGAGATCAAAGAATGTTTCTTCATTCACCTGACAAAGGACTGAAATCCTAAGCATTCCTACCTGGAACTTAAATTACATTGAACTCTGTAGAGTTCCAAATCTGTTCAAGATGAGGATGCAAAGGGTATTGTGCGTACAAAAATGAATGATTTCTGCCCTTAACGAGGAATGGATATCAGTTACGGGTTTGAAAGCCATGATGTTAAAATGATTTTTTATTGATTAAAACACCGTTCAGAAAAAAACATATTTTAAGGCAATAAAATGATGTTAAAATTTCATAATAATAGCTACGTTTCCTTTGGCGTTTCCCAAACTTCTTCAGGCAAGCGGGCAGTTGGCTCCATAGACGTTAATAACAGAGCCGCAAAGTCCTGGGTTTAAAATAGCCATGCGCCCGCCACTCAGCTGGATTCAATTAGCATCGGAAGCCCCAGATTCCATCTGTTTAATTGACAGTGAACTCAAGGCAAGCAGCAACCAATAGAAGACTGAAATGACTCAAGTGGGACGAGCTGATAGACTAACTTCTGATTAACTTTTAATTTCTGCTCTTTACAAGTTTTGAATGTACATGTTGTGTTCCCAACAAAAATTTAAAGCTAAACAAAAGTGGCCATCTCTTCTTACCCCAAAGCTCAATTATTATTTTTAAAAACTGGAAAACTAGCAGCCCAATCTTGTGTAAGGATATGTGGCTATAGCGACGCCTCTGGGGGGAGGCCCGGGAGGGGACATAGAGCACACAGGGACCCAGAAAATCTTCATGACTCAGGGCCTGCTAGAGCCTGGTGCCAATCTTAGGCATGAGACTGGGACAGTCCCATCTTTAGCTTGGAGAGTTATGCCTCTTATAAGAGGTCCAATTATTAACACAAATAACATCTATTCATTTTCGAACGAAAGCTGTTATGACCGGCAACAATGTTCAAAGAAAGAGGTAACACGGGTAGCCCGGTCATGTTAAAAAGTAGCGATCCAGCTGAAAATAACGATCTCAAACTACTTGGTATGGGCTTATTCACCCAGAAATCCAAATAGAAAAAAATGTTAAAAACAAATTCTGGAACTCAAGGACCCAACGTTTCATGTCTTTATCCAGACATATCCTCAGGGGTATTTTCCAAAGTTCATTGGTAGATGTTAGTGAAAGCGTCCTGCTTCATCCTTTTTATTTTCAAAAAAGGGTGGGAACTTTCCTAGACAGTGCAACTGCTTGTAAAGTGATTTGCACAAAGGTAGTGATCCTGCAAAAACTAAGTGGGGCACGCATCTGAGTTGTTAAACACTTACAGATCCCCCACAACCTTAATGTATTTTACATATTATATATGCTTGATCCACAGTCTATTACCCACGAATAATGGGAAGCCAGATGCGATTGGCCAGGCTCAGTTCTTGTTGCCTGTTCAGAAGAGCACCTGGCATTCTTTTACTTATTTCCAACGCCTCCAAATTTTTCAATATGCTTAATTTGCTCTCAGTTTTCAAGACACACGTATCTTTAAATTGAATGGAATGTCCTGAGGTCATCGCATGTTCTGCTAATGCAGAGAGCTGTGGATGTTCCAGCTTAATAGATTAATAGAGAACCTTACAATCCCCAAAGAATTAGTACCACTGTTTAAACACTGTTTGACTTCTACTTATTTTGTTTGGGAAGGGACATATTATGAGCAGAAAGATGGGGTGGCGATGGGGAATCCCCTAAGCCCGTTAGTTGCTAATTTATATATGGAATACCTTGAGCAACAAGTGCTGCAAACAGCTCAAAGAAAACCAGATGTTTGGTGGCGCTACGTTGATGACGTCTTTTGCATATGGTCCCATGGGGAAAAGGAGTTACAAAAATTCTTGATACACTTAAACAATTTTTGTAAGGAGGTTCAATTTACCATCGAAAAAGAAAATAATAAATCATTGGCCTTCTTAGATGTACTAGTAACCAGAAGGGAGGACTTAACATTTAACCACTCAGTATATAGAAAGCCCACGAATACAGGGAGATATTTGAACTATAGTTCAAATCATCACCCAATACAAAAAGGATCAGTTATAAATTCCTTGGCCTACAGGGCAATCAAAATTTGTGACACAGAATCAATTGAAAAAGAAAAACAGATACTTTTTGACACGTTGAGAACAAATGGATACCCGGAGACACAAATTAACAAAGGATGGAATGTACAGTATAATAAAATTCAGAAGGAGAGAAAAGGGAGGAATAACATTGGTACTAATATTAATACTGAGGATGTTAATAGGATAACAGAAGAGAATAAGGAGGAGAAGATCTGGACAGTTTTACCATTTATTAAGGGAACAACAGATAGGATTGCCAAGGTACTCAAACAAGGAAATATCAAGACAATTTTCAAACCTACCAAAAAAATTGAGGAACTGCTTAATAATCCAAAGGACAAAAGACCTCCACTCTCAAACCCGGGAATTTACTGTATCCCATGTGGAACCTGTGGTAAAGAATATATCGGCCTTACACAACGCTCGATTGGTACCAGGTTAAAAGAGCATGAGAGGTCGGTGAGGCTGGAACATCCACAGCTCTCTGCATTAGCAGAACATGCGATGACCTCAGGACATTCCATTCAATTTAAAGATACGTGTGTCTTGAAAACTGAGAGCAAATTAAGCATATTGAAAAATTTGGAGGCATTGGAAATAAGTAAAAGAATGCCAGGTGCTCTTCTGAACAGGCAACAAGAACTGAGCCTGGCCAATCGCATCTGGCTTCCCATTATTCGTGGGTAATAGACTGTGGATCAAGCATATATAATATGTAAAATACATTAAGGTTGTGGGGGATCTGTAAGTGTTTAACAACTCAGATGCGTGCCCCACTTAGTTTTTGCAGGATCACTACCTTTGTGCAAATCACTTTACAAGCAGTTGCACTGTCTAGGAAAGTTCCCGCCCTTTTTTGAAAATAAAAAGGATGAAGCAGGACGCTTTCACTAACATCTACCAATGAACTTTGGAAAATACCCCTGAGGATATGTCTGGATAAAGACATGAAACGTTGGGTCCTTGAGTTCCAGAATTTGTTTTTAACATTTTTTTCTATTTGGATTTCTGGGTGAATAAGCCCATACCAAGTAGTTTGAGATCGTTATTTTCAGCTGGATCGCTACTTTTTAACATGACCGGGCTACCCGTGTTACCTCTTTCTTTGAACATCTATTCAACTTACTACATGTTAGGTAACTGACAAACTAGCATGATCGTCGATCCTTCAGCAAACCTGTCTTGATGAGAACATCTCTGGTTTTCAGATGGGATGTGAAATAATTGTACATTCTCGTTTAGACAATGAATGACTAATCATTGCTAAACCACCACCAATTTACCCCATATTTTTATTTGTGAAGTTTTGTATTTAATATTTTCAGTTTGAATTGTTTGGCATTTTATGTATAATTGGTATAATTTTATGATTGTTAGCTGCTTTGCTTTGAGCATTCCATAACGAGGACAGAAAAGTGGAATATATGTTTTCAATAAATAAATAAACCTAATGCTCATGGTGGTGTATTTTACGTTACATTAATGAAGGATCTGATGGAGTTTTCTTGGAATTACTGTACTTACCAATACCTATGACAGCAGAATCATAACCTGAAATGGAAAATAAAAATGAGTCACTTTGACATGGAGTGAGACAGAGTGCAAAAAAGAATTGGTGAGATACATATTTGATTAAAAGTTTTCTAAGCATTGAAGAGGTTAAAGGTTAGGAAAGTGAGCAGTCACCCAGAGTATTTTAACATGGGGAATTGATTAGAACTTTAACAATGACATCATTGTTCTAAATTTTGGTTCTGTAATAATTAAATCAGCAGTGGCCATTGGCCAACTTTTTTGGCAAGTGTATAATGTCAGGTCTACAGTGTCAATAAAAGATTCCTGCATGCCTCGTCGCACTGGCCACCCACCAGAGCAGGTAAGCCAGTGCAGGAGGCAAAGGGAGGCCAGAACGGAGGCAGGAAGAGGGCAAAGCTGGGAGGGGGGAGGAACTGTGGGCAGGGAGGCTGCAAGAGGGGGTGGATCCGGTGGCGATGGCACACACCAGATCCTTCCCCTCCGGCAGCAGCCTCCCCGTCTCCTTTATCTCCTCTGAGGAGACCCAATGCAGGGTGGGAGGCTTATGGAGGGGAAAGGGGATTTAAGTCCCCTTTTCGTTTCAAAGCCCCCTGCCCTGCCCTCCCCCCGCGGATACAGCACGTGCCTTTTCGGCGCAGCTGCACCAGTGGGAGGGGGGGGAGGGATAGGCCTGAACTGCGTGTCTCTTAAAACTTATGCTTGCAGTTCTTTGGCTTCCTTTTTAGGTTAGCAAATATAACCTTAAATGAGACTTCCATGATTATCGTTCCTATCTGCAGAATAGCATCTTTGTTCCTATCTGCAAGGAAAACCCAAGCAAATGTAAGTAGCATTACTGCTCATTCTGAGACGTAATCCAACCCAAGTCTTTCTAGAACATACCCATAGCACAAACAGGCACAGGCGGGTCCCACGTGCTGTCAGATTGGCACTGAATCGTATTGTTGCCTTTTAGGATGTAGCCAGGGTCACATTCCAATGTGATTCTCTCCATGGACTTAAACAACGCTTGAGATGTTGTTGTTCTTCCATTCTGAATTTCTGGTCTTACACAGTCAGTGACTGAAAATGAAACCATAAACATCACCATTAGAATCCACAGTTTATAGGAGCCGGAAAAGGAACTCCCTGCTTGCCAGCTAAACCACCCCCTCCATTCCCTCCCTCACGACTTGTTATACTGCTATTATACTGGGAGCTGTAGAATTTCACAGCAAGCAGGTAGGTAGAAGGGATGTCTCTCCCCTGTTCCCTTTCTAGCCCTGAGAGGCTGCTATGCAATATAACAGACCTTAAATAGCTCCCAGGAAATGTAGTTTTAAAAGGTATTGCAATAGCCTTTTACTGAGAAAGAAAAATAAATATGCCTCCACATACATTGTTGTTTGCCTTTACATTGAGGGACAGGTTGATCCCATGATCCAGAAAACAGACAGTGAATTGTTGCTGCTCCCGTAAGAACGTAGCCTGCGTCACAGTGAAAAGTCACAGAGGAGCCATAAGCAAAATCTTCCAGAATTTCAGTGTCTGATTTCCCATGAACAATCTCTTGAGGTGCTGGGCAGCCTGTGCAGAAAATATTTCGGTACAAAATTACTCATCATAAGTTTAAAAACAGAAACGTTGGGTACAAAACCATATCTTCCTGTTCAGTGTGATATTACCAAATGAATGAATTGATCTATGGATCGGATACAGTGAATGAAAACAGAACAAAAAGGAACCTTTGCATTTCGGGGGGTCACTCCAGTTTGCAGAGCTTGATCCTCCTAACATACAGGTCACGACACGCTCTCCAACAAGGGAATAGCCTGCATCGCAGATGTAGACAACTGACTCCCCCAAGGTGAAGTTTTTCCCGATATACTCTCCATGGACAATCCTTGTGGGTAGGGGACAACGCATCACTGGAATGGAATAATACAAAATTCCAACTGAAGACTTCTCCGTTCACATCTGTTCCGCAAAGAAGCTGAGGCAGAAAAATGGAAAATACCTTCACATTGGGGTAGAGGCTGACTCCATGTTCCAGAGGCTATACAGCGACTGATCGCCATTCCACGTAGCAAGTAGCCATCGTTACAGGTGTAACGCACATATGTTCCAAGAGTAAAATTTGTCAAATGCTGGCCGTTGTGATCACCATTGGGAAGAGACGGAGGAGGCGGACACTGCACTACTAAATCAAAAGTATATGAGTGTAATACTGGTCCTCAAACAAGCTTTTTGAGAGCCTGATGGGCATAACAATAAGCCCAGAATCTTACTTCTTTGGTAGTATACAGTTCACAACCTATACACCTAGCATATGTAATTTGATGCCTCTCCTATCAAATCTCTGGTGTACATTTATGCCTCCTTCACTGCTGACAGAACCTTGGCCAATGCTTTTATTGAACTAACCACCACAACCCCAAGATCTCTTTCATGGTTCATTACTTTACACTTATTGACATTCAGTCACATTTCCATTTCATTGTCCATTCACCCATTATGTAGGTGATAATGTCCTTTGACTAGTACATTTTCCCATTTCCTGCATAAACAGCATTTCTGCTCCCCTGAACGGGATGTGATCCAACTGAAGCTTTACTGCTACGTACCCGTGGCGCAGATGGGGACAGGAGGGTCCCATGTGCCATCAAATTGGCACTGAGTTGCATGGTTGCCTTTCAGGACGTAGCCGGGGTCACACTCCAATGTAATCCTCTCCATGGGTTTAAACAACATTTGAGGTCCAAATGTTCTTCCATTTGGAATTTCTGGTATAACACAGCCAGTGGCTGAAACTGAAAATATCACATCATTATTAGACTCCATACTACTGTATATAGGAACTGGGGAAAAAAAATCCCTGCTTCCCTGCCAGTCCACCCTGCTATTCCCTTCCACATCACATGGCTGTGCTGCTGCTACCCTGGGAGCTGCGGAATTCTGCAGCCAGCAGAGACATGAAAGGAAGATCTCTCCCCTGTTTCCTTTCCAGCCCTGTGATGCTGCTATGCAGACCTTAAGTAGACACTGGGAAATGTAATGTTCCCAACCTTAGTTCTTAGCTAATCTAAAGTATTTCAGGGACTTCTTGTGTCCCAGGACACCATGTAGCAGCATGCAAGGGGCTGGAGAAGAGAGGTGGAGTGGAGATGTCTCCTTCCCTCTATGTTCCCACTTGCTAAGAAATGCTGCATCTGCCAGTGGAGCACCAGCCCTGAAAGTAATGTGGAAGGGGAAGGCAACAGACGAGGGGATTTGCAGCTGGGTAGGAAATCCAGCTTCATTTCGAACCCAACTCAGAGAAGTATTTGAGAGTCATAATGCTCACAAATTGGTGGCACTAATCTAAAGTTTGGAACAAACAAGGATACATAAATAGAGAGTCCGTCAGCTTTATAGACGTGAAAGATAGTCCTTATTGTGATGATGTACTGCAAACTGAATTCATTTACTACATTTTCATCCTCCGACCTCCACATGTGCTGCACATAACTATTATCATTAAGAACCATAGTCTAGCTGTCCGATTCTGTCTGCATAATCTGCTGGTGTACTGCACAGTCCATTGCTGTGGCAGCCTCTCCGCAGTCTGCAGAGTACTGCCAATGGTAAGGTAAAGGTAAAGGTATCCCCTGACAACTAAGACCAGTCGTGTCCGACTCTAGGGTGTGGTGCTCATCCCCATTTCAAAGCCGAAGAGCCAGTGTTGTCCGAAGAAACCTCCATGGTCATGTGGCCGGCATGACTCTCCTTGCCGCAGCACGTAGCATGCAGCTGGAACACGGAGCGCTGTTTACCTTCCCGCAAGCGGTACCTATTTATCTACTCGCATTGACATGCTTTGGAGGTACCAGGCCTAAAAAGCCTTGTGTTGCCAGGTGGGCCCTGCTGACTGGTCACCAGTGGGTTTCTGCTGGCGGTGGGGGCAGAATGGGGTCAGGATTGGGCTGGAATAGTGGTGGATCAGGGGAAGATTTTGGCAGCAGTGGTGTCTGCCATATCCTGTCCCAGACCTGACATGTCCCTTTTAGCCTAACATCTACACCAGCAAAAGAGCTGGCATAGATCTAGGCAGGCCTGCAGGGGACCACAGAATGGCCAGAGAGGTAAGTAAAGATTTTCTTTACTCTCACACAGCCGTCCTGGACCCCTGCTGGTGCACAGGATGCAGCACGGGTGGCCATGCATCCAGAGCACCAATGTGAGATAGAATTGAGCCATCTCTTATGATAAAAAGTAAAAGTGACCCCTCACAATTAAGCCCAGTCGTGTCCGACTCTAGGGTGTGGTGCTCATCCCCATTTCAGAGTCAAAGAGCCAGTGTTGTCCGAAGACGCCTCCGTGGTAATGTGGCCGGCATGACTCTCCTTGCCGCAGCGCGTAGCATGCGGCTGGAACACAGAGTGCTCTTTACCTTCCCGCAAGCGGTACCTATTTATCTACTCCCATTAACATGCTTTGGAACTGCTAGGTTGGCAGGAGCTGGCCAAGCAACGAGAGCTCACCCCGTCGTGGATTCGAACTGCCGACCTTTCGATCGACTGCTTATGGTTCAGCGGTTTAACCCACTGCGCCACCCGCTGGCCTATATCTATTATGATACCCTACTGTTAATTGGTAACATTCTATTTCAAGATAGAATCCACGCAATAAAATCCAAGAAGCGTACGGTATATGCAAAACCAGAGTGTGAATGGTTTGGCTCTCAAGTGGCCTTCACACATGTCTTTCCTATTATTGCAACAGCCTTTTACTGTGAAAGAAAAGTAAATATGCCTTCACATACATTGCCTGCCTTTACATTCAGGGACAGGTTGATCCCATGATCCAGAAAACAGACAGTGAATCGTTGCTGCTCCTGTAAGAACGTAGCCTGCGTCACAGTGATAAGTCACAGAGGAGCCATAAGCAAAATCTTCCAGAATTTCAGTCTCTGGTTTCCCATGAACAATCTCTTGAGGTGCTGGGCAGCCTGTGCAGAAAATATTTCAGTACAAAATTACTCATCATCAGTTTAAAAACAGAAACATTGGGTGCAAAACCATATCTTCCTGTTCAGTGTGATATTACCAAATGAATGAATTGATCTATGGATCGGATACAGTGAATGAAAACAGAACAAAAAGGAACCTTTGCATTTCGGGGGGTCACTCCAGTTTGCAGAGCTTGATCCTCCTAACATACAGGTCACAACACGCTCTCCAACAAGGGAATAGCCTGCATCGCAGATGTAGACAACTGACTCCCCCAAAGTGAAGTTTTTCCCGATATACTCTCCATGGAAAATCCTTGGGGGTAGGGGACAACGCATCACTGGAATGGAATAATACAAAGTTCCAACTGAGGACTTCTCCGTTCACATTTGTCCCGCAAAGAAGCTGAGGCAGAAAAATTGAAAATACCTTCACATTGGGGTAGAGGCTGACTCCATGTTCCAGAGGCTATACAGCGATTGATCGCCATTCCACGTAGCAAGTAGCCATTGTTACAGGTGTAACGCACATATGTTCCAAGAGTAAAATTTGTCAAATGCTGGCCGTTGTGATCACCATTGGGAAGAGACGGAGGAGGCGGACACTGCACTACTAAATCAAAAGTATATGAGTGTAATTTGTTGTTGTTCAGTCGTTAAGTCGTGTCCGACCCTTCGTGATCCCATGAACCATATCCCGCCAGGCCTTCCTGTCCTCCACTATCTTCCTGAGTTCGCTCATTTTCATGTTCGTTGCATCGGTGATGCTGTCTAACCATCTCATCCTTTGCCTTCCCCTTCTCCTTTTGCCTTCAATTTTTCCCAGCATCAGAGTCTTCTCCAGAGAGTCCTCTCTTCGCATTAGGTGGCCAAAATATTTATATATTTTGGCCAAAATATATGAGTGTAATACTGGTCCTCAAACAAGCTTTTTGAGAGCCTGATGGGCATAACAATAAGCCCAGAATCTTACTTCTTTGGTAGTATACAGTTCACAACCTATACACCTAGCGTATGTAATTTGATGCCTCTCCTATCAAATCTCTGGTATACATTTATGCCTCCTTCACTGCTGACAGAAACTTGGCCAATGCTTTTATTGAACTAACCACCACAACCCCAAGATCTCTTTCATGGTTCATCACTTTACACTTATTGACATTCAGTCACATTTCCATTTCATTGTCCATTCACCCATTATGTAGGTGATAATGTCCTTTGACTAGTACATTTTCCCATTTCCTGCATAAACAGCATTTCTGCTCCCCTGAACGGGATGTGATCCAACTGAAGCTTTACTGCTACGTACCCGTGGCGCAGATGGGGACAGGAGGGTCCCATGTGCCATCAAATTGGCACTGAGTTGCATGGTTGCCTTTCAGGACGTAGCCGGGGTCACACTCCAATGTAATCCTCTCCATGGGTTTAAACAACATTTGAGGTCCAAATGTTCTTCCATTTGGAATTTCTGGTATAACACAGCCAGTGGCTGAAACCGAAAATATAACATCATTATTAGACTCCACACTACTGTATATAGGAGCTGGGGGAAAAAATCCCTGCTTCCCAGCCAGTCCACCCTTCTGTTCCCTTCCACATCACGTTGTGTTGCTGCGCTTTTCTGTTCATCCTCCACATGCACTGCACTTAACTATTAGCATTAAGAACCGTTTTTGCGGCAGTGGTGTCCGCCATGTGTCCCATGTGCCCCTTTCCACCTAACAGATCTACACCAGCAAAAGAGCTGGCATAGATCTAGGCAGGCCCATAGGAGAGCACGGAACAGCCAGAGAGGTAAGTAACATTTTCCTTTACGTACCTCTCACAGCCAGCCTGGCCCCCTGCTGGTGCACGGGATGCAGCATGGGCTGCTGTGCATCCTGCACAGAAGCATGTGATATAATTGG
Organism: Plestiodon gilberti rubricaudatus; assembly: GCA_026170595.1. Classification (NCBI taxonomy): domain Eukaryota; kingdom Metazoa; phylum Chordata; class Lepidosauria; order Squamata; family Scincidae; genus Plestiodon; species Plestiodon gilberti. The sequence goes on along the minus strand of JANXHW010000004.1, from coordinate 172,659,215 downwards.
GACATCAGTTAAATCTATTATGATACCCTATCGTTATTTGATAGCATTCTATTTCAAGATTGAATCCAAATGATAAAATCCGAGAAGCGTATATGCAAAAGACAGACAGTGAATGTTTTGGCTCTCAAGTGGCATTCACAAATGTCTTTCCTGTTATATAGCAACAGCCGTTTACTGAGAAAGAAAAGTAAATATGCCTTCACATACATTGCCTGCCTTTACATTGAGGGACAGGTTGATCCCATGATCCAGAAGACAGACAGTGAATCATTGCTGCTCCTGTAAGAACGTAGCCTGCGTCACAGTGAAAAGTCACAGAGGAGCCATAAGCAAAATCTTCCAGAATTTCAGTCTCTGGTTTCCCATGAACAATCTCTTGAGGTGCAGGGCAGCCTGTGCAGAAAATATTTCAGTACAAAAATTACTCATCACAAGTTTAAAAACAGAAATTTTGGGTGCAAAGCTTTCTCTTCCTGATCAGTGTGATATTACCAAATGGTTTCCATTTCTAAGAGTGCTTATCCAATGAAAAACAAAGCTCGATAAGTTTACTTAACTTAGCTACCACACTAAAACATACAATTCAGTGTCACATGTTATCAATACGTAGTTCTAGGTGTGTGCATGAAATTATATATGGATCGAAGACAGTGAATGAAAACTGAACAAAAAAGAACCTTTGCATTTCGGGGGATCACTCCAGTTTGCAGAGCTTGAGCCTCTTAAAATACAGGTCACAACACGCTCTCCAACAAGGGAATAGCCTGCATCGCAGTGGTAGACAACAGAATTCCCCAAAGTGAAGTTTTTTCCAATATACTCTCCATGGACAATCCTTGGGGGTAGGGGACAATGCATCACTGGAATGGAATAATACAAAGTTCCAACTGAGGACTTCTCCGTTCACATTTGTCCCGCAAAGAAATTGAGGCAGAACATTTGAAAATACCTTCACATTGGGGTAGAGGCTGATTCCATGTTCCAGAGGCTATACAGCGACTGATCGCCATTCCACGTAGCAAGTAGCCATAGTTACAGGTGTAACGCACATATGTTCCAATAGCAAAATTTGTCAAATGATGGCCATTGTGATCACCATTGGGAATAGACGGAGGAAGTGGACACTGCAATACTACATCAAAAGTATATGAATATGATGCTTGTCCCTAAACAAGCTTCTGAGAGCCTGATGGGCATAGCAATAAACCCAGAATCTTACTTCTTTGGTAGTATACTGTCCACAACCTATATACCTAGTGTACAGTATGCAACTTGTTGCCTCTCGTATCAAATCCCTGGTGTTCATTTATGCCAGGGCCGTCCAACTTGTCCTTCCAAGCTGGCTGTACGGAACACAGAAATAAGTGGCAATGAAGCTAAATGTGTCACGTGATGTCATCACCACTTACTTCTGGGTTCGGAGGCCATACACGAGCCTAAAAGTAGCGGTAAGGAGGTCAGAGCAGGTGGGAGGCTTTTACAAGCATGGAAAAACTGTGCCGAAAATATTTCAGTACAAAATCACTCATCACAAGTTTAAAAACAGAAATGTTGGGTGCAAAGCCTTCTTTTCCTGATCAGTGTGATATTACCAAATGGTTTCCATTTCTAAGAGTGCTTATCCAATGAAAAACAAAGCTCGATAAGTTTACTTAACTTAGCTACCACACTAAAACATACAATTCAGTGTCACATGATATCAATACGTAGTTCTAGGTGTGTGCATGAAATTATATATGGATCGAAGACAGTGAATGAAAACTGAACAAAAAAGAACCTTTGCATTTCGGGGGATCACTCCAGTTTGCAGAGCTTGAGCCTCTTAAAATACAGGTCACAACATGCTCTCCAACAAGGGAATAGCCTGCATCGCAGTGGTAGACAACAGAATTCCCCAAAGTGAAGTTTTTTCCAATATACTCTCCATGGACAATCCTTGGGGGTAGGGGACAATGCATCACTGGAATAGAATAATACAAAGTTCCAACTGAGGATTTCTCCGTTCACATTTGTCCCGCAAAGAAATTGAGGCAGAACATTTGAAAATACCTTCACATTGGGGTAGAGGCTGACTCCATGTTCCACGAGTTGTACAGCGACTGATCACCACTCCAAGTAGCAAGTATCCATAGTTACAGGTGTAACGCACATATGTTCCAATAGCAAAATTTGTCAAATGATGGCCGTTGTGATCACCATTGGGAATAGACGGAGGAAGCTGACACTGCAATACTAAATCAAAAGTTTATGAATATGATTCTTGTCCACAAACAAGCTTCTGAGAGCCTGATGAGCATAACAATAAACCCAGAATCTTACTTTTTTGGTAGTATACCGTCCACAACCTATATACCTAGTGTATGGAAATTGTTGCCTCTCGTATCAAATCCCTGGTGTTCATTTATGCCAGGGAGGTCCGACGTCCTCCCAAGCAGACTGTACAGAACCTGGAAATAAGTGGCGATGATGCGAAATGCGTCACACGATGATGTCATCACCACTTCCGGGTTCGGAGGCCATACACGAGCCTAAAAATAGCAGTAAGGAGGTCAAAGCAGGTGGGAGGCTTTTCCAAGCATGGAAAAACTGTGCACAGTGGCTCTGCCCGCCCACCAACCTTCCTGCTGCTTGTAGGCTCACGTCGTGGTCTCACTCTCACCGATCTTGTCAAGGGCTGCCAAAAAAGGCCTTGCGGGCCGCATGTTGGACCACGTGTTGGGCCGCGTGTTGGACCACCCTGATTTATGCCTTCTTCACTGCAGACACAATATTAGTCAATGATTAGTCAACTAATCACCACAACCCTAGGATCTCTTTTATGGTTTCTCACTGACAGCTCAGGCTTCATCAATGTGTATATGCACAGGGACGTAACTAGGGTGGGGCCTGAGGAGCAGCTGCCCCAGGCGCAAGCCCGGGGGGCGCAACCCTCAGGCCCCACCACCTAATGGCTGCCCTCTTGTTTGGCTTGGAAAGCTCCAAACCAAATGTGAGGGCAACCATTTGCCTGCAGCCTCCATGTGCTGCACTTCTCTTTAAATTAATGGAAGACGACTTTAATTGCCAATGGTTTGTATATGCTCAAATTTTGGAGAGATTTAAAGTGGATAAGAAGGCATATGGATTTGTAGAAGAATCAATACTGGAGGTACAATTAAAATCTGAAGGCCAGGTAATTTCAAAAATGTATAAATTGCTTTTGAACTTCAAGACAGAAGAAGAACAGGTTATATATGATTCATTGGGCGAAAAATGTAGGTCATGTCATTTTAATGGAGCATTGGGAACAATTATGGTTAAAACAGTTGAAATTTACGTTAAATGTTAATATTAAGGAAAATATGTATAAAATGATGTATAGATGGTATATAACCCCAAGCAAATTAGCGGAAATGTATGAGAAGGTGTCAAATAGCTGTTGGGAATGTAAAAAACAAGAGGGAACTTTTTATCATATGTGTTGGACATGTTCTCAAGCAAAGAAGTATTGGATACAGATTCATAAACAGATACAGTTGATTTTAAAGATTAAGGTTCAAATGAAAGTGGAAACCTTTTTGTTGGGTATGAGGGATGATCATGTAGGTGAAAAACTTTGTTTTTATATATGATAAGTGCGGCAAGAATTTAATACGCATAATACTGGAAAAATTCAGAGATGCCTTCGCTGGAAGATTGGTGGTTGAAAGTTTTGGATGCTGAAATGGATAAACTTACCATTTTAATTAAGGAAAAGTCAGTTAACTTTTTTGTGAATAATTGGAAACCTTTTATCGATTTTTTAAGAGAGAGGGAGAAGAACAATGTGATGATATGCGGATTTAATGAATAGAATGTTGGTGATATTTTGGCTTAGTTGGATATTATATGTAGAAAATAGTGAATAGTATGCTAGTAGGATGTATTGCTTCATGCTTGCTATAACCTTACGAAATATGTATTGTTTTTATGTTTTATGTTTTAATATTATATTAATAAAATACAAACATATACCAAAAAAGAGCAGCGCGCGGAGAATGCAGGTAATTGGCAGCCCTTGCGTTCCGAGCAGAACAAGAGGGCTGCCGAGTCCTCCAGCCTCCCTGTGCCCCTCTTCTCTTCAAGAGAAGAGCAGTGTGTGGAAGCTGCTGATAGCGCCAAACCCAGAAGTGATGTCACTTCCGCTCAGACTGCACAAAGACTTTATGGACTTAATGGACACAGTGTATTTTCAGAATAGCTATGTGATTTGAATACAACAATTCCAATCAAATGGCTGCAGTTGTCTCACCTTCACATTTAGGTGCTGTGGCGCTCCAGGTCCCAGACTCTGTACAATAAATTGTGGTCTCTCCTATAAGGTTGTAGCCAGGCTTGCAGCTATATTCTACAAACACCCCACTAGTAAAAACTTCTGATTCGTCTTCCCTGTTGTGTTTCCCATTAGCAATCAGTTGAGGTGTGGAACAGAGCACTGCTGGAAAGAGGGGGAGAAGCATGTTACATACAAAGAAAATGGAATCTATTGAAACATCTCTCGGATTACGGTCTCCTGGCTTTGTGACACTGTGGGCTCAATGCAATGGATAATGAGGGACTGGATTAATAAATAATAATGTGCAATCTTAGGGCAATACATTAAAATGAAAATTTTACATAGCTTCACAATGACACAGGGAACAGTTCTTGTCTCTAGAAGCCATATAGGAATGGATGCCATACCAATAACTGAATAGCCAGGATCATCAATGTAAGTTGCAAATATAAGAAAAGTAAAAAGCACCTCTATGATGCTATTCATTGGCTATGCTCCCAGTGATCTTCATCACTAGGTGGGCTTTTCTTGTTTAAGACCACCATGCCAACCTTGGAACACAGAAAGGACTGCACTAACATGCATCGTAGGTGGGCTTCCTTCTTTATATCACACACACACACACACACACACACACACACACACACACACACACACACACAGAGAGAGAGAGAGAGAGAGAGAGAGAGAGAGAGAGAGAGAGAGAGAGAGAGAGAGAGAGAGAATAGTGTACGAGTTCTGCACACTGAAGAAAATGCACGTTCAGGTTTCTTTCGTGTATGTGGATCCAATCCTATCCAATTTCCTAGCATTGATGCAGCTCTCTGTGTGTAATGCCCTTCAAAACAGAGGAGAAAGAAGTTGTTGAACTCACAGTAGTTTCTTAATTTAAGTACAGTGGAGCCTGAAACAGAGCTCTGTGAATCAGGAGTCAGGATATGACAGTTATACCTTAATACTTGCCTGGTTCACAGTGAGGCGGAGGAGGCTCCCATGTGCCATCAACCTGGCAATAGAGCTCTCTCGAGCCAGCTATTACGTGGCCAGCACTGCACAAAAAAGTAACTCTGTGGTTCGAGGTGTACAGTAGGTGTTGGAACCACCGGCAGAAGAGTCTGGCTCAGTTGGGAGATCTGCTGCCTTCAAAGCCCAAAGACTGGTGAACTTCATAAGTTAGAGACACGCCGCCGGCAAAAAGCTGTGAAAGCTTCCAGGAGGAGAGATAAGAGCTTCCAGCTGCGTCAGTCGAGTGTGGGAGGCGCCAGCCAGCAGAAAAAAGCCAGGCTGCAAAAGGAATGTAGCTGGAATGTAGCTGTTCATGAAAGATTGGACATTTATATATATTGTAAAAAAAACCCCAAGGGGTGTTAGGACAGCCTGCCCATGTACACCGCCTTGAATTAAAGTCGGAGGAAAAATCCAATGACCGAGAAAGGCAGTACATAAATACTGTATATTATTATTATTCTACCATTCTCAACTACGGGACGTGGACATTCAGCCACTGAAAAGAAGATATGCTTTAATATCTACAGAGAACTGAAGGGAAGAAGAAAAGGAATAAGCAGTAGTATTGACTGGTGGCTTAACTTCTGATCACTTGGGAATACAGGTAGCTAATGGCTCTCCCTGCTGGGCAAGATGAGGTTAGTGTTGGCTGAGATTTTTCTGCTTGAGGGTTTACTGCACATGCTAGATTTTCCTGCATGAGCAACAGAAGAATCAAGAAGAACATGTGAAATGCACACCTCCGCAATATACGCGCCCACTCCACACGCCATTTATCCCGTCCTTAGTGGTGCAGTGAATAGAGGCATTTCCAACCAGGGGGTAGCCTTTCTCACAGGTGTAAGTCACAGATGTTGCATAGGAGAAGTCCTCCCTGTATCTGCCAGTGTGTTTGCCATGTTGAACATCTGGTGGCGGAGAACATGAAATACCTAGAGAGAGAGGCAAGAAGTGTAAATTGAATAGAACTACAGTATTTATCTGATGTGTTCCACTTTAAAAGGAGACATTCTCTGCTTCATAGCAACTGCTGGAATCAACAAAAAAAGCCAAGGGACTATACTATATTCACAATTCCATTGTAATAATATACAACAGTCACAAAAAATAAAGATATGCCAAACAAGTCGTCCTTCACATCACATAATTCATCTATGGAGCTTGTTGTAATAGGGTATTTTGATGGCAATTAGGATAAACAACTGACTTATGGCCCAATCCTACGGGCCTTTTGCGACAGCGGAACAAGCGTTTACGCATGTCCCAGTCTCCCTCCTGATACACCTTCCCAAGTTGTCCTATTAGTGGAGGTTTTTAACCCTCCTTCTCTCACACAGTCTAAATACTAGTTTAAACTAACATTAAGGTTACATGCAAGGGGGAGGTTCTGTTGCCTGACATATTTTTGGACATGTGTGTCTGCACATGTATGTGGTGCTGGGCACATGCCATGAGAGCATGACCCTGGCCAGTCCTGTTTTTGTTTGCTTGGGCCGAGAGCAAGGAAGTCTCAGGTCCTCTAGGCTTTGAAGAGAAGGCCAAACTGTGTTTTTTTTTTCAGAACAACCGCTCCCCTCCCCACATTCATTAGCTTCAGTTAGACCTGCAAAAGCATAGTTAGTAAAATGGTTTGGGACCATTTTAGATGTTGAGTTTCCTTAGGAAGAACTCCTAAATCCCGTATTTTACCACAAACCTCCTGTGAAGTTGCTGTGTGATGCTGCTGCATTAGATCAAGCATACATGTATCCTTCTGGTCTTTACCAGATTAATTTTGCAATGTTTCTGGTGCATGGAAATAGAACTAGCTAGGAGCCAAATAGGAATACAGTACTGTTTACATGCTTATATTTAAAGATGGATCTTACTTACGCTGGCAAAGGGGAACCTCACCAGTCCACACAACCCGTCGGCCGGATACTACACATTGCCTGGAAGACTGACCAATTTGCTTATGCCTGCATTGGGAGGGAAGAAATTATGGATTATTACTTTTTCATTTTGTTCTTCTGAGATGGACAGAATGGGGAAACTAGGAACCCAAATGGTCATTCTTGTCACTTGTCCACAGCAAATTATGAACTTTGTATACCCTATATGGGGATTACCAGAGGGAAGCAGATACCCTGTCAGTCAGGGTTCTGCAGATCTTACAATACCCAGTCCTTGGTGTTCAAATGAGTCTTAGTTAATCCTGCATGTCTTACTTAGGTGAAATCCTTTGGACAATCACATTGCTTGATGAGCGTTTTATCTGTGTGTTGTTGCTGACATGTTTGTTTTCATGTGTATGTGTCATGGGGTATTTGTCAAAAGAGCATGACACAGGCCAGTTTCATGGCATTTGAATTAGACTGATGGCAAGAGGCCTTAAGTCTCAGTCCTCACCTAACCTCTAGGCATGACATCCTTCTTACTCACTATCTACCCTTAAACTCCATATGAAATCATCTACCCCCCACAAGGTGAAATATCCGGAACCTTTCAAATTGGCATAATTAACAAGCAGAAAAGTCTGTCAGCACAATCCTATGCATGTCTGCTTATAAGTAAGCCCATTGTGTTCAATGGGGCTTAAGGATGATCTACACCGCACTTCTCCCGGCGCATCCTGGGCACGTGCAGCGTTGTGTGGAGCGGTGTGGTTGCCTTTTTAACAGATCACAATGGAACACAGGAGAGCTCCCGAGTTCCATTGCGATCGGCCGTGGACCATGCTCATGATTTAGGGAAGGTGGGACGCGGAGCAAATTGTTTGACCAATGGGATGAGAGGGGGCTTTCAGCCAATCGGAGCACACTTGTGTTTCAGCCAATCAAATAATTATTTTCAGCCACATGTTCCAAACTCCCGTGCATTTGACCTGGGCAGCAGTCATTTGGAAAGAGCCCCCCCCCCAATCATTCCACATTATCCATTCCTCTTTCTTTCCTTTCTTCTACGAAAATGCAGTCTCTTTGAAATTCCCGGCACAAATGCTTTGTTTGTTTCTCTCCTTTCTGCCCCCCCATCTCTTGAAACACCCGCTCTCTACAAGGCTCTCCCCCCCCGCAATCGACCTATCACAGGGAGGCAGCAAGCTTTCAGCCAATTGGAGCGCACTTGTGTTTCAGCCAATCAGCGTTGAGCTTTACTACAAGGCGGGACAATCAGGAGGGACAAGCACGTAGAAGAAACTGGTGGAGCCCAGGGCAGTGTTTTGGTTGGGGCGTCCTGTCTCCTACGCTCGCACGCCTCCCAACACAAGCGCAATGCAACAGGAGTGGGTGCAGATCAGCCTTTATTCCCAGGAAAGTGTTATAGGACTGCAGCTTGTGAAGCTTTTCTAGCCTGTGAGATTAAGTGATGGGGAAAGTGCAACCAGATGAAATCTACTGTTCAATGTGGAGAAATTAACCAGGAAAAGATGTTTGCACCCTTGTTGGTTCCCTGATGCTTACCCTTCATCACAGATGTAATTTACAATGGAACCAAAGAGAAGGTCATCTGGAACAATCAGCTGGCCATTTTCTGGTTCTCCTGGATTACCACATGATCTTCCTAGCACAAAATAGGACAAATATTTTTCCAAAGTTTCCTATGCAATTCCTTGAAAACAAATGTGTTCACAAGGGAAGAATTAGACAATGTGTTCACCACCTATAGGAAAGGTGCTGAGATAACACAAGTGTCAGGCAGAATTCCTTGTAGAAATATCATTCTATTCTTTCTCCCTCTCCAACAACAGTAGTACAGCAACGTTAGCAGACTCACTTTTGCAGAACTCCTCAGCTTCGGCCCATTTCTGGCTTGTAAGGCAAGTCACAGATGCCCTCAACCCAGGATGTTTAGCGTAGCCTGGTCGACATACATAGTTCACAGTTGTGCCGACAGGAAAGGAATCCTTTTCTTTATCCTCATTGGCTAATTCAGCAAAGTTTAACCTAATTGGGGGGCCACAGCTACCTACTGATAAAGACAAAAGAAATTGTTCTAAACAGGAAATGTTCCATGGAACATATCAACAAGAGGAAGAACTTCATTTGAAACTACTGCCCATTATCAAAACAATTTCTGGGTTCTTGACCGGATGACTATCTTATCACCCTGCCCCTGCAGAGACAACCACTCAAATAATATATTTCCTAGATTGTCCCTGAATCACTTCTCTTTCATTTCACCCCGCCACCTATTAATTTCCATTCCACATTTTCTCCTTCGAGAAATATATGTTCTCCAAGTTAAATTCCTCTTCAAAAATGATATCTTCATCTTCTCCCAATTAATATTTTGCCCAGCTATACTGAGAGTCAAAAAAGAAAGGAAAATCTCCACTTCTCTGATCATCAGCCAGATTATGGAGATCATCAGCCAATATACTCTCCCCTTCAAACTCAACCCAGCAGTAATCTGGTCTTATGTATTAATGCCTCAACCTCTGTTCTTCCTTCCAGTCCCACCTCCAGCTTAAAGAGGCTGCAGAACAAAAATAAAGAAATTCAAAGAAGAGGCAGTTGGCCAATCAACATCCAGGCACAAGTACCAACATAGCACTAATCACCCCCGCCTCCCCTCCCCATTGTCTGACATGCTTCCATTTGCACTAGTGACATGGTTTACACATGTGCATGGTGCTGGGTGCGTGCCAGGATAGCACGACCCAGGCCAGTCTCTGTGACATTTGAATGGGGCTGATGGCAAAAGCGCTCAGGTCCCACAGGCTTCAAGGAAGTGCACAACTTCAGTCTGCCAGAGCAAGCACACCCCCTGCTGTAGCTGGGCTGACTTGAAAGAAGCCTTGCCTTCAGAAAAGTCCATGAACAGCCACACCTTGCTTGCACAGCACATTTGAACCTGTGAACAAAAGCCAGATCCTGGGAGGTTCCTGACTTGGGGTATATGAAGACGTTAGTGACATACACCTTGCTAACTGGGGAAGAAGCACTTTTTCAAGTGGTACTCCTCTTATATTTAGCAGGGGAAGAGTAACTGTCTCTCTTCACCCCAGCACAGTGTTTTTTTCTAGTGGCTGTTGCTGCTGTTCTTCTGCATCTTTTTAGACTGTGAGCCCTTTTGGGACAGGGAGCCATTTAATTATTTGATTTTGTCTGTAAGCCACTTTGTGAACTTTTTTTTTTGTTGACAAGTGGTATATAAATATTCTTGATGATGATGATTATGATGATGAAGAAGAAGAGGGGTCCCCAACCCTAGCTGCCCTCACCAACTCCATGGCTGAATCTTATCAAACAATCAAATCTTAATTGAGGCACTGACCTCCCGAGCAAATCAAGAGCATTGCCACAACCTGGACAGGGTGCAAAACAGTAGAGGCACCCGTTGCAAGACAGGGAAGAGCAATCAAGGGTCATCAGGACACAAAAGAAAGATCTATATCATGAACTCACCCCACAAAAGATCCTGTATATTCCTATGGGCACTTAAGGCATAAAAAGCTGAAACACAGACCCCTCCTGTTCCGTGTTCTTCATGTGTCTGTCTGCCTTGTTGGTATTGTTGTTCATGATGGACCTGCTGGTGCTGTATTAATAAGCACCCTATTCCCTGTGCTACCCAAGGACCTCTTTGCTAGCCGGCATTCAGGACAGGGATCTGACCACTCTTCCATTCCAGTCTTTCTCTCTTCTTCCCCACTTCCCCTCCTTGAGAGCAATTTAGAGGCTGCTGCTTCAAGACCTGCTGAATAGCCACTGGTTTGTGAGCTGTCTTGAAATACAACCCTTCGCCCAGGAAAGCAGCCTTGGCTTCCTTCCTTGTTTCCCTCCTTGGAAATAGCTGCGTCGACTGCCTGGTCCCTGGGTTCAGTTTCAAGCCCCTTTTCCACCTTTTTGCACTTCTTTGAACCGGGAGATCATGTGGTCTTGGCAACTTAGCTCCATGATTCGTGCAACATGGACTTCAATAGCTTCAAGAACAAGGAAGCTCCCTGCCTATTGGCCTTCCCTTGAAAGCTTGGGACATTGGTTAGAGGTGATCAGACAGTGGGACAGACTGGGCCCCCTGCAGCAAGTGGATTAAAAAAATTCACAGCCCCTCAAGGGCCTCTAGCCTTAGTTCAAGCTATAGAGAGCTGCAACTTGGCCCCAGGCTTTTACTACAACTAGAACCACTGGCGTCACTGCAGGGGGGGGCGGAGCTGTAAGTTCCTCCGTGATCGGAGCCTCCGGTTACACGGAGGAACGAAGCGCCCCGCCCCCGCGCCTTCCGACCCATTCAAAGCGGTGAAAACAACGCGCAGGGAGTCTCCTGCACGTTGTTTTCACTGCTTTGACTGTTTCAGAAGGCGCGGGGGCGGGGCGCTTCATTCCTCCATGTAACCGGAGGCTCCGATCATGCAGGAACTTACAGCTCCGCCCCCCCCCCCTGCAGTGACGCCAGTGACTAGAACTGGAGGATTCCCTTGCTTCTTTGATGTGATCCTTCTCCTTTCCCCTCTTCCCTCCCACTATCAAAAACCCCTAGTTCTTCAGCCAACTTACTTTCACAGCGGGGGGTAGGGAGATTCCATGTGCCAGATGTTGTGCAATAAAGAATTGCTTCTCCAATAAGAGTGTAGCCAGGCTCACAGGTGTAGTTCACAAATATTCCATCACTGGACACTGATGATTCATGGTAGCTGTAAGTTGCATTTTCAACATGTGGGGGTGCATGGCAGTGCATCACTGAAAGGGGAAGGAGAGAAGTTAACTGAGGAAAGATAAATTGAAGATATGCTTGACCTTTAGGGAATCATAAATATTAGCCACATGTATTCAGTGTGGGTCTTATTCAGCCTGCTGTGCTTCTTTATTTCCCCATGGTTGGCAGTGGTGACTGTCACTGTGATACTCATTCTAGGGGCTGCCAGAGGGGCATCACTCCAGCAGCGGCCATTCATTGGACCTTCTCCTTTCTCTCCATGCATGTCAAGCTGCTGTTGGGCCAACCTCATGTGGAAATAGGGCTGATGACACCGGGGTGACAGCACACTGATACCAAGCCGCCAATTCATGATTGATGAGCTGTGTTTGGGTTCCCATGCTTGTTTCTGGTGCTGTGCCAGCATAAAGTTGCATGAGCTTTTGTTTCCCCCTCCTCCTTCATGCTAGATGGGCTTAGGTTATTATGACAGATGTCATACTTGTGCTGATGTGCTGTTGCTGTGGCGTCCACATAGGGTTACACAATATGCTTCATAAAGTGATGCAGGAAAAGGATTTTGGTGCAGAACCAAATTCTTAACAAAATCATCACGTAGCAGTCAATTTTTCAGCTATGAAATCCTTTCAGTGGTAACTATCTTGATAGACAACTGGGGAGGTTCACTGCTGGTGGCAGTGATAGTGCCTCAAGTGATGTAAGAGGAATCCTTATTCACCAGTTGCCTCTTCTGGTGCCACCAATGTTACCACCAATGGTGGTGCAGAACCATTTTCTTAACACAAAATTGTAACGTGACAGTCAACCTTTTAGCTATGAAATTCCTTTAGAGGTAACTATCTTGCAGAGGTTCACTGCTGGTGAAAGTGGTAGTGCCTCTATTACCACTGTCACCAGCAGTAAACCTCAGCAAGATAGTTCACGGATATAAGAGGAATCCTTCTTCAACAGTTGCCTATTCAGCATTGTCCCTTGTTAGGGACACGTCAAGTGTTCAGTCATAGTACACAGAAATGCATCCTGTACAAAACCTTTTTCTGGAGGCCTCCTTCTAAGGTACAAAGCCTACCAACAGAAGCAGGATTTGTCTAAACATCATAAAGATTTGTCCAAAAATCATAATTTCCAATGCAGAGCTGAAGGGAGAAACTCACATGAGTGTTCATTTTCAATTCTGAAGCTTGCATTCTTAGGACCAACATGAATAAGCAACTTACCTTTACAGTGAGGGGCTGCAGAAGACCATGTACCGGATGCCGTGCAATAAATAGTTGCCTCTCCAAGAAGAACAGACCCAGGATCACATGTGTATTTCACAGACGTTCCACTGGTAAACAATGTTGCTTCCATGCTGCTGTGTGTGCCATTTTGGACATAGGGTGGCGCCTGGCAATGCACCGCTGAAAGAGGAAGAGAGAAACGTACTGTGCAGGACTGGCATGAGGTCAACCAAATAGGGCAATGACTGTGGCTTCAGGAGCTCCCAAGGGCTTGAGGCCCCTCACAATTACACAAGTGACCCAGACCCACTGGATATAGTTCAGGAATGGAATGCCATTGATCATGAGATTATTGGGGGAAAGCTCCTTCATAAAGAGCTGAATTTAGCTGAATGTAGTCCGCTTGGAGAAAAGGTATTTATCTGGATCAATACAGTTTGTACCACAAGATGAAAACCACGACTGCCCTAAATAATTGCAAAGAAATAACTGTAAGTCGGGCTGAGCTGCCAGAACACGAATGTCCATAAAGGATGTTCATAGAGTCCTTGAGCAGTGTAAAATATTAATAACTTAGGTTCTGTGTAAGAATAAAACAATCTGTAAAATGCATTAGAGAGGTAATCTATTTCTGTTTATGATGAACAAAGAAATTTATGTATTCCAATCTTGTTTTGTTTTTTATTTTTCCACAGAATCTACCCTAAACTATACTGAATGGCTTCCATAGAAGAGAAGATAATTGAGTCCAACAGTCCAATCCTAACTAACCTCCACCCGCAATGCAGCTGCGCCAATAGAGCATGCACTGTATCTTGCGGGGGGGGGGAGGGGAGTCTGGAGGTCTTCCTGAGGTAACGGAAATGTTGTTCCCTTTCCGAGGTGCTTCCACTGCCCTCCTAGATCTGTGCCAGCTATTCTGCTGGCACAAGTAAGAGGAGAGTAAAGGGAAGGGGACAGGGAATGGGTTTGGATAGAGGCGTCGCAGAACGGGGTGCGGTGGTGCGGTGGGCCCCAGGGTGTAGGGCACTGATGCTGGTTGGGGGGCGTAAGCCCCCCAAAGTTTCATTTTTATTTTTCCATTTTTCCCGGGGGGGGTTGTTTGTTTTTCTTTTTTGCAGGCAGCTGCCACCCCCCTGCTGCTTCCCAGGGCGGCAGCTGCCTCGTGTGCGCCCCCGGGGTGTGCCTGTGCTTTTGGGGTACTTAGCTTGTCTCAGCGGGGTGCAGGCAGCATGTTCTCATTCCGGGCGCTGCCATCTTGAATGGGCGGGACTCTCTAGGACTCTCTCTCCCTGTCTCGTTGGTCTTGCTGGTCGGTCCTTCAGAGCCCTAGACAGGCCAAGATGGATGCCGCCGATCTGGGAAAATGTTGCCTGCGCCCCGCCAAGACAAGCTAAGTACCCCAAAAGGCTTAGCTCCTGGCTCCTCCTCTGCCAAAAGCACACACACAGAACGTTTGTTCTTTAGCCTAAACCCCCCCCCCAGAAACCCCCCCCCCCAAAAAAGATTGCATTATTAAAAACATGACTCTGCCCTGCTCCCCATGGTCAGCATTTGTCTGCAGTGACAAATGCTAAAAATGAAGAGAGATCCTCCCATGATTGGCACCCTGGAAAGTCATCTGGGGGGCTGCAAACATTTACACCCATTTGCCAATCTAACTAGGTTGGATCATTGTGTGTATATCAGGGCCTCTGAGAGGGGAGGTTAAGGGGGTACAATGTTAATGTCTGTAAGTGTCTACACTTACAGACATTAACATTGAAACATATGTGTGTTAGCACCAGCTGATTTTCTTCCCTTGGGCAGATGACAGCTCTGCTTGGCTTAAATATCAAACCATCTACAAGAGAAAGTTCAATCAACTAAACAGACAGATTAGAGAACTACTGGGAAGAACAAGTTCTTATTATTGTACTATTAGATATATAACATGACAGCAGTATGCCATATGCAAGTCATTTTTAAAAACAAAAATCGTTGGGGGGCGGTCGGGGTGGGGGGAGCTTTGTGTAGGCTTACCAGATCTCCAACTGGGACAGAGTGCTAGACCTTTAGGAGAAGGAATGTGGACAGCTGTAGCTTGTTAAACCCTTAGAGCACAATCCTAGGCATGTCTACTCAGAAGCAAGCCCCATTGTGTTCAGTGGGGCTTGCTTCTGAGTAGACATGCCTAGGATTGTGCTCTGAGGTTTAACAAGCTACACCTGTCCACATTCCTTCTCCTAAAGGACTCCTCTAGGACTCTGTCCCGGTTGGAGATCTGGTAAGCCTAGCTTTGGGCAACGAGTAAAAAAAAGCCTGGCTCCTCCTCTGTTGGATCAGGCACACGCAGGTGCCACTGAAATCTCCCATTCCGTATCCTGCCTGCCCCCTCCTCACCCAGAAACTCTCCCATTCCTCACCACCCTGCCCTATTCCGCCCACCCCCTAACCGCACACTGCATACATGCGGTTTGCAGGAGCAGACTCAAAATGGCCGCCAGCAGCACACTGTAACATCCACTGCAATATGGTTTTAGCATCTTTATGCTCCCAATAGAATTGAGGCTTAAAAATGCTAAAACTGGAATAAATTACCTTTCTAATGCCTTTTATGGATTGCTTTTATCTCATATAGAAACTAATTTATTAATATTTTAAACAGCTCAAGAACTTTATGGACACCCAGTATTTTGAGAACAGCTATGATATTTGCATACTATGATTTCAATCAAAGCTGCTGATAGCGCCAAACCCAGAAGTGATGTCACTTCCGGGGCACAGACTGCACAAAGACTTTATGGACTTAATGGACACAGTGTATTTTCAGAATAGCTATGTGATTTGAATACAACAATTCCAATCAAATGGCTGCAGTTGTCTCACCTTCACATTTAGGTGCTGTGGTGCTCCAGGTCCCAGACTCTGTACAATAAATTGTGGTCTCTCCTATAAGGTTGTAGCCAGGCTTGCAGCTATATTCTACAAACACCCCACTAGTAAAAACTTCTGATTCGTCTTCCCTGTTGTGTTTCCCATTAGCAATCAGTTGAGGTGTGGAACAGTACACTGCTGGAAAGAGGGGGAGAAGCATGTTACATACAAAGAAAATGGAATCTATTGAAACATCTCTCGGATTACGTTCTCCTGGCTTTGTGACACCGTGGGCTCAATGCAATGGATAATGAGGGACTGGATTAATAAATAATAATGTGCAATCTTAGGCCAATACATTAAAATGAAAATTTTACATAGCTTCACAATGACACAGGGAACAGTTCTTGTCTCTAGAAGCCATATAGGAATGGATGCCATACCAATAACTGAATAGCCAGGATCACCAATGTAAGTTGCAAACATAAGAAAAGTAAAAACCATTTGATGGTACTATTCATTGGTTATGCTCCCAGTGATCTTCATTGCTAAGTGGGAATTTGAACATGGGCATTTTGTGTATATAAGGCAACCATACCATCTATGGAGCACAGCCAATTTCTCAGTGCAGGGATTGCTCTAACGTTCATCGTAGCAACATTTTCTATAGATGAGCTACCTTCTATCACTCATTCACACACACACACACACACACACACACACACACAGAAGTGCATTGCAACTTCTTCAGCATGCGGAAAACTCTTACACTATTATATGTGTGCGTGTACGATCAATGCCCTTTGAAACAGTTTTTTTAATGTACAGAGGAGAAAGAAGTTGTTGAACTCACAGTAGTTTCTTAATTTAAGTAGAGTGGAGCCTGAAACGGAGCTCTGTGAATCAGGAGTCAGGATATGACAGTTATACCTTAATACTTGCCCGGTTCACAATGAGGCGGAGGAGGTTCCCATGTGCCATCAACCTGGTAATAGAGCTCTCTTGAGCCAGCTATTATGTAGCCAGCACTGCACTCAAAAGTAACTCTGTGGTTCGAGGTGTACAGTAGGTGTTGGAACCACCGGCCACTATTCTACCATTCTCAACTACAGGACGTGGACATTCAGCCACTGAAAAGAAGATATGCCTTAATATCTACAGAGAACTGAAGGGAAGAAGAAAAGGAATAAGCAGTAGTATTGACTGGTGGCTTAACTTCTGATCACTTGGGAATACAGGTAGCTAATGGCTCTTCCTGCTGGGCAAGATGAGGTTAGTGTTGGCTGAGATTTTTCTGCTTGAGGGTTTACTGCACATGCTAGATTTTCCTGCATGAGCAACAGAAGAACCAAGAAGTACATGTGAAATGCACACCTCCGCAATATACGCGCCCACTCCACACGCCATTTATCCCGTCCTTAGTGGTGCAGTGAATAGAGGCATTTCCAACCAGGGGGTAGCCTTTCTCACAGGTGTAAGTCACAGATGTCGCATAAGAGAAGTCATCTGTATGCATGCCAGTGCGCTTGCCATGTCGAACATCTGGTGGTGCAGAACATGAAATGCCTAGAGAGAGGTAAGAAGTGTACTGTATATTGAAGATACATTCTTCAAAGATACATTCTAGGGCTTTTCAGCCAAGAAAAAAGGCGCCTGAGGGGGGACATGATTGAGACTTATAAAATTATGCATGGGATGGAGAGAGTGGATAGAGGGAAATTCTTCTCCCTCTCGCACAACACCAGAACCAGGGGACATGCACTAAAATTGAGTGGAGGGAGAGTTAGAACAGACAAAATAAAATATTTCTTTACCCAGCGTGTAATTCATCTGTGGAACTCCTTGCCACAGGATGTGGTGATGGCACCTGGCCTAGATGCCTTTAAAAGGGGTTTGGACAGATTCATGGAGGAAAAGACCATCACAGGTTACAAGCCATAAGCAACCTCCTGGTTTTAGAAGTGGGTTTTCTCTGTGCCAGGTGCAAGGGAGTGTCAAAGGGAAACAGGTTATCTTGTTGTCTTGTGCTCCCTGAGGCATCTGGTGGGGCCACTGTGTGATACAGGAAGCTGGACTAGATGGGCTTTTGGCCTGATCCAGCAGGGCTCTTCTTATGTTCTTATGTACATATTGGACTGATGTGTTCCACTTTAAAAGGAGCCACTATCTGCTTAATGGCAACTGCTAGAGCCAACAACTAAAGCCAAGGGAGTATGTACTATTCAATTATACTATTCAATAATTAAGAACCATTATGAAGAACCGCCATGATCTCTGGAGTCCTATAAACTGCCATGCAAATTACATAGTTCTATGCAAGCATTACAATGCATGGAATAAACATCATGTTTTTAAGACTTTCTTAGTCGTAGAGCTGGCAAACTGAGTTCCTTAAATAAAGGCATCAGCTGTTTTCAATTATTATTTTCTAAAATTGTGTCCCCCTCCTGTCCTGCTGAACCCAATCAAGGCAGCTTACAAGAATGTTTGCAAGGAAAACAAAGAAAATACAGTGAAAATAGAGCTGGCAGCCCAGTCCTATTCCAATCCTCCGCCATTAGTCCATAGGCCCTGCCTATGCACCAATGGCTCCTGGATGCTGAGCCAGAGCAGGTAAGCTAGCACCCATTTACAAGCCCAGACTCATCCCCTGAGGGTCCTCAGACTTATAACAGCTAAATAGCTAGTGTAGGCCCAAGGAGATCTATTAGCGGACTACCAGGAAGTAAGTTAAAAATATTTTATGTACTAATATTTTACATGGCACTGTGGTATCACGATGGGGGATAGGATTGGGGCCAAAATTAAGCAACCACTAAAAGTATATTTAAACACGTTTACATGCTTATACAGTATTTAAAGATGTATCTTACTTACGCTGGCAAAGGGGAACCTCACCAGTCCACACAACCCGTCGACCGGATACTACACACTGCCTGGAAGACTGACCAATTTGCTTGTGCCTGCATTGGAAGGGAAGAAATTATGAGTTGCTACTTTCTCATCTTGTTCTCCTGAGTTGGACAGAATGGAGAAACTAGGAACCCAAATGTTCAGTCTTTTCCCCTACACACAGCAAACAATGAACACTCTAAGGGTGCAATCCTGACTAAGCTTGGAACTGCGGAGCGAGTGGTCTGCCGTTCCTCCTCCGACTTCCGCCATCTATTTAGCTGGTGGAAATCCAAGGAGGCCTATCGGGCCAGCCCCGGTTTACAACCGGGGAATGGGACGAGCATCCCCTTCGCCAAGTAGACCTCTGGCCCGCCAGTACAATGGCA
Organism: Plestiodon gilberti rubricaudatus; assembly: GCA_026170595.1. NCBI lineage: Eukaryota > Metazoa > Chordata > Lepidosauria > Squamata > Scincidae > Plestiodon > Plestiodon gilberti. Next base: position 172,639,917 of record JANXHW010000004.1, on the reverse strand, counting down.
GCCTGGGCTCAGGATCCAGCGGCGGCCCTGGGTCGCCAACCAGATCCTTAGTCAGGATTGCGCTGCCCAACCTGTGGGGATTACCACAGGGAAGCATATTCCTTGTCAACCAGTGTTCTGCAGATATCTCTTACAACCCCAAGACCTTGGTGTCCAAATGAGTTAGTTCTCCAGGTCCCACTGAGCTGATATTTTTTGGGAAAGCAAGCCAGATCACTTTTTGGATTATAGAAATGTGACTTTATAAGCCATGTGCAAACCGGAAAAAATTTCCTTCGATCATTTCTGTCACTTTGATAATAAGGAAAGATACATTTCGTATCTTGGGAGACTGCCCCATATCTTTCCCCCAGTGTTACATCTGGATGCACAGTTGTCAGCTGTGGCACAAGGTGATTCTGCCTAGTCTGGCTTGCTGTGCCATGGTTGTCCATGCACAGGTTACTTTGTATTTGGATTACTGCAATGTGATCTACATGGGGCTGCCCTTGAAAACCATTTGGAAACTTCAACTAGCGTATAATGTAGCTGCAGGATTGCTGGCGGGCAAGAGGTGTGGCGAGCACACTGTGCCTCTCATTTCTCAGCTGCAATTGTTGCCAGCTTCCAATTGCTGGATGCAATTCACAGTGCTGGTATTGATCTTTAAGGCCCAAATGGCTTGGGACTGGAGTACTAGAAGGTACTGGAGTACTAGAAGGAGTACTTTTCCCCATGTGGCAAAAATTCTGATTTCTCCTTATTTTTCACCTATTTGAGATCTTTCACCTATTAGGAGACTTCCATGATGCCTCCGCATCTGGAAGAGGCTGCTGTTTCAGTCGAAGACAGTAGCTATTCTTGCCATATTGTGTTGTTGTTTGAGTGTCTTCTTCCTCCTCAGCCTACTGGTAAAATACAGAACTGGGTTTGAGCCAGCTCAGTGATCTGTGCAGCCCACATGATTCCCAAGAGTGGGGAATTCATGTATCCAATCTCACAAGAAAAGAAGGGTTAATGCCCACAGGTTATATACTGTATAGTGGGCTCACACACACCCCTTTGTGCATTTGTCCAAAAGCTGGAAGCATCTGATACCTCATGGGTGACCTGCCCACGCAGTTTGCTGTGTGGTTCCTAAGACCAGGACCATGGAGGGTACAAGTAGGGTACAAATTGTACCCAGCAAGTCATGTCATGGAGTCTTTTATTTTCCACTTGCCTTCCAGCATCCTTACCAAACTTTGCTGCCTCCCCCCTCCCATTTTTGTCTCTTGTTGTTAGTTAACCCGTGTCTTGTGTTATCCTTGCATTTTTTTTCTCCATTGCTTTGATGTTATACTAACTTTTAATCAACATTCTTTACTTTTTTATGGCTTGACCTGGTCTCTACTTATTCGGAAGCGTGTGTGTTGCAAAGTCTCTCAGACCATCTCATTCTTCTTGATTTTACGGGACTCCCCAGATTTTGGTACTTCCAGTTTTAGGGGCCTGGGAGAGGGAGTTTCCTGAGGGGGCCTCCTTACATCTGGACACTATAGGTTTTGGTGGTGACTGTGCACTTCTTATTGCCAGTTTATTCCCAGTTTACCTAGTAAAAAGGATGGAGGGGGGAAGGAGGTACCAGTTGCTAACCTCAAGGCACTGCACCCTTATTGCCTTCCATCTACCCTTATACTGCATATGAAACCATTTACATCCGAAGGCGAGACGTCCTGAACCTTTCAAACTGGCATACTAAACAAACAGAAAATGGTCTGTGAAGCTTTCCTGCCCTGTGAGACTAGCAGCCCAATCCTACCCAGAGCCTACAGCACTGTATCTCCTGATTCACTGCCATAAGCCCTGGTCCTGAGCTGCACAATCTGCACTGCTATCATGCACTTGGGGCTGCCAGCACAAATGGATGGAGGCACTGCACGCACACCAGTTGCTCACCCAGCCTGCATCAGAGTAGAAAAGGTGGTGATGGGATCAGTTTAGGGGAGGATAAGGGTGGGAAGCGGGCCAAACTGGGGGCAATTCAGGGGTGGAAGGGGAGGATCTCAGTGGCAGCAGCACACACCAAGATCCTATCCCCCTTTTCCCCACCTGACACACTTTCTGAGGTTCCTTGGACTTACGCCAGCTAAATAGCTGGCATAGGATTGAGGAGACCCATTGGCAGCCATGCAGCATATCATGGGTAGGTAAATAAAAATCATCTTCACTGCCTGGGCGTCTGGTCACCCCACCACCACAGTATGTAGCGTGCACTCCTCTGTCGGTGCCGCTGAATCGCTCAGGCTGGTAGGGGATACGATTGGGCCATAAGTGAAGGGGGAAATGCTACAAGATTAAATTTATTGTTCAAAGTGGAGAAAGTAAGCAGAAAAGAAATGTTCACAACTTTGATGCTTACCCTTCATCACAGGTATAATTTACAGTGGAACCAAGGAGAAGGTCACCTGGAACAATCAACCGGCCATTTTCTGGTTCTCCTGGATTACCACATGATCTTCCTAGCACAAAATAGGATAAATGTCATTTTTCTGAAGTTTCCTATGCATTTTCTTGAAAACAAATGCATTTACAAGGAAAGAATTACGTGTTGTGGTTCATCAGCTACTGAATATGAAAGGCACTGAGATAACACAAGTTTCAGGCAGAATTCCTGTATAAAACACCATTCTATTTTTTCTCCCTCTCTGATAAATAGTACACTTCAGGCTAGGCTTTATTGAAAGAACTTGTGTTTTTATTTGTAGTTTTGCGATTATGACGATAAAGTTACTTATTATTATAAATAGTACAAAAATGTGAAAAGACTCACTTTTGCAGAACTCCTCAGCTTCGGCCCATTTCTGGCTCGTAAGGCACATCACAGATGCCCTCAACCCAGGATGTTTAATGTAGCCTGGTCGGCATACGTAGTTCACAGTTATGCCGACAGGAAAGGAATCTTTTTCTTTATCCTCATTGGCTAACTCAGCAAAATTTAACCTAATTGGGGGGCCACAGCTACCTACTGATAAAGACAAAGCCAGAGGAAAACAAGTCAGTGGTTCCTATGAAACTCTGCAATGTGCAATCTGTGGTTCTGACCTTTGGGTGAATCCCCAGTTCCTCCACATCAGCATTTCCTGGCATCTGGAAATGACCCTTCAGTGAGGGCTGAACAAACTAAGAATGTTTTCTGAACAGACAAACAGGTATACAAAGTCCACTAACCTTGTCAATATTTTATTATAACAATTGCAAATGGCGCAGTGTGGCATCAGTATCATTTACTCGGAGGGCTAATTAAACGTTACAGTCCCAGTTTGATACTCCCAAATCAGACTCCCCCTTCCAAAACATATTCTCCCCAAATTATATTCCTCTTTTCCTAATTAAATTTTCCATCAGCTATTTGGCCAGCCCCCCAAAAGGAGAAAAATCTCATTTCTCTGACCCATCAGTCAACATGCTTTCCCCTTCAAACTTCAGATCCAGCATAGTCTGATCCTATACGTTAATGTTTGAGCTGCCAGCCCCAATTCCAGCTTAAAGAGGTGGGTGAACAAAGGTTGTTGTTCAGTCGTTAAGTCGTGTCCGACCCTTCGTGATCCCATGAACCATATCCCACCAGGCCTTCCTGTCCTCCACTATCTTCCTGAGTTCGCTCATTTTCATGTTTGTTGCATCGGTGATGCTGTCTAACCATCTCATCCTTTGCCTTCCCCTTCTCCTTTTGCCTTCAATCTTTCCCAGCATCAGAGTCTTCTCCAGAGAGTCCTCTCTTCGCATTAGGTGGCCAAAATATTTGAGTTTCAACAAAGAAACTTTGTTGTTTTCAACAAAGAAACTTTCAACAAAGAAAGTTGAGAACAAAGGTACTGAGATTCAAAAACTTGAAAGCCAGCTAATCAATATCCCCCCATGAGTACCAGGTTAGCATCACTCCCTGCTCACTATTGCATGGTCCATGCTATTCAACAGGTCACATGCACTATGCTCAAAGGAAACCTAGGGGCAGGCAACCTAGGGGCAAATTCTGTCAATCCAGCTTTGCACCCTGGGGGAACACTGGTGCCAGTGTCCTCACAAAACATCAAACACTGTGATGCATTTAGTTAGTCCATGTAGCTACACACTGATCTTTCATACAAGTTTCACCATTCTTGCTGTTAAGATGGTGCTCATCTAAATTATTTTAGGGGGAAAGAGATAGTTTTGCTCTTATGAGGGTGGTTTGACATGTAACATTGGAAAAGAAAGTGATAGTAGTGCCAATGGATAAGGAACTGACCTTCACAGCGAGGGGCAGGGAGATTCCATGTGCCAGATGCTGTGCAATAAAGAGCTGCTCCTCCAATAAGAGTGTAGCCAGGCTCACAGGTGTAGTTCACAAATATTCCATCACTGAACACTGGTGATTCATGGTAGCTATAAGTCGCATTTTGGACACGTGGAGGTGTGTGGCATTGCGTCACTGAAAGGAAAGGAGAGAAGGTGACTGTGGAAAGGAAAATTAAAGATATGCTCTTCCTTTAAGGAATCCCAAATATTAGCCACATGTACTCAGTGAGATTAGATTTTTTCTAAATGTCTCCTTCCAAAAGGTTCACCAGTTGAAGCAGACCTAATTTAAGGATCTGTCTGGAACTGTAGTTTCAATGCAGAAGAGATGAGGAAAAACTCATGTGAACATACATTTTTAATTTTGTAGCTTGTATTTTGGGGTCAACGTGGACAAGCAACTTACCTTTACAGTGAGGGGCTGGGGAAGACCATGTACCAGAAGCTGTGCAAGAAATAGTTGCCTCTCCAAGAAGAATGGAGCCAGGATCACATGTGTATTTCACAGTCATTCCATTGGTAAATACTTTTGCTTCTATGCTGCTGTGTGTCCCATTTGGGATATAGGGTGGTGCCTGGCATCGCACCACTGAAAGAAGAAGGCAGAAATTTACTGTGCAGGGCCAGTTAGGGTGTGAGTTCTGCTCATTCAGTGCAAATGATTAATGCAAGTGAAATGTTACCAATCCATAACTACACATGATACTGGGAACTGTATCCTTCAATAGTATAGTGCTCCCCCACTTTCAGAAATCTACAATGAGAAATATAATGTTCTGGAACCAGCAACATCAGCAATTGGAATACTTTGCACTTCCAAATTTGAACTAATGCACTGAACCTGGAGCACAGGAAGCTCCAACAAGAATATGCAAGCATATTCTCTAAGATGAACATATGTTTAATTTTTTTGGTTTTGTACCTAGAATCAGCTGTTTCACTATAAACAACTGTATTTTAAACCTCTGTTCTCTTGGAAGGTCACAACTTTATCTCTGCCCACAAAGCCTGCCTAATCTTCTTGTGCTCTTTCACTATTGTTAGGCTGCTTATAGGTTGGACTATTTACCCAGAGATGGCCAATCCCTAGAACTGGCATTACCACAGATCTGAGGACCCTTCACAATCAAGGGCTCTCTCGTTGCTCCCTGTTGCATTCCCCCAGTTACAGGCAAATATGAGACTGAGGCAAGTGAACAGTGGTAATTCACCTCTGTCAACCTGTCCAGTACCAGTGGAGTCTGTATGTGTCAATTGCTTAGTCTCAGCTGTCTTAGGACACAAATACTAACAGCCCGATCCGATCCTGCTTGGCAGCCCAATCCTGTGTAAGGGTACCCGGCCGGCCCAAATATCCTGCAGTATCCTTTGGCCATCCTGGGCTGCCCTGGGGCAGCCAGGGAGGACCACAGGAGAAGGGGACGCTCTTCCCCTTCCCTATGGGCAAGCCGGCCAAGGCCCTATGGGCCTCCTCGAATGTACGCCAGCTCTGAAGCTAGCATACATTCAAGTCAGGGGAGGTAGGCCGAACCAGGCAGGGAGAGGGCCCAGGATATCAGTGGACTGCGCCGCTGATATCCCACCCTCTCCCCGCCCAATTCGGCCAATGGCTGCCCTCCCTTGCCGCCCAGTCTGCCCCTGGACCAGTTGGTGCAGGGTTTACCTTCACCGGCAAGTGCAGGAACAGTCCCCCGGTGGAATGAGGGCTGCCGGCCTCTGCCCCAGCGGCCCTTACTTTCCGGGAGTTGCAAACGCACTTTACAGCATGTTTGCGACACCCTAGAGCGGTGGAGTGCGTGTTCCACCGCTCTACCCAGGATTGCTCTGTAAGGGCCAGCCGCTGCATCCTAGTCAGGATGTGGGCCGCGCTAGCATGGCCAGGGCTCATCTCAGGGGAAGGGGACGTTCGATTTTGCTTTTGCTTATAAATAAAAATGAAACATTTTAAATACCTTTACAGTGGGGCAGAGGACGGCTCCAGTCTCCAGAAGCTGTACAGGAAATTGAGGCTTTTCCAACAAGCAAATAGCCAGGATCACAAATGTAAGTTACAGACATTTGAGACGTAAACATTTTCCCAGCAACACCACTGTGTTTTCCATTGGTTATGTCTGGAGGTGAGGGACACTGTGGTACTGAAGAAATCAAGAGAGTGAAAATGTAGTCCAAGAGAACACTCACAAATACACTTATTCTTAATAAGGTGCTTAATTGACAATTGCAAATAAAAGTCATTTATTACATTTTACCCCATCCTTCCTTTAAGAAGGCATCATACATGTTCTCCACACACACCCCTCCCTCCCATTTTCTCATCATCACAGAACTCCTATGACGGTGGTTCCCAAACTTTACACAAAATTCGGAACCACTGTAAGTAGTTGTGGGGGGGGGGGGCAGATGGCAGTGACAGCACTTCTGGGATGAAAGTTATACATTATTACTTGCCTGGTTCACAGTGAGGCGGAGGAGGCTCCCATGTGCCATCAACCTGGCAATAGATCTCTCTCGAGCCAGCTATTATGTGGCCATCACTGCAGTTAAAAGTAACTCTGTGGTTAGAGGTGTAGTTGTTGGAATCACCGACCACAATTCTTCCATTCTCAACTACGGGATGTGGACACTCAGCCACTGAAAAGAAGATATGCTTTAATATCCACAGAGATCTGATGGGAAGACGAAAAGGAATAGGCCTGTTCTCTCTTCATATGTGCCTTTTGCTAGCAGTAGTATCGCTTATGTATCAGGCTTAACTTCTGATAGCTTGGATATTATTATTATTATTATTATTATTATTATTATTATTATTATTATTATTATTATTATTATTATTAACTCTTTGCCACAGGATGTGGTGATGGCACCTGGCCTAGATGCCTTTAAAAGGGGTTTGGACAGATTCATGGAGGAAAAGACCATCACAGGGTACAAGCCATAAGCAACCTCCTGGTTATAGAAGTAGGTTTTCTCTGTGCCAGGTGCAAGGGAGTGACAACAGGAAATGGGTTATCTTGTTGACTGTGTGCTCTCGGAAGCATCTGGTGGGGCCACTGTGAGACACAGGAAGCTGGACTAGATGGGCATTTGGCCTGATTCAGCAGAGCTCTTCTTATGTTCTTATGTTCTTATTATTATTAACATTATTTATATACCGCTTTTCATTAAAAAAAAGTCCACAAAGCGGTTTACAGACAAAACCAAATGATTAAATGGCTCCCTGTCCCAAAAGGGCTCACAGTCTAAAAAACAAAACAAATGCAGAAAACCACCAGCCAACATCCACCAGAAAAGAGACTCTGCTGGGGTGAAAGGGGGCAGTTACTTTCCCCCTGCTAACTATAAGAGGCACTGGCGTCGACGAGGGGAAGCGCGCGGGGCGGGCCGCCCGGGGGCGACGCGCACACAAGGGTGACGCACGTCCCTCCCGGTACTCACATTTTCGTTGGAGCTGGGCCCGCCCGCCCGCCCTCGCGTCCGTTTGGCTCTGAAATGAGCCGAAAATGGTGCGGGGGGGTGCTCCGCGCCTGCGCGTGACGTCACGCGCGGGGGTGGAGCCACGCTCTTAAAGGTGTCGCGCGTCCCCGCTCTGGGGTGTCGCGCGTCCCTGTGACGCGACTGATAAGAGGAGCACCACTTGATAAAGTGCCTCTTGCCCAGTTAGCAGGGGTTCACAGATAGCTGCTTACTAGGCAAGATGAGGTACATGCTTGCCAAGATTTTTCCCAAATTCACCAGGGTTAACTACACAAGCTAGACTTTCCTGCACAAGCAACAGAAGAATGAAGACCATGTGAAATACACACCTCCACAATACACGCGCCCACTCCACACGCCATTTATCCCATCCTTAGTAGTACAGTGAATAGAAGCATTTCCAACCAGAGGGTATCCTTTCTCGCAGGTGTAAGTCACACCTGTCCCATAGGAGAAGTCATCTATATGCATGCCAGTGCGCCGGCCATGGGGAACTTCTGGTGGTGGATAGCATGGAATGCCTAGAGAGAGGCAAGTGTATATTGAAGATACATATTGGACTGATTTGTTCAATTTTAAAAGGAGTCGCTCTCTGCTTAATGGCAATTGCTAGGGTTCACAAGTGAAGCCAAAGGAGCATGTAATAGTCATGAACACAAATGTAACAACAATAGCCATAAATATGACCAAAAGTTATCAGAAAACCACTACCTCTGGGGTTCCATAAATGGCCATGCAATTACATAGTTCTATGCAAACCATAAGCTGTCGATTGAAAGGTCGGCAGTTCGATTCCCGTGACGGGGTGAGCGCTCGTTGCTTGGCCAGCTCCTGCCAACCTAGCAGTTCCAAAGCATGTCAATGCGAGTAGATAAATAGGTACCGCTTGCGGGAAGGTAAACAGCGCTCCGTGTTCCAGCCGCATGCTACGCGCTGCGGCAAGGGGAGTCATGCCGGCCACATGACCACGGAGGCGTCTTCGGACAACGCTGGCTCTTCGGCTTTGAAATGGGGATGAACACCACACCCTAGAGTCGGACACGACTGGACTTAATTGTCAGGGGATACCTTTACCTTTATGCAAGCATTGCAATGCATGGAATAAGCTTCATGTTTTAAAAACATTTATTAGCACCTCCATAGCAGGCAAATTGAACTCCTTAAGGGCTGCAGGGAAAGCTACCAGCTGTCCTAGAAGTGTGAGTTTCTTACATTGCTTCTTATTTATGTTTTGAAGGATGTCCATTAGGCAATAATTAAATTAAACCTGGCTGGCAGGAGGAAACAAATAGTTTTGCTTATGATTGATCAGCTGGAAACTAATACAACTGAGAAGCAACAGGCTTGGGCAGTTTCAAGGGGTGAGTTAGATTCAGGCAGATACTTGGATTTAAAGATGTGTTCTCCTTACGCTGGCAAAAGGGAATATCACCCGTCCACAATACCCTTCCATTGGATATCACACACTGTCTGGAAGACACACCAATTATCCTGTACCTGTATTGAGAGGGAAGCAATTAGGGATTGCTTTGAATCTTTCATACATACAGCAAACAACAAACTTGTATTTTGCATGACACAAGGAGGCATCTTCTTTCTCTTCTAGCATCCCACAGGTATCTCTTAAGATGTCCAAATTTTGGTGCCACATTTCACAGCGTCCCTGTTACCTGCTATCATTCGAGCAAACAATACAAGCCTCTTTCTGAACTACATCAATAGAGTTTGATAAGAAGGTTCTGTAGCTTTCATGGCCCGCTACAATACACGTCGTTTCCAAGTTTACAGGATTAAGAGCCATGTATGCGTAAAAAAAAAATTATGTTTAAAAAACGTTTAAAAAACGTTCAGAACGTTGGTACGTAAAAACACTTTAAAAACAAGTACCAAAAACTTAATGTTTCATCCACATACTGTGGATCTCCTCAGGTGCAGCAACACAGTCAGTTCAACTGCAGGCAATTTTCGCACTCTTTTTAAACTGATGCTCTGCTTCGCTATAAAAAGCCAGCTTGTCAAACCAAGTATCTAACATCTCTGCAACTGTGTTGCTGCAGCTGAGGAGGTCCACAGTGTGCGGACGAAATGTTGTGTTTAAGTTTTTAGTACTTGTTTTTATTGTTTTTAAAGTGTTTTTACGTACCAACGTTCTGAACGTTTTTTAAACACAATTTTTTTTACGCATACATGGCTCTTAATCCTGTAAACTTGGAAACGATGTGTAGAGTTTGATAAGCGTTTGATAAGAAAAAATCCTTTCATCTTTTCTGTCACATATAATAGTAGAAATGTAAGCTTAACCTATGGACCAGAGAAATGAATGTATTTGCTATGTATTTTCACTTTACAGTGCAACCTTTTTACTTCTACTTGGGAGGAAGTTCAATTGCTGAACTCTGCAGTTAAATGCTGAATAAAGATATGTAAGGATTAGGCTGTAAGAGGAACTAGTCCCTAGGGTTGCAAAACCTTTTTTTGAAAAATGTCCTATACCTTTCAAGCGTGTATAATTAATAAGCAAAAAAGAGTCTGCGAAGCTTTTCCTGCCTGGGAGAATGAGCGATGGAGAAAGGGTTACTAATGACCCAATCCTACCCCCCCCACCAGCCCATAGTACACAGTACCGCCAACATAGCATGTATTGCATGGTATGGTTGGGGGGGGGGGCAACCAGAGGGCCCAGGAGAGGTAGGTAAAAATCTTTTTTACTTATCTCCCAGTAGGCTGCCTAGCCTCCAGTGGGTCTCCTCAGACCTACACCAGCTATTTAAGTGGGATACGTTTGAGGAGACTTAGGGGATGTTTCAGGTTGGGGAACAGGGGATAAGATCTTGGTATGTGTGGCTCCTGCCAAGTTCCCCCCTCCCTCCTCTGCCCAGCCTGCTCCATGCCCCAAACTGCCCCTGAACATCCCCCACCGCTACCTTATCTGCTCTGGCAGGGCATCTGGGAGCCACTGTCACACATGTGGGGCCTTTGGCCATTTACGCTGGCAATCCCAGCCTCCATGACAGTGGCCCGGACTTTGCAGTGATAGATAGCGAGATCCACCACCGTAAGACCCACACAGGATTGGGCCGTAAATGATATCTGCTTAAGCAGCCCTACTAGAAAAACAGTTGACACCCTTGTTGATTTCCCTGATGCTTACCCTTCATCACAGATATAATTTACAGTGGAACCAAAGACAATATCTTCTGGTACAATCAACCGGCCATTGTCTGGTTCTCCTGGATTACCACATGATTTCCCTAGAAGATAAGATAAATGATATTTTTTCACAGTTTTCTTTTTTTTTAAAAGACAAATGTATTCACAAAGGAAGAACTGCATTATTTGATTCACCATCTGCATTAAAACAATTGAGATAATTTGATTTTTGGCAGAATCCTTTGCAAAAGTACCATTTCATTCTTGGTCTCTCTCTCTCTCCAACAATTAGTACAAAAATGTCAAGAGACTCACTTTTGCAAAACTCCTGAACTTCTGACCACGTTTGGTTTCCAAGGCACGTCACAGAGGACATCAATCCAGGATGTTTAGCATAGCCTGGTCGGCATACATAGCTCACTTTTGTGCCAACAGCAAAGGAATTCGTATCTTTATACTTGTCAGCTAGTTCAGCAAAGCGTAACCGTGCTGGAGGACCACACTTATCTAAAGAATACAAAGAAAAGAGAACAAAACTTGGGGTAGTTATCACTGTAAAACTCTATAAAGACCAATCCAGTGGTTTAATCCACCCAGTCCCCAGTTCCTCCACATAGAATATGGACATGACTCTCCTTTCTCTGGTAGAATAAATCCTGTCCCTCCCCAGGATATTCTAGGATCCCTCCCTAAATTTACAGTTTTCCTTAAAAAAACGACAACATAAAGTTACAGTGCAATCCTGCGTAACTTCGGCCGGCTCCACACTGGCCTAAGGAGTCGCAAACATGCCATAGAGCATGTTTGCGGCTACTTTAGAGTAAGTGGTGCCGGCACTGCTTACTCCGCCTCGGAACTGGACCTGTGCCAACCGCTGCAGGTAAGTCTCATGCTGGTCGGTACAGAGTGGGGGGAGGGTGGGCAGGGGTGGGAAGGGAGGGGGGCTGTTGACCGGTCCAGGTTGGGATATCCAGGGCAAGGGTATCAGTGCAAATATCCAGCGCCCTATCGCAGCCCGGGCCGGCCTTACACGGCCTCCCCAGACACACACCAGATCCAGAGCTGGCATGCATCCGAGGAGACTCAATGGGGCCCACGCTGCTTACACCAGGGGAAGGGGACAAACCACGTCCCCTTCTCCCGAGGTGAGCCCAGACTGTGCTGGTGTGGCCCGCAATAGGCCTAGGATGCAGCCACCGGCCCTTTAGGCCGGCAGCCGCAACTTAAATTAGGCAGGATCTGGTTGTTAGGCTCTGACCATTCAAGTAAGGTCAGGAAGATATAAGAAAAAGGGTGTAGACCAGATCCTACCCAATTGTTCATTAAGAAAAAGTAAAATTCAATCATTTTAAACATGTTTAGCTTCCTATATTTATGTTGTGGCTGCTTTGTCATGATTCCCTGCCCTCTTAGGCTCCCTCAGATTCAGAACAAATTTCTGGATAAACATATTCACTATGACACACATAGACATCCAGGTCCCACTTGTCTTGTTAACATTCTAGCATAATAATTGCAATCAGCATACAGTATTGTGGCATTCAAAATAATTACCCTGGGGGCCAATTGAATTCTAATGTTGCAATCCCACATGAAGGCAGTTCCCATGTGGGATCTTAACTTCAGGGGTGGCATCAGAGGTCAGCCAGGGTGGGTAATATAGCCAAGGGGTCATGACCAAAAGAGCGTTCACTTGGATGGAGTGATCCCTTGAACCTCTCAGTACTGGAGTGATCCCTGAACCTCTCAGTGATCCCCTGAATCTCTCAGCCACCACAGATCCCCCCTCCTTCACCAATGGAGAGGAAGGGAGGGAGGGAGGAATAGCTGCCATCGCCTATCGTTGTTAAGCTGGGGAGGCTTAACAGGAGGACTTTGCCCCAGGGACTCCAGCAACCTGGTGCCTGACACTATTTAACTGTGTACACTGGTAGCTTCTGGGGCTGGCATGGGGGATTTCTGTATGATCAAGTTGACCCAGCCAGATAGGATGATGTTTACAGAAGTAGCAGTTCACTATGTGTAGTCATGGTCATATAGAAGTGGTTTTTGGTAATTCCCATGGGGGAGATGAGATAGTATCACTTACTGGCTTCTGACCATGGACACGCATATCTCAATTTTTGTACAGACTAAAATCTGTGGGAAAACGTCAGTGAAGAAAAGAGGAATAACAATCAAAGCAACCCATAGGAAAAAAAGACCACTGATCAAAATAGCCCTAACTGTGCATAAAAACAAAGGGAGCTAGAGAAGCAAATCACTGAGCCTATTTTGTATGTTCCACCGAAACATCAGGTAGCACAGTTATTGCTTCCATTAATAATGGGGGTCTCAGACACATAGTAGGACAACACTGAACAACACGAAATTGGGTCTGAAATGGAAAGAGCTAATCTTTACTAATTTCACAAAAACGACAGTAAAATCTGTCGATTTGCTCTAGTTTAGGAGAAGCAGTCTGCATTGCGTACGTAGGTGTTGTAAGTGCCATCGGGCATTTACCAATACATGTCTATGGAACTATCTATTGCGGATCTCTCACAAACTGTAGCCAATTTTGCATTTTCATTGTCATATTTGTGTTCATTACCTCAAAGTCTATAAGAAATGACTAATTTACAGTCCAATCCTGTGCAAGTTGCAGCAGGTGGCCTAAATGGCTGGCTGCTGCATCCTGTGCAGGATATGGCCTGCATCGGCGCAGCCAAGGCTCACCTCGGGGGAAGGGGATGTTCTTCCCCTTCCCCTGCTATAAGCCCTGGAGGCCCCAATGGGGCTCATCGGATGTGCGGCAGCACTGGAGCTGCCGCACAACCAGGGAGGCCATGTAAGGCCAGTCCGGCCTGGCCCGGGAAGGGGCTGGAGATATCGACGCAGCCTGGTGCCCCCTCCAATGGCCCCCTCCTCTGCCACCTTGGCCCTCCCTCCCCATGCCCCACCACCACCCAGTGCAGCAACTACCTGTGTCTGGTGGCACAGGAAGAGGAGGGCAGCAATGTGAGTGGTGCCGGCCTCTGTGCCAGTGCAGCTTATTCTAGAGGTGCTGTGAAAGTGCCTTTTTGCAACATCTTAGGCTGGCGGAGCGTGTGCTCCGCCAGCCTAATGTTAGGCAGGATCGCACCGTTAATCTTGGGGGCATGATATTTGTTAAAATGTGTTGTCCAGTGTAAATTATACAAAACAGGATATATTTATTGTTTTTTAAATTTGTTTATGTATCGTTATGTATTGTTTAAACTTATTTTATGTATTTTAAATTATGTATTTTAATCTGTTGTAAGCTGCCTTGGGCATTTGCCTTCGGCATAGGAAAAGGCGGGATATAATTTTTTTAAATAAATAAAATAAATAAATATTTACTGAATAAGTTTCATTTTACACTTAAAAAATTGTTACCAATGCTTTTTGTTTTGTTTTCAATGGAAAGTCTGTCTGCAATCAACTGGGACTTTTTATAGTTACTTATTTACAAGAAGTCACTTGGGAAGTTAACTACTTTTCAGTGACTTCCTTCAAAATTTTCATTGATTGTTTTCTATCACAGGTTCATATACAGCGTTCAAATTTATCAGGGATGTGTGGTACGGGCGTGGCGGGTGAGGAAACCCCGCCCCCTCATAGTTCACGGAAAAGTGCCGCAGCCTAACCACAATCCCCCGGTTAGGCTGCAGCGCTTTACCGTGAACTACAAGGGGGCGGGGTTGCCTCACCTGCTGTGCCCACATATACTGTGTACATGTACTGATCTGAAGACAGTTGATATAGTCACCTTGCTGGAGTTAAGAAGGTCTAGGTTAGGGTTAGTGCTTGGTTATTGGGTATTAGTTAGGACAAGTAGCTACCTGGGAACCCAGGTAAGCTGTCTTAAATTCCATGATGGAATTCCAAAGCAATAACATAGTGCAGGGAGGGGGTGGGATTGTTCAAACCAAACTGACTCTCCCTAGAAGGGTTGAATGACATTTTCAGCACAACCCTGCGTATGTCTACTCAGAAGTAAACCTCACTGACTTCAGTGGGACTTACTCCCATATAAGTGTATACAAGATTGCAGCCTAAAGTTGTGTTAGCACGACTGTGGGGATAAATATGCTAAATCAGGTATAGAAATTTCAGAAGTGAATTTCCATCTCAGTCAACTGAAATGTCAAATTTGTGGAAAACACAATATCAAAAAATAGAAACTGCTGCATTTGATACTATAATTTGATACATGCATTTGATACATTTGATACTATAGCTATACCATATGTAGAGACTACATTCTCCACAGTAGAATTGTATCCCACTTTTCAGTGTATAGAAATGAGAAATGTCTTCAACATGCAGAAAAAAAATATTTTTCATTGTCTTGGATGCTGAGAGAAAATTCTTTTAAGATGGTAAATCTTCACAAGCATCTGTAGGCTGAATGACAAGGCACACTATACACATAGTTTGCCCTTCAATTTGTGTTTCTCCCTGCCTTAAACACCATAGCATGTGGCTAGGATCCTTCCCTTTTATTACTCAGGTTGGTAACTAATGGCCATGGCCGGGGACGAGCTTACCAGGAGGGAGAGGGTGCCAGTGCAACCACCACCTCGTGGGTGGAGAAGCAGGGGCATGTGAGGGAGGCATGTTAAGAAGTGAAAAGGAAGGAAGAGGTAGGGGCCAACCATTAGCTCTAAGGGATATAAACACCTGGATGAGGCCAATGGGGAAAACATTCTCCAACTGGAGGGCAGCCAGGCCACTGACCTCTGGGAGGCTCATGGGACCAGCCCAGTGACAGGAGGAGGACCCTGGGGTCGAGCACAACCCCCTCCCCTAGGGTGGTTTCTGAGGCCTTGAAGGACCAGGTTGGCCCAGAAGAGGCCGGGAGATGCCGGTCTGGCAGGTGGGAAAACCAGGTGGGCCTGCATGGACTCATTCTGACCAGTCCCAGTGGTCCCTCAGCAGCAAGGCAGACAGGCCATATGAACTGACCAGGAGATGAAAGACCAGTAACACTGGCTCCATTGCTGCTCTCTGCCTTTTTGAAGGACAGAAGCAGAAAGAGGAGGCGATGACTGCTGTGGGACCACTGGGACTGGAATGAGGAGGAGGTGAGTGTAGCAGCAGAGGCAGCAAGGGAATGGGGGGAAAGAAGGGAGGCTAGATATGCATGCACATGGGACCAGGAAAGGGGAGCAGAGGCAGTGGTGCACTACACTGAGCACCGTAGCGGGGGCTTGGGCTGATTTTGTCTTTAGCTCATCGTCCCTAGTGTGAACAGCAATAGAATCCTTGGCAGAGGGTTCCACATACTAAGCAATATCCTCTGAGATACAGCCACAGGCCTCTGACCACCACAATTTCAACTACCGTCAGTGTGAAGAGCAAAAGAGCTTTGGCTGAGTTCTCCTTCCCCTATGACCTTTGGCCAGTGAGAATCCCATTTCACTAGTCAACACAGATGGAAGCACTAAGGAGAGAACACTGCTCAAGTTTCGGTTGCTGCCCACACTGGAGGTAGATAAGAAGGTTTCAAGGGACATTTTGCCTATGTTGTACATGAGTAAGGTTAATCTCAAGCCATTTTGGGGCGCCCGCTGGCCAGGCTTGCCCCATGTTGATTGTATCGATCATCATCAGTAGACCATCCCCAGCTTGGAGCAGAGCAATGTGTAGAAATGATTGGATGACCCTTGTATAAAATGCAAATTACCCCCTCCCATTTCGAAGCAGTTTTCAAAGTGTTCAAAAAACCTTTTGCCAGTGCTAAACAAACAGTTGAGCTGATATACAGTACATACAAGATATTGGGAGGAGAAAAGGAAAAGCATACAGCCAAGAAGTGAGGGGATGGCAACTATAGCTGCATTTGTTTTTCAACTCAGAAATAGCAGGAAGTGACATTCCTAGCATGCTTGATATCACTGCTACCGGGGGCTCCCAAACTGAACGGAAATGACGGAAAATCAAAATGGCTGCTGTTGTACTACAATCCCTCATACTACATCTCCCAAGCTCCTTTGCAGCCAAGCAGCCTTCCTATTGGTGCTTGAGGCCGCCATTTTTTCTAGCTTCGTGCTCGCAGTTGAAACTTCTAGTGTGGTGAGCAGGCTGGAAGGAGAGAAAAAACCGCGATCCGAGCGCGCTACAAGGCGGGAAAAAAAACACGGCTCTCAAGCGCTCCTAGCACTAGAAGATGAAAAACAAACGCAGCCTATGCTGGATCTGGAGACTGTGCCTGAGTCCTTACAACAGGAGCAACAGGAGACACAGCTAACACCACACAGCAAGAAAGGTGTTTTAAAGAAAAGTTAGAGACAATTTGATCACAGATCTCCTGCATCACATCTAGTTTGATCATAAGTCCTTTTGTTTGTTTGTTTCCGGAGCCAAACAATTAAAAACGTTGAACATGTTCAGATTCACAGCATCTTTAGCAATCTTATAGAGTCAGAGAAGCTGCTGTGTTGAAATTATCAGCTCTCAGAACCAAACCTATGATTCTGGGGTGGGGGAGCCTGGAAGAACCCCAATATAAATCAAACCTTATGCAGTCAGACTTGCTGTTGTTGGTGCAAAGCTTTTAAGTGGAGGATCTCTTATTCACCTCTCACATTTCCCCAGCTTCCTGGACAATGCAGTATTGGGTTCAAAAACAGACAAAAGGATTTTAAACAAAATGAATGGGACAGGATTCTTAAGCTGCCTGACTTATTAAGACTCTACAGAAACACTTCTGAAAAAAAGGCAAAATTACACTATTTAAAATTATTATTTGCTCTTCCAACCTTTTGGGGAAGGTCCGAAGGGGCTCAATTTTCTGGTTTGCTTGTGGCTAGAAAAGCCATGGCTCGAATCATTAATTACAACAGAAGGTCTCACCTGAATGAGTCCAGGGGAAAACAGATGTGATATGGACACATCCATTTGTCTGAACCAGGTCAATTCCAGTCATAAAGGAGGGGGTGAAGGATCTTCATTTTGGAGTGAAAAGCATGACAGGGCAAGGAGTTCCCACATCTTACCTCTCCATGACCTCTCTCCCCAAGCACCTCTCTCTCCCAGCTGAGATCACTTCCCAGTATCTGAACTCAATTAAGGAGGAGAACACCAGAACTGGCCCAGAACATATTGCCAGCATAGGCAGCACCACCCACTTTCCACGGAGAGGAGAAAAAAAGAAAGCAAACCCCAAAAGTCTGATGATGGGGGCGCAGAAAGCAATGGGAAAGGAGGATGCTAAAAAGCTGCAGTAGGAACCATCTTGAAAGTGCCAACTTCTCACCTTGGTCCCCCAAAACACAGACCAGGACTGCAGCTGAGGCCCACAACAGGCTGAGGATGCAGGCAGAGGTCATTGCTCTTCTTCTGCTTGCAGTCATGAATGAATGCAAGGCTGTAGAACCTGGCAGTGATGATATACAAATGCAGAAGAGGAAGCAAGTATGTAAAACAGGGGGTTTCGGGGAGAAAGCCCAAAGGGAACTGGTCTGAGAACTACACAATATGCTTGGCAACTCTCCAGTCACCCAAAAGCATGATGTGAACTCTGAACAGAGCTCAACCTACAACCAGTTTTCCAGGCCAGGCTGTAGTCCCTGAACATAGGCCTGTGCTGGTCTCACCAGACATTAAGCACTGGCTCTGGTAATCCTGATTCCAACAGTACTGTGCGCTAAGTCCCCTACATATGTACTGGTTAGGTTCCAAAGGTCTGTACTGAAGTTGAAATGTATGTAGTTCGAAACAGCTGGCCCTTGCCAGCCCAACACTATTGCACCTGCACAAAAGCACCGCAAAGGACATACTGCAGCAGCTGTGCAAAAGTCCTGGTGCAGCTGTCCATAACTCAGACATCCGTAACTTAGGGAACCAGTGTAGTTTCTAGTTATCACAGTGTAGCCAGTGATAATTGTCATCAGCAATGTTTCCATACTTTCTTCTAAGGAGATAGAAACAGACAGGTTCCACTAAGGCTGAAATGCTGCCTTTGGACGAGGAAGAGGTTGGAAGCAGAGAGCTGCGGGGCCCAACTGAAAACATTTTTTTTTGCAGGGCCCCAGGTTCACAACCAAGGTCTGTAGAATCTTAGAGATCTAAATAAAATGTATTATAGACTTCTATCTCTATGGTAGAATGGAAAGCAATCAAAATCTGTGCTTAAAAAGCGCGTGTGAGTTAATGGACCAAATGGATCTAAGCACATTGTTGTGTGTATTTGACAAGACTAGAGTAGATTACCCTAGTGCAGGGGTCCCTTAGGCATGGGGCCCAATTGGGAACAATTGCTCCAACTGGTTTAAAGCCGGCCCTGAGGGGTCACTAACTTCAAAGACTTCCCTATTTTTTTCAGGAAGAATAAAATGTGAAGAGGTACGCTTAATGGGTTTTCCAGCCATGTATTTATTTTGAGGAAATACAGATAGAAAATTTCCTGAGGCTTGCCAGTGGAAAATCCTTTGATGTCCGTGATCGCTTTAAAGAGACAAGCAGCTGAACTGCGTTCTCCTGGACTATCTGATGCTGGCAGGCGATATTACTGACACTTGCTGACGTTTCGTTACACACTTGTAACTTTATCAAAGCAAACACACAAACCAATGCGGCTTCAAGCCGGTAGATGTTACTGTCTGTTGAGGAGCATCGTTATTTTGTAGTTGAGAAGCACTAACTGCTGATTCAAAACGGAAGCTTGTTGCCTAGTTACGCTGCATGACCTCTTAAAGGGATACCGTTATGGAGTACCATGTAGCAGTGTGAGTGAGGTGCAGAACGGGCTGATCAATTAGAGGCAGAGGCAGGTTGTTGCACACTGGCCAGCTGCAGCTTTTCCCCCCTTGTGTGTTGTCCAAACGACCTTTGAAGAAGCGGAAACCACACCTTGTTCACGAATGTCTGTTGCTCCTCAACAGACAGTAACATCTACCGGCTTGAAGCCGCATTGGTTCGTGTGTTTGCTTTGATAAAGTTACAAGTGTGTAACGAAACGTCAGCAAGTGTCAGTAATATCGCCTGCCAGCATCAGATAGTCCAGGAGAACGCAGTTCAGCTGCTTGTCTCTTTAAAGCGATCACGGACATCAAAGGATTTTCCACTGGCAAGCCTCAGGAAATTTTCTATCTGTATTTCCTCAAAATAAATACATGGCTGGAAAACCCATTAAGCGTACCTCTTTACTAGTTACAAATAGCCATGAAAATCTTCATACTTTTCTAAAATGTGAAGAGTTCAGTAAGCGATAGAATAGGTGCGTATGTCGTACCAACCAATAATTTCTGGAATATTAAAAACCCCTTTCCCAGCAGGATGTTTCCCTAAGGAAGGGTGCGGTGTGGCTACCAGGAATTACCCTAAAGCACTAGAAAAACTGTGCTGTTTTCCAAGAACTCGCTAAGTACATTCACCGGTGTGAATTGTATTTTGCAACCTGACACAAAGTCCCTTGTGTACCTGCACTTGTTTGTTTTGTGCTACACATTCTAAACATGGGATTTGTTTCATTCCCTCAGCAAATGAGGTGCTTGGTTTGCAAACAGAGAGGCTTAAAAATCTAAGAAACCGTACAGTGGACAAAACTATTAAATTAATAGCATGTTTGTGCACCTGTGTTTTCTGTGTAGGGAGAACGTGGGAGGGAGAAATATTGCTGCCATTGGGAGGATGAGGGTAAGGGAAGGCATGGCAGTGGGTGATGGACCCACGATTCTGGGGTAATGGGCGTTCCCTGGAACTCACAGACAGACTATCCCCCTTTCTGGCCCTCCAACCCCCGGCCTCTGGTGTTCCTGGCAGTGACCCTTTAAGCCTGAAGCTGCTGCTGTTAAATGCCAGGTGAGTGAATAATAAAGACCGCCTGATCCAGGACTTGATCATGGAGGAAGATGCTGTCCTAGTGTGCATTACGGAGGAGTCCTGGCTGGATGAGATGGCCACTTTGACATGCCAAGAACAGACAGTAATAGATTTGAGGCAGCATGTCATCGGCTTTTGCTTAATATAAAAACAATGCCTAAAGTGGCTGGTTAGGCACTGCAAAGGAGAAGTTACACTGTACCTACTTGCCCACAAACATTTATTTTTATTGCATTGTGCATCCATGCAGAGCACCATTGTCATAAAAATAACAAGCTGAAGCTTTCTGTTTTCTTCCACTTTTCATCTGTCTATTCAGACTCAATTCTTTTATAATTAATAATCCCCATGCTCCAGAGGGCATATGTTAGAGTAGACAATGATATGACAAACACAAGAGAATTACCCAGGGGGGTGGAAGAGGCGAAGGACCAAAAGAATAGGTATGCACACTGAAGTCTAGCCAGCAATTGATGAGCAGCCATCTAGGAGACTCTTGTGTGTGAGCGTGTGACGTGTATCATAATGATTTGTGTACGGAGCTGTTTGCTGCTCTTAACATTGCGCAAGACTTGATTTTCATGCTTAGGCTTTTTGACAACATACTGTATTATAACAAAGGTGGACTTGCAACAATTTTCGGTGTACAGGTGTCCCCCGCTTAATGACGGATCACTTATTGACAATCCGGATATATGACGGAGGTCCCCAGTAAAAAAGAGCAAAGGATTTAAAAAGACACATCTAATAGTGGGCACATGCAAGATGATTCCTGCAGTAGTGGGTGGGTGACAGAATTTGGGGGTGGGTTCAGGTGGCAAATTGCCTTGTCCCAGTAAGGAGGAAGCACTGGGTGGAGACAGTTGCAGGATGGGTGTGCTACCACCTCATTAGCAGACCCACCCTGGAACACTGAATAGGAGACTTTGAATGCCTAAGTCAGAGGGGCAACCTAGTATCTTCTGGGGATCATATCAGCATGGACTCTAGGTTCATAGAGAGGCCAGCCGTGACAAGAACCCAAGGATGATTGGTTGCAGTGAGGCTTCTCTGATAACAATAAGCCAGGTTAGGACGTCAGATGAAGTAATAGCTACTCTGGAAGACACATCTGGAGGAAGCTACTCTGGAAGACACAACTCTGGAAGAAGAGGCAGATTTGGGATGGAATTTGTAGAGTATTTGGAGTTTGGATAAGATACTCTGCCCTGCTAGCTGCTGCTTGTGTGCTTAGTAAACCAATATTGATTACCTTCCATTTGATTGTCTCCAGAAATCCCAGTACAATCTCACCAGGCAGGACCCCTAATTCACCCTAGATCAGATGGAGGAAAAATGGGTACTTAGTACATATAAACAAAATTTAATATAAACCGACACCTTCAACATTCTGTATTTCTTGGGAGTCACCAAGTAGAAGTCCTTCTCAGCCCCCCCCCCCGATTTTTTAAAAGAAGAATAAAGAACGTAATGTATACGTTCTTTGTAAATGTATTTGCAAAGAAATTTACACCTCTACTTAATGAGTTCCTCCTGTATGCAGAAACTAACTGGTATTTAAGTGGCCTCTTTTGCTGCCAAATCAAGGATAAAACTGTACATGACATTAGTCACATCACTAAAGGCTGACCTCCTCCGCATGAGTTCCGCCGCGTCCCAGGCGCATGCGGACAGTGCGGAACTGTGTGGCTTCCATGTTATCTGATTGCATCAGAATGCAGGAGAGCCATACTCACCTGAGTTCTGTTGCAATCAGCCATGGACCATGCTCATAATTTTGAGGGGACAGGACGCGGAGGTAATTCTTTGACCAATGGGATGAGAGGGGTTTTTCAGCCAATCGGAGCGCACTTGTGTTTCAGCCAATCACCGTCAAGATTTATTATAAGGCGGGACAATCAGGAGGGACTGTTTGCATGAAGAAACTGGTGGAGATCAGGGCAGCGTTTGGAGGCGGGGCGTCCAGTCCCTTACGCTCGTACACCTCCGGATGCAAGTGCAGGTCAGCCTTTGTTTAGGCATAGCATAGGGGCCCCAATGTGGATTAGGCACCCTGCATTCATGGTGGTGGTGACTAACACAAATGGAAGCAAAGAAGGCTGATGGAAAGTACAGTAAATGAAAGAGAGATGGGAAACTGACACTGGACACAGCGATGCAACTGCAGCTTGTTCTCTGTAATTTGGGGGTGGAACATCTTACAGGATTTTCTGGACATTGCCAAACATACAATCCTTTTGAGTTTTTAGATTCAATCTTACCTAGAGGGATCTTGATGACCTGACCCCAGTTCTCAGGGGCTCAGCTGGGCAATTCTTGTGTGGAGTAAACCGAAGGATTTAGATAGAAAATTGAAGAAATTGGCAAGATCAAGGGGGGAAGGTTTGTCTATGCCATGGTATCCTGTTTTTGCAAGAGTCTGGGCACCAGATTACCATCTGACTAAGTTCTACCTATGAATGGTTGGAATTGGAAGCCTAAGCAGCTTGTTTTCCTTGAGGGTATGACACTTGAACATTTCTATGATACTTGAACATTTCTAGGCACCCTCACTGTGAAAATGAGAGGGGGAGGGGAGGACTGGGCAGGAAAGAAGTGAAATTCAGTTTGCTTGACCAACGTTTTGAGGCTCAAGTCTGGGCTGAGCGCCATGCCAACCATCCCCAAGATAAGGTGCCCTCAATTTCCTTTTCTACCCGTCTATAAGCTTCCCCCACTGTACTACATAAAGCTAAAGGGCTCAGGTGCAGGACTGGCTACCAGGGGTGTACCTGAACGAGGCTATAGTGGGGGAAGGTTTTTGTCTCATTTCTTCATCATAGTAAAGATACTAATGTTATTGTACCTCTTGATACACAGAGTGCATGAAGGTAACAGTCAGAGCTGTCCCTTGAGTAGGGCAACTGGCATTTTCATGACCAATATATGCCATAACAGGGGGGCCTCTGCACTAGCTGAGTTGCCCTAGGCCTGCCCCCTTCTAGGGACAGCTCTGGTAACAGTGAAAGCAGATAGAGGTATTTCTAGATCAGAAGAGCATGGGACTTGAAGCCATTACTATAGAGCTGCCCATGTGTAGCCACAACTGACTGCTGCAATCAGCTTCCACAATAGCTACACAGCATCACTAGCCTGCCTTCTCAGAGTGGAAGAATCATCCACGATACATGAGAGTTTTACTCAATATTTATTTGCAAACATTCTCAGATAAACACATTTTATTCTGTATACAGACAATTTCCTTCATTTAACCAAATACAAATTTTGTACAGTGTAATACATATAATATACATCACAACAGAGAATATTTTCCTGAATGTAACAAGCTTAGGCTTAATCTAGCCAAAGCACAGCACTTGGGATTCCATTGATTTTATTGATAGGTTTAAGAGTTACTTAACTCATTCCCAACAAAACTAAATGTGACCTTAATAGCCTCTTGGTTTTTTGGTGAAGTATACAAACTTCCGGTTTGCTCACTCACACGCTTACTAAGACACACACACACACACACACACACACACACACACACGAGAGTAATTTAGGCACATATTGTTCTTAGCACTTTAAAGCCTAAGAGGGAAACAAGAAAGCATTACCTATGGCTCCATAGGAAAATCCAAGGGAATATGAGAATGGGAGAGTTTAACATCCACACTTCTGACCTTTCATGTGTCAAATCTGGGACAAATCCTTCAGCAAAATTGCTTGGCCTTGCGATTCGTGGAATACTGTTGAAATAGCCAAGGATCCCAGCAAGAACCCATTAATTCAGGCTCAAAGTGCCTATCTTCTTAGACAGAATAACGCATCTTCCAGGGTAAGAAACTAGCCCCAATTCTCTATTTTATCCAGAAAGCTAAATGTGTTCTGCAAGGATAGAAGTGCAGACTTGTTCTATGCAGAAGCAACACGTACAAGTAGATAGGATTTTATTGTAGCCAAACACTGCTTCATGCTTCTAAGGATCAAGCTGGACGGTCAGTGATGAGATCAGAGCTTTGCTGAAGAAAGTCAGAACAATTGGATCATACTTGTGGAGATGCCTTTTTTTCTTCCAATACCATATCAGTGTTCTGTGGGACTACACGATAAGAATCAGGAGCGCTAGTACTAGTGTCCGTTTTCCTAGACAAAAAATATGGATTTTAAAAAAAATCTATACATTTTGCTTGAGAAATTAAATTACTTTTTTGTTCAGTTACCTGTCAGGAAGAAAAGCAAGCTCATGCACGCACACACACACACCAACCATGTATAAACATGGTATTGACTCTTTGAAAGAAAGTTAATAATTTTCACATTGAAGAGTTGTCCATGCTGGTGCTTCTCGGGCAAGAAAATCCAATCATGGAAGCTAAAGCAGAAGTAATTGTTAGTGACTAAAGGACATCATGACAAGTAACAGAAACCAAGTTGATTGCATAATCCTAAGAATGGAAGCAACAATGGAAGGCAAGTATAGAAATATTCAGACTCCTTTGCTCTGGAATCAAAACTCCACAGATGGTCCTGTGCATGCATGCGTAAGGGCTTCCCACATCCACCGACATTCATGGGAAAACATCTGCATGTACAAGTGTTTGCACTCAAGCTCACATACGCAGAGGCAGATCCAAATATTGAAAAGGTTATATTTACCCAGTTGCAGCATAAAACTAGCACAGGCCTATGGATGTCACCAATAAAAATACTGTTATAGAAAAAACTCTTCAGTCGTGATGTGCAGCATCAATTCCCAAACAGTGGACTGGAACATTAAGTTCCTAGCACTGCATGTTAGCCCCCCCTCCCCCATACATGAGGTTTGGATTGGAGGTGGGCCAGGACAGGCAGGTTCCAAACAGAGGTAACTGTATTCTATCCTTGCAGTACAGATTTCCTAACTAATGAAGTATGTTCATTGTCTGGAAATGAGTAACCAGCACATTAAAAGAAAAAGCATTCCAACAACATTCTAATAGGTAATTATGGAGATCTTCAAAACACACCTCAAAACATAAAAAGAGCCTTGCTGGATTAGGCCAAGGGCCCATCTAGTCCAGCTTCTGCATCTCGCAAAGTGGCCCACCAGATACCTCTGGGAATACACAAGACAATAAGATACCTGTATCCTGTTGCCACTCCCTTGCATCTGGCATTCAGAGACAGGCTACCTCTAAAATCCAGAGGTTGCATACTTGTAACATGTGATGGACATTTCCTCCATAGATCTGTCCAATCCTCTTTTAAAGGCATCTAAGCCAGGTGCCATTACAACATCCTGTGGCAAGGAGTTCTACAGTTTAACTATGTGCTGGGTAAAGAAAGATTTCCTTATGTCCATTCTAAGTCTCCTGCCAGTCATTTTTAGTGGATGTTCCATTTGTGTTAATTAGAAGACCACTGAGGATCCTGTTTTGAAAGAAAATATATTTGTAGTACGGTAAATGTTGAGGATAGCATATTTTTTTAAAAAAATCTGCATTTAAAAAAAGACAATGTCAAAATGCAAATATTATACAAGGAAAGAAAAAACAACCTCCTATTAGCAGTACAAATGACTGTAGGAGTCATAGATGACCTGTAGATCTCAGGGTTAAGATGACATCACTTAGCAAATACCTTTCAGGAGTGAGACCGTTTCAGCAGGTATCATTTACAAGGCTACTGATGATGATGTGCTCATTTGAGACACAGAGCTGAGCAGCAGAAAGGAGAAAAAATTAGTTAAATCTGACGAGAATGATATTGCTAAGCATTTGTGTTCCAGATTAACATAAGGAATCCAGAGGGTTACCAATAAGGCACTCTGCCATGGAGAAGGTATCTTAGATGAAAAGTTTCCCCATTTAAAGGGGGATGTTCACTGAAAGTAGAGGGGAAAAAAACACATTCCAAATTAAATCTTGCTTTGTTTGCTATGCATGGCGTGGCATAAGCAGGGCTGGTCACAGACCCAGGCACGAAAACCAAAGCTGTAAGCAGACTACTGACCGTAAGTGCCCTGCCAAACATTTAAGCATTCCAGCAAGATTGAAAGGAAGATTCATGCCAAGAAGCCTAGTTAAGATCTAATCCACTGCTTTATTAACTACTAGTGGAGTTCCTCTTGCAGAGCAGAATCATCTTTCCTTCCCCTCCTCCCCCCTGCAGTCCCCAGTTGCTCCCGAGGGCAAGGGAAGCATTGAGAATGACGGAGGATGGGGTGCAGGGAGCTGTATCTGGAACGGGGGGGGGGGAGTCTGCAGAAATATGGCTACCTGCTTCCTGTAAACAGAACAATTAAGCCCGAGCTACACTGTCCACGGCTGCGTCGCGGCTGCGTTCCGAGTGCGTCTGGTGTCCCGCCCCCAGGTCAAACAAAGGCTCTGATTGGCCGGACGATCAGGCTCGACTTTTGCTGCGTCCGCGCTACGTCCGGCCAATCAGAGCCTTTGTTTGACCTGGGGGCGGGACACCAGACGCACACGGATCGCAGCCGCGACGCAGCCGTGGACAATGTAGCTCGGGCTTTATGCTCATTCTAGGGCCTTTTCGGATCCAACTCACAATACTTAAATTCTAAGATATTTAAGTATACAATCAACAGTGAATAAAAATGTAACTGAACAACATTCATGAATCTGAACAGCAGTTCATGGCTTTTATGCTGGAGCTCAAAACACAACTATAAAGAGAATTACATATATACATGTTCTCTTATAAAACAGACACATCTAATTAAAAATGTGTTTCGCGTTATAATTGCAGGGCAAAGATGCTCTCTCAATAGAGTATAGGGCACCAGTTTCTACAGGTTGGAGTAGAAGAGGCCTTCACTAGGCAACATACGATACAGTTATAAAAAAAAAATGGTAGGCCAACACCTACATAAAAGCATTCTTGATTTCATGACAAGTAATTGATAATCTCCAACTAGTCAGCTGACTTTCATCCCAACACTAAGATACAAAAAAACATTTGCTGAAAGAAAGGGGGAAGGGAGGATAGAAAGGTAAAAGAAATAAAACAGGAAATTAAAATTCTGTGCCTGGGTGAAATTTCCAAAGTCCACATTGAAATGTTTTAATTTGGCCTTGCTCAAAGTTTTACAGCCATGAGGATCAGACAGTCAACTCATTTCCATAAACTCATTTCCATGAAATCATCCCAAAATGAACCTGCATTCACAAAGCATGTTATTTAGAAGGTAGTCTGTTGCCCTTTTACTCAAGAATAAGAGTAGGTTAGAATTATACAGCGAGATAGATAGGTGGTCCTGATCCCGGGGGAAACTGTCAGAAAGAAATTTAAATTGTAACCATGAACCTTTTAAGCAGGTAAGATCAGGTAGTTAACAGGTTTCAAAATAAGGACTCTTCTATAGCATTAACTGAAAGTCAAACCTCAATGCCAACATAATCCTATACAGTTTTAATGCCATAGGAATTTGCACAAACACCACAGTCTTTTAAGGGCATGCAGTATACTTTGTACAGATTACACCTGATGGATGAGCTCTTCCACATCCATAACCCCGTGATTACATCATAATACTTTGGTACCAACTCTCAATCACGTAATATTTTGAGAACTTGAAAGGTACATTGCATCAAACACAGGAAAAACCATGCATACAATGTTACATAAGCTGTTTTGGGTGCCCTTCAGGGAGAAAAGTGGGATATAAATTAATTAAATTAAATAAACAAAGTGGACAGACTTGCACACCAAAACTGACACAGACAGAAGCAAGAAAGAAGTCAGATATGCAAGACAAAAGTTCTCTGAAGAATTCTAACCTGGCTAGAAAACTATTATATTGGATTGTTACAAGTAATTTTAACAGATGAATTTGCAAACTAAAGAAGTTACTGACTTTAGAGAAGCCTGCTCAAGGAATGCTGATTAAGGGCCCAATCCTATCCAACTTTCCAGCACTGATGCAGCATCATCATGATGCAGCAACGGGTCATGTGCTGCATCCTGAGGTGGGGGTGGCTGAGGTCACGGAGGCCTCCTCAAGGTAAGGGAATGTTTGTTCACTTAAGGCGGAAGCATACCGGGCGCGTCTCGGAACAAACGCAGCAAAAGCTGGGAATTGCCCAAGGGAAGCGTCAATGATAGAACGCAGACGCAGCCGGCAGCAATGGGCTGCACGAACGCAGAAGGCGCCCGGTGTGCTTCCGCCTTTACCTTGGAGCTGCATTGCAGCTGCTTTGGCAATGGAAATTTGGACAGGCTTGGGCCCCAAGTCTGTGGGAAATCCTTAAGCTTCATCTGTAGAGTTTTGCAGAGTGCGATTGCTGGGCAGTAACTCCCCTCCCCCCCCCCCAAAGTATACCATCCAGCTTACCATCTGACAAACAAAGAGTTCTGCAGAGCTTGAAAGCGTACTGGGTTCCCTCCTTCACTGCTATTTTTAGTTAGTCCCAAATAATGTACCACCTGACCTTGGATTGTAGATTTATCTTCTAATGGACCAATACGGCCAACCTAGGATTTTTGTTTTATTACTGCATGTTAGAATTACGAACTACTTTTGAATGCCACTATCATCGAACTGGGACATGCAATTTTCCAGTCTTTTTTGGTTGTGGTGTTATTCTTCTAGGAGTGTAGGAATTTCAGAGCTAGAACATTCACATTGCTAAGTCAGCATGAGAACAGACAGCAAAGAGGGGCCAGAGCTCAGTGAAAGAGCATCTGCTTTGCATGCAGAAGGTCCCAGGTTCCATCTCCAGGTACAGCAGAGAAAAATTCCTGGCTGCAGCCGTGGAGATCCGATGCCATTTAGCACCAACAGTACAGACCTACATGGACCAATGGTCAGATTCAGGAGGCAGACTATTTCTGCGACTCCAGAACTTGATAAAGATTAACTGTACTAAATAAGCTACAATGTTACTTCACTTCTGGGCTGCAGGTTAGTGCAACTGGTTTAGCATGCGCAAGCTTTCTCTGGACATCAAGCACATTTATATAGAAACATGATGCTATAAGAAGGCACAGTGAAGCTCAGCAGCATACGCTTATTCACAGAGCCACAAAAAGGCTATAGGCAATCAGAGATCGCGTATCTTGGGCTGACTCACGATGACTCGCGATGTGGACGATGAGCTCTATTATACACAACAACCACTATTACAGCAACCAGAATAAACAGACCGATGACACCTTGAAGGAAAGAGAAAAAAATTACTTAAATCCTTTCTTTTCCAACTGAAGAATGCCAAGGGGATAACAAAAGACATACTACATCATCAACAGGCCAATACAGGTCAATAAAATACGTAGTCTCTCTCATGCAGACAAACTATTTGCAGCTAAAATCCAAGAGTTGAGGGCCAGAAAGCAGTTAGGCAAGGCAGGCCAATGGAAGGGCCTCGCTTGCCCTCCTTCTGCTGAGCTGCAGAATGGCTGACCCTTGACGAAGTCAAGATAAAACAGAGGGGGAAGCGAGAGCTGGGTGGCAACTGACATAGTAATGGTTTAACACGGTGATGCAATTGAAAGTTCTCTGGTCAGAAAGAGACCCTTCCAGTCAATGTGACAGTGACTGAAATGTATTCCCAATAGAAGCTTCAAGATGGGCTTG
Source organism: Plestiodon gilberti rubricaudatus (assembly GCA_026170595.1). Classification (NCBI taxonomy): domain Eukaryota; kingdom Metazoa; phylum Chordata; class Lepidosauria; order Squamata; family Scincidae; genus Plestiodon; species Plestiodon gilberti. Next base: position 172,609,604 of record JANXHW010000004.1, on the reverse strand, counting down.
AGGCAAGGCATAGTCTACCCCCCCCCACTGAAGAATTGGCAGCCTATGCTCCATTAGCACAGGAAGATTATACTTATTTCTCATGAATGCACAGAACTTATTCTAGAATACACTTTTCTGAGACATCTGTCCAATTACAAGACATAAAGGAGTATGCAATAAAGTCAGGAATATCAGACCACGTACTGTTGTATGAGAACCTGTGGTGAAAGATTTTTCATTAATCACTGAAAGTGGACACTTAATCAGCTTTTATTAGTAAAGAATTAGCAAATAAGAATGGTTTAATCTCATTACACAATTTCTTAATGAATCAGCGCCTGCCTGCCCCCCTCCCCACCGCTGTGCTTGAATCACGTTCAGAGGATGCTTTATATCAGCATTTTTTTTTATAAGAAAGCAAGAAAGACTGAAAAGGATTGAAAAAGTATAAAAACTTAACGGGAAGTATTTTCAATTAGATAAAGTTGTGCCCACCACAACTGAAATTATTAAAAATTAGACTGTAGATAAATCTCCGGCTTTCAAAGACAAAATTTGAATTCAGTAATAAGCCAGAAGTGTTGTTTGCACACATGGTCAAGCAGATTAACCTTATTCATTACAACCACAATTGCAGCACAATTACTTAAACTGTGACATGCACAACACCTAGTATAATGGGAAATTAAAGTCTTGAGCATAGTATGATCAATAAAAAATGAAGGTTTACTGACTAAGAAATACCAACTGTAAATTGAATCTTGGTTGTACTGGCTAATTATTGTATTGAACAACACAAATTACCACCTCAAAGTTTTGATTTATATTTGAGAACTATGAAGATGATCTTCTGTATTAGTTTAATAGAAAAAAATCTTTGAATGAAGGGAAAGATTTAAACAAACTCCTTCAAAATTTAAACAAATTTACTATAATACATCTCCAAATTACTAGCAATGTGATTACATCAAAGCCAATATAGCACATATGGTGGAAATATCCACTAGTTCAGAATTTAAGAACTAAACTCCATTCAAATATTCTGCAAGCGTGAACACTGCTCACACTTACAGAATGCGAGAAGTGCAACAGCAAGCCCCTGCTCACAAGTATAGCATTTATCTCCATAGGAGAACACTGTACTCAGGGAGAGATCCTCTACCATGCAGTTAGAGACACTGTACAGGGCTTGCTGGTGTGCTCCTGCTCAAAGGTGTAGCTAAGTCTTGGCTGCCCAGGGCAGTAACTCCTGGTGTTACACACACACACACATACACACACACACACACAGAAGCAATTGGTGATAACGTAATGTCACCACGTCACTACCAATTACTTCCGGGATTTTTTGCCTTTCCCTCATCGCGAGGGGCTGCCCTCGCCTTTGGCTTGGAATGCAGCAGGCAGCAAATGGTCGCTTTTTTCGTTGCATTCTGAGCCAAAAGGTGAGGGCAGCACATTGCGATGATGAGGGAGTAGTGTGTGGAGCCTCCGAAAAAAGTGACGATGAGGGAGCCTCCGACGATAGGGGCGGCTCGGAAACTCCAAAAAAAAAGTAGCTGTTCAATCTCGACAAGGAGGGGGTGGCGGAGGCAGGCTGGCGATCCGGCTCACAGGCGCCCTCCTTGGCCCTTGATATGCCTCTGCTCCTGCTAAAGGCACTATGAGTGTCCTCTCCACGGAGAGGGAATATCTGAATATGGAGACCGCAGGAGTGGTAGTTCCATGGATCCTATGGCAATTTTGAAAGAGGCTGGTTCTAAAATGAAAGCAGAATTTATTCACCATCTTTTATTAGTAGCTGCAAGTATTTTCTTAGCCCGCTTTTGAAAGATTTATTACCCCTAAATTGTGCACTTCGAAATGAAATGCTAGTCAGTAAAAGTCTTTTAAGGTAATATGCTAGAGAGGGCAGAGTTAAATACTCTGACAAAATGGGCTTCCAAGACCCATGGAAAAAAAGTCAACTGACCAAAACTTAATGGGATGGGTTTAATACAACGTGAAAACACGGTGGTTAATCTTATATGCTTAAATTGGAAGGGTATAAATTCAAGTCTTATTTTAGGTTTGTAAGTGAAGACACATTATTCACAGATCGGTTGTCAAATGTTTGTTGTGGCATAAAAATTAAGTTACTCCGAGTAATAAGAATAAATCACAAGAGATTTTTATCCAGACGTTTTCAGAGCACACTGAAGTTATTCACTCAGATGAGTTCAAGTACACTGCATTACTGGACACAGGAAAGCTGTGTACACATCATGAGCCTACAGTAAATCTGCATTCATCCATCTGGACTGATGTACAACCTGGTTCTGAAAAAGCAAGCTTTTCCAGGAGAAACCAGGTCTTCCTATTCCCAGGAGATGCCAGCGGTACAAAACACCAAAATGACTGGCCCTTATAACAATCGCAAGGCAACTCTCCTCCACTAATCCACAGCAATGTTTCAAGCCGAAACTAATAACTATTAATGAAAAACTTACGGCCCAATCCTAACAAGGGCTTGCGCTGGTGAAACGCATGTTCTGCCGGTGCACTCTGTTGCAAAAGCACCGTAAGGCACTTTGCAACAGCACAAGTCCCAGGTGTGCCAGCACGAAGGTCAAAGCCTTCCTGCTGGCACCAGCAGTTGACAGGAGGCCTGCCGGAGGAGGTAAATCCAGTGCAGAGACAAGGGAAGGATAGGGAAGGGGTTGAATGGAGCGGTGGAGGGCAGAACAGCGCAGCAACCGGGGCAGGGGTCACGCCGTATCCAAACCCCCTTCCTGGGCCTGATCCACCTGCACGGATCAACGTGGACTTGCACCAGCGATCTCTCTGGCGCAGGTCCAATTGCAGCTGCTGAGGCATACCTTGGTGCAAGGGGGCAAATGCCCCCTTACCCGAAGAGACCTCCAGCAGCCAAAAATCCCTCATGGGATGCAACATAGCCAGCACTGATGCCACTGCATCACAGCATGGGGATTTACATTGGATTGGGCTGTTAAAAATATATTCAGGAACCAGACCAGAGGCGTCGCTACGGTGGGGGCGGTACCATAAGTTGCACCCCGTCCTAGTCCTGTTTACAAGCCAGCATGCGGCGGCCCCGCCCCCTCGTCATCGGAGACATTCCGTGTGGAGAAGGAAGCGGCCACTCCTGCCCGCTGCCTTCTCCACATGGAATGGCTCCGACGGCGAGGGGTGGGGCCGCCTCGTGTCGGCTTGTAAACGGGACTAGGACGGGGTGCAACTTACGGTACCGCCCCCATTGTAGCGACGCCTCTGAACCAGACCATGTTTAAGAAGCCAGAAAACTGCTTGAAGCTTGAGGGGAAAAAAAAAGATCAATGCTGGATTCCTAGTCAGGGATCTGTTTCATTGCACGAGTAAAGGTAGGGTGAAGCAGTACTTACCCCACAATAAGAGAAAAGCCACACCTGCTCCGAGTCCTATATGTAGGCATGTCTGTATGTACCCTAAGAATATTTTTCAAGGATTCTGGTGTTCTCCAGGTTAGCAGTTAAACCACAGAGTGGAGAAAGAGGAAGGGCAGAGGATTAAGTGCTCCATATCACACTTCCATCAGATATTTCAGTATAACAGCTGTAGCTATACTGAAGTATCTTACCCTATAATTACTTACCAAGTGTAATCGCCAGAACGTTCCTAGTCCCTAAAATGGAGAGAGGGAAAAAAAAGGAATGAGTTAACATTTTACTCTTTATGGAATATCTTGGTTGTGTCACTTAACACAACCAAGATATTCCATAAAGACAGAAACCAGGCTATTTTGCATCAAATGAGGGGCAGTATAAAACATGGACAGATCTTCCTTAATCATTTTTCTGTTTGGAGCTAAGGAACGGCTGTCTCATTCTTAAAATTCAAGAACATATCTACTGTATGTATACTTTGCGATTTAAGATAAATCTTCTCCTTAAATAAATGGTCTGTCCTAGACCAGGTTTTCAGAAACTTTCCGACCTTTTCAGAAAACCTTTCCTTGATCATGGGAATGTTGGCAACTGGCATAAGCATAGAATGGCTGCTTATAAGGGATCAGCAGGTACAACCCTCAGAAAGAAATGCTCGACTGTGGAGGTCTCCTGGTTCACTGAAACTAGAAGGATCTCTGACCACATATAAGCTCAGACATCACTGAAGTGACGAGCACATCAAAATGCATATTTTGCAGGGTTGTATCCCAAGTTTGCAGAAGTGAACTTCCCAACTCCCTCCTTGGCACAGAAGCGTTATGCATCCACCAAAGATCTGCTTTGAAGACTCTGGAGAAGACTCTGATGCTGGGAAAGATTGAAGGCAAAAGGAGAAGGGGAAGGCAAAGGATGAGATGGTTAGACAGCATCACCGATGCAATGAACATGAAAATGAGCGAACTCAGGAAGATAGTGGAGGACAGGAAGGCCTGGCGGGATGTGGTTCATGGGATCACGAAGGGTCGGACACGACTTAACGACTGAACAACAACAAACGATCTGCTCCAAGGGTTGAGGGTTCCCCAGAACAAGCCAGCATAGGGCACGAAGGACTGTAAGGGGCTAAGGGGGAATGGCAGAAAATCCTCTCCCCCTGCACGAACAGAAGTGCCTGATGTTCCAAATGAGGAAGGGGTGGCCAAACTGCGGCTCCTGAGCCACATGCGGCTCTTTGACGTATAATGTGTGGCTCTCGGAAATATGTTAGCTGAGCTCTTTTTTTGCATCACAATTTAATATAAAAAGGTAAATAAGAAATGTTCAAGCTTTATAATTATTTACCAGGTATATACTTGAGTCCACTCGATTAAAACATAATGTTCATGGTGAGTAAACATATTTAAGAATTTAAATGCTTCTTAAATATTATGGCTCTCAAACAACTGAAGTTTATCGCATGTGGCTCTTACATTAAGCAAGTTTGGACACCCCTGGCCCTTTTGAGCTACAAGGTATGAAAAACAAGGTGATAGAGTCAATTTGCATATTAGAAATGCAAACTACAGCCTAAACATTAGATTACTCATCTCCCCACCACCACCATCTTTACCTGGTTCATCTTGTGGAATCACTATCGATCCTATACGAGAGAAAAATCTTCATTAAATGCTGCTTTGCAATTTTTAAAAAATAAGTACTCAGGCTTACTATGCCTAAGAGTTTGAGAGTTGTCCCTTCTCTCCCCATTCATAATGGTTTAGTTTGTCTGGATAAGGACAAATGTTAGTCTGTCACTAAGGTCCAAGTCAAAAGGTGGAATGTTAAAGTTTATAGACAAACAGATCATTTTCATTAACAAAAATGCATACAGTTGTATGCTACCTTGAACATTTAAACTCCAGGAGTTAAAGTGGTCATAGCGGGTTGCTGTTTTGGAGTACTGTGTCCAGTTCTAGTCATCACATCTGAAAAAAGATATAGGAGAACTGGAAAAGGTGCAGAAGAGAACAACCAAAATGATTAGTGGACTGGGGCACCTCCCTTATAAGTAGGCTTACCAGATCTCCAACTGGGACAGAGTGCTAGACCTTTAGGAGAAGGAATGTGGGCAGGTGTAGCTTGTTAAACCTTAGAGCACAATCCTAGGCATGTCTACTCAGAAGCAAGCCCCACTGAAACAACGGGGCTTGCTTCTGAGTAGACATGCCTAGGGTTGTGCTCTAAGGTTTAACAAGCTACACCTGCCCACATTCCTTCTCCTAAAGGGCTACACTCTGTCCGGGAAGAAATCTGGTAAGCCTACTTATGAGGAAAGGCTACAGCGTTTGGGGCTCTTCAGTCTAGAAAAAAGGCGCATGGAGGGGGGACATGATTGCTGCTTATAGCACAGTGTCTGAATGCTTATAGCAAGCAGCTTCAGTGTTAGAGACTCCGAACGTTAACAGGAAGTTCCTGTTAATGTTCGGAGCATCTCTAGCACTGAGGCTGCTTGCTATAAGCATATAGCTTATATTATATTGTCTAGCACTCTGTCCCGGTTGGCGATCCGGTAAGCCTATTCATAAATGATTTATATTCCACCCTTCTTTTTTGCCCCCATTGTGGGAGGCATCCAAGGCAGCTTGCAGTATACTTAAACATGTTGGACTATATTAGAAGGTTGTCATGGAAGCCCAGGATTGTTAACTCTCCAAAATTGACCTGAAGCCTTCATGAATTAGCATCAGTGTCCAGGACAATCGCTGTCACTCAGAGGCGTCACTAGACGCGTGCCGTCCTAGTAACCCCCCATTCCTCCCCATAAAAATTTTCGCGCTGCCTTCCTACCCCCGCCGGCCAGCCGGCTCCACACATCCGTGCCGGCCGGCTGTCCGAGGCCTAATGATGAGGCCCAATGCGTTAATACGTGATTTATTACGTTTTTCGTGCATGCGCACAACGAGAAACGTTCTGCGCATGCGCGAAAAACTTTATAAATCACGTATTGCCGCATTGGGCCTCGTCAGAAGGCCCCGGACAGGGCGGACGCTCCGAGGCCTTCTCCCGGCCTCAAAGCCTCCGGAGGGTGACGCGCGCAGCGGAGGTGACACGCGCGCGTCACCCTCTGCGCGTGTCACCCTCCGGCGGTCCGCCCCCCGTGCTTCGCTCTAGCGACACGCTTGTTGTTACTCCACTACCTATGAATCCAAGATCCGGATCAGCATAGGGGGACTGGATGTAAAAATCATGATGATCCCAATTGCCCCATCAAATAACATCACACCTGGGTCCATGGAGGATACTGTAAAAATCATGGATCCTTACCAATCCAGTACCCCTACAGTGCAAAAACAGATCTTCATCAGTGTTACAGGGAATGCTTCAAATCCTCCATCATATGACAGATCACATCTGGTTCCATAGATGGCACTGTAAAAATCACAATCCAGTGATACTAGCTGCTGCCATAGTGCCAAAACACTGATCCAAGGCACAGATGAACTTTTCTGCTTGTCCTGTACTAACAGAATTCAGTTGATTGGCAGTGGCTGCAGTATGGACCAAATGTGAAGAACATACTGCAGTCCTATGTGTCTAAGAGGCAAGTCTCATTGTGTTCAAGGGGGCTTGTTCCCAGGAAAGGGTGTACAGTGTAGGATTGCAGCCCTAACAGCACAAGCAGTGCGGATGGCCTAGCTGGCTTTCTAAAAGGACCTTTTGAAAAGGTTACAGCTGTGCATCTAGGAGTCTTCAGTTCTGCTGAAGAGTCTAGGGCTGAAATCATATACACCAGGGGTGGCCAACCTTTCACCATTAGTGCCTCTGCATTCTTAAGAGTTGTGTAGAACAGGGGTTCTCAACCGGTGGAACTAGTACCACCAGTGGTACTTTGGCTGACTGCTGGTGGTACTCAGACTGCTAGACCACTGGAACTCCACTCCGATACGGTGCTTTTGGCGGCGCGTTTTCACTCCTCTCGGGAATGGTGAGAAGGGCCCTCCCACCTGCCCAGAACCTCGTACCTATGTTTTCTGGCCTCTGAAAACCCAGATGACTGGCGATGATGTCATCGCCAGTCACTTCCGGTGGTACTCAGCAGGAGAGTGGCACTGCAGGTGGTACTCGGCCAGGAAGGGGTTGAGAACCCCTGGTGTAGAAGACAGAAACTTGGCAGCTGCAAGTGCTGATGGTGCTGCTAAAGCAGCTGCACCTGCTGAAATGCCCTCACCTATACAACCATTAAAGGGCCAGGAGCATTCATGTTGAAAGGTTGGCCACCACTGGTATACGCGTAGCTGCTATACAAGTTTTCTTGGGAGTAAGCCCCATTGAACACAATGGGATTTACTTATGAGTAGGCTTATGAGTAGACACACCTAGGACTGCACTGTAAGTCTTGTTTAGCTACAAGGTGAGGCCATCACCTTCACATCTTCATTTATGAGCTTCACTTGTGAGCTTAGACAATTGTCTGACCAGAGTATATTTCCTTTAATTTTTTAAAGTTTGGTTTGATGGGTTTTTTTCTGATTCTGAAAAAAAACCTCTTCTAAAGTTATGTTTTGAACCACCATGATAAGTATATTTCAAAAAAAAAAACAAAACAAAAAAACACTTTAGTAGCCAGTTTGCCAAATACATAGATTCTTGAACATAATCACAAGGGCAAAATATTTTTGATTTTACAGTACTGTATATCTACCCTCTCTACTGTTATGACTCAAATAGCAAGTAATTATTCACTTTAGAAACTGCTGTTTAGATAGATAGGTAGGTAGGTAGGTAGGTAGGTGTGTGTGTGTGTGTGTGTGTGTGTGTGTGTGTGTGTGTGTGTTCTTGACTCTCACACATTAATTGTAAAAAACATCGAATTTACATGCATTTTCACAACAATCATGAAGTACAACTTTAATTCCTGGTTAGCACAGAAAGCTCCTGTGACCCAGCAAGTCATCCTAAAAGGATAGTTGAGTCCCAGTTGGATGTGGAATATTTGAATTTCTAGTAATGTTAGAAATAAAGGAATGCCACATTTAGTAAATGATCTCTGGATTAGTCTTTCCCCTTGAAAAACCAACCCTATGCATAAGTTTGTTCGGATAAGAGAATGTCCCAGCCTAACTCCCTTGTACCATTCATTCTGTATGCTAGTAGGCATGTTTTTCAACAGCGATCAAAAAGAGACTAATGGCTCAATCCTATCCCCAAAATATGCCAGTGTATCTCCCCGTATGCTGGCGCAACAACAGCCCCACCAGTGTAGAAGTCCACCTGCTGATGGATACGCCACGAATACCAGTGCAACGAAATCCCCGCATCCTTGTATCCTGGACACAAGGATACATTGTATTAGTGGACTGGGGCACCTCCCTCATAAGTAGGCTTACTAGATCTCCAACTGGGACAGAGTGCTAGACCTTTAGGAGAAGGAATGTGGGCAGGTGTAGCTTGTTAAACCTTAGAGCACAATCCTAGGCATATCTACTCAGAAGCAAGCCCCACTGAACCAACGGGGCTTGCTTCTGAGTAGACATGCCTAGGGTTGTGCTCTAAGGTTTAACAAGCTACACCTGCCCACATTCCTTCTCCTAAAGGGCTACACTCTGTCCGGGAAGAAATCTGGTAAGCCTACTTATGAGGAAAGGCTACAGCGTTTGGGGCTCTTCAGTCTAGAAAAAAGGCGCATGGAGGGGGGACATGATTGCTGCTTATAGCACAGTGTCTGAATGCTTATAGCAAGCAGCTTCAGTGTTAGAGACTCCGAACGTTAACAGGAAGTTCCTGTTAATGTTCGGAGCATCTCTAGCACTGAGGCTGCTTGCTATAAGCATTCAGACGCTGTGCTATAAGCAGCATGCTGCTGCTTATAGCATTTTGTTTAAGACCTGTGCTTGCTTGGCGCCAGCGATACCAGCATAAATAAGGTAATGATGTGGGGTAGGCCATGGGGGATAGCGTTCTGCCCTATCCACAGGTTTCCAGTATCAGCAGGGGAGGGGGCAGGAACCTATCTCCGCAGATACTGGGGCCCTACTGTATTTCGCTTTATTCCTAAAAATAGTTTCATTTTTTCAGACGAAATTCGCATTATATCGCAGTATTTCACGTTTACCATTTTCAAACACCTCTATCCATCACAGGTTACAAGCCATGATGACTATATGCAAACTCAGGGTATTAGAGGTAGCCTGTCACTGAATGCCAGGTGCAAGGGAATAGCAACAGGATACAGGTGTCTTGATGTTTTCGGTGCTCCCCAAGGTATCTGGTGAGCCACTGAGCTACAGGAAGCTGGATGGGCCCTTGGCCTGATCCAACAGAGCTCTTATGTTCTGCTGACTTCAAGGCTACTGCCTCCTTGCATGCTATGGATGACTTCATAGCCCTGTCTAGGAGATCCCTCTTTGAATCAGGAAGGTTCATGCGGTTAGCTCCCTGCAACACAACACTTTCAAGCCTTGAAGAAAAACACAATAGTGCAGCCCTCCCAAAGACCCACCAATCCTTCACTATTTTTCCTTCATTTTTTTCTTATGCAAGTCACATTGACTGCATGTTTAGGGTTTGTTACTTTTCCTCTCTGTGAGTGTTGTGTTGTTGCACGAGTGTGAAGCCATTTTCTGTTTCTGCACAATTTTGCTGGAGACCAGGGTTATATGCCTCCATCCCAAAGAAATCTCTGTATTTGATCCCCCAAGCCACACAAGGGCAGTGAAAAGTCCTAATTATGGGTTTCTCATTGGAGATTCTAGTTCTCTCTTCCTCCAGGGGCTTAGCCCATCGATTAAGAGTGTTTACTCAGTGGATGAGACTAGCTCCCCAACAGCAAGTAGGTAAACTGATTGCATGGCTGCTTGCTCACCCTTGCTTGCAGTCCCTTGTTTAGGCTACAAAGAGCTGCTGTCAAGTCACAGCCTTGGCTGAGCCCTCGGATCCTTCCATTGTTCTTTCCCTCAAAGCTCCCCAGTCCCCTGCCTCTCAATTCCTTTCCCTGTACCTCAAGACCTCCACTTCTTTCTCCTGGGTTCCCCTCTGGGAAGACCATCTGATCTCCCCACATCCCTTCTTCCTCCATATTTTTCCCCTCTTCGCTCTGCCCCTTCTCTTAAGGAGTACAGGTGGGCCCCCATATCCACGGATTCGCTATCCACGGATCGTGGGGACCCCCCCAGGCTGTTACTTTTTTCCCATTCAGCTTCGTTTCTTCCTTAAACAGGAGAAGCAGCCTCTGGCTGCAGGCAAGTAGAACAAGACTAAGTCCTAGAGAGGCTCTGCAAGGTTAACAGAAACTTTGCAGAGCCTCTCTAGGACTTAATCTCGTTCTACTTGCCTGCAATGGAGGCTGCTTCTCTGTTTGTTTTAAGGAAGAAATTAAGCTTGCTGAAAGAAAAAGAAGAGCTGGGGGGGCACATGCCTGCCCGCAGGGGAGTCAGGGCGGGGGCCCCTCAGGAAACCATGGAGGGGGTGTTCGCTCCTATCCACGGTTTCAAGTATCCACGGAGGGGCCTGGAACATATCCCCAGAGGATATGGGGGGAGTACTGTACCTCTCTCCTCTCTTTTCATTTCTCTTCCTTCTAAGCATCTAAGCACTTTCCCCAGGGCTCCACATGATGAATGTTACTTCAGCAAGGCCTGTTTGAATTCCTTTTTTGATTCTGGGCCTCTCTCCACTATTTTCCTTTTTCTGCCAAATTATACAGTTGCACCAGTGGCGATTACGCAGAACCCCTGCACACAACTGTCCCTCCTGCCCACTGTGTGCTCATCTTACATGTGTTTTGAAAAGCACTGCTAGTAGCAACTAAGGAAGGGTGGTATAAAAATGTGAAAAATAAAAAAAAATATTCTACAAGAGCGCAAAGCAATTGCTTTACCCATTTCAGTGGTTTCTTCCTTTGGCTCAAGGGTTGATCCTACAGAACAAGAGCCTGACTTTCAAGTGCTCACTGCTAATGGCAGTAATGAGTTTTCAACATTCTGGATTTAGATAAATATAAATGGGATGCTCAATGAGAGCTCATGAGCATGGGAAGATGAAAACCATGATGGACGGCACTATAGGCCCCCTCCTCTCCTTTTGTCTTCCTGTAGTATATGGGGCACAAAAGGCTACAGACTTAAGGGGAGATTGGCAAAAATTCCCTCCCCACAGACAGAAGTGCCTTCTAGAAATTCAGTCCTAATTATAGTCCGATAATTATACTGAGAAATTCAGTATACAAGCTACAGAAGCCAGATTTAATCCACATAATCCAAGTACAATGCTATAACTGGCAGCAGGACAACCATGGCTTTATCTCCACATTAGTATTACTGTATTATGCTATCAACTTTACAGTATGGAGAATTCACAAGAGAAATACTGAGCCTCAGAATATTTTCTACAGGTTACTTCCACTATAGCTTCCCCCACTGTACACTCTAGAGACCAGGAGAGAAACCTAGCTCTCATTTGCCGCATTATGCTCCCCAGGGAATTAGCAATAACGGCAAGCTTGCTGTGCTCTGTGAAAGCTACAAGGAAGGAAACGCAAGGCCACAGAGATGCCTATAGGGCCGGGTCCTCACAGTCTAGCATGCAAAATCCTTCCCCACAAGCCAATTAGCAAGGGTGGAAAAAGTCGGATTCCTTCCTCGTTCACAGGACCCAAGTCCTGGGAATCCTCCCACTTGCATTTTCTTCTCAGAGGGCACATTCCTATTTTTTTTCCTCAAATCCACTTTCTGTACATACACAACCTCCAATTTGAGCAGAACATTAGATTACTCATTTCTCCACTACCACAACCGCCACTGCTTTACCTGGTGTGCCTTTTGGAGACTCTGTAGATGCTGCATGAGAGAGGGAATCTTTATCAAATGCTGCTTTACAATGTTTAAAACAAAACACTACTACAGTACTAGTTCTACTATCTTAATATTAAATTTCTTCCGCAACATCTCAAGTTTATGCCCAGGAGTTAGCCAAACAAAGTAAACCTGCACCATCCAAACCTGCAACTTCAGGTCCAGCCCAGGAATGAGATGGGCTCTCTCAGGCAACAGATGCAAGCAGGCAGCACACTGCATCATCTGCTGCCTCCACCAGAGGCCCTTGTTTGCCTCCTACCTGTTTCCATTGGTGCACTACGATTTAAAACAGAGTGGGGTGGAACAAGGAACTGATCCACTTCCTCAGCTGGCTTCCTTGTTCTGTCCAACTTTGTTGTGCTATTTCAAAACAGCAGTGCGAGGAGGAAGATGCGGCTTCCCTGCAATGGTGGAAGAGGGCCTGGGCCACCGTCTCCTCTTCCAGTGAGACGACACAATGGCCCTCTTAACCCACTTATTGCCTCGCTCATGGTGGTGAGTGGGCGCAGAAGGTCACTACCATCTCCTCCTCTTTGAGAGAAAGAGGTAGCAGCAGGTACCTCCTTCTCTCAAGGAGAGTTGATTTCAGCAGAACCAGGGGGTGCATCCCTGACCAGAGGTGGAGGGGCACACTCCCCTCCATGAAGGCAACAGCTCTAGTGGGTGGCTTTGGGTGCTGCTCCCCTTGGGCTGGAACCAATAACAAACATTAACCCCAGTGTCTACACTGTAAACCTGGAACCTTCTGCTTGTGAAGCGCATGCCGTACCACTAAACAATGGGCCCTCCCCATTCTATTGAAAAGGATCTCCAGTATCTGGGCTGTGAAACAATTTTGATCAAGAACGTGGAAAGCTGCTGTTATTTATATTTTGTTTTTTCCCCATCACCATCACCAACATTGCTCTACCTGGTTTTTCTGTTGGAGCCTTTGTAGATGCTGCATGAGAGAGAGAGAATCTTCATCAAATGCTGTTTTGCAATTTTTAAAATAAGCACTGACGACCAATGGGAGCAGTGTATTGTGGCTAACACAGATCCATCAATGCTAGTTTCCTACTTTATCCTTAATAAAGTTTCCTATAGCACTGTTTCATATAGCACTCGGCTTTGTAAATACATACCCCCTATGTTATGGGAAGAATTATGGTAATACAACACACATCCTGATACAGATGACCTGTGGAGGAGTCAGTCAACTTCATCCATTTGTTTCACATTGGGCTTCCACGAGCTCACTCCATCACCATCCCCCCCTCCCCAAATCTGGTCTCTGGCAGTCTCTCAATATACATGGTTTCATCTATCGCTATTCCTAGATCTATTAACCCAATATCAAATTTCTTCAACATCTCACCTTTAAGCCCGGTAGGTAGCCAAACAAAGTAAACCTGCACCATCGAAACCTGCAACTCCAGGGCCAGCCCAGTGATGAGATGGGCTCACTCAGGCAACAGATGTGTGCAACAAATGTGTGCAGATAGCACCCTGAATCATCTTCTGCCTCCACCAGTGTCCCTTGTTTGCCCCCTCCCCGTTCCATTTGATGCACTATGATTTAAAACAGAGTGGCAGAGTGGGGTGGAACAAGGAAGCCGACGAGAGGCGCACTGATCCACTTCCTCAGCTGGCTTCCTTGTTCTGCCAGACTCTGCCACTCTGTTTTAAAAGCTTGCTTCAGAAGCAAGTACCCAAAAGGAAGTATACAATGTTATTTATATTCTGTTCTTTCCCAATCACCATCACCAACATTGCTTTACCTGGTTTGTCTGTTGGAGCCTTTGTAGATGCTGCATGAGAGATAGAATCTTCATCAAATGCTGCTTTGCAATTTTTAAAATAAGCACTATAGAAATGTTTACCATGCATACGAGTTGGAGAGATGTCTCTTCTTTCCCCTTCCATTGTGGATTGGTTTGTCTAGGTATGGACTAATGTTACTGACAAATATAATGTCTAGTGCAGCGGTTCTCAAGGTTCTCCCCACTAGGCAGGGTCTGCAGGGCCGCTGCTCCCAGAATCGCGCCGCTACTGGTGGAAAAGGGGGCTATTTTTAACTTACAGTCATCACTCCGGCCCTCCAGGAGGTGTGGGGAGGCCCTTAGCTCCCTCTGCAGGCCTACCCGCGCTGCCGATCAGCTCTCTGCGGCAATCGCGACCCACTTCTGGTTTCCGTCCGAAACCGGAAGTGGGTTGCAATAGCTGCGGAGAGTTGACTGGCAGGAACGGGAGGCCCGTAGAGGAGACCACAGGCCTCCCCACACTCTCTGGAGGGCCGACACGATGATTGTAAGTTAAAAATAGCCCCTTTTGCCACCAGCTGCGGCACAATCCCAGGAGCAATGCCACGATCCTGGGCACACAGGCACCGCTGTAGGCACCATGCCTCTTAAGGGGCTGGCATCCGCTTCTGTTTCTCCTGGTGGGTCGTGACCCACCAGTTTGAGAACCACTGGTCTAGTGGAATGCACAGAAGGTTTATAGAAAAATGGATCATTTCATTAATTTCTGGAGCTTAAATTTTCAAGGTAGCATACAACTGTATGCCCGCCACGTGCATATTCACAACATGGAGCCAGACAGGTCTTACTACAGTCTACACTAGCCCAAAGAAATAATTTGGATAAATCTACATTTGGAAGCAAGGCAACAAAAGCCAAGGATTACATCTAATACAAGGCCACAGAACCAAGGTTTTGATCTTGTTACACTAAATCTAGGAAAATAGTTTGGGAATGCCCCTTCTACTACCAGGACGCAGGCCCAATCCAAACCAGTGGCGTCGGCTGATATGGGGCGGTGGGCCCCAGGGCGTAGGGGTGCTGAGGCTCTGGGGGGGGCGAGCCTCCTGAAATTTGCATATTTTTTTTGCATTTTCCCGGGTTTTTTTAATGTTTTTGGGTGATTTTAAGTGTTAAAACGTGTGTGTGTGAAAGTGTATGTGTGCTTTGCAGGCACTTATCTTGCATATGGGGCATTCCAGGACGTTCCAGCGACGATCATCTTCCTGCGCTCGGGCACAGCTTCTCCCTGCACCCGGGTGCGGACTCCGTACCGCCCCCAGCAGCGGTTTCCAGAGTTTGTGCATGCGCAGACCCAAGGAGTTTCCAGGGACGTTCTGGGCATGCGCAAACTCCAGAAACCGCTGCTGGGGGCGTTACGGAGTCCGCACCCGGGTGCAGGGAGAAGCTGTGCCCGGGCGCAGGAAGATGATCGTCGCTGGAACGTCCTGGAACGCCCCATATGCAAGATAAGTGCCTGCAAAGCAAACATACACTTTCACACACACGTTTTAACACTTAAAATCACCAAAAAACATTAACCCCCCCCCCAAAAAAAACTGTCAAAAATAGGTTTCGAAACCGAAACCTAAAATTTTTCACAGTTTTATTGGGGGCGTCGGGGGGCGGCCCCAGAAGCAGGGGCACCTGGCAACGCCACTGATCCAAACGTTAACTCCTCTTGTGGAGGGCATCCTGCCCCAAGAATGCCCTGGAGAGTTGAAACATCAACGTCAATGTTTGTGCAGGTACTGCCGCCTAGTAGTGACAAGGGCATTCCCAAAGGGTAAGGAATGCCCCCTTCGTCTACCAGAGAACAGATAAAAACCAAGTTGGAGAGTTCTAGTAAGCAGATGGGGCTAAAGCCAAATACATCCTGAAACGTATGCCTTATAACATCCCAATGATGTAACCCGCCGGGTGCAGTGCCATTTTTCTTACCGTCTTTTGAGGGAACAGTGGTGGAAGACGTTGTAGTAGTTGTAGTGGTGGAAGACGTTGTAGTAGTTGTAGTGGTGGAAGACGTTGTAGTAGTAGTACCTGGGGGGGGGAAGAGGAATATAATGGTTTAAGTGATAATTACCCCTAGAGAGAAGCACAACGCTTAATCTTGAACACAATTGTTGTGAAAGACGTTTAATTGTAATAAAACTTACCAAAGACACATGTTGGAACAGGAGGATGCCAGTTATTGTCAGCTCCACATTTAATAAGACTGGCACCTGACAAAGTGTATCCAGCATCACATGTAATCGTCAAGGCATGGTCATAGGCGTATGAAGGCTGAAATGAACTTAAGCTTCCATGTGCAATTGCTGGTCTAGGACACTGAACCACTAGAAAGAGAAGAGCAGTGTTAATAATTTGTACTAAATCAGAAGTTGATTCTGAAAGCCAACAAGAACTACCGCTCCGCTGGCTATGAGAAAGCCTAATTAGAAGTCAGGTCTATCCTCTGCTTGCAGAGCCTGCACAGACCAAGAGTAAAATGGACATTCAAGAGCCAATTTTGAAACCACTTTTTTTGGTAAATTAAAAACATACTCAGCCATTTTATGTCTGATGTTTTGCTGTTCAAGGATGTGGCAACTGCTTATTTCACTAAAATACACCTGAGAGTTTTCCCCTCCCAGAAAAGTGGGAGAATTAAACTAACAGCGCAATCCTGTGTAACCTTGCACTGGTGTAACAGTAGATACACTGGTGTAAGTGCACTTATGCCAGTGTAATTGCACTTACACCGGTGCATCTGCTGTTCCACCGGTGAAAGGTTACACAGGATTGTGCTGTAAGTGACTGAAGGCACTATCTGAAGGATCAGGGCATAGCCTGTGATTCTATGTTCATTTACGGAGCAATTCAGTGCAGTGAAGCACCGGGGGAGCGCGTGCTCCCCTGGTGCTGGGTGTCGGAAACGTGCCATAAAGTGTGTTTACAGCATCCGGAGAGTAAGGGCCACCGGTGCAGAGACTGACAGCCCTCTCTCCCCTGGCGGACTGTTCTACACCCGCTGGGCAAGGTAAGCCCTGCACCGGCCAGTGTAGGGGCGGAACAGGGCAGACTGGGAGGTGGCCATTGGCCGACCCGGGCTGGGGGAGGCAGGGATATCGGCAGCGAGCTCCGCCGGTATCTCAACCCCTTTCCAGGCTCGGATGGGTGTTACACTCTGCCTCGAATGTACGCCAGCTCCATAGGGCCTCAGACTGCTTGCTCCAGGGGAAGGGGACGATTTCCCCCTTCCCTCGAGGTGCTCCCAGGCTGCCCCGGGGCAGTCCGGGAACGGGATAGGATGCGGCAGCTGCATCTTACACAGGATTGGGCTGCCCATCAAGCAGAAGTCCAATGAAATTGACAGGACGTTCTTCCAGGTAGGAATACAGAGGATCAGTACTGGATCTCAAAGCCTTTTTTCCTGGGATAGCCTTGACAACTTCCATCTAAATAACAACAACAACAACAACAACAACCAGTATTTATATACCGCTTTTCAACAAAAAGTTCACAAAGTGTTTTACAGACAAAATCAAATGATTACATGGCTCCCTGTCCCAAAAGGGCTCACAATCTAAAAAAGGTACAAAACACCACCAGCAACAGCCACCAGAAGAGACACTGTGCTGGGGTGAAAGGGGGGCAGTTACTCTCCCCCTGCTAAATAGTTTAGCACCGATTGAAAAAAATGCCTATTACCCAGTTAGCATGGGTATCCTAATTATATCCTAAAGTTAATTGGAGCTTAAGTTTTATACTACTGATGGTTAGACCTTACAGTATTACAAAATATAAGAACATAAGAAGAGCCCTGCTGGATCAGGCCAAAAGCCCATCTAGTCCAGCCTCCTGTATCACACAGTGGCCCCACCAGATGCCTCAGGGAGCACAAGACAACAAGATAACCTGTTTCCCGTTGACACTCCCTTGCACCTGGCACAGAGAAAACCCACTTCTAAAACCAGGAGGTTGCTTATGGCTTGTAACCTGTGATGGTCTTTTCCTCCATGAATCTGTCCAAACCCCTTTTAAAGGCATCTAGGCCAGGTGCCATCACCACATCCTGTGGCAAGGAGTTCCACAGATAAATTACATGCTGGGTAAAGAAATATTTTCTTTTGTCTGTTCTAACTCTCCCTCCACTCAATTTTAGTGCATGTCCCCTGGTTCTGGTGTTGTGCAAGAGGGAGAAGAATTTCCCTCTATCCACTCTCTCCATCCCATGCATAATTTTATACGTCTCAATCATGTCCCCCCCTCAGGCGCCTTTTTTCTAGGCTGAAAAGCCCCAGACGCTGTAGCCTTTCCTCATAAGGGAAGTGCTCCAGCCCACGAATCAATCTGGTAGCTCTTTTCTGCACCTTTTCCAATTCAACTATATCCTTTTTGAGGTGTGGTGACCAGAACTGGACACAATACTCCAGATGTGGCCTTACCATCGATTTGTACAAAGGCATAATGATATTGGCCGTTTTATTCTCAATCCCTTTTTTTAATGATCCCGAGCATGGAATTGGCCTTCTTCACAGCCGCCGCACACTGGGTCGACACTTTCATCGACCTGTCCACCAGCACCCCAAGATCTCTCTCTTGATCCGTCACAGACAACTCAGAACCCATGAGCGTATATGTGAAATTTTGGTTTCTTGCCCCAATGTGCATCACTTTACACTTACTTACATTGAAACGCATCTGCCATTTTGCTGCCCATTCTCCCAGTTTGGAGAGATCCTTCTGGAGCTCTTCACAGTCCCTGCTGGTCTTCACCACCCGGAAAAGTTTAGTGTCATCTGCAAACTTGGCCACCTCACTGCCTATCCCCAACTCCAGGTCATTTATGAATAAGTTGAAAAGCACCGGTCCCAAGACCGATCCTTGGGGCACACCGCTTTTCACCTCTCGCCATTGTGAAAATTGCCCATTGACTCCCACTCGCTGTTTCCTGCTCTTCAACCAGTTCCTAATCCACAAGAGGACCTGCCCTCTTATTCCCTGACTGTGGAGTTTTCTCAGGAGCCTTTCATGAGGGATCGTGTCAAACGCCTTCTGAAAATCCAGATATATAATATCCACAGGTTCGCTCGCATCCACATGCCTGTTGACCTTTTCAAAAAATTCTAACAGGTTTGTGAGGCAAGACTTCCCCTTGCAGAAGCCATGCTGACTCTCCCTCAGCAGAGCTTGTTCTTCTATGTATTTTAAGATTTTATCCTTAATGAGAGAGAACAAAACAAGAACAAAAGCTTCTTTTGTTTCCCCAACACGTATGAAAATTCTTGCTAGTAACAGAGTATAGGATACCAGTCATTTTGTATTTTAGTAATTTCGGGAAAGTCTAGTATTTGCTTTGCAGCACAATCTTAATGCCTTAATGCTCTCAATGTCTACTCAAAAGTGTCTACTCAATGTCTACTCAAAAGTGCTATAGGATTGTAGCCTTAGTGTTGTTGAGAACCCGACACGAACCCTCAGCATGACCTACAGCCCAATCCTATATATGCTTACACTGAGTACGTCTTACTGAAAACTAAACAGAACAAGTGAGCCAAGAAACTCACTTAAGTGACTTTGCTTTTTCAACAAGATTTCGAACAAGCTAAAGTTAGTCTTGACTAACTAAAGCCATAAGCTTCCCCCCCCAAAAAAACAACAACAACAACAACAACAAGGAGCACATTTGGGGACAGCCCTTCCCCACGCCCAACACTGCTACTGCACTATCCTTCTATACTACACAAAGTTCACTGAAAACCATAGAGACTTGGACTCCATCCATATCAGATTGCTAGGAAGCTTATGGCTTTCCCAGCAGCTGTGAAAACAATTGTACTTTAGCATATTACAAGAAAGAAAGATAAAGCTTCCATCACCTTTGCATTCTGGTGCTTTGGAATCCCACTCTCCATTCATACCATCTGCTGCAATTCCGCAGACAAGAGACTTTTTTCCAATAAGAGTAAAACCAGCATCACAACTGTATGTAACTGTTGAGCCAAAGTCGTAATCAGCTCTGCCATCATCAGTATTTTTACCATTGACAATTGGTGGAGGGGGAAAACAAGGAATGCCTGTGGAAGATAAACATTAACACTTCAGTTAGAATACATTTGCAAGAAGCAAGATATTCCATGAAACAAGGTTGAAAACATCAGCCTAAAGAGATGTGTAGCTGATTGAAGTAGTTCAGCGGTTCTCAAACTGACGAGGCATCATGACCTACCAGGAGAACCAGATGGTGACCCTTGCCCCCTTTGGGGGGGGCAGTGTGACAGTGGTGGCAGCGCTCATAGGGATTGCCCTGCCCCTGAGGAAAAAGAGGCACTTCCGGAAATGCGTCGGAGCGGCGATCTACAGTGTGGGGACGCCCACAAAGGGGGTCGCAGGCCTCCCTGCACCCTCCAGAGGGCCCCCAGTAAGTTAAAAAAGAGCACTTTTTCCCCAGTGGAGGAATGATCCCTGGGAGCGCCGCCGCCACTATCCCCGCCCTCGCAAGCACTCACAGTTCTCCCCACCTTGTGGGGAGAACGTTGAGAACCACTGATGTAGTCCATTTCTGAATCAGGTTTACACACCTTGATACCTTCTGCCACCTGTCACAATAAGGAAACTCATTAGTTTAGTCTCAGCTAGTTTATTCTTACCATTAAAAAGGAGGCTACTATAATTTTATAATAATTTTATATAATTTTATAATATGTAATTTATATTTGCAGATAAGCTTTCTATTGTATTTATTCAGATTTTACTTCAGATTTTAAAGGGTTCTCTCTTCACCATTTCACAGAACATGAATCTTGCCAACAGCATAATCTCAAGAGTATCCTTGAACTGAATCAGTCAGTAGAGACCTGCAGCATCACAGTACTAAACTTTCTTGGGTAAGGTGATTGAGCGGGTGGCGGCCTCTCAGCTCCAGGGGATATTGGATGAAACGGAGTATCTGGACCCTTTTCAGTCTGGGCTCAGGCTGGACTTTGGGATGGAGACAGCCTTGGTTACCCTGCTGGATGATCTTCGCCGAGGACTGGACAGGGGTGTGTGTATGCGCATCCCTGCTGGTCCTTTTGGACCTCTCGGCGGCTTTCGATACCATTGACCATGGTATCCTTCTGGGTCGGCTGGCTGAGTTGTGACTTGGGGGCACTGCCTTGCAGTAGTTCCGTTCCTACTTGGCTGACAGGTCCCAGATGGTAATGCTGGGAGACGCCTGTTCGGTGCCCTGCCCTTTACAGTGTGGGGTGCCACAGGGTTCTATTCTGTCTCCCATGCTTTTTAACATCTACATGAAACCGTTGGGGGAGATCATCTGGGGATTTGGAGTTGGGTATCACCAATATGCCGATGACACCCAGCTCTATCTCTCCTTGTCATCTCATTCTGGGGAGGCTGTGGAAGTCCTGGAGCACTGTATGGAGGCGGTTGGGGTCTGGATGAGGGCTAATAGGTTGAGATTGAATCCAGAAAAGACAGAGGTCCTACTGGTCAGGAAAGCCTTGATGCAGGTACTGAGTCATCTGCCCATTCTGAATGGGGTTGCACTCCCCCTGCTGGAATGGGTGCACAGCTTGGGAGTAAGTCTGGATTCAGAACTCTCCTTGGAAAACCAGTGGCAGCTGTGGCCAGGGGTGCGTTTGCCCAGCTTCGGCTGGTGCGCTAGCTGCAGCCGTACTTGAGTCGATCGGACCTGACCATGGTGGTCCACACCTTAGTGACTTCAAGACTGGATTACTGTAATGCGCTCTACATGGGGCTGCCCTTGAAGATGGTTCGGAAGCTGCAATTAGTGCAGAGTGTGGCGGCCCAGGTGGTCACTGAAGCTAAGCGGTTTGACTCTGTTGAACCGCTGCTTCAGCAGCTGCACTGGCTGTAGTTATGTATTGTTTAAATTTATTTTATGTATGTATTTTAATTCTGTTGTAAGACGCCTTGGGCATTTGCCTTCGGCATAGGATAAGGTGAAGTATAATTTTTAATAAATAAATAAATAAATAAACAGCATAGATTTACGGCTCTGTAATCCAGGGTATGATGGGGGAAGGGTCACAACTCAGTAGCCGAGCACAGGGTTTGGAGTCAGGCTTCATTCCCTGGCCTCTCCTGATAAAAGCATCTCAGGTAACAAGTTGGGACCTTGAACGGCTGCTGCCAGTCAGAGTAGACAAACTGGGCTACAGGGATCAGTAGCTCACTCAACAGAAGGCAGTCCCATGTGACTCTGGTAGTTATCTCAATAAAACCTAGTGCATGTGCGGACCTCCCCCTTCAAATGTTTTCAGGGACTTCAGCCTATTAAAAGGGCAAATTATGATTAGAGACTTCCAGTAATCCTTCACTTTATTTTAACCCCACCCCCCACCTTATAAAGGGCATATGAACAGGCTAGAGAAAAAGGAGAGCAACTTGGCCTTGCTGTAGCATCTCAAATCTGAACGTTCATGGACAAAATAAGTTCATGGCACAAGGGTTCATGGCACAGCAATATGCTTCTGGAAACAGGGCTGAAACATAAATAGGCTGTGGAATGAAAAATATCCATTCAAAAGGAAGGGATGCCTTCACCAGATATACCCCATCTCAGGATTGTTCTCTGCCTTTTCATACAAGTGTCTCAAACCCTTTCCTGCTCCATCTGATGCAGACCTTTACAGTTTCAATTGTGTGTGATTTTGCAAGAACAGGACAAACCTGGTACCACTTCAGTGCAGCATTTTCCTGTCCTGGGAGAGGCCGAGGCCACAGTGAAGTGGTTGGCAACAGCCATTACAGTGGTGCAATTGGACTAGATCAGTATGTATACTGGGCTTTGTATATTGGCTTGAGGAAGGGGAAAAAAGGATGAGACACAAATAAAGGGAGATCTATTGTTACATTTCACTTGTGTTTTAAAGCACTGGAGAGGACTCCAATCCTATACTAAAGCCTGAGCAAACTAAAATATAATTTACAAGAGTTACACTGAAATATCTTTAATAGCTTTAAATAAACATATCTTACGTTGGCAAGACGGCTGATAATCCCAATCAACTCTACCAGCTGACAAAGTACAACGAGCTGTGTCGCGGCCTATTAATCGATATCTAAAGGGAATGTTTAACATGTTAAGACATGCAATATGAAGAGTCTGAATATTTGTCAGTAGGTTGATACAAGCAAACTACTAATGAATTCCATTCCCAATTACAGAAATGCTATCAAAAGAAAGCAGATGTTTGCGCAGAGCTCCCAGTCGCGTTTGGCGCTAAGTTCCCAGGCACTGGACGTGACCAGTTCGGCGCCTGCGCTAAGTTCTGCGCCTGTGCGTTCTGCGCCTGCACTACGTTCCCAGGCGCTGGACGCAACTGCGATGTTTGCGCAGAGCTCCCAGTCATGATATTTTAGAATATCCTCAGGGCTTGAGGCAATTATTTATCTGATCTTTCCATCACCCGTGTTTTCACTAGAGGCTCTGTGGGACCCACCAGAAATCAAAGTGGCCACTCACATTCCAATTTGTCACAAACAGAAAGTCAGGACATATACACCATTTATGAACAGCAACGTCCTTCAGCAGAAGACATCTGACAACATTCAGCCTTTATTTGTAACAAGTATCAATGGCTCGTGTTTAACACCAACTTTTCATCAGTTTTTGAAATTACTGTTTGGGGGCTGTGTATACCACAGCCTCCGTACAGAAGTTTTATACAATGTCAAGCTATTGAGGAAGGTGACCAACAACTCACCCGACATCACAAGCAAAGGTTATTTGATCACCAAGTCGCAAGTCTGTTGAAGATACAATTCTGCCATTATCTAAATTTGGAGAAGGACATCTCTTTCCTAAAAGAAAAATTAGACCCAGTCTTATCTCTTGCTGCTGGGATTTAATAAAAAGAAGAAAGGAAGTGGACATGGTTACACAGGCACTCAGAAAATAATGCCTCAAAATGTGCTGAAGGGGAGGGACAGGACAGTGATCCTGCTGGTATATCGGTCACCTTGTTATATGGCGGATTCCTTGCCTGGGTGGGCTCGGCTGTGGCCTTGGAGTGTCCTCTGGTTGATTGTGCTGAGGGATTTCAACGTGCATGCCAAGTCTGGCTCAGGACTTCATGGCAACCATGGGCCTGTCCCAACAAGTACAGGCCCCAACGCGTATGGTCAGGCACACACTGGACCTCATTTTCACTGCTGGGGAGAGGGAGGGCGACCCAGTGGTGGAGGAGATTAGGGTGTCGCCCTTACCATGGACAGATCATTACCTAGTAAAGTGTAGGCTGATGGCGGTGATTAACCTCTGCAACGTTGGGGGGCCTAGTGGCATGATCCGCCCCCGAAGACTGATGGATTCAGATGGTTTCCCTAAGGGCTTTGGGGGATTTCCCAGCTGCTAGGGCTGGTGATTCACCCACTGGTCTGGTTGGCCTCTGGAATGGAAAATGCTGTTTAACATCTACATGAAACCACTGGGGGAAGTCATCAGGGGATTTGGAGTGGGTGCCACCAATATGCGGATGACAGCCAGCTCTCTCTCTCTCTCTTTTCCACCGGTTTTCAAGGGGACTGTCGAAATTCTGGGGCGCTGTCCGGAAGTGGTTGGGGCCTGGATGAGGGCTTATAAACTGAAATTAAATCTGGGCAAGACAGAGGTCCTCCTGATTCAGAAGGCTGCTATGCAGGTATTAGATCCACAACTTGCTCTGGATGGGGTAGCACTCCCTCTGAAAGAGCAGGTTCGCAGCCTGGGAGTCCTCTTGGATCCTCAGCTGTCCCTGGAGGCTCAGGTGGCATCTGTGGCCAGGGGGGCCTTTGCCCAGCTGTAGCAGTACCTGGATCGGTCGGATCTGGCAATGGTAGTCCATGCCCTTGTGACATCTCGTTTAGACTACTGTGACGCACTCTATGTGGGACTACCCTTGAAAACAGTTCGGAAGTTGCAGCTGGGGCAGAATGCGGTGGCCCATTTGGTCACTGGGGCTCGGCGTGCAGAATCTGCTGCGCCGTTGCTTCGGGGGCTACACTGGTTGCCCATTCCTTTCCGAGCCCAATTCAAGGTGTTGGTGATGACCTTTAAAGCCCTCTATGGCATAGAACCGGGATACCTCAAGGACCGCCTTCTCCCATACAATCCTGTTTGTCCCCTAAGATCATCTTAGGATACCGCCACTATCTGAGGTCAGAGGGATGGCGGCAAGATATAGGGCCTTCTCTGTTGTGGCACCACACCTCTAGAATCGGTTGTCAGAGGAATTGAGGACAGCCCCCTCGCTTCTTGGCTTTCAGTGGGAGTTTAAAGACCTATTTGTTTCGTCTGGCATTTGAGGAGGGAGGAACTACCTAGGAGCTTCCTGGGACCCTTTCATTTACTGTAGATATTTTTCCCCTGTTGCTGATATATGCTTGTTTTTACTGTTAATCTGTTCTGTATCATGTTTTAATTTGTAATTTTATTTTAATACTTAATTTTAATTGTGGACTTATAAAAACGGGTTTTAATTGTTGTATCAGTGTTCTGTTTTGTATGTTGTATACCGCTTTGAATTTTAGAAAAGCGGTATATGTCTTTTAAATTTATACCTCCCACAATTATTCTCATAGCCATCTCGACAGGCAGCTGAGGCGAAGAGATGGTATCTAGCCCAAGACAGGTTCATGGCTGAGCAGAGATCTGAACCCAGGTCTCCCCATTCATCACACCATACCGACAAGTTTTGCAGGAGGAGAAACTCCAAACAAAACTATTCCCACCTCAAGGACTCGGCAGATAGTGGAGGCTGGAAAGCTGCAGCTTGGGAAGGACCGACACAGATCACAAGCAGCATTTAGGTATTATGCCAGTTTCAGCAAAAACTGGAAGTGGGCATCGGAACGCCATCGGCGCTGTTTGGAGCCTTGGGCAGCCCTCCCCCCGGGACCCTTTGGGGAGCTGGCAGGGCAACCAGGTATGTTTACAACAGCGTTTCTGGGTCGGTGGCAGGTGCGATCCTGGACCACTGCCTCCGACATCTCCCTGCCCCTGCAAAGACTTACAGCACAATTCTATCCAACTTACCTATCTAACCAACGGTGCAACGAGAACAGGAGGCCCCAGAATGGAAAGGGGATTCAAATCCGCTCCAAAAGGGGATTCAAAGGGGATTTGAATCCCATTTCTGTTCTGGAGCCTTCCGTTCTCACTGCACCGCTGGTTACACCAGTGGTGTAAGTTGGATAGGATTGCACTGTTAGAGGAGTAAACTCCCCAGTAGGACTTTGAGAAACGCTGTGTTAGGTTAAAGAGCACATTGGAAAGTGAGGGAAGACACCAAGACCCACACATGCATCTTAAAGCCTGCAAGGCAATCAGGCCATTTAAATCTTGAAGGAACCAGCTTATTCTCTTTTGCTAAAGGCAGGTTCTACGAATGAGTTCATGGGCAAATTCAACTTATCACAATTTTAACTTCTTCACTAGCCGTACTTGTGACTGATTCTCTTCTCCAGCAGCAAGAGATTTTGTGAAAAAGAAAAAAGTTTAATAGTACATTCATTTGTTAATCTATTCTTTTTTGGTCTTGATTCAACTGAAACCATTTCAGTTCCATTCACAAAAAGGCACTGTCGGTGGAATGCTTAGGATTCTTATAATAATCTATGTTTGAGATAACTGTTTATGATAACAAATAAGCATAGTATTTTCAGAAATGAAAAAAACTACAAAAAGTTATGTTTTGGAAAACAATTCTGCCCCACATCACAGTCACATGCTATGACAGCCTCTGCCTGAGGGAATAATAATCTGCTTGATGGACAAGACAGGACTGGAGGTCAGGAGTGAACAAGCAACAAATGAGGCACCCACCTCATGACAGCCCATGTCCCACTAAGGCTGCAACTCTATACACGTACCTGGAAGTAAGTCCCATTAAACTACACGAGACTTCCAAGTAGACAAGCATGGGATTGTGCTGGCTTTGCAATGTTCTAAACCTAAGACCAATAAATCCCTACTGATATTCTAAGCCAGTTACCTGCGACTAAAGTAAAGTTATACATTTCAGCAGAATTAGTGGCATAAGCAAAACCAGCTAGCATTCATAATACAATAGGTTATATCTTTGGAACACAGATTAATATGGGGCTACAGTTGGCATAACATCTCTACTGAATATATTGCATCAGAGGGATGATTTTAAAACTTTCGGTTAATCTTTTGTATTTGGATTGCCTGAAATGCAACCCTCATCTCTCTAAAACAACTGTAGAATACTCGACACACAGAGAGATGTAGTTTTCCACAGAATTGTTGGAAATGACTAACTTGGTTAATACCTGTTCCCAACACTACACTAGTACTTTATGAGTGCTCCATTTATTCAGAGGTGAGTTATAATTAAAATTTCTAATGTTATCTTTGGCTGCAAACACAAAAGCAAGAAAAGCAAAAGATAAAGATGACTTAGCTGTGAAGAGATCTAGCCAAGAGGGAATGTGCCTTAAGTGTTATGCGTGGATTGGGGTTCCCGTTCCCGGTACCCCCATGGATACCCCAAAACATACCCGAGTAGACCTCCGGGCCGCAGCAGCATGGCCTGGAATGGGGATAAAATCCGATGGGCAGCCCTGGGACGCCGGCCAGATCTCTACGGTGGATTGCGCTGTTATGGTGGTTCTACAGTTTTACCTATTTACCTAATGAATTTATTGATTTTATAGCATATTCACATTTTTTTTTAGTTCTATGCACACCGTACAGATTAAAGAGTACACTGCTGAAGGTTTCTTATAGCTTTGGCTCTTCAAGTGCATTTCAATCAACATTTTCTGAGAGCCGTTTTTCTATTGACAAAATGGACACAAATACGCTCACCTTGACAAAACTGAGGATCTTTAGGTACCCATTCAGAAGCATCAGAACATGTAATTACTGGAATGATTCCTCGAATAAGTTCATAACCTGGGATGCAACGGTATGTCAAAGTAGTTCTAACAGGATAGCTGTTTTGCAGTTGCCCACTCCTTAGCTCAGCATATCTTATCCGATTGGGCCTGTTACAGTCACCTAGACATAGAGAAAGAAGCACATTTTAAGTTTGAGTGCAGGGAAAGGTTCATAATCGTTCTGAATTCTAGACAATTTGTAAGGCCTCACATCATACACCAGTACTGAGAGCTATATGAGCAGGTTCTCAAAGATTCCTGGACTGAATTACTGAATAAAAACAAAACAACACCAAGCACAAAAATACTTGTCACTAATTGATGTTAAATAAAATGCAATGTGTTCTATAGTTGTTTTCAGTTCAGTTCAATTCAAAATTACTATTAAAAGTAGCAATAGTCAAAGTACTATTAAAATGTTCCCGGGGGGGGGGGGGACGACACCAGCAGTGTCAAGTTAGGCATTTTCAAAATTTTTGACATACCAAGCCCAAATGGTTCGCCATCACTACCTCAAGGAGCACTTGTGACAAGATACCAGTATCTTGCTGTTACTCCCTTGCATCCAGCATTCAGAGATGGGTTACCTCTAAAACCCAGAGGCTACATATAGTCATCATGGCTTGTAACCTGTGATGGACTTTTTCTCCATAAATCTGTCCAACCCACTTTTAAATACACCTAGGCCAGGTACCATCACAATATCTTGTGGCAAAGGCATCCCACAGATTACTGTGGATGAAGATAGATAAAGATAAAGAAATAGTTTTTTGTTTCTAAGAAAGGATGCTTCTTTTGTCATGATTTATCTTAACACATAGAACAAAGTTTAAATGGGCCCATTCAATGGAGGGAGAAAAATCAGAAAAAAATCAATTACTAATCGTTTATATAAAACAATTGAGTCCTAGATACACTTTCCTGGGAGTAAGCGCTACTAAACACAATGGGAAACCTTTGAGTAGACATGCTTAGGATTGCAGCATTAATCAAGAAATGTTTAGCCACTTTGAGTGATTCATACTACAAGAGACACGACAGAGCTCCTAAAAAAAACTCAGTAGATAATATATAACTAGCTAGTTCTAATAAAATATTCAAAACAGCAAGATCTCCCATTCTATTTAAGCAAATAAGTTTCAGTCCGACTCATGTGCTAAGCAGATACTGTACTGTATAATATCCAGTTGTAATACTGCATCAAAAAGAGGTCTCTAGGAACAGGGCTAGCTCTCCATCCATACACATGGTACAAAGTGGGCTTATCCAGGGTGACGCCACAGAGGAGTGCAGACCTTTGAACAGCACAACATTGGAAGGTGCCGACTGGCCTTCTGGCTCTCGAAGACACCAGATAACCCGAACAAGCGAGGCAAAAAACATAGTACAGTACTCCCCCCATATCCGCTGGGGATATGTTCCAGACCCCTCCATGGATACTTGAAACTGTGGACGAACACCCCATCCATGGTTTCCTGAGGGCCCCCGCCCTGCCTCCCCTGCAGGCAGGCGTGCACGCCCCCCCCCCCCCGTTCTTATTTTTCTTTCAGCAAGCTTAATTTCTTCCTTAAAACAAACAGAGAAGCAGCCTCCACTGCAGGCAAGTAGAACGAGACTAAGTCCTAGAGGGGCTCTGCAAGGTTTCTGTTAACCTTGCAGAGCCTCTCTAGGACTTAGTCTTGTCCTACGACTACTTGCCTGCAATAAGCAGCCAGAGGCTGCTTCTCCTGTTTGTTCAAGGAAGAAACAAAGCTTACTGGGAAAAAAGTAAAAGCCGGGGGGGGGGGGGGCGCAATCCGTGGATAACTGAAACCATGGATAGCGAATCTGTGGATACGGGGCCCACCTGTACACACTTATTTATTTATTTATTTTATTTAAAAAATTTATATCCCGCCTTATCCCATGCCGAGGCAAATGCCCAAGAGCGCCAGGTGTTAGTGCCAAAACACCATCCTACACTTTGTGAACCGTTATAAATAGTGCCTCTGAGCATGTCCAGACCGCCCTTCCCATATTAATGGGAGTAAGCCTCCCAATAATAATGAGGGGCCCCGAACAGATGCCCTCTCAGCGCTAGGCACCGGAGTCCCCTTCACTCACCTCGAGCTTTGCACACGAAGAGCAACAGCAGCGCCCACCTAGGGACCCCAGCCCAGCAACAGGGAAGATGCTTCATGGCGGCGGCAGCAGCAAAGGGCGAACACCCCGAGCTTTGACAAGCGCAGGCAAACAAGTTTTCTCAGCCGGAACAACTCAAGCGAGCCGGCGGGGGAGAACTTGACGGGAAGGGAGCAGCGCGTTATTCCGCTAAATGGCCGTGTTATCATTACACCCCTTTCAAGCTAACAGATTGCCGGATGCTAACGGAGTGTACTAACGGTTGTGCTAACTATAGAACGCAGTTCAAGCTTCCGCACATTTCTTCGGGCGTAAATTTTTATTGAGAGTTCAGTGCGGTTGACTCGCGAGTAAAGGTGTACAGTACAGAATAGCTGTCTTAGTAGCGAACGTCATTCCAATCCATGGGAGTCACTTCCTCGGTAGCGCGTTTGGACGTGGTCGACGATGTGGGTAAATAAAGCTCGTGTCTTTCGAAGAATGAGCATGCAGATAATCTGCAAGTGTGTGTTTATAGGTAGAGAAATCGTTCGCAAAAGGAACCAAACAGCATGCCCTGTCCCCCGTCCCCCCATTTTTCTTGTACGTTTTGGACAGTTCTCCCCAGAACCTCCCATGCAAGTTCAGCAGTCTAAAAGCAGCTGGAACATCTGTTACCTAGGGTAACGTGGTTTGGAGTGTTTGTTTGTGCCTTTAAAAAAAAAGAAAAAGTGGGAGGGGTCTGCAAATGGAAGCAGAATTGCAGTGGGGTGATGACATGGGGGGGGGACTTTAGGACTTTATCCACTCCACAGTTCTGTTTCCAATCAAGCCCCTCCTCTGTACATCATTTTAAAGAGAAAAAAAGCTCCCCTTGGCTTTCAAATGAAGTTTTTTTTTCGTCTTTAAAACGGCACAAGAGGAAGGTGCAATTTGGAGCTGAATCGCAGTGGGAACTGAAGGCCCATTCACACTAGCCCTTCCATGCACGTTTGCTCTACTCTTACGTCTGTACGTGCGTCTAGCAGTTGTCTGAACGTTTGCCCGCCTTCTTGAAGAAAGCGCAGCTGTGATTGGGTGAAGAGAAATGCGCTTCTCTGATTGGTGAGCTGCCTAGCACCGGGAGCATAAACGCTAGCTTAAACGCGAGCGCTTCAAAAAGATAAACCGAAACCATCTCTCCTGGACGCGTCCTGAGCTCATGCTGCGTCAGACGCAAGCATGAAAAACGCACGAAAAGAAGCCAAAACGCGCACGGAAAGGGCTAGTGTGAATGGGCCTTGAGAGCCCCCAACTTCTTTGCTGCCGTTTTGCTCTTTTTTGGCACCTGGCCCCCTTACTGCTATTTAAAACAAACAAACAAACAATGTGCACTTGGTCACATTAAAAACGTGTAGCCCTTTCCGCGCGCGTTTTGGCTTAACGTTTGGTCTTTTCGTGCGTTTTTCATGTTTGCGTCAGACGCAGCATGAGCTT
Organism: Plestiodon gilberti rubricaudatus; assembly: GCA_026170595.1. NCBI lineage: Eukaryota > Metazoa > Chordata > Lepidosauria > Squamata > Scincidae > Plestiodon > Plestiodon gilberti. The sequence goes on along the minus strand of JANXHW010000004.1, from coordinate 172,578,119 downwards.
ACGCCGCAGCCAGGAGAGATGATTTCGGTTTATCTTTTTGCTGCGCTCGCGTTTAAGCTAGCGTTTATGCTCCCGGTGCTAGGCAACTCACCAATCAGAGAAGCGCATTTCTCTTCACCCAATCACAGCTGCGCTTTCTTCAAGAAGGCGGGCAAACATTCAGAGAACTGCTAGACGCACGTACAGACGCTAGAGTAGAGCAAACGTGCACGGAAGGGCTAGTGTGAATCAGCCTTTGAGGCGTACATTTTCAGGTACACGTTTTTAATGTGACCAGGTGCACATTGTTTGTTTGTTTGTTTTAAATAGCAGTAAGGGGGCCAGGTGCCACAGACGTACCTCAGATGGTACATCATCATAAGCAACTATAAGGCTGAACGACAAGGCACACTCTATAGATACACATAGTTTGCCCTTCAATTTGTGTTTCTCCCTGCCGGAAACACCACAACATGTGGCCAGGATCCTTCCCTTTTATTACTCAGGTTGGAAACTAATGGCCATGTCCGGGGACAGCGGGCGCACCCAAATGGCTTGAGATTAACTTTACTCGTACATGAGTAAGGTTAATCTCAAGCCATTTTGGGGCGCCCGCTGGCCAGGCTTGCCCCATGTTGATTGTATCGATCATCAGCAGTAGACCACCCCCAGCTTGGAGCAGAGCTGTGTGTAGAAATGATTGGATGACCCTTGTATAAAATGCAAATCCCCCCCCCCCAATTTCGAAGCAGTTTTCAAAGTGTTCAAAAACCTTTTGCCAGTGCTAAACAAACAGTTGAGCTGATATACAGTACATACAAGATATTGGGAGGAGAAAAGGAAAAGCAGACAGCCAAGAAGTGAGGGGGTGGAAACTATGGCTGTGTTTGTTTTTCAACTCGGAAATAGCAGGAAGTGACTTTCTAGCATGCTTGATATCCCTGCTAGGAAGGGGGGGGGGCTCCCAAAATGTACAGAAATGAAGGAAAATCAGAATGGCTGCTGTTGTTCCTCGTCCCTCCCACTACATCTCCCAAGATCCTTTGCAGCCAAGTGGCCTTCCTATTGGTACATGAGGCCGCCATTTTTTCTAGCTTCCTACTTGCAGTTGAAACTTCTAGTGTGGTGAGCAGGCTGGAAGGAGAGAAAAAACCGCGATCCGAGCGCGCTACAAGGCGGGAAAAAAAACACGGCTCTCAAGCGCTCCTAGCACTAGAAGATGAAAAACAAACGCAGCCTATGCTGGATCTGGAGACTGTGCCTGAGTCCTTACAACAGGAGCAACAGGAGACACAGCTAACACCACACAGCAAGAAAGGTGTTTTAAAGAAAAGTTAGAGACAATTTGATCACAGATCTCCTGCATCACATCTAGTTTGATCATAAGTCCTTTTGTTTGTTTGTTTCCGGAGCCAAACAATTAAAAACGTTGAACATGTTCAGATTCACAGCATCTTTAGCAATCTTATAGAGTCAGAGAAGCTGCTGTGTTGAAATTATCAGCTCTCAGAACCAAACCTATGATTCTGGGGTGGGGGAGCCTGGAAGAACCCCAATATAAATCAAACCTTATGCAGTCAGACTTGCTGTTGTTGGTGCAAAGCTTTTAAGTGGAGGATCTCTTATTCACCTCTCACATTTCCCCAGCTTCCTAGACAATGCAGTATTGGGTTCAAAAACAGACAAAAGGATTTTAAACAAAATGAATGGGACAGGATTGTTAAGCTGCCTGACTTATTAAGACTCTACAGAAACACTTCTGAAAAAAGGCAAAATTACACTAAAATTATTATCTGCTCTTCCAACCTTTTGGGGAAGGTCCGAAGGGGCTCAATTTTCTGGTTTGCTTGTGGCTAGAAAAGCCATGGTTCGAATCATTAATTACAACAGAAGGTCTCGCCTGAATGAGTCCAGGGGAAAACAGATGTGATATGGACACATCCATTTGTTTGAACCAGGTCAATTCCAGTCATAAAGGAGGGGGTGAAGGATCTTCATTTTGGAGTGAAAAGCATGACAGGGCAAGGAGTTCCCACATCTTACCTCTCTCTCTCTCTCTCTCTCTCTCTCTCTCTCTCTCTCTCTCTCAGGGGCTCAGCTGAGCAATTCTTATGTGGAGTAAACCAAAGGATTTAGAAAATTGAAGAAACTGGCAAGATCAAGGTGGAAGGTTTGTCTATGCCATGGTATCCTGTTTTTGCAAGTGTCTGGGCACCAGACTACCATCTTTGTCAGGGGTCACCTTTACCTTAAGTTCTGCCTATGAATGGTTGAAATCAGAAGCCTAAACAGCTTGTTGAAATGCTGCCTTTGGACGAGGAAGAAGTTGGAGGCAGAGCTGCGGGGCCCAACTGGAAACATTTTTTTGCAGGGCCCCAGGTTCACAACCAAGGTCTGTAGAATCTTAGAGATATAAATAAAATGTATTGTAGACTTATATCTCTATGGTAGAATGGAAAGCAATCAAAATCTGTGCTTAAAAAGCGCATGTGAGTTAAAGGACCAAATGGATCTAAGCACATTGTTGTGTGTATTTGACAAGACTAGAGTAGATTACCCTAGTGCAGGGGCCCCTTAGGCATGGGGCCCAATTGGGAACAATTGCTTCAACTGGTTTAAAGCCAGCCCTGAGGGGTCATTAACTTCAAAGACTTCCCTGTTTTTTTCAGGAAGAATAAAATGTGAAGAGTTCAGTAAGCGATAGAATAGGTGCGTATGTCGTACCAACCAATAATTTCTGGCATATTAAAAACCCCTTTCCCAGCAGGATGTTTCCCTAAGGAAGGGTGTGGTGTGGCTACCAGGAATTACCCTAAAGCACTAGAAAAACTGTGCTGTTTTCCAAGAACTCGCTAAGTACATTCACCGGTGTGAATTGTATTTTGCAACCTGACACAAAGTCCCTTGTGTACCTGCACTTGTTTGTTTTGTGCTACACATTCTAAACATGGGATTTGTTTCATTCCCTCAGCAAATGAGGTGCTTGGTTTGCAAACAGAGAGGCTTAAAAATCTAAGAAACCGTACAGTGGACAAAACTATTAAATTAATAGCATGTTTGTGCACCTGTGTTTTCTGTGTAGGGAGAACGTGGGAGGGAGAAATATTGCTGCCATTGGGAGGATGAGGGTAAGGGAAGGCATGGCAGTGGGTGATGGACCCACGATTCCGGGGTAATGGGCGTTCCCTGGAACTCACAGACAGACTATCCCTCTAGCTGGCCCTCCCCCCAACCCCCGGCCTCTGGTGTTCCTGGCAGTGACCCTTTAAGCCTGAAGCTGCTGCTGTTAAATGCCAGGTGAGTGAATAATAAAGACCGCCTGATCCAGGACTTGATCATGGAGGAAGATGCTGTCCTAGTGTGCATTACGGAGGAGTCCTGGCTGGATGAGATGGCCACTTTGACATGCCAAGAACAGACAGTAATAGATTTGAGGCAGCATGTCATCGGCTTTTGCTTAATATAAAAACGATGCCTAAAGTGGCTGGTTAGGCACTGCAAAGGAGAAGTTACACTATACCTACTTGCCCACAAACATTTATTTTTATTGCATTGTGCATCCATGCAGAGCACCATTGTCATAAAAATAACAAGCTGAAGCGTTCTGTTTTCTTCCACTTTTCATCTGTCTCTGAATAGACTCAATTCTTTTATAATTAATAATCCCCATGCTCCAGAGGGCATATATTACACAATGATAAGAAATGACAAACACAAGAGAATTACCCAGGGGGGTGGAAGAGGCGAAGGACCAAAAGAATAGGTATGCACACTGAAGTCTAGCCAGCAATTGATGAGCAGCCATCTAAGAGACTCTTGTGTGTGAGCGTGTGATGTGTATCATAATGATTTGTGTACGGAGCTGTTTGCTGCTCTTAACATTGCGCAAGACTTGATTTTCATGCTTAGGCTTTTTGACAACATACTGTATTATAACAAAGGTGGACTTGCAACAATTTTCGGTGTACAGGTGTCCCCCGCTTAATGACGGATCACTTAATGACAATCCGGATATATGACGGAGGTCCCCAGTAAAAAAGAGCAAAGGATTTAAAAAGACACATCTAATAGTGGGCACATGCAAGATGATTCCTGCAGTAGTGGGTGGGTGACAGAATTTGGGGGTGGGTTCAGGTGGCAGATTGCCTTGTCCCAGTAAGGAGGAAGCACTGGAGACAGTTGCAGGATGGGTGTGCTACCACCTCATTAGCAGACCCACCCTGGAACACTGAATAGGAGACTTTGAATGCCTAAGTCAGAGGGGCAACCTAGTATCTTCTGGGGATCATATCAGCATGGACGCTAGGTTCATAGAGAGGCCAGCCGTGACAAGAACCCAAGGATGATTGGTTGCAGTGAGGCTTCTCTGATAACAATAAGCCAGGTTAGGACGTCAGATGAAGTAATAGCTACTCTGGAAGACACATCTGGAGGAAGCTACTCTGGAAGACACAACTCTGGAAGAAGAGGCAGATTTGGGATGGAATTTGTAGAGTATTTGGAGTTTGGATAAGATACTCTGCCCTGCTAGCTGCTGCTTGTGTGCTTAGTAAACCAATATTGATTACCTTCCATTTGATTGTCTCCAGAAATCCCAGTACAATCTCACCAGGCAGGACCCCTAATTCACCCTAGATCAGATGGAGGAAAAATGCGTACTTAGTACATATAAAACAAAATTTAATATAAACCGACACCTTCAACATTCTGTATTTCTTGGGAGGCACCAAGTAGAAGTCCTTCTCAGCCCCGCCCCCAGATTTTTTAAAAGAAGAATAAAGAATGTAATGTATACGTTCTTTGTAAATGTATTTGCAAAGAAATTTACACCTCTACTTAACGAGTTCCTCCTGTATGCAGAAACTAACTGGTATTTAAGTGGCCTCTTTTGCTGCCAAGTTAAGGATAAAACTGTACATGACATCACATCACTAAAGGCTGACCTCTGCATGAGTTCCGCCGTGTCCCAGGCGCATGCGGACAGTGCGGAACTGTGTGGCTTCCATGTTATCTGATTGCATCAGAACGCAGGAGAGCCATACTCTCCTGAGTTGTTGTGATCAGCCATGGACCATGCCCATGATTGAGGGGGCAGTACGTGGAGCTAATTCTTTGACCAATGGGATGAGAGGGGGTTTTCAGCCAATCGGAGCGCACTTGTGTTTCAGCCAATTACCGTCAAGATTTATTAGAAGGCGGGACAATCAGGAGGGACTGTTTGCATGAAGAAACTGGTGGAGACCAGGGCAGCGTTTGGAGGCGGGGCGTCCAGTCCCTTACGCTCGCACACCTCCAGATGCAAGTGCAGGTCAGCCTTTGTTTAGGCATAGCATAGGGGCCCCAATGTGGATTAGGCACCCTGCATTCATGGTGGTGGTGACCAACACAAATGGCAGCTTCTGGCCAGTTTGGGGGGGGGGCTGCACTTGGGAGGGGGAGATGCAGCCTGAATTGGGGAGCACAGCTGATGCAATGGGTTAAACCCTTGGCCTCCATGCTGCAATCTGGATTATAGCCCTGCACGATAAAGACACACAGCCAGGCAAATAGCTTAACATGACAGGCTTCCCCAAATTTGGTATTAGAAGGTCCAGGTGGAACAAGAGACCTACAACAAAAATGTTTCAGTATAGTAATTTATGTTAAAGGACTGGGGTTATATATTTGCTGTTCAAGATTCAACTAGTCTGAACAAAAAGTCTTATAGTGCTCCTCAGCATTCATGGAGGGCATGGAAAAACAGAAATAGCTCAGGGACCCTGGTCACTACATTTGCTGCTTTGCAGACATCATAGGTAGAGGAAAAACAAGGGGGAAAGTAGTTTGTTCACAGAGACACATTAGTGTTCATGGAGGTGAGAGGATTGCCCAGGGGCAAGAAGGCTGATGGAAAGTACAGTAAATGAAACAGAAATGGGAAACTGACATTGGACACAGCGATGCAACTGCAGCTTGTTCTCTGTAATTTGGGGGTGGAACGTCTTACAGGATTTTCTGGACATTGCCAAACATACAATCCTTTTGAGTTTTTAGATTCAATCTTACCATCTGACTAAATTCTGTCTATGAATGGTTGGAATTGGAAGCCTAAACAGCTTGTTTTCCTTGAGGGTATGACACTTGAACATTTCTATGATACTTGAACATTTCTAGGCACCCTCAACTGTGTAAATGAGAGGGGGAGGGAAGGGAGGACTGGGCAGGAAAGAAGTGAAATTCAGTTTGCTTGACCAAAGTTTTGAGGCTCAGGTTTGGGCTGAGCGCCATGCCAACCATCCTCAAGATAAGGTGCCCTCAATTTCCTTTTCTACCCATCTATAAGCTTCCCCCACTGTACTACATAAAGCTAAAGGGCTCAGGTGCAGGACTGGCTACCAGGGGTGTACCTGAACGAAGCTATAGGGGGGGAAGGTTTTTGTCTCATTTCTTCATCATAGTAAAGATACTGTTATTATACCTCTTGATACACGGAGTGCATGAAGGTAACAGTCAGAGCTGTCCCTTGAGTAGGGCAACTGGCACTTTCATGACCAATATATGCCATAACAGGGGGACCTCTGCACTAGCTGAGTTGCCCTAGGCCTGCCCCCTTCTAGGGACGGCTCTGGTAACAGTGAAAGTAGATAGAGGTATTTCTAGATCAGAAGAGCATGGGACTTGAAGCCATTACTATAGAGCTGCCCATGTGTAGCCACAACTGACTGCTGCAATCAGCTTCCACAATAGCTACACAGCATCACTAGCCTGCCTTCTCAGAGTGGAAGAATCATCCACAATACATGAGAGTTTTACTCAATATTTATTTGCAAACATTCTCAGATAAACACATTTTATTCTGTATACAGACAATTTCCTTCATTTAACCAAATACAAATTTTGTACAGTGCAATACATATAACATACATCACAACAGAGAATATTTTCCTGAATGTAACAAGCTTAGGCTTAATCTAGCCAAAGCACAGCACTTGGGATTCCATTGATAGGGTTAAGAGTTACTTAACTCATTCCCAACAAAACTAAATGTGACCTTAATAGCATCTTGATTTTTTTGTTAAGTATACAAACTTCTGGTTTGCTCGCTCGCTCACTCACACTCACAAACACATAGAAAGCTCTCTCTCTCTCTCTCTCTCTCTCTCTCTCTCTCACACACACACACACACACACACACACACACACACACACACACACACACACACAAGTAATTTAGGCACATATTGTTCTTAGCACTTTAAAGCCTAAGAGGGAAGCAAAAAAGCATTACCTATGGCTTCATAGGAAAATCCTAGGGAATATGGGAGAGTTTAACATCCACACTTCTGACCTTTCATGTGTCAAATCTGGGACAAATCCTTCAGCAAAATTGCTTGGCCTTGCGATTCGTGGAATACTGTTGAAATAGCCAAGGATCCCAGCAAGAACCCATTAATTCAGGCTCAAAGTGCCTATCTTCTTAGACAGAATAACGCATCTCTTCCAGGGTAAGAAACTAGCCCCAATTCTCTATTTTATCCAGAAAGCTAAATGTGTTCTGCAAGGGTAGAAGTGCAGACTTGTTCTATGCAGAAGCAACACGTACAAGTAGATAGGATTTTATTGTAGCCAAACACTGCTTCATGCTTCTAAGGATCAAGCTGGACGGTCAGTGATGAGATCAGAGCTTTGCTGAAGAAAGTCAGAACAATTGGATCATACTTGTGGAGATGCCTTTTTTTCTTCCAATACCATATCAGTGTTCTGTGGGACTACACGATAAGAATCAGGAGCGATAGTACTAGTGTCCGTTTTCCTAGACAAAAAACATGGATTTTAAAAAAATCTATACATTTTGCTTGAGAAATTAAATTACTTTTTTGTTCAGTTACCTGTCAGGAAGAAAAGCAAGCTCATGCACGCACACACACACACCAACCATGTATAAACATGGTATTGACTCTTTGAAAGAAAGTTAATAATTTTCACATTGAAGAGTTGTCCATGCTGGTGCTTCTCGGGCAAGAAAATCCAATCATGGAAGCTAAAGCAGAAGTAATTGAGTGTTAGTGACTAAAGGACATCATGACAAGTAACAGAAACCAAGTTGATTGCATAATCCTAAGAACGGAAGCAACAATGGAAGGCAAGTATAGAAATATTCAAACTCCTTTGCTCTGGAATCAAAACTCCACAGATGGTCCTGTGCATGCATGCGTAAGGGCTTCCCACATCCACCGACATTCATGGGAAAACATCTGCATGTACAAGTGTTTGTACTCAAGCTCACATACGCAGAGGCAGATCCAAATATTGAAAAGGGACAAGTTTATATTTACCTAGTTGCAGCATAAAACTAGCACAGGCCTATGGATGTCACCAATAAAAATACTGTTACAGAAAAAAGTCTTCAGTCATGATGTGCAGCATCAATTCCCAAACAGTGGACTGGAACATTAAGTTCCTAGCACTGCATGTTAGCCCCCCCTCCCCCATACATGAGGTTTGGATTGGAGGTGGGCCAGGACAGGCAGGTTCCAAATAGAGGTAACTGTATTCTATCCTTGCAGTACGGATTTCCTAACTAATGAAGTATGTTCATTGTCTGGATATGAGTAACCAGCACATTAAAAGAAAAAGCATTCCAACAACATTCTAATAGGTAATTATGGAGATCTTCAAAACACACCTCAAAATATAAAAAGAGCCTTGCTGGATTAGGCCAAGGGCCCATCTAGTCCAGCTTCTGCATCTCACAAAGTGGCCCACCAGATACCTCTGGGAATACACAAGACAATAAGATACCTGTATCCTGTTGCCACTCCCTTGCATCTGGCATTCAGAGACAGGTTACCTCTAAAATCCAGAGGTTGCATACTTGTAACATGTGATGGACATTTCCTCCATAGATCTGTCCAATCCTCTTTTAAAGGCATCTAAGCCAGGTGCCATTACAACATCCTGTGGCAAGGAGTTCTACAGTTTAACTATGTGCTGGTTAAAGAAAGATTTCCTTATGTCCATTCTAAGTCTCCTGCCAGTTAATTTTAGTGGATGTTCCATTTGTGTTAATTAGAAGACCACTGAGGATCCTGTTTTGAAAGAAAATATATTTGCAGTATGGTAAATGTTGAGGATAGCATATATATATTTTTTAAAAAAACTGCATTTAAAAAAAGACAATGTCAAAATGCAAATATTATACAAGGAAAGAACAAACAACCTCCTATTAGGTAGTACAAATGACTGTAGGAGTCAGATGGCCTGTAGATCTCAGGGTTAAGATGACATCTCTTAGCAAATACGTTTCAGGAGTGAGACCGTTTCAGCTGGTATCATTTACAAGGCATGATGTGCTCATTTGAGACACAAAGCTGAGCAGCAGAAGGGAGAAAAAAATAGTTAAATCTGACGAGAATGATATTGCTAAGCGTTTATGTTCCAGATTAACATAAGGAATCCAGAGGGTTACCAATAAGGTACTCTGCCATGGAGAACATAAGAAGAGCCCTGCTGGATCAGGCCAAAGACCTATCTAGTCCAGCTTCCTGTATCACACAATGGCCCCACCAGATGCCTCAGGGAGCACACAGCCAACAAGATACTAAGAAGGTATCTTAGACAAAAGTTTCCCCATTTAAAGGAGGATGTTCACTGAAAGTAGAGGAAAAAACATTCCAAATTAAATCTTTGTTTGCTATGCGTGGCATGGCATAAGCAGGGCTGGTCACAGACCCGGGCACGAAAACCAAAGCTGTAAGCAGACTACTGACCGTAAGTGCCCTGCCAAACATTTAAGCATTCCAGCAAGATTGAAAGGAAGATTCATGCCAAGAAGCCTAGTTAAGATCTAACCCATTGCTTTATTAACTACTAGCGGAGTTCCTCTTGCAGAGCAGAATCATCTTTCCTTCCCCTCCTCCCCCCTGCAGTCCCCAGCTGCTCCCAAGGGCAAGGGAAGCATTGAGAATGACAGGGGATGGGGTGCAGGGAGCTGTATCTGGAACGGGGGGGGGGGGGAGTCTGCAGAAATATGGCTACCTGCTTTCTGTGAACAGAACAATTATGCTCATTCTAGGGCCTCTTTGGATCCAACTCACAATACTTAAATTCTAAGATATTTAAGTATACAATCAACAGTGAATAAAAATGTAACTGAACAACATTCATGAATCTGAACAGCAGTTCATGGCTTTTATGCTGGAGCTCAAAACACAACTATAAACTATAAAGAGAATTACATATATACATGTTCTCTTATAAAACAGACACATCTAATTAAAAATGTGTTTCGCGTTATAATTGCAGGGCAAAGATGCTCTCTCAATAGAGTATAGGGCACCAGTTTCTACAGGTTGGAGTAGAAGAGGCCTTCACTAGGCAACATACGATACAGTTATAAAAAAAAAAAAAGGTAGGCCAACACCTACATAAAAGCATTCTTGATTTCATGACAAGTAATTGATAATCTCCAACTAGTCAGCTGACTTTCATCCCAACACTAAGATACAAAAAAACATTTGCTGAAAGAAAGGGGGAAGGGAGGATAGAAAGGTAAAAGAAATAATCCAGGAAATTAAAATTCTGTGCCTGGGTGAAATTTCCAAAGTCCACATTGAAATGTTTTAATTTGGCCTTGCTCAAAGTTTTACAGCCATGAGGATCAGACAGTCAACTCATTTCCATGAACTCATTTCCATGAAATCATCCCAAAATGAACCTGCATTCACAAAGCATGTTATTTAGAAGGTAGTCTGTTGCCCTTTTACTCAAGAATAAGAGTAGGTTAGAATGATACAGCGAGATAGATAGGTGGTCCTGATCCCGGGGGAAACTGTCAGAAAGAAATTTAAATTGTAACCATGAATCTTTTAAGCAGGTAAGATCAAGTAGTTAACAGGTTTCAAAATAAGGACTCTTCTATAGCATTACCTGAAAGTCAAACCTCAATGCCAACATAATCCTATACAGTTTTAATGCCATAGGAATTTGTGCAAACACCACAGTCTTTTAAGGGCATGCAGTACACTTTGTACAGATTACACCTGATGGATGAGCTCTTCCACATCCATAACCCCATGATTACATCATAATACTTTGGTACCAACTCTCAATCACGTAATATTTTGAGTACTTGAAAGGTACATTGCATCAAACACAGGAAAAACCATGCATACAATGTTACATAAGCTGTTTTGGGTGCCCTTCAGGGAGAAAAGTGGGATATAAATTAATTAAATTAAATAAACAAAGTGGACAGACTTGCACACCAAAACTGACACAGACAGAAGCAAGAAAGAAGTCAGATATGCAAGACAAAAGTTCTCTGAAGAATTCTAACCTGGCTAGAAAACTATTATATTGGATTGTTACAAGTAATTTTAACAGATGAATTTGCAAACTAAAGAAGTTACTGACTTTAGAGAAGCCTGCTCAAGGAATGCTGATTAAGGGCCCAATCCTATCCAACTTTCCAGCACTGATGCAGCATCATCATGATGCAGCAACGGGTCATGTGCTGCATCCTGAGGTGGGGGTGGCTGAGGTCACGGAGGCCTCCTCAAGGTAAGGGAATGTTTGTTCACTTAAGGCGGAAGCATACCGGGCGCGTCTCGGAACAAACGCAGCAAAAGCTGGGAATTGCCCAAGGGAAGCGTCAATGATAGAACGCAGACGCAGCCGGCAGCAATGGGCTGCACGAACGCAGAAGGCGCCCGGTGTGCTTCCGCCTTTACCTTGGAGCTGCATTGCAGCTGCTTTGGCAATGGAAATTTGGACAGGCTTGGGCCCCAAGTCTGTGGGAAATCCTTAAGCTTCATCTGTAGAGTTTTGCAGAGTGCGATTGCTGGGCAGTAACTCCCCTCCCCCCCCCAAAGTATACCATCCAGCTTACCATCTGACAAACAAAGAGTTCTGCAGAGCTTGAAAGCGTACTGGGTTCCCTCCTTCACTGCTATTTTTAGTTAGTCCCAAATAATGTACCACCTGACCTTGGATTGTAGATTTATCTTCTAATGGACCAATACGGCCAACCTAGGATTTTTGTTTTATTACTGCATGTTAGAATTACGAACTACTTTTGAATGCCACTATCATCGAACTGGGACATGCAATTTTCCAGTCTTTTTTGGTTGTGGTGTTATTCTTCTAGGAGTGTAGGAATTTCAGAGCTAGAACATTCACATTGCTAAGTCAGCATGAGAACAGACAGCAAAGAGGGGCCAGAGCTCAGTGAAAGAGCATCTGCTTTGCATGCAGAAGGTCCCAGGTTCCATCTCCAGGTACAGCAGAGAAAAATTCCTGGCTGCAGCCGTGGAGATCCGATGCCATTTAGCACCAACAGTACAGACCTACATGGACCAATGGTCAGATTCAGGAGGCAGACTATTTCTGTGACTCCAGAACTTGATAAAGATTAACTGTACTAAATAAGCTACAATGTTACTTCACTTCTTGGCTGCAGGTTAGTGCAACTGGTTTAGCATGCGCAAGCTTTCTCTGGACATCAAGCACATTTATATAGAAACATGATGCTATAAGAAGGCACAGAGAAGCTCAGCAGCATACGCTTATTCACAGAGCCACAAAAAGGCTATAGGCAATCAGAGATCGCATATCTTGGGCTGACTCACCCCTGTGGACGATGAGCTCTATTATATACAACAAGCACTATTACAGCAACCAGAATAAACAGACCAACGAGACCTTGAAGGAAAGAGAAAAAATTACTTAAATCCTTTCTTTTCCAACTGAAAAATGCCAAGGGGCTAACAAAAGACATACTACATCATCAACAGGCCAATACAGGTCAATAAAATGCGTAGTCTCTCTCATGCAGACAAACTATTTGCAGCTAGAATCCAAGAGTTGAGGGCCAGAAAGCAGTTAGGCAAGGCAGGCCAATGGAAGGGCCTTGCTTGCTCTTCTGCTGAGCTGCAGAATGGCTGACTCTTGACGAAGTCAAGATAAAACAGAGGGGGAAGCGAGAGCTGGGTGGCAACTGACATAGTAATGGTTTAACACGGTGATGCAATTGAAAGTTCTCTGGTCAGAAAGAGACCCTTCCAGTCAATGTGACAGTGACTGAAATGTATTCCCAATAGAAGCTTCAAGATGGGCTTGAGGCAAGGCATAGTCTACCCCCCCCCCCCCACCGAAGAATTGGCAGCCTATGCTCCATTAGCACAGGAAGATTATACTTATTTCTCATGAATGCACAGAACTTATTCTAGAATACACTTTTCTGAGACATCTGTCCAATTACAAGACATAAAGGAGTATGCAATAAAGTTAGGAATATCAGACCACGTACTGTTGTATGAGAACCTGTGGTGAAAGATTTTTCATTAATCACTGAAAATGGACACTTAATCAGCTTTTATTAGTAAAGAATTAGCAAATAAGAATGGTTTAATCTCATTACACAATTTCTTAATGAATCAGCGCCTGCCTGCCCCCCTCCGCACCGCTGTGCTTGAATCATGTTCAGAGGATGCTTTATATCAGCATTTTTTATAAGAAAGCAAGAAAGACTGAAAAGGATTGAAAAGTATAAAAACTTAACGGTAAGTATTTTCGATTAGATAAAGTTGTGCCCACCACAACTGAAATTATTAAAAATTAGACTGTAGATAAATCTCCGGCTTTCAAAGACAAAATTTGAATTCAGTAATAAGCCAGAAGTGTTGTTTGCACACATGGTCAAGCAGATTAACCTTATTCATTACAACCACAATTGCAGCACAATTACTTAAACTGTGACATGCACAACACCTAGTATAATGGGAAATTAAAGTCTTGAGCATAGTATGATCAATAAAAAATGAAGGTTTACTGACTAAGAAATACCAACTGTAAATTGAATCTTGGTTGTACTGGCTAATTATTGTATTGAACAACACAAATTACCACCTCAAAGTTTTGATTTATATTTGAGAACTATGAAGATGATCTTCTGTATTAGTTTAATAGAAAAAAATCTTTGAATGAAGGGAAAGATTTAAACAAACTCCTTCAAAATTTAAACAAATTTACTATAATACATCTCCAAATTACTAGCAATGTAATTACATCAAAGCCAATATAGCACATATGGTGGAAATATCCACTAGTTCAGAATTTAAGAACTAAACTCCATTCAAATATTCTGCAAGCGTGAACACTGCTCACACTTACAGAATGCGAGAAGTGCAACAGCAAGCCCCTGCTCACAAGTATAGCATTTATCTCCATAGGAGAACACTGTACTCAGGGAGAGATCCTCTACCATGCAGTTAGAGACACTGTACAGGGCTTGCTGGTGTGCTCCTGCTCAAAGGTGTAGCTAAGTCTTGGCTGCCCAGGGCAGTAACTCCTGGTGTTACACACACACACACATACACACACACACACACAGAAGCAATTGGTGATAACGTAATGTCACCACGTCACTACCAATTACTTCCGGGATTTTTTGCCTTTCCCTCATCGCGAGGGGCTGCCCTCGCCTTTGGCTTGGAATGCAGCAGGCAGCAAATGGTCGCTTTTTTCGTTGCATTCTGAGCCAAAAGGTGAGGGCAGCACATTGCGATGATGAGGGAGTAGTGTGTGGAGCCTCCGAAAAAAGTGACGATGAGGGAGCCTCCGACGATAGGGGCGGCTCGGAAACTCCAAAAAAAAAGTAGCTGTTCAATCTCGACAAGGAGGGGGTGGCGGAGGCAGGCTGGCGATCCGGCTCACAGGCGCCCTCCTTGGCCCTTGATATGCCTCTGCTCCTGCTAAAGGCACTATGAGTGTCCTCTCCACGGAGAGGGAATATCTGAATATGGAGACCGCAGGAGTGGCAGTTCCATGGATCCTATGGCAATTTTGAAAGAGGCTGGTTCTAAAATGAAAGCAGAATTTATTCACCATCTTTTATTAGTAGCTGCAAGTATTTTCTTAGCCCGCTTTTGAAAGATTTATTACCCCTAAATTGTGCACTTCGAAATGAAATGCTAGTCAGTAAAAGTCTTTTAAGGTAATATGCTAGAGAGGGCAGAGTTAAATACTCTGACAAAATGGGCTTCCAAGACCCATGGAAAAAAAGTCAACTGACCAAAACTTAATGGGATGGGTTTAATACAACGTGAAAACACGGTGGTTAATCTTATATGCTTAAATTGGAAGGGTATAAATTCAAGTCTTATTTTAGGTTTGTAAGTGAAGACACATTATTCACAGATCGGTTGTCAAATGTTTGTTGTGGCATAAAAATTAAGTTACTCCGAGTAATAAGAATAAATCACAAGAGATTTTTATCCAGACGTTTTCAGAGCACACTGAAGTTATTCACTCAGATGAGTTCAAGTACACTGCATTACTGGACACAGGAAAGCTGTGTACACATCATGAGCCTACAGTAAATCTGCATTCATCCATCTGGACTGATGTACAACCTGGTTCTGAAAAAGCAAGCTTTTCCAGGAGAAACCAGGTCTTCCTATTCCCAGGAGATGCCAGCGGTACAACACACCAAAATGACTGGCCCTTATAACAATCGCAAGGCAACTCTCCTCCACTAATCCACAGCAATGTTTCAAGCCGAAACTAATAACTTTTAATGAAAAACTTACAGCCCAATCCTAACAAGGGCTTGCGCTGGTGAAACGCATGTTCTGCCGGTGCACTCTGTTGCAAAAGCACCATAAGGCGCTTTGCAACAGCACAAGTCCCAGGTGTGCCAGCACGAAGGTCAAAGCCTTCCTGCTGGCACCAGCAGTTGACAGGAGGCCTGCCGGAGGAGGTAAATCCAGTGCAGGGACAAGGGAAGGATAGGAAAGGGGTTGAATGGAGCGGCGGAGGGCAGAACAGTGCAGCAACCGGGGCAGGGGTCACGCCGTATCCAAACCCCCTTCCTGGGCCTGATCCACCTGCATGGATCAACGTGGACTTGCACCAGTGATCTCTCTGGCGCAGGTCCCATTCCAGCTGCTGGGGCTTACCTTGGTGCAAGGGGGCAAATGCCCCCTTACCCGAAGAGACCTCCAGCAGCCAAAAATCCCTCATGGGATGCAACATAGCCAGCACTGATGCCACTGCATCACAGCATGGGGATTTACATTGGATTGGGCTGTTAAAAATATATTCAGGAACCAGACCAGAGGCGTCGCTACGGTGGGGGCGGTACCATAAGTTGCACCCCGTCCTAGTCCTGTTTACAAGCCAGCATGCGGCGGCCCCGCCCCCTCGTCATCGGAGACATTCCGTGTGGAGAAGGAAGCGGCCACTCCTGCCCGCTGCCTTCTCCACATGGAATGGCTCCGACGGCGTGTCGGCTTGTAAACGGGACTAGGACGGGGTGCAACTTACGGTACCGCCCCCATTGTAGCGACGCCTCTGAACCAGACCATGTTTAAGAAGCCAGAAAACTGCTTGAAGCTTGAGGGGAAAAAAAAAGATCAATGCTGGATTCCTAGTCAGGGATCTGTTTCATTGCACGAGTAAAGGTAGGGTGAAGCAGTACTTACCCCACAATAAGAAAAAAGCCACACCTGCTCCGAGTCCTATATGTAGGCATGTCTGTATGTACCCTAAGAATATTTTTCAAGGATTCAGGTGTTCTCCAGGTTAGCAGTTAAAACACAGAGTGGAGAAAGAGGAAGGGCAGAGGATTAAGTGCTCCATATCACACTTCCATCAGATATTTCAGTATAACAGCTGTAGCTATACTGAAGTATCTTACTCTATAATTACTTACCAAGTGTAATCGCCAGAACGTTGCTAGTCCCTAAAATGGAGAGAGGAAAAAAGGAATGAGTTAACATTTCGCATGAACGCCACATATGTAAGCACACTCACTCTGTGCACATGTAGATCTATACAAGGTATTAACTCAGATAATAAGATACAAAATATTGCTTTGAATCACTTAACACAACCTGTTTGAATCACTTAACACAACCTGTTCCAAGATATTCCATAAAGACAGAAACCAGGCTATTTTGCATCAAATGAGGGACAGTATAAAACATGGACAGATCTTCCTTAATCATTTTTCTGTTTGGAGCTAAGGAATGGCTGTCTCATTCTTAAAATTCAAGAACATATCTACTGTATGTATACTTTGCGATTTAAGATAAATCTTCTCTTTAAATAAATGGTCTGTCCTAGACCAGGTTTTCAGAAACTTTCCGACCTTTTCAGAAAACCTTTCCTTGATCATGGGAATGTTGGCAACTGGCATAAGCATAGAATGGCTGCTTTTAAGGGATCAACAGGTACAACCTTCAGAAAGAAATGCTCGACTGTGGAGGTCTCCTGGTTCACTGAAACTAGAAGGATCTCTGACCACATATAAGCTCAGACATTACTGAAGTGACGAGCACATCAAAATGCATATTTTGCAGGGTTGTATCCCAAGTTTGCAGAAGTGAACTTCCCAACTCCCTCCTTGGCACAGAAGCATTATGCATCCACCAAAGATCTGCTCCAAGCGTTGAGGGTTCCCCAGAACAAGCCAGCATAGGGCACGAAGGACTGTAAGGGGCTAAGGGGGAATGGCAGAAAATCCTCTCCCCCTGCACGAACAGAAGTGCCTGATGTTCCAAATGAGGAATTTGGGATACAAACTACAAGTTTAATCCATAGAATCCTAGTGCAATGCTGGAACCAGCAGTAAGTCAATTGTGGCTATATATCAGGGGTGGCCAAACTGCAGCTCCTGAGCCACATGCGGCTCTTTGACGTATAATGTTTGGTCTCGGAAATATGTTAGCTGAGCTCTTTTTTGGCATCACAATTTAATATAAAAAGGTAAATAAGAAATGTTCAAGCTTTATAATTATTTACCAGGTATAAGCTTGAGTCCACTCGATTAAAACACAATGTTCATGGTGAGTAAACATATTTAAGAATTTAAATGCTTCTTAAATATTGCGGCTCTCAAACAACTGAAGTTTATCGCATGTGGCTCTTACATTAAGCAAGTTTGGCCACCCCTGGCCCTTCAGAGCTACAAGGTATGAAAAACAAGGTGATAAATTTGCATATTAGAAATGCAAACTACAGCCTAAACATTAGATTACTCATCTCCCCACCACCACCACCAGCAGCTTTACCTGGTTCATCTTTTGGAATCATTGTAGATCCTATACGAGAGAAAAATCTTCATTAAATGCTGCTTTGCAATTTTTAAAAAATAAGTACTCAGGCTTACTATGCCTAAGAGTTTGAGAGTTGTCCCTTCTCTCCCCATTCATAATGGTTTAGTTTGTCTGGATAAGGACAAATGTTAGTCTGTCACTAAGGTCCAAGTCAAAAGGTGGAATGTTAAAGTTTATAGACAAACAGATCATTTTCATTAACAAAAATGCATACAGTTGTATGCTACCTTGAACATTTAAGCTCCAGGAGTTAAGGTGGTCATAGCAGGTTGCTATTTATGCTTTATATTCTTATAACATGCAAAAAAGATATTTGCCTGAATTTGCCACACAATAAGAGATATGTCACAAGCACAAATTCAAAATACAAAGCTAGACAGGACTCACAACTGTGTCCCCAGACAAGTACTAAGATGGAAGAAAAGTCCATGCATTTGCCCAATTGCCCGAGAATGTTTTTTCTACTGAGGCTGTCCAAAGAAAAGAGCTAGTCAGCCATATATCTATAGACAGAGGTTGAGCTTGGAGTAGCTATTTGTTGGCTGCTTAGGCAGATGCAACTGGGCTACTCTACAAGCAACAGAACAGAGGTTCTCAACCCCTTTCCTGCCGAGTACCACCTCTGGCGCCACTCTCCTGCTGCGTACCACTGGAAGTGACTGGCAATGACGATGTATTCTTCTTACTCCCCCCCCCCCCGGAGTGCACCACCACTCCCTGGCTGCACCGAAAATGCCCCCCCCCTCATGCCTGGGGTGTGTGTCCGGGCGGAGGCCGGCCAGAATGACATTGCCAGTCACTCCCAGGTTTTTGGGTTTTTGGAGGCCAGAAAACGCAGGTAGGAGGCTCTGGGCAGGTGGGAGGGTTCTTCTCAGCTTTCCCGAGGGGCTTGGCCATGTTAAGGGTTGTCTCCCTTCAGTGGTGCAGCCCTGGAGGCAGGCTAGAACTTTTAGCCAGCTGTCCTGGGACTCTTTCCAGCAAGAGAAGACTCAGAGGCGAAGGTAAGGTTTAAAGTTTCTATATTCTGTACTCACAAGTAGAGATCTTAGTTACAGTATTCCATGGATTCAATACACAGCAGACAAGGTAAGAATAACACAGCATTCCTTGTAGCAGAGTGGTAAATAGTCAGATAGCCAGAATGAATGTACTTCATAGCCACACATTTATACCTCTGCCACCTGTTGGCTGCCTATCAGATTCCAGGTTACTTCTAGCCAGGTTTTTCTCATTAGCCTCTCTGGCTACAGAATGACACAGCACTTTTTCAACAGTTTGCCTGCTTGGCTGCTTGCCCTCTTTTTTAGGCCTGTTCTAATTCGTAAATTCCTTAGGTTCTCTCCCACAAAGGCAGGAGCCTCTCAGGAACAAAGATGAGGTGCAGAAAGTGTTGTGTCCAAGTACCACCAGCAGTCAGCCGAAGTACCACTGGTGGTATGAGTACCACTGGTTGAGAACCCCTGCACTAGAAGGACAAACAGATTATTTGTCTAAAGTCCTGCTTTTTCTCCTTCACACTTTAGAAGCTATCCCTTTGCAGCTGTTGGTACACCTGCCTCCCCAACTCCATCTTATTTACCAGTCTACTCTAGACTATCCTGGGATCTCTACCATTCTGTCTTTTTATTTTCATTACCTATAAAGCAATGCATCCCAAAACATGGCCTCCTTTAGCACTGTTTCATTACAGCACTCAGCATGCTTGGTGTAGACGATAGCTACTGCAGCCAATAGGAGCAGTATATTCTGGCTAGTACAGACCCTTCAGCACTAATCTCCTACTTTATCCTTAACCATGTCTCCTGTAGCACTGATTCACATTACACTCCTTGGGTACATATCACCTATGCTATGGAAAGTATTACTGTAATTCAAATACCTCAATTACACAACCCAACACACATTTTGATGCATTAAAAGTTAGAGCTATTCTTGGGTATATCTGGGGCTGATGCCAAAAATGGCATCAGTTTTGCCCTATCAGTCCTAGCTTTGGAGATACGGCATAGCCACCTTATATGCCGATTCAAGCAGCTTCCTCATGAGCAAGCCATGGCGCTGGCCAGAGGTGTCGTTAGGGGGGGCAGGGGGCTGTGGGCTCCCGGGAGTAGGGGTGTCTAGCTCGGAGGGGGTGCACTGCTGCCGTGCCGCTGCCGAATTTTGGGGGCAGTGCACCCCCTCCAGAGCTCGACCCGTCACCCCCAAGCTTGACACGAGCCGGGGCAAAAGCAGCTGGAGGGGTGGTACACTCCGGGGGGGGGGAGTACGAAGAATACTGTGTTCGTTTGTGCACGCCCTGGGCGGAGCCGGCCAGAAGCATCCTTCCTGGCTGGCCGGCAGTAGCAAGGACAATGCTGGAGAGGCTGCACCTGCACAAACTTGCTGCAGCCTCTCTAGCTCACTTAGTCTTGCTGGCTGGAGGACTCAGCCAGTGAGACTAAGGGAGCTAGAGAGGCTGCAACAAGTTTGCGCTGGCGCAGCCTCTCAAGCATAGTCCAGCCAGCCAGGAAGGATGCGTCTGGCCAGCCTCCGCCCGGGGGGGGCACGAACGATCTATTCTTCTTACCCCCCCCCGGAGTGCACCACCACTCCCTGGCTGCACCGAAAATCCCCCCCCCCCCCCGTGCCTGGGGTGTGTGTGCGCGCAAAAAATGGACTAAAAGAGACTTTTTAAAGCCTCTTTTTAGGCCTTTTTTGCAGGTTTCGTTTTTTGCTTTACCCATTTCAGTGGTTTCTTCCTTTGACCCAGGGGTTGACCCTACATAACAAGAGATAAATACTGACTTTGAGGTGCTCGCTGCTAATGGCAGTAATGAGTTTTCAACATTTTGGAATCAGATAAATATAAATGGGGTGCTCAATGAGAGCTCATGAGCATGGGAAAATGCAAACCATTGTGGATGGCACTATAGGCCCCCCCTCTCCTTTTCAGTCTTCCTGTAGTATATGGGGCACAAAAGGCTACAGACTTAAGGGGAGATTGGCACAGACAGAAGTGCCTTCTAGTCACAGAAGAGAAATTCAGTATACAAGCTACAGAAGCCAGATTTAATCCACATAATCCAAGTACAATGCTATAACTGGCAGCAAGACAACCATGGCTTTATCTCCACATTAGTATTACTGTATTATGCTATCAACTTTACAGTATGGAGAATTCACAAGAGAAATACTGAGCCTCAGAATATTTTCTACAGGTTACTTCCACTATTGCTTTCCCCACTGTACACTCTAGAGACCAGGAGAGAAACCTAGCTCTCATTTGCCGCATTATGCTCCCCAGGGAATTAGCAATAACGGCAAGCTTGCTGTGCTCTGTGAAAGCTACAAGGAAGGAAACGCAAGGCCACAGAGATGCCTATAGGGCCGGGTCCTCACAGTCTAGCATGCAAAATCCTTCCTCACAAGCCAATTAGCAAGGGTGGAAAAAGTCGGATTCCTTCCTCGTTCACAGGACCCAAGTCCTGGGAATCCTCCCACTTGCATTTTCTTCTCAGAGGGCACATTCCTATTCTTTTCTCAAATCCACTTTGTGTAAAAAGTGGATTTGTGTTTTAGATACACAACCTCCAACTTGAGCGGAACATTAGATTACTCATTTCTCCACTACCATAACCGCCACTGCTTTACCTGGTGTGCCTTTTGGAGACTTTGTAGATGCTGCACGAGAGAGGGAATCTTATCAAATGCTGCTTTACAATGTTTAAAGCAAAACACTACTACAGTACTAGTTCTACTATCTTAACATTAAATTTCTTCCTCAACATCTCAAGTTTATGCCCAGGAGTTAGCCAAACAAAGTAAACCTGCACCATCCAAACCTGCAACTTCAGGTCCAGCCCAGGAATGAGATGGGCTCTCTCAGGCAACAGATGCAAGCAGGCAGCACACTGCATCATCTGCTGCCTCCACCAGAGGCCCTTGTTTGCCTCCTACCTGTTTCCATTGGTGCACTACGATTTAAAACAGAGTGGGGTGGAACAAGGAACTGATCCACTTCCTCAGCTGGCTTCCTTGTTCTGTCCAACTTTGTTGTGCTATTTCAAAACAGCAGTGCGAGGAGGAAGATGCGGCTTCCCTGCAATGGTGGATCAGGAAGAGGGCCTGGGCCACCGTCTCCTCTTCCAGTGAGACGACACAACGGCCCTCTTAACCCGCCTATTGCCTCGCTCATGGTGGTGAGTGGGCGCAGAAGGTCACTACCATCTCCTCCTCTTTGAGAGAAAGAGGTAGCAGGGGGTGCATGCCTGACCAGAGGTGGAGGGGCACACTCCCCTCCACGAAGGCAACAGCTCTAGTGGGTGGCTTTGGGTGCTGCTCCCCTTGGGCTGGAACCAATAACTTTCCTCATATCAAGTTTGAACATTAACCCCAGTGTCTACACTGTAAACCTGGAACCTTCTGCGTGTGAAGCGCATGCCGTACCACTAAACAATGGGCCCTCCCCATTCTATTGAAAAGGATCTCCAGTATCTGGGCTGTGAAATCATTTTGATCAAGAACGCTGCTGTCAGTCACAATAGGCTGTACTAGACAACATGGACCAATGCTCTATACTGGTGTAAGGCAGTCTCATCTGTTCATAGCACAACAGTCGCCTTCAGAAGTAAGTACCAAAAGGAATACATAAACAAAACAACAATACAAAACAACAAAAGGAACAAACAATACAATGTTATTTATATTTTGTTTTTTCCCCATCACCATCACCAACATTGCTCTACCTGGTTTTTCTGTTGGAGCCTTTGTA
The DNA here is from genome assembly GCA_026170595.1 of Plestiodon gilberti rubricaudatus. Classification (NCBI taxonomy): domain Eukaryota; kingdom Metazoa; phylum Chordata; class Lepidosauria; order Squamata; family Scincidae; genus Plestiodon; species Plestiodon gilberti. Next base: position 172,555,292 of record JANXHW010000004.1, on the reverse strand, counting down.
GATGCTGCATGAGAGAGAGAATCTTCATCAAATGCTGTTTTGCAATTTTTAAAATAAGCACTCACGACCAATGGGAGCAGTGTATTGTGGCTAACACAGATCCATCAATGCTAGTTTCCTACTTTATCCTTAATAAAGTTTCCTATAGCACTGTTTCCTATAGCACTCGGCTTTGTAAATACATACCCCCTATGTTATGGGAAGAATTATGGTAATACAACACACATCCTGATACAGATGACCTGTGGAGGAGTCAGTCAACTTCATCCATTTGTTTCACATTGGGCTTCCACGAGCTCACTCCATCACCATCCCCCCCTCCCCAAATCTGGTCTCTGGCAGTCTCTCAATATACATGGTTTCATCTATCGCTATTCCTAGATCTATTAACCCAATATCAAATTTCTTCAACATCTCACCTTTAAGCCCGGTAGGTAGCCAAACAAAGTAAACCTGCACCATCGAAACCTGCAACTCCAGGGCCAGCCCAGTGATGAGATGGGCTCACTCAGGCAACAGATGTGTGCAACAAATGTGTGCAGATAGCACCCTGAATCATCTTCTGCCTCCACCAGTGTCCCTTGTTTGCCCCCTCCCAGTTCCATGATGCACTATGATTTAAAACAGAGTGGCAGAGTGGGGTGGAACAAGGAAGCCGACGAGAGGCGCACTGATCCACTTCCTCAGCTGGCTTCCTTGTTCTGCCAGACTCTGCCACTCTGTTTTAAAAGCTTGCTTCAGAAGCAAGTACCCAAAAGGAAGTATACAATGTTATTTATATTCTGTTCTTTCCCAATCACCATCACCAACATTGCTTTACCTGGTTTGTCTGTTGGAGCCTTTGTAGATGCTGCATGAGAGAGAGAATCTTCATCAAATGCTGCTTTGCAATTTTTAAAATAAGCACTATAGAAATGTTTACCATGCATACGAGTTGGAGAGATGTCTCTTCTTTCCCCTTCCATCGTGGATTGGTTTGTCTAGGTATGAACTAATGTTACTGACAAATGTAATGTCTAGTGCAGTGGGTCTCAAGGTTCTCCCCACTAGGCAGGGTCTGCAGGGCCGCTGCTCCCAGGATCGCGCCGCTACTGGTGGAAAAGGGGGCTATTTTTAACTTACAGTCATCACTCCGGCCCTCCAGGAGGTGTGGGGAGGCCCTTAGCTCCCTCTGCAGGCCTACCCGCGCTGCCAATCGGCTCTCTGCGGCAATCGCGACCCACTTCTGGTTTCCGTCCGAAACCGGAAGTGGGTTGCAATAGCTGCGGAGAGTCGATCGGCAGCAGCGGGAGGCCCGTAGAGGAGACCACAGGCCTCCCCACACTCTCTGGAGGGCCGACACGATGATTGTAAGTTAAAAATAGCCCCTTTTGCCACCAGCTGCGGCACAATCCCAGGAGCAATGCCACGATCCTGGGCACACAGGCACCGCTGTGGGCACCATGTCTCTTAGGGGCTGGCATCCGCTTCCAGTTCTCCTGGTGGGTCGTGACCCACCAGCTTGAGAACCGCTGGTCTAGTGGAATGCACAGAAGGTTTATAGAAAAATGGATCATTTCATTAATTTCTGGAGCTTAAATTTTCAAGGTAGCATACAACTGTATGCATTTGTTTAAGTTGTGTCACAGTGGGTTATTTATGCTTTATGTTCTTATAACATGCACGAGAGATTTGCCTGCATTTCCCATGCAAGGTAAAAGATGCCCGCCACGTGCATATTCACAACATGGAGCCAGACAGGTCTTACTACAGTCTATACTAGCCCAAAGAAATAATTGGGATAAATCTGCATTTGGAAGCAAGGCAACAAAAGCCAAGGATTACATCTAATACAAGGCCACAGAACTAAAGTTTTGATCTTGTTACACTAAATCTAAGAAAAGAGTTTCCTATTCACAATACAGCCAGAACTTGGGTCATAGCAAGCAAGCATACAAAGGTAGAGGAAAAAAATACTAGTCTATTCTGCATGAAACAATCTTAATGTGACCTGGATCCATTCAACTAGCTCCATATGCCTAAGGAGACTTTGGACTTCTGCTTCTCAAATACTTCTGAGATCGGTTACAGAGATGGGTGTAATGTCTCCCCACGCCAGAACAGGAATTCTCAGGTAAAACATTTCTGTTCTCTCTGGTAGAGGAAGTGGGGAATTCCTGATCGTTCAGGATCTATCTGAGCAGCTGACATACTGGGTGGGGCAGGTGAGGCGTGAATCACTCAGGTTCCCATCACCTTCTATAAGACTCTCCTACCAAAAGGCTGCAATATCCACCCTATAATGCTTAGAGAAGGTAGGGACAGAAGACCATCTTGGCCGCCGGCAGCCCATGTACCAGCCTGTGGTCCGCATACCAACAATAGTATGTGTACCACAGGTTGGGAACCTCTAGTGTACATCATATGTAGTGTGTGTGAATTATAGCATAATAAGTTTGACACTATCAAGTGCGTACATATTTCTTGAGATGCACTTTAGTATGACCAGTATGTCCCCATTCTTTTTTGGCATCAGGACCCCGGATCATCTGACTCAGAGATTGGCTCTATTGCTGAGGTCTAGAAGGTGCCAAACTCCTGCTGTCATCAGGGAGTGTTTTTGCTTGTGCCTTGAACTAGGCACCTGCCCCAGGGAGTCCTGCTGAACTCCAGAGAATAGACCATTTCCATCACTCATGGTAGTGACGGTTCTCCACCAATCCACAAAATGGTGAAGATGACCTCCGATGGGTATGGGGGCACTGGGCAGTCTGGCATCAGGCATTGTGCTGGTTTCTACTGCCCTTTGGGGCTTCTGAAGAAGCTCCACCCCCGGAGGATCTATTAATCTTGTGGGCCTGATTGGTTCTGCAACATTTGGGCCGAAACCTACCCTGATCCTTGGTGCCGTATGGCTGGCGGGGAACTTGAAAGGACTGGGGAGATTTACACTTCTTCTCTTGCAACAGGGGGCATCTTTTTCATGTCCCCGTTTATTTTTCACATTTTTATACTGCCCTTCCTCCAAGGAGCTCAGAGTGGTGTACATATTTCCCCCCCTCCTTTTTGTCCTCACAACAACTCTGTGAGGTAGGTGGGGTTGAGAGATAGTGACTGGCCCCAGGAAGCTTCGTGGCTGAGCGGGGATTTGAACCTGGATCTTCCAGGTCTAAGTCCGACTCTCAAACCACTACACCATCCACTGACACCATCCACTGACACCCTCCAAGGTCTCCCCAAACAGTTTTGCACCTGTAAAGGGGTTCCCAACTAGGAGAGACTAGGAGCCTGGAGTTATACCTCAACGAAATGTTCTGTCTAGTCATGCCGTTTGAGGCAATGGCTCTGGCATTGAACTGGAGCACACCCAGAGAGGAATTGGCTGTGAAGGCAGTGGCTACAGAAATCGTTTTAGCTTGTCCTTTGCTGCCTTTGTCAATGTTTGTTTGGAGGCTGTCATTTCTTCTGCCTACAGGAAAGCAGCTGGTGCAAACACAGAGTTTGCTGCTGAGGTGTGCAGGGCATACATGGATGTCTCAAAGTTGTGCTTGAGAGCTGTCCCAACATGCTTATCTCACTGGTCTTTGGGCTTGCCCTCCCCTTCCAAAGGAATGCCTGTGACCGATGCATCCACCTCAGGGACCTAAAGGGACTCCATGACCTTGTCTGAGAGGGGTTACAGTCAAATAACCAGGCCTGGGATGAGATGGGCTGACCCACTCTGCCTCCACTACCCTTTGGAACACCGCAGGGAAAGGAATTGCCATTGGCTTAGGCAAGGCGGGTCAGGGAGCTCTCCAAAAGCTTTGCCACCGCTGTTGTTGCTTGATGCAGAGAAGGTGAGCCCTCCAGGGCTGTTGTGTTTGCAAAGCTGGCTAGATGGAAGCGCCAGCAAGATGGTTGAAGTGATTCCCACCAAAATTGCTGTGAGGGCTCCCAAGCTGCTGGGTGCCCTTCTCTTCTTTCATCGCTCCCACCAGGAGCCTCTGCCAGTTCTAGGTAGTCATGAAGGCCACAAGCCTCCCTCACACAGTAGCATGGGGAATAGGTCTCTTCCAGGCACAAAGTTGCAGCTGTATAGAGCCTGCTGAAAAACCGCTGTCTTGCCCGTATGGGGCCCAAATCCTGACTAGAGAGATGGGGGGGGGGGGAAGGGGGAAGGATGAAGAAAAAGAAAGAAGGAAAACAAGGTAAAGTAAAAACACTGCACTACACAGCTCAGTGGACAAGTGCGCTAACCCTAGCAGAGGCAGGGCCGGTCTGGGGGCGGGATGCCCTCCCCAGGAAGAGGCGTCAATGTTTGTACAGGTACTGCCGCCTAGTAGTGGCAAGGACATTCCCAAAGGGTAAGAAATGCCCCCTTCCTCTACCAGAGAACAAATAAAAACCAAGTTGGAGGATTCTAGTAAGCAGATGGGGCTAAAGCCAAATACATCCTGAAACGTATGCCTTATAACATCCCAATGATGTAACCTGCCTGGTGCAGTGCCATTTTTCTTACCGTCTTCTGAGGGAACAGTGGTGGAAGAAGCTGTAGTAGTAGTACCTGGGGGGGGGGGAGGAATATAATGGTTTAAGTGATAATTACCCCTAGAGTAATTACCCATAGAGCACAACATTTAATCTTGAACACAATTATTGTGAAAGACTTTTAATTGTAATAAAACTTACCAAAGACACATGTTGGAACAGGAGGGTGCCAGTTATTGTCAGCTCCACATTTAATAAGACTGGCACCTGACAAAGTGTATCCAGCATCACATGTAATCGTCAAGGCATGGTCATAGACGTATGAAGGCTGAAATGAACTTAAGCTTCCATGTGCAATTGCTGGTCTAGGACACTGAACCACTAGAAAGAGAAGAGCAGTGTTAATAATTTGTACCAAATCAGAAGTTGATTCTGAAAGCCAACAAGAACTACCCCACTGCTGGCTATGAGAAAGCCTAATTAGAAGTCAGGTCTGTCCTCTGCTTGCAGAGCCTGCACAGACCAAGAGTAAAATGGACATTCAAGAGCCAATTTTGAAACCACTTTTTTTGTAAATTAAAAACATACTCAGCCATTTTATGTCTGATGTTTTGCTGTTCAAGTATGTGGCAACTGCTTATTTCACTAAAATACACTTGAGAGTTTTCCCTTCCGAGAAAAGTGGGATAATTAAACTAACAGCGCAATCCTGTGTAACCTTGCACTGGTGTAACAGTAGATGCACCAGTGTAAAGTGCACTTGCACTGGTGTAATTGCAATTACACTGGTGCATCTGCTGTTACACCGGTGCAAGGTTACACAGGATTGCGCTGTAAGTGACTGAAGGCACTATATGAAGGATCAGGGCATAGCCTGTGATTTTATGTTCATTTACGGAGCAATTCAGTGCAGTGAAGCGCCGGGGGAGCGCGTGCTCCCCTGGTGCTGGGTGTCAGAAACGTGCCATAAAGTGTGTTTACAACATCCGGAGAGTAAAGGCCGCCGGTGCAGAGACTGACAGCCCTCTCTCCCCTGGCGGACTGTTCTGCACCCGCTGGGCAAGGTAAGCCAGTGTAGGGGCGGAACAGGGCAGACTGGGAGGTGGCCATTGGCCGACCCGGGCTGGGGGAGGCAGGGATATCGGCAGCGAGCTCCGCCAGTATCTCAACCCCTTTCCAGGCTCGGATGGGTGTTACACTCTGCCTCGAATGTACGCCAGCTCCATAGGGCCTCAGACTGCTTGCTCCAGGGGAAGGGGACGATTTCCCCCTTCCCTCGAGGTGCTCCCAGGCTGCCCCGGGGCAGTCCGGGAACGGGATAGGATGAGGCAGCTGCATCTTACACAGGATTGGGCTGCCCATCAAGCAGAAGTCCAATGAAATTGACAGGACTTTCTTCCAGGTAGGAATACAGAGGATCAGTACTGGATCTCAAAGCCTTTTTTCCTAGGATAGCCTTGACAATTTCCATCTAAACAACAACAACAACAACAACAACTACAGTATTTATATACCGCTTTTCAACAAAAAGTTCAAAGCGTTTTACAGACAAAATCAAATGAGCCCCGTCCTAAAAGGGCTCACAATCTAAAAAAAGATGCAAAACACCACCAGCAACAGCCACCAGAAAAAGACACTGTGCTGTGGTGAAAGGAGGGCGTTACTCTCCCCCGTTAAATATAAGAGGAGCACCGTTTGAAAAAAATGCCTCTTGCCCAGTTAGCAGGGGTATCCTAATTATATCCTAAAGTTATTTGGAGTTTAGGTTTTATACTACTGATGATTACACCTTAGGTAAAGGTAAAGGTGACCCCTGACAATTAAGTCCAGTCGTGTCCAACTCTAGGGTGTGGTGCTCATCCCCATTTCACAGCCGAAGAGCCAGGGTTGTTCGAAAACGCCTCCGTGATCATGTGGCCGGCATGACTCTCCTTGCTGCAGCGCGTAGCATGCAGCTGGAACACGAAGCGCTGTTTACCTTCCCGCAAGCAGTACCTATCTACTCACATTAACATGCTTTGGAACTGCTAGGTTGGCAGGAGCTGGCCAAGCAACGAGAGCTCACCCCCGCCGCAGATTCGAACTGCTGACCTTTTGATCGACAGCTCATGGTTCAGCGGTTTAACCCACTGCGCCACCCGCTTACCTTACAGTATTACAAAAGCTTCTTTTGTTTCCCCAACGCATATGAACATTCTCGGTAGTAACCAAGTATAGGATACCAGTCATTTTGTATTTTAGTAATTTCGGGAAAGTCTAGTATTTGCTTTACAGCACAATCTTAATGCCTTAATGCTCTTAATGTCTACTCAAAAGTAAGTCCCATTGTAATTAATGGAGCTTACTCCCAGGAAAGTGCTATAGGATTGTAGCCTTAGTGTTGTTGAGAACCGGACACGAACCCTCAGCATGACCTACAGCCCAATCCTATACATGCTTACACTGAGTACGTCTTACTGAAAACTAAACAGAACAAGTGAGCCAAGAAACTTTGCTTTCAACAAGACTGTGGAAAAGCCAAAGTTAGTCTTGACTAACTAAAGCCATAAGCTTTCCCCTCCAAAAAACAACAACAACAACAACAACAAGGAGCACATTTGGGGACAACCCTTCCCCACGCCCAACACTGCTACTGCACTATTGTTCTATACTACACAAAGTTCACTGAAAACCATAGAGACTTGGACTCCATCCATATCAGATTGCTAGGAACAGTTTTCTTTCCCAGCAGCTGTGAAAGCAATTGCACTTTAGCATATTACAAGAAAGAACGTTTCCATCACCTTTGCATTCTGGTGGAGCGGAATCCCACTCTCCATTCATACCATCTGCTGCAATTCCGCAGACAAGAGACTTTTTTCCAATAAGAGTAAAACCAGCATCACAACGGTATGTAATTGTTGAGCCATAGTCATAATCAGCTCTGTCATCACCAGTGTTCCTACCATTGGCAATTGGTGGAGGGGGGAAACAAGGAATGCCTGGGGAAGATAAACATTAACACTTCAGTTAGAATACAATTGCAAGAAGCAAGATATTCCATGAAATAAGGTTGAAAACATCAGCCTAAAGAGATGTGTAGCCGATTGAAGTAGTTTAGCAGTTCTCAAACTGACGAGGCATCATGACCTACCTGGAGAACCAGATGGTGACCCTTGCCCCCTTTGGGGGGGGCAGTGTGACAGTGGTGGCGGCATTCCCAGGGATCACCCTGCCCCTGGAGAAAAAGTGGCACTTCCGAAAACGCGTCAGAGCGTCGGTCTACAGTGTGGGTATGTGTACAAAGGCGGCCGCAGGCCTCTCTGCAGCATCCGGAGGGCCGCCAGAACCCGCGGTAAGTTAAAAAAGAGCACCTTTTCTCCAGCAGTGGCACAATCCCTGGGAGCGCCACCGCCATTATCCCCACCCCCGCAAGCACTCACAGTTCTCCCCACCTTGCGGGGAGAACGTTGAGAACCACTGACGTTGTCCATTTCTGAATCAGGTTTACACACTTTGGTACCTTCTGCCACCTGTCACAATAAGGGAACTCATTAGTTTAGTCTCAGCTAGTTTATTCTTACCATTAAAAAGGAGGCTGCTATAATTTTATAATACCATATTGTCCAGAGTATAAAACGCACTTTCCCCCCTAATTTAACTTTTTAAACTAGGGGTGCGTCATATACTCACACTGTTGCAAAAAAATTTTTTTTTTAAAAAAGTGGTGAGAACAGTGTGAGACATTGCTGGAAGAAGCGGAGGCTAAGAGGAGACGCATTGTCTTCAAAGCAGCTAATTGAAGTGATTATCAGGTGATTATCGCTGCTGTCTTTGCAGCGTCTTTTGAAGCTCCGAGATGCAGCGGGCTCCTTCTCTGCCCTTTTCTTTGTAAAAACAAAAACACACACGCACACCTCCCCTGTACAGGCTGTAACCCTTTCCAGGCTGCAATAAGTTATTTCGTTCTCTGCTCTGCTGGGTTTTATATCCTCTTGTAAAGCAAGATCATATACACTTTCATCCCCCCTCCCCAGGCAATGAATGGTTTAGGCTGCAATCCTGTGCACACTTTCCTGAGAGTAAGCTCCGTTGAGAACAGTGGGACTTGCTTCTGAGTAGACATGCACAGGATTGCACTGTTCATTTAAATCACTGGCATATATTTAATGCCAGTGATTTAATTAAAGTTTCTTAATAGCACCAAACTTTAAGGGTGCGTCTTATAATCAGGTGTGACTTATACTTGGGACAATATGGTAATTTTATAATATAGATATAAGCAGATAAGCTTTCTATTGTATTTATTTGGACTTTACTTTAGATTCTAAAAGTTTCTCTCTTCACCATTTCACATAACATGAATCTTGCCAACAGCATAATCTCAAGAGTATCCTTGAACTGAATCAGTCAATAAAGATCTGCAGCGTCACAGTACTAAACAGCACAGATTTACGGCTCTGTAATCCAGGGTATGATGGGGAAGGGTCACAACTCAGTAGCTGAGCACAGGGTTTGGAGTCAGGCTTCATTCCCTGGCCTCTCCTGATAAAAGCATCTCAGGTAACAAGTTGGGACCTTGAACGGCTGCTGCCAGTCAGAGTAGACAAACTGGGCTACAGGGATCAGTAGCTCACTCAATAGAAGGCAGTCCCATGTGACTCTGGTAGTTATCTCAATAAAACCTAGTGCATGTGCGGACCTCCCCCTTCAAATGTTTCCAGGGACTTCAGCCTATTAAAAGGGCAAATTATGATTAGAGACTTCCAGTAATCCTTCACTTTATTTTAACCCCACCCCCCACCTTATAAAGGGCATATGAACAGGCTAGAGAAAAAGGAGAGCAACTTGGCCTTGCTGTAGCATCTCAAATCTGAAAGTTCATGGACAAAATAAGTTCATGGCACAAAAGTTCATAGCACAGCAATATGCTTCTGGAAACAAAAATAGGCTGTGAAATGAAAAATATCCATTCCAGCGGAAGGGATGCCTTCACCAGATATACCCCATCTCAGGATTGTTCTCTGCCTTTTCACACAAGTGTCCCAAACCCTTTCCTGCTCCATCTGATGCAGACCTTTACAGTTTCAATTGTGTTTGATTTTGCAAGAACAGGAGGAACCTGGTACCACTTCAGTGCAGCATTTTCCTGTCCTGGGAGAGGCCGAGGCCACAGTGAAGTGGTTGGCAACAGCCATTACAGTGGTGCAATTGGACTAGATCAGTATGTATACTGGGCTTTGTATATTGGCTTGAGGAAGGGGAAAAAAGGATGAGACACAAATAAAGGGAGATCTATTGTTACATTTCACTTGTGTTTTAAAGCACTGGAGAGGACTCCAATCCTATACTAAAGCCTGAGTAAACTAAAATATAACGTACAAGAGTTACACTGAAAGATCTTTAATAGCTTTAAATAAACATATCTTACGTTGGCAAGACGGCTGATAATCCCAATCAACTGTACCAGCTGACAAAGTACAACGAGCTGTGTTGCGGCCTATTAATCTATATCTAAAGGGAAAGTTTAACATGTTAAGACATGCAATATGAAGAGTCTGAATATTTGTCAGTAGGTTGATACAAGCAAACTACTAATGAATTCCCTAATTACAGAAATGCTATCAAAAGAAAGCAGAATTGCTATCAAAAGCCATATAGAGATTACTATCATTACCTTTCCAACACGTTTTAGCATTGCTATCACTTAACTACCCAATAAATTTGGGGGGAAAATAACTGTACCTAACTGTGTATATAATTGTACCTAACTGGTTGTACATAGCGGATTTTAACATAGGTCAATGTAAGCAAATATTTCCATTTCCACATTCAATTGGATATAGTTCTAACACAATAAAGGAACAAGTTTCACTTCATGCAGAGGAGCAATTTCCTTCATCAAACTGGATGTGAAGCAGGTGCTAAAAGATCTTCATGCCACATAGTTCTGCTATGTCCTTAATAACCAACTAAAAACGCAATGATAATCCAGCTCCCCCACCGGTACAGCCAGCAGGGCAGGGCAGAACGGGAGGTCACGGAAGGGAAAGGGGATTCAAATTCCCTCAAAAGGGATTTAAATCCCCCTGCCCCTCCAAAGCCTCCCGCCCCGCCGGCTGAATCGGTGGGGGAGCTAGATAGAATTTGCGCTGTGTTTGTGACAGATCACCACACTTTTACTTGGTGTGTAGATTACCTACTCTGTTCTCTCTCCCCCCCCCTTGACCAAAATTTACCTCCATGTCTCATTTTTAGTCACTGTGGGAAGCAGGATGCTGGCTGGCCCTTTGGTCTGATCCAGCAGAACTCTTATTAGCCACGATAATTAATGGAAACACCATGTATGAAGCCAGTCTAACTCAGTTTACAGTTGCTAGGGGCAAACAAGGGAGGTCTGTCTATGGAGACCCTGAGAGCAGCTGACTTGTAGCTGCAGGCCTCGGCCTGACTCCATGTTTGTAAATGTTAAATGGAAACTCCCCCCCCCCTCGCTTGGTCCCAAACTCTGCCTTTTCTTCAAGGTGAAAAGCAGCTAGTTAAGAATGGAATGTAGATAAGAGATACACAGGGACAGCTGTATGTAGGTCTCCCAGAGGCCTCTCCAGGCCCTATCTAAGGATGGGAGGGGGCCAGCTTGCTTCTTGCTTTTGGTTTCTTGTTTCATAATGAATTATGTTAATGCATATGCAAACGTATAAAAACCTCACGCCTGCTTTATTTCTTTGTTCATCTCTCTTTGGTCTGGAGAGCTTGAACCCCTGTACACTTTAAATAAAGAAGTCCTTATCTCTCCCTCAGTTGGTTTTTCAATTCCTTTCTCGGGCAAAACTCTCAGCTTCCTAAAAGCTGACTGGCTCATGGAGACAGGCTGGTCATTAAGCATGTTTTTACAAATCCAATTGTATTCAGTAGGATTTATTTGAGTAAATATATACAATTGCACTACACCTTTATTGCAGAGACTAAGGTCGCATTCCTACACATGTTTACCTGGCAATGTCCCATTGAAATAAATGCACAGACATGCATAGGACTGCGCTGTGAATCGGGTTTTTTTCCCTTAACATAAAGGTTTACAGTAATAAACGTTGGGAATCCAGAACTAATTTCCTATATAATGAGCATTTAATAAAGTTGTTCATTGGTAACATGGATGGGTATTCTGGATGTGAAACTAGACACTCCTTTAATCCCATGCACGCAGTGTAAATGCCTGTTAGATGCCTGGATTGTAACTCATTTGGACCCAGAGGGGAGCTGCAATCATATGAGAAGAAGATGAGAGGTCTGAGCCACTGGTGAAACTGAAGCAGCTGTGAAGGAAAAAGCAATGGCCACTGGTCTCATATACAGTGTCCAAAAGCACAACTTAGCAGTGGAGGATTCCCCAACAGCTTCCTTTGTTCTTTGATATGCATTTACCTTATTGGCACCTATAGCAGCAAACAGGCAGCAAATAAGCAGTGGACGAGGACTCAAAATGCAGAACTTCATAACAGTACAGTACTGTATATGAGAAGAGGTATGAGTCCCGATGAGTTTCAACAATATAAATGCTCAATGCACAGTCAAATGACTGTGTTGAATCAAAACACTGAAGCCCAGAAAAAGAAAAAAGCCCAATTTTGGTCAAACTCTGGGTCGGGACCCACTTAGTGGGTTGCGACCTGATTTCTGGTGGGTCCCAGGTGATGGAAACATCAGATAAGTAATTGCCATAAGCCCTGAGGCTATTCAAAAATCAGATAGCTGCTAATTATCCTGCAAACATCTGAACTCCTGCAGTTTGCAAAATAGCTGATAATTGCCCTGCAAACAGCTGAGCTCCTGAAGTTTATAAGCTTGTGTAAATATAGGGAGATAAAATGCTTGAGCTCTTTTTTATGGTGTATATTTTTCCAAGTCCAGTAGTGGGGGCAGATGAAGGCTGGGTCACATAACTAAGCCCCTCAAGACTTGAGGCTATTCATTAGGGCTGCCTCATTACAAGAAATGGATTGAGGATTTATTTGCAAATAAATAAATAAAATATTACTTGTAAATAAATATATTTCTTTCTAGATTACCTTTTTTTTAAGTCTCGTAAAGCTAGGTGGGTCCCAATACAGTGTTTTAAAAAGTGGGTCCTGGCACTAAAACGTTTGAGGACCACTGATGCAGACCATACCAAACACTTGTCACACACTGAGTCACTATGTAAAACCCCACAGAGCTTTGGAAAAACTATTCAGCATGTAAGATTAGCAAGGTTTTCCAGTAAGACCTACTAAAATGAAGAAAAAAGACTGTCAGAAAACTGGCTGGTGTAGGTTTGTATATAAAGCAATTGCAACCAGAAGCGTCGCTCCGGTAGGGGCGGGGCTGTAAGTATCGCTGCGGTCATAGTCTCTTTACCGAGCGAGGAGGAGGCAGCCCCGCCCCCTCACTGTCCGAGCCAGTCCCCTGTGGAGAAAGCAGCAGGCAAGCTGCTTTCTCCGTAGGGGACTGGCTCGGACAGTGAGGGGGCGGGGCTGCCTCCTCCTCGCTCGGTAAAGAGACTATGACCGCAGCGATACTTACAGCCCCGCCCCTACCGGAGCGACGCCTCTGATTGCAACAAACATCACAAAACATTTTAGAAACTGTGAAGAAAAGACTTGCACTTGAGACAACATCGCTTGGCAGTCCTAACTATACAATGAAAATTCAGAGTCTCTTAAAATCACAGCAGAATCCGATGCTTTATTTTCCAAGCAATATGTTGTCATCACACTTCAAAAAGTACATGGCACACCAAATTTTGTCTGTTCCATTGTCAGCATGTTTTCACCAGAGTCTCTCCTTTTGTCTGTAAACATCTGTTCTGGAGACACTGGTTGAAAGTATAGGATACAATTATTAATCATAAAGGACAAGACTTGCTGAAGGAGCACCAGCATAATATTGGTAAAAGGTAAATTCAACCATTAACCTTCTAGAATGTTGAGGGGGGTCAACAGGCATGTTAAAGGCAATCCTGTGGACACGTATCCTGTGTGGAATTAGAGGACAGGTTCTTTTATAAATTGGTAACTGGCTACAGAACAGAAAGCATTAGAGGAGGCATAAATGGGCTCCTCCCATAGTAAATGGAAGAAAGAAAAGGAGCCCTCAAGAATCTGCCCTGGGACTGGTACATAGGTGTTGTAAGTGCCATCGGGCATTTACCAGTACATGTCTATGGAACTATCGATTGCAGATCTCTCACAAACCATAGCCAATTTTGCATCAATTCCTGGCAAATAGAAGGGGCAGAAATGGAAGCAGTAACAGATTTTACTTTTTTGGGCTCCAAGATCACTGCAGACGGAGACAGCAGCCATGAAATTAAAAGACGCTTACTCCTTGGAAGGAAAGCTAGGGCAAATTTAGATAGCATAATAAAAAGCAGAGATATCACCATGCCAACAAAAGTTCGTATAGTCAGGGCGATGGTGTTCCCAGTAGAAACGTATGGTTGCGAGAGTTGGACCATAAGGAAGGCTGAGCGCCGAAGAATAGATGCTTTCGAACTGTGATGCTGGAGAAGACTCCTGAGAGTCCCTTGGACTGCTAGGAGATCAAATCAGTCAATCCTAAATGAAATCAACCCTGACTGTTCCCTGGAAGGACAGGTACTGAGGCTGAAGCTCACATATTTTGGCCACCTAATGCGAAGAGAGGACTCTCTGGAGAAGACTCTGATGCTGGGAAAGATTGAAGGCAAAAGGAGAAGGGGAAGGCAAAGGATGAGATGGTTAGACAGCATCACCGATGCAACGAACATGAAAATGAGCGAACTCAGGAAGGTAGTGTAGGACAGGAAGGCCTGGCGGGATGTGGTTCATGGGATCACGAAGGGTCGGACACGACTTAACGACTGAACAACAACAACATTTGTGTTCAGCATATCAAAATCTATAAGAAATGACTAATTTAATCTTGGGGGCATGACTTGTTCAAATTATTTTCCAGTGGTATCAGCTGCAGGGGAGCAATGGCAAGGAAGTATGCCTCTCTCCCTGCTTGTGGGATTCCCAGAGGAACCTGTGGTGGGCCACTGTGGGAAACAGGAGGCTGACTAGATGGGCCTTTGGTCTGATCCAACAAGGCTTTTCTTATGTTTTAGCTGACTCAGAAGTTTAGGGTGCAAGACCATTTGATGCAAAGCAAAACAATCCAATAAATTTTTAGCCACATTAGACCAGATCACATAGTCTACAACAGTGGTTCCCAAACTTTTTAGCACAGGGACCCACTTTTTTAAAATGACACTCTCAGGACTCACGTAGTTTCACGAGACTTTAAAAAAGGTGATCTAGAAAGGAATTATATGGTTATTTACAAGTAATATTTTGTTTATTTATTTATTTGAAAAAACCCTCAATCCATTTCTTATAATGAGGCAGCCCTAACAAATAGCCTCAAGGCTTAAGGGGCTTAGTTGTATGACCCAGCCTTTACCTGCCCCCACTATCTGTTATTGACGAACTTGGAAAAAACACACCAGAAAAACTTAAACATTTATCTCCCTATATATAAACACAAGCTTGCAAACCGCAGGAGCTCAGCTCTTTGCAGGGCAATCAGCAGCTATCTGATTTTAGAATATCCTCAGGGCTTGAAGCAATTATTTATCTGATCTTTTCATCACCCGTGTTTTCACTGGAGGCTCTGTGGGACCCACCAGAAATCAGGTTGCAACCCACCAAGTGGGTCCTGACCCACAGTATGAGGAACACTGGTCTACAAGATAGGGATCACATACAATAGACGATATACCAGAGACTTGCCTTGAAGAATTAATTCTGAATGAAGGCACAAAGTGACAATGATCGGTAGAAGCCACAGGAGCCCATGGATGAAACTAGGCAGTGGTGTCACTGCAGCATGGCGGGGCGCATGGGGAGACGCACTGGGAGGCACCTGGAGGGGGTGACGAGCCGCATCACCCCCCCGGTACTCACCCCATCCCAGTGCGTCACCCCAGGAGCCGGCAGCCGAGCCGCGTCTTTCTCAGAGGCTCGGCCGCTTTTAAATAGGCCAGTCGGCAAGCCTTAGTGCGGCATGCGCACAACACCGCTCGAAGCCTTGCCCTCAGAAGGGCTGACTGAACATCCAATCAGGTCTTTGTTCGGCCCTTCTGAAGGCAAGGCTTGGAGCAGCGTTGTGCGCATGCGCCGCTCGAAACCTTGCCTGGCCTATTTAGTAGCGGCTGAGCCACCGAGGCAGAGATGGCTTGGCCTGCCAGCTCCTGGGGTGACGCGCCGGGATGGGGCGAGTACCGGGGGAGTGACACGGTAGTGGGGTGGGTGGGTGACGCACCGGTGGGGTTTGGTGACGTGCCGACCGACCCCGCACAGGGTGGCGTGGCGGCTCGTGACGCTACTGAAGTTAGGCAAAGCTGGCCACTCACATTCCAATTTGCCACAAACAGAAAGTCAGGACATATATACCATTTATGAACAGCAAGGTCCTTCAGCACAAGACATCTGACAACATTCAGCCTTTATTTGTAACAAGTATCAATGGCTCGTGTTTAACATCAAATTTTCATCAGTTTTTGAAATTACTGTTTGGGGGCTGTGTGTACCACAACCTCCGTACAGAAGTTTTATACAAAGTCAAGCTATTAAGGAAGGTGACCAACAACTCACCCGACATCACAAGCAAAGGTTATTTGATCACCAAGTCGCAAGTCCGTTGAAGACACAATTTTGCCATTCTCTATATCTGGAGAAGGACATCTCTTTCCTAAAAGAAAAATTAGATCTAGTATCATCTCATGCTGTTGGTTTTAAGCAGTAGGAAATATGGTTACATAGGCACCCAGAAAGAAAGTCTTCCAGTCCAGAAGAGGGGACTTCTTCAGTTCAATACATTCGGCCCCCAGGACATTTTACTATGAAATGTCTGGGTAAGGGATAAAAACGCAATAAAATCTAAATATGCAATACTATAGTAGATAAATCAAGCGTAGACAAGTGCAGTTGTTGTGTCTTGCTTCATTTTCCTGGAGCATTTCCCCAATGCATATTCCTGGTTCTAGGGAATACAGACACCCAACTCGTGACAGATTTTTACTGGTTCAATCACTACATTTAAATTTTGTACTTTTAAGGAAGTTCAGGCAGTGGTGGTAGGGCAGGCCATTACAGGAGGAGGGTGCAGCGAGAACGGGAGGCCCCAGAATGGAAAGGGGTTTCAAATCCCCTCCAAAGGGGGATTCGAACCCCCTTTCTGTTCTGGGGCCTCCCGTTCTCGCTGCACCGCTGGTTACACCAGTGGTGTAAGTTGGATAGGATTGCGCTGTTAGAAGAGTAAACTCCCCAGTAGGACTTTGAGAAACGTCGTGTTAGGTTAAAGAGCACACTGGAAAGTGAGGGAAGACACCAAGACGCACACATCTTAAAGCCTGCAAGGCAGTCAGGCCATTTAAATCTTGACAGAACCAGCTTATTCTCTTTTGCTAAAGGCAGGTTCTGCGAATTAGTCCATGGGCAAATTCAACTTATCACAATTTTAACTTCTTCACTAGCCGTACTTGTGACTGATTCTCTCCTCCAGCAGCAAGAGATTTTGGGAAAAATAAAAAAGTTTAATAGTACATTCATTTGTTAATCTATTCATTTTTGGTCTTGATTCAACTGAAACCATTTCAGTTCCATTCACAAAAAGGCACTGTCGGTGGAATGCTTAGGATTCTTATAATAATCTATGTTTGAGATAACTGCTTATGATAACAAGCATAGTATTTTCAGAAATGAAAAAAACTACAAAAAGTTACGTTTTGGAAAACAATTCTGCCCCACATCACAGCCACATGCTATGACAGCCTCTGCCTGAGGGAATAATAATCTGCCTTATGGACAAGACAGGACTGGAGGTCAGGAGTGAACAAGCAACAAATGAGGCACCCACCTCATGACAGCCCATGTCCCACTAAGGCTGCAACTCTATACATGTACCTGGAAGTAAGTCCCATTAAACTACACGAGACTTCCAAGTAGACAAGCATGGGATTGTGCTGGCTTTGCAATGTTCTAAACCTAAGACCAATAAATCCCTACTGATATTCTAAGCCAGTTACCTGCGACTAAAATAAAGTTATATATTCGCGGTTTGGGTCCAGGATAGCTGTGGGATCGCCTTCTCCCATACATTCCAGCCCGCTCTCTTAGGTCATCTGAGGGGGCTCTCCTGCGAGTGCCACCTCTATCGCAAGTTAGGGGAGTGACAACACGTGTGTGAGCCTTCTCTGCCGTGGCGCCACAACTGTGCAACTCCCTGCCAGGGGATCTGAGAACCACCCCCTCCCTCATGACTTTTCGGCGGGGGCTCAAAACGTTTTTGTTTCGTCTAGCGTGTGGGTGATGGGTTGTGGTCTGCCTCCTGTGTCTCAAGATGCTCTGCCATGCTGCTTTTGTGCTCCATACTGTTCCCCCCCCAGTGGATTTTAGTGTTTTTAAATTTAGTTATGTATTGTTTACTTATTTTCCATATTATTTTAAACTATGTATTTTAATTTTTGTTGTAAGCCGCCTTGGGCATTTGCCTTCGGCATAGGATAAGGCGGGATATAAATTTTGTAAATAAATAAATAAATAAAATATTTCAGCAGAATTAGTGGCATAAGCAAAACCAGCTAGCATTCGTAATACAATAGGTTATATCTTTGGAACACAGATTAATATGGGGCTACAGTTGGTATAACATCTCTACTGAATATATTGCATCAGAGGAATGATTTTAAAACTTTCGGTTAATCTTTTGTATTTGGGTTGCCTGAAATGCAACCCTCATCTCTCAAACAACTGTAGAATACTAGACACACAGAGAGATGTAGTTTTCCACAGAATTGTTGGAAATGACTAACTTGGTTAATACCTATTCCCAATGCTACACTAGTACTGTACTTTATGAGTGCTCCATTTATTCAGAGGTGCGCTATAATTAAAATTTCTAATGTTATCTTTGGCTGCAAACACAAAAGCAAGAAAAGCAAAAGATAAAGATGACTTAGCTGTGAAGAGATCTAGCCAAGAGGGAATATGCCTTAAGTGTTATGCGTGGATTGGGGTTCCCGTTCCCGGTACCCCCATGGATACCCCAAAACATACCCGAGTAGACCTCCAGGCCGCAGCAGCATGGCCTGGAATGGGGATAAAATCCGATGGGCAGCCCTGGGACGCCGGCTGTATGGTGGGACGCCGGCTGTATGGTGGATTGTGCTGTTATGGTGGTTCTACAGTTTTACCTAAGAATTTACTGATGTTATAGCATATTCACATTTTTTTTTACTTCTATGCACACCATATAGATTAAAGAGTACACTGCTGAAGGTTTCTTATAGCTCTGGCTCTTCAAGTGCATTTCAATCAACATTTTGTGAGAGCTGTTTTTCTGTTGACCAAACGGACACAAATATGCTCACCTTGACAAAACTGAGGATCTTCAGGTACCCATTCAGAAGCATCAGAACATGTAATTACTGGAATGATTCCTCGAATAAGTTCATAACCTGGGATGCAACGGTATGTCAAATTAGTTCTAACAGGATAGCTGTCTTGTAGTTGCCCACTCCTTAGCTCAGCATAACTTATCCGATTGGGCCTGTTACAGTCACCTGGACATAGAGAAAGAAGCACATTTTAAGTTTGAGTGCAGGGAAAGGTTCATAATCGTTCTGAATTCTAGACAATTTGTAAGGCCTCACATCATACTCCTGTACTGAGAACTATATGAGCAGGTTATCAAAGATTCCTGGACTGAATTACTGAATGCAGACAAAACAAGACAGAGCACAAAAATACTTGTTTTCTCTACTATATTTGTGGCACTAGGCCAAGTATCCCAACAAAGAGAGGTGGAAGATGGGAATAACTCATAATGTGTTATCCACCAAGGTTTCTGAACTCTGTCATGCAAGGTTTGTATATTGTTGTATCAATTTCAGGCTGCCCATGTAACTAACCCAAAGAATAAATGCAGTGTTTAATTCTTAGAGAATTTCACTGGGGCCCCTCTCCTATATTAAAGTCAACTAGAGGTGATTGGTAAATGGTAAATACATCAATATATCACGAATTTGGTTTGAAAAAAATGATATAAAACTATTTTTAGAAATACAGCGAAATAAACATTATTTTACTCCTCTCAGTGCTGCCTCGTTTCTCCAGTCTTTTTTTCCAACCAAAATGCTTTCGAGCCTCCTAACAGCGCCAAAGGCTGTCCTACTGCTTCTGTTATTTCCAATCTCTACTGCCTCACCTGCAATCTCTATTGCTTGCTTGTATAGGCGCTATACAACATTTAACCACTAGGAGGTGCAGGCCTAAACGAGCAGTCAAGTCTTTCCTTTTTAAAATATTTCTTTAAAGCAGGCAAACCCTTCTTTTTCTTCACAAGGTAACAGTTTCGTTATTTCTTCAAGATGAGGAATTTAATTATTTAGGAGTCTAATTTATCTAAAAATAAATGAACTATAGCAGATGGCTACTTAGTTGGGGTCAATGCTTAGATTATGAAGAAAAAAAGCTAAGAAGGGTTTATCTTAGCACCCTTGAAATTCACAAGCCACATTTCTGACCTGCACACATTTTAGCTCCTCCACTAGCCCTCATAAACGACACCTCCAGTTTCTTTTATTTTCTGTAGTACAGTATATTTTGGCAAGCTGCTGCTCATCCTCTGAACTCAGTCTCATTTGTTCCTATTCCACTTTTGAGGGGGGGGGAGCAATTAAACATAACTGTCAAAGGGAAAGAGACCAAAAAAAGAGACTGAAAACTGAGGATGCCAAATGATGCATGATATTCCACTCCTGAAGTAAAGCCTATAATATTTGTTCTTGTTGATAAGCTTCCAAAGCACGAAGTGGATCTGTGAATACTACTTTTGAAAAACAAACAGTAGTATAGTCTGTCTGAACACATTAAAAGCAAATAAAAATAAAAATGAGAAATTGGAATAAAAACATACACCGCTTTTAGTCATTTTCAGTTTTTAAAAACTGCAAAAAAACCTCATGCATTTTCAAACACCTCTACTGAGAAGTGATTTTCTATTTTGACTTAAAAAGAACAGAGCAGCAGAAACAGTTCAACTACAGAAGAGAAACTGAATAATCATAGAGAAGGTATAATGCTGCAGGTTGGGCGATTATCTGTGCCTCTGTGATAAGTGTTTTGGTTCTGCTGCCTCTCTCTATACTGAATAGTTGCCCCCAATGGTTTCATTGTTTGTTAACTTTACTCATTGTTTGCATACTTTGTACATTTATTATGGAACTTTGTGATCCACCTTAGGCATATGCTTCAGCATGGGAAAGGTGGGATATAAGCTCCTTAAATAAATAAAATAATAAATACAGGTGTTTTATGCAAATGCACAAAGTCTCAGCTAAGATGAAGGAACTGAAATGTTTGGTGGCTGGGAAAACACTGATATAGGTTGGCATAATGGAAGCCTGGCGGAATACAGAGAACCAGTGGAATACTGCCAGAGGCATAGCCTGCCTCTGGGAGGGGGGGGCGCAGGCAGCTTGACACACACCCTTGACATGGCACCCCCACATGTCACAAGCCCCGCCCCTTGGTGGCTGCAGCAAAAAACACCAGAAGGGGTGTTTTTCTGCCGCTTTTAGGGGGGGGGGGACGTCCAGGCCCAGGGAAGTACTCACTCCGTTCGCCCAGAGTGACTAGAAGTGCAAGCTCTGCCCCAAACCATCACCTTCTTGTCTGTCTTCCCGCATGTGCATGTACTATGCACATGAGTGGATATCTCTACATCCGTGTCTGCGCGAAGTATGTTCTAGTGCACATGTGGGAAGACAGACAAGAAGGTGTGGGGCAGAGCTGGCACTTCTAGTCACTCCGTGCGAACGGAGTGAGTACTTCCCCGGGTCCGGACTTCCCCCCCCAAAAAAAGCAGCAGAAAGAACCGCCGGAGGGTGCTTTTTTGCCACGGCATCGCCAAATTCGGAGGCAGCGTTGCCGTGGCAAAAAAGCACCCCCGGCAGCTGTTTTCGACCACTTTTAGGCCGTTTGCAGCGCACCCCCTACAAACGGCCTAAAAGCAGCAAAAAGAACCACTGGGGGTGCTTTTTGCCGCACCACTGCCGAATTCGACAACGCCATGGCAAAGAAAGCACCCCCTGCGAGATTCGTTCTGCCGCTTTTAGGCCATTTGCAGGGGGTGCGCTGCAAATGGCCTGAAAGCGGTTGAAAAAGCCATCGGGGTGCTTTTTTGCCGCAACACTGCTGGATTGTGGCCGAACCCAGCGGCTAAGTGATACCCCCCGCCGAGTTACATCCCTGACGCACGGGGGCCACCGGGCCCCCCTAACGATGCCACAGGATACTGCTATCCCAGGGTACAAACTCTATAGGAGGGACGACTTAGAAGTGGGGTGGCCACCTATGTCAAAGAAGGGGTAGAATACACCAGGGTAGAAACTGAAGGGGTGTGTGTGTTCCAACTCCACCATAGAATCACTGTGGATTGAATTCTCAGGCCCAAGGATAGAGGGGGCACTATCTAGGCCCAAGGATAACATGTAATAGTGGGGGCATGCTATTGTCGTCTGGATCAAAAATCTGAAGGGGAACCTTGATACGAGGAAACAAATCAGGAAGGCATCCATGAGACACACTGTTGTGATCATGGGTGGCTTCACTTATTCTGACATTGACTGGGTCAATTCATGAAACAGAGACCAGATTTCTTGATATGCCAAATGACTGAAACCAGATTTCTTGATATGCAAAATGACTGCCCTAGAGCAGCTACCGGCAGTCAGAGTCAACCAAAGGACAGGCAAGTCTAGATTTGATATTGTGTGGTACTTAGGACCTGGTGAGGGATGTAAATTTTACGGAACCGTTGGGGAGCAATGACTATACTGCAATCTGGTTTGACATTCATATTGGGGGGGGAGGGGAGTGCCAAGCAAATCTGACACAAAAAAACCCTTGATTTCTAGAGGGTGAACTTCCCATAAACGAGGAGAATACAGGTGTGTGTCACTTAATGATACCAGACCTCCAACTGGGACAGAGCGCTAGACCTTTAGGAGAAGGAATGTGGGCAGGTGTAGCTTGTTAAACCTTAGAGCACAATCCTAGGCATGTCTACTCAGAAGCATGGCTTCTGCAAGGGCAAGCCTTGCCTCACAAACCTTTTAGAGTTCTTTGAACTCTAAAGGCATGAGTGCAACAGGCATGTGGGTGAACCCATTGAAATATACCGTATTGGTCTGAGTATAAGACTCACTTTTTTCTCCTAATTTAAGTTTTTAAACTAGGGGTGCGTCTTATAATCAGGCTGTTGCAATTTAATGCCAGTGATTTAATTAATTTTTTTTAATAGCACCAAACTTTAAGGGTGCGTCTTATAATCAGGTGCGTCTTATACTCGGGACAATACGGGTATTTGGAATTTCAGAAGGCATATGATGCAGTCCTCACCAAAGACTCCTGAGAAAACTCAACATTCAAGGAATAAGAGGGCAGGTTTGCTTATGGATTAGGAACTGTTTGAAGAACAGGAAATGGAGAGCGAGTGTAAATGGGAAGTTTTAAAAATGGAGAGAGGTGAAACACCATGTGCCCTAAGGATCGGTCTTGGAACCATTGCTTTTCAACTTGTTCATAAATGACCTAGAGTTGGGCATAAGCACCAAAGTGGACACATTTTGATTGACACTAAACTTTTCCGGGTGGTGAAGTCCAGAAGGGATTGTGAAAAGCTCCAGAAGCATCTCTGTAAATCAGGGGAATGGGCAGCAAAATGGCAGGTGCACTTCAACGTGAGTAAGTGTAAAGTGATGCACATCAGGGCAAGAGATCAAAATTTCATATTTATATATGTTGTCTCTGTCTCTGTCTCTGTCTCTGTCTCTGTCTCTGTCTCTGTCTCTGTCTCTGTCTCTGTCTCTGTCTCTGTCTCTGTCTCTGTCTCTGTCTCTGTCTCACACACACACACACTTCCAAGCCTGTAATCATATTTGAAGGGAGAAGTGAAGCTAATGCAACAACCCCATCTGCCTTCAGCATCCAACAAGGTGCCTCTGCTGTCCAAGATGTTTAGAGACCAAGTAACAGCAACATTCACTTCTAGTCAAATTTGATGGACCAAGTTTACATACTTTGAGGTACAGTATTTAGGCTTACCAGATTGCCCCCGACGCAGGGGGGGGGCGGAAGTGTTGTCATCGGGGCGGGTGTCACCAGGGGCGAGTCCAGGAATGTGATATCACAGGGGCGGGGACTTTGCCTCACGCATGCGCGACGAGGCTAGAAGCACTCGGACGCTTTGAGTGCTTCCAGCCTCATGCGCGGCTCAAACAAGATGAAGGCAACATGGCGCCACAGGGGCAGTCCTGGACGGCCAGGACAAACAGGAGACTGGCCGGGAGCCTGGGATTTGGGCTCCCGAACCGGGATTGTCCCGGCCGTATCCAGGACTATGGTAAGCCTAACACTATTCATCAAGCACTGGAACAGAATCTGCTCCTGTTTCACTTACAGCCCATTCCAACCCAAGGGCTAAGCAGCACAAGTCAGACATAAACTCAGCATAAGTCGCTTATGTCCAAGTTATGTCTGGAATGTGACCATTTACGGCGAAGTTATGTCGAAGTTATGTCGAAATTACGACCGACGGACTAAGAACGGACACGCATGCGCACCACCGATGCCGGCATAAGTCGGACCTAAAGTCGACATAAAAGTGGGTGGACCATGGGCGGACCGTGGGCGGAAACCAATTATCGTCGGATTCCAGACCCTGGCGAGCACAGACACGCCCCCTCCAACACAAATGCTAACACAAATTTTATGTCGACCAAAAGGGTTGACATAAATTCGAGGAGACCCATAGGAGCCATTTTACCTTACCCATTCCAGCCCTCTCCTGAAAATTTCTAACACCCTACTCCTGAGTTAGGTCAGAGTTATGTCAGAGTTGTGTCAGCAAGGTCTGGAAAACGACAGAGTTATGCCAAAGATAGGGAGCCTATCAGCACCCAGCCCCACCCAGCCTCTTTCCCACAAAAGCCCAGCCCCAGACCTCCAGTCTCTCTCTCTCTCTGAGCACGTGGCGTGGGGTTCTGTCCCCCACAGCCACAAAGTGGGACTTTGTCGGTGGAGGGCAAAATTCACAAACACCCCACTTCTCTCTTCTCTTCTCCTCTCTGCCCCCCTCAAGGGCAGAGAGGGCTGTTCTGGCTGTGGCCAAACTGTTTACAGCTGTGCCTGGGAAGCTGCCTCCATGCTACCATTTGCTAACCCATGTCTTTCTCCCAGCCTCTTCCCTCCCCCCCACAGGCAACAACACCAGCAGGTAAGTGCAGGTAAGAGCAGGGTTTGTGCTGACATGTGGTCTGACTTCTGCCTCATTGCATATAGAAATATATGATACATGCCTCTTTACCAATGTGCCCTCTCACGTCTGCCTGCATTGCCTTCTCTGAAATGCCTCTTTACCAATGTGCCCTCATGTCTGCCTGCTTTGCCTGCTATGATATGCCTCTTTACCAATGTGTTGTCTGATAACTGCCTGCTTTGCCTGCTATGATATATAGGATACATGCCTCTGTACCACTGTTGTGTCTGATTGCTGCCTGTAGTCATGTGAGCAGACAATGCCACAAGTGTGGAACTGTTAGCCTTATGTAGACACCAGCTGTTCCCCCCCTTTTCTCCACAGGGTCTACTGACAGGTCAGTAGTGCTAGGTTTGCCATGGTTGTGACCCCCAAGTTGTGTTGTTGTCTCTCTCTTTGACCCTTTCCCCTTACAGGATCATGCTCTCCTTACACCCAGGTAAGCAGCTCAGACCATGCTATGTGTGTCACACCTATCAGCTGTGTTTTATTTCTCTCCCTGCAGGCTTATGCAACCGACACACTGGCTTGTCTTCAATGGTGACTGCTTCCACACACCAGCTGACATGCAACTCCCCCTTGTTTTTTGTCTTCCCAGGAACGTCCACTAACACCTACCTTCCTGGGAGCACCCCTGGGGCTGCAGTCTTGTTGCCCCACTGTCGTCTGCCTCGATGCTGCCAGAGGTCAGGGAGTCAGCCCTGCAACCCTCCTCAGCTGCCGGCGCTGCTGCTGCTCCACCTCCCTGGCTGTCGTACTTGCTGCCCCTCCCCTTTCTATGGAGCAGGCTGTGGTTCCACAGGGGAAGAGCCTGCATCTCCAGGTCCATGGGGCAGGTGTGCTGCTGCTGCTTTCAGAGTGGCTGCTGTGACTACCCCTGGCAGCCTCGCCTGGCCATCTCTGCTAACGTTCCAGAACAATAAAGACGCCCCTCGGGCAGAGCCCCAGTGAAACATATGTGCCCAGTGTTTACACAAGCATTGCCCCCCACACACAGACAACCCCCAGCACTGCAGCCCCTACAGGAGTCCCATCCAGGGACTGCCACGACCTTCCCTGGGAGAACACAGCAGGGGGTCTGCAAGACCCCCATGGCACAGAGGGGAGGGGGGAGTTGGGGGGGGCCTCTCAGGCAGGCAAAGAGTGACAGCCAGGGCGTCCGCCCGTAATGCAGGCGCTTCCGCCAAAGGTCCGCCCGTAATGCAGGCGCTTCCGCCGAAGGTCCGCCCGTAATGCAGGCGCTTCCGCCGAAGGTCCGCCCGTAATGCAGGCGCTTCCGCCGAAGGTCCGCCCGTAATGCAGGCGCTTCCGCCGAAGGTCCGCCCGTAATGCAGGCGCTTCCGCCGAAGGTCCGCCCGTAATGCAGGCGCTTCCGCCGAAGGTCCGTCTGCATAAGAGGCGCCTGTTTCTGCATTGCCTTCATCTGCGGAGCGCCCCCTGTGTCCCTATTAGTCTCCGCAGACCCCTCTCTCGGAATCTCTCTCCCACCAGCCTTGTTGTCTGTCTGTCTGTCTGTCTCTGACCCACCCGTGCCCCTCCCCAGCACCCACTGTCTGCCTGCCTGTGTGTCTGCCTCCCCTCCCACTCCCTGATGATGGCTGCTGGCCATCCCCCACCCTACCAAAGCGCCTGCCGCGAGGCACTGTCGTCGCCCCATCTGGGGGCGTGATGAGCTGCGTGAGCCCTTCACGCTCGCAGCAGACAAGCCCAAGGCATCTCTCGGTCTTGGCCGGGGCACAGAGCAGAACGCACGCCGGGATGCCTTCTTTGTGGGCATTGCCCCGCCCCTGGAGGCCTTGGGCTTCAGGCAGCGCACGGGGAAGTCATGTCAGAGGCAGTTCCAGACCTCATGAGACCCCCCTTGTGTGTGACGTTCCCACCCCCCTCCTCCCCTTCCCTCCCCCGCTCACCCCCCATGACCTCCACGTGCAGCCTCAACGTGGCTTGGGGGTGGCATCGCCTTTTGCAGGAGGGGGGACGGCCACTCTCCCCTGCTGCAGGCGGCTACTGCACAGGGTGCCCTGTGGCGGCTGGCTCAGGCACCTCGCTCACCTGTCACCTGCCCTGCGCCCACCACGACTGGCGCAACCCCTATGCCTGCGGTCAGCCCCTTTGCAACCGGGCTGCAACAGACCCTGCAGCAGCTGCCATGGATGGACGCTGACACATGCAGACAGAGGCCTGCACATGCCCGAGCCAGACACGGAGCCTGGAGAGCCTGCCTGCCTGGGAGGTAAGTGTTGCCTGAATCCTGGGGTGGTGCTGGGCCACAGAAACTGCAGCCTGCCTAACTCAGACATAACTTATGTCGAACTTATGCTGAACTTAGGCCACTCTTATGCCAGACTTGCGGAGGAGTTGGGTTGGAATGGGCTGTTAATGGGATTTCACTCACTGTAGCGAAGGACCGGCTCAGGGCTCATAAGGCAAAAATATTACCTCAACCATGCAACAAACTCAGTGTTCAGAGGAGAGGCTGAAATTTACACAGCGAACATATGCCAGGACTCCCCAGCATACGCCCTTTTGTATTTAGCAATTGTGCTGGAGTATCCAGAGCATTCACAGAGTAGAAACACGTCTGCTACAGAAAACAGCCTCAAGTCTTCCAGCCAGGTTAAGCCAATACTGCAGGTTGATAAACCACCACGAGGCCCTGCTCAGCTCTTTGATCGGCTTCCTCCAAACAGCTGACAAAATGTGTCTGGCACCTTTGTACAACTTTGGACAGACGCAGTTTAACGCTTGGAAAATCCAGTGTTTTCTTGAGTTACCAAGGCTTACCCTGGAAGGCATTTGAAAAGCTGCAAAATAGGATTTTTAGCACTGGACTTTTATTTTGAAAGCAACCATTTGGTACCTAGAATCCCATTGTTTAATACAAAAAAAAAAAAAAAAACTAAACAGGTTTTGGACTGCTCTGGTGATCCTGGAAAAGAACATCACATACATGCAACACCAAAAGCAAATTTCTTTAGAATCAATTCAGAGAAAAACCGGGGGGAAATGAGCTACTCGGTGATTTCCAACCTTTCTGGCACGGCGAACCGCCTCCAGGGCCACCTTCACACTGTGTACCACCAGAAGTGGCAATGACATCATTGCCATTTCCAGGTTTTTGGCCACGAAGGAGTCTTGAAAACAACGGTAAGGAGGTCAAGACGGGCAAGGAGGGCATTTCCCAGAGCAGGAAACCCACGTGCTCGAGCTCTGCCAGTAGCCTGGGACCACTTATCGTTATTTCAGGGCTCTGTAGTGGCGCAGCCGCCATCTCGCCACCTGAGTACCAACGTACCACTTGTGTTGTTCAGTCATTAAGTCGTGTCCGACCCTTCATGATCCCATGAACCATATCCCGCCAGGCCTTCCTGTCCTCCACTATCTTCCTGAGTTCGCTCATTTTCATGTTCGTTGCGTCGGTGATGCTGTCTAACCATTTCATCCTTTGCCTTCCCCTTCTCCTTTTGCCTTCAATCTTTCCCAGCATCAGAGTCTTCTCCAGAGAGTCCTCTCTTCACATTAGCTGGCTAAAATATTTGAGCTTCAGCCTCAGTACCTGTCCTTCCAGGGAACAGTCAGGGTTGATTTCATTTAGGATTGACCAATTTGATCTCCTAGCAGTCCAAGGGACTCTCAGGAGTCTTCTCCAGCACCACAGTTCAAAAGCATCTATTCTTCAGCGCTCAGCCTTCCTTATGGTCCAACTCTCGCAACCATACGTTGCTACTGGGAACACCATCGCCCTGACTATACAAACTTTTGTTGGCATGGTGATATCTCTGCTTTTTATTATGCTGTCTAAGTTTGCCATAGCTTTCCTTCCAAGGAGTAAGTGTCTTTTAATTTCATGGCTGCTGTCTCTGTCTGCAGTGATCTTGGAACCCCCAAAAGTAAACTCTGTTACTGCTTCCATTTCTGCCCCTTCTATTTGCCAGGAATTGATGGGACCAGATGCCATGATCTTAGTTTTATTAATGTTGAGTTTCAAGCCAACTTTTGCACTCTCCTCTTTCACTCTCATCAAGAGGCTCTTTAGTTCTTCTTCACTTTCTGCTATTAGGGTGGTATCGTCTGCATATCTGAGGTTGTTGATATTTCTCCCGGCAATCTTGATTCCAGCTTGCGATTCATTCAGCCCGGCATTTCTCATAATGTACTCTGCGTATAAGTTAAATAAGCAGGGTGACAATATACAGCCTTGCCGTACTCCCACTAGTGGTCCGCATACCACAACGTACCACTAGTGGTCCGCAAACCACAGGTTGGGAAACTCTGATCTACTCCATATGAGTTCTGAGATCTGTACGTCGCCAGAGCTAAAATGATGGTTAACACAACAGCAGCTATTTACCCTCGGATGGCAACCTATAAGTTCCACACACACCCCATTATTTTCATACCTTCATTCGTAGCATACCCAATATCTACAAATCCTTAAGCTACAAAAGGCTTCTGCAGGGAACATAAGATGTGACCTGCTGCATCATGCCAGGGGACCATATAGTCCAGCTTCCTGTATTTCACAGTGGTCCACCGGAGGCCTCAGGGAGCACTTGAGACAAGATACCAGTATCCTGCTGCTACTCCCTTGCATCCAGCATTCAGAGACGGGTTACCTCTAAAACCCAGAGGCTACATATAGTCATCATGGCTTGTAACCTGTGATGGACTTTTTCTCCATAAATCTGTCCAACCCACTTTTAAATACACCTACGCCAGGTACCATCACAATATCTTATGGCAAAGGCATCCCACAGATTACTCACTCACTGGATAAAGAAATAGTTCTTTGTTTCTAAGAAAGGATACTTCTTTTGTCATGATTTATCTTAACACATAGAACAAAGTTTAAATGGGCCCATTCAATGGAGGGAGAAAAATCAGAAAAAAAATCAATTACTAATCGTTTATATAAAACAATTGAGTCCTAGATACACTTTCCTGGGAGTAAGCTCCACTAAACACAATGGGAAACCTTTGAGTAGACATGCTTAGGATTGCAGCATTAATCAAGAAATGTTTAGCCACCTTGAGTGATTTATACTACAGGAAAAAAAACACTCAGTAGAAAATACCGTATATAACCATAGCTAGTTCTAATAAAATATTCTAAACAGCAAGATCTGTTTTGATTCTATTCTGTTTAAGCAAATAAGTTTCAGTCAGACTCATGTCCTAAGCAGATACTGTACTGTATAATATCCAGTTGTAATACTGCATCAAAAAGAGGTCTCTAGGAACGGGGCTAGCTCTCCATCCATACTTACACATAGTACAAAGTGGGCTTATCCAGGGTGACGCCACGGAGTGCAGACCTTTGAACCTGGCCTTCTGGCTCGAAGACACCAGATAACCCGAACAAGAGAGGCAAGAAACGCAGCACACACTTCATAAGCGCCAGGGGTTAGTGCCAAAACGCCATCCTACACTTTGTGAACCAACATTATAAATAGTGCCTCTGAGCATGTCCAGCCCGCCCTTCCCATATTAATGGGAGTAAGCCTCCCAATAATAATGAGGGGCCCCGAACAGATGCCCTCTCCGCGCTAGGCACCGGAGTCCCCTTCACTCACCTCGAGCTTTGCACACGAAGAGCAACAGCAGCGCCCACCTAGGGACCCCAGCCCAGCAACAGGGAAGATGCTTCATGGCGGCGGCGGCAGCAGCAAAGGGCGAACACCCCGAGCTTTGACAAGCGCAGCCAAACAAGTTTTCTCAGCCGGGAAACAACTCAAGCGAGCCGGCGGGGGAGAACTTGACGGGAAGGGAGCGGCGCGTTTTTCCGCTGAATGGGCGTGTTATCGTTACACCCCTTCCGAGCAGCTACCAGACTGCCGAATAAAGCTCACGCGCCCGTCACTACGATCAGGAAATGAAATAATTTGCGTCATCCGTGTGCGCATGCGTGGCCTGGCCCCCAGCGCGTGCGCTGTAACCCTGGATGAAGTTTATCGGATGCTAACGGAGTTTAGGTGGTTGTGCTAACGCAGTTCAAGCTTCCGCACGTTTCTTCGGGCGTAAATTTTTATTGAGAGTTCAGTGCAGTTGACTCACGAGTAAAGATGTATAGTACAGAATGGCTGTCTTAGTAGCGAACGCCATTGCAGTAGCGAACGTCATATTTATGATGTGTGGGTAACTAAGAATGAGCATGCAGATAATCTGCAAGTGTGTGTTTATAGGTAGAGAAATCGTTCGCAAAAGGAACCAAACAGCATGCCCTGTCCCATCCCCCTCCAATTTTCCTGTATTTTTGGACAGTTCTAACTCCCCAGAACCTCCCATGCAAGTTCAGCAGTCTAAAAGCAGCTGGAACATCTGTTACCTAGGGTAACGTGGTTTGGAGTGTTTGTTTGTGCCTTTAAAAAAAAAAGAAAAAGTGGGAGGGGTCTGCAAATGGAAGCAGAATTGCAGTGGGGTGATGACATGGGGGGGACTGTAGGACTTTATCCACTCCACAGTTCTGTTTCCAATCAAGCCCCTCCTCCGTACACCATTTTAAAGAGAGAGAAAAGCCCCCCTTGGCTTTCAAATGAAGTTTTCTTCTTCTTCTTTAAAACGGCTCAAGAGGAAGGTGCAATTTGGAGCGGAATCGCAGTGGGAACTGAGAGCCCCCAACTTCTTTGCTGCCGTTTTGCTCTTTTTTGGCACCTGCCCCCCAGACTGCTATTTAAAACAAACAAACAAACAAACAAACAAACAAACAAACAAACATGTGCACTTGGTCACATTAAAAATGTGTACCTGAAAATGTATGCCTTGGATGTACCTTAATGTGTACCTCAGATGTCTAAAAATTAAAAAAAACATGTACCTTTAAAAAAAGTGTACCTTAGATGTCTCAGGTTCCACCTTCCTTCTGTAACATACAGTCTTGATCTGAACACAAGCCAAGGTGACAGTTTGAAGAATGCTGAAGGTTGTGGGATATTCAGCAGAGTGGCATCACACATGCACCCACCTAGGGCTTTCCTCAAATCTGAGGCTGTTGGGTGCCAATCGTGCATTCCTCATAAGGTGTGACTTGAGCCTGCTTGATTCCAAGGCTGCAATCTCGTATTAAAGGAGATTAATCTTACTAAAGGAGATCCCAAGGAAACCTTTTCTGAATTGTACTGCATTTTATGGGGCGGGCTTGCCCTTTACAGCCAAATGCTAACCACATTCACAGTCACTCGTATTTTTATTTCAGTGGCCTAAATGTCAAGTAAGTATACATAGGGCTCCGGCAATACAGGAATTTCCAAAGTGGAATTTCCAAAGCCAGGATGGTGTAGTGGTTTGGGAATCGGACTTAGACCTGGAAGATCCAGGTTCAAATCCCCGCTCAGCCACGAAGCTTCCTGGGTGACCTAGGGCCAGTCACTATCTCTCAGCCCCACCTACCTCACAGGGTTGTTGTGAGGACAAAAAGGAGGGGAGGAAATATGTACACCACTCTGAGCTCCTTGGAGGAAGGGCGGTATAATTTTTTTTTTGAGTTTATTTATTTTGTTAATATCCACCTTTCCTCCAAGGAGTTCAGGGCGATGTCCAGGGTTTGTCCCACTCACACTTTTATCCTCATAGCAACCCTGTGAGGTAGGTTAAGATGAGTGAGTGACTGGTCCAAGGTCACCCAGCAAGCTTCATGGTTGAGTGAGGATTTGAACCTGGGTCCCCCCCCCAACTCTCTAACCCAGGGGTGGCCAACCTTCCACCATTAGGGCCTCTGCGTTCTTAAGAGTTGTGTAGAAGACAGAATCCTGGCAGCCCAATTCACACAAATGCTCCACCCACAAGCACTGCATACACAAAGAAGCAGATACACACATGCTCTGGGTTACAGAAGTTTCCCATTGGAGCAACTACCCTGGAACCATTGTTCCTGTCCGCTTCCCGTTACAGTAATAGTAGACTGAAAACAAAACAATCTTTGGCAATCTTCTCTGTGCACCTGCTGGTGTTTTTATAACTCTTTTAACCCATCCAGTAAGAAAACAAGAACTTCCTTGTTAATGCACACCAACAGCATTCTGCTTCCACCGGTGGCTTGCCAGATGTGTACTCACAACCAAGGCATGGAGAGTCATTTTCCATTGTTTATCTCCAGTATCTGATTATCAAAGATAATTCGTTATTAAAAGATAACTCTTGATACCTGAAACTTGATTTTTG
Source organism: Plestiodon gilberti rubricaudatus (assembly GCA_026170595.1). Taxonomy (NCBI): domain Eukaryota; kingdom Metazoa; phylum Chordata; class Lepidosauria; order Squamata; family Scincidae; genus Plestiodon; species Plestiodon gilberti. Next base: position 172,522,322 of record JANXHW010000004.1, on the reverse strand, counting down.
ATTAGCCACTGACAGGTCCTGTCTTCCATGCATTTGTTTGGAAGCCTGACTGTACTTTTCAGAACTCTTAGTATGTGCTGGGTGACAGTTTCCTTTTATTGTCCTAAAAATATGGGGGGGGGGGGGGTGAGTCAGTGAGTGAGAATGATCTCTATTCATTCTTTTCATACTGTTCATAAGTGTATACACCTCTATAAAGGTGAGGATGCAATCCTATACACACTTCCCTGGAAGTAAGCCCCATTGAGCCACAGCGAGACTTTCTTCCGAATAGGCATGAATAGGATTGTGCTGTTAAAAAGCCCCAACCTCATAGCTTTCTTCTAGCCTACTGCTGTTCCTAAACTCATTTCAGTCTCTGAAACACAGTGGCATAGGATGGGGTGGGAGGATCGCCCCCGGGCAGCAGGCGGGGGGTGACTTACCGGCGGCAACAAAATGGCAGCAGTGACAAGAAGATGGTGGCAGAGAAGGTGGCGGCAAAGGTGGCGGAACAGTTTGGAGATAGCAGGAGAAGCCGTCCGCCGCCTCTGCACAGCTGTTTGTGTTGGCGCCTGATCTCCAAGGGACGTTTGACTCCGGATGACATCCCTCGGGGGCAGGCCCTGTGACATCCCTCGGTGGCAGGCCCTGTGACAGGCCCCGCATCTGGCTGTGATGTCACAGGGGGGCGGCGTTGCTCCGCAACTGCTGAAACATTGACACACCAGACGGTATTTACTGTCACACTTGAAGGGGAAGCAGGAAGTACAAATGTAACATAATCTGGGTCTACATGTTTGTTTATCTATCTTGTTTAAGTATGTAAACTAGGGAGCACAATCCTATCAACATGTACAGGTACAGCAGGATGTTAACCACCAGAAAGTGATCAAGCCTGTACTTTCAAATTGCGCCTCCTTTTTCTCCAGAAAATTCAGCATTCAAATCTGCTCTTCTACACAGTTCATAGGAAATAAGCCCCATTGAACACAGCAGGACTTAACTTCTGAGTAAACATGCAAAGGATTGGCCTGTAAGTGACCTAAGAAAGGGCTAATATTTTAGGGCTAGTTCATATTTGCAAGCCCTGCTTATTTTCTCCATATGTTTTAGTATACACAGACAGACAGATTGCAGCCACTTCTGGAATACTGGTTTGCAGATGCCACAGTCACAGGAGGGAATCACAGTGGCTGTCTCTGCCTACTTTGGTCACGTTGATGTTTCTGCACATAGTTACCTAAGTGCGCGCACACGAACACGCACATTTATGTAGAAAAAATACTTGGGATCATGCATCATCCAGCACAAGGTGAAAACTCTCATGAAAGCCCTATGCAATATTTTAAGAAACATTCATCTATGACAGGAACATTCCCATGTCTGTACTACAGCTTGAGCCTAGAACACAAATAGAAATTGGTAGCATGAAATTAAGAATACACTTCATTAAATAAATGGCTTTTGTGGAAAACTCTGACTCTGTTATTGAAATGTATAACCTGAATGAAGGTAGAATGAGGTCCTATCTAGGAAATAAAGCCTGAAAAACCCCTAGGTGTTTCTGATTTAGCGCTAGAAGTATTCATTTATAACTAGAATGCATTCATTCATCTCAGCTAAACATTCATATCCCAATCTAAAGCTCTGTGGGGTTTTCCATTCACTTCACTGTTGCTCCATGTGGGCAATAGTAATGTGTATACAGAATGGTTGTCTCTGCCTTTAACCTTTGTGCTGTGCACAGTTGCTGGGATAGGGCTAGTATATGTATTGGCATAGTTCTCTCTCAAGTAGTATTGCAGACCCCAATCCTATCCCCCACCATCAGTGCTGATGCAGCTGCACCAAAAAGGCACACGCTGTATGCTGGGTATGTGTGTGTGTGACCAAACAAGAGATAAAGTTTTAAAATATATACCGTATTGTCCTGAGTATAAGACACACCTGATTATAAGACGCACCCTTAAAGTTTGGTGCTATTAAAAAAATTTAATTAAATCACTGGCATTAAATTGCAACAGCCTGATTATAAGACGCACCCCTAGTTTAAAAACTTAAATTAGGAGAAAAAAGTGAGTCTTATACTCAGACCAATACGGTATTTACCTCCATGTACGCCCTCAAGGCACCTATGGGTCTCCTCAGACATATGCCACCTATTTTGGTGGTGTATGTCTGTGGAGGGAAAGGGGGCAGTGAGGTTTCCAAAAGAGGGGATAAGATCCAACATGTGCTATTGAATTGCTGCCGGATCAACCCCTTCCTCTCCCGTCTCGCCCCTGGTTCCTGCCCTGTTCTTCCCCCTCCCTAGCCATGATCCGTCTCTCCCACTCTGGCTTACCTGCTCTGGAGTAGGTCACTGGCTGAGGCACTGGGCTGCTGGCGCTGCGGCTATTTGCAGCAACAGCTCCAAAGTGGTCGTTGGCAGTGTGCTTATGTGCGCTGCCACTGTCGTACAGCTGTTGTAACTAACCAAATAGGATTGGGCTGTAAATCTCATGGCACTGATTTGAATCAGAAAAATATTCCTAGTTATAAAATGTATTATGCCTGTTTTATTTATTTATTTAACAAGAAACGGTTACCTTCAAAAATATTCTCAGAATATCAGTTATTCATCTTTCAGACTTACTTTCTTAAATTTGACTGGATTGCTTTTAATAGACACTTAATTAGATATGCCTCTTCTGTACTGATAGTGTACGGAAGTCAAAGCCAATCCTTTGCTGTAGAAACATATTCTTGGCATCATATGAAAGGAATCATTCCTTTCCGAGGAACTGTTGCTTGCTTTGCATCATCCAAAGTAAGCCAATGCCTGGCACAGCAAGATGTGAAAGTACTTTTAGTTTATCTGATAGCCGCACCCACTGTCTGCATTGCAGTTATTCTTGTATTTCATGACACAGGGACCATGCAGGAAGGACAGATTTATAGTACTTAAAGCAACATGTCACATAACTAAAGAGAATGGCATCTACAGCAACATTCATCAGTCCACCATTATAACGCCATTAGTCATATAATCATACACTTTTCCAAGGCTGATAATTCAACAGCTTATAAAAGCTATTGAGTAAAAAAAAAAATTGAAAATCAAAATATTGAAAGTACTTTGTACTTTTAAAAACTGGAGATACAGCACCTGTTATCCACATAGAAATTGGCCAGCTCTCACTACGTGTTTGGATTAGATATTCGGCCACTGATTTACTGCGCAATTCTATCCAACTTACACCACCGGTGTAACCAGAGGGGGAGGGCAGGGCAGGAGGCTTTGGAAGGGAGGGGAGATTTAAATCCCATTTGAATCCCCCTTTGGAGGGGATTTGAATCCCCTTTCCATGCACAGCCGTGTAAGTTGGATAGGATTGCACTGTTAATGCTTCAGTACTGCTCATAATAGTAACCCCCTCTCTCTTTCTCTCTTTATGCATTTACTTTACATTAAAGGAAGGTGTTATTTTTCAGTCCTAAAACTCTCAAACCACTTCATGAAGTCAATCACATTATTCTTATTTTACAGCAGTGGAAACCTGAGAGCTCAGGGTTCAGATTCTCACTCACCCTGTTCTCTTGGGTAAGTCATTTTATTTCATCCTCACCTACTAGGATAATCACAAATATTCTGTGCTGTGTATTTAGGGCGGTATATCTGGCATACCATTGTGCTGAATAATAAATGCATTGACATCCTGAAGGTCAAGGAGAGGCTTGAGAGAAGCTAAGAATGTGATCTAGACTGTCAGTAAAGGCAATGGAATTTGGATCATCATCATGCATTCCCTTCTTTCCTGAAGGCATCCTAGTTTATTTTTTATTTAATAGTTTTGTACCCTGTCTTCCCCCCACACTGTGAGCAGCCAAGGTGGTTAGCAATACACAAAAATGAATACACTGTAAATTCATAAACTTGAATGTAAATATATTTGTTGTCATTAAGACAACAAAAACAACAGGATTATAAAATTATACAATATAAGAACAACCCCCAGCACAAAAGATTCCCAGCACATACAGTATAAAACCAATTAAAAAAAAACCTTAATTAAAACCAGCAGCATAAAAACCATCATGAAAAAACAGACAGTATGCCGTAAAGATAATACTGTACAAATAGCACTTTTTAAGAGCAGCAATAGAAATGGCCATAAAAAAGCGAGATACCTCAATATGCTTTATAAAGCATGGATTCAGCATACCCTCCACCAACCATAACTACACAGAAAAAGCTAAACAAAACAAAAAAGTTTTTAATCCTTCAAGGGATTTTAATCCCTCAAGGGAACACCTCAAGGGAAGGGGCAGCTCTTAAACCCCAAGGGAGGGAGTTCTATAACTATGGTGTCATCGCCAAGAAGGCCCTTGTCGCCACCCCCCTAATCTCAGTCAGGGATGACGCATGTAGGAGAGCCCTCTTAGAAGATCTCAGGGTGTGGGCTGGAATATATGGGTGAAGACAGTCCCTCAGATACCTGGGCCTAAGTTATAGAGGCTTTAAAGGTTAAAAGCAACACCTTGAATGGAGCTCGGAAAGGCACCAGCAGCCAGTGTAGGCGCTGGAGCAGTGGCTCAATAGAGTCAAACTGCCAAGCCCCATAACCACATTGGCTGCCACAGTCTAAACTAATTGCAGTTTCCAGACAGTCTTCAAGGGCAGCCCCGTGTAGCTCTTGTTACAGTAATCTAAATTAATGTTACCAAGGTATGGACCATTGTGGTCAGGTCCAACCGTTCCCTCAAAATGGCACAATTTCATCTTGCCCATCTTAACTAAGATGTGAGCTGTACAATCCTGCAGCTTTTCACCTCTCTAGACCCTCAACCTTTGTTAGAACAGCAGGATCTCACGGTACAAGAGAAAGGGAAGATATAATGCTGTATATACTGAAGTAACTCTAGGGTCTTGTGGGAATTCTGGACTAACATAAACCCAGAGTTACTCACATAATTTTCTACTCCCAGTGCCTGGCCTGACCCTACTGGTCTGAGCTCTTGGAGGAAGAGGGGAATAAAAAAGTACATGATAGGAATGCAACCAGCAGCAGTGCATGATCAAAAACCTCAGGGCAACGCACATGCGCGCATGCACACACACGCGCACACACACCTCTCAACAACTTTGTGACTTAGGTTAGGCTGAGAGACTGACTGGGCCAGAGTCACTCAGTGAGCTTGAATAATCAGGGAATTGAATCTCGCTCTCCTTGGTCCTAGTTCAACACTTAAATCCAATCCCACATCTCCAAGTGCTTCTCTGGTATTTCTATGTCATCTCCGATATTTGTCATGTACATGATAAATACAGTAGTCACATATTTTTTTTGCAAGTCTTTCCCTGCATCCACTTCCCTCTCCTTCCCCTTTTGTCTCTTTCTTAGACTGCAAGTCTTGAAAACAGGGATCTGTCTTTTCACTCTATGTAAAGCACCGTGCACGTGGATGGTGCTATAATAATAATAATAATAATAATAATAATAATAATAATAATAATAATAATAATAATATTTTCCAAGTAACAAATGATTTCCAAGACATGTCAGCCATGTCACTCAAGCTTAGACATATGCTTATTTACTAAGTAGACATGGTCTTGACCAGAGTTCCCAATATTCCCTGCATGAACTCAGGTGGGCAGGAGTTAGGGCAAGGAGAGCCCAATTATTCCCATCTACTTAATGGCACAGTAAAGAAAAGAAAAAACAGACACATTCTAAATCATTTGTCACCCTGTCAGGGATAATCCAAGGGGAAAGAACATGCTAACAGTTTTCAAGAGGAAGTCACCATTGCTGGGATACAGATGATCAAACACTCCCAGTGACTGTAATACTCTTCTGAATCATCCAGTGCATGACGACTTGTTGAAGGAAATATAGCTCATGATCAAATGGTAACTCTAGGAAACCTGAGAGTCACACTGTGGACCAAGGAAGTGTTTTCCTTGCAAACATTATACAGTGCAATAAACTCTGATTATCTTTATCAAGTGGATATTTTAAAAAATGGTGTATTCATCCTGAAACGTACAGACGGACAGCAGGGAATTGATGTCACTAAATGCATGGCTCCACACCTTTTGCCCTTTTAGACTACTTCCTGCCAGCTATATCAGATATGGGAGTGCCTAACCAGAGGGCATGCAGAAATCAGCTCATCAGTGGAAGGGAAAAAAACAATTGTTGGTGCCTGCTGAATTTACAGCCCAATCCTAACTGGCACTGATGCAGTGGTGGGGCCAGTGCGGCCCTGCTGCATCCTATGCACAGAGTGAGCAGGCTGGAGGTCTCCTCGAGGTAAGGGAACATCTGTCCCCTTACCCTGAGTACAGCCCCAGCCTGCTCTATGGGGCAACTTGGATCTGCGCCTACTAAAATAGCTGGTGCAAGTCCGAGCTGCCTCGTGTTGGGTTTTCAGGCCCGGGAAGGGGAACAGGATTTGACATGTGCCAGCTCCACCGATCCCACCACCCTCCCGGGCTAAATCAACTCATGCTGTTAAAAAACCTTCCTCCGGAGGTAGTGCATTCTGATGTTCCTTATTTGTAAAGAAAACTTTCCTGAAATCTCTCTCTCTCTCTCTCAGGCCTTTGTATTGGCACAATAAAATGCCACATACACATTTAAAAGAATTGGATCTTGGGCATATTCTGAAACAAATAACGTACTTGCTTCGCCAGAAGAGCTAATGGCATCCCTTATTATCACTTGCTGCCAGAGTCCCTTTCTTACAATGAGAAGAAAAAGAAAAGGGGGTGAGTGGAAAAGTGAGCAAGAGGCACATGGGAAGATGGCAGTAATGCAGATACTAAGCCAAATCAAAATGCCACAAACATTCGGACCTAATTAAAGAGTTCCAGCAACAGAGGCAGAATCAACCACCAAGGCAGGAGAATGTTGGTTTGCTTGTAACAAACGTTTCATTTGATCAGTACTTTTTAGCGAGAAGGTAAATGTTTTCACCTGATGCAACTGGTGCTGAAAAGGAATCCATTCACCTACAGTATTATGCATAGTGCCAAGAGTTGAATTCACCTCTATTTTGCTGCTGGAGTATGGGGGACGTGAAAAAGGAACTGAGCTTCTATACTACCAGCGAGCTCTGGCAACTGAGTAAAGAAATACTGTATCTTCAGTAGCATTATGTGAGAGCAGGTCACATTAGGCAGGAACTTTTACAAATGTTTTCAAGGCCAACAAAGGTATTCTGCTCCTTGTTGCAGAGCTGCCGTGCCTTGCCTTCGTTTCACTCTCTGGACCTTGGCACCCTGACTTGGCAGGAGCTGGGGCTGATACCACGCAACTCTACTGTGTACAAAACTGTAAACTGTAGGTTTGCCAGGTCTTTGATTAGTGGTGAAGCCTGCACATTGACGTGCTCCGATGCATCCAAGCCAAGCTGTAGCCGCTTTGCCTCCAACTTGTTTCTCTCCCCATCTGCTGTGGCTAACAGGACTTTAATTCTGCCCTGTAGCAAGGGCTGGGTGGGAGAGGCCTTGTGGAGGAATGTGGCTGGAGGTGCAGTGGCCACAGCTTTGTTCAAGCCTCAGTGCATTTAAAGGTTTATCACCTTGGCACGTCATCTCTAGGCAAGGACCTGGCAATCCTAGGCATTTAACCAAATCTATGTAATTGTAACCATCTTAAATGTTGGTTACATGTTACATTTAATACAGATTAATTGTCTATTACAACCTCATGGAACTAGGTGTAATTCAGTGCCTCTTCTTGTTCGTTACACTGAATTATATTTTTGTTGTTGTTGTTGTTCAGTTGTTAAGTCGTGTCCGACCCTTCGTGATCCCATGAACCATATCCCACCAGGCCTTCCTGTCCTCCACTATCTTCCCGAGTTCGCTCATTTTCATGTTCGTTGCATCGGTGATGCTGTCTAACCATCTCATCCTTTGCCTTCCCCTTCTCCTTTTGCCTTCAATCTTTCCCAGCATCAGAGTCTTCTTCAGAGACTCCTCTCTTCGCATTAGGTGGCCAAAATATTTGAGCTTCAGCCTCAGTACCTGTCCTTCCAGGGAACAGTCAGGGTTGATTTCATTTAGGATTGACCAATTTGATCTCCTAGCAGTCCAAGGGACTCTCAGGAGTCTTCTCCAGCACCACAGTTCAAAAGCATCTATTCTTCGGCGCTCAGCCTTCCTTATGGTCCAACTCTCGCAACCATACGTTGCTACTGGGAACACCATCGCCCTGACTATACGAACTTTTGTTGGCATGGTGGTATCTCTGCTTTTTATTATGCTATCTAAATTTGCCATAGCTTTCCTTCCAAGGAATAAGCATCTTTTAATTTCATGGCTGCTGTCTCCGCCTGCAGTGATCTTGGAGCCCAGAAAAGTAAAATCTGTTACTGCTTCCATTTCTGCCCCTTCTATTTGCCAGGAATTGATGGGACCAGATGCCATGATCTTAGTTTTATTAATGTTGAGTTTCAAGCCAACTTTTGCACTCTCCTCTTTCACTCTCATCAAGAGGCTCTTTAGTTCTTTTTCACTTTCTGCCATTAGGGTGGTATCGTCTGCATATCTGAGGTATATCTGCATATATTTTAAACACAATTAAATATCTGCATTTGCCTTTTAGGAATTTATACTGCAGTGATTGCATGAAGAAGCACTTTCTGGGCAGATTTGGAGGGGGCACCTGACATGCATGCTCACATGTCAAGTGGTGCCTTGCAGGATATGTGCACAAGGACCGCCCCGCCTCCCCCAAAGCTGCACCAACCCTACTGCTGCCAGCCAATGTAGACAATATTGAGCTTGAAGAACCAATGGTCTGATTCAGTATCAGGAAGCTTTATATGTTCTTATATGTTCATTCTTTGGGTTAGTTATTTTTTGAGAAAATCACAGGTAGCTATGCTAGAGTATTAGGGAAAAAGCTCTAAAAGCAACAATATGGATACTTTTTGTTAGAACCAACAGACACATCACAAAGTAGCACACAAGTTTTCGGTGAAGGATGGCAATCTGCTGCTGCTGCTTTGTCCCGTGTTGTCTGACAGTGGGGATACTTATCGAGTGATGGTGGGAAGAAGCAGCAGCAACAGCAGACACCCTCACTCCAGGCATATGCCCCCTACCAAGCCCCACCTATGACACCAGCCTTGGGCTACAGCTCTCCAGCTTATCAGCAGCAGAGACCTTTCCCAGCCTTAGTTGTAGATGCCAGAGATTGAACCTGAGACTTTCTGCATGCAAAGCAGGAGCTGTACCACTAAGCTATAGCCGCTCTACTCAAGAGGGAGGGTAGGAGCTTTGTGATTAATTGATCCTGGCATTCCTACTCCATGTAAATAAATATTGCACATTCAGGATATTGACTCTGGATCTGCAACGCCTGAAACTGTTTTGAGTCTCTTTGAAGATGCAAATAAGTGCTGAATAGTCTCTCACCACAGGCAACATGTGAAGAGGCCTTCCTGGGTGACCTTGGGCCAGTTACTATCTCTCAGCCCCACCTACCTCACAGGGTTGTTGTGAGGACAAAAAGGAGGGGAGGAAATATGTACACCACTCTGAGCTCCTTGGAGGAAGGGTGGTATAAAATGTGAAAAATAAATAAATAAATAAATAAATAATGTTTAATACTTTGAGCAGGAGCGGAACCACGGCGGAGTGCGTGGAGCAGGAGCTCCAGGCGCTCAGTCGCGGGCAGGCGGGGGCGGGGGAACTCATGGGGGCGGGGGAACTCACCCTCTCCCGAAGCAGCATCGTGTCTGGGCCCTCCCTCCCGCCAGTTTGGCTCCGAAATGGGAACAAAACGGGCGGGGGGGGCGCGGCGACGCGATGCTGGCCCCACCCCCACGCGCCCTCCCGGGCCTCTGACTTTGAGGAACCTTAGCCAAAAAAAGTCCTAATTTCAGATAAACACATTATTTCCATGTAGTGAATGGCATGCCCACATTTAACTCAGAAACCAGCTACTTCTTTTCTGGTTTCTCCTCAACACAGGTTTAGTCTGCTGAACCTTTCCCCTTCTCAGTACAGTACTATCTGACAAGGGAGAAACAAACAAACATACAACAACAAAACCCTGGGCCCAGTTTGGATACTTTACTGCCTGAACCAGCCCCATGTGCATGGTCCTCCTGCCCCCTCTCATCCTGTCTGGGGAATTTGGGACTTTTCTTCAGATCATGCATGTCAGCTAACACATGGGGCTGGTTTAAGCACTAGCGTCACTACAGGGGGGGGGCGCGGAGCTGTAAGTGCTGCTGAAATCCGAGCCTCCTTTACACAGACGAACGAAGCGGCCCCGCCCCCTCACCCTCGCAGCCGTTCAGAGAAGCGAAAACAACAGGCAGGGACACCTGTTGAACAGGGTGAGGGGGCGGGGCCGCTTCATTCGTCTGTGTAAGGGAGGCTCGGATTTCAGCAGCACTTACAGCTCCGCACCCCTTGTAGTGACGCTAGTGGGTTTAAGCAGTAAGGTATTGTCCAGACCAACCTCTTCCTGTGCACAAGCCTGGCCCAAGCCCCTATTGTGCCCAAGGCCTTGGGCAAGGTGCTTCCCACCATCCCAATTTTCTCTCCTCCTCTCCCCACCCAGGCATGCAGAACATGCCCAGCCGCTGCAATTTTTCAATTTCCTCCCTGGGCACACAGAGTGCATGCAGACCTGGACCCCAAAGATAGGGATTGCTTTTTCTTCCTCCTTGGCTTTCTCCTTTTCCTGCCTCTTTACCTTTCAGGCAAAAGCAGCAACTGCAGCTGTCCCTGGACTAGTCTCCCACTGAATGCTTCTTCTCCCTATCCCCAATTCTTGGCTGCCCACTCCGCCTTTTGAAAAGGCAGAGGGCAGGAATGGGGAACTGCAACAAGGGAGAAACAGAATGGTCAGCTAGACCACTCTACTCTTCCCTTGTGCCTTTTATGGCAGAACGAGTGACCGAGAGCAGGCAGGGGAAGAAGGAGCAGACTGGGGTTGGCAGTGACCACCATCACTATCACTAGGTAAGGAGGGGGTGGCAGAAACGTGGCGAGGTGGCTGGAGGAGGCGGTGAGAGCAGGGTGACGCCTCCACCAGTCCTCTGCTAAAGGCAGCTACTTCACTGGATCTCACTGGTGAGCCAGCTCGCAAACCATAGAGCTAGAAATGTAAGATTGTTGAAATTTCGGAGCCAAACTTTGGGAAAACCAACATATATGCATAAAAATATTTCTTTACCAGATCTAAAACTTACTTTACTACTTTAAGAACGGAAAATGTATTATGGAAACTTAGCACATAAACTTGCCCTGTTTGAGAATTGAGATATTTATCACACAATTGTCCCCTTCCCCCGTACCGAGCCCCAGCAGCCCCTCTGGGGCTACTCGGAAGTGTGCCAGCTAAATGGTTGGTGCAGCTCCAAGAAGCCCCGTATTGGGCTTTCAAGCCGGGGCCTCCTCCACCAAGCCCGCCCCCTCTCAGGCCTGATCCGCCCTCCTCCCCAAGCTCCCCCTGCCCCAGAACGTCCCCACCTGCCTCTGGCGGACGCTGCTCCTTTGCCGGTGGAGACCTGCCGGTGCTGGCCTCCATGCTAGCGGGACTGGCCTCCACACCATCACAATGTGCTTTTTGGCACGTTTGCAACAGCACAGAGCCCAGTACCACCAGTGGAGACCAGCATGGGATTGGGCTGTTAGTTTTATCCAAACATTAATTACAAATATATTCAGTATTACAGATAAGTAGCAAACTGCTGTGGCCAAAAGTACCTGAACATCTTACTTTTCCCACTGGTAGAAGTAGGGAAAAAGGAAGGTTGAAAATAGAAGTCATCAGCATTTTATTAAACTAAACTATGTTTTTATTCTCTGGACAAAACAGTTTTCTCACTGTACAGGATGTCAGTATTATTGAAAAACACTGTACAGGATGTCAGTATTATTGAAACCATACAAAACTCTGCAATACCTGTATACCAAAGGCAACAGTGGAATGAGTACACACGATGGTATGGCCAAATCTAGAGTATTCTGGTCGCCACATCTCAGATAGTGGAATTGGAAAAAGTGCAGAAGAGAACAACCAAAATTATTAGTGGGCTGGGGCACCTCCCTTATGAGGAAAGGCTACAGCGTTTGGGGCTCTTTGGTCTAGAAAAAAGGTGCTTGAGGGGGGACATGATTGAGACATATAAAATTATGCATGGGATGGAGAGAGTGGATAGAGGGAAATTCTTCTCCCTCTTGCACAACACCAGAACCAGGGGGACATCCACTAAAACTGAGTGGCGGGTTAGAATGGACAAAAGAAAATATTTCTTCACCCAGTGTGTAATTAATCTGTGGAACTCCTTGCCACAGGATGTGGTGATGGCACCTGGCCTGGATGCCTTTAAAAGGGGATTGGACAGATTTATGGAGGAAAAGTCCACCACAGGTTACAAGCCATGTTGGGTGTAAGCAACCTCCTGGTTTTAGAAGTAGGCTATCTCTGAATGCCAGATGCAAGGGAGTGGCAACAGGATGCAGGTATCTTGTTGTCTTGTGTGCTCCCTGAGGTATCTGGTGGAGCCACTGTGAGACACGGGAAGCTGAACTAGATGAGCCTTTGGCCTGATCCAGCAGGGCTCTTCTTATGTTCTCTTTCAAATGGCTTCCAACTCCGGGGAAAAATGATTGTAGGATCTGCTTCCAGCTTGTTGGTAAATCTTGATATTGAGGGCCAAACTATGCCTTTACCTAAACATGTTTTTAAGAGGCGTGCTTAAGACCAGAAAAAACCTCTGAGAAAAAATAACTGTGGGTCATGATGGCAGTACAGTCCTGACTGGAACTGTGGAGAAGAGGGAGCTCTTTCCCCTCATGCTATTTTCCCGCTGAAAGTCACCCCCAAGCTGCTTTCTGTCAAGGAAAGGGCACTTCCAGTTTTAAGCTTGCCTCTTAAAAATGCATTTATGGGGGAGCATGTTTGATCCTGAGCTAAAGGTTATTGTATAATGAACTCTTCAGTAGTATATCATCATCACCATACAGTAAGTATCATAGTAACGGTCAGTAACATTAGCCACAGAAAACCCATAGCATGCCATTTAATAAATGGCAATAAATAATATTGCCTTGGAAAAATACATCCATTTCTAGTTTCTTTTCTAATCAGGATCGGTTTCTGAAAAGATCAGTCATTTCTGATTCTGAACTTTCATTTTTATATTTCGGGACTAAACAGCCAACGAAAAGTCTGCACGGACTGAAATAAAGTGCTTTACTATTTCACTTTTTTGCTTGTTCCTTCATTTGGTATAGTAGTATATATTTCCAAACACTGACCAAATTCTTCCAGATGATGCAGAAGATGGAAGAACCAGAAGCAGGTGAGAGGACTTGAGAGTCATTCGTGCCTGCAGCGTACAGAATTGTAGCTGCCTAATATTTTGGTAGATGGTCTTCTTGCATAGTTATTTGAATGCATTCTGAGGGAGTACAGGGCAGACAAAATAATATGTGAAAATGTTGCCTTAAAACATGTGTCACTAATCATTTCAAAAGAGAAAAAAAAAATCCATGTGTTCTCAGATTTCCAATTTTTCCAGTGGAAAAATATGTCTCAAAAAATAACCTGAGGTTTTTCTCCATACAATTTTTCCATTGTTTTCCAGGCCTGCTGTAATTTTCTCACTGCAGAAAGTGTGTGCAAAGACATATTATATAGAGAGCAAGCTGACCTCAGTTTTTTCTTCCAATATTATGTTTGTGAGTTTATTGGCAATGTACAGATGCCAGGCAAAATCAGATACATCTCCTGTAAAAAAAACAAGAAGTTGGATGCAGGCATATTTTGCGCTGTTTTGTGAACCTTTTTTGTAATATACAGTTTAAAACATTTATTTGGAAGCTGTGCGCTCCTCTACTGTACAACTAGAACAAAACCACTAATACTGTATAGCTATTAAAACAAACAGGTAAATAATGGGAGAGCCTGTCCTTGACAGCTATACTCTGCTGTTTAGCAGAAGGTTTAGTTTTCTTTAAATTCTTTGGAGGCCATGTACCCTCCCATTCCTACATGAGAGCATACATTTAACCAGATTTTCCAAGGGGGGGGGCAGGGAGGCACAAAACACAGCTCTTCCCGTGGACCGACTCCCCACTGAAGCAAGTTCTTGGCGTGAGAGCAGTTCAACAGAACACTGCTGCTGCTAGTGCATGCACAGTATTTCCTTTGTTCAGTTCCTTTTTAAACTGTTCTCATGATACTGTATATTCAACTGCTTAAGTGTAGGGGAGGATGGTTATTAAAACTCAGGATTCTGTAGCAGTACTTGCTGAGAGGGAAACTCAGCATTAGCAGGAATTTGTGTGTGTGTGTGCGCATACACACACACACACACACACACACACACACACACACACACACACACATTCCCCCTCCCGCTGCAGTGCCACTGTATGTGCCTCTGTGGATCACATAAACTATAATTTGTGTTTTAGCAAGTGCACAAATAGCACCCTTGTCAACATAAGTGTGCAGATCAGGTTCAGTACCTAGAAATCTAATGCCAAATACATTTCAGGATGAAGTGTAAGACACAGCATTCTCTGACTGGCAAAGTCTAATTGAAAAAGAAGGAAAAAAAGAAGTTACCCAAGTGTGTTAAAAGGGTTAATTTTGAGGGAGAAGCAACAGAGAAAGAAAGCAGGTGACCAAAATTACTAATCAGAAAAGCAAAGTGATGACCTAGCTGCCATCTTCCTGGTCTAAAAAAGAAAAACGAGTAACGTTTATTAGCAATGGTGATTGTGTTGAAAGCACTCCTCTGTGACAGGAGTGCACTGCAGAGGTTTACCATAATAGTCTCCTTAGTACTCCTTATAAATCCTGATTGCAGGACATCAATCACATTTAACAATGGGCCCTGTAAGCAAAGCTTGAAATGTTCAACATTCCGTTGGAAAAACAATTAAACCACTGAAATAGCAAAGTGCTTCTGGGAAGAATGTTTTTTCACTTTTATTTGTGGTAAAGTACTCTGCTGCATTTAAGAATAAAACCTGCATCTGCTGAAATCTGCTGTGTCTCCAGTGATGCAAACTCAGACCTACGAAAGCCCGTGCCCAAAAGTTATTAATTTCTATGTTGCCACAAGTAGCCTTTTTGCTGAAACAGATTGCTAGGGCTCCTACACCTTAACAAGCGCTTTAGAAGCAGTGTGTTTAGCAAAGATAAACGTGTGTCCCATGAAGTGCATATGATATGCTAGTCTATATCATGTGAATCACTCTCTTTTATCTTCAGGTAGCTTCACAAATGTTAGAAAAAGCACCGCCATGCAAGAAAAGGCATGAAAAACCTGCAAAAGTATACATACTGATCACTCACAAGTTTCTATGTGAGATCTGCATGGAAATAATCCCAATTCCTAGCAACAGGGTAAAAGATTCATCCAGGAGAACAGCAACTTTTCTTCTACCCCCATAGCCATGCTGGGAGGCAAAAGGAAGAGGCATGGGAAGAACATGCATGATTCTGGAGCAAGGAGGACAGGACTGGCCACACAGCCCACTAATCGGATATTTAGATATTAGTATATAAATAAATATTTATCACACAGAGGATCATGGATGAGCTGTCATCGATTGCTACTCTGATGGGTTATTTCATTTATTTTCAGTGTTTAAATGGTTTAAAAAAAACCCACAAAGCATATACCTTTCAAGGTCCAAATTAGGTGTCCCTTCATACTCTGCACACGGACGTTTCAGAAAGCCGCATATTTTTGTTACCTTGGTTCAAATTATAAGAGCTGAACCACCAGAGAGAAGAAAAGAGACAGTTGAGAATAAAAATACAGTCGCAGAACTAAAAGCAAGACTAAACATTTCTGCCAGGGTCCGCGGCTCCACCAGTGTAAACTCAACAGATCTCATCATGCATGCAGGGATGGTGTCATGGACGGAAGGCTCACACCCATTACTGGTCAGAAGTGGGACGGGTGGGGTGTCCTATACAGGGCTTTGCTCCAAAGCCTCATGAAACCTGGCACCAGTACTTTATGCCCAGATAGAGTTTTATACATGCAAAGCTTGCCCTGTTTCTCATCTATAAACCAGAGAATTAAGCGTTCTGTGCATGCAAACGGGTTATCTGTTTAATCTCAGTTTCAATTCCACACTATGCTATGTTGAAAAACAAGAGTTTTAAGAATGCCATTCCAAGCTGGATTTCTCCCTTGGCTTTCCACATTCATGCAAGAAAAATCCTAAGGCTTCTAACAGTGCAATGCTATGCATGCATGCCCACTGCATTCAATGGTGCTTACTCCCAAGTAAGTGTTTATAGGATTGCAGCCTTAAATGCAGAAGAATAGATGAACAGAGAGCTACAGGAAGAAACAGATAATGGGCTGAATCCAAGAATGTGATTTATGGCCATCTTACCCTGTTTTCCTTTGCCTAACTTTTCTTGAAGCTCTAACAGCAGCCACAGCAGCAGCAACCACAGCAACAGCAGCCACAGTAGCTGCCACAGCAGCCACACCTGAAATTGCTGCTGAAGGGGGTGGAGGTAAAGAGAGAAGGCTTGGTGATGATAAGTGAACTATCATTACAGATAAAATACTATTTGGAAATGCTGTTAGAGAGCAATTACTGTATATCCCCACAATATTATTTCTATCCATACATGTTTAGCAAAACTAGCTACAAACCAGTTTCAGATGGAGCAATGTGTCCCATATGAGGTTTTGAAAGAAATATTTACAAGTTGGTTACCCCTTATCCGGACATCCGAAATGTAGACTATTCCAAAATCCAGACATTTGGGGGGCTATGACTTTTTTTGAAAAACTTTATCCAGCACCTGGTTGACATAGCGCAAGGCATGCTGGGGCATAACATTATTTAAAATATTGTATAAAATTACATTCAGGCTATGTGTATAAGGTGTATATGCGACATACTGTAAATGAATTTTGTGTTTAGAACTTGGGTCTCATCCCCAAGATGTCTCATTATATTTATGCAAATATTCCAAAACCCAGACAAATCCGAAATCCAGACAACTTCCCGTCCTAAGCAGTCCTGATAAAGGATACTCAACCTGTACAATCTGACAAGGCGATCAAGATTCAAATTATCAACAATTTAATACGGTTTGACCAACTCATCTGCTCTCATTATTTGTCAACAAGAGGCTTGATGTCCCACATCATCTGTGATGAGAATGCTATATAATTAAAAACATTTTGGAAGGTGACCCAAGAGGACATGGGTAACATTTCCAGCCCAGTCCCCAATGACCTGTCTTTGTGTCCAATTTATGCAATGAATACCAAAGCACACTGTGCCTCTCATAATGGGTTTATACTGCATCTCTTAAAGGGTTGCTAAACATACTATTACTTAGAAAATGAATCTACTGGCTATTAAAAAAAATGGCTGTACCCTAGATATGACAAAAAACAAACAAACCCCACAATTACGTCAGGTAGGCTGAAATCAAGCTTCCTCTGCAGAATTTCTGTTAACCCTTTTATTTATGGTTAATTTTATTAACCACCAAATATGTTCTCTTATTTTCCAAGTAAAATATGCGATGATATTTGTATTATATCAGTTCTATGTTTCCAATGTTTTCTTCTAATTTCTTTTTGTCTTGTCCAGATTGCTTGAGCGGGGATGAAATGTTGCCAGGGAGTTATTACTGTATATTTGTAATTTTCCCATTTATAAACGTTTAAAAATATATGTTTTTAAATCATAAGTCAAGTGGCAAAGAGTTATATAGCCAAACAGGAACAGATTAAGGGCATAGAAAAGATTTTAAAAACAAGTAGGAAAGATAAAAAAGAACCTCTTTTTAGCCTAAAAGAAAAGGCAATAATGTATAAACATACATTCTTTAGGTTAAGGATGCCCAAGGTGGGGAATGGTTCCCCCCCCCTGCTCTTTTGATTAGGAAGAAGAAATGACTAAAGATGCAGAATTAAATATTAGAAAAACTTACTGCTAAATTGCACTTGGGCAATGGAACAAGTTGCCTGGGTAAGATGTGAACATAGTTTACAAAGGGAAGGATAGGACTTTCCCAGTTTTCTAAAAATATTTCCTGAGTCATATCCTATGTTTATTATGTATACCGCCATGTTTGTTAAAGTAAAGGACTGTCACCGGATTGAGGCCAGATAGCCTATTTTCATGTAGACACAGTAGAAAACATGCCAGCACAGACTGTGATTGTTCTCTACAGAACATAACCAATAAGATATGAAAATAAAATAAGCAGAATATCAGTTCTAACCTGCATACTAGCTAACTATGAATTGCCATTTACCAAGTGGCAACTTACTTACAACAGGGTCCATGTAGCCACTTAGTAGGCTGGTCATCTGTATTGTCCTGTCAAGTGGCAAAGAGAACCTTACCACTCCCCTGGATTTTGGATCAGATGCAGAAACAAGATGAAAGTTTCCTCACCACTTGGCAGATGCCCAGCTTGCCACATGGTTCTGTGCACACTTATTAAGTTCCCACTTGACTCCTGTTTACGTTACTGTAACCATGGACACTGTCAACAGTTATAAGGGGATGGGAGAGTGCTCCAGCAAGTCCCATCCTGTTCACTCTGTAGCCCTCACCTCCCAGGGACAGTGTTTATCTGAAGAGGCAACTGCTACCCCCAGAGAGAGAGAGAACCCCCATGATTAGAGATGCTGGATGCCCAGCGTCACAGGGGGATCTCTCTCAAGCAGAGGCATAACTATGGCACAGCCTGAGGGGCACCTGCTCTGGGCACCATGCCAAGGGGGACGCAATTTTTGCGAGGAGGCAGCCGTGACCCAATTGCGAAGAGGCAGCCACTCTCCCTCTCTGCTCCAAGGTGTGTGCCCCGAGGAGGAAGCAGCCGCAGTCCAATCTCTCTGCTCTCTCTCCGCTCAGAGTGGAGAGGGAGAGCGGCCACTGCTTCGCAATTGGGAGAGAACCCAGAAGTGATGTCATGTCACGTTGTGATGTCACTGCCCTGGGCGCCGCAGCGGGTAGTTATGCCGCTGCTCTCAAGGGATAGTGTTTGTCACTTCAGAGAAATGTTATCCCCAGAGAGAGCGGCAGGCAGGGATATAGAACATGTCAGCACTGGGAGAAGGGTTTGCTGGCACAATCCCATCACCTTGTAAACATGGACAGTGTCAACAACTGTAATCTTGTGAACGGGCCTTTGGAAAACGGGCATCTATATTGTCAGCAATGGTGGCATTTCAGTGAAGGCATCCACAATACGGAACCTCAGTTTTTCATTACAGCTCTACAAATTATAGGAATGAGGCATGATGAAAATCTGGGATTCTAAAAATCTGTGTGTAGGTGAGTGACAACACATAAGTGACTCCTCATATGGGCCAGCATCCAAATGGTTGGAGTCAGTGGCCTCCACATGACCCTCGGTTGTATGAATTGACCTAAAGTTTTTTTATTTTAAAAATAATTTTGTTCATGCAGCACTACTGTATTCGGGAGAAAACAAGAATGAATTAACTTGGAAGCACAACTGCATTTGTTAAGGGTTTTGAAGAGAGTTACAGGAGCAGTTCATTCAATTATTACATTTTAGAGTTTGGGGGGTGTTGTACTTGGGATTTATGTTTTTTACTTTGGAAACTGTGCATGCATGGGTGGGGTGGGGGGAAACAGTTGAGTTTGGGGGGGTTGTACTTGGGATTTATGTTTTTTACTTTGGAAACTGTGCATGGGTAAGGTGGGGGAAAACAGCTGAGTTTGGGGGGGTTGTACTTGGGATTTATATTTTTGTGCATTTTGTTCATGTGTCTTATTGCTGTGTGTTTTTTAAAAGAGATCCTGGCATTTTTGTGTATTTTTGTGCAATTTATGTAAATTGGCTAATTATGCTAATTAGCTGGGGGTACTCCAAAAATTTTGACCTTCACTGGGAGTACCCGGGCCTCCAAAAGGTTGAGAACCCCTCGTGTAGACCAGTGGTTCCCAAACTGGGAGGTGTGGCTCCCAGGGGAGCCGCGGAAACCAGCCAGGGGAGCCGTGGAGTGCCACGGAATCCGGTAGTATGCTGATACAGGGGGCATTCCAGGGGGCGTTTGGACACCCCTGGAATGCCCCCTGCGCTGGCGGAGTTGCGCTGACGTCTGTCCTGCATCCGAACTGTGCATGCACGGCGTCCGAGAGGGGTTACGCTGGTGTCCATCCTGCGTCTGTTGGCGTACGGCAAGTTGCACTGCCATAAGTGCACTTATACCAGTGTATCTACTGTTACACCGGTGCAAGAGTTACACAGGATTGCGCTGTAACTCACATGCACTTTTTAAGCGCACATTTTGATTGCTTTCCATTCTACCATAGGATATAAAGTCTATAATAAATTTATATTTCTAAGATTCTACAGACCTTGGCTCTGAACTTGGGGCCCTGCAAAAAAATGTTTCCAATTGGGCCCCGCAGCTCCTAAGCCCAGCTCTGCCTCTGACCACAAAATGTCCCCACCAGTTTAATTATAATTTTGCGCTGTAGCTTTAAAATAATCCTGCTGGGGAGAGGCAGTAATTCTATTTCACACACACTGCACAAAAATTGCTTTATCCTTTAGCATCCTTCATGGGTAGGCTTACCAGATTTATCCTGACGCGTGGGGGGGGGGGGCGGCAGCGATGTCACCGGGGACGGGGTCCAGGGTTGTCACCGGGGCAGGGGTCTGGGGTCCGGGCAGCGACGTCACCGGGGGCGGGGTCCACTCGCCCGAGGCTAGAAGCACTCGGAAAGCGTCTGAGTTCACTCAAACACTTTCTGAGAACTTCCAGCCTCGCGTGCACTTGCGTGAGGCTGGAAGCTCTCCGAAACAGCCCGAGTGAGCTTCTAGCCTCGTGCGAGTATGCAACGAGGCTGGAAGAAGACAAGTCCCAGCCAGGTGGGACAAAGAGGAGACCGGCCGGGAGCCCGGGATTTGGACTCCCAAACTGGGATTGTCCCAGCCGGAAACAGGACTATGGTAAACCTATTCATAGGAGATGTCTATTTCCCTGTTTTGCTCCTCTCCCTAAACACAGAAAGGTGGTTTACTTCAGCTTCTTTCCAATCTCATTCCTCCTCCCTCCCCCCCCCCCGCCTTTCTCTCCTTTTCATTTATCCAGGACTTCCTCTGTTTCCTTCTCCAGCAGCAGCAGAATACTTGCTCCCCTTTTCCTTCTGGATTGAACCAAATCATCACTGGTTTCCTGTCTCCCTCTGTTTCTCATCCTCTCCCCCTCACAGCGACTGTTAGAGACAGATCCCTTTTACCCCAAAATATAGCTTTTAACCTAAAAGCTACTCAAGGGTTTTCCTTAAACAGTGACACCTGCAGGCTCTCTCTGGTATGGCAACCTGTAATGTTTTTCTGCTTAAAGGTGCATTATTTCTCAATTTCCCTTTTATTGTAATGTAAGCCCAAACAGACCTTACTGTATTTATTATTTCATCTGACTTTCCCTTTTATTGTCTCTTAAGGTGCCAATACATTGGGCGCATCATGGCTATGGTCAAGATCCTGCACACGTATACAGAAACACATACACGTTAATACATGTGTCCTAGTAACACACTGGCCACATCCACATATCCAGTTTATGTGTGAGGGTTTCTACATGCACTGAATGTATGGATACCAGGGGTGCGGCCAATGGACATATCACCATCAGGGACATGGCCAGCAGACACAGTCCTGTTCCCCCTCAAAACATGCACACATGCTCATTGAACACACAGATCCTGGGGGACATGAGTGAACAGCCTTATCGCATCTGCACAGCAGAGAGCAGGATGGCATTGGAATTAATATGTGATTATATAACATACTGAAAGTCTCAATTCAAATGGCTCCTTAATATGATCCATTCAGGGGCTAACACTGCACATTCATGCAGCATATTACAGCAAGTCCTCATTTAACGTTGTTGACAGATTCTTGGAAAGTGCAACTTTAAGTGAAACGGCATATAATGAAACCAATTGTACCATAGACTAATTGATATACGTAACAAGTTAATGCCAGCAGCGAATACTTTCAGAATGGCGCAGAGAGCTGTAGAATGGCCACGGATAGCTTCAGAATGGTTGCAGAGCACTTTAGCAAGGCATTCTGGGGCGCTACTAGTGAAATGAACTACCTTTTGAATTGCTGCAGAGAGCTGTATAATGGCCACGGATAGCTTCAGAATGGCTGCAGAGAGCTTTAAAATGACCATGGATGTAGTGAATACATTTGAGAAAGATTAATGAAAATGTGTAAGAATTATTTACAGGACGCCATTTTTTTCTGATCATTGTTATATATAATGAAACGACGTTGAACAAACCGACGTTAAGTGAAGACTTTCTGTATAAAGTTCATGGTAAAATAAAAAGTTTGTCAACGTGCTGTGGATCTATATCACCTTACAGTTAAGATTCTTCTCTGGTCACAAACCCTATTAAATAATCAACCAGCAAGAATGTCCCTGTTTCCTCTACATCATCAACTTTACCTTTTTTTTCTATAGGACCGATTGGTGTGGTGTTGTAGGTAGCTCCTATATGAAAAAGCAATAGTCATCAGAAGGAATGATATTTAATGACTGCAGTAACAAAGTGATTCCTGAGAAGCTTAGCTTTTATTTACAAAGGAGCAAGTTTCTAGACCTCATAATATTGAGATAAGTTTAAAAATGAAACAGTGATGTTCTCAAAGGCTTTCAGATTAGATTCAATACAATGCAAGAGGGGAAAAAACAACTTCATGGATTCACTGTTACTTTAAAGCTTGCATTTCAATAAATATTTATTAGTATTTCCATGCAGATTAAATAAATGTTAAAAACAAAAATCAAGTCCAATTATTTCTTCTGTTATCTGAAAATGCTACATTGCCGGCAAAACAGCAACAACACTTGGGATAACTGTAGATTTGGGACCCATGGGGACAACGCACATGGATACTCCATACTACTGTACATTCTAACAACCAGTTGTTTTTTCAACTCATTAAGCATATATATGATTTGTATGTCAGGTTTTGTCTTGTTTTATAGTATTTTCTGTGGGGTCGTTGTTAGGTGTTGTTATGTTATGTATGCCAATAAGGATTACTCTGACTCTGAAGCATATACATGAATCCCACACCTAGAAGTCTCCATTTGAGCAAAGGTTCAATAACCAACCCCCAGTTCTCAGCACAGATAGCAGATTCCAATCCAAGTGGAATATGGGCCATAAAACCCAATATGGGCCATAAAAAGAGCCCTGCTGGATCAGGCCAGAGGGCCATCTAGTCTAGCATCCCATTTCCTACAGTGACTGATCCAGGCTGACACCTGAAGTGATGCCATATTCAACGACACACACTTGTTTTGTTTTTGGTGCACGCACACCATGACCACCTCTATGTCATTGCACCCCATTGTCGTTCAAGAAAAAAAACAACACTACACCATAGGTTTTAGAACATTGCACCAAAAACAACTTACTTATTTCTTTTTTCCCTTCATCTCAGTACAGGCGTCCTCCGCTTTCTCGCGGATTGTTTTTCAACGATCTGTTCTCTCAACCCCTTTAAATTATAACCAGAACCCATATATTCAGTGCAGGCTTCACTCTTTCGACCTACATATTTTGTCATTTTTGTGCACCTGACCACCAGATGGCGCTGTTTCTCTCTCATTGGCCTCAGCGCCATCTTTTCATTCACTAAACAGAGTCATACATTGGTAACTGTAGTGCTGTGCTTCTCATACGGCACTGTATTCATATTTTTTGGCAGCTGTTTTGCATTTGCGAGCTATAAAAAGACTGGGTTCCACTTTTCAACAATTTCCAGTTTCTGACAGTGCTCCG
Organism: Plestiodon gilberti rubricaudatus; assembly: GCA_026170595.1. Lineage (NCBI taxonomy): Eukaryota > Metazoa > Chordata > Lepidosauria > Squamata > Scincidae > Plestiodon > Plestiodon gilberti. The sequence goes on along the minus strand of JANXHW010000004.1, from coordinate 172,498,522 downwards.
GTCACTAACCCGTCCAATAAGCGGGGGACGCCTGTACATGTTTATTAAGATAACAGCAGCTGACTTGTTCATGCACAACCTGCCATAGGATGTTCCCCTATAAACCACCTACTCAACCAAATGTATAAGCTTTCAAATCTGACACTGATCGGAGAAAGATAATATTAGGTTGTAATATCTTTACACTTAGTTTGAGTAAAGAAGAGCCCAAGAACAGTCATTAAAATGCTGGAACAATTGTCTTGCAGTATTAGAGATTAAAAGGCAAGTTCATGCACTGACTTATTTTCCCTTAGCTTACCTGAAGAAGTACCTCCTCTCTCCATTTCTCTTCTAGTGAAAGGCATGGGTGTGGTAACTGTAGTTGTGGCTACAGTAGAATCTAAGAATGTAGACTAAAAATATCAGATATATGGAATATCTTTAAGGCTGCAGTCCTGAACACACTTTCTAATCTAGAGAGAGAGAGTAAGTCTCAATGAACTGAATAGGACTTATTTCTGATGAAACATGTATAAGAGACACCTCGGGTGAATCACCATCAGTCTAACCCAGTGGTTCCCAAACTAGGAGAGCCACTGAAACCAGCCGGGGGAGCCATAGAGTGCCACGGAATCCTCTCGGAAAACAGTGCAATGCTAATTGGCAGGCATCAACATAACGTAATGGGGAGCCATGGCCAATGGTCGCCAATGATCACGGGAGCCGCAAGACAAAAAAGTTTGGGAAACACTGGTCTAACCTATATTGCATGGGGTTGTTATGGGGGGGGGTAAGGAGGAACTATGTTCACCACCCCAAGCTCTTTGAAGGAAATGAATACAATGTATAAAGCACATTTTTAAAATGCCACCCTCATTATTTATATCCAAAGATGGAGTTAAAAAAAAATGGTAACTGTATAAATAAGCTCTGTCAAGCAGCATAAAGTTTTCCACAGGAAAGAGCTCTTTGGGATTTTAGATTGCCCACACTTCCTCTACAGATGAAAATAAATAAATAAAACAAACAAATAAAAATAAAATACAAATAAAAATCCTTTGGGATTTTTGGGGATTTTCTTTTGGGAAAAATCCTCTACAAATAAAAATCTTTTGGGGAGCTACAACCATAGAGTGGCACATCTGTATGCCAGAAGGTGCAGAGGACCCAACACTTTCTTTGTCTGGCACTTGGTTTTCTGTTAGAATTCTGAGAAATTCAAGTTCCTTCTCCTAGTGGAGGAAATTTTTTCCCCCATTTCTGACAGCAATTTGTCTGAAAAGCTCAGGCACCAATACTGTACAGCTAAATCAGCAAACTAAGGCTACAATCCTATGATCTGGAAATAAACCCCACTGAGAACTTACCGGTATTTCTCAGTAACTGTGCATAGAACTGTGCTGTAAATCTGATGTTTTTAAAAGCCAATATATTACTCTAACAGTCCAATCCTGCCTAACGTGCGGCGGCCGGCCTAAAGGGCCAGCCGCTGCATCCTAGGCCCATTGCGGGCTGTGCCGGCGCAGCCCAGGCTCACCTTGGGGGAAGGAAACGTTCGTCCCCTTCCCCTGGTATAAGCGGCGCAGGCTGCAATGGGCCTCCTCGGATGCACACCAGGTCTGGAGCTGGCATGCGTCTGGGGAGGCTGTGTAAGGCCAGCCCGGACTGTGATGAGGCTCAGGATATCGGCGCAACTTAGCACCAATAATCATTTATTTCATTTCAGAACCTTTATTGTCATCAAAAGAAAAAACCACATTAATACATACACAAACTAACACAAAAGACGTAACAATAGCAGCACCATATACAACCCATAAGCATAAGGCATAGCTTAAGCTAATCACTTGCAATCGCCCCAGTGCCAATATCTTTGCTTCCTCCCAGCCCGGGTTGGTCAATAGCCCCCCTTCCCTCACCGCACCTGCCCACCCTCCCTCACCCCTGTGCAGACTGGCACAGGGTCTGCAGTGCGGCTGAATGAGCGGCACCAGCCCCCGCACTGGCACCGCTTACTCTCAAGGCGGCGCAAAAGTGACAGCATTTTGGGCAGAGCATGCGCTCCGCCAGCCTAACTTTGCACAGGATTGCGCCATAAAGAAGCAATTTAATGATTCTGAAATTTTAAACTTGGGCTCAAACAAGACACTACATAAAAAGCGTAACTTGCCCTTTTCTGGTTGCCATTGTTGTTAAATAGCATGCGCCGGGGTGTGTGTGTGTTAAATATGGCAAAGCCAAGGCAGAGGAGCTTAATGACTTTGGTCTTTGGAGCTGCGGTTATAATTCTGACTGCACCCCTCACACTATCTTGAGACAAAAGCCTTCAGTTAAAAACCAATGGAAGGGATTGGATCCAATGGAATGGGATTGGAATGGGGGGGGGGGGGAAGAGAGAGAGAGAGAGAGAGAGAGACCAACGTCCAAAAGCCACTCTATCCTCCTACTGTATAGGACACACTATTTAATAAAAACACAAAGGGGCACATTATGCATTCGGGGTCACATTTGGTTTGTCCCTTAATTATGCTTTGGACTTGACAAGGCCACCATCTATGACTTTATACCATCTGAACACATTGCTCTGTAACTGCAAAACCCTTACAACTAGATGTAGTAATCAGAGGGCCAGAGACCCTTAGGAATGAGACTGGGGAAGCAGTATAGTCTTAATAGTCTTAACGTGAAGGGTTTAATGATTAGGTAGTTTCTTCTCTGAGTACGACAAAAAATTGCTATCCTTCCTAGAATTCCCCTTGCCTCTTCAGTTCTGTTTACGTCTTGGGATGGACTGGCCTGTGATTATTCCAGGACATTCTGAAATACTGGCATAGATCAAAGATTTGTCACAAACACCACACTAGGGATACCCAATGAAAATACATTGGACACTCATCCAAGGAAAAATCTATTCAACCCCATCCAAATCTAAATGTCACCTGAGGCAGTATTTTTGCCTCTGTCCCATTTTTCTTTTCTTTTTTGGAGTACGCACATTAGCACAATCTCCCCCCCTCCCCCAGTGGTTGCCAAGATCTTCTTTCTAGTCACTACCCTTCAGAAAGGCACCAGGCATAGAGCCTGAGAAGAGAGGAAAAGAAAGCCCGTGCAGACTTCCTCTTCTGCTCTCTCCCCATGTCTTCTGCTCATTTCAGATCTTTTCTAAGGATAAAAAGGTAAAGGTATCCCCTGACAATTAAGTCTCTAGGGTGTGGTGCTCATCTCCATTTCAAAGCCGAAGAGCCAGCGTTGTCCGAAGACGCCTCCGAGGTCATGTGGCCAGCATGACTCTCCTTGCCGCAGCGCGTAGCATGCAGCTGAAACACGGAGCGCTGTTTACCTTCCCGCAAGTGGTACCTATTTATCTACTCACATTAACCTGCTTTGGAACTGCTAGGTTGGCAGGAGCTGGCCAAGCAACGAGCGCTCACCCCGTTGCGGGAATCGAACTGCCGACCTTTCGATCGACAGTTCATCCTGGTGGTAGTGGCGGAGGAGGAGGTAGGACAGGCACCATCACAATCTTCTTCTTGCTAGCAACTCCAGTTCAGTCACCATTGCCTCCACAATCTTCTTTCCAGAAGCCCCCCTGGGAGGTGACCAGATGATTGTGGTGGCGGTGGCTGGGCCAGAGGAAAAGCAGACAGGGAGCACTGCCATTGCAATCCGCTTCCTACTTGCTCCAGTCGCTAGTGAGAAGATCATGGCCAACCAACACCCCTCCTCTATTTTTCTTTGGCAAAAGATGCATTGTGAGATCAGCAGGAGGGTTAGCACTGGGTGACAGACTGGCACAGGGTGCACACGGGAGATTCCCTCAACCAGTTCGCTGTCCTTCAGCTTGCCACCTGAAAAAGACGCTTCACCCCACCTCATGGGCAGATCAGCCCTGAATCTACTTCCTGAGCTATTCGACAAACCAGGTGGTATCTGTGAAACCGAAGTTATGCACAACAGGCACGCTCTCAAAGATCCATCCATGATGTAACTTTCAGTGTCATCTACCAATCATAGAAGGACACCTACTACATTCAGGAAAATACTATGCAAAATTCATGGTGTGTCCATGTATATTAAGGTGGCCTTTTGTTGCCTATTTTTCCCCTCAAGTTTGGGAAAGTGTCCCTAGCTATCATCATTAAAAATACTTCAATTTAAGGATGTCTCAAACTGTTAATGCCATTTCCCTCCCCCATCTTTTTCTCAGCACACCTATTACAAGACTGCTATTAAAACCATTGAACATTCTGAAGTTGTGACATCCTTCAGCTAAAATACATCTTTTCTTGATCAACAAGCACATTTCTTACCTTGAGGAGTAGTATTTCTCCTACATTCAGGCGCAGAACCATTCCAGACTCCATTTATTTGATTTTCAGTTATACAAGTAAGAGAAGCCTCTCCAATAAGTGAAAAACCATCATCACATTTGTAAGTTATTGTTGAGTGATAGGCAAACATTCCATTTGTTCCATTATGTGTTCCACTAGTGATGTTAGGAGGAGAAACACAAGTGATTTCTGAAAAATAGGAAAACAATCCAAATAAAGAAGTTTGATACCAAACTTTTTGCTAACCAACAATCTGACTACAGTTTCTCTTAAGGGGCAAAAGAGTTTAATAATTTGGATATTTTATGCTGTATTGGGAATAACCTCCTTTATAATACACTCCCCTTTCTCAACATTTGGTCATTTCAGGTTGAAGTTGATGTAATCTTTCACCCTATATGCCACATACATTTTAGGATAACTAAGGATGCACAAAACTCAGTAACATGTATATAGAAAGATGGAATTCTCTCAAAGAAACCTCTGGGCTGAAGTAATTACCTTTAAACAAATCCACAGTGCTTAACAGCCCAATCCAGACTAACACCCCCCCCCCCCCCGCACAACAGCTAGGTGCTATGCAGTACTTGTATTAAAAATGGAACAAAGCCTGCCCATAAGTTTACAATCCAAAAGACAACACTAGGAAGAAAGGACACAAAAGGGCTATTCACTTATTCTATACCTGGGTACACATGATTAGTACTCAGGGATACATTTTTGCATGTTCCTGGGTTCATTCTTGTTTTTTCTTTTTTTAAACGGATCAACAATCCATGTATACTGTACATAGATTGTACTTTCATTGAATGGGACATATGAGTAACTGTACCCAAGTACAGCCTAACACTCACTGTACCTGAGTACACAGATGTACCCAAGTACAATTTAACAGATAAAACCTCTAAAAAGGAACGCTGAAAGGAAAAAAAGGCAGATCAGAGCTCCAAGGGTTAGAAGAGATGTGTTTGCAGACACTTTTTAAACAATTGCAAGGAAAAGCTAGATGTTGGGATGCAGTGTATTCCTGAGCACAGGGGCAGCAAAACAGAAAGGTTAGCGGCATGAAACAGAGGAAGTAAACTAAGGTTTAATCAAGAGAAGAGTGATGAAAGGCAAACAGAGAAAGAGGAGAAGATAAATAAGAGACCAAGAGTGAAAAAATTAAAATACAGCTTTAAAGGAAACATGAAGGTTTTTTTCCTGCAAGCCTGGATCCTTTCGTTACTCCACCACTGAGCAATGTGAGAAGGCTAGGACAATGCAAGAGCAGTCAGAGCTGCACCTGCTCTCCAAGACAGCTTTAACCCAGTTTTCACAGGGTTAAAGCTGCCAACCTTAACAATCAAACTGCAGGTTCCTCTTGCAGAGTCCAGGGCTTCTCATACTAGCCAAAGGTATGGGGAGCACTGGCATGGCAGTGAATTCCGTGCTGCTGACACAATGCGAGTACTGACCCTATGTTATCTAAAAGCACTGGGAGAATCTTACGCTCGCAGTTTGGAAGCTCCTTATTCCATTTGACTTCCTTGTCCTTCAGCACACACTCGGTAGAATGTGACCCAATTAATCTGTACCTAAAAGAAAAGGAAAAAGAGCATTGGGCAACTGGTTAGCTCATTCTCCTGTAGCTTTCTTACCAGCTCACCATTTTGAAACAACTCAAGCAAAGACCATAATGAAATCTTATCTCAGACCGAAAGAGTGGAGTTTTTGGTTTTAATGAAAATGAATCCATGAGTTGCCCCTGCATTACCCAAGAGGTCAGGCGCAGTTACTTCTTGGTACATCTTCATTTGTGGCCAAGCACTGCCTAAATGCATCTGAAGCTACACACAGTTAAATGTAGCAGTCATTTCTTAGGAAAAAATTCAAGGAGCATCACCAACATCAGAAGTCAAGAGTACTGAGGTCTCAGACCACCTAAAAAGCCTATCCACCAAGAGCAAAAATCACCATATTGATACTCTTTTGATGTGGGCCCTGGTCAGAATCTCACTAATCTTGCTAATCCCCAGGTGTGGTACATCCCAGAATCCCCTGAGACAGAGCAAAGGCCTCTGTACATCATCTTCCTTGTTTATTTTATCTTTCACATTTTTTATACCGCCCTTCCTCCAAGGAGCTCAGAGTGGTGTACATATTTCCTCCCCTCCTTTTGTCCTCACAACAACCCTGTGAGGTAGGTGGGGCTGAGAGATAGTGACTGGCCCAAGGTCACCCAGGAAGCTTCGTGGCTGAGCGGGGATTTGAACCTGGATCTCTATGCCTCTGCCACCCCTGGACATTTATGAGACTCTCTTAGGTCAAGCTACTTGAAGGTCACCAAAAAGCTGGTGCCAGCCCTATCAGAGTGATGCAATGGGGCACCACATATGAATATTCCATAATTTAGATTAAAACATGCAACTAAAAATGTGCAGTACACATCCTGAACACAGTCCAACAGATGCTTCAATTAAACCGTTCATTTCAGGGGGTTAAGTGCACTTAACTCTGTTAAGATTGCAGCTTTTTTTCCCCTTCGGTTTATATTACTCAGATGCTTGTGAATAGTCAAAACAATAATGAGTTACAGCGCGTTTCTCAACTGGTGATACGTATACTACCAGTAGTATTTCGGCTGACCACTGGTGGTACACATCTGATTGGACTGCCGACACCCCCTTCTGATGGAGCTCAGTAAAGCGCTGGCAGGAGGCTCGGCCAGCAAGCGGAGGTGAAGCGAAACAGTTTTTTGTGCTGAAAAACCCTCTTACCAACCCTTTACTGAGCTCTGCAGTGTCTGAAACCTAGAAATAACTGGCGATGACATCATCGCCAGTTACTTCCGGTGGTACGTTGAGGGATTCTGCCGGCGGCAGTGGTACACAGAGGAGGAGGGGTTGAGAACCCCTGAGTTACAGTAAACAACTGGTTAGTGGGGACATTCCACAAAATACAGGCAATAGACAAGATATTCTGTTTAGATTTTCTTGGTCTCCATGCAGATGAGGACTTGTGCTATGCTTTCCATGCAGGCACCAATAGCATGACTGTAGAACTTTTCTCTAGATATTGGATTTTTGTTTAATGCAGATAGACTATAGATTTGTTGACGAAAAGGTAGAGTTTTTATAGGTTAAAAAGTCATGTAAAAATCTTTTTAAATATTAAAAAATATGAGGAATTCCAATGTTTTAAAAATACACATAAAATCATCAAAAAACCACACATATCATTAGTCCAACGTTTCGTCCAAGACACTGGACATTCTCAAGGAACACACAGGAGTGCCTGTGTGAGATGGAGTTACCTGCTGGAGAAAAAAATAGACGGTGGATAGACGGTGGATTTCACTGCCATATATACAGGGTACTACGGATAAAATGGCACGTGCCTTTAACCAGTTTAATATAAGGACTTTGTTCACACCTACAACAAAAATAGAACAGTTACTACGCAACCCTAAAGACGCCAGACCCCCGCTCTCTACTCCAGGTATTTATGAGATCCCCTGCCAATGTGGACGGAGCTACATTGGCACAACGAGCAGAGCTATCAGGACCAGGATGGCAGAGCATGAGAGATCGACCCGGTTGGCACAGGGTGAAAAATCAGTGGTGGAACAACATGCCCTGGAATCAGGGCACAAGATGCTATTTGACAATACCTGAACTCTGTTCAATGAAACAAGGTATAGACAGCGTTTGAATTTAGAAGCGGTGGCGATTTCTCAGAGAAAAAAAACAATCGCTGCTTAATAGGCAACAAGAACTTTCTTTTGTAAACAGAATATGGTTGCCTATTTTGAGGAAGAATCATAGATCTACACCAGAATCTTGATTTCATTGATCCTTGTGGTGCTACACGTGTTTCACTTTAAATGGATTACTGCTGACAAGAGCGGCTGTCTGTCTTCTGATGATAATTGACAGCTTGTGGTTCCCGCCCTTTTTAATGCTGCTTTCTATTTTAACCTGCGTTTTTTCTCCAGCAAGTAACTCCATCTCACACAGGCACTCCTGTGTGTTCCTTGAGAATGTCCAGTATCTTGGACGAAACGTCAGACTAATATTTTATGATATGTTTCCTCATATTTGTTTAATATTTAAAAATATTTTTTACATGACTTTTTAACCTATAAAAACTGTACCTTTTCGTCATTATGTCTGGTCATGAAAACATCCATGCTACATTATAGATTTGTTCTTCAAATTTCTCTGTAGTTAAAGTTATTATTCTATTAAGTTATTATTACGAATATTTACAAAAAAATATTATGGAAAAAAACATAGTTACCCATCATTGCAGATGAAATTTACTTTTGATGAATACAGGAGATCAGTTTGAATAATAGCTCTGCCATTTTCTGGATTTCCTGGTTCACCACATGATTTTTCTGGCAGAAAAGAAGGCTGAAAATTAGCATGCAGCGGTTATAAGAATACAGGTCTCCAACTTACATAAACTCAATTTTGCTTAAGGTTTGCATATGCTCGGCTGTCTCTGTCTCTGCAGGGGCATGAGGAGCTGCCCACATGTGCTACTCTTTAAACAAATCAGGAAATGCAAAGCATGCTGGGAGTGCTTCCAACATGCTCCACATCTCCTCTTTTGTTTAAAGAGCCCACACAGAAGGAGAAGCAATATTGCCTTTTCACCTTGCTCCCTCTTCCACTGGGAAGGCAAGGGGCCAGACTACTGTGCTCTGAGGATCGGAACACAGCATCGTATTCCTTCCTCCACATAGGCTCTTTAAATTAAAGAGGAAATGTGAAACACATTGGGAGCAATCCCAGCACACTCCACATTTCCTGCTTTGTTTATAAAGAGCCTGCATGGAGGAACGTTCAGGTAAGGCGGACTGATTCTGACTTACGTATAAATCAACCTATGTAAGGCTGTTTGGAATGGAATCCTTACATAAGTTGGAGACCTACAGTACTGTGTTAACAGAAATGAATTTAACTCCTTCAATATATGGGCCCCAGTTCAAAGGCCACAAACAAAGAAAGGCCAGCTCAGATAATAACTCCAAATATCGTTCTTAATGCACACATTTCACCCCCCGCCCCCGACAGCATACCCTCTCGCATCTGCCTAATTGTAAAGGGGATGGTTGTGTCTACTTGAAAGCAGTAATTAAATTCATGCATTATTAAAGGGTGATTTGGACAACCACCCTAGCATATTAGGTAGCAGTGAGTGAGACAGGGAAAAGGAAGACCTGGTGCCCATGCTCTTTCCCCACACATTTAACAAGGCATTTCAGAGCAACATCCAAACTGGTCCCTTATGGTCTATCCTCCCTTTTCAAGAAAGAGAATCCTATGTTGTCAGGCTGGTGTCAGAGGTTGGCCAGGTTGGGCACCATTCAAGAGCCCACCCAGCTGACCTCTGAAGTCCTCAAATTGCCTGTCTGTAGGCAGCAGCAATGCAACTTGCTCTCAATCAAATAACTCGTGCCTTCACTGTTTTCTCCTGTGATGACCAGGGGTTTCTGTGAAAACCCATTCACAGATGGTGGCAGAGAACAGAAGAGGATGACAGAGTAATTTGTTGTGTTCCTTGCTTTGGGGTGCTCCTTCCTCAGCGCTGAGGAAGGAACGTGTAGAGATCACTTTCCTTTCCTGACCTGGAAAGGAAAAGGAAATATTCTCTGGATGTTCCTCCTTTCTCAATGCCACTGGGGTGCTGAGGGAGGAACACGTAGAGATGTTCCCCATGGACGCTGGGGGGAAAAGGGGGGGAATGTTTGCTGCACACTGAGAGGGCATCGAGACTGCCCTCCCCTTCACCTTTTCCTACCAATATGTCCGGGAAAAGAAAAGCAAGCAGTTTGGATGCTCCTTACCTTGAGGGGAGTCAGTGTATGCATGTTCCAGGGCTTTGTCCCAGGACCCCCCCGCAAAAAAAAAACACCTGGTGCCACCACTAGGTGCCCTTAAAATTTCAAAAGCAGATGCCAATGTGCAGCAAACAACTACTGCTGTCATGGGGTGGGGGGAGCCATGATATCCCCAGTATATGCACATATAAAAAGACACCAGCCACTCAGCTACAATTCAATGTTGAATTATATGCAGCTAGGTCCACTGAAATTAATAGCCTTATGCATGTATAACTTTGTCTTAATTTATGGTTAGGGACAGGAGAAAATGGTGATAACAAAATAAAAACACATAACACTGCTTTCTGCTAAAAACTCTGCAAAAAATAATAAAATAAAATAAAATAAACCCATGTAATTTTGTGTCATTATTCTTCTGCGGACACTGTACAACCTATACCAAAAAGCGATTTAAAGCGATTTAAAAAAGGTAAAGGTGACCCCTGACAATTAAGTCCAGTCGTGTCCGACTCTAGGGTGTGGTGCTCATCCCCATAAGTGGGGAAAATTTGGAACACATAACACCGCTTTCTGCTATTTCATTTTGGTTAAACACCGAAATCTGCAAAAAAACCAAAACAAAACCATTTTCTCCCACCTCTATTTATGGCCTATGTTTTTATTTCTGTAGATATTCCTAAAACCCTTTTTTGTTTTGCACTGAATGTCTTCCTCTCTGAAATTCCTCAAAATAGTCAGCTTCCTCTGAATCTAAGCACCGCTCCATCAATCATAAATGTTCAATTAAAACAAAACATCTACCAAAATTCTTAGTATCATACTCTCCTGGTCAAGAAGCATTATGAGCCAAAGCAACTGTTGCAATGTGTGATCTTGAAGTTAACTGTTATTGTCTGCAGTAACAAGATACTGACTTTTACAAAATTGTGGGAGTTCTGTCCAGGTGTAATTCTGAAGACAAGTAATAACAGAACTAATTTCAGGGATTCTGTCATAAGCTGCACGACAGTTATAGGTCACGGTGGCCGCAGGCACATAGTAAGTCTGCAGTTCCTCCTGTCTTGCTTGAGCAAATCTGGACCTTGGTGCATCAGGGCAGCTGCCTGGCAACAAAACAAGATAGAAGATCTGAAAGACCGTGCTAAGACCAACCATAAAAAAGCGTTACTTCTCACATCCTAATCTTTTAATCATGACATACCTGACACACTTTGCAATAACTTTGCAATAACCCAACAAATCACAGTGTCCAGCTGTGTCCACAGAGAGGGAGATACAGCAAGTCCTCCCTTAAAGCAGCGGTTCTCAATTAGTGGGGCGCGCCCCCCAGGGGGGGGCGCGAAGCTCTGTCAAGGGGGGCCCGTTTAACCTCGACCACCTCCGCACGCTCCGAGGCCGGCTCCCGGGAGCCGGCCTCGGAGCGTCCGGAACGGCCGGCGCTCCAGGGCCTTCTGAAGACCCAAGCGTCAATCCGGGTATTTTTCGTGTTTTCGCTCATGCGCAGAGACGAAAACGGTCTGCGCATGAGCGAAAACACGAAAAATACCCGGATTGACACTTGGGTCTTCAGAAGGCCCTGGAGCGCCGGCCGTTCCGGACGCTCCGAGGCCGGCTCCCGGGCCGGCCTCGGAGCGTGCGGAGGGCGACGCGAAGGGACGGGGGCGGCACCCCCCAAAACCATGTGACCGGGGGGGGCGCGAACTGTCATGCCCCTCCTAGGGGGGGCATGACAAAAAATAATTGAGAAGCACTGCCTTAAAGGAACTTCATTTTAAAGTTGATGGGAAAATGCCATAGGAATGTTTACGTTTATCAATTAGCCTATGGTAAAATTAGTTTCATTATAAGTCATTTCACTTAAAGTTGCAGTTTCCAAGAAAAAACTATCGACAACTTTAAGAGAGGACTTCTTGGTCAGGAAAAAAATAGAACCAACACACCAGAGGTGGATGAAACAGAGGCTGCGCTTTTAGCAACAAGAAAATAGCTAAGTGGCATGAAGGTTAATAGCACAATCCTATCCTGGGCCAGCCCAGATTATGAAGCAGTGCTAGCACAGTCTCTGCTGCATGGTATGGGTCAGCAGGGGACCAGGCAGCAATGGAGAGGTAAGTTATACACTTTTTTACTTACCTACTCTACCACTGCCTTGTCCTCATTAGGTCTGCTCAGATCTGTGCTAGCTCTTCGACTGATATAAATGGAATAGGATTTATAAAGCGGAATAATAGGGCCTTCTCGGCAGTGGTGCCCCAATTGTGGAATTCCCTCCCCCTGGAATTGAGAACGGCTCCCTCCTTAGAGACCTTTCGGCGGGGCCTTAAGACATTTTTATTTAGATCAGCATTTGATGTCTGACATGGCGGGCTGGCTTTTTGATAGATGGCTTTTGACAGATGTAAATGTGGATGACCCACTGGGGTGTTTGTTTTAATTGTTTTAATTCTTGATTTTAAATGTATATATGTATTTTAATGTTTTTATTGTAAGCCGCCTTGGTTGCCCTTGTGGGAGAAAGGCGGGGTATAAATTCTATAAATAAATAAAATAAATAAATAAATCTGAGTGGGTTTAAGGGGGCGTGACAAGCCCAGTCCAGGGGGCACAGGATATTGGCACTGCCACTGCCACCAGATTCCACCCCCCAGTCCGCCCTTGACACACCCCCAGCTGGTCCCAATCCTCCCCCAGAACACCCCGGAACACCCCCTCCACTAACTTAATGCTCCAGAGGGAGGTTCAGAAATTGTTGGCGCATGCCCGGTGCCATCAGCCAATTGCGCTGATGGCGCCAGCCTGTGCATCATTGCAGCAGTGACCTAGGTCTTGCGCTGATGGAATATAAGTTCCATCAGCGCAAGGCCTGGATAGGAATGGGCTGCCAGAGAGGAGTGAACCAAAGACTCTAGCTGTAACATTCAGTGGGTATTTTCCTGAGAGTGCACATAAGCGTTTTAAGAGGCTACATGGGCACCTATGTTGACAAGCACCAATCCTAAAAATATGAGCTAAATAAATCAGATCTCTGATTCATCCACCCAGGACCAGCCAACTGAAGCTGTTGCCTCAGGCTCTTCCCTATCTGAATAAAATAAATAAATACCTGTAGCTCTTCCCAACTGAAGAAACATCATTCTAACACAGCTTCAGGCAATGGGGGAAGTGATGTCTTATCTATCACAGGCACTAATCAACGGATGTCAGGACAGTCACTCCCAAACACATACATGTCTATTGTAGCAGCATTGACTGCATTTCTGGAATTTAAAGAATACGTGTACTGTGGGCCATGTGGGCTCTGCAGTACCACTTAGAGGCTTAAAAGTTGCCATCTGCAAAACTGTATACCATAGAATCCCCATGTCATGTGATTTACTTGTGGTGGCACTCATTCGTAAACCCATTCTAGTTTTTCCAGTTCTAGGGTTTCTGACTTTTGTCTCACCAAGTATTTCATCAACAGGTTCTCAACATCTTGATAATGTACCACTTTATTAGGAAATAATTCAGAAGCGTCTTGGAAAACAATATAATCCTTGAGTTATTGAGAAAACTAAACACGGAACCAAAAGCTAATATTTATTAGTAATCTCTGAATACATCTGACAAGTAAAGAACACTTCCTTGTTGTTTTTATAACCGCTATAGGCAATTTGATAAGAATGGGTACTCAGCAAAAAGTAAATACTTACGTTCACAGAACTCTTCTATGGATGTCCATGAACCTGAAAGGCATGTTGTGACATCTAATTTGCCACGGACATTATAGAAATCTTGCATACATTTGTAAACTACTGATGAGCCGTCAGGGAAGCTTGTTCCATGATCACCACCCTGAGGGACAGCATTCTGAAGTTTTGGTGGAGCTGTACAATCACCTATTAGAAGCAGAGAGAATATTGATTTTAATCATTGAACACAGTTGGTTTTGTTTTTAAGTCCCCATTTTCTGGATTTTATCTGAACATCAACAGCAAAATACATCATTACCATGTGCTGCTGAATTAATGCAGGATATTATATTCAGTATAACTGGATATATTGCAATGACAGTTACTGCGCAATCCTGTCTACATTGTAGATTGGCAGAGGACTGCTCCACCAATCTTGGGTATCACAAACGTGCCATAAAGCATGTTTGTGGCACCCTGGGAGCAAGTGCCACTGGTGAAGAGGCTGGTGCCGTTCCTCTCCTTCCGTCCCAGATCCAAAGGAGCGCCCACGGGGGAAGGTGAGTTCCCCACTGGATAGCGGAGGAAGGGTGGGGAGGGGGGTTCAGGCAGGGAGGGAGGGATCGGCAGCAGCGGCTCCGTCAAGATCCTATCCCCCTTCCAGGGCTTGTCCACCGTTACATTAATTTGCTCAAATGTGTCCAAGCAAAATAGCTGGCGCGCATTCGAGTAGACACATCGGGACTGCTGGGACTCTATTCAGTGTAAGGGGACGAACGGAAGTTGCTGCTGCATGATCTCAGGACGGCTGCTGGATTTGCCTTTTCTTTTCAGAGCCATTCTTATCGTTTATATCAATGAATGGGCTCAGTATGCAGGACAACCCCTCCGTCGAGTAGTACTAGTAGCAGCATCCATCCCCCCATTAAGAACACTTACCCCGAACAGCCGAAAGCAGTGGAAAAAGCACCAGGAGCCTCGGAGCGGCACTCGACAACATCGCAGCACAGGCACGTCAGTCCACACAACTGCTAGCTAGGGGAGCCCCGTTCTCCAGCACCGAATTTTTCCAAGAAAGCGTGGAGTTGAAAGGGCGGGGCCTCGACTGGAAAGGGAGCGGGCGGGACGGAGGCCAATTGCCTTGCCTGGTGTGTGGTATGTAGGAAGAAAAAGAAAGCGGTTCCCGGCAGAGGTGGAGAAGGGCGCTCCTGAATGCAAGCGCACCCGCCTTGGGACAGAGCCCAGATCTGCTGCAACGGAGCAACTAACTACTGTGTAAAGTGGCGCATTTCCTCTTTTCTGTGGTTTCCTGCCGTGGTGACTCCGTTTTTCCACCACATCCCTGACCACTGAAGACTCGCTTGGTCTCATTGCTACGGTTACAAAAGGAACAATAATAAAAAAAAACCATGTCATTTTTGGAAGAACGAAACCCTAACCCCAATCACTGTGGCCACACCCAGGGCGTAGGAGTGACAGGGTACAGTATTTGGCAAAGGATCCGTGGACCTCGGGAGCACTGAGCGCGAAAACACGCACCCTGGGCCACGTTGTCTGGATCGGTCCCACGCTGTTAACACGCCCCTTAATGGGGAGGGGGAGGACGCACTTCGACACATGCTTCAATCAAATATTGAATATTTGATTTAATATTCTTATTCTACTAGAATATTTGATTCTAATAATAATATTCTTTTCTAAGTGCATTCGAAACCTGTCTGGAGGGATAGTTCAGACAAAATGCCCCCTCACGTCATTAAGCAGGCACGGGAGAAGGCAGGACGTGTTCATCCTTAATCACGTGGAGCCAGCCCACAGACAACGTCTGAATTAGCCCTCTGCCCGAATAACGCTGTAACGTATTCCGTATTTGTTTAGTATCTGCAGTGTGCTAGATGCTGGATGTGGTCAAAAATGAGATGATAAGATTGAACATTGACATCTTGGGAATCAGCGAACTAAAATGGACGGGCATGGGCGAATTTAAGTCAGGTGACCATCATATCTACTACTGTGGGCATGAATCCCTTAGAAGAAATGGAGTAGCCCTCATAGTCAATAAAAGAGTGGGAAAGGCAGTACTGGGGTGCAACCTCAAAAACGACAGAATGATTTCAGTTCGAATCCAAGGCAAACCATTCAACATTACAGTAATCCAAGTGTATGCCCCAACCACTGATGCCGAAGAAGATGAAGTTGACCGGTTCTATGAAGACCTACAACACCTTCTAGAACTAGCACCCAAAAAAGATGTCCTTTACATCATAGGAGACTGGAATGCTAAAGTAGGAAATCAAGAAATAAACGGAACAACAGGCAAGTTTGGCCTTGGAGCGCAAAATGAAGCAGGGCAAAGGCTAACGGAGTTCTGTCAAGAGAACACGCTGGTCATAGCAAACACTCTTTTCCAACAACACAAGAGGCGACTCTACACATGGACATCACCAGATGGTCAATACCGAAACCAGATAGATTATGTGCTTTGCAGCCAAAGATGGAGAAGCTCTATACAATCAGTAAAAACAAGACCTGGAGCTGACTGTGGCTCAGATCATGAGCTTCTTATTGCAAAATTCAGACTTAAACTGAAGAATGTAGGGAACACCACTAGACCAGTCAGATATGACCTAAACCATATCCCTTATGAGTATACAGTGGAGGTGAAGAATAGATTTAGGGCATTAGACCTGGTAGACAGAGTGCCTGAAGAACTATGGACGGAAGTTCGTAACATTGTACAGGAGGCAGCAACGAAAACCATCCCAAAGAAAAAGAAATGCAAGAAAGCAAAGTGGCTGTCAGATGAGGCTTTACAAATAACTGTGGAAAGAAGGAATGCAAAAAGCAAGGGTGAAAGGGAAAGATATAAACAACTGAATGCAGAGTTCCAGAGAATAGCAAGGAGAGATAAGAAGGCCTTCTTAAATGAACAATGCAAGGAAATCGAGGAAAACAACAGAATGGGGAGGACTAGAGATCTCTTCAAGAAAATTGGAGATATCAAGGGAACGTTTTGTGCAAAGATGGGGATGATAAAGGACAAAAAAGGCAAGGACCTAACAGAAGCAGAAGAGATTAAGAAGAGATGGCAAGAATACACAGAAGAACTATACAAGAAAGATCTGAATGTTCCTGATGACCACGCTGGTGTGGTCACTGACCCAGAGCCGGACATCCTAGAGAGTGAAGTCAAGTGGGCCTTAGGTAGCATTACTAACAACAAAGCTAGTGGAGATGATAATATCCCAGCTGAGCTACTTAAAATCCTAAATGATGATGCTGTGAAAGTGCTGCACTCAATATGCCAACAAATTTGGAAAACTCAGCAGTGGCCAAAGGATTGGAAAAGGTCAGTTTACGTTCCAATTCCAAAGAAGGGCAGTGCCAAAGAGTGTTCAAACTACCGTACAATTGCACTCATTTCACATGCTAGCAAGGTTATGCTCAAAATCCTACAAGCTAGACTTCAGCAGTACGTGGACCGAGAACTACCAGACGTACAAGCTGGGTTTCGAAGAGGCAGAGGAACTAGAGATCAAATTGCCAACATGCGGTGGATCATGGAGAAAGCACGAGAGTTCCAAAAAAAACCTACTTCTGCTTCATTGACTACGCAAAAGCCTTTGATTGTGTGGATCACAACAAACTGTGGCAAATTCTTAAAGAGATGGGGGTACCAGACCACCTTACCTGTCTCCTGAGAAACCTGTATGCGGGTCAAGAAGCAACAGTTCGAACCGGCCATGGAACAACTGATTGGTTCAACATTGGGAAGGGAGTACGGCAAGGCTGTATATTGTCACCCTGCTTATTTAACTTATATGCAGAGTACATTATGAGAAATGCAGGGCTGAATGAATCGCAAGCCGGAATCAAGATTGCCGGGAGAAATATCAACAACCTCAGATATGCAGACGATACCACCCTAATGGCAGAAAGTGAAGAAGAACTAAAGAGCCTCTTGATGAGAGTGAAAGAGGAGAGTGCAAAAGTTGGCTTGAAACTCAACATTAATAAAACTAAGATCATGGCATCTGGGCCCATCAATTCCTGGCAAATAGAAGGGGCAGAAATGGAAGCAGTAACAGATTTTACTTTTCTGGGTTCCAAGATCACTGCAGACGGAGACAGCAGCCATGAAATTAAAAGACGCTTACTCCTTGGAAGGAAAGCTATGGCAAACTTAGACAGCATAATAAAAAGCAGAGATATCACCATGCCAACAAAAGTTCGTATAGTCAGGGCGATGGTGTTCCCAGTAGCAATGTATGGTTGCGAGAGTTGGACCATAAGGAAGGCTGAGCGCCGAAGAATAGATGCTTTTGAACTGTGGTGCTGGAGAAGACTCCTGAGAGTCCCTTGGACTGCTAGGAGATCAAATCAGTCAATTCTAAATGAAATCAAGCCTGACTGTTCCCTGGAAGGACAGGTACTAAGGCTGAAACTCAAATATTTTGGCCACCTAATGCGAAGAGAGGACTCTCTGGAGAAGACTCTGATGCTGGGAAAGATTGAAGGCAAAAGGAGAAGGGGAAGGCCAAGGATGAGATGGTTAGACAGCATCACCGATGCAACAAACATGAAAATGAGCGAACTCAGGAAGATAGTGGAGGACAGGAAGGCCTGGCGGGATATGGTTCATGGGATCACGAAGGGTCGGACACGACTTAACGACTGAACAACAACAACAGATGCTGTGCAGAGAGAAGTAATCAGGCATATTACTGGTAGAATATGCTGCAAAACGAGCATCTTCTTAGTACAGTACAACCAGAACAAAATGCTGTATTGAGCACACTGAATATTCAATCATTTCCAGGCAGAACATGATTCTGTGGGTCATCCAGGACCAGTAAGATACTGGTTGGCCACCAAACGTAGGGCCAAGTTACATGTGAATCATGCACATTATTAGAGCCGATCTACTTGGGTTTTATTTCTCTAAACAGAAAGTGGGGGTGATCTGGACTGGATTGGAAATGCAACATGGAGGGAAGGTGCTTTAATCCTTTGCCCTCACGATGGTCTCACTCTGTGCCCAATGCTCTGGCCTACCCCTACCCTTGCATAGGACTCCATGAGATGAGGTGAGGCTGGAAACAGCACCACAGAGAGCAGCAAATGAGCACTTGGCTGGCTCCAATGGGCCAGGCTGACCCATCCATGAGGCCAATGGAGGTGGTAACCTAAGGCAGGAGATTGGTGGGGGGTGCTAGCTTACTTCTATCAGCCAACTCACCTCCACTAGTATCCTTTCACTTCCTGGATTGGAAAAGAAAGAGGGAGTTGGAGTGGAAGAGGAGAGAAGCCTGGTGGGTTAGTGCATCTCCTCCACACTTCCTCTTCCGCCCCACCCTCCTCTTCCAATCTAGGAGAGGGTGGAGCAGAGGCTGGCCCATCACCATACAAGAGAGGGGCAGCATTTGGCACACGGCGCTGAACCATGAGCTGTCGGTCGAAAGGTCGGCAGTTCGAATCTGCGACGGAGCTCTCGTTGCTTGGCCAGCTCCTGCCAACCTAGCAGTTCCAAAGCATGTTAATGTGAGTAGATAAATAGGTACCGCTTGCGGGAAGGTAAACAGCGCTCCGTGTTCCAGCCACATGCTATGCACTGCGGCAAGGAGAGTCATGCTGGCCACATGACCACGGAGGCGTCTTCGGACAACGCTGGCTCTTCGGCTTTGAAATGGGGATGAGCACCACACCCTAGAGTTGGACACGACTGGACTTAATTGTCAGGGGTCACCTTTACCTTATTAGGTCCCAAGAGGAATTGGACTGGCTCTGAGTTCAGCTGCTCAGAGAGCCAGTGTGGAGTAGTGATTAGAATGTTGAACTTGGATCAGGAAGAAAACCCAGGTTCATAATCCTTGCTCAGCCATGAAGCTTAATACTGAGTCACCTTGGGCCAGTTACCATCTCTCGGCCTAATGTACCTCAGGGTTGTTGTGATGATAAGAGGGGGAGGAGCCTGCTACAGTATTGGAGGAAGGGTGGCATATAAAAATAAGAAATAAACTTCCACTCCCAGGCTCTGTTCAAGCTGTCTGGAGAGGGGAGTGTTTTAAAGGGGGCACAGTCCTCTGACCTGGAGCCTTGTGATCCTCCTCCTCTCCAGCAACTCCCTCCTGGCTCTCTGCAACGGAGCAGGAATGGAGGGAGCATGAGGTTTCTTGTATGGACTATTTCTTCAGGGGAATCAGCCTTGGGGGCTGCATAAGCCTCTGACAGCTCTTAATCCTTGGCTGATGAACTCCAACTCCGGACTGTATCAGGTCTGTGTCTCGTGCTGGCAGGGTGGTGTCAGATCATTCAGGTTGAGTTGAGCCCACTCTCATTAGAGGGCCAGGCTGACTCCTGAACCCTTAGTACCTGTGGCAGCAGCAGTGCTGAATCCAGGGGTGGGCTGGGACACCATGCAGCCCCAAAGCACCAGCTTGCTCTTCTTCCTTAGGCTCCAAATCTGAGCTGCTGGGGCATGGCAGCCAATGGGAGCTTTCCTCCTAGGACAAATAGCAGCTGCAGAGGGCCTAATCTGGGGTTAATCCAGAAGGACCATCTGTGGGCAAAGGTTAAAACCTACACACACACACACACACACACACACACACACACACACACACACACACACACACACACACACACACACAGCAGTCTTGATCTGGATCTTGATACAACTGAAATCAGCTGAAATGATGAGCATGCATACCGTAATACGTCATTTGGCCCCTAGTAATGTTGAACTATTTTGGCAGATGCTCAAAAAAGCTGAAGCTATAGCAATAAAGTAACCATGGTGCTTACTTACTATTAGTCAGTGCGTGAAGCACTCATTCTCAGAGGAGTATCTAAAGGGTGTTTCCAAGTAGAGAGTTTTTTGAGTCCCAAATATGCACTGAGTCAGCCAGCCGGTCAGCCACAAGCAAGAGTTATGTTGCTCAGACAGATCCTGTTCCAGTCGCTCAGATCCTGTTCCTGTTGACAGATCCAGATCCAGACTTCCATGAGACTGAAGCAGCTTTCCAGTGTGCAAACCCAAATGACAGGCTAAGAACTCATAAAATGAGCATGCGATCACCCCAAAACAAAAGGAAAAAAAATGCTTTTTGGAACAGTGAAAATAAAACCTAATTTGTACCTTTATTTTAGAATAGCTTTATCTCAATTTCAGATTACCACTGTAGAGCCGTAAAGAAAGCTGCTTGTTTGGATAAACTAATTTTACTTACCAGATATGTCTTTCAGCACAATCCTATGCATGTCTACTCAAATGTAAGCCCCACACATTTGAATGGAACTTACTCCCAGGTACGTGTGCATAGGATTGCAGCCTGTGTCTGTGTTGACAAGAACAATGGCCTTTGTTTTTATTTCTAAAGCAAAAAAAAAAAATCTGACAACTGTGGGACTATTAATGTGGATTATGCCAAAAACAAAATACTGGAGCTATGTACTTGGTTTTGAGTAGGACTGAAATAGGTCCCATTTAGACTGATACAGGTCTATGATCCTGGTCTTGGACAAGGGGACCCAGTGGGATGACAGGGGATAGTGATTAGGATCAGCAAGTGAGGAGAAGGAGGTAGCTACACCAGGCCTATACCATGCACAGTTCTAGTGAGTACGTAATCACGTTTCTAACACCAGCTCCAAAGCGATAATCCTCTGTGAACAAAACAGCAGAGATAAACAAACAGCAGGGAGGTTGAAGAAACAGAAGAATGTGAGCTCATGCTATGACCCAGCATTTTTCTGTTATACAGTGTTTTTTTTCATTTTCCAGAATGAAAAGACCCACCTATGATCTGGAGAGGATTGCTGGGAAAGATACATAAGAATTACCAGAGTGACTATGTACAGGGCTGTCCTTGTA
Source organism: Plestiodon gilberti rubricaudatus (assembly GCA_026170595.1). Lineage (NCBI taxonomy): Eukaryota > Metazoa > Chordata > Lepidosauria > Squamata > Scincidae > Plestiodon > Plestiodon gilberti. The sequence goes on along the minus strand of JANXHW010000004.1, from coordinate 172,476,832 downwards.
TACTTTCATCCTATCAAAAGTGTGCATACATGTGTGCGTGCAGGGAGGGGAAGAGAGAATTTACCTTTGCCCTCTCCCTTTCTGCATGTTCCCATTTAAAAACTGCTACCATAGATTTATGGCGCAATCCTGTGTAGGTATGCATGGCTGGCCTGAAGGGCTGGCCGCTGCATCCTGAGCCTATTGCGGCCTGCACCGGCACGGCCTGGGCTCTCCTTGGGGGAAGGAAACATTCGTCCCCTTCCCTCGGTGTAAGCCGTGCAGGCCACAATGAACCTCCTCGGTTGCACACCAGCTCTGAAGCTGGCATGCATCCAGCCAACCCGGGCTGGAAAGGGACAGGATATCACATCTCAGCGCTGATATCCCTGCCCCCTCTCAGTCTGGGCCAGCCAATGGCCCCCCTCCCTTGCCACCCCATCCCACCCATCGCCACCCCTGCACTGAGTGGCCTAGGTGTTACCTGCGTCGTCTGGCGCAAGTCTGGCCACCATGGGAGTGAGCGGCACCGGCCTCTGCACCAGCGCTACTTTGGAGGCATCGAAAAAGTGCCTTATGGCACTTTTGCGATTCCTTAGGCCGGTGGAGCGCTTGCTCTGCCGGCCTAAAGTTAGGCAGGATCGGGCTGCTAGTATTGTCACAAATTATAATTCAGATGGAGCTATGTTTAGTTTGAGGGTCTGTATTTAAAAAAAAACCCAAGATGAAACCCAAGATGTGCAATAATTCAAGAAGGTTCAGAAAAAATAAGCTAACACCTGAGATATACATGAGATTTACTGATTAGGGTTCTAGTGTAAGATAAACAAGGTTGAGGTTCCAAATCATGTCGAGGAATCTGTATTTGATAAAAGTATTACAAAGGGTACAGGGTTGCATATTTATTTGGTGGTGCCCTTTGCAGACTACCGGTAAGTATTATTATTTGATTTATTTGTATATTGCCTTTACGGCCAAAGCCTGTCCAAATAATGTACATATAATTAGAAACAACAATAATTAGGTTTCCTCCTCTGTTGGGCCACAGATAACAGAGTGGCCCTTGGTTGCCACCTTGTCTTCCTCACATCATCTCTAAACTGCAGCATGTCAAGTGATGAATGCTCATGTTCTGCCTGGGCAGGCATGATGAGCAGATACCTTGGCTCAGGGGTCATCACTACTCGGGCCATGCTCAAATTCCACCCCCCTCCAGGAAGGAAGGATACTGTGTGCATCGGGCTCAGTACACTCTCAGTATTGAACCAGTCTGAAGAAAAGTGCCTGAAGTGACTGAGCACATCTAGTTAAGAGAGGGGAAAGGGGAAGATTCTGTTCACCTACATACCCTTTCTGATGAAGACACGTTAATAAAGAAATATGGCTACCCTGTCATGTCTGCTTTCTTTGAACCAAAAGTAGCCCTTAACAATGACTGAGGGCCCAATCCTATCCAACTTTCCAGCGCTGATGCAGCCGTGCCAATGGGGCGTGCTCTGCATCCTGCGGTGGGGGGGGCAGTCACAAAGGCCACCTCAAGGTAAGGGAATGTTTGTTCCCTTACCTCGGGGGCTGCATTGTGGCTGCATCAGTGCTGGAAAGTTGGATAGGATTGGGCCTCAAGACATTTTGTGCCCCTTCCAACTGAAATCCCTCCCTCCTGAAATTTGAACTGATGCCTCTGGAATAAGATGAGCACTCAAAATAACTTTCGGACTTAGAGTTGTATGATATCCATGTCCATGAGCTGAGGCATTACACCTACATAATTTTTTTATATATCTGCTGTATGTTATCATTAACATGCACATTTAGAGAAGTTTGAGCTAAAGAATGACTTGGTGAAGAGTTACGTCTCTCACAGTTCCACCCTAACCTCAGATATGCCTGGAAACTTTAGATATCACCACAGTGTATGCAATGTAGTGAGAATAGTCTGCTTAATCTCATGTCAAAACTTCCTTGCCAAACAGGGATACTCCCAATGGGAGAGGGGCTCAGTGGAAGATGAGACTAAATCGATGGCAAAGGAGCAAAAATGAAAACAGAAAAATGCTTGAAATATCACCTCTGCCAAACTCTGACACAAGGAAGCACTAACTAATAAATCAGGTTACTGAGTTTCTGGTATTATAACTAGCAAAATTGCTATCTGTTGAATTGGGCCAAAATAGATGTGACTTTAATCATATTGTCATATTAGCCCTCCTTGAGTGCTTGCCTTTTTCCTATAATAGCATGTGCCGGGCTCCTGTTCGGGGTCAGGGCCGTGGTGGGAGGGACTTAGCCCTGGCCCTCATGGTCCCACACCAGATGGAGTCCGTCCGTCCCCCCCCCACATACGCTATTTACAAATATAAGGAAGCATGCAAGGACCAATTATGTCATTGCATCATGTCCTTAAGTTAGTATCAAGGAAGGCTGGCCTTAATGTGAGTGACAAGTAGCTCAGAAACTGTAGGATGCTGCAATGTCCTGTTGAAAATGCTCATACAGCAAAAAAGAACCATCAATGATAAATGTTTTTGACACCTGATTAGTGTGATGGGGGCCCTTGGGGAGGTTTTTTTTTTTGCCCTTTGATTTATTTATTTACCCAACTTTGGATTTAAATACCCAATGTAAGAAATGCCATTCTTTTAGCCCAGTTTCAGCTTGTGTTCCAGGTCATATAAACATCTCATTGTAACACCAGTGGGGTTAGCTACGCTCTTGTCTCTTTTGGTGTCTCTCTGGGAGAGCAGGCATTGGGTGGAGCACAGGCACATGTACATCCCTAAGGAGTTTGGGACCAGGATACGTAAGGATGTTCCCACATGATCCTGTTAGCTCACTGAGGTCATCAACAGAGCCTTTGCTTCATGTCCCACTGCCATGAGTACAGTTGGTGTGGACAATGCCCTTTTGGTTGTGGCACCCAGGCTGTGGAACTCCTTTATCCTCGAACAGTCTCTCTTCCTTATTGATCTTTCAGCATATTATTAAGACTATTTGATTTCCTCTGTTGATTGTTGTTATCTTGCTTTCGTCATCTTTGGTATGCTGGTAGAAATACTGTCTAAATATGCCCATGCTAATGTGTATTTGTAAAGATGGGGCACAGAACCCCATAATTCTATAAAATGGTCTTCTGGTGGTATTGAATGCCTTGAAAAAAATGGACATTTGTAAAAACAAGACATGCTGCTCTTGGCACACTAACAAACTGCTATATGTAGTGCTGGAGGTATTGTAAACGTGCAGCCAAGTTCTAAAGAATGGGATTAAACACGCTTGAAAAACTATTTCAGTTATGGCTATCCCTGATCAAGTGCTCTGTCTTCTAAACTTATGGCTATATATATACATACACATACATTTTTGCTGTGTATCCTGCGTAAAGATACGTAGCCGCCCACCGTATCCGACGCCATTCCCAGGTCGCGTCGTCATGGCCTGGGAACACCTCGGGAGAAGGGGACGTTCATCCCCTTCCCTGGGTGTACGGCTGCTCGGGCCCAATGGGCCTCCTCGGATGTATGTCCGCTCTGGGCTCGGGATACTGGCGGAGTGTGCCACCGATATCCCCACCTCCTCCCGGCCCAGTTTGCCCAATAGCACCCCTCCCCCGCTGCCCGGCCCGCCCTCCCCCTGCCCCAACCGGCACAGGACGTACCTCAGCCGGTGAGTGCAGGGTCTGGTGGAGAGAGGGCTGCCGGCCTCCACAACGGCTGTAAACACAGTTTACAGTACTATGACACCTGGCATGGGCAGGGCGCGGGCAGAGCACATGCTCTGCCAGCGCCACATTGCGCAGGATTGCACAGTTAGTGCAATAACAGAAAAAAACCATTAAAAAAGCCCACAGGAAAATTGCACACAGAACCCACTGTCATAAATGTACACAAGAAAAATGCCCACACAGGAAAAACGTACCTATGAGGTGACATTGAATTATGACTGTAAAGGCCACTTCAGCCTAGGGTCGTGTGTGTAAATGGCATGATCTGTTTTGTTTTCTGTTTGGAAACAAACAGCATATTTCATAAAGAGCGATAGCTTTCATGGCCAGCAACAATTTTGTAAGAAATAGGGAACACGGGTTTAGATGCCATGTTAGAAAATGTATTTAACAGAACACAAAACACACAACGTTTCGTCCACTTCTGTGGACGTCTTCTGGTGTACAGCAGCACCATGCTAGCAAGATGTAAAATGCACTGGGTGCCACTGAAGAAGGCTTTAACTGTCAACAGTAACAGAAGAATGGAATCTTGGTGGTGACCTGAAATAACCCTGCAAGGATGTAGCTCAGAGGTGCCTGAGGCCATGATGTAACTGCTAGGAGTGCTCTTTCTTATGTAATATGGGAAGCCAGATTTTATCTATGAAGGACAGTTCATGTTGTCTGTTCATGAGATCTTGGTTTTTTCATCTGCTAATTTGTATTGCTTCATGGTTAAATCTTTGTCTATTCTCAGAAACATTGAATAAACACTTTGTCTTCTCAAATTGAATAGTATGACCTGTATTTTTTGCGTGGTCTGCCACAGCTGATCGTTCTGCTTGAAGCAATCTGGTGGCTCTCTCATGCTCTGTAACTCTGGTGGCAATCGGGCCACCAGCATATTTGTTTAAAAACTTTTTAAACCACCAACAAATTATGAATATTGAATTTGTGTGTTGGAGCATAGTAACATCTTTTCCTTGATGTGGTCAGAATGAGCCTCCTTTGGAGCACCACCATACCTCTTTATTCCATGTGGGCTTTTTTCCATGTGGGCGTTTATGACAGTAGGGTTTTTTCTGTGTGTAATTTTCCTTTGGGCTTTTTTCATAGAACCACTTCGTGTAACTAGAATAAAAATGTGCAAGACCAGAGGTCTAGTGTGTATCAGCTGCCCTTATATAGATGAGGGATCATGGTATGATTAGTAGACAAGATTCACAGTATATTTGCTGATGCTATAATTTTATTTTTTCTTTAAGTATTTTTGTTTATTTGAAACCTCATATTCCAAGAAAAATATATATACTTTGCAAACAGAGAAAAAAATAGTGTGTCTGTAGATAGCATCACTGCTCATCCTTCTCAGGCATTTTGCCGGCAGTACTCAATAACATTACGTGAAATGGTGTCCAGTTTTTCTTCAATGTCATTCAGACGGTCTCCCAGTGACTTGGATTCTTAAAAGAGAAAAATAGCTTATGATTAAGGAGATGTAATCTCTGGCTCATATCCATACACAACATGGGTGTTAACTTGTATTTACTATGACCGTGACCTCTTGTAAGATCAGGAACATCATTTTCCTGGTTAATTCCGTTTGGTTTGTAGAACACTCTGGGAGGAGAAGAGACAGTGAGTGCAGGATAGGGAAGCAAAGCTTCATTTGCAGTGTAGTAAATAAGTTGTTATACTGCATGTATGCACACGGGTGATTGAACACTACAAGAAAGCCAACAATGCCATCCCCTTAAAAAAGATAGCTGTCCAACACAAAAGTGTGTCTGCCTATTTTTCTTCATCATCAGAAACAGTAATCTGTTTTCAGAGGTAGGTGAAAAAAATGAATATGACATTCAATTGTCTCTGAGCAGTCACTATTGGACCACATACACAACAACAGATTAGAATGAACCCAGGTGGACAATGAGTAATGAAGAACATAATTGCTGTGATCCACTTCTTCTCCACAAGTGACGCACCTCCTGTGTCTATACAGTGTCTCAGGGATATTCAATTTTACTGCATAATCCTCTATTTTGTTAATTATGGCAAAAATGGTTTCTAGAATGTTGGCCTTAGAAAGAGTGACACAGACATTTGTGTACAAACTTTAAATCACTGCTCAGCCATTAAAAAAACAAACCAAAAACAGGATGCATGAACGTTCAACCAAATCTACCACATAGAAAGAGGTTGAGGATAACAGAATAACGCAATGGAAAGGAAGAATTCAGTTTTCAGCTGTTTCTATCCCTCGTTTTCCCCAGACTAGGGCACCCAAGATTGCTTGCAACAGCAAAAAAAAAAATACAGCAAGTAAAAACAATTCAAACAGCGCATATAAAATACTACTCCTAATAACAGCAACATAAATTGTAATAAAAGATGCAGACCAGCATCCAAAACACACATACACTACAATGAAAAAGCCAAACAAAACAGAAAAGCTTTCAGTGCCCACTGGAAGGCTAACCAGAAAGATGCAGATTTCAGCTCAAAAAGGAGGGTATTTCATAGCTGTGGAGCTGTCACGGAGAAGGCCCTACTCTTCATTGCCACCAACCTGACCTCAGTCAAGGGCAGCACACGCAGGAGGGCCCTTCTCAGATGACCTCGGGGGCAAGGCAGTACATATGAAAGAAGGTAGATACCCTGGGTCCCAAGCCATAAAGGGCTTTAAAAAGGTAAAAACCAACACCTTGAATTGTGCCTGGAAACTGCATGATGCTCTGCTTGTTTGGAAAGCAGCAATACATGCATACAAGTCCTGTCCCATCCCAAATCCCTTTCTACTCCTATTCCAAACACAGCAAACGTTTGTAGCAATTTCTCCATTAACAAGCTGGAATATCACTGTGGTTATACACAGAAGGAAATGGCTAGTAGAAGGGCACATGAGCAAATTCTAGAAATAATGTTGGGAGCATTTCACTTTGCTTAAAAGGAACTCAAGAGTGAAACAAGGAACACAGCAGAACCACAGAATGATCAGAACAGGGAAACTCTTTGTATCCCTAGTTATTCTGTCCCTAACCATCCCTTGTGTTATAAAAAAATTCAGTACAGACATTCAACAACCACTCCTGGTAACATTACTATATCCAGGTGTTATTTGGATTGGAAAATTCACACTTATTTAAACTCAAAGCTTTAGCAGTACGAAGACAACACAAGCAAAATACCGGTACATCTTAAAACCCATCCTATTAGTAGTCCAGTGATGTTATAACTCACCTGCTGAAGCTCACTTCCCACTTATGTAGCGGTGGCAACAGCAGCTGCAATGGTGGCAGGGAAAGAAGACTTCTGAGAGGCTTCCCTCCCTAGCCCTTGAAAGTCTGAAACGGTAGTGTTCCAAGCATCAGGGGCCTGGCAAATAATGCTTTCCCAGGGCACCCGAGTCTACGGTCCCCAGCACCCAGGATACTGCTGTTGCAGCACTCCAGAGATAAAGGAAGCTTCTTGGAAAGGTTTTCATTCTGTGTTGCTGCTAGGTCAGATACATTGGGAAGGCACAATGTAGACAAGGAGTTACCGTATTTTTCGCTCCATAAGATGCACTTCCCCCCCCAAAAAATAGGGGGAAATAGTGTGCGTCGTATGGAGCGAATAAAACAAAATGTAAGGAGAAAATACTTACCGGGGCTTCGGAGAGGCCTGCAGAGGCTCGCGCAGGCCTCCCCGATCTTCATTTCGGCAAAAAATGGCCATTTTCAGCCATTTCCGGTTTTCATGAAAACCGAAAATGGCCATTTTTTGCCTAAATGAAGATCGGGGAGGCTTGCAGAGGCTCGCGCAGGCCTCCCCGAAGCCCTGGTAAGTATTTTTTCTTTACATTTTTTTAATTATTATTTTTATTTTTATTTTAAAAACATTTTTCCCCTATTTTTTGCTCCATAGGATGTGTGCGTCCTATGGTCCAATGCGTCCTATGGAGCGAAAAATACGGGTAGGTTAGGGGCTTGAGGCTGGGAAGACCTTTGGAAACTCTGTTCCACTCCCAACTATGCCACTGGAGTACAATAGGGGTTCCAAATTTGGAACTCGCACAGAGAATGAGCTATTTTCAGACGTTTAGAAAAAATATTCTGGTTAGTTAAGCCCAGAAATTTTGCCCATCACTATAAACAGCACATTCTAAAATGTGTCGAGGATTGCATATGTCATATTACTAACTATCTGATCTTTTGCAATCGATATGTACAAATTCTTATTACTGTGTAGCTGTTAGCATTATTAGCAAAATTAAAGTACACTAGGGCACTCGTATCCACGGGGATAGGTTCCCCCCCCCCCAGATACCAGAAACCAAGGATAAGGGGGAAACACTATCCCCCATGCCCATTACCTTTTTTATTTTCAAAGAGCTGGTGCCAAGCTCTTGCTTCACCAAAATGCTATAAGCAGCATGTTGCTTATAGCGACGAAGCAGGCAAGCAGCCTGAATGCTAGAGAGGCTCCATTAACAGGAAGCAGGAACTGCTGCTTATAGCGTTTTGGTAAAGCAAGTCACTGGCTTGTCGACAGATCTATGAAGATAAAGGAAATGGGCATGGGGAGGGCTGCAGCGAACTGTGGATAAGTGGATCCACGGATCCCCTGTAGTATATGGCAACTCATTTTATATTTTCATGATTATTTCATCCTACAATGGACTTCGGTATAGTACTGGTACGCCAAATGACCTATCAGGAAGGAGCAACCCCAAAAATTAAATCTATAAATTGGATGAAAATCACCACTTAATATTTTTTGCTTGCAAGGGAGGCACTCAAGGCAGCTCACAATGTATCCACCTATAGATTTATACCCTACTTTTTGATCAATATAGCATCTTTTAGCATCTATAACCCATCTGTCTATTGCTTTCTAACTAGATCTTATCAACTGTGAAGGGCATGGGTGCAAAGATAGGTTGCCCTAACCTCCCAAAGCATTCTGTCTGCAGGAACTGAAAGTCGTGCAGAGAAAAATGACCGGGCAATGAACTCAAGGTAGCAACAGTGGTAGTATTAGAAAAACCTGGGTCAGGAAAAGGAATACATGGCTTTAAGAGATAATTACCTCTAGAGAGGCACAATGCTTGAACACTAGTGTTGTGAAAGACTTAATTGTAATAAAACTTACCAGAGAGACATGTTGGAACAGAAGGATGCCAGTAACTGTCAGCCCCACATTTAATAAGACTGGCCCCTGACAAAGTATATCCAGCATCACATGTAATCATCAAGGAATGGCCATAGGTGTATGAAGGGTGAAATGAACTTGTGCTTCCATGTGCAATTTCTGGTCTAGAACAACGAACCTCTGGAAAGAGCAGCATTAATAAATAATTTGCACAAAATATGAAGCAGTTTTTGAAAACCAGCAAGAACCACCCATCTTTGGCCATCAGGAAGTCTAATTAGAAGTCAGGTTTGCCCTCTACTTGCAGAACCCACACAGATCAAGCAAAAAACGGACATACAAGACCAAATTCCACTTTTGATAGCTTCAGAAAAAACTAGTAGACCCAACAGAAGGTATCATCTCAGTCATTTTATCCCCAATCCCACGATAAGTGGAATCTGCTTAAGGCTAAAAACCTATACACCAGTGGTTCCCAGACTGTGAATCATGACGCCTTAGGGCATCGCGACACAGTCACAGAGGCATTGTGAGATGTCCCCGGTGGCCCCTCCTACCTGCTCTCCCAGGTGCTGCCATTTTGAATCGTGCAAAATCTCACGAGATCCGGCAGCACCCAAATCTCGCAAGATTTGGGCGCCACCATCTTTGATCTCATGAGATTTGGGTGCCACCTTCTTGGATCTCATGAGATTGTGTGTGATCCAAGATGGAGGTGCCAAGGAGAGCCAGGAAGAAGTGGCTGCGGGGGCGTCATGAGCCAGGTAAGTTTGGGAACCACTGTTATACACACTTTCCTGAGAGTAATCCCCATTGAACACAATGGGACTTACTTCTAAGTGGACAGGCATAGGATTGTACTGTATGTTATTTCACTAAAACCAGGCAAATGTCCACTGAAATTGGTAGGAAATCCTTCCAGGTACAAGTGTAGAGGATCAGATCCCGAAGTCATTTTTTCTGGATTAGTTTTGACAATTTCCATCTAAATAATCTCATTCTAAAGTTATTTGGAGTTTCCAAGTTTTATACCGATTGTTGAACCTTATGGTGTTGTCATAAAAAATAAACTTTTGCAACATATGAAAATTCCAACCAGTAACCCAGTTAGCTTCAGACCATTTTGTACTAGTAATTATTTCAGCCCATAAATTAATTTTAATAATTTGGTACTGCTATCCCACATGAACCTTCAGAATGGATTTATAAGCGCAATGCTATACATGCCTACCTTGAAATATGTCTCACTGAAACCAAACCAAACAAGTGAGCCATGAAATTAACTTAAATTTGTGTCATCTAGCAGCTGTTTGAGCTGCGCTTTGCTTTGACAATATTCCAAGGGAGGAATGAAATGTCAGCACGAGTTTTAAGGACTTTTATTCCGTCTGTTAATGCCTGTTACTGGATTCTTTGCGTATCATCGAATTTCCTCCGCTCTGTATGCTGTGTACAGTACATGCTCTTTAAAGAACTCTTCAAACAACAGTACGGATTTTAAAGTGTTTTATTGCTTGGTCTCAGAGGATATACATGGCTGTTTTACCCATACCTTTTACTTCTTTACTAACTTAAGAGATTTTGCTTTCAATAAGATTTTGAATGAGCTAAATCATGACTGAGCAATAAGATCTCCCATAACATGGCCCCTTTTAACAAGGACAACCCTTCCCCACACCAAACACTGCTATTTAGTCCATTTACAGCCCAATCCTATCTTACGCTCTGCTCAGCTATCCAGCTATGCCGACGCTGGCAATGCTGGATCCTGAGCAGAGTAGGAGGGGTTGGAGGTCTCCTCGAGGTAAGGGAAGTTTTGTTCCCTTACCCCGGGTAAAGCCCCAGCCTCCCAAACGGGTCTCCTTGGATTCTCACCAGCTATTGAGGTAGCGTAGGTCTGGGAGGCCCTTGTCGGGAGAAATGGTCATGGAAGGAGAACAGAATACATCGTGCACTGCTGCTGATAATCCTGCCCCCTCCTGGGCCCAATTCGTTCACCTCCCCCCTGAAACACCCCCATAACACCCTCCCCCACCCTAGCCGCAGCTTATCCGGGCTGCACACCGTGCGGATAAGGTCCACATGGGCTGGCACAACTGCTTTACAGCAGCTTTTGTGACAATCCTGGGCCGGCACAGAGGTCCTATGCCGGCCTAGCACCTGGATAGGATTGCGCCTTTATTCTCTTGCACAAGCCCCACTGAAATCCATGGAGGCTTCACAGGAGCAGTGTGCTCAGTCAAGTGCACCCTTATTGGACAACTAGGAAGAATTTTATTCTCCAACATTTATTCTCCAACAGCTATGCACAATAAAAGCACTTTAGAATATTGCAAAGGAGATAACTTCCATTACCTTTGCATTCTGGTAACTCTGAATCCCACTCTCCATCTACACCATTTGCGGCAGCTCTGCAGGTAAGAGTCTTACTTCCAATAAGAGAAAATCCGTGATCACACACATATGTAATTTCCGAGCCAGACCCATAATAAACTCTGGGACCACCAATTTTCCTACCATTGATAATGTCAGGAGGGGAAAAACAAGAAATTCCTGGAGAAGATAATCAACATTAACATTACTTAGAACATAGACTACAACTGCGAAACCACATCTATTGGAGCTATATTCAGGCAGATTTTCATTTAAAAATACGTTAGCTAGCTGAAGTAGTCAGTTGTTGAATCAATCAAGTAAATACACTGCTTGACAACCTTCTGCCACTAACCAGAAGAAGTGAAATTACTAATCTAATTCCAGAGAGATTATTAAAGAGATTTGCTAAAACAAATTGATTCTCTCCTCCCCCCCCGGGGGATTTCAGTTGGAAAGTTCATATCAAAGTGCTCCTCCTGCCTGACTCCATCCAAGCAAAAGAATTAGATTAGGCTGGAAAATACCCCCCCCCCCTTTCATCTGCTTCTGAAGGGCTAATCATTCTACGCTCTGCTCAGGGTTGCAGTCAGTCAAAGCGTGGGAGGCAAATGCCAGAGAGAGGGCGGACTGTGAAGGAAGCCACCTGGAATGAAGAGTTCTATGCAAGACTAGAACATTTGTATTATTACAAAAAAAACCTTTGGGGTTTAGCTAGCCTGCCTATGTAAACTGCCTTTGAATTAAAGTCAGAGGAGAAATCCGATGACCAAGAAAAGGCAGTATATAAATACTGGTTATATTATTATTACAGGTGGGCCCCCATATCCGCTGGGGATATGTTCCAGGCCCCTCCGTGGATACTTGAAACCGTGGATAAGAGCGAACACCCCCTCCATGGTTTCCTTAGGGCCCCCCCACACTGCCTCCCCTGCAAGCAGGCATGCTTGCCCACCCCCCAGCTCTTATTTCTTTCAGCAAGCTTTGTTTCTTCCTACTTCCTTAAAACAAAGTAGCAACCTCCATTGCAGGCAAGTAGAACGAGACTAAATCCTAGAGAGGCTCTGCAAGGTTTCTGTTAGCCTTGCAGAGCCTCTCTAGGACTTAGTCTCATTCTACTTGCCTGTAATAAGCAGCCAGAGGCTGCTTCTCCTGTTTAAGGAAGAAACGAAGCTTACTGGGGGAAAAGTAAAAGCCGGGGGGGGGGGGGGTTTCCCCACGATCCGTGGATAACTGAAACCGTGGATAGCGAATCAGTGGATATGGGGGCCCACCTGTACTGACAATTTTATCCTCCATCCCTTTCCTAATAATCCTTAGCATAGAGCTGGATTTCTTCATTTTTTGCCACATACTGAATTGACATTTTCACGGAGCTATCTCCACAGGGACTCTTGGTATAAGACGGCTTCCTGTGGAGATGGCTTTTTCCTTCCACTCATTTCTCCCCGGGGCAATTCCTCAAACAGCTCCCAATGGGGCAATGGAAAAGTTGCCCAATGCTTTGCCAGGGGATTGTCATTTTGAGCTTTTTAGCTCTGAAAATGGAGTTATTTTGAGTTCTCTTGAAAAAAAGAACATGAAACCGAGTTCATTTTAGAGCATATCCAGGGCTAGTAGGGTCAGGCTTGTCCATCTCTTCATACCATGGACATCACTGAAAGCCCAATCCTACGCATGTCTACTCAGAAGTCCCATTATAATCAATGGGGCTTACTCCCAGGTACGTGTGGATAGGATTGCAGCCTGACATTTTGTTGCCCATTCACCCAGTTTGGAGAGATCTTTCAGGAAGCCTTGGCATACAGTTGCTTTCACCACCATGAGTAGCTTCAAATTATCTATCAATGTGGCAACTTCCCTGCTCCCCAATGCCTGAAACTCATTCATCAAGAAATTGGATTTACTACTTAAAAAGCATCTCTGTACCACTGTATTAAAAACAATATTCAAATGGCTTAAATGGCACTGAAACCCATATAGATCCTTGAGAGTCCTCAGAGTTGTGTGGATTGATAGGAGAATTTCAGCAGATACAGGGGCCAATCCTATCCAACTTTCCAGCACTGATGCAGCCGTGCCAACAGGGCGTGCTCTGCACCCTGAGGTGGAGCAGTCATGGAGGCCTTCTCATGGTAAGGGAACTTTGTTCCCTTACTGGAAAGTTGGATAGGATTAGGCCCATAGTTTCTGTAATTAGACTTTGAGGTCCTGTCTGTTTTACATTCTGTGTTTGTGATATCACTGTGCTTGAACCCTTGCAGATGGCTTAATCAGAAGGACGTACTTTTGAAAAGAATTTGGAACAATAAAGATTTACAGGGCCACATTTATGCCAGACCCTGGAACTGTAGCCTAGAGTGCGGTGGCTCTTAACATTTCTATTTACTTGTTAGATATGTTTAAATGATATTTACAGGAATATTCACCAAGACTGCAATCCAATACATATAGTACTTCTATGGGAGTAAGTCCCATGACCTGAGTCCGACTCAAGTCCAAGTCAATAGACTCAAGTCTACATCACTGGTAGGTCCTATTATATTTGATGGTTATTACTTCTGAGCAGACATGCTGTCAAGAGAATAAGGGTACCTTTTGAGTTAGAGTTTATTAGGGCAGTTGGAGCCAGCAGTAAAAGTAAAGGGGGGGCACTATGTCTCTTTAAAAAGCTGTCCAGGCTGCTTTCTACTGTATTGCTCTAGGCGCCAGAGCAGGCAATAGAAAGTATTCTGAGGGGGGGGGGGAATGCTTAAGGCCGACCCACACCGCACGAGCTCTGGCGCGGAGACGAGCGAAAGTAGGTACCTGGAGACACTCGTCTCCACGAGTGTCTCCCAACGAATAGTCCCTCCTGTTGTCCCGCCTTCTTAAAAGTGCAGCGGTGATTCGCTAAGCACAAGTGCAATCCGATACACGAGAGAAGAGAGAGAGGGGCAGGAAGGAGAGAAAACTAACAAAACAATTTGTGCCGGGAATAGAATTCATCTTGCTAACTTTTGTGAGAAGGAGAAATGGATCCAAGGGAAATCGGAGACTCAAGTGAGTTCCGATTGACTGACAACCCCTTTCATCCTGCCCTCTCATCTGATTGGTGGCTGCAGTAGCTCCGCGTACCTGCCCCCTCAAAGATGGGCAACAAACAATTTCGCTCGTGCGGGAACTCGGGAGAGCGCAGCTGCTCTGCGTTTAGCTGCTCTCTTCCGGAACGGTGACCACACAGCTCCACGCGCGTCTGGGACACGCCGGAAATAGTGCAGTGTGGGTCAGCCTTTATGGTGATTGGACAGCAGTCAAGTTCGTCCCTTAAGAGCACCCTTAGGCACTCAAGACTTGTGCAGAGGGGAAGGGGTGGGTGAGAGAGAGAGAGAGACAGAGGAAAATTTAAATGATTCTTGTTTAAGTTTTATGCCTCAATAAAGAGTTTAAAGGAAAGCAGTTGTCCAGTGATTTTTGAGCGTGCGAGTAGAATTCCTGTAAGAAGGATTGATTTAAAGAACCCACAGAATACCCCTCTCTTATTAGAGCACAGTCAGTACTGGGGGGGGGGCATCCTTTACACATGCCCAGGGTTGTGCTGTAAATCAGTATGTATTTGTGTATTGGTTTGCAGAAATAATGGATGCAAGAGACAATGGATGCAAGAGACAATAGACAATCCACAGTTACTCTCACTTAAACAAGGTACCATAGATTATTCCAATCCTGCAATAAAGCTTGGACAAACTAAAATATTTGTATTACGAGAGCCAGACCTTTATAACTTTAAATATATAAAATCTTACGTTTGCAAGATGGGAGATCATCCCAATCAACTGTGCCAGCTGAAAAAGTACAACGAGAAGTTTTTTGACCCATTAATTTGTATCTAAAGGGAAAGAGAAATTAAAATGTTAAGGCATGTGATATGAAGAGTGTGAGAGGATACAGGATTCTTATTTTTTACCATTAGGTTGAGACAAGTGAACCATCAACAGCCCAATCCTACCTAACTTTCCCTGCACCGATGCAGCAGCGCCAGCACAGGCTACATTGCATCCAGCAGGGAAATGCAGGGGATGGGAAGTCTCCTCGAGGTAAGGGGACATTCATCCCCTTACCCTGGGGAATGCTCAGTGCTTACTTTTGTCCTTGGTTTAAGAAGAGCAAAATTAAAAGTGAAAAAGCAAAGTGCATGAACCCATATGATGCTTTAGGGATTCCTTGGATAAGCTGCTTGCATGAAAAATGGTGTATGTGCATTCAGTGTATTTTCAGCACTGGCAATCAATTCAGGGGTTGAGGCACACAGACTCTTGTACTACAGCGACTCAAATTCCTCCTAGCTCAATCAAGTCAGTTATGGAAGGGCTCAGGTAGAATGCCCCCTCTCTGGCCTCAACCTTCCTAAAGAGACTTCATTGTATCATAGTATTGGAAGGGGCCTACAAAATAGAGTCCCTCTTCCAATGCAGGCAGGCCACAGCTACAGTATTTTAGTACTATATCAAAGAAGATCATGAAAAACATTAATTGTAAACATGGGCGTCGTTGGAGCGTAGCGGGGGGGTGGACCGCCAGGGGGTGACGCGCGCAAAGGGGTGACGCGCGCACCCCCGCGCGTCACCTCCGTGACGTGCGTCACCCTCCGGACGCTCCAGGGCCTTCTGAAAGCCCACTGGCTCAAAACGTAAAGTTGTACGTTTTTTCGCGCATGCGCAGTACTTTTCTGAGGGCAAATGGGCAGCCCTTTGCCCTCAGAAAATGTACTGCGCATGCGTGAAAAACGGAAAACTTTACATTTTGAGCCAGTGGGCTTTCAGAAGCCCTGGAGCGCCGGTGGGGCCAAACGCTCCGAGGCCGGCTCCCCAGCCTCAGAGCGGAGGCTGAGCTGCGTGGGGGTGTTTGGGGGGGTCACCCCAGGGCAGGGGGGGTGACGCGCGTCTGACGCGCACTTATTGTAAAGAGCCCCTCTAAAGCAAGGAAAAATGTGGCTCCATATGGTCAACAAAAGGGTCTTTCCAGAGGATAGAAAAAGTTCTGATAGCTAACAAGCTTGTTGGTTAAGAGGATGATCCCTGAAAAAGAGGATTCTTGGATCAAATCTTGCTTCAGCCAAATTCTCTAGATAGGTAGTCTCAGTTCCCATTTGCAAAAACAGAGGTAAATTTACACTATCCCAATATGTAAAATGTTAGTCTCAGTTCCCATTTGCAAAAACAGAGGTAAATTTACACTATCCCAATATGTAAAATGTTAGTCTCAGTTCCCATTTGCAAAAACAGAGGTAAATTTACACTATCCCAATATGTAAAATGTTAAGTATTATTTCTTGATCGTAATGAAAGCACTAGCTAAAGTAGTGGTGAAATAGAGCCAATATATAATATAGATGGAAAATGTTGTTAAGAGCACATATATCCTGGCAGGTGCAGAAGTAGTGCTACAATTCTGTTTGCAATTTGTTTGCAAACAATTCGGTGGCACTACAAATAAAGCTTCTAGAAGTACCCATAACCATAAGCCATGTAATGCAAAGCAATGTTCCTCCTTACCCTAAAGCCATTGGTTCCCTAGTGCAAGACAATCCAACATCATTTTAGCCAAATCAGACCAGTTCTCAGTCATATCATCTACAAGGTATGGATCAGACACAGCAGACCATCATCCCAGTTTCTTTCCTTGAAGAATTAATACTGACCAACGTCAAGGCAAAGACGACACTCTTTAGTAGAAGCTCCTGCATCCCAGGGGTGAAACAAGGCAAACGCTGGCCACCCACTTTCCAGCAGCTAAGAGGCAGAGCTGCAAAGCAGGACTTGCAAATCCCACCTCTGCCATGAACGCATTAGGTGGTCTCACACAAGCGGCTCCTGAGCTGCAAATTGAGGATACTTGAACTTATCTTACAGTAGTGCTCCCCAATCTTACTCCCGTCACAGTGCCCTTACCGCCGTAGGCATAGAGCTCGGCACCCAGAAGTGATGGCGATGATGTGATGACATCGTGTCACCGTCATTACTTCTGGGTTCAGGACCACGACGCAATCCTCCAAACCATGGTAAGAGGCTCAGGGCGGGCAGGCGGGCTATTCAGGCGATGAAAACATCACTCATAACTCTGTCCACTGAGCCAAGCTTCTGCTCTCTGATCTTCATGGTCGCATTGTGTTCCCATTTCCAAGTGGCTCGTGCGGAAAGCATCCCATGAGGTCCCTGGGGGGTTCGCCACAACGCCACATGACGCACAGTTCAGGGTCGTTATAAGGACAACGCCACCATGATATGTGAAACACTTTGCACATTTAGAAAGCACTGTATAAAAGTTAAATATTATTCAGAACCATTTGAGGACAGCAAGGCCCTACAGCACAGGACATCTGACAAAATTTAGCCTTCATTTGGAACAAGTGATTGTATATATAGCTTGCATTTTTAACATCAGCTTTTCATAAGTCTTTGAAATTTCCATTTTGGGGCTGTGTGTACCACAACCTCTGCACAGCAGTTTTATACAAAGCTAAGTTATTAAGGAAGGTGACCAACAACTCACCCATTATCACAGACAATGGTTATTTGATCACCAAGTCGCAAGTCCGTTGAAGATACAATTTTGCCATTCTCTATATCTGGAGAAGGACATCTCCTTCCTAAAAGAAAAATTAGACCCAGTCTTATCTCATGCTGCTGGGATTTAATAAAAAGAAGAAAGGAAGTGGACAAGGTTACATAGGCACTCAGAAAATGCCTCAAAATGTAAAAAAAAAAAAAAACCACCACCCTATTTAGTCCTATTCATTTGGCCACAAAATGTCTGGGAAAGGGATAAAAACACAGTGGTAAAGGCAGATATATCAATTCTGGACAATATACAGCTGTTTTGCATTTCACTTCATTTTTCTGGGTCCAGGGAAAAGCCACCCAACCTGATGCAAATGTAGTCAAATAACTTATTCAATTCCAAATATCAAATTGGTGAAATTACTACGTTTTATTTTGCATTTCCCCCCACAGAATGTAGGGCATTGTATTTCTCCCTGCCCCGTACACAGATTCTCCTGTCAAAATTATCCCCAGAACAATCCTGTGAGGCCAAGGCTGAGAGAAGGGGACTCTACCCAAATCACCCACATTCATGCACAAGCAGAGACGTGAACCTATCTTGCCAGATCAAGTCAAACATTATCTACTATATGAGCGTTTCTCAAAGTTCTCCCTGTGGCCCCCCCACCCTCCGGAGGACGGTATGAGGACCCCCTCTGGAGGATGCTTTTTAAGTCCAAAAATATCCCTTTTGTCCCTAGCAGCAGCGCAATCCCCGGATCGCTGCTGCTGCCGCTGCCATCACAGGTCGCCAATCCCCTTTTGTCACTGCTTACACAAAAATAAAAGTGTGACAAATACGCTCACCTTGACAAAACTGAGGATCTGCAGGTAACCATTCTGAAGCAGGAGAACACATAATTTGAGGACTCGTTCCAGGAATAAGTTCATAGCCTGGGAGGCAACGGTATGTCAAAGTAGTTCCAACAGGATAGCTGTATTGCATTTGCCCACTCAGCTCAGCATGTTGTATCCGACTAGGGCTGTTACAGTCTCCTGAACATAAAAATATGCATTTTAAGGGATTTAATTCCTACCTTATCAATACTAATCAAGATGGTTCATAACAGAGAAACACATACACAAACAATGAAACACAGCAGAAAAAAATCCATAGCTGATCAAGGAAAGGTAACTACCAGCCCAATCCTAAGCATGTCTACTCAGAAGGCCCATTAGAGTCAATGGGGCTTACTCCCAGGTAAGTGTGCATAGGATTGCAGCCTACATCAAGTTAAAAAACCAAAAGAATAGGATGGACTTTGCCTGATGTCAGAAAGATAATAAAGGTTAGGCAAATCTTTAATGATTCAAAGGGCAGGTAGGGGGCAGTGTAATCTCCCAAAACAGTCTGCATCCTTGGTCTGCAACAACTGAAAATCATTCATCCCATTCTTGGGAGGTGCATGACCACAAAGTATTTGCCTCGAGTAAGCTGAAACTAGGGAAGTATAGCTAGATGTGTTAGGTTTTATTATTTTGCATGGGCTTGCCTTTGTTAACTTTAAGGCTGCTCGTATTTCCATCCCAAGCTTCCCCACCTCTGTTATTTTGAATAAAATCTTTTTTCACATCTTACTAATCACTTGTCTACCTGCTTGCAGCCAGGGCAGAGCTTGGCCAGCACCTTGGAGAGACAGGTGGACCAGCACCCTATGAGAGACATTGAGCTGTGGGGTGGAATTGGAGACAGAGACAACCCCCAACAAGGTCTGGGCTCCCTCAGAATCACACAGGGCACTGAGAATTATTGCTCTTAATACCAGAACTTGACCACAGAATTTGTTAACCAATGTTGAGGCAGGCAATGTCTCTGAGCATACACAAAGGTATGAGTAAGCCTCAATTAACCTCCCCTCCCAACAATTAGGATCGATGGCATAACTTGATGGCATGACTTCCAGGCAAGACACAGCCCTTAGAAATGCAACACTAAATTAGCACCCAAGCCCTCTCAACTCACCTTCAACATCAGACAAGGCCGTCAGCAGCAGCAAGGTGGTAAACAGTCCACTGCAGCAGCAAGGAAAAAACACCATTGCAGCAATATGCATTCCCTGAAGACTGCAGGCACTCTTTCAGACTGAAAGCAGATAAAACAGAGTGGAAGGAGGATGTGAAGAAAGTATCATAGTTTTCCTTTGTCAATAGGTGTGGCCACTTTTTCTCTTGGCTCTTTAAGCTATTATTTAAGTTAAACGCTTTTAAGCTCACATACATAGTTTTTTTTTATTATTCTTATTCTTATTATGTAAGTTATGGTGGTGGCAGACCACAAAAGTCTACAGTGCATAAGATTTGTGCACTGCAATCCTAAATTTGTTTCCTCAGATAAGGTTCCACTGAGTTTACTCCAAGTACGTGTTGCATAAAACTGCAGCCTGAAAACGATGAGCCTCACTATGTGCAAGACACTGATTTTAGCGGGGTGGGGGGGAGCACTTTCGGGCCAAACAATATTGGCAGCTCCCCACTAGCAGAAAATATTCAGCAGATTGTTCTGTCTTCAGCACTAATCGGAGCACACAAACTCCTTGTAAAGGCAGAGAACTGAAGAGAAACAAGGTGACCTTACTTATTATTAGCAAAGTTGGGGATTAAGTTTGAGGTGGTGCAGGAGGTAGAATCAAGAGAAACCAAACTGGGCAGCAGTATTACATAGTGTCTGGAAGAGGCATTTAACCCCCCATCTCCAGGACCAGAAGTCTGCGGCGGATCCTCTTCCTCAGTTTTCGGGATCCAACACTGCAGGGCCCCTACTAGCGACGGTTTTCGAGACCAGCCCGCAGCCCTAAGGCACGGACTTCATCCAGCCTCATCGATGCCAGGCGATCAAAGGACGTATCCCCAGAAAGGAGAAGATCCCTCGTCACCTCTGTCCAGCGGGTGGCCCTTCTCGGCCTGGCCCAAACCTAAGCCCGGCGCTCATAGCACCTCAAACCAGCACTTCCGACGCCCAGCGAAACTCGTGCCTGGCACTTGCTCAAACAAAGCGGCAGCGCCGCAGCCTCCGGGGGCGGAACTCATCACCTGCCAGTGCCGGGCACGAGAGCCTCACGACGGACGACTTCGGAGCCTGCGTGCAAAAGGGCGCACAGCATCTGCCGGTCGCAGCCAGGCTCAGCTCGGTCTGGCTGCTGCGCTCGGAGGAGTCGGCCAGACTTTCGTGCCGCGGCTGAGCCGAAAGCATTGGCCGCCGCGTTCTTTGCCCCGAAGCTTCCTAGTTCTTGCATCCATTGCTGTTGCCCGGGCGACGCGGGAGCCAGAGAAGCCTCCCTCCAGCCACCTGCCCAGACCTTGTAGCCGAGCTCAGAACCATCACTCTCAGATGAAACCCCAGAGGGATCAGATAAGCTACGTCCCGTGCTTTCCACTGGCGAATCCTGCTGATACGCCGGTACAATTCCCAAGCACCAATCAGCGGCTGGTAGCTCCGCTCACGCAGATTGAGAATTGACTTCACTTTCCTGTAGCCACCGCCCTCTTCTCCGCACATTGGTGACATCTCGTGGCTGTTATACGGGGACCGTTGTGGGCCTGGCAGTTGATGTTGGTGGTGCTGCCTCCGGGGTCGCTGGGGCGGAGTCTTCCAAGTCTCATCCTTCTCTTCGGGTCGGTCGTGGTGAGCCTGTTTTCCACGCCTTCTCCTACGGTTACCGGCTCTCTTGGCCTGGGGTCACCAGAAATCAGCACCAGTAGTCAGTCTCCAGCTGAGATGACTACTGAAAGCAATCTTGGAGATGTTAACGTAACAGGGCCTCCAGAAATGTCATCATGAATTGCATGATGTTTTTAAAAAATATTACAGGAAGAGCCTCACTCATTTGGCAGCCCTATTTTTCCTGCAAGCCACCTTGCTTCTCTCTCCAGGCAAGTAAGTGCTCTCATGATGGGTGGATTATGCCCACTTTTTGCAAGTCAGGATCATAAAGTTAGTCACATGTGGCCGCTTGCCACTTGGCAGGGGCCAAGCATGGGGAGGAAAGGTACACACTTACTGGTGCCCAGAAATCCAGCTAACTTGTAGATCATGCGTGAGGATATTTACATAAACTTACAGTGCAATCCTGTGGAACTCCACCGGAAGCGAGTGCTCCACCGCCAGAAGCCATCACAAACGTGCCGGAAAGCACGTTTACGATGACTCGCGAATAACGGGCTGATCAACGGGCAGGATCCGGCGGGCGGCCCTGGTGGAGACTTTCCTAGGTTTATTTTATAACAACAACAACAACAAAATCAAAGGCAGCATTTCACTTTGTTGTATTCAATGTGTTATATTCAGCAGACTTTAATTCTGCAGACAAGCTATTCTCCTCCTGACACAAGCAAAAAGGTCCACTTGTAGATCTGGCCTCAGGAGCAAGAAAGCCAGGAAGAAACCAACTATCTGCTCTGCTGGTGCCCTTGCCTGAGAGGAAAAAAGATTCTGTACAGGAGCACTAGGAGGAGCTAAGGGTTCTATTCACCCTGCCCTGCATGCTTCTTTTGACAGAGAAGACCCTGACCTGGGTCACGCTAACCTGGGCCCTGCTCCATCACGATCCAGTGAGATAGCTCAGGGTCATGTCAACTTCTGAGTCATGTTTATTTGTTTACCTTATTTCTTGCGCGCGCGCACACACACACACACACACACACACACACACACGATATGCCACCCTTCCTCTAAGGAGCTCAAGTTGTATTCTTGTTTCCCCACCACTCCCTGTTTTATCCTCACAACAAAGAGAAAGATACTATGGACTGGTTAAGATTATACATTTAAATGCTCCCTGGGTGTAAACGGCCTGAGGCCCAATGGGCCTACATTTGAGCTCTCCATGTAAGGCCACATCGGGCCAGGTGAAGACTTTGGATATTGGTGAATCTCGCTGCTGATATCCCCACCCCTCCCTCACCGCCCGGTCCGCCCTCCCCTGCACCTTGCCCGGTGAGTGCAGGGATATTCCGCCAGGGGAGAGAGGGCTGCCAACCTCTGCGCCGGCAGCCCTTACTCTCCGGGTGTTGCGAAAGTGCTTTATGGCACTTCCGCGACACCCAGCACAAGAAACTAGTGCAAGAAACTCCTGCAAACAGCTGCTGGAAAAGACACTATGTCAAGGTAAATAGAGAGTACACTAGACTGGTTCTCATTCTACTTATCTCAGCTAAGACAAAATGTTGTTCAGCTAAGATAAAGTGGTGTGTGTGTGTGTGTGTGTGTGTGTGTGAGAAACATACACACACATGATTTGAAACACTGTACTGTAGCTAATGAGTGATGATCTGATACACATTCCACAATTTATTTTATTATTCAGGCATAGAGCACAAGTACCATTCAAAAGAACCAAGATCAGCATTGTGTTGCACTGAAAACATATACTAAATAGCTGAGCTTATAAAAATACATATTTTGCATTCTGATATTGATAACAGACACGTCACTAACAGTAATACTTAAGATATACACAATAAGCATTCAGACATCCCTGACCAGAAAGCATCTTGCTATCACAGGGTCATGTGGGGCTGTTAGGTAAAGCCGTACACTACAGTATCAAATTCAGAACCTACCCCAGCATTTTGAAGATGCTTATGTTACAAAAGTCATTCTCAAGTAAGTCGATAAGATTGCTCATATGTAAATAGTCACATTCATATATCCTGGTACATACTATGTTATCTCTCGACACAAATGGACTTATCATAAGCAACATTAATTCATAAAATTGTGCAAAAGATTCAGCAGTATATTGTGCGTAGATGCAATAAATTGTGCTATTTTAATTCTATGGAAACTGGTTTTTTTCCTTCTTCTATTTATTCATTCCTTCACTCAGTTTATATTCTGCATTTCTACCTGAAGGACACCCAATGCTATATGCAGTTTTATACACTTAGCAACACACTGGAATGTGGCCATAAGGTGCTAATGTGCAAAAGGCACTTCTCATATTGTGGGCTTTTCTCTAAATTTTTATTTCCCAAACATTTAAGGAGTAATACTAAGGCTGCAATCCTACCTAGGAGTAAGTTTCATTAAACTCAGAGGGGCTTTTGAGTAGACATCCATAGGATTGCACTGTAAGGTTGCAATCCTAAACTCATTTATCTAGGTGGCTCATTGAATATAGTGGGGCTTACTTCTGAGAAGAGATAAATAGGGTCAGACAACACAAACCTTCTTTAATAGGCTCAGTCAGCAGAAATCAAGGTAGTGAAATCGACTTCATTATATAGCCTTTTACTTCCACTGAATATGGGATTCATGCCATCTCCATGTAGGACTTGGGAATGAAAAGACTGGAAAAAACAACAACTTAGGGCTGTTCCTTCTAATTTTCTTCCTCCTGAGAGCTAGGATGGTGTAGTGCTTCTGGTGCTGGACTTAGACCTGGAGGATCCAGGTTCAAATCCCTGCTCAGCCAGGAAGTTTCCTGGGTGACCTTGGGCCAGTCACTATCTCAGCTTAACATACCTCACAGGGTTGTTGTGAGGACAAAAGGAAGCAAGCGACCATGTACACCACCCTGAGATCCTTGGAGGAAGGGCTGTATACAAATGTGAAAAATAAAAACATTCTGAGCAAATGGATTGAATTGAATTATCACATTTCTTTCTTATACCAGAACACAGATACACTCCATAGATCATTGGAGTTTATTAAAGCAGAAGGCATGCCTTAAGCATTAGAATTGCCAGCTCAACACCACAGAGAGCTGACAGTGGTCCATCAAACCCGGAAATTACTTTTATTTCAGCAGTGAGCTGAAATCATTTGGAAAAAGAGTTCCAGTATTTAACAGTGATTAGAAAGCAGCAAAAGGAGGGAGGAAAATTAGAGAAAAAATGCCTGAAGATGCTGCATGTGTACAGCATTCTAGTATTACAATCATAGAACTGAATAGCTAGGTTTTTCCTTTCCTATTATTCTGTGCCACCAACTTCTCAAACACTAGAAACCAATCATAGCAATTGCACTTAGTAACACTCCTGAAATCTGAAACCCCAGTACAATTTATACATGTCTAAAAAACATATGATGAGCTAAAATACCCCACCCATTTCTGCTACTTTATCATGCGTAAAAGTACTGAGATCAGGGGGCATAGAAAGATACCATAGTTTCTCATGGGTGCATGGTAAACCGATTGTGAGATTAATATGTTTATAACACATGTTCAACTGGTTATGCCTTAAAAGGAATGGTTTCTATTAAGACTTACAGCCTCAAGCTAATAGCCCATCCCCCTTAGCACTGTATCTACCAACAGGGACAGACAGATACCTCAGGAAGGTTAGCAAACAGGAGTATGGTTTGCTCCTGGAGTCCATAATCTCTTGGTTTTTCTATGAATCCAAGATATGATGCCAAATTATTTGCAATGCCAAATTAATTTTGCCTCTGGTCTTGGAAACCTTAAGTCTGCCTTTTTCCTAATACAGGTGGACCCCCACATCCGCTGGGGATATGTTCCAGGCCCCTCCGTGGATACTTGAAACCGTGGATAAGAGCAAACACCCCCTCCATAGTTTCCTGAGGGCCCCCCCCACCCTGCCTGCCCTGCAGGCAGGCATGCTTCCCCCCCCCAGCTCTTATTTTTCTTTCAGCAAGCTTTGTTTCTTCCTTAAAACAAACAGAGAAGCAGCCTCCATTGCAGGCAAGTAGAACGAGACTAAGTCCTAGAGAGGCTCTGCAAGGTTTCTGTTAACCTTGAAGAGCCTCTCTAGGACTTAGTCTCGTTCTACTTGCCTGTAATAAGCAGCCAGAGGCTGCTTCTCCTGTTTAAGGAAGAAACAAAGCTTACTGGGAAAAAAGTAAAAGCCTGGGGGGGGGGGGTTCCCCACGATCCGTGGATAACTGAAACCGTGGATAGCGAATCAGTGGATATGGGGCCCACCTGTATATGATTTCCTTGGACTAAGCATTGAAAAAACTAAATGAGCATCATTCTCCATGAGAACCTGAGAGCTGCCCACTACAGTAATGCTGATGGCCAAGAGTTCATGACTGAATGCCCTTGAAAGAAAGCTGCAGTAGCATCTTGTAATTCCTATTCAGAGACTATAATTGGCTAAGGTAAAAGGTAAAGGTGACCCCTGACAATTATGTCCAGTCGTGTCTGACTCTAGGGTGTGGTGCTCATCCCCATTTCAAAGCCGAAGAGCCAGTGTTGTCCGAAGACGCCTCCGTGGTCATGTGGCTGGCATGACTCTCCTTGCCGCAGCGCGTAGCATGCAGCTGGAACACGGAGCGCTGTTTACCTTCCCACAAGCGGTACCTATTTATCTACTCCCATTAACATGCTTTGGAACTGCTAGGTTGGCAGGAGCTGGCCAAGCAACGAGAGCTCACCCCGTCGCGGATTCGAACTGCCGACCTTTCGATCGACAGCTCATGGTTCAGCGGTTTAACCCACTGCGCCACCCGCTGGCCTATATAATTGGCTAAGTACAATGCCACAAATTTAAGGTGATTATTAAAATATCACAATCATGTTTACCACCCATTCTATGAACTTTCTGGATAGTTTCCTGAATGTACACTGGTGCGCAATATGAATGGCATTAAAGTTGCGACACATATTCCAAAGGAAGAAGGATCAGCAGGAGATTCAGCGATGCGTGTAGGCAGCAAGCTCCTATACAATTTGTCTGGCCATCCCAACCCTTGAACCCTTAGTATCTGTGGCAGTGGCGGTGCCCAGTGTGCCATCGGGAGGTGCTATGGGGGCCCAATTCAGGTCTTGTACCATAGCGCCTGGCAACTAGGCACTGACAGTGATTCTCAGAACCACTTCTAGAGGGATGAACTTTGTGAAACAATATGGTGCAACCTAGACTGGAAGAAGGAAAACAAAGGAATGGAGTAAAGTAATCCAAAATGTCTTAGAGGACATCTGTACTACAAATATGAACCTGTTTAACTGTTTTAACTGTTATGGCTTTCACTAATGAATCTGAATTTTGCCATGGTGCTGATAATTTTCTAATGAAGATCACTTGTCCTTAATAAAACTATTTTTCCCAGAGTTCCTTGACTAGTAGGTGTGACACTAAAACAGATTTGAAACTGTTTTGAATTTGTAGTGTAAATATGCATTGTTTCAAGAAGGCATAATTTTAAAAATGTTTTAAGTGCATTGCTAGAGCTTGAGAAGCTCAGAGTTTGTTGTAAGTTCAGGCTTTGTAGCATTTATCATCATGAGAATGTTCACCGCTATTCTTTTTACAGATATATTGGTCCAGAAAATTAGCTAGCCACCATGTTTTAGTCCTCCCCCCCCCCCCCCCAAGATAGCAGTCTCATCAGTCATACAGGTTTGGTCCAGACAGTCCAAGATTTATTTTCTGAGGCCTCCGTGATGATTTTCAATTACACAAATGGAATACTTCTATATTGCTAGGCCAGCTGTTTTCTAGAAAGGAGAAACCAAAATACATGAATTAAAACTATGAAAAAATTAGATCATAAATTATATCATTGCTGCTCTAAAACATGATGTTTATTTCCTAGTAACTGTAAAATCATACCAACAGCACAAGATGCTGGATCAAATTATATTGTTAGAAGTAAAGCAGTGTTTCATTTCTCAGGACACGTGACGTGCACCTGTGCTAAAATGACTGGGTCTTCTGCACATTTCCAACTTATAAACCTCATTTGATTTACTCACCCAGTTTCCAAAGCTCCTCATACCGGTTCTTCTTCCAGCTCCTACATATACACTCTTTCCTTCCACCATTTCATCTCCGCTCTAAAGTAACTGGGTCCTCAACAATTCCAATGAGTGTATCACACAAACTCTGGGAAACCCTGAACCATGATTGTTTATAGGCTCATGAAATTAAAATAATAAATTGTCAATAAGGCATGCAAAATGGTTTGTAACCAACCTCCCAGCTTGAGATATGTTGGTCTCAAGCAGAGGTCTTAGCAGGTGGATTGGGACCCGGAAGTGGGTCACAGCAGCACTGTCACTGCCATTGTGTTTTGAGTCCCAGGCCTGCACAGTTTGACAGTAACTGGGGCTAGAATCCTACCTGAGGTAAGCCTCACTGGAAACTTTGGCTTTGGAAAGGCTGCTTTGGCCAAGTCCTCTAATCTTCTGCTAGCCACCTGCTCTTCCCCGCCATGTTACCCCCCCCCCCCCCCGCTCTGTCTTAAATACCTCTCTGGACAAAATAACACTCTGCTCAAGTGTATATGGGGCGGGGCCAAGTTGTGATGCTCCTCCCCAGAAACATGTGGGCCCTCAGCCAGAATTGGCTACAAGCAGAGGGTAAGATTCCCTCTTGTAAGACCACAAGGAGTCCCAGCACCATTATCAGCAATTGCCTCTCATATCTTTCTCCATTTCTACCCAAGGTCATTAGAAGCTAGGGGGTTCAGTCAGAGAACCACAAATGCATCATAAAAAATGTAGGGTGAGATCCATACTACTATGGGGAGTCAGACTTGCACCATGGGATTTTTTTTTTTAAAAAACATCCCCTTCCATCCAGCAGCACCTCATAGATGGGGTTGGCCTGTCTATGAGGTGAATGAGTCCATTTATATCAGGCGGCAGATTGGGGCCAGAGCAGAGAGGGCTGTGGACAACCGCTACCCCCCCCCCCGCCACTGCAAATAGAACCCTTACTAACTCCTTCCTCCATGTGGCTCTTTAATCAAAGCAGGAATGTGGGGCATGCTAGGATTGCTCCCAGCACACTTCAAATTTCCTGCTTCGTGTAAAGAGCCCGTGCAGAGGAAGGAGTAAAACCACTAAGATCCAATCCTCAGAGCACAGCGATCTGGCTCCCTCACCTTGCTCTTTCCACCACTCAGCTCCTTAAGATTGCTCCCAGTGCACTCTGCATTTCCTGCCTTGATTCAAGAACCTGGTGGAGGAAGGGGTAAAATCACTCTCCCCTCTGTGTGAGCTCTTTATACAAAGCAGGGAATGCCGAGCGTACTGGGAGCAATCCTAGAGTGCTCCACATTTCCTGCTGTGATTCAAGAAGGAAGGAACCAGGTAAATGGTACGGAGTCAGTGGTATTGGTCTGCCTCTAGTTGCCCAATAGCTTTAGCTGGCCCTGGGAAATAGTGTTCCCCATTTCCCTGTTGAGTGGAAGTACTTTCTGCTCATGGACCCCATGCGTGGAAGCAGCCAAACGCCTTTTATACACATACAATCTGCAGGCAAATCACAAAAAAGTGCCATTTCGCCTCCGTCTGACAGTTCGTTATTTATTGAAAAGGATAGTCATAAGAAATTGCGACAAAGAAAAGCAGCTAGGTGGTTTATGATTTCTGAACAATTTTATTTACCTGATCAACAAGTTCACAGTTGTAATGCACTTAATTAAGATGTATCATTACAATATTGATATTCAGGCTTCTAATTTGAAAATAACCATACGTAAAACTGCTGGTTTTTATATCTGTTTTCTTCTAAACAGAGAGTTAACAAGTAGTAATCTGATGCTTCTCATTCACACGGCATGAATTGCACATAGAGATCCCAAAATGCATGCGCACACACACACACACGCACACACAGAGTTGTGGTTTTTACTTCCTGTTTTGAATATCAGCTTCCTATACTGCACTGGAAGCTACTACCAGAACATGTGGGTAGGTAGGCATCAAAATCAACTGATATGATCCATGAAGAGTTTGCTAAATCAGGTCTTACGCTAATCCACATTTTATCCAGGATCCTTCATTATTCTATATAACCCTTGTGTTATCCACTGATGTGTCTACATTCTTATGTTCTCTTTTATACCACTATACTATTTGAGATCAACTTTTGAGATCCCCCAATGTCTAGCTGTAGATTTTAAAACATACATTAATAAGGAAACAAATTTCAAAAAAAGAAGACAGAGACTTATTAGATCCAACTAGAGATCTCTTCAAATAACATTCAGAAAATATTTTTTGCCCACCTTCTCCCTTCCTCTAAAGTTTGGGCATATTATAATATCATATTCTAATCCAGTGATTTTCAACCTTTTTTATCCATGGCACACTCACAAGGCGCTAAAATTATCAAGGCACACCATCAGTTTTTTAAGGATAAACATTAAGATTGTGTTTAAAGTTCAATAACTAAAATTTTAATCATTGTGTTGAGTGTTTCAGTCTTCTACTATTTCTGATTTCTGTCAGCTCATCTTTTTCAGCAGGTAATTCTGCTGACTCGCACCCACTTAACACAAGTGGATCTCTCACCCAGTCCAAGGAAGATACATCAAATGAAGGGAAATACATCAAATGACGGGAAATAGTCATCAATGTTGAAAATTCTTTTCAATGTTTTTACTCGGCAATGACAAATTTTGTAGAATTAAATTGACAATAATTTTGTCTAGTCTCCCAATGTAACTAGCTGCTTCAAAAAGCCACACCCATGCCTCTTTTGGGTTTTTGATTGGTCCGCCTGACTGTCACTCATGCATTTCCTGACTTCAGTTGTTGCATATTAAATAGCCTCACCTCTCCCTATCTGGACAGGAAAGCTTGGTGCTGCTGAGCCACCTGGAGTTTAACCTGGGCTTGGAAATAACACAGTGACAGCGCAATCCTGACTAAGGATCCAGCCGGTGGCCCAGGGCTGACGGCTGGATCCTGAGCCCAGGCTGCCGTTGCACTGTCAGGCCGGAGGTCTACTCGGGAAAGGGTGTAAACCGGGGCCAGCCTGATAGGCCTCCTCGGATTTCCTCCAGCTAAATAGCTGGCGGAAGTTGGAGGAGGCTGTGTAACGGCCTAGCCGCCCGGTGGGGACAGGGATATGATGCGTGCCATCCCCCACCCGGGCTGGCTAAGCCAATGGCCCCCTTCCTCGTCCACCAGACCGCCCATGCGGCCTCCGGGGAAGCGCTTACCTTCCTCTGGTGGCCGCATCCTCGGTCCGGCGTCGGAGTGAGGGAGGCCGGCCTTGCGCCGGCCTCCCATACTCTTGTCTTCACAAATGTGCTTCATGGTATGTTCGTGATGGCTTCCGGCGATGGAGCGCTCGCTCCGTCGCCGGTTATTTCCGGTGCGAGGCAAATAAGCCACACAGATCAACATTTGCAAGTGTTCTTTTTTTTTTTTTTTTAGGAAAGGTCACAGAATACTAATATACTTAAATGACCTTCCCCTAAACTTCCACAGTGTACCTGTAGACCATTTGCAGCACTTCAATGTGTCATGGCACAGCGGTTGAAAATTTGCTATCCTAATTTTTCAAGTCATTGCACAGTTTTGCTCAGGCAGCCGCATAACTATAACTGCTATATGGTAAACTGTGCAGAACCTTTGAGTCACTGATAATGATATCTAAATAAATATTCAAAGGCAATACAAATATCGGATAGTCAATAGATATGATTGAGATGCAAAATCTCATAAATCCCTCTCAGGTGTCTATGCAATACATTGGCTTGAGCTGTCAATGCAATAGAGAAACAAAACAACTTAATATTTTCAAATACTATAATGTCAGTCAAAAAGGACTGTTTCTCTGTGGGCTTGCATCTCCACTGTAGCAGCTTCTGCACATGAACATAAATATGGCCACAGTTACAAATGCACCATCCTAGAATGGCATCCTAGGGTCCTAGAGTTATTTATTCTTCCTGAAAAAGTATATCCCTGAACAACGCAAACTGGTAGAAAGGACTTAATACAGTAGTTCTAATCCTTGGGTTGAATCTTAACCACAATAAATAGTTAGCATTTGGAATCCCAAATAATAGATCAACACGGGATGTAAGGATATTCTCATCTCTATCTTTCTGTCCAGTATAACCATAATTTCAAGTTTGCAATAATGGGATCATATGCAGAACTTGAAACTGGCCCATCATGTGCAATGCATCCCCAATTAGCCAGCAGTATACAGTACTGCTTATGATAGATAATATTCATGGCCTATAGACTAGTCTTAAGACTAGTGTCAATGATCACATGATCAAAATTATTCCATATAATTAGACATTACTAATGCCATTCTAGCAGCACAATCCTATGTATATCAACTTAGAAGTAAGTCTCATTCATTTAAATGGGACTGCCTCCTCGGTAGATGCACATAGGATTGCAACCTAAGCAATTCCATGGAATTCATGACAAAATTGATGCAGACATGAATGGATTCCTTGCTATAGCAAAAGGCACAACGTACAAATTCCATCACTCTCATTCTGGCACTTAATATTTTCTAAGGGCTGAAAATATGGTTGGGCCAAATGAATAACTTAAAAAAATAGAGAAACCTCCAAAGAGGCTTGATGGATCCAGCCGGTGGCCCAGGTAGTTTGACTCCATGTAGTTTGACCACATGAAAACCATTCATATTTACATGTATAATACAATAAAAGAGCTAATCACTTACACTTGTGCATTACTGCAGCTTTGGTAATACAGTCACATTGCTTTTAGTGTACAAATAAATATGCATTTAATATACCTGATATAGTCCACCTATTATTTCAAGTTTATCAATAGAGAGCCAAAGAAAGCAAGGCACATTGCCCTCTAATTTGTCACACAATCATTTGTCTTAAGAAACATGAATGATATGTCAGTTACCACAAAACAAAATGGGCAAATTAAAATACACTTAAAAAAAAAGTTGAGTGATTCTTTCGGGACACATCATCATAGTACTAAGTCCATACTTCCCATAACTTTTAAAGAAGAGTCATACAAATATCTGGGACAGCCTACAAAAAAAAAAAAAAAAAAGAGCCCTCAAAAGGTGCTAGGAAACAACTTGTTGAAATGAACTTCTGGAAGCCAAATGCATTTGGGTTAGCAAAGCAAACTGAGAGTCAAAGCCAACTTATTCCATCCTGTCATAAAACAATGTTGTCACCAAGACCATTGTTTTTCAGCTGGTAGGTCAGAAACCACATGGGGGTTGTACCTTGACCTAAGGTGAGCCAAGCCAGTGATCACCATTTTTAGCTCCTGGTCAAGAAGAGAAAAGAGAGAGAGAGAGAGAGATGAACGAGGACGGGGGAGAAAAAAAAAAGTCAGACAGTAAAATGTTACAGCGCAGGTTGCAGTGGAAAGTACAGGTCTGAATTTTTTTTTTGAAGAATACTGTCCAAGACCAGGGATTCTCAACCTTTGTCCCCAATGTACCACTTCTTGTAGTCCAATTATCTTAAGTACCACTGGAAGTAATTGGTGAAGGTGATGATGTCATCGCCAGTTACTTCCAGGTTGGGAGGCCAAACATGATGTTACAAACAGCGGTAAGATGCTCAGGACGTGCGTACTGCTAGACAACAGCTCAAGTACCACCGGTTGAGAAATACTGTCCTAGACTACTCTAGTCTAGAATACCATTTTTTGAAGCCTTATCCTCTTAAGAGTCAATTCAAGCAAATCTCCAGACAGCTTCATTTGTACAAACTGCTCACCTGAGCAGTCAGTTTGCACAAGCAGTGTAATCCTGGAGCTGTGAGATCATGGCCCCTCTTCTGTGATAAAAAAAAATGCAACGTGTATTTAAATTATACCTTGGTATGTTGTTGACTAATGTACTAATATATCAACCCCTTCCCCATCTCTGACTTTATGATTAAGATTAAATGTACTCTGTTCAAGAGCAATCAGCTGGGAATAGAAGAACCACCAAAACTGGAGACACATGTTTTAGGTGTCTGTTCCTCAACCATAAACTTTGGAGAATTCACACTCATTCTAAGGGCTTATCTGATAGTTCAGAGTCCTGAAGGTGGCCTGGCTTTCTGGATATAACACTTTGGAGTCTGGCCCCAATCAGTGGCCCCACGCGGCTTGCATGTCACTGGTCAGGCAGCTAAGGTTGACAGGGGCTGGGTGGGCCAGATGATTGGGAAGGGGTGGGGCTCTGGAAGGTGGGTGGGATTAAAAGAGGAGAGAAAGGGGGGGCCAAACAAGGGCGAAAGATGAAAGCACACCCATACGTCTGGGGTTTTTTTTTTTTTTTGGTATGGAAACGAAACGCGAACACCCAGAGGTGATCAGGAAGGGTAAACTGACAAATACCAAGGCTAGATACAGTCTCCACTGACTGAGACAAAAGGCTTCATAACATCCCTTTTTCCTTGAAAGAAGTAAGGCTAGTGAAATATGGAGGGTGATGTTCACAAGATTGCAACACTACCGGTACCTTGGACTATCTCCTTTTGTTCATTCAGCTGTAAGTTTTTAGCAAGTGTCAGAAATCCAGTCCATGGATGACTGTGTTAATACATTCCAGGTTAGTCAGTTTAACCTAACAAAACATATTGCTATCATTGTAAGCTACATTGAGAGTTGTACTTTAAACTGAAGGGTGGAATATGAAACACTGATTTCCGCTGTTGTAAAATGGCTGCCGATGGTATGCACATTGCTCCAGACCATTGGCAGCCATTTTGCACACGCTGCCCTGAGAGGCAGCAGCACCGCAGCTCCGTCACCATGCCCACTGGACCCAGTAAGTCAATGGTGGGAGAAGTCTGTGGGCAAGGAGGTGGAGGGAGTGGGAGGAATTGTGGCAGGAAGGAGGTGGCTCCAGCAGCAATGGTGCACGCCCTATTCCCCCCCCCCCACGTTCTGCAGGTCCCTAACCCTTTCCTCTCCTCAGACATATGCAACCAAAAGTGGTATTGTATGTCCGAGGAGACCCATAGGCCATCTCAGGGCTTACTGGAAAGTATAAATGTTTTATACTTACCTCCCGTTTGCCCTAGGGTCACACCACCACCACCACCACAGCATGCACCTTTTTGGCGTGGCTGGCAGGGGATAAGATTGGGTCTTCAGACTCCTACACTGTAGCTATCTAAACAGTTTTCTTCACAGCATGTCATTGGCGGAATTATGAATAAAAGTTGAGCTTTATTCTATCACTATGCCTTCCTCACACATATCCTGCAATTGCATCCCTGAAGGATCACGCAGACAAGTAGCTATATCTATTATCTGCTGCTATGTGTGCAAAGAGAGGGTAGAACCCACTCCACATCCTAGGATCTGTTCCTGCACTGCACCTGTGATTTCATGCAAATTTGTGTTGTTGCAATTGAAGTGGTACAAATTTTACGTGATTAGTCCGAGCAGAAGCCTTGTGCTCTCATTTTTCCTGGTCACTGTCCTACACTTTGGCCCCTTCATTAATCAGAGTTCTTTTTAAAAACACAAACCAAGACAAGTTTTTAACTGGATGTGTGCCACAATTTCTGCGCACACATTCACCAGTGCATCCTGTCTCAAGTATTCCACCCCTCCCCCTTTCTGCAGCAAACTGGATCAGATTTATTGCAGGAGGTGGATGAGTGCAAGTTCACAAATTCTGCATTTATCAAGAAATGCATTTATCAAGAGCTTGTAAAAGCTCAAGCTTTCAGTTATGAGAAGTCTGGTTTTGTGTGAGAAACACATCACAATGAATGTTCCCAGATCAATGAGGGTCAAAGCTGAAACATTTTAGACAAATAATAAAGCACATTGTGTAGGCAAATCTTCAGCTTCTTTTAAGAATGTTCCCATTATGGGAAGACACGGAAACAGTGCCAGCTATCCAAAGTGCATCCCAGCCACTGAATCAAATATCCCTGCATTCATTTCCAGCTAATGTTTGACAAAAATATTTTTCTTCCCAAGGTTATCAACGTACACCTATAAGTGATCACAAATGGATTACAGTTTCTAGGAAAATTGCATGGATAGTAAATAAACGCAACCCTACAGGCGTTACAAGAGAGTCACTGCCATCACTAGGGCATGCTGGGTAGAAACTTCACTTCGAGATGGAGCAATGCAAAAATGCCACAAAACATTTCTCATACGCACACATACAAACACAACAGATTCACAGGACATCAACAACAATCTCAGAATTTAAAATAAAAATCACAAAAATAATATTAGAAGTTGTACAAATCAGGCCCACACATAAAATGAAAAAGTTGGCGTAGCAGGAAGTATTTGCCAGTTACACTTCTTAAGTAATGCAGCAGAGGGGAGTGCAGGCCAGCAGCGTCACAAAACAATGCAAAGGGAATAAAAGGAACAGACTGGCCATTCTGAGCAGGCTTGCAGCAAATGTCTCTTTTGCTTGACTATCTCACTTGGTGGCAGAGGCAGAAAGCAGGGACTCAGATGATTTTGTCTGATTTCTCCCTGTAGAGAGGGGAATAACAGGCCATTTATATATTCTCTCCCATTACAGTGTGAGAAAGAGGCCAACAGTATTTTGCAACCCTTCCTACTCTGTCCACTCCGCGCTAAACTAGCACTGTTTTTAAGACATGTTGTTTCAGTACACAGAGGTTGTGTGGACAGCAATCAAGTCTGATCACCTTTAACTTCCTGACCAGGAGCAAGAGTGATTGTTTTACAAAGAGGTGAAAGTATGTGTGAGAACAAGCAATGCCCAAATTCACAGTGGTTTGTATCCAAAGGTGTCCCTGTACAAGCAAGAAGGTGCTTCTTGTGTATCCCGCAATTTTTGCCACTTTCCCCATCTCCCTGCCACGCTATATCCCATGCTGTTATGGAGGACCCCTTGACCTCAAAAGTGGTTTTGAGGAGCCAAAGAGGGAAGTGTAGGGGGAAAGAGAGGGTTGGGAACACTGCTTTGCATGAACAGAGTTCCACTCATGCTTCTTTAGATCCAAACCAATTTCTGGAAGGGTTCTGAAACATCCTAGTCACTCTACATTCATGTTTCATGGTAGCATATGGAAAATGAACGAATAATAGTTCTTAACATAACCTAGCTTCAACATAATGTGCAGGCACAAAAGATCCACAGGTGTCAAGACACACAAGGCAATTTATACAAAGTGATAACTTTTTCCCACTACTCCTGGAACTGATCGGCTCTTAGTGTTGATCTCCAATTAGTAGTCTCCACCAATTTCCTGTGACATACAGAAGTACCATTTCACAGCCACACGTTCAGATATAATGTGTGAAGTGGCCATAAGAAGATAAACATTAAGCACTGTTGCTTAAATATAGCTTTTGCACTTGATCCTTTATTGTTTGACTTGATTGACCTTGTTAATTTCAATTAAAAGTCACCTTTATATAAATCAAATGACTGTTGATCTATGGATGAAATATATTCAGCCCAACGTGAATGGTTCTAAATTTGCAGGAGCATTATTCGATATCACCTCTCCACACATTCTTTCCTTCTAACTGGAATTCTGAACATCTTTCATATTTAGGAAATGTCTATTCATTAAAAATATACAACAGATGCAAGATGTTTGCAATGATACTCACAGGCAAGCATTTCCCACTTGAAGCTGCAAAGAAAAAAAT
Organism: Plestiodon gilberti rubricaudatus; assembly: GCA_026170595.1. NCBI lineage: Eukaryota > Metazoa > Chordata > Lepidosauria > Squamata > Scincidae > Plestiodon > Plestiodon gilberti. The sequence goes on along the minus strand of JANXHW010000004.1, from coordinate 172,439,789 downwards.
AGCACAGGAAAGCTCAAGCAGCAGTTCAATGAAGATTAAAAAAAAGCATAAAGCAGAAAAGCATGTGGAAAGAGGATGGAAGCATTTCCTAAAGTGGATCCAAAATTATTGCAAAATGCAAGCCTGTGAATGTTAAACAGCTATTGGTCTGCAATAATTACAGAGATCCTTCTTTTTTTTTTCAAGCCAGAGCAAATTTGCAGAAGGTGCAAAAACAAGTTCTTACTTATATTTTAACATCACTACTCCAAACAAACACATTCCAGTTTTTGAATGAGCTATTTATTGGAAATGAGGCCAACTAGCCCACTGTCTACTAGGGTTTGTTTTTAAACTGCCTCAGAAGAGCTCAGCAAGGCAGAGCAAGATTTCGGCACCAATTTTGCAAAATCAAGTGTCTCCACTCTTCCATCAAGCACTGCCTCTTAAGCAAGATTCATTCATAAATTATTGTGGAAAGCCAAATACATCATTGCTTCCCAGAGGCAGCTGATGAGCCACTGTGGAGAAGATGGGCCTTTGGCCTGATCCAGCAGGGCTTTTATTATGTTCTATCTTATGGCTTATTGATCCAAAACAATATGGTCTCTAGAGATACCATAATAAATGAGCAAGATTCCAGTAACCTGTGCAGTTTGCTTCATTTGTAGCCTCACTGTAGCAACTACCCTAAAGTACATGCTGGAAATTGGGCTCATAACTATGCCTTCAAGCAGAGGTTCTCAACCCTTTCCCAGCCAAGTACCACCTCCGGTGCCACTCTCCTGCTGTGTACCACCAGAAGTGATTGGCAATGACATCACCGCCAGTTACTTCTGGGTTTTCAGAGGCCAGAAAACGCAGGTAGGAGGCTCTGGGCAGGTGGGAGGGCCCTTCTCAGCGTTCCCGAGAGGCTCGGCCAAAAGCTGGAGCCTATGCCTCAGAAGCGAAAATGCTCTGTCGAAAGCGCCGCATCAACAGTCAGCCGAAGTACCACTGGTGGTATGAGTACCACTGGTTGAGAACCCCTGCCTTCAAGAACATGTTGATGACTGGCCTGAGCCAATGCCAATTCTAGCAAATGATTGATCTCTTTTTGTGTATGCTACACTGCATATTTGCAAATATGCAGTACATTGCAAGGAAGTAGGTACTATTTCTGTTTCACTCAGCTGAAAACTTAAAGACATCCATTTGACAAAACAGTGTCAGGTCGGAGCTTTTTGTTGGGTGTTAGAAATGCATTTTTGCCAAAGACCTTTGCAGCATTACAGGTGCTCTAGCCCACTACTTCCCTCTCTTCCACACTTCCTCTTCTGCTCTGTCCTCCCTCTTTCTTTTCCAAGTCAGGGAATGGAAGGACGACAGGCTGGCACATTGCCAGGTAAGGGGAACAGCATTTGATATATACCGCCTCAGGCTCAGGCACCAATAGGTCATGGACCAGTCCTGAGTGAAATTTTTGGCCATGATCCAAAGGGCCATGCACAGTGCTGTGTGTGCTCCCTCCCCCTGCCATAAAGTCACATCTGAAGGTCAGGAGACCCCTTCAAAAGTTACATTAGATGTGGCATGAAAGACTATAGCTAGAAGGGGAAATGGGTAACCCCTTCTGTTCACGTACAGAAGCTTCTTGGTCTCAAAGACGGGGAGCTTTGGATTCTGGCTTTTGATAGTAGCCCCATTCAATAAACCATGTGATTTTGAAAATGTATCAGAGGCAATAGAGAAAACGGGCAAGCCAGCCCTTCAATTAACATTCAAATATACAAAGATGACAATGTGCTGCATATGGTAAAGATCGAGTGAACAAGAACATTAAAAAAACCAAATAGCATTCAATCAAATTTTAACTAAACTTCAATGATAGTGGAGAGGAAACCATGCCCATCTTTGATGGCTTTTAATGGGCTCATAAAGGTGAATTTCTCTATATTGTGAAGCATGGCAGGTACCATAAGTTAGCACAGTTTATGCAGTGCTTTGAATTTGGGAGGGAGGGAGGCGACTGTGTATGTGGCTTAGGACAGGGGGTTAAGATAGAGGAATTACAACCTGAACACTGTCTTGCAGCTTCTGTTGATCAGCCCCATCTTGAGCCTCGAGGAATAGCAGAGACCCTGCTGGGTTGAGAGGCTGGCTCCCAACACTGTAATTGCGAGGACGCTTTACTGTGTCCGAGCTGGCTAGTGGTGTAAAGCTGTTCCTCCTCATCCTTACAGGGGTTTGGCTCTTTGAAAGGTTGTTCTGATTGAAAATGGAGGATATCATAAGGAAGGAGAAGTTGAACCACAAAACAAAATTAAACACATTGAATATTTCTGATGCCAGACATATACATGACATTGATTTTCATGAGTTTTTTTTTCAACCAACCACAAAATAACTGATCCCCTATAAAATTCACTCAAGTACAGAGCTAGTAATGCTTGTGTCCTGCTATAAGGCCTGGTTTATATACTGTTAGAATTAAAGGAGAGGAAACCTCAACAGCGCACAGCAAATCATTTATTGTCAATTGCATTTGGAGTCTTGTGACTTTTCCTCAGGGGTGACTGTGATTTAGTTCTTTCAGGAGAACCAAAACTATGTTCCACACTATCTCAAAATGACCTTATAAAACCCTAACAAAAAATCTCCTCTTCTTTCAGTCCTGCCCTACCCATCTGCACTTCATTGGTTCATCTATTACTGAACAACTAATCTGTTCTGCATGCCCATCCCCTTCTCCATGTACCTTCTGTAGGAAGGATGCAACATGACATGAGTGGCACCAACACAGCTTCCGCTGTATCCCACAGGGGAGTTTTAGCATGTTGAGTCCTCCTCGGGGTAAAGGAACATTTGTTCCCTTGCCCCAGGGTAAGCCCCAGCAGCCGCCATAGGTCAACTTGGACCTGCTCCAGCTCTATAACTGGTGCAAGTCCGTGTTGACCCATGAAGGTGGATCAAGCTTGGGAAGGGGGTTAGGATTTAGCGGGCAACACTTCCTCCTTCCTGAGCCTGACCCACCCCTCCCCCCACCCCCTGCATAGTCCGGCAGCCCTAGCCTGTTGTAGCATGATGGTTGTGGCTTGATGGTTGTGGCAGCGGCCTCCAGGCTGTGCTTGCTGTCGCTGTCGCACTTGCGACAGCCATAAAGCTGTTTACGCCGCTGGAACGCTTGTTCCGGTGGCATACATGAGGGATAGAATTGGGCTGTAAGGCTGCAATCCTATACACACTTTTCTGGGAGTAAAGCTCATTAAACACAATGGGACTTACACTGGATCTTTGAGTTACGGACGTCCAAGTTAACATATGTCCGAGTTACAAGTGCAAGGACTGGGGCTTCTTTGAGTAATGTGAGTAGCTTAAGCTAGGGACCATCTAGCTAAATTCCATTACAGAATTACTTTATTTTCCTGGTTACCACTGACTCCAGCCAGCATGCCAACTTCCCTGGCTTTAACATAGCAATGTGTTGGGGTGGGGTCTGTGGGCAGAGTGATTTGAGTAGCATCCCAGTTCATCTGCAGGGTATTACTGGTTATTGCACTCAATTAATTAAACCTTTCATTTGTGATTTCCAGCCCAGGTCAGGCATTTTCCATCAGCCTGCTTGTAAGTTTACTATCTCCCTTTCTTTCCCCATATTGTTTAATTTCCTTTTCATTTAGACTTTTAATAAACTTATTATATTTTGACCCTTTATCTGCCTGGCCCATGTTCACATGTAATACAGTGGATTGTCACGTCTCTTTGCTCTGCAAATGCTACTGTGGGCTTGATTGCTAATAAGAATCCCTAGGGTACAGTGCTATCTTGGGAGGAGATGTTTTCCCAGATAGTCATCCTCTGCCTGTTCTCTGTAGCCCGGGATGGTGGCAGTGGATGCAACTGCCAAGGTTTTTTCTCTGTTCAGCTGCTGGCCAAGTAAAGGGGAAGCAGGAAGGGTTGCATGCGTGTTAACCACTGGGCATTACTCCCTTCAGCAGCCTGCATTCTCCCAGGACCCTCTCCCCCTTTCCCTGACAAAGCCAAATGTACATTCTGAGCAGTTTAAATTATACACTCATATTATGGTTGGATTGAAATAACAATAGTTTTAAACTTTATGTTTGAAAATGCCCAAAGACTAGAATGGCTCCTGCTATTATTATTATTAACAGTATTTATATACCGCTTTTCAACAAAAAGTTCACAAAGCGGTTTACAGACAAAATCAATGATTAAATGGCTCCCTGTCACAAAAGGGCTCACAATCTAAACAAGATGCCGAACACTACCAGCAAACAGCCACCAGAAAAGACACTGTGCTGGGGTGATTCTATCCCTATCATATACTTCGTAGTGTTAACAATGCCCTGTAATTTATTACCTCTGAAACAAAAACTTAAAACCTCAGAAAGCCTGCGAACCAAACAACCCAAAATGGCACCAACTCGACTCATGGCCCCAGAATCATACAAAACTAACATCAGTTCCCAAGCACCAGAACCAATATGTTGGGTTAGGTCCAAAGAGGGGCTTTTACATCCCTGAAAAGCCACTCTTAAGGGTTGGAGACCCTCACAATGTGGAATGTGGTCTGCAGCAGAATGGAGAAATCAACAGAAATGGAGGGGCTTCCTTGAATGATTGGAAGAGCTTTCCAGAGACCCTTTGGAACCAAGCCTATACACCAGTGTTTCTCAAACTGTGGGTCAGGACCCACTTGGTGGGTCCTGACCTGATTTCTGGTGGTTCCCAGGTGATGGAAAGATCAGATAGGTAATTGCCACGAACCCTGAGGCTATTCAAAAATTAGATAGCTACTAATTGCCCTTCAAAAAGCTGAGTTCCTGCAGTTTGCAAGATAGCTGCTAATTACCCTGCAAGCAGCTGAGCTCTTTACTTGTAAATGAATATATTTATTTATTTATTTCTAGATCACTTTTTTAAGTCTTGTAAAGTTAGGTGGGTCCCAATAGAGGAGCAGTGGGGAACCTCTGGCCCGCGGGCAGTTTCTGGACCCCGGGGCGATCCAGTCCGGCCCGCACGAGACCGGACCCGATTCCATCACGTCCGGCCTGCGCGAGACCAGACCAGAGGCTCCGAAGGCCCCGTGCTCACCTCGGTGTGACTAAAACTCAAACCGGCTGTTCTGTACATGCACAGAACGCCACTAAGAGGCCAAGAGAGGGCAATCTCTCTTGCCCTCTCTTGGCCTCTTAGCGGCATTCTGCGCATGTACAGAACAGCCGGTTTGAGCTTTAGTCGCGCCGAGGTGAGCACGGGGCCGGCAGCAGCGGCCCGGTCGGAGGTTGAAGGTAAGGAGAGCGATGGGGGTGGGTGGGGGTGGGCGCGCGTGCGACGGGGGGCACCCGTTTGCAGTGGAGGGGCGCACGGCCTGCGACACATTTTCCCCATGGGAAAATGGTCCTCCACCGCAAATAGCTTCCCCACCCTTGCGACAGAGTGTCATTTTAAAAAGTGGGTCCCAGTGTTAAAAAGTTTGAGAACCACTGCTATACACTGATTACTACTTTAGCAACTATTGCACTTTAAGGACATATCATACATGTGTTTACCCATTTATGACTCACCAATATGCAGACCAGGCATTTGTGTCAACTGTGCATTCAGATATTACATGTCAGCTTTTTAGTACAGTACAAAAGCATACTGATATACAGTATATGTCCTGTGCTTTCACAGTCTGTTAATGGTTAACAGATCACCTGTTACATGAAAACTGGAGGAGGGAGGTGAGATCTTGCTGCTCCCTCTGCTTTCCTAGATTTTTGATTAGATCCAGATGTGTGGTAAAATTCTCGGCCTATGACAATATGCTATGGATAAGAAGGTACAGGTTTTACAAATGGTTATTTGCATAGGCAGTAGGTTAGAACATGGTAAGTGGCTGCCTGTATTTATAGCTGACATATCTAGAAATATTATAGTTATTTGCTAGAACTGAAGCACAGACGAATAGGTGAATGAGGTACCCAGTTTCAACTTTTGAAGATGCCTTATAGCTGTGACCTTCGCTTTTCACAGAAACACTAAAGCCAATAAAGAAGAATGTGTCTGGAATATCGTAATGGTTTTCCATCTAAAGTTTATTAATAATTCACTTCAAAGCACTAAAACATGTACACAACTGTCTAAATCATGTCTAACATTTTTCAAGGAATGCTGATAGTTTAGTTAATTATATAAACCACTAATCCACAAGGGCAAAGAAACCTGCTATTCATTGCTACATAGCCTTTATAGCATTTCAAATTAAATACTTTTAAGAACACATCTCTGATTATTAATTTGTTTCCAAATTGAAAAACAAGCTGTCACCAGAAAGTCATTTCCCCCTCAGTTTTAGAAAGGCTGTGCTGGCAAAATATTAACTTCTTGAATGAAGATGCTGGAGGCATAATCTAAATTAAACTAAGAAATTCCCATTGGTTTCTAATGTCTTTAAAGCCTGATAACTGTTGGAATATGAGTAAACCCCTTACTTCAGTGTTTCCCAAAAATTTTTGACTTGTAGCTTCCTTGACCATTAGGGACCATTGACCATGGCTCCCAAATATATTATGTTCATGCCTGCCAATTGGCATTACACTGTTTTCCGAGAAGATTCCGTGGCACTCCGCGGCTCCCCTGGCTGGTATCCGCGACTCCCCTGGGAGCCACGTCTCCCAGTTTGGGAACCACTGCCTTACTCTGTGGTACCTGAAGGAGGTATGTCCCTTGTTCAATTCGCCCTTCCTCCCTTTCTCCCACATGGTCTTTCCTTCCCTTCCTGCTCACCAAAGCAGCAACATCAACGCTGCTGCACTCTGTCCTGAAAGGCAGGTAGCCATTGCTGAAGAGCACCTCCTTTGTTCATCCACGCAAAGAGAACAGCTATAGCAGTGATGTCAAACATAAGGCCTGCGGGTTGGATATGGCCCCTGTAAGCTCTTTATCGAGCCCACGTGACAATAGGGCTCTCCCTGTGCTGCTCATTCAGCAGCACTGTTTCTGCCCAGGCTGTGGGAGGGAAAGACAGAAAGAGGCCTCAGAAGACAACACTATGTGGGGGGGGGGGAAGAGAGAGAGAGAGAGATGCAGCTGAGGTACTGGGAAAGCCCAATTATCACACGGGCCACCCTTTTAGCAGCGTCGCTTCTGCTGAGGGGTTACTTCACAAAGCACCCCTCAGCTCCCGAGCTGCGAAGTGATGCCTCGGTAGAAGTGCCACTGCTAAAAGGGTAACCCACATGATAACTGGGCTCTCCTATATCTTCAAAATATGATCAAGATTTGTATATTTTCTTTTCAGACGTTTGCAGCTAATGAGTTACTACATGAGAACAAAGTGCTTATTTCTGGCCATGATCTGCTTAATGATGTCACTTCCTGCTCAATGATGTCACTTCTGGCCCTCAGGAGGCGTCATGAATGCTATTTGGCCTGCTGTATGAAATGAGTTGACACCCCTGAGCTATAGTGTCTCTGTTCCTAGGTTGTAGAAGCCTCTGATACTTCAGAAGATGCATATGATTGTGAGACTATGTAAAATATTTCTTTTCTGGAAACCTTAACTGCCTCTGCTTCGCTTTGTGTTTATTAATAGCAGCAAACTGGCTGGGTGATGGAATGTATCATAGGAAAAGGATTCTTCTTCTGCTTGCTAGAACCCCCTTTTTCAACAACAACATGATCTCAGTGAAGTCAAAGTACTTGGGCCTGTTGTTGAAGTCAATGGGATTCAACAGCTCAAATCCAAGAGCTTTCAGGATAATTAGGCTTACCAGATCTCCAACCGGGACAGAGTGCTAGACCTTTAGGAGAAGGAATGTGGGCAGGTGTAGCTTGTTAAGTCCTAGAGCAGAATCCTAGGCATGTCTACGCAGAAGCAAGCCCCATTGTGTTCAGTGGGGCTTGCTTCTGAGTAGACATGCCTAGGATTGTGCTCTAAGGGTTTAACAAGCTACACCTGCCCACATTCCTTCTCCTAAAGGTCTAGCGCTCTGTCCCGGTTGGAGATCTGGTAAGCCTAAGGATAATAGGTTCAGGGATCAGGCTGTAAGTTTAACAATACATAAAACAGATAAGACTAGCATAGGTTTGTATAGAGGTAGGTACATACTGTTGTAGAGGTTGGCTTGTCACGGTGTGTGTCCACAGCTTCAACATTCAGGGAGATCATTTCCAATTTACACCCTTAACAGAATTGAAAAAACAACATATACTCTAGAATTATGCAATGTACCAGGGGTGGCCAACCTTCCACCATTAGGGCTACTGTGTTCTTAAGAGTTGTGTAGAAGTCCGAATCTTGGCAGCTGCAAGTGCTGATGGTGCTGCTAAAGCAGCTACACCTGCTGAAATGCCCTCACCAAGACAACCATTTAAAGGGCCAGCATTCATGTTGAAAGGTTGGCCACCACTGCAATGTACAGTATATACATTGTAAAATAATGTACTGTATAATATGAAATGATAGGAGAAAAAGCATTGTACATAAAGGAAAAAAGTGAAATATTACTTATTGTGTAATCCTATCCCCCATGGGCGCTGGCGCCAAAGCCTCTGAATAAGCAGTGCAGGCAGGAAGGCCTTGCTGAATCCAGGCCCCACGAGTGCTGGAGTGGGTAAGACCGCTCTGAGCAGGCTGGGGGAGCGGGGAATGGCGGATTGCACCTGGGAGAGGGGTGGGATCGGTGTCTGCTGGATGCCGTATCCTATGCTCCCTCCCAGGTCACAAGCCCTGACATGGGGCTGTTTGATTCTCCGCCAGTGCCAGCTAAAGAGTTGGCGGAGAACTGAGTAGCCCCATTGTGGCAGCCAGGGGTTTACCCGGGGTAAGTGGGCAAATGCCCGCTTACCCCAAGTAGACCTCCAGCCAGGCCCTCCGCCAAATAGGATTCAGCGTGGGCCATGCAGCCCACACTGAAAAGCCTATGCCGGGGGAAGATAGGATTGGGCTGCCTGCTCTGTACTCGAAGGGAGGAATACCAGCATGAGAGATGGAGAATTCTGAGCATGAGGAAGAGAAGAGGAAAAGGCAGGAATGTGTCATCATTCCCCAGTGACTCTCCAACATTTGACTTCATCATGGCAATCATGTCTGCTAGATAGGTTCATGTCCCCAAATTTACAATGGAAGTGGCTTTTGTTTTGTTTTGTTTTGTTTTTTTAACTAATGCTGGGGGGCACCTGAAATGGGGTGAAATGGTGGTAGGGGGGCTTTAGCACTTTGCCTCCATCACAGTTCTGATCCTGATTGTGCCTTTGCATCATGTGCTATTTTAATTAGGAAAAAAAAACTTCCACTGGCTTTCAATAGAAGCTTTGTTTCCCTAATTAAAAGAGTGCACAGGGGATGTGTGATCAAGATTGGACCTGCAGTGCAAAGTGCTAAAGGCCCCCTGTCTCCCACTACAGTTTTGCTCCATTCCACCCACCCACCCCTGCATGCATGCTATTGTAAAAAAGAAAAATACTGGGCCAGACTAAAGGCCGACACACACCGCATGACCTCTGGCGCGGAGGCGAGCGAGCGTAGGTGCCTGGCCGCTCGCCTCCGCGCGCTGAACTCGTCTGTAGGAGTGTCTTCCAGTGAATAGTCCCTCCTGTTGTCCCACCTTCTTAGAAAGCGCAGCGGTGATTGGTTAAGCACAAGTGTGGTCCGATACACGAGAGAAGAGAGAGAGGGGCAGGAAGGAGAGAAAACTTACAAAACAGTTTGTGTCAGGAATAGAATTCATCTTGCTAACTTTTGTGAGAAGGAAAAATGGATCCAAGAGAAATCGGAGACTCAAGTGAGTTCCGATTGATTGACAACCCCTTTCATCCCGCCCTCTCATCTGATTGGCTAAGTGCAGTAGCTCTGCGAACCCACCCCCTCAAACATGGGCCAGAAACATTTTCGCTCGTGCCGGAACTCGGGAGAGTGCAGCTGCTCCGCGTGCAGCTGCTCTCTTCCACAATGCTGACCACACATTTCAGCACAGCTCCTCACGCGTCTGGGACGTGCCAGAAATCATGCGGTGTGTGTTGGCCTTAACATGTTCATCATAACATGTAGTTTGGCTCTAAATGACATTTTCCTGGCTGTGTGAAAGAAAAGATACTGAAATCCGTGACTTAAGTTTTAAGCTACTATTCCAATCACTAGATCACTGCTTCTTCTCTCCTTGCTGCTCATCAACTTATATATACCCACATAAATAAGCAAACAGGTATTTACCATAAGCAACTGGTGTGAGCTTAAGGATGGTATGAAGAGGGCATCTCAGGTAGGGTAGCTCATCTATAAGAAAAACAAGTAGGAACTGAAGACTAAATGCAAAACATATGTTGTTTGACTGCTCTTTGTTGGCACAGCCCAGAATCTTCATTTTAAAGACTTTTTAGTGCTCTCTCATTGCACCACTCGTTCACGTTGCCAAAGCACACTTGTACATCCACTCCCTTGCCTTCACACAATCATCACACTCCCCAGGATCAGACAAGGACTTTGTATGCAAGAATGTGTGTTGTTACACTATTATCAAATATAACGGAGTTTGATCACAGCCGAATAATGGCCATGCATGGGAAATTGTTTTTTCCAGATAGTGACCTCTCGTTTTAGCAAAGATGTACTCAAAACTCTTTGGTTTCTTACCTGCACTCTTATCAAGGAAATAGGCCAGTAAGCACCTCATAACTGCCTGGTGAGCAATAACTAGGACATTGCCCTGACGTTCTAGCTCCATAATCACAGGCTCTAAGCGCTGGACCAAATCCTGATAAGACTGGAAGAAAAGAAAAACGTGAATCAGAACAAAGGTTATTCATCTAATTTCATGAACTTGAAAAGTGTTCATGTGTTCAATAATAATATAAAAACCTTAGATGAATATTTTATTATGATTATTCTACTCATATGCTGCTGTTCCTTTAGAAAGCTCTCAGTGACTCACATAGAACTCCTGGTACTGTTCAGGGTCACACATGCTCAGCTTCCACAATGCTATATTATCAGGTGCTTCCAGACCATGTTAAGTGAAAATTCATAAGGTAGGAAAGCTGCACAGACGAGACTTGCCACATTTTAAAGATCAGCAATTATTTTCAATATAATGAGAAAGCTCTGAACACTGGTGTTCTATGAAAAATTTGATTTTAAAAACAAATGAAATGTACAAAAGTCAAACGTTTGCTGATGTGAAGATGAGACTATCTGCGGGACTTGAATTCAGATAATCACCTTACATAACTAACAGCACAATCCTAGGCATGGATCCCATTGTGTTCAATCAGGCTTACTCCTAGGAAAGTGTGTATAGGTTTTCAGCCTGAGATCTGATAATGGTAGTTATCTACTGAATGTCTCTCTTTTTCTATATTTAGCAGTTGCTATAGCAGGTCCTAGCCTCCCTCCCCCCCCCAAAAAAAAACCTATTCAAAGTGGCAATAGTTTATTCAGTATGAAAGCTCCTCACTTCTCCTCCAGGGTAGCGATAGAGGTATTTCTCTTGAGTCCGAAGTGCAAACTCCTCTGGGTACTTTCTCTGAATTTCTTCATAGGTCATTTCTTCACATACTCCCTTGGAAAAAAAAAGGGGGAGCCATTCCAAAAGATTCAAGAAAAACACTATATGTGATGACATGCAATGTTTTTGCTTGCACAGACAAGAAGTAAAACAATTTAAAAGGGTGATTGAAGTGTTTCCTTCAAAATATAGATGACATATAAACACTGGATTGGCAGAGCCAACTGACAGCGCAATCCTACGTAAGGATCCGGCCAGCGGCCCACGGCCACAAGCCGGATCCTCAGCATAACTTCCCCGAGCATAACTTCAGGCCGGCCCGATCGGCGTCCTTGGATTTCCGCCAGCTAAATTGCTGGCGGAAGTTGGAGGAGGCCGTGTAACGGCCTAGCCAGCCCGGCGGGGACAAGGATATTGCCGAGACCATCCCCTGCTCCCTCCTGGGCCGGCTAGGCCAATGGCCCCCCTCCCTCACCCACCGAACCGACCCTGCGCCCGCCGGAGCCTTACCTGCCTTCTCCGGCGGATGCATGGGCGCTCCAGTGACAGAGCAAGGGAGGTCGGCCTCTGTGCCAACCTCTCTTGCTCCAGAGTAGTCGCAAACGTGCTTTACGGCACGTTTGCAACTGCTTCTGGCGACGGAATGCTTGTTCCGTCACCGTCGCAATCCTCAGGATTGCGCTGCGAGTCTGATAGCATGTCTTATGACTACAATCCTCTGCATACGAACTTTGGAGTAAGCCCCATTGAACACAACGGGACTTACTTTTGAGATAAAAACCCCGAGTATAATTAGGTTGTATATTTTTGAAAATTCAGACCAGTTATGCTGGATCTAATTTACTTGCTCAGTGTAGTGAAATGCTTTCAGTTTCTAGGAGGAAAGCAATTTTTATTTTAGGGCCAAGCTGAAAACTATTTTGCCAGTATTTCTGGCAAAATTTGGGGGACTGAATGGGCTCAGGATGAAAGGCCAAATTGTGTGATTTGGAGTGGGGGAATTCTTGAAGTTGAATGGTGGGGGCTTACTGCAGGCAACTGGCATCCTTTTTTGCTTATAAAAGCCTTCCTTCACACTGTGCTTCTGTGGGCAATAGCAGCAGCACAAAAAGTGCTGGAGGTCTTCCTGGAGGTCGGCTTTTGTTCAGCCACTATTTTTCCTCCACAATGTTCCTCAGGAAGATGCTATGTCATTACATATTATCATTCCTGGGCCATTCCAGGGTTAAAATAAATGGCGGTTCCCACACAGCCTCATAGCTCTCTCCCATTTTATTTGCCTCCAAATAGGACAGAGAGCAGGTATGACTTTTCAGATCAGGCCTACTTCAATTAGATTATCTTTGTAACAAAACAAATTACTTGAAATAACCACCCTTCCCACCACCCCAGGTCCAGTGTTTGGCTTTTCCACCACTCTACTCACAGCATCAATCTCATTCAGTATCTTCCACTGTTCATATGGTACCCCCAGGGCCTCTGCTGTCTGTATGGTTCTCTTCAGCTGGCTAGTCCAAACCTTCAGATCTGCAATCTCCTGTTCTTGGATGAACTTTTTCAGTGCTTGCGCAAACTGGGAGACAATAACATATGTTAAGAGGCTAGTGCAGTTTCGCAGTTGTACTGTACTGGGAAAACATCCTTCCTTCTCTCTTAGGATGATGAGAAAACCAACCCATGTTTGTAAAGGCTCACATGGTCAGGCAAGGTTGCTACAATGCCAGATGGAATGGTGTCTGTGGAAGTATAGATAACATGGATGCCTGACAAAGCAAAATCTCTTCCCAAACAATGTAAGACTCCAACAGAATTCAGTAAAGAATTTATCGTACCCATTATCTAGGAATGCATATGCAATGAAGGAATATCTATGCAAAGTCAAGGAATATCTATGCAAAGGCAAGTATACTGTTAGGTGTTCCTGGTGACTGAAGATTGGGCAAAACTGATGCTTGATCAGGAGTAGCACTTTAAAAAAAAGTGCTGATGAAAAATGGTTCTCAGAATACCATTTAGGGCGCAATCCAATCCTACTTATGCCGCCGTTGTAACCAGCGGCACAGCGAAAACGGGAGGCCCCAGAATGGAAAGAGGATTTGAATTCCCCTTTTGGAGGGAATTTGAATCCCCTTTCCATTCTGGGGTCTCCCATTTTCACTGCGCCGCTGGTTACAACGGTGGCGTAAGTAGGATTGGATTGTGCCCTTAATAGTTTGAACAGTTATTCAATGGGAATCCTATTAGTGCAATAATTATATATATATATATATATATATATATATATATATATATATATATATATATATATATATATATATATATATATATATATATATATATATATATATATCCTGTTTCTCATTGTGTGTTTCTGCTATTCAGCTCTCCTAAAACTGAACCCCAGCAGAAAATCTGAGGTTCACCTTAGCTCTTATATGCAAATGAGACAGCACTGAGTAACAAACCTTGTACTTCCTAAGCCATACCTGTTTCCCTCGTGGTGACAGGCCTGAATCTCCACCAATCTTGCTGACGAGGTTGCACTCACTCTCACCATGTCTGCAAAGGTAGATGGTGCGTGCCTGAACATGAATGTTCATGAGGTAATAGACAATTTTGCTTTGGATGTAATCCTGGATGCGGTTGACAAGGAAGCGCTGTCCCACATTAATCACTTTAATGAAAGAACGGTCTCTGAAATTAACACACAGAATAAACAAACAGTTTTATGCGCTTTGAAGTGTTCAAAATACTTTACAAAATACTTATTTTGTTGTCAGAATTACAACAACTCTGTAATGTAAGTATGCATTATTATCCCCACACGTTGCAGCTGGGAAACTGAAGCTGAGAGGGAGCAGCTTCCCCAAGGCCACCTACTGAGTTCATAGCAGAGAGGAGATACAAATCAGGAAATTACTGATTTGTAGATAAGTGTCTTAGGGCCCAGTCCTATCCAACTTTCCAGCACTGATGCAGCTGTGCACTGCATCCACTGGTAGTGGTGGGCAGTCATGTAGGCCTCCTAAAGGTAAGGGAACATTTGTTCTCTTACCTCAAGGCTGCACTGCAGCTGCATTGGCACTGGAAAGTTGGATAGGATTGGGCCCTTAGCCACTATGCTACCCAGAGCCAGCCCAAGACCTCTTGATGCCTGAGGTGGCATGCCAAATGCTGCCCCTTACCTGATGATGTGCCAGTCCATGCTCTTTCTACTCTCCAGTGTTCTAGCTCAGTGCTCTCCTCCCCTCCACATTTTGTCTTCTTCTCTGGCCCCCTTCCAATCCAGGGAGAAGAAGGAGAAGGAAGTGTAGTGGCAAGTAGGGAGATCGAGAAGTGGGCTGCCAATCTGCTGCCTAAGGCAACTATTCCAGGGCCCAATCCTATCCAACTTTCCAGTGCCAATGCAGCCGTACCAATGGGGCGTGTGCTGCATCCTGCGGTGGGGGGGGGCTGTCATGGAGGCCTCCTCAAGGTAAGGGAATGTGTGTTCCCTTACCTCATGGCTGCATTGGCACTGGAAACTTAGATACAATTGGCTCCTCAGCTGGCCTCATACAAGATGGGTCAGCCCTGACACTACCTTATCTCTCCTAGGAGATCACTACAGAATGTATCAATGGCCATTTTCTTTTGCATGTGCAGGCTTTGCAAGTCTTCAGGGTATGTACACATTATTAGCTTACCCTGGCACAGTATTGCACTGAATTTGGAGACCTCAAAAGGTGTACAGAAGACAATTTATTGCCCAATATGTTTTGAGTATTAAAATTCTTCCCTGGGAGCAACTTTGATTCAGTTCAAAACCAAAACCGTCTCATATTCCATACCTGCTCAAAATGTATTTGTTTTGGAAATGTATACGTACTCTGTTTTTCTCAATTAATTCAAGGTGACTAATGATCACAATAATTAAAAACAAAAATTAAAACACAACAAATAATAGAAATCCTGGCAAGAATAATAATGAGAGAGAGAGAGAGAGAGAGAGAGAGAGAGAGAGAGAGAGAGAGAGAGAGAAGAAAGAAAGAAAGAGAATGAATAATAAAATAAATAAAATCTAATACTGGGGAGGAGACTATCCTATAACAGGCTGACAAAGACCTGTAAAACCAAAAAGGTCTTCAGCTAGCACCAAAAGATTGACAAAAAGGATCTTCCACATTGTGGAGGTCGCCCCCAAGAAGGCCCTCTTGCAAGTTACTGCTAATTGAATCTCAGAAGGTAGAAGAACTCACAAGAGGACCTTTCTGAAGGATCTTATAGGGTGGACACGTTAATATGGGAGAAGCTGGGTAAGTTGCTCATCCTGGGCAATTAAGAGCTTCAAAAGTAATCAGGAACAGGAAGTTTTCTTCCCAAACATTTTTAACGTTATTTGAAACAAATCTTTCTTTGATTTCTTGTATGTTTGTATGATGCTTTATAATGGCAATGAACAACAACCATCACTCATGTGTGGAAATAAACACAGC
This sequence comes from Plestiodon gilberti rubricaudatus, assembly GCA_026170595.1. Taxonomy (NCBI): domain Eukaryota; kingdom Metazoa; phylum Chordata; class Lepidosauria; order Squamata; family Scincidae; genus Plestiodon; species Plestiodon gilberti. The sequence goes on along the minus strand of JANXHW010000004.1, from coordinate 172,423,843 downwards.
CAAAGACTAGAGATACTATTTCATTTTAAAACATGGAATAGTTCAATGCTATTTATTTACTTACAACTAGTATGGGTGAATTTCCATCAGGAAGATTTTGAATCTGCTCAGCATATATGAGTTTCCTTTGAAAACTCTCAGAGTTCTAAAAATAATGTTTTTGGGGCTTTTGCATAGCAGAGCTCTGCCTGAGCACTGATTAATAAATAATAATTGGATGAAAAATTGATGAAATTGGGGGAGAACTCAGTTGAAAAGACTCACTGATTAGCTCTGGATGTAAAATGACATTCTATGTATGGGCAGAGAAGAACTTATTGGGAAATGATGACAGATTCATAATACATCTGAACATTATAAGCTGGATAAATTCACATCCCAAACCAGGTAATTACAAAACTTCAGTCACAAAGATGATTAAAACATAGTAGCAGTTAAAACAGCAGACTGCCAGATATGGCTACAATGCAATCTCTTTGACTGCAAACCAGGCAGTTTTGTGCTGTGGCAGACTTCAGCGTAGATGAGTGCTTAGACAACCAGAAACATCTTTCAAGGAAGCCACAAGATAACTTCCTCTATTTTTTTGCAAGGAATTCCAGTCCTCAGTGATGGAGAACTTTGAAGATCATAAGGGTGGTGCTACTTTATTGCTAAAAGGAAGAACGTTCCAGGGAAAAAACGTTCAGGGACATTCCAGGGGGAAAAAAAAGTTATCTTGGTTTAAAGTTGCTACCAGCAAAGAGTGGCTCTGAATATTGGCCGGTCTAGCAGTGGCCGGTCTAGCAGTGCTGCTGCTTAAGTAGGGGACGACTTATACAAACTTTGCATTTCTAATTCTGATGCTCTGAATATTCAAATGCGGAGAAAGGAAGTTCAATTCACTTGCATTTTCTCTCCCCTTCTTTGTTCATCTCCTCTCCCGGCTTTTCCTGTGTTTCATTTAACATCGTTTTGTAAACCACATCTATTCTAGTTGATTTCCATCCCAAGAACGCTCCTTTGCTGCACATCTTACTTGTCATAATTAACTGGATCAAGAGGCTGGTAGGTGACTTTATAGCACTCGATTCGCTTCAAGAAATCTTCCATCACATTCTCTCGGTTCCTCTCTGGATAATCAGGACTAGACACCTTCACGTCCTGATTAAAATAACAAAGAAATTTTAAAGTTATTTAAAAGGGATTTTGGAGATGAAAAGAGACACTGGGACTTTAAGTATGTTCCACCTTAAGTACAGACCTCTGGAACCTAACCTGTACTTAAGTACAGTAGCGTAACTCGGGGTGGTGGAGTGGCCATTTTTTGGTGTCTCCACTGGTGAGGGAGGGCCCTCAATAAGGCAGCGGCACGTGAGCTGGGCCCGCCCGCCCTAGCCTCTGTATGGCTCCAAATGGAGCCATTTCGGAGGCAAGGGCGATGCGCAGGTGCGGGGGGTGTTGCGCAAGTGCGGGCCATCATGACATCACCCAGCCCCACCCCGGGCAGTGGCCGGTCTAGCAGTGCTGCTGCTTAAGTAGGGGACGACTTATACAAACTTTGCATTTCTAATTCTGATGCTGCAATTCCTGAAGATGAATTCCTGAAGATGAAAACGCACATCTTCAGGAATTCTGCATCCCTAGAAGCAGCCTCAGGAACAGAGAACTGTTTCCATTCCTAGAGCACCCTGCTCGAAGGTGAAAAGGAGCACCAATGCCAGCACCAGCACTGACAGTCTTGGAAAGTAGCTAACTTAGCTAAGCCTGCCCCCCCCCCTTCCCAAGCCCCTTCTGACACTTAACTATCTTACAGAATTCCCTTGGCACTGTCAAGGGAGATCTGTAAAGTAGGGATTTAACAGACCTCTGCAAGCATCAGACATCGTCCTTTTTCTGAAGTCTGCTGAATTGGTGTCTGCTAAATCGAGGGTTCTGCCATTTTAATGGGTGTGACTTTACTACAAAGGAACCCTAAGTAGCAACTTTTGGAGGATCTACACTACTCACCAATATGTTAGCAGCAATAACCTCTGGATCATCACAGACAGACTCCACAAAAAACACCTGCAAAAGAAAAATGAAAAAAAAAAGTCATAGTAAACTGTAATTCCTTGCCAGCAGTGTAAACTATGTATACAATCATCATCTCAGCATCTTAAATAAGCATGTCAGGTTTTGCATCTGCAGCTATACAGTACTCAGATCTATAAAAACTTCTTAATTTAATAATAATAAAACAAGCAAAAGACCTGGGGTGTATCTCCATTAATGTTTCCTATGTGGTCATTTCAGTGCTTGAGGGTTCCAGGACTGATGCAGCTGTGCCAACAGGGCGCATGAAGGGAACAAATGTTCCCTTACCTTGGGGGCTGCATTGCAGCTGCATTGATGCTGGAAAGTTGGACAAGATTGGGGCCTAAGTGTAAGAAGCAATATGTGAGTGTAAGAGGCATTTCTGGAAAAGGTAGGTCATTTTCCTCCTATTTCTGTTATTTCTACAAAGCCAACAGTGAAGACTGCATGATCCATGCTGGTCTTGTGATCAGCTGTACACAAACACAGCCACCTTGGTCAATTACAGGAAGCCATCTCTCTTAATATGATGCATGGCTGCCCCACTAAAAACGTGAGGGACAAGTGGGGGTTCGTTTCTGACTTTGTGCTGGGGTTTCAGAGGCACATGGAAACAACAAGGCTTGATGCACTGCAGTTTCCAAAATTCAGTGTGACTTCAGAAATTAACCCCTGCCCTTCTCCTCAGCCTGTAACTTAGAAGAAAGTGGTGGTGGGTTCATCCTATGTGTTGGGCTTTGGAGGCACATGGTAGCAGCAAACCTTGTCATTGGTTCTGAGGTCCTTCAAAGCTACTAATACCAGCTAAAATGTGTTGACCCCACTCACCTACTCATTCTATTACATCTTGTACAGTGACTCTTGCATGTGCTAGGTTGCTGCTGAATGAAAGCAGTCCAAAAAGACCATATTTTATATCTGCCTACTTTGAAAAAGTGCAAAGAGATACCTAATGGTATGAAGAAACTCAACCTTTATTTTGCAAATAAAAGTTCTACCAGATATGTTCAGTAAGGTGTAGTGTGTGACATGACATGTGCCACTACCTTCAGCATAGTATAATGCTTCTGGGGGTATTCTGAAATGAAAAATCAATGAGTGAGTGCAACAAGTTGTGTCCCTAAGGCAGCGATTTTCAACCTTTTTCATCTCACGGCACACTGACAAGGTGCTAAAATTGTCAAGGCACCCCCTCAGTTTTTTTGACAATTGACAAGGCACATCATGCTGCCAGTGGGGGGGGAACTCACATCCCCGAATGACCGTACTAATAAATGACCCTCCCCCAAATTCCCACGGCACACCTGCGGACCATTCATGGCACACCAATGTGCCGCAGCACAGTGATTGAAAATGGCTGCTCTAAGGAGCAGGAGTGACAGGTGCAAAGAACCAGAAAGAACAAGAGGCAGGAATCAGAGGTATAATGTACTTTGTAGTATAATGTCCGAGCTTTACTGTGCAATCCTGCACAGATTTAGGCCGTTGGAGCAAGCGTGCTGCGGCTGCCAGTCTAAAGTGTTGCAAAAGTGCCATAAAGCACTTTTGCAGCACTGAGAGAGTAAGTGATCCTGGCACGGAGGCCAGCACCACTCACACTGCCGCCCTCCTCGTCTCGCACCAGCTGACCCAGGTAAGGACTGCACGGTCAGTGGGAGGGTGGGCTGGGGTGGTAGGGGAGGGGGCCATGGCTGGGCCTCTGATGCTTATTCCTGGAGAAGGGAACAGGTGAGCCCTGGTTGCACTGGTGTGGCCAACATCCTGACTAGAATGCAGCAGCCAGCCATTTCGGCTGGTTGCTGCATCTTAGGCAGGATCAGGCTGCCCGTCTTCGACATCGTTGGTTGAAAAAGGACCTCAGATAGCAAAGGAGGGAAAGACCCCGGCCTGAAAACCTGAACAGCTGCTGCTCCTCAGAGTCACTCAGACTGAGTTAGATGAGCCAATGACTCAGCACAAATATCCACTGGGGATATGTTCCAGGCCCCTCTGTTGATACTTGAAACCGTGGATAGGAGCGAACACCCCCTCCATGGTTTCCTGAGGGCCCCCCGCCCTGACTCCCCTGCGGGCAGGCGTGTGCCCCCCCAGCTCTTCTTTTTCTTTCAGCAAGCTTTGTCTCTTCCTTAAAACAAACAGAGAAGCAGCCTCCATTGCAGGCAAGATAGAACGAGACTAAGTCCTAGAGAGGCTCTGCAAGGTTTCTGTTAACCTTGCAGAGCCTCTCTGGGACTTAGTTTCATTCTACTTGCCTGCAATAAGCAGCCATAGGCTGCTTCACTGGTGTCGCTGGAGGTGGGGCGGAAAGCTAAGTTCTGCAGCTTTCCGCCCCACCGTTACTCTCCGGTACAAGGCGCCCTGGCCCCTCGTCATAGGAGCCCGTCAGCTGAGAGAAAGCAACCCGCAGGAGAGTCCCTGCACGTTGCTTTCTCTCCGTTGACGGGCTCCTACGACGAGGGGGCAGGGCGCCTCGTACCGGAGAGTAATGGTGGGGCGGAAAGCTGCAGAACTTAGCTTTCCGCCCCACCTCCAGCGACACCAGTGGGTTGCTTCTCCTGTTTGTTTAATGAAGAAACAAAGCTTATTGGGAAAAAGTAAAAGCCTGGAGGGGTCCCCACGATCCGTGGATAACTGAAACTGTGGATAGCGAATCCATGGATATGGGGGCCCAACTGTACAACTTTTTGCATTCATATGACCTACTGTCTAACATACAAGGAGGCAGTGGGATTTTCCATAATATATTTGCTATTATTTAGCACTTCAATAAAACATGGTGGGGGAAAAATGATGTGTAAATATAGCTGCCTTGGTGTTTTGTTTTCACATTGCTGCGTATAGGAGAAGAGGCCAGGATGGGGCCAAAACAACTCTGTAAAACGTTTCAAGATCTCTTCTAATAAGAGAAGCAAAGAGCAGATTCAAGATGTTTCTGAAGCATGGAACTTCAGAACACCAGTTTAGGACTCAAGAAGTACAGAATCATATTTCTATTGTGGTTTATAGTCAAACACACACATTCCAATGCAGAACTGATTTCTACCATCCAGTCATATCAATGTACTTTCAAATAGTTTAGTCTCAGTGCTTGGATTTAAAATCAGTTTAATCTGGAATCCTTCTCTTTCAGTTTAACTACCTTGTGGATGATAACTTTAAGTGATTTGTGGACCCTCTCTTTTCATACCTTACAGCACAATCCTATGCATGGATACTCAGAAGTAGGCTCCACTGAGTTCAATGGACCTACTCCCATATAAATGTGTATAGAATTGCAGCCTACCATACTTAATTCTGAGTCGACATGCATAGGCTTGTGCTCTCAGTTACCCAATTTGTGGAACAGCAAAGGATTTAAATATGCACAAAAGACATTCTGAAGTCAGTAATCATGCAGCATATGTCATGGAAAGGGTTCATTCCATAAACCTTAATCCACCTTTGAAATGAAGTAGTCACCTTAAAAGAATATTCTTTAGCAAAATTTAAAATCATGTCCCGCCTCTCTCGAGTTGTGTTAGTTGCATCAAAGACCTAAAGAAAAAAAAAAGTGTAATGCTAAACTGCAATAGTGGCAATTTCCAGAACTGCCTAGATATTTTTTATATGAACATTAGAATTGCTTGGAGGAAAAAACCAAATACACACCCCAATGCCTAGCCAGTTTTCAATCATAGCTATTGACTTAATAGCATTTCAGTTCACCTCATAGCATACTGGTGCTTATGGCAGCTTTCCTCCAGGGACAAATAGCGCCCCCCCCCCCAATCTGAATCTGGACCATTGTAGGGCAAAGGCTAAAGCTCCCTCCCCCCATGCTGTTTGTCCTGATCTACTTAGGAAAACAAACAACACCTAAGAACATCAGTTCTAAACACATGTTTAGCATTTTGTATTGTTGTCAGAGAAGCAGTTCCTAAATTACTACTGCTGATAAATGGATGCATGAGCACAAGTACAGCTCAGCCTAGCTCAGCTTGAGGACTGTGCATGTTCCAAGGGAATGTGCATGAACCCCCGATGCTTTACAGGTTATCTTTTGATAGTTTCCAAAGGGCCCAAAGGCACCCGGGGCATGCTGCCTCTGCCGCCACCTTCCCACCATCCCAGAACTTGCGAAGACAGAGGTCACAGTGGAGGCAGCAGCTGCAAGTGTCCCAAGCTTCCTCCATGGTCACCACATCTCCTTTCCCTGTCCCAATGCTCCTTTAAGTACTTACCTTGGGCCGGAGAAGGCACTAATAGCAGTGGTGGTGACAGGGGTGACAACCCAGAACGCTGCCTGATACCGTTTTGGGTCCGCCACCCCTGCACTACAAAAAACAACCCAAACCCCCCCGCCCCCCAAAAAACCCCTTACTGTGCTCACACACTGTCATCACACCTGGAAGTGCAGGACTTCTGGTTTTATTTACAAGGACAGCACGAATACTAGGAGCATGGAACATGGTAAGGAGGGAATTGATCTGCTTCCTACTCAAGCAGATCATTGTGTATTGCATTGGCAGTGGGTTGGAGGGAGACAGTGATGGTGGTGGCAGCAGCAGATTTGGGGTAAAAGGCATCCCAAATCCACTGTCCTTTGAACCCCTCACAATCTGCCACAGATGCAACATGGATGGGCTGGCCCTGGGTGACCACTCTGAGCACTCCAGACCTTGGCAGAGCATCTCTTCTGCTCCAGGGCTGCAATGGGATATAGGTGCTAGCAACCCCAGCAGGGAAATAATGCTCTGGGCACCTTTCTTGCCAGATTGGTTTCTTGCAACATCTCTGTTGATGAAACTGAACAGGCCATTAAACCTGTATTAAAAGACTTGAATACGCATCACTAGAAACTGAAAGCATTTCTGTACTGTTTGAAGTACAGTGTTGACAACATAGAAAAACTACTTGAAGAAGTCATTGTACAATTTGTGAGAAAACATTGCATGAAACAATTTTTTCAATTTGCTGTAACAGTTCCCATTTTCACTACCAAACCATGAGAGGTGAAAACCTCCACAATTTGTGCCCCACCACCACCACATTTCAATACTTAGGCATGTGTAAATGTCGTCTGGACTTGCAGATTAAACTCTCATCCATCTAGTAGGTTTTACACTTACAGCAATCTGGCCACACTCCTCCAAGAGATAAACTTTCACGTCTTCAAGAGCCACCAAGGCACATTGCCTGTGAGAAGAAAAGAAAGGGCGAAAGAAGTTTTAAATTTATGAGAATTCAAACGATCTGAAATGGACATGCAGCAGGATATATTGTACAGCAATATTCTTCTCTCTTCAAAGTAACCCCCTGTTTTTATTAAATAGCATGCATGGGGAAAGGAATTCAGATTGTAACTGCAATGGGGGCAAAGGGTTAAAGATCACTTCTCCCAGTGCAGTCTGAATGGGTATTCTATAAATGCTATTTAACGAAGTTAAATCAAAAACGCAGTCGCACAGAACATGCTTCAAGTAACATCCAGTCTGACCCTGAAGATAAGAAGTTTGGTGTGTCTGGCAGATTGTTTGTAGCTTGGACTGTTCAGTTTATGGAGAAGCCTAGATGGTGGTTCAGTCCTTTTGGAAAAAGGAAACTGCTTCCTACATTGACAATCGGGAAAATCTCACATGCCGAGTTGTGGACACACAGCAAAAAGCAGCTCCAGCAAGCAGGACACAAGGCATGTCCCATTCCATGATCTACTTCTCCACTGTCCATACAGGATTTCTGTTTCCAAGCCCCAAGGCTCTGCTGTAAGTGCAACATTCTCACCCTTTTCAGTATGAATAATTTTAAAAACAGATAACTTGGCAACATTTATTGTTCAGTTCTTGGAAACATTCTTGCAAAGGCATATGGAAACCTGCAATACTCTGGATGACACCATCAGCTAAAGAATGTGGCTGTCTAGTGTGGTACATGGGGGCTTCTAAGTTTAGAAAATCAAGTTTTTCATTTAAGGACAAAGAAATTGAACTTCATGTATGCACTAAGCCCCCACTATTAAAAACACTTTCCAGATGTTCAGAAACTATAGTCTCAGAGGGACTTCTGGGAAAAGAGATTAATTATTTGATATAGCTCCCTTGATATTCACCATGATCCCACTTTGCTCCCTTCCTGCTACATTTCTAATGCCCAATAATGTTCCTTGAATCTCTCTCAACCAGCAGTTATTAAAAATCTTTTAAATTCTGCAAAAAAAAAAAAAAATCCATCCCAAAATGTTCAGCTAAAGCAGGGGTAGCCAACCTTTTAACATGAATGCTCCTGGACCTTTAATGGTTGTATAGTTGAGGGCATTTCAGCAGGTGCAGCTACTTTAGCAGCACCATCAGCAATTGTAGCTGCCAAGATTCTGTCTGTCTTCTACACAACTCTTAAGAATGCAGAGGCCCTAAAAGGTAGAAGGTTGGCCACCTCTGAGTTAAAGCATGAAAATTAAACTGTTGAATTTATTAAATTGTTCCTCATAGCAGAATGTAACTGTTGAATTTATTCAATTGTTTCTCATAGCAGAATGTGAGTGTTTAAAAAAAGTATAGTTTTCTAGATCCCTCAGCCCTGTGCCCCCTCTATTAATCAATTCTTACAATTTCAGAATGGCCAAGTTTAATTTCTACCAGTCTTTCCTTAAGGTCTAAAGTACATTATCCATCAAGAGCAAAAGCAGTAGCTTTTCTCAAATTTATATTATATTCTCTCTGTTCCAAAGGGCCTGTTCCAAAGGGTAGTTATATTTCTACCAGTCTTTCCTTAAGGTCTAAAGTACATTATCCATCAAGAGCAAAATACTTCATCTCAAAGCCTGCTTCGAAAACAATCATTTTAATGAGCTCCATCCAAAACAAACAATTGTACAAGTTATGCTAAAGGCTAACTATAAATGACCATGGTACTGGAAAGCAGAATTTTAACTAATCATAGCTTGGACCTTAGCTGTGAACTAGAATGCTGAAAAAGCACAATGAGAAAACTTGTAATTGCTGCCTTTGAAGAAGATATGTTGCTGAAACTTGTCAGGCAGAGTATGTTTATTAAAAAAAATTATCTACCTAACACCATTTTGAAGTTCATCTCTCTTCTCATTTTCTTGGTCAGTTTTGATGCTATCGTCCTTTCCTTTTTCCGGGGCCCAATCCTATCCTCCACCAGCCCAGAGCGTGCAGCATCACCAACAGAGCGTGCCGTCTAAAAAATATTTACATACCTCTCCATAGGCCACCTTTTCTCCAATGGGTCTCCTCGAACCTCCTACAGCTCTTTTGCTGGCATAAGTCTGAGAAGACTCCTGGGGGAGGATCTGGGCTGGGAAGGGTGGATAGGATCTCAGCATGCATGGTTGCTGCCAAGATCCTCCCCTTCTGCCACTGGCCACGATCCTCTCCTGCTGCTGACTTACTGGCGATGATGGGGATGGAGGAGGTTCAACGGTCTGCTGTCACCCGTGTGCGGCCTCTGGATATTTGCCCTGGCAGCCCACCAAATGACAGAGCGGCTTTCTCACCTTTGGCCTGGTACTTATGCTGATGGATTGCAAGATCCATTAGTGTAAGGCCCTGATGATGGGATTGGGCTGTTTCATTTTTCTTAATTTAAGGGTTAGGCCCAGAACAAACATGCACATTTCCCACAAATGTACCACACTGAATGCAAAATACATGTGGGTTTCCTTACCTGTGCGTTATCCATGAGTTTTTTCTCATGGGAGAAGCCAAACACTTTTTCATTTGTTAATCCATGAGTCTGGAATCTTCCACATGGGTTTTTGAATATCTGGTTAGAAACATGGTTGTCTGATATCTGTAGTTTGAGTTCTCCAAGGAGGTGAGAATGTGTCCTAGACCGACTCCTGGGGGAAGGTCTGGAGGACCAGGAAGTTTACTAGCTCAGAAGGGCAAACCTTCAAGGGGAAACTCCTGCCCCTTTTGGCAGGGAAGTGCTGTTGGGATATATGCACACAGGAAGACAGCTAAAGGATGAGTGTCAGCACTAGCATGGCTAGCACAGCTTTCCCCACAAACACCTGGATTGGAGTGCAAATCCCACATGGGATTTGTGTGGTTGCAAATCCCACATGGGTTAAAACTAATGGATGTAATTTCCCATGGAATAATTGCATTCCTGGTGCGGGCCTAAGCTGTCCTTTGTTTGTTGTTGGTCAGTCGTTAAGTCGTGTCCGACCCTTCGTGATCCCATGAACCACATCCCGCCAGGCCTTCCTATCCTCCACAATCTTCCTGAGTTTGCTCATTTTCATGTTTGTTGCATCGGTGATGCTGTCTAACCATCTCATCCTTGGCCTTCCCCTTCTCCTTTTGCCTTCAATCTTTCCCAGCATCAGAGTCTTCTCCAGAGAGTCCTCTCTTCGCATTAGGTGGCCAAAATATTTGAGCTTCAGCCTCAGTACCTGTCCTTCCAGGGAACAGTCAGGGTTGATTTCATTTAGGATTGACTGATTTGATCTCCTAGCAGTCCAAGGGACTCTCAGGAGTGTTCTCCAGCACCACAGTTCAAAAGCATCTATTCTTCGGCGCTCAGCCTTCCTTATGGTCCAACTCTTGCAACCATACATTGCTACTGGGAACACCATCGCCCTGACTATACGAACTTTTGTTGGCATGGTGATATCTCTGCTTTTTATTATGCTATCTAAATTTGCCATAGCTTTCCTTCCAAGGAGTAAGCAAAGGTATATTAATTGTTCTCTCATTTCAGGTTAATCGTAGTGCATTCCAAGACTAGCAACACAACTGTCATACTAAGATGATTTATAGTTTGCAGACACAGTATTTTGAGTGATGTTGGCAACCACTTACTTTCGAATCCTCATGGCTTCTTCATTATCATGTCTGAAGAAGTCATATGACTTGTACGATTTTACTGCTTCACGACGATATACACCTAAATTAAACACTTCAAAAAACAAATTAAAAAATTAAGTCAGCAACATCCTATAATAATCACTACCTTGCTGAGCAAAGAAGAGACTCGCCTACCTGCCTTGATGCATTTTGATGACTAAAACATTTACAGGTTAAACTGCATGAGTTAAGTAAAGGTTCTGACTGTAATCATACTCCTTGATTTCACTGGAGGTTACAACAAAATGTGTTTGAACTATCACATAACTATTGCAAGCATATTCTCTATAGAATGTACAATGCCACTGATTTATGCAAATCTCCAGATAGTCCATGAATAAGAAACTAACATGGCTACTGTACAAGAGCCAGTTTTGTTCAGTGGATGAAACACTGAAATTGAAATTGGAAACCCGGGATCAGTCTCACCTTTGTCAAGAATTCATTGTGTGTCCTTGGGCATGCCACTTTCTCTCAGCTTCAGTTTCCCATCTGTAGAATGGTCATAATTGTGACCTACCTCATAGTGTAAACACAAAGGGGGTATCCATTCAGAGGTAAACATTTTTTAATCTACTGATTTCAATGAGGGAAAGCTAAGGACTTGCTTATCTCTTCTTTGAAATCATTGGGACTAAGAGCTCAGTCCCAACCAACTTTCCAGCACTGATGCAGTTGCAATGCAGCCCTGATGGAAGGGGAAAATGCTTCCTTACCTTGAGGAGGCCTCCTCTGTGACTGCCCCTCCACCACAGGATGCAGCACGCACCCTGTTGGCGTGGCTGCATCTGTACTGGAAAGTTGGTTAGGATGGGGCTGGATGTATGTCCAAAAAAAGTATGTTTTCCTTTGCCTGGGTTGTGCCCAAAGATTGTAGTACACTTTACAAATCAAGGCATTAATTCATGACTTGCACAATACCCTGCACAATACTCAATACTCCAGTTGCTCTGGAGTAAAGGGATTCGAAACTGAAGCCTCAAACGGCTACACTACAAAAATAACATAACACAGTAACAGCGCAATACTCTGTAACTTCAGAACGGCAGAACACACGCTCCACCGTTCTAAAGTGTCGCAAACATGCCGTAAAGCATGTTTGTGGCTACTTTGGAGTAAGGCCTGCTGGTGTGCAGGCTGGCAGACCTCACTCCACCGCCCTCTGGACCCTGCGGCTGCTGGGGGAGGTAAGTGTCCCACCGGTGGTGGCGGGGATGGCGGCCACCATAACCCTGTCCCGTTTCCAGGCCAGCGCAGCAATTATATGGTCTCCTCAGACTTACGCCAGCTTCATAGATGGCAGAAATCCGAGGAGGCCCTGGGGCCTCCCCGCACTACGCCGGGGTGAAGCGGATGAACGTCCCCCCAAGTAGACCTCTGGGCCGATCATGATTGGCCCGGAATGGAGAAAGGATCCGGCGGGTGGCCCTAGGTCCGCCTCCGGATCTTTACACAGGATTGCGCTCTAACTGTAGAATGCGAAGCAAATGTGGTATCTAATTACCAATGAGCGATATATCACTATAAATTCAAATTCACCTATCACTTTTTTTCCCTAGAGCTACACTTAACGAAGGGCAAAGGAAAGGAAATAATACTATGAGCTCAGCCTCAGCAAATGGTGAACAACTATTGTCATAACAAGAAAATACCTCTGAAATAAATATTTTAAATCTTGCAAGACTATAAATGAGGTAGCAAAGAAATTCCATTATTTCCATTTTTCCAAAGGGAGAAGTGAGGCAGAGGCAAAACTAATAGGATAAATTATAACCTCTACATTAGCAGATGTCCACTAACTTCACAGGGATTCCAAACAGCATAAATGTTTCGAGCATCACATTATCTGAGACATGATCAAATTTGGTACAAAACAGAGAACTGAAATTTGGCCTGGGTTGATGCTCCTAATAAGGAATACTGTGACTCTATTGCACCTGGGTGGCCAACCTTCCACCATTAGGGCCTCTGTGTTCTTAAAAGTTGTGTAGAAGACAGAGTCTTGGCAGCTGCAGTTGCTGATAGTGCTGCTAAAGTAGCTGCACCACCTGAAATGCTCTACCTATACAACCATTAAAGGCCCAGGAGCATTCACCCCTGCTCTATTGTTATGTAGCACTGCTTCCGAATATCCCATACATTCTGTAAAGAGGTCATAGAATAACAGTTTCTAGTCCCAATTATCAGTCAACCAGGATTTGATTAATCTGAGCTTCTAAATGTCAGCCTTCTCAGCTGCTCATAGACATGCACCTTCCCCAATTCCCCCATCATGCACAAAATTAGAATAATATTTATTGTTTCAACTAATAATTTATAACAACTTCTCATGCCGTGAAATATGCAAGTACCTTTCGTAGGCACTCCAATCCAGTTGAGGTAGCGAGTTAATTTCTTGGACACATAAGTTTTGCCTCTTGCAGGAAGGCCAATCATCACAATCAGGGTAGGGGAGTTGGTCATATAGGAGGCCCATGCTGGGGAAAAAATAAATAAATCAGTAGCTTCTACAATATATCAGAAAAAGAAAAATGCTAATAAAAAGCCAAAACAATCCATTTTCCACTCCTATTCCTTCTGCCAATGCATCTGCCATAGATAAAGATGTTGTGATTATAGGACATTTTTCACATTTACAATCAGTTGACCATAACATGACTGTTGCGGTTTTTTGATAATAAGGTAGGCTAGCCAAACAAAAAATAGTCACTGACTAAGTGCCTCCAACTGAATATGTCATTCAGAGTTTAAAATATTTTCCAATTAAGCAGGTGGCCTTTCAAGGTGAAGAGAAAAATGTCAAACACAAGGATTCCTCTTGAGACCAGAAAGAGAGACAGCTTCCTTTTTCAACATGCTGAATGTGGTTTTGAAAAATTAAACTAACCTTAGTTTGCTTTTGTCCAACTTTTCAAACATTAATTTTCAAGCCTTGCTAAAATGAATGGAAGTTGCACACAGGTAAAATTTAACACTATTCATTCAGATATAGAAGATTATTCTTGATGAATAATCAAGTCCTTTGTTTTATACCAAGTGCAGTGGAAAGAGAAAATCCAAGGTTGCAGATGTGTCATTGAACCTTTGATAACTTCCAAGAAAGACTCCACCATTGCAGTCAATACTGTACCAACATTCTCAATTACTGCAGAGGAGCCAGAATAAAACTTCACAATGTTAACATTCTACAGATATAAAATGAGATCCATTTCTTAGTCATATGATAGGCATTTGGAGGTTTATATTTTGTTATAGCCTATTCTGTGCTGTTTCATGAATCATTAGTGGCTTCCCTGATGTTCACAGGGCTGTCGTGAAGCCAAATTACATGTGACATTTAAAGCATTATTATTAGCCTGGATGAGTTTATTTTTCTTTAGTCAATTGCAGCTCAATCAGGCATCCCCCTGGAACAGGACATTGCAGTGGGGCTTTAACCCAATCTCACTACCATGGCCCTGGATTGGGCTGTTATTTAGCCCAGAAAAATATCCCATTGGCACCCCACTACCGACAGTGAGGTTGCAACCTGCATGGGGCTCCTGATCTAGCTGCTCCTGACAAAAGAAAACTAAACCAATCAGGGTTAATAATGATTTCAATGTCACATGTAATTTTGGCCCTTAGAAATAAGATGATGCCTTGAAACCTGCTAATTGTATGAATTAGTCAAAATTATTCTCTGAAATGCATCTCTGCAATAACTTGACATAGAAATATTTTTCCAAGAATAAAAGAAAGCAGACAGTAATATTAAAACGTGCACAGCCCACTGTGAACTTCTGCACAAGCAGACTGAAATCACAGGAAGTTGCAAGAGAGGAAAATGGTATTCTTATGCAACATGATTTTTTTTTTCAGTAGGGCTTGGGCAGAGGAAATTCTATATGCCCAGGGTCAAAACAAAGCATTTTAATGAGACATGCAAAAAAAAAAAAAAAAAAAAAAAGACAGGGTTGGTTTGGGAGAAAATTTGTTTTAATGTTTTATTTAGGCAACCAGTGAATTACATTTTAGCCTTGGTGCAACAATCCTACAAGTCAAAAATAATGCACTCACTATCCAGCCCAAAGGTAATGGATTGGCTTGAGGATGGGAAACATAGCTTTCTTGAAAGGAGATTGTATGAAATGAGGCAACAGGTTATATGTTGATGTAGATTCATGGTCAAAGTTTTTTTTAAAAAAATTTCTCAGTAGTAATATTTATAGCAGAGGGTTTTTTTAACACAACTATGAGAGGCAAAAGCTTGAGGATGCAGAAAAAATGCAAAACACTATTTTTATTGGCAAGTTATAAAGTAGAACTCTTTTAGAATTGGTGGTGTTCAGCAAGAGATGTGTTTGGTTTACAGAAGTGATGAAGGATAGGATTGAGGGGGTCACTTAGAAGTTGACAGCTGATCACTGGCACATTAAAAAAAAGGACAGGTGAGGAGAACAGTAAAGGAGTGGGGGGTAGAAAGAAGCCTATGAGTAACTGAAGGGCAAAACGCTGTCTGAATTACAACAGGGCATAAGCAGACATTAGTTTAAGGCTGCAGTCCTGTACACATTTACCTGGGAGTATGTTCCACTGACCTTATTTGCACCTACGTTTGAGAAATAAGATGATGTGCATAATAAGTGTGTTTTTACTGACACTTTTAAAGTAACCTACTTGCTTTTGCTATAGTGTTATTGTTTTAAAGTGTTACCTTGTTACTTGAAGTCAATTCCTATGCATAATATTTTATGTTGTGAAATAAAGTCCTGAATATTTGTGGATACAGGAGGGAAAACAAACAAAACAAAAACTCAAGTGGGGGCAGAGGCTGGAGAGACACAACCAACAGACTCACTTCTATTTATACCATCCATCTTCAAAGTACTAAATAAGATGAACAACAAAAACAACTGGTTCACAAAAGGATGTGGCACTGACTGCTGTGGAGTAAAAGTTAGCCTTGTGCTATGCGAGGTGCAGTAAGCATAGTCTTATACCAGGATTAGTTGTGTCAGATATTGTACAAGCATGTTAGAAATGACTATCTTTCTCCAGCCAAGGGCCAAACTGGAAGTACTGGATGTTACATGGGAGAAAAAACTGAGTCTCCCAACATGGTCTTTTTAAATGAAAAGCAGTTCTGAATGGCTGCAAGTTTGAGCTGAGGAACAGCCCAAGGTGCCTGATCAAAAGCCCCTGCAGTTGCCACCCCAACCCACCACGTGTCCCCCCAAACACCTCAGAAAGGGGTGAATGTGAGGAGGTAGGGGGCTGGATCACCCCTTTCTGAGGTGTTTGGTGGGCACATGGTAGTGGGTTGGGGGTGGCAACTGCAGGGGCTGATTGATCAGGCAGCGGATCACCTTGGGCTGTTCCTCAGCTCAAACTTGCAGCCATCCAGAAGTGCAGAACACACTGGGAACCCTCCCAGCATATTGTGCACATCCTGTTTTGCTTAAAGGGACTGAATCAGGAAGGAAAAAAATGTGAGATGGCAAGGGGCTGGATCACCATCTTCCAATCTGTGGTGGGCTGGAAGGAGGCAGTGGAAGGTTTGGCATGAAGGGAACCCCAAGTCTGTTTGCTGCTCCCTACAAGCTGCCACTTGATGCAAGCCACTGTGTCACAGTTGTGTCACAGATGGGCCAGCTATGTACTGGTGAGATTTGTGAGGTTTTTTTTATATATATAGACTGATGAGACAGTAGTTTGTCTCATCAGTTTGATTCAAAGAACTGGATGGAAGTCACCTCACTGACTTGCTGGACATTTGCTCTCGTCGTCCCACCTTCCAGGAGACTCCAGGACAAACGTAAGTACTACTAAGTACTGAAATACAGGTACTGAGGCTGTTTAACAGCAAAGTACCCTTTGACTCATAGCTCTGTAGAAAATCTCCTAGGATTTGGGAGCCCCACAGTGCTAACCAGTTCTTTGATAGATATCTTAAAAGTACACAACTCTTCAAAGTGGGGAGGGAAACATAGCGTCATGAACAGATGACGCTTTAAAAGGAAACATAGCGTCATGAACAGATGTATCCCACCCTGCTACTGAGCACTAATCACTTTATATGAACCACCATAACCAACTCATTTAAAAACTACAGTACTTCTATTAAAAGTGTATTTATTCTATTTTAAACTTACAATTCATCCCAGAAGCTCAAGATAGTATATGTTGGTTGTCCCACTTCCTGTTTTATCCTCACAACAATCCTACCAGGTAGGACTGATAAGCTGAAAGAGAGCAACTGGCCCAAAATCACTCTGTTTGCTTCGTTCTGAGTGGGGATTTGAATCAAGGTATTTTGAGTTGTAACCTGATATCATATTCCATGTTCCAACTTCATTCTAATCTGCACAACACTTTTACATTCATATATATTACATTCACACTTTTACATTTACATATATTAACTATCATTCAGTACAGGATGGGTGCCCAACAGCAGAGCCTCCCATCTTCCAAACATCAACAGCTGACTCTAGGGCAGTCAAATTGGAGACACTAACACCTGTCTGATCCTCTGTATTTATATGTGCCAAAGATAATTTGCCCCCCCCCCATAACAGCCCTGCCCAAGATAATCAGAAATACTTACAACACTTTTTCTCTGAGCCTCGTAGATTTGAAGGCTTGCTTTCTTGGCTGCAACTGTTGCCGTTTACCTGTCTTAAGACTGGATCTCCTGACATTGCTGCGAGGCACACACTTCCGCAATTTCAGCTCTCCTGTCTCCTTCTAGAAAAACGAAGAACAAAAGAGGAGCGTTATGAAATGCTTGGCTCTCTCTCCAGCAGAAAGAACGAACGAACACGCATAGCAATGTGTCCGTGACGTTCCTTCCAGCAGCAGGGACTGACGGGGGGGGGGGGAGTGGGACCAGGGGAGCGAGAGAAGCGGAAGCGACACAAAAATTGTTCGTCAAGGTCAGGAGAAAAACTCGTAGAGCACTTTGCAAAAGATGGAACAAAAACCCGAACGAAGAGGAGCAGGGAGGGAAAGGTGGCATTCTTCTCAAGGATCCTTGCAGCCAGGGCAGGGGCAGTAAAGAGATCCCACAGAGAGCTCAGCGGCTTTGATTCGGCGTTTCATTCATTCTCACCGTCGTTCTCTCCCATAGGGATGCCAAGTGCTAAAGAGGTTTCCAGGGCATTACAGTCAGTGACCGAAACCAAGTCGAGCACGCAGGGGAAGATCACCGCTATCGTCACAGGAAGACATTGCCCCTTGGAGTCCACCCGCCGAAGGCTCTAATTTTTTTGCCCCAGCCCCGAACGAAACTCTTCTTCCCACGTCCCAACCCGCGCACCTTCAGTTCAGTACGCCCACAGCAAAGGCGGGAGAGGAGTCACAGTCAGCAGCTCCCAAGTGGAAGCACAGCCTACGACAGAGCTCCTGCCAAACCCCAGGAGCGCAAAGGCAGTACAGAGACCGAGAGACCCCCGGCAAGAGCAGCAGGTCTAAAGGCGCAGGTGGCACGGCACCTGTCAGCCGCTGAGCAGGAAGAGGAGGGCTGCGCTCCGAAGATGCGGATATGCAAAGGCGGCGCAAAAAGGGCACCGTGACCACCGGATAAGCTGATGAAATCTGAATTTAAGAAATGACGCGCAGCGACGCAGAAAGAAGGAAATGCGCTGCAAGGAATTGGACACTCACCATTTTCTAACCGGGGGATCGTCTGAGCGCGTATCAGAGGCGTAACGAGCCCTCCTTTCCGCAGGGCAGAACAGAAGGACTCCCTACTCTCCCCCTCGCGCCCAACGATATGCACGCGTGTAATCAAGCACGCATGGTACACGCACCCCCGCGCTCGCCATTTTTAGGATACGTAACGCCGCGCACGCGAATTCCCAGGGCTACTGGAGTGTGCAAGACACAGCGTCGGCTTGCCAAGGAATCAAGAAATGAAGACTTTATGCGAACAGCAGACAACTACGGGCGGGAAAGCTATTCGTAAAGACTGAGTAGTAGTCAGTCATAAATAATGACAAACTGCAGCGCCACAAACACCACAGAAATAACAAAACGTCTTGTGGGACTTCAAAGACTAACAAACTTAGCATCAGCTTTGTTGGACAGCACTTCAAAAAATGTCTGCTATAATATATGTCAGTGTTACTGTTTACGATACTAGAAGATTTTCCATTATTTTTCTGTAGCAGCCACGGCTAACTACTGTACATTACTCATCATACATCCTGTTACCCGGCTTTCATGACATGCGCATGCGCACACAAGACCCAACCATCAACGGCTCCAGTTACAAAACAGTGAGGAGTTGCGAAAGGGGCGGGAAGGAAACGTCATAACGCTCCAGACGCGACATCTCACGCAGGCGTATAAAGATTAGAGGTGAAGCCTCTGAGGCGGATGTTATTAATATTACCTTGCTTTGGGAGCCCGCCCACAACTATGATTGGTGGCTCTGGAGCAGTACGCGTAGGGGCGAAGGTGAAACTAGCCAATAGTCAGTCCGAAAGGAAGGGACGTAAGGGTTGGCTGTCGCCGCCGCCATTTTGCTGCGCGGGGGGGGGGCGGACTTGAAACCCGGCAGCCGCCGCCGGGAGAGCCCTATTAGGCGGGAAGGTGGCAGGATGTTACGGCTGCGCTGCAAGGCCCGGAGCGGTTCCTATCCGTTGCCTGGACTCACGGCGCATTCCTGTCTGCACGAGCTCCAGGCCACTCTCGCTGCCCTCACCGGGGTGCCCATCCAGACTCAACGTCTCCTGCTCGGTTTCCCCCCGCGTAGCATAGACCTCAGCGACAGGGAGCGGCGCCTCGGAGACCTCGGCATTCACTCAGGTAAGAAGTAACGCTGGTCTGCTGAGACACTTGGGCCTCTCCGCGTTCCTGTTGGGCTAGAAACGGCTTCACGCGTAGTTAGCATTGTGTAATGGGGAGAAGGGTCAGCTCATGGAATACGCGTGTGTACCACCGAGGCGAAGCCTGGGATAACTGGAATGTGCCCGTCTACTTTTTGCTTGGTATTGTGATGCAAGAATGAGTCTGCCGTCTAAAGGCACTGGCTGCCTTGAAGGCACGATGCATGCTACTAGCCTGCCCTGTGAATATTGTCTACGGAGCGGTGGGAAATCGGGATTGCTTTTGAAATCTTATATCCCAATTTCCTTGTCAAAGGTAAGACGCGAGATGATTGATCATTTGAAAAGTATAAACCACAATTACTTCAAATGCCCACTTAGAATTGTCTAATGCAGTTGTAGAGTGGGTTTTCAAATACTGGAGTTCTCTAGCTAGCTGTAGGGTAGCCTGAGAGAGGGACCTATAGTCGGTGTTCTAAAGAGGGGAGAAGTGGAAGTTGATAAGCCACTTGGAAAAACCTTTGCTTTGTTTTCTTCTGCCAGATTGCTCAGGGAAAGGACAAATCTTCTGATGATAGCTGACCTAGCATATCTTGAGCACAAGTTGTGTGGCTTCTTGTGATTCTCCTTACCCCTTAATGGTTTTAAAGAAATGGCCTTTCTGCCTTGTTACAGTACGGTCTACTACCATATATCTTAAGTTTCCAACAGGCATCTGTAGAAAGTCTGTGCCCTGTGACAGGAAGTTGTGAAGCAGTGATGCAAATGTGTTGTCATTCAGTAATTGCCTGAAATTGGTAGGAGAGTTGTTGCCACCCATTTATTAGATTGCAGAGGCTTGCTACCTCTGTGTGAAACGTTGACACCCAGTCTTAGAGCATAAATGACTGATGCAGTCTCTGATTTCCTGTATTGTATTCGATGAATATGAAGTTTTTGGAATGAAAATGTGCTTTAGCCTTTACTAAATACTAAAGCCTTTAGTATCTTTTTCCTTTCTTGTCCAAGTCACAGCTGTTGTGTCGGTTTCAAATAGATTGTGATTCCATAAATGCACATGATGGGCTTTAAAATTCAATTAAATGTATCTAGCAGTCATAATAAACATACTGTATTTGTATGTTAACATAATACAAACAATTAAACATTTTATCATCCTTAATACTGTATTTTGTTTGTGGTTTCAGAATAAAAAATACAGAAATGGACAACTCATTACATTGATTATTTCTGGAACCCCTATAGTGAGATCTCATGTGTTCTGTTTGTCTTCTACCCATGTTAGCTAGTCAAATTGAAATCTCAATTATCAATTTTTACAGTGCTTTACTTGAGTGCTCAAAGTATGTCATGCTATCATCTTTGTAATCATAACAACTTTGCAATGTAGGTGCTATTATCATCAACTTGTTGGACACTGTGAGAAGAGAGTCTGGCAGATGCATTCATTGCTGAGGAGGGACTTACTTAAGTTTATATAATCATTGTGCTAAACTACCTTTCAGTTTTTGTTCTTTTTCTTGACAGGTGATACTCTGATAGTTGAAGAAGATGCATCCAGACCTGAGACTGAGTCACCCATAGTTACAAAGCGAACTGTTCCCAATCCAGTCAAGGAAGCTCTCCCTGTTCTTGCCCGGAAGGTTGTTCCAGCAGATAACTCATGCCTCTTTACCAGCATATACTATGTGGTAGAAGGTGGTGTTTATGAGCCAGCATGTGCCCCAGAGATGAGAAGTCTCATAGCACAGATTGTAGCAAGTGATCCAGAAGCCTATAGTGAGGCGTTATTAGGGAAAACTAACCAGGAATACTGTGACTGGATCAGAAGAGAAGATACATGGGGAGGTGCAATTGAAGTTTCCATTTTGTCAAAATTCTATCAATGTGAAATTTGTGTAGTGGACACTCAGACAGTTAGAATAGATCGTTTTGGGGAAGATGCTGGCTATGCTAAACGGGTTCTTCTAATTTATGATGGTATTCACTATGATCCACTTGAGCGTAAAATTCTAAACTCAGATGTTCCTCCCCAGACAATTTTTTCAGCAACAGATGACATTGTCCTTGCACAGGCATTGGAGTTAGCAGATGAAGCCAGAAGAAAGAGACAGTTTACTGATGTAAACCGGTTTACATTGAGATGTATGGTATGTCAGAAAGGATTTACAGGGCAAGTGGAAGCCAGAGAACATGCCAAGGAGACGGGACACACCAACTTTGGAGAAGTGTGAATTTTGTGCGAGGTTGGTCATATCTACTACCTCGCTGATCCAGATCAAGCCTCTAGGTTTTTAAATCTATATGTAATCATCAGATTTCATTTGAAGCCTGAAAGCCCCATTAACTTAATTATGGCTGACGAGCACAGGTTTGTTGTGGTTAGTGTGATAAGTTTACATGCATGTTTGCAGTGGTATCGCATCGTTCAACTGGCTTAAAAGTGTTCTTTGGCGTATCTAGGAGAACAAGAGACGGCTATTGATGTGAACAGCTGTATCAATTTCTGACAGAATCTGAATAGCTGATGCAGGAATTCCTCTGACACAACCTAATAGCTACACAACTGTAGCTAGCTAGACTGCATATAGCGTTTTAGAATCACTGATGGAATAAAAATCTTGGCTCAGTTACTGAGTTTTTGATTATCAGTTCTAGTTAAGTTGGTCTCCACTTGTGTCTCAGCTTCATTAATGAAAATAATAGTGTAGAAAAGCAAATGTCACACAGTTGCTGCTTTAACATAGTAATCCCAAAGTTGGTTAATTTAAATTGCTGAACAAAAGTACCTTTTGAGGAAAAGTAAGGTTGTCATTCTTAGTTGAAGGTGTTGCCTTCAACATTTTTAGGGAGTAAAAAGCTACTGATGTTTACACATTTCTTCATTATTTAATTTATTGGTCTCCTTTAGTTATATTTAAGCAGTTAGCCTACTTTTGTTATGCTTTACAGCCAACGTGGATTGGTGTTTTTTTGCTAAGAATGAAAGTTTGAGACCTACATCACAATATGATGGCTATTGCCAGGGATAAAATTTCTGGTTGCCATTAGTGACTGGCATCTGGAGGTTTTACACCCTGACTTAATTTTCATTGCATCATGTGATTGACTGGCAGAGCCTTTTCGCTGCCAAATCCACTAACTGGTTACATTATCAGTAGTTATAACTTGTTTTTCTGTTTAGAGTCTTTTTTTCAAGCTGCTTTAGTGTCTGCCTTGTCAGATTGTGCCAGGCTAACAGCACAATCCGACTTAACTTTTGTGCCGGTTTAACCAGCGGCACAGCGAGAACGGGAGGCCCCAGAACAGAAAAGGGATTCAAATCCCCTCCAAAAGAGTAATTAGAAGGGGATTTGAATCCCTTTTCCGTTCTGGGGCCTCCCATTCTCGCTGCGCCGCTAGTTAAACCGGCACAAAAGTTAAATCGGATTGCGCTGTAAATTATTTTGATCACTTGAATGCTCTCACTCTGTTAGTAAAGCTTTTCCATTCTAAAGAAATAGTTCAGTTTCCACTGCATCATATTCTGAATGTACTATGTCAGATGGCCTTTGTGGATGCTAAACTACATTTTATCCTTGTGTCTAATTTAAACTAACTTAGACTTAATTTTTAGAAATGGAATGGTGGAGGAGTTGGTGCGGGGAGTTAAGAACCCTAATCAGATTTACAAAATGGTAGTTTCTATTGTGTTTTAAAATAGCTTCATGAGTGTTGAAGAGTTGGAAATAATGCATCCATTAAAAGGTCATGAGGTGGCATGGGCGTAGGGTGTCACTAGTCGTCATTGATGTAATGGACACTAGAAAATAAGGATCACTGACTCCAGTCTAGCAGGTATTCTGACTGGGACTAAAACTATATTCCTATCAACATAATATTTTTGTAGATCTTTGTTCCAAACCTATGCATGGTTGAGTGGGAAAAATAAATGGTTAGGATGTGATATTTGTCAGTGTGACTGTAATGGATCATGGTGTTGCAGGCAGACCCACAAATACTAAGCCAACGCAACTGCATTGGTAGTTGCTACTAAGCCAGGAACAATCATAATCATCAGTTCCAGCATAGCACAAATTGTTCAGTGGGACAAACTGGGAGGGGATTTAATCCATGAGAGCCAATAACGTTAGTGCAAATCTAGAGTATTGAATAGCATGTTTGCCTCTCACATAACCTACAATGATAGTGGCCTTAAGATGGCCACTTAAGATGCTGATACAGCTGTGTGTGTGTGGTTGGCAGCTACTTGTCTTCAGGTTTGGGGTGCCAGATCTCTTTATACTGTATATTAAAAACATTAACATTTGGTAGTCTTTCTATAGTTTTGGATCAGATATTTTTGAATCTTCTTGTATTTCTACATACTTTCATTTTGAATATGTTGAAGGGAAAACACTCTAGAAACAAACTTTTTTATCATAGGCTGGATGCAGTCACTGCCCCCAAAATGGCAGGTTAAAACAGATTACGGTAGTTCTGGTCCAGCTAGAGTTCTGCAAGTCCCATGGAAAGCAACTGAAGTAAGTTAGTCATGGCTAACTTGCATACTTTTTGCTTTAAGTGGTACTTTGTCATGACCAAATATAGCTGGATTGGGGCTGTTAAGTGCAAATACTTTTTAAATTAGCTATAAGATCCTTTATCTAAAGCCTTAACCAAACTAACTGGGGCCATGCTTCAGAAGGGCAATTCCAAGATTGCCTTGCTACTTGCTTTCTTCAGTAGAATGCAAATTATATTCATGTGTGTAAGGGTTTGCTTGGTTGTGGATTAAATAATGGAAATTGATTAAAGCCAATAAAAGGCAGGATTTTTGTAAGTAGTGTTGGCACTGATGATTTCTTTAAAATCAAGCTCATGTTTTAGCCTCTTTCTGGAGCTTTTTACAAGCCTATGTATATAGTTTTAAAAAGAATAGCTAAAAAGATTGGGTACATTTTACACTATAGTTGAGGTAGAATATATTAAAAGTTTGATCTAAAATCACGTACTTAAGCCTCTTCCTTGGAAAAAGACTTCATTTAAAATCAATATTACCTCCAAATGAATGTGTTCAAGATAAGATGCAAAGCTATTATCTGAAATGCACTCATGAATATTGACTTGAGTAGAAGTTAAACGTTTTTTTTTCGGACTGATGGTCTGATCGCTGGCTGTGATTGTAGGCATACTCAGCCTCCGTTTGCCTGCTTGAGAAATGGATGAAACCCCCTACCTCACAGGGTGGTGTGAGGCAAAGCTATTGTTTGCTATTTGGACAAAGGTGCTATTGGAAATTATTTATTTTGTGTATTTTCTATTAAATGTTTCATTTTGGAAGTATTTTTCACTGTTACTTTTTTGCTGTGAGATTTCAGGAGAAAGCAATTGGGGAAAACGTGCTTAAAGTACTTTGCAATAGATTTTAAAAAGTGGTGACCAACTGCTAAAGTGTTGCTTTCTCTTTTCTGGAGTCTTGCCATCAGTATTTATGTATGCATGTTAGAAGTGTTTTAGGTCTTCAGGTAAAATGTCTTCAAATGTAGATCTGTCTAGTACATCAGGATGATTTTGCTAAAATTGTAGATGAAGTGGTGTACTAACTATGTAAAAAGGGGGAAAAAATCAGTCTGACCATCCATTGCAGTTTGATGCATTCAGGTAGCAAAATGAGACCAAGATTCATTCACTCTGGCAATGGCAATTTTGATAAATTTGGAAGCTTGTAAGTTGGACAGACATGCATGTGATCACCATATCCTGTTTATATCTGGTTATTGGCGGTATTTTGCCTTTGAACATAGAGGTTCCATTACCTTTCATGGCTAATAACTGTTGATAACGCTGTCCTCCAAGCCATCTAAGTTACTTGCTGTTACACTTTGTAGTAGCTACAAACATGTTTGTATGACTTTTTGTCTGTCTTGAATCTACCGCAAGTCAGTATCACTGGGTAACCCTGAGTTTAGGATTGTGAGAGGATAAACTCTCTGACTTGCCACATCCTGTTCTGAATCCCTGCTTAATTGACTTTTCTAGAATAACCCCTAATGCAAGCATTAACTTATAGGGAAGTTGCTCTAATTACTAAAACTCCAAAGAGGAGATATACTTTCTGCAGCAAATACTGGCACATGTTCATCTGTCATGACTGAGTAGGACATCTCATTGATTTCAGAAGTACTTTGCACAGAAAACGTGTATCGGTTAAGCTGGGGTATAGGTCACAGTCAAGAATAAATACTTAAAAATAAACATTGTATTAATTGAATAGCTAATGTTTAACATCCCTTGAATGTTTCTTATAGTAAAATCCTGTATATCTGCACTCGCATTAAATGCTGGTACCCACATGCCTCTTACAGATACAAAGGTCAATATGTGTATGAATTTCTTGTGTCACAGTATACTATAATGCAACTTTAATAGGGTGAAAAAAAATTTCTGTTCCATTCTGTTCAGCTTAGACTAGATAAATACATTCTTCATTCCAGTCTGTACTGGTGCACGTTTCTGTGTATTGCAACATACAACTGCCATCCGACATATGAGTGTCGGCACTAATTTTGAACATTTCAGTAGATGTTGAGAACCAAATGTGGTATGAAATCTTAATTCCTAAATGTCAGTGGAATCTTCATTACTAGACTGGGTTAAAGGGTCTATTCCGAGACTTGCAGATCTGGCAGCTATCACCAGCACTAACTTCAAAAAAAGAAGAGTAACGTATTCTTAAGCATGTGGCCTTTCACACACTCTTGTAAGAGAAATAACAGCACTTTAAGAGCTTGTTGATCAACGTTTACAAGTTTAGTGTTTTTGCCAAGGAGAGAGATGATGCAAGAAAGTAGATTGTACCTTTCTGATCAACTGGCATACAATATTTTAACTTCTGATAAACGTTTTCCAGTGGCATTGCATCTTGCTACTTTGTTCTGATAAGATGTTCAGCTGAGTTTTGATCATTACAGCAGCAATAAAATGTAAAATTTGTGCATGTATATTCAACATTGTGCTCATTTCTACTTCTGCTTGCTCTGGGTTTATCTTTAATAAACATTGCTATCTTAACATTTGACTAGAGTACAGGGCCTGCCGCAAGGCCTCTGGAAAAATACTTGATTCTTAAAGTAAAAGGCATGTTTCTTGAAATTATTTCTTCGGGTGAAATGGAGGGACAAATTACGTTTAGGTTGCTTATGGTCTTAGTCCATTTATATAAAAGGTGGGTGGCAGATATGCAATCCTAAATATCTTTTTTAAAAAATAAAGTTGCTGCTGTTCTAGAAGAACGTTTTCCTCACTTGAAGGAAACACCATGACTTGCTAAAGAACTAAAGACTAAACGTGACCCAAAATGCTACTAGAACCTCTAACTAAAGTTTTGTCATGTATAAACATAATGTACCTTTTTTTTTTAAAAAAAGTGCAATTCTGCTCCAAAATTGCACATTTTTAAAAAAGGTACATTATGCTTGTACAGGTTGATTACCCCTTATCCGGACATCCGAAATCCAGTCATTTTTGGGGCTATGACTGTAAAAAAAAAAAAAAGCTTTTCCAGCACCTGACTGGCATAGCAGAAGGCATGCTGGGGCACAAAATTATTAAATGTTGTATAAAATTACCTCCAGGCTATTTGTATAAGGTGAATATGAGACATAAACGAATGCTGTATTTAGACTTGGGTCCCATCCCCCAGATACCTTATTATATTTATGCAAATATTCCAAAATCAGACAAATTTGAAATCCAGACAACTTCCCGTCTCAAGCAGTCTGGATAAGGGATACTCAACCTGTACTGTATGTGCTATTGGGGTGTGCTTTCATTACACACGTGTAAAATCAATTGTATATGTGTCATACTATGAAACTGGAGCAAGTTGTTTAGTGCTATAACTTGCAGCACAATCCTATGTATGCCTATTCAGAGGTAACTCCCATTGTGATCAGTGGGGCTTGCTTCCAGGAAAGTGTGGAGAGGATTGCAGCCTTAGTATTGATTCAAGAAAAACAAATGGGGATCAGTACAATACTGCAGAAAGATCCCACACTGATGCTTGGCATCTTTTTGTTTATACTGATGGTAATCCTCTGAAACCCAGCGGAGTCCTGATCATTGGTTCAGGGCCTGAGGCTCCCTGAGCAAGCTTAACCAATCTAGGCCTCTGAAGCAGTCACCAAGGAGCTGTACTAAAGCTCTGGACTGTTTTGAGTTCTATTATGTTACAAATTCACTTTTATTTCTTACAAAGGGTTATATTCTTAGTTTAATCATGTCTAACTCCTGATATTGAAAATTATTTCCAATAAACTAAAATTGTACACTTGGAAAACTTGATTCAGTTTGACATGGTAAGTTGTAGTTACTGTGCCTTGTGTTGAGTATTATAAATGTGTGTCTTAACATTTGCATTCAATGTTTAGTTTGCTCAAAACAAATTCACATCTCAAACAAAACATTATACAGGTGGGCCCCCATATCCACTGATTCGCTATCCAGGACTTCAGTTATCCATGGATCGTGGGCACCCCCCCAGGCTTTTACTTTTTTCCCTGTAAGCTTCGTTTCTTCCCGAGACTAAGTACTAGAGAGGCTCTGCAAGGTTAACAGAAACCTTGTAGAGCCTCTTTAGGACTTAGTCTCGTTCTACTTGCCTGCAATGGAGGCTGCTTCTCTGTTTGTTTTAAGGAAAAAACAAAGCTTGCTGAAATAAAAATAAGAGCTGGGGGGGGGGCAAGCATGCCTGCCTGCAGGGGAGGCAGGGTGGGGGGCCCCTCAGGAAACCATGGAGGGGGTGTTCGCTCTTATCCAAGGTTTCAAGTATCCACGGAGGGGCCTGGAACATATCCCCAGCGGATATGGGGGCCCACCTGTACTTGTAAATGAATTGGGTGTTTACTATGCTCAGTCAAAACCACTTATCAGGTTTCAAAATTGTGTGGTGTCTTTAATCCTAAAATGTAGAAGTCTTCTAACTTTCTAACAGCAGAGGGCATCTCAGCATTCACATTGTATACACCCTTATACATTCTTCAGAACTGAGAGACAATTAAATCCCTGAGTGTTTCTGTGGTTATAGTAGTACTATGTGTGTGAATGGAACTATAGAAACAAATATTTCTCATCAAATTTACCCTCCCATCCTTGGTATATAACTTGTTAGTATTTGAACCTTGAGTGATAATTGCTCTCAAAATGAACAACATGTACATAAGTGTTGCAGTGCAGCCACAGCTGTGTTTTTCCTAGCACTCTTTTCCTTCCAGAAATGTAGGTACAAGTATTGTCAAGAGACTTAAAATACAATGTATATAATATGGAACACACAAAGACCTGTGGAGATGCCCACAAACTTCTTTAAAGAAAATGGAACTTAGCCACGCACCCTGCTTGCTTCAACTTATTCACAAATACAAATGGCTTGAGTTGCATGAAGATAAGTTTAAATACTGCTGACAACCTTGGACCCTGAATGAGAGTCACCTTGATAATTTCTGTATTTCAAAAGTGAAAGTATTGTCCAATGTGGGACATTTTATTCCAGCAAAGTCCCAAAACATGTTCCCGGGAGACAAATTACTTAGTGAAACTAAGAATTAGTATTGTGTGCTGCTGCAGTAACATCCAAACCTGCTATGATAAAGAGGCAGAGCACAAACTACGCAGTGGTAGTCAAGAGTGCTTTCTTGCAAAATGGAAGGTATAATGGTCTATCTTCTAGGGTGGTTGCTGACTAATGCTGCCTTTTTTCTATCATAGCGTTAATGGGCCAGAGGATTTGTATGGATAATTTCGTTAGCAGTGAAAATGCTATGTACGGTATCATGTATACCGAGGTTCTAAACAGACGGAAGATAGCACAAACATAGAAGAAAGAAACCATACACTTTGTTCTTCCAAAAGAACAAACATTGCAATATCATTCCAACATTGCAATGATAATATATTGGGACTGCTGATCTTGTTTGCATGTTTATACACAAATTGATTCACAGTAAGTGAATCTTGCCTTTTAAATCTGTACCATTCAGCCCACCGGAGAGCGAGTGTGGCTGTGCCTTTATTACACAGAAATCCACCTGATTTTTGTGTACACGTAGTACTCCCAATTGCACATGCATGCAAGCATCCAACAGCAGAACCAGGTAACGACATCTTTAGAAAATTCAGTGAAAGGCTAGGCTAAATAAAAATGTCTTGACCCCTTTTCCAACATGCCAGTAAAAAGGGAGCAGATCTAACTTCCAGTGGAAGGGAATGCCAGAGGCTGGGCACCACAAAGTAAGAGGCCCTGTCATAGATTGGCACCAAATGAATTTTTAGCAGACAGACAATCCACAACAGCTTCATTGGGTATTGCCTCGGGGATGGCACATTCATGTGGAGAGAAATGGTCCCACGAGTAGGTTCTTCTAAACCATTAAGGTTGGTCATCATCAACACTTTGAATTGTGCCAGTAATAATGTACAAGGAACCAAAGAGGAGTGTGATGTGATCATGACTTCAGTCAGAAGCCTACCTTTACTGCAGTTTCCAAACTGATTTAAACAGTGATTACTGTGACTTTAGCAGACTATGCTCGTTTAAACATAATGCAAATCATAGCTATAGTTCCCACTAAGCAGTAGTTGGCCTCTAAAACAAAAACTGAGAAATCATGATTAGAGGTTGATTTCAATCACTGGTTTCATGGCTAATGTTTGGTAAGTGGGAACCAGGGCCAGCCCCTTCATGAAGCTAACTGAAGGAGTCGCTTCAGGCATCAGGTTGGTGGAGGGCACCCACCTCTGTCCTCTCACTCCCACTGCTCCCTTTCCCCACTCTCTGGATTGCAATAGGAAGAGGGGACGGAGTGTCGGAGGAAGTGTGGGATAGAGGAGAGCGGTGGGATAGAGCATCAGATGTGGGAGGAGCAGAGGCTGGCACTTCACCAGCTAAGGGGAATAGCATTTGATAGCCCGCCTCGGGCACCAGGAGGTCTTGAACCCACCCTGGTGAGATCCATGGTTTATATCCATTCAGACATACTGCTAATCAGGAAAGGGAGAGGAGAATTCAAAAAGGTGGGAGAAGGGAGAGAGGACAAGGAGCTCACCAATCCATATCGGCATTTCTCATTACTTTGGTAATTGACCTAGCATGACACCTGAACTGGGTCTAAACGGTTGTATATCAGCTGGATGGTTTTAATACATGTCATTAAAAAAAAACACCAAAATGTATGTGGCTCCTTTCAGGTCTGTCTCTAACAGCTGGTATTAAGTTCCACACTGATCTACTTTTGGGCACATGCTTGAAATCTTTGCAGTAGTGTCCAGCTGGTTGCTTGGATTAGAAACTATACAATCAAGTACTCTTTTGCTATTGCAATATTTAAAATGGCCACGGCCTACTTTGGGCAACTTACAGTACCTTTGAACTGCTGCAAGTGTATCTTGCTTGACAGGAAAGTTAATTGCTTCAAGTGTTTGATTTTATTCCATTCATTTTGAAAAAGCAAGTAACCTACTTCAGATGAAAGTGTACTAATTGTGTTGGGATAATTGTTGACTCTCCCCCCTCCCCTTCAAGGCACTTTTTAGTTAATTATTAAGAAAATGGAATGTGAATCATGCAGGGGTGATGTGTGCTACATTAACTCTACTTCAATGATGTAGAAAGGAAAGTATATTACATGTTAAAATAAAACTTTAGCTAAAAGAAATTGCCAAGGATTAATTTTTTTAAGCTGCAAACTGTTCATATTAAAAATAATAAATACATATTTTCCTTCAACATTTGCAATTGTTTCACTGACTTTTAGTGCAGAGGTATGCATTTTATTAAGGAAATATACAATCAGGGTTTTATCAAGGGAAGTAAATACAGTATACACAGAGTAACCCTGCTATGCATCAAAGACATTGAGGAGAGAAATGGAAGCAGAACAGGGCCCCAGAGACATTTAACACTTCTAAAATGCTATGAGAAACTACAATGAGATTAGCAAATGGCAGACCTAAAATATTTTCTGTTATTATTAAGAAAAATGCCTAGACTAGCTACAACCTACTTTTTGCAAGGGGATTAAAACCACGGACTTGATTAATGCAATTTCATGAATGAGCTACGGGTAGTAAAACACTTTTTTTAATGCTTTTATAGAAAAGAACAAAAAAAGCAAGCATTACATAGATATAATCCAAAGTAATTTTCCAATTTAAATCACACACACAAAACCCACGGATATATAAGCAATCAAGATATTAAGTAGTTACATCTACACATTTCATACAAAATCCAGTGTTTTGTTGAGGAATGACCTCCAGATATTTTCAAACAAGCATTTTGTTTTGTGATAATATGCCTGGAAAGCAATTTGGGAAAGTGCTGGAGTTTTAATTGGGTATAAATGCCACTCTGGAATATACTACAAGGATAGGTACAGCTGGATTGGTGCTATTTGACAGAATTTTTGGTCCAGATTTGTTGTATGTTTGATTTTGTTTTTCTACAAATCATGCATCTCCTGGGATTTATTATTTAAATAGCCCTAAAATTTGAGGCTACTTAATAGCACACTTGCTTTGCATTCAGATATGCTATCTGGTCAAAACAGTCTGTATTATTGTTTCACCATGCAGCATGCCTCCTTGGTTGCTCAAGAACACGTTTTTGCTCACAGTTCCCATTCATTTCAAAAAGACTTGTTAGGGCAAGGTCCGGATAGATTGTTTCCTGAATCTTTAAGGAAAGACGATAGCCACTGAACAAGAAAGAGAGAAATCTACAGAAGCCTTTATAGCCCAATCCTGTGTAACTCTTGCACCTTTGTAACAGTAGATCCACTGGTGTAAGTACACTTATGCCAGTGTAACTTGATGTACGCAGGACGGACACTGGCGTAAGCCCCCTCGGACTCTGTGCATGCACAGTTCAGACACAGGATGGATGCCGCTGCAACTCTGCTGGCGCAGAGGGCATTCCGGGGGTGTTTGGATGCCCCCTGTGCTGGCGGAGTTGCGCTGGTGTCCATCCCGTGTCCGAACTGTGCATGCGTGGTGTCCGAGGGGGGGTACGCTGGTGTCTGTCCTGCATTCGTCGGCATACGACAAGTTACACTGGCATAAGTGCACTTACACCAGTGGATCTACTGTTACACCATTGCAAGAGTTACACAGGATTGGACTGTCAGTAATCTATAGCCAGAGCTATCAGCAGAAAATCAAAGAAACTAAAGTTCAGAACTTTGTAGGTGATGCTTCTGATTTTGTTTGAAGAATGAAGTTTGAGAAGATTTGGTCTGCAATCCTACAACACTTTCCTAGCAGTAAGCCTCACTGAACAAAACAGGACTTACTTCTGAGTAGATCTGCATCGGATTGTGCTGTAAGGCCTGTCGGGGTCCAGAGAGCTCCAGCGACCGAACACTGATCCCGGAAAGTAGTGCCTAGTGTAGCACGCTCACTCCCAGTTCCCCTTCGTTTGGACAAGCAGTTTCCTGGAGAAAAGCCTTGGTAGTTCGAATCCTCTGCCATTAGCCCAGGCGACTAGGCTAGCCAGAGGGGCTCCCTGGGCAACCCCCCCCCCTCCTAGAACAATACTGAACCTCATGGGTCTCTATAAAAATCAGTCTCACAGTAGTGCCTGCAGAGCGAGGAGATGAGACAATTTCACTGAGCCCCCCCCAAAAAAAAAGGCAGATGTGCAAACGTTTATTAATAATCTAATAGAAGAAAAGGTAACAATCAAATCATCTGAGCATGAGAGAAAAGTTAAAAAAAAGGTTTGGCTTTGATTTTAAAATCCAGTCCAAATGCAATGCAATCATACCACAGGCCAGCAGGTGGCGCTGAAGCACTGTAGAAACTCACTTTACTGGGAACTTTGAGTAAGTTCCCAGTACTATAGGACAGGAGAGATAAAGGGCTTGTAAAAACGATGGCATACAGAGAGAGAAAACCCAAAATGCTATGTGTATCTGGTTGCTTGGTACCCCAGCAGCGTTCCACTCCAGTCACAGGAGCGGGTTCTCCCCTGGCCGTCTGATAGAAAGAGAAAGAGAACTTCCGCTGCTTGGGAGCTTATTGCATAGCTGGAAGGACATCCCTGCCTTCTGATAGGATGGGACTGGTTGCCTAGTTATCCAGTCTCCTGGAAACTTGATCTCTACCTTTCCAGCGAACACTAAGCTAACATATTCTTGAGTCTCCCGCTGAAGTGATATGCTAATGCAGCGCTTCTCAAACTGGGTCATGACCCAGTTGGTGGGTCATGGCCTGATGCTGAGGTGGGTCACCAGTTGGACCCACCTGTCTACCCTTGTCTCTGCTTGGCTCCAAATTGGAGCCAAACATACAAAACTCACCTCTGGAAGCCACTCCCGTGTTGCTTTGGGTCTGGGACAGCCTCTGGAAGCCTCCAAGGGCCTCAGAACAGCTCCAAAACTGACTTCCTGTTTCACCGATGTGACTTCCGGTCGCATCCAAGAGCTGTTTGGAGGCCCGCGGAGGCCTCCGGAGGCCGTCCCAGGCCCAGCATGACACGGGAGTGACTTCCAGAGGTGAGTTGTGACCCACTGCTGGAGGATGAGATGGGTCACGGCTCAGGTAAGTTTGAGAACCTTTGTGCTAGTGGATTTCAGCCAAAGCAGCTCTGAAACGCTTCCTAACAAGAGGCAAGGGAGGGGAGGGTCATCCCCCAAACCACTAACAAACACGCAGACGTCATAGGGAACAGACAAACTTCACTGAGAGTGAGAAATAGCACCCATGAAATATAGTGATTTCGTGACTAGGCCTCTTTAAGGACTAAAATTGTGCAACTGTGAAGATGTTGGTAGGCAAAAGAAGAGAGCCTGAGCAATGACTGTTGCAGGTGCCATTTGCTATCTGGTTCTCTCTTGTGTCTACTTGCCAAATTTGTCAGATGAAACTTGAAAGTTTTTCAAGCAACGTTCGGCATCTGTTGGGTGGAAGATCTGTTGACATTGGTCCATTAAAGAACCAATTAATAACAGGAAGAACAAATAGTGAAATTCAATGTCAATTGAATTAATTAATTGACACTACTATCTGACTGCAGTCTCATTAATGTGCAAAAAGCCCCCTCCCCTTATTTCCTCTAATTTGTGTTAATTTGTTTAAAACCTCTTTTAAAAATTATTTTCTCAACTGATTGGGGAATCTTCGACTGATTTTCATTGCTGGCCATGAAAATTTGAAATCGTATTTGATTGGGGAACGTTGACTTGGTGTCATGGAATTTGAATCCTGAGGGCTTTATAAAGCAGATGTCAAAACTCATCTTTACTCTGTACTATTCTGTCATATTCAATAATATAGTAACACCTGTTCCAGCAGCAATCAGATCCTTCACAAAATTGTATATTGGTTGCAGTAGGCTCCCAATACTTTTCATCACACTAATGTTCACAAATCTGCTATATGACAAGTGAGACTGACAATGAAAGCTGCAAGATTTGATCAAGCAGGAATCCTATGTATGCACACCCATGCACACCTCTGGGCAAATGTCGGTACTGCACAGGGTCAAGCTTGTTTCATGACTAACTCATGTTTTTATTGAAAAGGAAGGCTAGAAATAACTACCCTCTTCAAGTCTCCCTGTCACTGAGCTGTTAAACATGCCGTGTTAATCACCTAGGAGAGTAAATCTGTGATGAACGAATATATTCCAAACCACATCTGCAAAAGGTAGCTAATTAATAGGTAGGAACACACTGGAGTCAAAGGTATGGGTTTCTCTTTTGAAGGTGTCACCAACAAACTATGCAGAAGAGCAACATGCCAAATGAAGGTGGTGCCTGCTAATGCTCTTGGAACGTCTGAGAAGGCAGAAGGAAAGAACACTTGCATCTGAAGCAATGGTTAGTTTGCTCCCTTCAGTGAAGAGGTCTGACAGTCTCACGTTGCAAACATAAGACGTACCTTAGACTATCGATCTTCATGCATCCAAAGAAGTGTTGCACCAGTGGCTCTATCCCTGTTGTTCCTGTGTATGAAGAAGTGAGAGAAACAAAGAGAAGGAAAGGCTGGGAAAGGGGTGGGGCAGGGGAAGTGAAGGAAAGAGACAGAAAGATGGCACTGATTCTGTGTTGTAGACTGGGGTGAAAGGTGAGTCAAGGATCCGACAAACAAGAATACTATTGCATTGGACCAGGGGTCCATCTAGTAGTCTAACATGTTGTGGCAAAATGGTAAATTGCCATTAGGGCAAGAAGGCGATAGCCATGCCCTGTTTGTTTCCCTGCATCTGAAACTCAGGGACACTTTCGTCTCTTGGCGGCTGGGAGAGGAGGGCTTGTATCTACAATTATACTCTTGGTTGGAGCTCTGCCGCAAGTGAGTGGAGTTGTGCATATGATTGCAAGGGAAGCCATGCTGGATCAAGCCAAAGGGCCATTTAGTTTAGCATATTTTTTCAGCATATTTTTCCTACAGTGTCCACCAGCTGCCTCGGGGAAGTTCACAAGAAGGAGAGAACGGCAGACATCTTTCCCACCATGATTTCCATGCAACTGGTGTCCGGAGGTATGCTGCTGTTAAACCTGGAGGTAGCATGTAGCCATCATGACTACTAGCCATTGCTAGACCTGTCCCCTCTTAATTTGTCCATCCAAGCTAGTGGCCATCGCCACATCTTGTGACAATGAATTTCACAATCCAATGTTGCACTGTGTCAAGAAGCAAGGCATGAGACACGAGGTGGCCGTGGGGCTCTTCTCTTTTTTCACAACACAGTTCTGAAGGCAGCAATGGCTTGAGCAGTGTTTCAAATGCTGACATCATTGGCCGCAGCTGGTTTCTGTTAGGGTTGGCCCACTAATTGGAGGTGGTTGGCTCCAAGGTCCAAGGTGGCAACTTGGCAGGGCGGCCACCACCTCCACCATCAGGGCTCCTTAGGGCCTTGCCTTGCCCTAGGGCCTATCCATACACCACCATTGGTGCCACCCTTCTTGCTTGTTCTCCTCCTCCTCCTGCTGTCTGCCTGAGTCTTTGAAAGGCAGAGAGGGTGGGAGAGAATAAGCGAAAGTGGGGAGAGAAGCCACTCTACCTCAACCACTTCACCTTCTCCCATTCCTTTCTCTCCTTTCTCCACCTTCTCAGCCTTTTGAAGTGGCAGAGAGCAGGAAGGAGAATGATGAAGATAAGGAGAGTGGTAATGAGGAGCTGAGCTTGGATGGGGATATGGGGGGGGAGAATAGGAAGGTAAAATGTGTATGGTGTGCTTTATTCCTCATGGAGAGTGGCAGCAGCAACTAACTTTAAGGGCCCAGGTGAGCTTGGACCAGACCACTCTCAGCCTCCGTTTTTTTTTTCTTTTTCTGGGTGCGAGGGCATGAGGTATGGCCCTCACATGGCACAGGGTAATTTTCTGGCACATTTTTGGGGACGCAAGCAACAGGAGCCAATGCCATCCATCAGGCACATCGTAAGAATCTACACAAGCATTTCAAGCACAACTAGAGCCACTGCTACCCCCAGAGACATTAAAAGAAGGTTCTTAAGGTTGCAACCCTATACACACTGTCCTGGGCGTAAGCCCCATTGAATACATTGGTACTTACTTCTGAGTAGACATGCATAGGATTGTGCTGTAAGAAGGAAAAAGTCCTGCTGCCACTACAACCAACAAGGGTAAGCTCTGCACCATTGCAGGCAATGCAATTTTTGGGAAAACATTCCTTGCACAAACACCAGGAGTTTGAAGCTGCAAACATGACCACTCCTTCAGTGCCACAGTCCTTCCACACACAGAAGGGTGCCTTTGGATCAGTGGGAATGGAGGGGCAGGGGAAGACTGCCCCCCCCCCAGGCAGCACAGAGAGGGTGCACAAGCTGCCGTTTCAGCAGCAGGGCGGTGGTGAAAAGGAGCCTTTTTTGGCGTGGGGAGAAAAAGAGTCGTCCTGCCCGTGCCCCTGGTAGCCATATTCTGGCAAAAAAATGCCAGAAAATTCACTGGAGGGCAGGGCTTGTGATGTCATGAGCAGGGCGGGGTTTGTGACATCACAGAGGAGTCAGGTGAGTGCCAACCCCCCCCCCCCCCACTGAAGCTTACGCCACTGCTTTGGATATATTTAGCTAGTAGCTGAGTGCTGAATTGCTAAACTGGACTTTAACAAAGCATCATTTGGGTGGAAATAGTGAATTTCAGGGAAGATAGGTTTTTCGATATAGACAACTTGCTGAAATCCTAAAGACTCATTGAACGGTATGACAATTTTCTGTTGAAGCCCAAAATACTCTGACACTGTCTCTACAGTTAGGTGTTCAGCTGCGGCCTCTGCTGCACCCAAGTCTCTACTGCTGCTATCTTTTGTAAACAATGACAGGTGTGCTGTATAGGGTGGCTATATTCAAAGGGATCAATACCCAGTTGCACCAGGTCCTGGGCCCCTGTGCATGTGGAATCCTATGGGTTGCTTCCCTCCCATTCTACTGGTATGGTTCCCCTCCCTTCTGCCCTCTTGCTTGCTCACGTGACTCATGGGTGGGTGGACAGCTGGGGGCAGTTATCCCCTTCCACCCTCAGAGGGTGGAAGAGGAGAAGACTACTTTGGATTGCACCAAGGGACTCCAACGAGTGTGCTAACTCTCATTGGTCAGGGGAGGAGGAAGTGCCTGAGCAAGTCTAGTGCAATTCTAGATCTTTCATAGGCTACTGCTGCCCCATGGAGCAGGCTGCATGGGCCCTTTGGGGGCCACAGGCATGTTCCTTGCAAAGACCTGTGAGGGGCACCACCCTGTCATTCAGTACATGTTCTATGGCATGTGGCATATTTTCAGAAACCAACCAACAATTCTGAATAAAGGAAGAAATGGGAAAATCCTTCAGAGTCCTAGAGCTGGTCCACTATCAGCCAGCTGAACTCTCAACATTGTAGGCTGGCTCACCACATGAGCATGTAGATTATCTATACAGCAGGGTGTGCCTTGCTCCACTCAGCATGTAATCTTTCATGAGAACAAGGGCCTATGCATGTAAGTAACTGCACTCAACTTGCACAATCTATCCCTTTTCATGATGGATGGATTGCCACTTGGGGCCATCCCAAGACCAGAGGCGTTGTTGCGGTGGGTGCGGTTGGGGTGGTGTTGCGGGAGCACACCTTCCACGGAATCCATTGCCCCTCCTCCTCCTCCTCTTCGCAGCCATTCTCAGCTGTAAGTTCGGCCCTCCCACCCTCCTTGGTGCCATTTGACTCCAAAAAGGAGCCAAAAAGCGCCGGGGTGTGTGTTTCCGTGCTGCGGTGGTGCACAACGATGACATCACACCCCCAGGAGCGGGACGTGTGGCGTCCATGGAGGGGGGTCGTGGCAGCGCCCCCTCCCACGGGGTGTGTGTGTAGGGCTGCTTCTGCCCAAGAACTCCTGCCGCCTGTAGCAGTGTGCCAAATGCTGCCGTCCCTTACCAGGTGGTGAACCAACCCTCTTCCTTTTTCAATCTAGGGAATGAGATGAGCAAAGGGGAACAGAGAGGAAGAAGTGTGGCTGAGAGGACAGTGGTGGGCTCGAGTGTCTCCAGACAGAGATGGGTGCCCCCTCACCAATCTGCTGCCCCAGGCAACTGCATCAGGCAGCCTCATGAACGGACCAGGCCTGGTGCCACCTACTCAGAGAGATGTTCATTCACAAAACACCCAGTGCTCATTACAGTTTTGTAATGCCTTACCATGTGGATAACTGGGCCTTAGTTACCCAACACGTTTGTGCATGGGGAGAATATATGAACTATATACTGTATAAACATATACCGTATGAATATATGAACTATCCGCTGAGAAAGATCCAGGTCCTAGATTAGGGAGTCAGTAATCAAAATTTTTACCACTCCTCATGATGACAATATGGCTATGTACTTCTTCTTGACAGAGGGCACTTATTAAAGGTCAAATGATGTATAGGATACAGTCCAGGGAACAATTATATGCACTTGACAGTTCGATCCTAACCAGGCATTTACAACAGCAGAACACAGTTTTGCTGTGGTAAATGGCCATATGGTGGCACGTACAGCATGCTGCCAGTGGCCATATTTGAGCCACTGCCACAAACGGCAGCAGTGCCAGAGGCTGGCTCCTGAACCCACCTACCTCCGCCACTGAAGGTAAGCCGGCGGTGTGGGCATAGGAGGAACTGGCTGGAGATTGGGGACTCGGGGGGGGGGCATGGCAGGGGTGGGGAGAGGGCAGATATCCGCAACAATGGCTCCGCTGATATCCTCTCTGTTTTACGTAGCCCTGACATGCCCCCTTGTCTCTACTCGGACTTTCGCCAGCTAAAGAGCTGGCTCAGATCTGAGTAGACCCATAGTGGCCCATATAAGAGTAGAGTTTACAAAACAGTTTACAAAATGTTTACTTGCCTGTCTGCCCCTGCATGACCTCTGGATGCCCACAGGATGCAGCAGAGCCTGTGCCAGCATCGCTGTATCCTGCAGGGAGCCTTTACTTAGGATTGAGCTGTGAGCCTGCCTGATTAAAATCTATGGGTCTTAAGTATCCATAGCTCTATGCTGAATTATAGATATAATGTATGCTAATGTCACCATAATATTGCCTGCACCCCTACATTAAATTAGATTAAACTGTGATTAACTCATCCTGGATCACAGTGGCAGACCTACTCTGAATCGTAAGAATCTACACAAGCATGCCTCATTTAAGAGAGTTACGATGACGATCACCCACCATGAGGGCATTCAGTCTCTGTCATATTTGTGTCTTTATCATAGAGAATAAGACTTGGGAACCCTTGCTGCACAGTCGCAGGAGCATGATGAGTGTGATGCTATGTGCTTAGGTTGCAAAGCTTAGAATGTAATGGGTCGTACTTATTGGTACGTAACACATACATAGGATAGGTATGTAGGAATGCATGCCAGAATGACTTTTCAGCACTGCACAGGGGTTCTGCTGCAGATGGATTTCTATGGAAAGGGTTTCAAGCAAGCATACAATGTATTCATCGATCGGCTGCCTGAGGCACCTGCTTCAGTTGGTTCATGGTTGGGCCGGGCGAATAGTAGTATCCCATATAACAGCAACCATTGATCAGAGCAAGCACTAGTGTCACCTAGGAAACTTCTGATGGATCAGAGAAATGAGGTGGCTGCAAATGGCCCTCCTTCACATGGCCCAACAGATGTGAGACCAGCAGACATATTTCTGTATCTTCCACCCAACCGGAGGCTCATAACACTCATGGTTCAGAGGTTCAATTCTCAAATCTGCAAGACACTCACAAAGGAAAGCCACTTACCAAGTCATCAAGCTTAGTATCATCTACCTAATAGTTGCTTTTTCCAGACAGTGGTCTTTTCCAGCCCTACATGGAGATGCCATGGATTGAATCTGGGACCTTCACCACACAAAACCTCTTCCCCCCCCCCCCACACTACTGAGCTACAGCACTTCCCTAAGGGGAAACCACCAGTCTCAAGCCCTGGTTAGCAGAAGATGGTCACTACTCCATTCTTTAGTTTTCCTAGTTGTAATGGGGAAGCAATTATAATGTTGATGTAGGTGCAATTGAAGACCAGCTGAACCATGAGCTGTCGATCGAAAGGTCGGCAGTTCGAATCTGCAACGGGGTGAGCTCTCGTTGCTTGGCCAGCTCCTGCCAACCTAGCAGTTTCGCGCTT
This sequence comes from Plestiodon gilberti rubricaudatus, assembly GCA_026170595.1. Lineage (NCBI taxonomy): Eukaryota > Metazoa > Chordata > Lepidosauria > Squamata > Scincidae > Plestiodon > Plestiodon gilberti. Next base: position 172,382,489 of record JANXHW010000004.1, on the reverse strand, counting down.
GCGGGAAGGTAAACAGCGCTCCGTGTTCCAGCTGCATGCTACGCGCTGCGGCAAGGAGAGTCATGCCGGCCACTTGACCACGGAGGCATCTTCGGACAACGCTGGCTCTTCGGCTTTGAAATGGGGATGAGCACCACACCCTAGAGTTGGACACAACTGGACTTAATTGTCAGGGGTCACCTTTACCTTAGCAGATAGATATTTTAACCAGATGTCTAATGAGAGAGGACCTCATCCGCAAGCTCCAGATGTATGATGATCACCCTTTGCCTCTGAGCAGTTGATGGAACGTGAAGGGCATAAGGAGAACAGCCCTAACAAGGACAGGAAAAGCCAACTCAAAGTGACCAGTCCTCCTCCAGTGAATAAATCATTATATGTTTTACTCCATATTTTCAGTAGGCTTACATTCCAGAGGAGCATGAGTATAAGTATTTGCAGGCTTGCACCCCGCCCCATACCAAGCATATGGATGACTGTGCTTCCTTGCCATTTAGTGGCTGGTTTCATGTTTGTTTTCTACTGAAAAAAAGTCACCTCTCTCCTGTTTTGTACACCTAATGGGGAATAGCCTGCAGCATGCAACAGTCTTGTTTTAGCTGTAAAAGACTTCATCTTAAGAAAATGCAGGTAGAAGCCTCTTCACCTGTCTTGTTTCACTTGTGACTGCCAAAGTTTAAAAATGAAAAAATGTTGTTGGCCAAGAGCTCTTTAATCTTTCCTCCCCTCCTATGGGAACAGCTGGAATGAGGAGTCTGGTGGAGGATGTGTGATTGGTTGGGAATCCGCAGCAGGGTGGAGTGAAGAAAGACAGAGGAGGAATTTACCTGTCCAGGTAAGTCAGTGGGAGGTCATAAAGAAAACAGTGAAGGAGGTATTACTTGTTCGGTTGTGCCAGTGCTGGGTAGAGTACTTGGAACTGTTTTTATTTCCTAGTAAGGGTGAGTTAAACTCTAACTGAGCTATGTTTGCTTAGAAGGAGAACGGGTGTTTCTGGATTTTGGTATAAATAGGAGGCAGAGAGTTTGGTTTGAGACGGGTCTTGTCTTGGGTGTTTGTATATTTTTTGGACTTGTGCTCTCTTTCTTTCTTGCTGCTGCTCCTACTGAAACCTTTGGGCTGTCAAAGGATTATGGAAAGACTGGAGTTTCCTGCCAAAAGTAAGCTATATGCAGTGCAATTCTTCCTGTATAGAAGCTGGAGGGAATCTTGTTGTTGTTCAGGAGGACTAGCTCCCAAGTCCTACTATACACTGTACTTTAAAAAGGCAATGTCTAGACTAGTCCTTTAATGCTTTAGTAGTAACTGAGAAATGTTTTTGGTTTTTTTTTTCTGCTCAAGGTTGTAATGCACCTAGAAAAATCTTTTCTCTGCAGTAAAAAGAGCAGGAGCAGTTTAAAAATCTGGAAGAGGTTAATGAACCAAAATGCTTACTAATAATTTTAGGCTTGTGATACATAGTGGGGTTTGAATAAACATTCTACATGGGATTAGATGGAAAATATTTTTAACATTGAACTGGTAAGGTGGAGATTTCCTCCCCCATCCTGTGTTAAAAATAACTTTCCATATGGGAAGGGGGGTGGGTGGGAGGAAATCTACTCTTATCAGTTTAATGTAGTTAACCAAGTGGAACTGTATGTGCTTGTAACCTGATACTGGCCAACTAGGTTTGCGGAGACGTATTGCTCTGCGGGTTAATTATTCGATAGTGTTCTTCTGTGCAGATAGAAATGTTTTGGTGGGTGGGTTTGGGTCAAGCAGCTTGTGCATGTTCATGAGGACAAGGTGGAGTAAAATATAAAAGAAATAGATAATGTCTGTCTGGCACTTCCTGTGTCTTGGGCAGAGGATTGTTTTGATGTGGTTTAACAAAAGCGGGGTGGAAATTAGGGTGGCACACGCTGCTGCATTAATGTACATCTGATCTGCCACTTCTGCTGATTATTATAAATATTCAGACAGGCATGGCACAAATGTTCACTGTTTTTATTTACATAAACATAAAACTTAATTGCGGGACACTTTTTGATGTATAGTTCTGTCTGCCCAGCTGTGTGGGTGTGATGTTGAAAACTGGGGCAAACCTGTTTAAAACCTGCAAAATAAAAGCCCACATCTAAGCAACTACCAAATGAACTTGCAGGGAAAAGAGGGAGCGATGTCCTCTCGGTGCATGGTCAATACCAGTGGCATGACTCCTTCTGTAGTCCATGTGTTGCATTTCTTCCTGTAGAGATGGCAGTCGGTCAAATCGTTGTGATTGTTTTGTTTGAGCTGCATGATTACTAGGGGTTGTTTCAGTGAAATGGGTGAACCAATCAGTGGTCCCCAAAGGTATGACATATTTATTCACACTAATGATGACCCAAACCTTTAGGAAATACAACACCGGGGTGATGCTGGAACAGGCCTGTACAATCTGCAAGCTGAACACAGCCCAGAAGCCTTGTAGAAGAGTGACCTACCAGGTGCTTGACATCCTCCATGTTTGCTGTCCTAGATATAGATTACAAAAAGAGGGGGAGGGGATGAATGACCAAGCTGCTAGTGGTTGTGCTCAGCTTGTGGGATCAGAACTTGTGCAGGACTGTGTGAAAATGTTTTGCTTGGAGATTTGCATTGGAAACCACTCTTATCGGGCCAAGCTTCATTGCAAGTCTTTGTTTTTCTTCCTTCTGTAAGAAAGGACTGTTGATAATTCAAGTTCTTGGTATAGTAGCGCTTGACCACTTTATGTAACATTAGTTCCACTAGCGAGAGGAGTGTAGAAGTAAAAGTGGGGAAAACTACAGTACTACTATCTTTGACATCCTCCTATATACAGTAGTTCAGTGAGATTCCTGAGGAACTTGTTTATGGGTTAATGATTATAGAAAGGAGGGGAGCAGAGCTTTAGATGAGACTCTCATTTTCCTCTACTAAAATCCACTTCAATGAGGATCAATTTGTAAATCTCTAGTAGTACAATCCTGTCTAGCCAGGCTACAGCCCAAGCAGAGCCCGTGCTGCATTCTATCAGGATACAGGGCCAGTACAGCTCGGGGAAGGGGAGGTTCATCCTGTTACCCGAAGTAGAGCCCCAGCCGCCTCAATGGGTCTTTTCAAATGTGCGCCAGCTATTTTGCTGGCGCACATTCGAACCGGCCATGTAACAGTGGCCAGGCCCAGGAAGGGGGATAGGATTCAGCAGAGGAGGCCGCTGCCGATCCCTTCCCCCTCCCAGTCCTGTTGACCAATCCCAACCCTCCCAGAAGGCCTTGTTCCACCCTCCCCATGCCCCTGGATGGATCCGGGCTAGGGAGTGTGGTGCCAGCTTCAGCACCAGCACTGCTTACTCCCAGGGTACTGCAAGCGTGATTTACAGTATGTTTGCGACACCCTAGACCAGCGGAGCGAGTGCTCCGCTGTCTACTATGTATACAGAATTGGGCTGTAATTTGACATTTAACTTTAGTTGAGACAGCATAGCGAACAACTTGCTTATCTCATACCCCATGGTGATAGAGCAGTGTCTTACAGAATACAGCACGACTAACCTTCTTGTGGTGGTTACAGCTGTATAGTGAGCAACTTGCTCTTATAGAGCCAAGTATCTTGTTTCTAACTAAAAAGAAACCAGTGGCAAGACTTATACACCCTATAGGTGTCTGCTCATGTATATGAAATTGTCTTGAGTTTATATGGTTCTGTTTTGGCATTGGTTGATTTAAAAGCTTTAGTATCATTTATTCGCAGATTGTAGAGACATAAAAAGGCTTCAGTGTAACTACAGTATGTAAGTGAAGGTCACATAATCAGGATTGGCACTACAGTATTCACCTCCTTCAGTTGGCTCATGTATGCATTGTTGATATCTTAAGTCTTAGACACACCTCTGGGTTAAATTCCTTAAGAATAAGCAGCAATGCATCAGGAAAACGTTTTATTGCTATGTCTTCTGTACGTAGCTGGTATCAATGAAGCATGGGTTTCAGGATGTTAATATTTAATGTCTCAGACTCTGGAGCTATAAATAACATTTTGTTAGCTCCTAAAGCTTTTGAGAACAGCTGATCTGAGTTACTCAAATATCCTCTATGTTCAATCTGTTTGTATGATATGCTAATATTTTTTTTTAATATACTCGGCCATTACAGTTACCAGAGACTATGGATTCACCCAATATATTCAATCAAAGTATTGGGTCTCAAATCCTCCCACACCAGGTTGCTCTCAATGTACATTTGCTTCCCCTAGTTTTAGAAGTGAGACTTGGCATTATGTTTCTAGCTTCTGATCTTGGCTGATCATGTTAGATGAGAGTCGGTCTTGATTTTGCTTATTTTAATATTCTAGAGCTCTTCTATTCTAGAGCTCTTTAATATTCTAGAGCAGCGGTGGGGAACCTCCAGCCCCAGGGCCGGATCAGGCCCCCGAGGCCATCTGGTCTGGCCCTCGGAGAGATTGCTGGGAGACCGCCCAACCGGCCCCAGGAGGCTCCGCCGGGTCCGCGTGTCACCTCCGGAGGCCGGGAGAGGGCCTTTGCATGTCCACCCCGGCCGCCACCTCGACCCCTTCTCACCAGGCTATTGGCCATTTTGCACATGCGTACCATGCCGATGAGGGCAAGCTCTTGCCCTCTTGCCCTCATCAGCATGGTACACCGGAGGTGACGCGCAGACCCGGCGGTGGCTTCGGACGGTGAGCGCGGAGCCTCCGGAGGCCGATGGGGGCGCGGCGGGGGGAAATTAATTAAATAAATAAAAATGGTGCCTGGCCTTATGGCCGGCTCTCAAGCAAATTTCTAATATTTAAAATGGCCCTCGCCAGGGAAAAGGTTCCCCGCCCCTGTTCTAGAGCTTTCTAGAGCTCTGTAAATTCCCTAGGTGGTCTGTCGTAGTGAGTTGTATCCTCACTAAGATTGTGCAGAGCATACTCCATCATTGGAAGCTTTGTTGATGAAACAACGCTCTGTGGGATCTTGGGATACTACCCACAGCATTTTTTTAAACTACCGTGAAGCTTGGATACAAAGAACTGCATGTGGTGTTCTGTGTGAATGTTGGTGCTTTCCTGCTGGAGGTCCTTGTTTCCCCTGAAAAGTTGCTCTTGAGTGTCAAGGGAATTGCAGGAAATGGCATGTTATGGGAGGGGGTAGCAGGTGGGAGGACGGAGGATATAATTGCCCCCCTCTCTGGGCATTGCTATGGACAGTACTACAGGTATTGTACTAAAACTTCTTGCTACGTACTTCCAAGGGGTAGTGGTTATAGTCTGTTGCAGCCAAAACAACAAAGAATCATAGCATCAAAGATTAACCTATGTATTTTAATGCAAGCTTTTGTAGACTATGATGCACTTCATCATAAGTGGATTACAGTCCATCAAAGCTTGTGCTGAAATACATTGGTTAGTTTTTATGGTGCTACAAGACTCTCTTGAGCATAGCAAGCAAAAAGCAGACTGCTTCCCTCCCCCTCCCCCCCCACAATTCCTTGTCTGGTCCCTTTCTACACTTAACTAGTACATGTATAGGTGACGAGCAGGAAAAATTATTTTCCATTAACCTTGGCACTCCTTTCATGTTAAGAAAAAGTAAGATGTACATATATCTTATTAGACAGCTTTAGGTCAGATTATCTGTCTAAAGCAGGGGTTCTCAACCGCTTCCTGGCCAAGTATTATCTCTGGCTCCACTCTCCTGCTGTGTACCACCAGAAGTGACTGGTGACGACATAATTTCCAGTTACTTTCATGTTTTTGGAGGCCAGAAAGCTCAGGTAGGAGACTCTGGGCGGGTGGGAGGGCCCTTCTCAGTGTTCCCAAGATGCTCAGCCAAAGGCAGGAACCCCTTGGGAGCAAAAATGCGCCACCAAAAGTCATCAGACAGGACGTCATCATGCGCCATCAGACAGGACCCATCAGACAGGTCCCTCTGCTAAAGGAGGTACATCTGGTGGTGACGTGATGAAAAGGGTTTTGCTCAGTGGTGGTGCTCACACTATGGAGGTTGGTGCCATCGCTACTGGAGTTCTGGTGCTGCTTGAAAACATGTTGTTGTTTTTTTTTAAAAAAAAAAAATTCAGCTAGCCTTTCCCTCTTATTTTCCAGTGCTATTGTGTTTGTTTGCTGCTGCTTTATCTTTGTAGTTTTTGATTTTAGTATGAGTGTTTAAACTATGTTGTCCGCCTCCTTGAGCGTCTCACTGTTGGATGGAGAAAGGGCAGGATAGAAATCTTAAAAACAACAACATCCATATAGCAGTAAACAATTGGAACCAAATAGTCTAAAACCATCTGTGGCAGCAACAAAATTTTTGAATTATTTTGGCACGTGAAACATGTGTTAAATGTTAGACACTATCAGTACCTGGCAATTGATATTATCACCCAATAAAACGTGAATTAGAACTAACTGAATAGCGATAGGCACTCCAGTACAGAAGAAAGCTGGAGAGTATGCTCAATCTTCAAACAGAAGGGGAAATAGTACAGCAGCAGAACGGATGACATGTTCTCAGAACACCTGCTACTGAAACTTGACAGAGCCTTCGAGGAATATTTGGAACATATTTGGCGCTTGTACAAGCAGAAGGCATTTCCAGAAGTTGAGCTCCCAATGGTTGTTGATGACTCCTCCTTTCTGAGGCAGCTCCCTATGCCACATGCCATTCGGCTCTGGAAGATTCCCTCCACCCACCCACCTTCCAGAGTAGATTTTTTAGTGTGCTGGGGATGGGGCAGGCAAGAAAACCCGATTTCATAAATGGAAAGAACATTGAGGTCCAATCCAACATTGCAAAACAGTGCATGGTTATTGTGTTGCTTGTCACAAGTAATGTCCAGTGGGGGAATCAATGAAGCTTTCATAAACGCTCCTGTACAACCCTTACTAATGCAATGAACATGCTGGCTGTAGCAGGAAAAATAACAAACAAAATACTAAGTAGGTTCACAAATTTTCACGACGTGTCCAGATTTTAGAATTAAAAACAAACATCCTGCCGGGAAACTCCGTCGTACAATACAATTCTATTATTATAAACTAGATGTTAAACCTTTACGTTTCGCCTCAGTCATTTGAGGCATCCTCAGAAGGATTGAATTATTGGGAAAATTTTCTGGCAATAGAATTGCCACTTTGAGGAGGTACCTCTGGAGCACTGTACATTGATTGCAAGAAGAAAACATGCTGTTAAGGTCACTTTTCTAATTCAACCTTGATTGCAAAATCTTCATGTTTGTTCAATATCTAGCTATGGGCAGAGAGTGGATACATGTAAGCAGAAACTAAATCTAAATAAGGAACTGAATTTCATGATGACTAAGGCTGCAATCCTATCCACACTTACCTGGGAGTAAGATCCATTGACTATAATGGGATTTACTTCTGAGTAGACATACATAGGATTGGGCTCTTAGTTGCATGGTCATCAAACACATATAGCCTGTTCTCATTGGCTACAGCCACTTGAGCTTCTACAGATGCACTTGCCAGAAAGGAAAAAAGTTGTGTGACCTCTTAGTGAGGAAGTGTGTATGGGGAGAAATGTATGTCTTTTGAAAGTATTAAAAAAATTATATCCAGCCTTTCCCCTTCTGCAAGAGGAGCGCTCAAAACAACTCACAGTACAGTAAAAATACAGTAAAAATCAATCAAAACAAAAAACAGGACCCCACCCCTCACAAAAGGTAATGGCCAGCCCAGTATTGTTGGCCAGTTCCTTAGATATCAACAACCTTGACAGAGTTAACTTTTTCCTGCTAATGTGCATTGGATCATCTGCTTCTGTGATATTGGGCTGACTGCAACTCTTGGTGGGTTCATATGATATCGCTTATTCGTTCTTCGACATGTAGAGCTTGAGTGCAATGAACATAAGAAGAGCCCTGCTGCATCAGGCCAAGGGTCCATCTAGTCCAGCTTCCTGTATCTCACAGTGGCCCACCAGATGCCTAGGGGAGCACACAAGAGAACAAGATATCCGTATCCTGTTGCCACTCCTTTGCACCTGGCATTCAGAGCTAGGCTACCTCTATAATCCAGAGGTTGCATACAGTCATCATGACTTGTAACCTGTGATGGACATTTCCTCCATAAATCTATTCAATCCCCTTTTCAAGGCATCTAGGCCAGGTGCCATCACAATGTCCTGTGGCAAGCACTTCCACAGTTTAATTATGTGCTGGGTAAAGGAATATTTCCTTTTGTCTGTTCTGAGTCTCCTGCCACTTAATTTTAGTGGATGACCCCTAGTTCTGGTATTGTGTAAGAGGGAAAAGAACTGTATCCATCCCATGAATAATGTTATACAGTATATCTCAATCATGCCTCCCCCCCCCCCCGGCAACTTTCTAGACTGAATAGCCCCAAACATTGCAGGCTTTCCTTGTAAGGGAGTTGCCCCCACCCACTAATAATTTTGGTCAATCTCTTCTGAGACTGAGAGTCTGAGATTTGGTCAATTTCTTCTTCTGAGATTTGGTCAATCTCTTCTGCACCTTTTCAAGCTCTACTATGTCCTTTTTGAAATGTGGTAACCAGAACTGGACACGGCACACTGGGTCAATGCTTTATCGAGCTATCCATCACCACCCCAAGCTCTCTCTCCTGATCCATCTCAAACAGCTCTGAACCCATCAGTGTACAGTGGGCCCTCTGTATCTGTGATTTGAGTATCCGTGGATTTGACTCAACGCGGATGCTCGCAGATATGGGGGGTCAATGTAAAAAGCTTTTAAAAAAAAAGTTAAAAGGGGGGTCAATGTAAAAAGCTTTTAAAAAAAAAGTTAAAAAGAGCTTTCTTTACATTTTTTGCAAGCAAACCACTTCATTTTCAGGCCTTTAGAAGGGGAAATTGTGCTCCGGAAGTCTCTTCTGGGTCGTGCTACTCCCCCTCCCTTTCCAGGCTCACCACAGAATGCATTGCTGGGTAAGCATGGGAAAGGGAGGGGGAGTTGTGTGTCCTGGAAGAGGCTTCTGGAGCGTGATTTCCCCTTCTAAAGCTCTCTCTAACCTTTTTTCTTTTTCAAAGCTTTTTACATTGGTTCCCATATCCTCGATAGTGGACTCCACTATCCGTGGATTTCAGTATCTGCGGGGGGTTTGGGCATGTAACTGAAGGCCCACTGTATATGTGAAGTCTTGATTTCTTGCCCCAATGTTCATCACTTTACACTGATGCACACCTGCTATTTTGCTGCCCATTCCCCACTTTGGGGAGATCTGTCTGGAGCTCTTCACAATCTATCCTAGACTTCATCACCTGGAAGAATTAATGGCCCTATCCTATTAGAAGCCTCACATCACTGGAATGAGTGTTCCGGCAGCGCAAAGTGCTTTCCGGCTGTCACAGAAAGTGACACACCGGCTCCATGCGCCAGTGGACAACGAATGCCCACCAGCACTGGTAAATTCAAGCAGGAGGTGGGATGGAGACGGGGGATGGGTGCTATGGGGTGGCAGCGGGGGCAGGGAGGAGGGTGGTTTGGGACTGAGAAGGGGGCAGAAACCTAACTCCCTTCCCAGCTTTGATCCCCTGACCCTTGCCCATGTAGACGTGTACCAGTGATATTGCTGGCACAAGTCTTGAGAAGACCCAGTGGGCCGGCATGGACTTACCCTGGGGCAAGGAAACAAATGTTCCCTTTCCTTGAGGAGGCCTGCAGTGGATTGGGCTGCTAGCATCGTGCACAAACATGGCCACATTGCTGCTTATCCCCCAACACCAGGTTATTTATGAACAAGTTGAAAAGCACCAATCCTTGGTGGACATAACTTTACACCCACTCTCTGTTTCCTGTTCTTCAACCAGTTCCTAATCCATAAGAGGACCTGCCCTCTTATTCCCTGACTGTGGAGCTTTCTCAGGAGGTTTTGGTGATGAACTGTGTCAAACACCTTCTGAAAATTCAGATATACAGTAATAGGTTCATGCACGTGCTTGTTGACCGTTTCAAATAACTCAATTTGTGAGGCAAGACTTGGCCTTACGCAAGCCATGCTGATTCTCCCTTAGCAGACCTTGTTCTTCTATATGTTTTAAGATTTTATCCTTGGTTAGGTCTTCCACCATCTTACCTGGAACAGATGTTAGGCTGATTGGTCTGCAGTTTTCTGGGCCCTCTCTCTCTCCTTTTGTAAAGATTGGTGTTACATTAGCTCTGGCACATTGGCTATATTAGGAGACCAGTTGCCTATTTTAGTCAGAAGATAATTAATTTCACACTTGAGTTCCTTAAGAACTCTTGGGTGGATGCCATTTGGGCCAGTTGACCTGTTAATCTTTAATTGGCAATAAGTTCTTAAATGTCCTCTCTTTTAACCTCTATTGGCGTTGACTTAATTCTTGGTCAGGAGGAACTGTTTATCTGCCCAAACTCTTCTGCCACGAAGACAGTGTGCCCCCACTATTAAATCACTCCTTGGGCCTGGTAATTAACCCACAGCAATTCTGTTGCAGAGTTGAACCTCCTTCAATTTCTACTCTGTTAGATTCTACCCCTTTTTTGACATAGAGAGCTCTATGCACATCCAATGCACATCTCCCTGTCCCTCCTGTAGAGTTTGTACCCCGGGATTGTGGTATCCCACTGGTTCTCCGCATTCTACCAGTTTCCCATTATACCCACTATATCAATGGTTTCCCTAGCCACTCAACCTTTCAGCTGTCCCAACATGCTTCCTCTCCTAAATTTTATTCTACTCTTTCCTTGCCTGGCCACACTAGAACATTTCCACCCTCATCCCATAGGGATGAACAGTCCTGAACCATATGCTACTCAGTTTCTGTCAGCTTTCCTCCCGGGGGTCATTTTAAAAACTGCTCTCCACCATGATACCAAGATCAACCCTCCATCTCTTCAGCTATGTTGGCATCTAGTGTGCATTTCTAAATCTGTTCCTAGTCAACCTGCCCCTTGCTCACCCACGTGTAACCTTCAGCATACATGACAGATATCTTGCTATTTATTTTATTTTATTTTTATACCTTCCTCCAAGGAGCTCAGAGTGGTGTACATATTTCCTCCCTCCTTTTTGTCCTCACAACAACCCTGTGAGGTAGGTGGGGCTGAGAGATGGTGACTGGCCCAAGGTCACCCAGGAAGCTTTGTGGCTGAGCGGGGATTTGAACCTGGATCTTCCAGGTCTAAGTCCGACTCCCAAACCACTGCACCATCCTGGCTCAACACCTTGCTACCAACAGCTTGCTAAACACCTGGTAGTCACGGTCTTATGGCAGAGACCTTGGATCTGCATAAGGTGTCAGAACACAAGCCGTGTAGCTTTGCCCTGAAAGCTACCTGTCTCTGGCAGGAGGAATTGAGGTTAAACTTGAGGTAGTTGCTGTCTACAGTGCCTTGCTGTGAACCCTGTTGCTAGGTCTTAACAACTGAATACAGTGCTTGTTAAAATAGTCTATTTGCCCCAAGTAGGACTTGTCTTTGGAGAACCTTCTCAGGTCCTTCCAAGAGAAGTGAAGATGGCCAGTGAGATGGAACTGACTGTTTGCTGGATTGTTTGCTGTGTATCTGGAGGTATCCAAGACATGTCTGGAACTTGCGTAATAGTGGAGGAGAGGGATGGCCCAACCAAGTGTGCTGCCCAATGCTGCCGCCTTTGCAAGAACAATGAAAAAGCTCCTCCTCACCATGCTCCGTCTTTGCTTTAAATGTTTCACCCTGTGTGAGGCCAGTCTCTCCTCGTGAAAGGTCTCTCCCTGTGAGAGAGGGAAGCGGATGATCCGATTCCTGCTTGCTTTTATTACGTGTGGAGTGGATCAATACGGCTCTCATCTGCAGCAGGAAGGCAGTGGCAGACTTGGGGTGAAAAGCACCTCAAATCCACCACCATCTGCTGGGCTGACCCTGGTGGAAGATTTAGAAGGAACAGATGTCTTGCTTCGGTTCCCTCTCTCCTCTCTGAAAGTGGAATTGTGCAATTGGCACACCCACCTCAAATGCTCTGCAATTTGTAATGAGAGTTGTTTCCTCTTTATTGTATAAGAATGTTCACTGGAGTGATGGCACACTTTTTGTTTTTTGAAATGGACACACCCTAAAATTTGCTTTCGCATCTGCTGACGACCAGAACTGACGTTGCTACATTGTGAAAAGCAGCTGTTCGGTACTGCGGAGCGAGCTTGAATACCAATTACCCATGTTTAGAGGGAGTAGTCTTCCCATCTCTTGGTGGATGACTTTACAGAATGTGACACAGGCAGAGGGGTGGAGCTGGAAACATGTCCTACTGGTTGAAAAAGCTTGTGACTGCATCCTTGCAAGGCAGCATGGCCTAATGCATGGAGCACAGCTTGGAGAGGGAGTGGTGGGGAGATTCCAACTTAGATTGTCCTTGTCTCCACCGCTGGTTTTGCTGCATAGGCTTGGGGAAAACCCATTTGTTGCTTGAACAGACGTTGCGTGATGCCTCCCATATCCACATGATGATTGGGCTCTGCCTGAAAGTTGTTTTGAGACCTACACATGGTCTGCCTATTGTTTTGCTGCACACAGCAACTGGCAGTACAGCAACTGGCAATGCCTGACTACTGAAGCTTCAGCTACCTGATCAGGAAGGGCAGAGAGCACAGATTAGGAGAGACTTGAAATAGGGTGGGAAAGTACAGTATAGAAACTGTAATGGTTTCAAAGGGTGGAGTTGTCTGAGTCTACAACTCCTCCAAACGTTCTGGTGAAAAGCTAGGGAACATGAAGGCTGTGGCCAAAGCTGATTGAGGTGGCACAATCTGGTGCAGAGAGGGCCATCGCATGGATATGGGAGGCATCACACACAACAGTCCAAGGTGCACAGGGCGGTGTTGTCAGGCTTGGTGCACAGAAACATGTTGCAAGACTGTGTTCCCTCTTGTGCATTAAAATCCCCCCCCCCCGGCTGCCACAGTTCTGTAGCTTGCCATAAATAACCATATTTTAGCATTTTGTTTGCACTGGGGCTGACTGCTGTTAACACCCCTCCACAAAAAAAAGCCCAAACAAAAACACATGGCTTGTGGGTTTGCAAATCACGTGTCTGCGACAATCTTGATTAGCTTTAGCTTAGTTAACCATAGTTAATACCTTAATGTTATGCTTCTCTTCATCAGCATGTGACCACAAACTGTGGGAGGAGAGAACTTCCAATGGAGAGGAGGGTATACACAAGCCTATGGCTTGTTCCCAGTTTCCCAACTATGGAGAATGCAACAGCACGTAACATGAAAAATGACAGCAGCCAGCTCTCGGATATGTGTTTCAGCACTTCTCCTTGCAGCCCACACAGCAATCCTGCTTGATCCCTTGCTAGGCCCCTGTTTGTTGCTGGGACTGACAAGGACCAGCCCAACTGGCTTCTTGCAGTGAATAACATATGTGTAGAGGAAGAGGTTATCTGGATTGGCCCTCTGTAAAAGGACCTCTGCCCCTTGCAATATTGCTGTGTTTCTCCTGTCTCTTCAAGGTATTTTCTTTCACACAAGGAATGTCAGGTATGTGCCAGGTACACACACACCCTGGCTTCTGCCCTAAGTAAATAGGCACATTTGCCTATAACTGCTGACACCCTTGAATTATTTAAAGTGGATCTGTGCTTTTTCCAGTGTTGCTGGCTAATAGGTAGTAATAATGATCCAATTTGATGATTGAGTGAGAGCGATTCCTCTTGCTGTCCTTGTCAATTCAAAGAAATGTGTTTCTGGAAGGTATTTAATTGGTTAAACCAATGTTGCATGATGACAGAAAGGCACCGGTGACTCGTGTGTACTGATTCTGATGGACCTCATAAAAGTGGTTAATTCAGGCCTTGTTTTATATGCTATTTGTAAGCTTCCAAGAGTGCAGGAGAGGGTGCTTATAAATGTATAAATTATTTGTTGAAATTGTTGAACAACTACGTTTAGATGCAGCCACTTGCAGTACACTGTTAACTTTGTTTTATCGTAAGCCTGTCCTGAAGTGTTGGTGTATTTTTTCCCCCCTTCCAGAACTCTTGGGTCTTACTACTGTCTAGTCTGGCTCGTGATATGCCTAAAAAGGACTTGTGGGTAGGAACAGCTGACCCAGGCCCCGCAGCAATTGTTGGCAGCACAGGCAGCTGTGACAGTATGATCAGCGACAACTCCAGCCCATCCGAAATGGTAAACTCACTTAAATGTTTCTGTCCCTCCTAGTCTGAAAAGGTTAACATACTGTACAATACAAATAATATGACAGAGAAATGCGTAACCATTTTAAGAAATATATTGGCTTAAACACCATCTTTATTTGAGTAAAAAAAGCTTGCAGTTAAAAGACCGGCAAAATAAAAACCCTGCAGCACTTCTGAAATCAGCTGAAAGGCAGGGTTATATGTGGTGAGTCTTTGATGGGTAGTTAGCTCTATAAGGTCAGGGCCTCAACGGAGAAGGCCCTATAGCACAGCCTATGTTTGTTAATGATTACAAAACAAACCAATCTAATCTTTAGGGTAGGCTTCAGATGTTCACAAGGAGTTTCATTGCCCTTCACACCGTGCATATTTGCTACTTTTCCCCTAACCCTAATTTCCTGTCTTCCTGTTTACTGTCTGCTACTCCAGCCTTTATTTCCTCAAGGGTGGGGTGGGGTGGGGGTCCAAACTTTTTGATAACTGAAGGTTGTAATCAAAATTCAAAGTTTCCCAAACTTTTTTGATCTGCGGCTCTCTTGACCATTTGGCAACCATTGGCTTCCCATTACATTATGTTGATGCCTGCCAATTGGCATTGCACTGTTTTCCGAGAGGATTTCGTGGCTCCCCTGGCCACTGGCGTCACTAGGGCGCGCGCCGCCCTAAAGTGAGGACGTGCACGTCACCCAAATGACCCCCTGCACAAACCCCCAAAATTTTCCACGGCGTGGAAGTCTTTCCCCCGCTGCTTCTGGAGGCTGTGAGGCCGGGAGAAGGCCTCGGAGCGTCCGCCCCGGCCAGCGGGCCAGGGCCTTCTCACAAAGGCCCAATACGTCAATACATGACCTTTTACCTTTTTCGCACATGCACACAACGTTTTCTGAGGGCAAAGGGCTGCCCTTTTCCCCTCAAACGTTCTGCGCATGCGCGAAAAAGGTAAAAGGTCACGATTGATGTATTGGGCCTTCGTCAGAAGGCCCTGGACCGCCGGCCAGGGCGGACGCTCGGAGGCCTTCTCCCGGCCTCAGAACCTCCGGAGGGCGACGCGCGCAGGGGAAGTGTCGTGTGTGGGTGCGCGCATCACCCTTCTGCGCGCATCACCTTCCGGTGGTCCGCCCCCCCGCCACGCTACGGCAACATCGGTGCCCCTGGCTGGTTTCTGCGGCTCCTCTGGCAGCCGCGGCTCCCAGTTTGGGAACCACTGCTGTAGCACACGCCAGCCTTCTTTGCTTCCCAAACAGAAGGGAACATGATGAATCCTCTACCTATTTTTAACTTCCCATAATATTGACATAAAATGCTATAAGCAAGGCTGCTCATATTCTTGTGCCCTCCTGCATTATCTCTCACAATTCTACGTGTCAGGTATGCCTTCTCAGATTTACTTTGTAGAATTTTGATTACAACCTTCAGTTATCAAAAAATTTGGACCCACCCCACCCTTGAGGAAATAAAGGCTGGCGTAGCAGATAGCGAACAGGAAGAAAGGAAATTAGGGTTAGGGGAAAAGTAGCAAATATGCACTGTGTGAAGGGCAATGAAACTCCTTGTGAACATCTGAAGCCTACCCTAAAGATTTGTTTTGTAATCATGTAAAGGTTTGTTTTGTAATCATTATCAAACATAGGCTGTGTGTTCCAATTGCTTCACCACCATGGGCTAGACATTTGATGTTTAAATATTCATTTTGTGTGCGTGTAATATAAAATTTCTGTATATTTTATGGCTAGAACTTGCTTCTGTGTGGTCCAAATAAGCTTAGCTAGAAGACTTATGGTGCACAATAGCTGAAGGGCTAAAGGACTGATTCATACATGCATGTACAGTGAACCCTCGCTTTCTGCAGGGGATCCATTCCGGACCCCCCCCCCCCCGCACTGCATGGATAGCGAGGATCTGTGGATGCTGGAGTCCCAGCACTCAATGGCCCATTTACTCACTGCGGAGGCCTCCAGAGGCCCATTCCACATCAGTGCTGTCCTATAAAGATCTACAGAGGCCTCTGCAGGTCTCTGTAAACCTCTCCAATGCATCGGAAGTAACTTTTAAATCGTGTCAGAGAGGCTTACAGAGGCCCGTGGAGGCCTCTTCAGGCCAGCGCCGATGTGGAACAGGCCTCTGGAGGCCTCCGCAGTGAGAAAATGGGCCATATTGGGTGCTGGGACTCCAGCATCCGGAGGTCCTGGGTCTCTGGGCCACTGGGCGCTGGAATCCAGCACCCCATTATTTGCGGGCTGCTTCAACGGATACTGGGATCCGCAGAAAATGAACCTGCAAATAACAAAGCCCAGTGTTTTTCACTTCAATATGTGAACTGTCTCCTTTAAAACAAAGTACCTTGATTGTGATGACATTCATTCATGATTGAAGATCATCACTTTGTGTCACTCTTTGAGTGCTAAGCATGGAATGTGTTAAATTGCCCTTAGGATGAGGAACACAGAAATACTTATACTGTACTTAAGAAATGTCTTCAATCAACCTGTTGAGATTTATAAAAAAAGAGACACAACAATGGTAGCTTTATGATAGAAATGTCACTGGAAAAGCTCTAGAGCTGGTGGAGTGCTTGTCCGTTGCAAGGAAACAAAAAATCTATACTAAAAAGATTATTGGAGATTACCGGATAATGTTGACATCTGAAACAAAATATGCATCACCTGTGACACTTTACATTTGCACAACTTGGCAATCTTTTATGCTATTTATTACTTGATGAGCCAGTTCAAATAATTCTTCACTGTCTGAACCAGCCCCACATAATTAAGGATGTGCGATGAACATGTCTTGCACTCTTCCTCACACCTGGGTGCCACTACTTAATTGTGTGTGTGTGTGTGTGTGTGTGTGTGTGTGTGTGAGAGAGAGAGAGAGAGAGAGAGAGAGAGAGATGTAGTCTGAACTGCCCTTGTAGATACATCTCAAATACTACCGTATCCCCACATAATTGAGTCTAGATGTTGGGGGAGATGTCAAGTTGTGCACACTCATGGCTTGTAGTTTAGACAGTAAAGTATCATAAGAACTAGCCCCATATGATTCTTATTCTCCCACCCTGCATATATCAATCTGAGGCCTCAAATCCAAATGTAGAGACTTGGGGCCAACCAAGAAATGATGACAGCAGTCCCTGACTCTAAATGCTGCACTTTTTCCAACCATATAGAAAAAGGGGATGGAGTCCCGTTTTAAAGGCAAGAGGAGTGCAGGCAAGGAGTCTCCCGGCCCACAGTTGCCCTCTTCTCTCAACCACGTTTCTCCTAGCCAGGGTTTCGATTCCAGAAGTGACCTTGGTTGTAAGAGAAGCACCTAGAAGTGCTTCAGGGAAGTAAATGGGAGGGGAGGGTAAAGGTTTTGCTCTTTTGCCATCTCTTTTGGGTCATTCCGTGTCAAATCAACCAATAAAAAATACATTTTGGAACATGATGTCACGGATTTTGCTCATTTTCGGTACATTTGTAGCTTACCATGAGATGTTTAAAAATTATTTTTTCCAGATTTTTTTGTCCATCCGTTTTTGAGATATTGAATGTTCAAAATTGCCAAAAAAGGCCAAAATCCACTTGTCACCATACATTCAAATGCCAGTTACAGGATAACGATGAATGCTACAGACATAGGACAGGTGTCGTTTTAAAGCTTATGAATAGGGCCTTCATTTGATATACAACATGACAAAATTGTAAATTTTCAAGAAATTCAAAAATATTCAAATCAAACTTTTTTAAAATTTTCAAAAAAATCACACTTAAAGGTATATGTCTTGTAGTCAATCAGTCAAAATTTCAAGATGGTATCTCAGTGGTATCATACAAAAATTAAATATTCTTGTTGGCAGTGACCAGGAATTAAACCCCTCAAGTCCATTTTTCTACAGTTTACGTTGATAAAATTAGGTGGTAAACTGAAATGAATCCAAAAATTTATAACAGGACTTATAGAGATAGATTTATAGAGCATGAATTCACTTTCTATTCTTTTACAGGATCAGCTTTTTGGTAAATATCAAAATCATGAGCTTTTTACTTCTGGTCGTAGTTTTAAAATTTTCCTTTAGTTGCTGAATAATTTCTGAATCAGCACAGTGATATTTTTCCTCATCTAAATCATCTTCAGAAGTAAAAAAATAATTCTTTGTAGGTCCTTTTAATCTTCCCCATCTTTTCTTTGCACTTTAGATACTTTCTTCTTGCACACCGGAGACTCACCAAGGGAGGTCAAAGAGGCATTTAAGTGGGTTTGGACAGTGTGTTTTTAGTGAAGCTTTCTAGGACATTTTTGTTGTGAAGCTGCTTTATTAGTCTTTATTAAGTTTAATTCATTAACTGTTTGATAATTACATGATTTGAAATATGGAGGAGAATAAGTGGTCAAAAAACTGTTGCAGCCCTTTTTAAAAAAAGGGGGGCACTGGGTTAGTAAAGACTTGAGGAATGTAACTGATTGGATGGTTTCACTAAATAGTGAAATCAAACCACACATGAATAGAAGCCTTGTCAGATGGAAAACAATATACTTGAAAAGGAAATTCCTCCTGAGAATTATGAGATTCCTGGTCTTAGTCATATAAAGGAGTCTGAGTATTTGGACCCTGATACAGCTTTAAGCCACTTAAATGCCTCTTTGACCTCCCTTGGTGAGTCAAGAAGAAAGTATTTAAAGTGCAAAGAACAGATGGGGAAAATTAAAAGGACCTACAAAGAATTATTTTTTTACTTCTGAAGATGATTTAGATGAGGAAAAATGTCACTGTGCTGATTCAGAAATTATTCAGCAACTAAAGGAAAATGTTAAAACTACGACCAGAAGTAAAAAGCTCATGATTTTGATATTTACCAAAAAGCTGATCCTGTAAAAGAATAGAAAGTGAATTCATGCTCTATAAATCTATCTCTATAAGTCCTGTTATAAAGTTTTGGATTCATTTCAGTTTACCACATGATTTTATCAATGTAAACTGTAGAAAAATGGACTTGAGGGGTTTAATTCCTGGTCACTGCCAACAAGAAAATTTAATTTTTGTATGATACCATTGAGATACCATCTTGAAATTTTGACTGATTGACTACAAGACATATACCTTTAAGTGTGATTTTTTTGAAAATTTTAAAAGTTCAATTTTTCAAAATTTCAAAATTAATATTTGAATATTTTTGAATTTCTTGAAAATTTACAATTTTGTCATGTTGTATATCAAATGAAAGCCCTATTCATAAGCTTTAAAACGACACCTGTCCTATGTCTGTAGCGTTCATCGTTATCCTGTAACTGGCGTTTGAATGTATGGTGACAAGTGGATTTTGGCCTTTTTTTGGCAATTTTGAACGTTCAATATCTCAAAAACGGATGGACAAAAAAATCTGAAAAAAATAATTTTTAAACATCTCATGGTAAGCTACAAATGTACCGAAAATGAACAAAATCCATGACGTCAAGGATTTTTCATTGGTTGATTTGACACGGAATGACCCTTTTGCTTTTAAATCTGCATGATTGGGGGTGTGGAGTTCTGTGTCTGTTAAACACACAAAACAGCTGCCATTGAATCTAGTTTGGCCCTCTTTGCAATTGTGAACTAACTTAATTTTCTCTCTAAAGGCCCTTTTTTTTTCCTTTTTCAAAAAGTGCCTGCTCACTATTCAGTGTGTAATTTTAATTATCGCATTTGTATCAATCTCTGGGCAACATTTATGGGCTTATCTCACTCGATGCTCACCATGGCCCTGTGAAATAGGTTAGGCTGAGAGAGTGAAATTCATGGCTCAGCAAAGATTTTGCACCTGCTTCTCTAGCCCATCTCCAACCACTACCCCACTCTACAAAAATACCCTACCAATGTACTTATCAAATTTAACACTGGCATTTAGTAAAGTTTAGGATGGGGTGTGTTTCTCTATCAAATGCACACGTTGTGAGACTAGGAAAACTAACAACTTCCTGTCTGACTGGAGACTTACTAGATATGTGTTAACCACAAATTATAGTCCTGAATTGAAAGCCCATTCATTTTATTGCATGTTAGAAATAAATCTGTGCACATAATTACTGAGGATGGCAGGGAAGTTTCTCTTTTGCATGGGCTCAACCTTGATTTCTGGTGTCTGTAAGAAGCCTGTACCTTGCAGGAAAGAGGCAAAAAAAAATGTCTGATATGTCTTATCTGGCGAGCACTTCAGCATTCCAGTTCTGCTTGTACATAATGTGTTTTTTCACCTTATTGTCTTTTTGTCATATTACCTGGGGTCCTACTTCATTGCTGTGTTCCAAATAATGAAAATGCACAAGCGGAAATTAAAAAAAAGTCTTTGCTGCGATCCTAAACACACTTGCAAAGGAGTAAGCCCCACTGGATACAATGGAACTTGCTTCTGGGTAAAGATTATAGGATTGCACTGTTAGTGCACACTTTTTTTTTAAAGTCTGGCACTTAATAACTTTGTATGTCAGTGTCTAAAAATACTGAAAGCAACTTAATCCTAAGTGAATTTTGAAAATGGGCAGATCTAATTCACAAACTGATTTTAACAGAGAGACCCAATGCATCTACTTTAAACCCAAAATCTAATGATATACTATTGAAATGCTTTGTCTCAAATGACTGGCAGTGTTTTCAACAATGATGAAAATTGTGATGAGTTCTTTTCAACAGAAGCCCTGAGAAATGAATGGACTCTTTGACAAAAAGAATTCAGCAGGCATTGTTTTGACTTTAGATTGGCTAGCAGTTCTACAAAAATGCTACAGGGAAACCGAGTTTCCACTGCAGTAGGTAACTAGACGCTGTATAGAATATGTGTTTGGCCCTTGTTCGTTCTTTTAGCAGTAGCTTGGGGGGGGGGGGTTGTGCAAAATGGCCTCAAAACACAGCAGGGGAGGGCGCTTTAGCACTTTAACCCTGCTGTGGTTCAGCTCTTGATTGCAAACCCCCCCCCCCCAGTTATATAGAGAATGTGAAATGTTTTAATTGGAAGTCCCTACTCCACGTGCTACTGTTAGCAAACAAACAAGGACTGAACACTTGCGTGATACACAACGTGTAGTTTGGCCTTAAGAGAACGAGGGGTTAACAAGGGGAGGAATGGGTAAAGAGGGGGAGAAAGCGATAAGATAAGAAAATGGAGATGAGGTCCATTGTTCTTATTGGTGAGCATTGCTCAGGGTTTGTTCTGTTTTTTATAACTGTTTGCTTTATTGTGAAGAGTGACAGCGGCTATGACTACCTATCAGTGGAGGAGAAAGAATGTCTGATGTTCCTTGAAGAAACCCTAGATTCTCTGGATACTGAAGCAGACAGTGGGGTCTCTGCCGACAATGGTGAAACTGCTGAGCCTTCCAAGCATCCACGGACATGGCCGACAAGAGACATTCCCAAAGGTAAAGCATGAGGTGTTCTTAAGTGATCTGCAACAGGCATGCTGTGTCTGCAGCTTTGTTCCTAGTTTAAAAGAAGCAGTGGTGAGAAAGGGGAGCATTGATACAGTTTCCCTGCTGCATTTGTTTACCTAGGCGACTTTTCCAATAGTTCAAGGCTTATATTTTGTATGACAGCAAACTATAGCACTGCCAAAGAAAATATTTGGCTCGGCACGCAGAAAGGAAAGGAAGTGAGGATACCTTTTATGTAACACATTTGGACTTCAGTGCTGACAACTTAAATATCATGGTTCAGGACAAACTCAGAATCTTGACATGATATGGAGAAATTGAAGTCCTTTTATGACCTTGAAAAATGAGTACGCTTGCTCTCAAATACTTATTCTCATCCTACAATAATTCAGCATTTGACTCACAAACTGATGTTTTGGCCATTTTACGCTGTGGATCTCTGGCCTAATTCGTTTCATATTATTTTTCATGAGATACGTTTGTTGCCAGGAGGTTTTAAAATATCCCTTTGGTGCAGTGATTGATGGCTTCTGTTGAATATATCCTCATTGGGCAAGAGCGGGTATCTTACCAGTGCAAGGCAAACCATTTTTAGGACTTGGATTTGTTCTGGTGGTATGCCAAAGAGTGGGACTTGGATATCTTCTGTTCTCCTCAGTTCTGGAGATTTTCAAACTGGGCTTGGATCCGGAGCTTGCTCATCCGATGTTCACCTCACATTGTCTCATCCAGAGCCCCTCAAAATGGATATAGCAAAGTTACCTTGTGATGACTTTGCTATGGGCAAAATGTCATATGAGGGCTGGGCCTCAGTTTCTCCTTTTTCAGCCCACATTCCCCTGCAGATCTTTTGCCCTCTTAGTTGGGACTGCCACCTTTCTCTTAACTAGGGTTTTTGGAGTAGGGTTTTTGGGGTAGCCAAACAATATGTGCGAGAGACATTATTTATTCTTCTCTTCTCTCCTTACCCCTCCCTTTCTCAATTTCTTGTAGAGCTGGACCATGAGAACATTGGAAAGCATAAAAAAACAGAACAAAAGGGCAAAAAGAGTTTCCTGGGTTCTGTTCCTGTTGTCACCCCCAGTTCAGGCTGCCACAGCTTTCCAAGGAATATCAGCGTAAAAAGCGCCCCCCAAACAGCCGAGTCTTCCTTTACTGAAACAAGCACTAATGCTGATGATCCAAAAGCTCTTCCTCAGATGTGCATACCTTCATGGGGTCCTCCTAAGCACAAGATCGTGGACGTGCCAAATGACCAGCCCAGTAAAAGTATTCAAACAAAGACTTCTAAGTTGGAACCTGTAATTATTCCACCCCCTGTAATTATTCCACCCCCTGAGCTCTTCCAGGACCAGAGGAGAGGTAATCTCAAAGGAGGGCAAGAACTACCACTTCTTAAGGATGCTGAAAATGGGATGCTTTATCACTCTGACATGAAGACAAACACTGATATAGTGGAGGGAAATGAGGCCACAGCTGCCCAGCAACGATTTTCCCCAGAGAAGATGGAGCTCGCTGTTGGAAAAGAAGCTGTTCTAAAACCTGTGTCTCCCCAAAGTAACAAACGTTCTGAAAAAATGATCAGTACTCATTATCAAAAACCTACAGTAGAAGAAGCTCCCCTAGATTCGAACGCCAAGCAAGGCCCTCCCACTGCCCCCAAACCCAGGAAACTGCCACCAAATATTATCCTCAAAACCAGCAAAAGTAATGCTATTTCGTTTGGCATGGATCCGAGTCACAAGATAAAAGTTCTGGCTCCATCAAATGGCAGACCCAGAGCTGCAACTGGTGACTTTTCCATGGAAAGACCACGCTCTCTGCAAAATGAACAGGAGAAAGCCAGGCGGGAGGCTCTTGAGAAATTGGGTCTGCCGCTAGATAAAGAGAAAAATCGAGATGACCATGGGATCAAAAATTCTGTTTCCTCAAAACCAAGAGAAACGCCAAGGACTAGCAGTAGGGAGAACATAAATGTGGATGACATCATTTCTACTAAGAAGTACCAACAGCATGACCAAGTTGGCGGGAAAGAAATCCACCCAATGATGATTAATAGCCCAGGCATCAAACAGGCAAATTTCAAATCCAACACTCTTGAGCGTTCAGGTGTGGGTCTGAGCAGCTACATCTCCTCTGGCAGTGAAGACCAGAACATTAAGAGCAGTAGTTCACTTGGCAAAATATCCTTTTTTGACAAGATAACTCCAAATTTTCTGAGGAGTAGCCGACCACGCCCAGCTTCCGTTGGCACGGGGAAAGACTTCGTTGATCTGAAGGAAAACAGAATGCAAAACGTTGAACAGGATAAGAGTGACAAGCGAAGATCCTACCCACTTCAGAACCCTTCTAAGCTGCCAAGGCCACCTTGTGTCAGTGTTAAAATCACCCCTAAAGGAGTGACAGAGGAGCACAGAAAAGAGGCTTTGAAAAAACTTGGCCTATTGAAGGAGTAAGCTGAAAGCTGGTTTAATACAGAAACTGTGTTTCCAATTACGGCTAATGAGTTTACTTGTACTTTCCTCTTCTTTAGTTAAAATGGGAGAACTTGCAGCATGGGTTAAGCATATCAAGCTTCTGATTAGTGTGGTGATGCGCTAACCTGTACTGGTTTCAACTTGTGGCATGAGAACTAGCAAAGACTTTGCAACACAAAAAACAAAGGCTTTGTTTTTAATCTCCATTTCCATAAAGGTGAATTAATTCTGTTTAGATTATACTTCACATAAAATAGAAACACCACCACCCATGTAGAATGTGTGATCTGTATATAGTGTATAAAGGTACAACTATTTGTATTTAATAAGTATATGGTAAACTAGGAAGGGGAAATATCAAAGATCTAGGTTGTACATTGTAATTATTAGGGCAAAGCATGTAATCTGGATATATACAGGGGCCTTGTGTCATGACGATAGCCATATGGTTAGATCTCTTTAGCTAAGATTGAATGGAATATTAGGTTTTTGGTTCTTTTTAAAAACTTTGGCATGATAAATTTGGTGCATGCACCAAAGCCAGTGAAACCAGCAGGTCTGGAGTACCTGCCTAGATGACCCATGTACTATTTAATAAATCGGCAAGAGTGCAATGGGGATGAATCCTAAGCCTGGATTTCTGAGAGATGAACTGTCAGTGTATGGTTCACCCAGAAAGTGACTTCAAATGCTGGGCCAGTAGCTGACTTAAAAACAAACAACCCCCTAGAATCGAACCCATGTTAGGTTACTGGCCTTGCTTATGTGAACAAATGATGGCTGTATGCTGCTGACTTAAGTCATGCGTCGTTTTAGAATGAAAAGCGTGTTTTAAAAATGTGAGCAATAAACTGTTTTGTATGATGAGTGTTTCAGTTTGATTTGGTTAATAAAAACATCTTATTCTAAGAAATAAGTGAACTAGAGTGGGGAGAACTGGTTTGTGGGGAGCACAAGTACTAACCATGATAAAGCTCAACAGTAAGTGTGATCATTCCTGCCAACCTAGCAGTTCCAAAGCATGTCAATGCGAGTAGATAAATAGGTACTGCTTGCGGGAAGGTAAACAGCGCTCCATGTTCCAGCTGCATGCTACGCGCTGCGGCAAGGAGAGTCATGCCGGCCACATGACCACGGAGGCGTCTTCGGACAACGCTGGCTCTTCGGCTTTGAAATGGGGATGAGCACCACACCCTAGAGTCGGACACGACTGGACTTAATTGTCAGGGGATACCTTTACTTAAGTGTGATCATATCCAAGAACTGCTAAGTCTATAAAGACTTCAGCCTAGCATTCTTGTATAATTGCCCTACTCAAGCAATTGATTTTGATAAGGCAATAATCTATTTAGAGTACAGTACAGCAAGTCCTCCCTTAAAGTTGTTGATAGGTTCTTCTTGGAAACAGCAACTTTAAGCAAAACGACTTATAATGAAATCAATTTTACCGTAGGCTAATTGATAAATGTAGAAGTTCCCATGGCATTTCCCCATTGACTTTAAATGAAATGACTTTAAGTGAGGACTTCTTGTAGATTTCATTTACTTAGCACCGTAGTTTTTTTTTTTTTTTTTTTTTTTAGAAGTGGGTTTTCTCTGTGCCAGGTGCAAGGGAGTGGCGACTGGACACGGGTATCTTGTTGTCTCGTGTGCTCCCTGAGGCATCTGGTGGGGCCACTGTGTGACACAGGAAGCTGGACTAGATGGGCTTTTGGCCTGATCCAGCAGGGCTCTTCTTATGTAGTATTAGATACTCTAAAGCTGTAGCTTCAGGATTTGTTTTCCGTCAGCTATCTCTTTTCACTCTCTGAATAACCTGCTGACGAGTAAACCCCTTCACATCAGCTGTGGAATCCCAGCACATTAGAGCAGGTTCTAGTGCACACAGTTTGTGTAGGAGAGACTAGGCAGGCCTGTTGAGCTTTACACTGCCTTTCACCACATGAAGTCAAAAGCATCCATCAAGTGTTGATAAGCACACAGAGGTCAGAGAAGATTGGTAATGAAGGACAAGCTGCCTTTCAGGAAAACTTGTCCACCTTGGTCTTTTTTTTTTTTGTTGTTTAATTGAGGAACTCCCTGATATGAATCTGATGAACTTCAGGCTTCTCTGCTGCAACATAGTTTGAAAACTATTTGGTTGCTACTCAACAGGTTTACAATCTACTGAAATAGGTGTTGGAGGAAGGCTTGATTCAGGCTGTGTTTGTTTTTCAGCTTCTAACGCTAGAAGCAGTTTTTTCTCCTAGCATGCTAGGGTTGCGTTTGTTTTTCACCTTCTAGCATGCTCGCCACACTCACAATCTCTTCTTTGAGCTCGAAGCTATTAAACATGGTAGCCTCATGCACCAATTGAAAGGCTGTTTGGCTGCAAAGGAGCTTGGGAGATGTAGTGCAAGGGACAAGGAAATAAGAACGGTCTTTTGGCCAGGGCTTATGTTGACAGGATATTTATTCAAAACAGCTAAGGTGGCTTGCAACAACACTTTGTCATTTTCAGATTCCACTTCCAGCTCTTTTAAAGCCGTGAAAGTACTGTGTTGGTTCCTTGCCATTTTCGCTTCCATTTTTAAATGAACCACACTAGAAGTATGCTAGAAACGTCGCTTCCTCTTATTTTTTATTAGAAAAAAATGGACATAGCTACTTGGAGCGGGCTGACTGAGTCACTGAAGCATTATGGGAGAGATGCATAAAAGGAACTTGAGGCCTGATCATCAGTGCAGTAGTACTCAGAATAATTATTTTGTAGTAAAAGCCATGGGCATTTTCACAAGAACTTGGCGTGTGCGTGTGTGTGCGCGCGCACGTTGCTTATTCCATCCGTTCTCTCCCCCCCACCTTGGAAGTCACATTCCTTGGAGAAAATGAGTAGCTTTACTCTTGTTCTGTCCTTATCTCTTAGTTCAGCATTGTAAACATTGCAACACAATTCTAATGCTCTATCATTAGCAATGACCTATAATGCTGAAATCTCATGCATGCAAGTTTCCTAAGTTATGCATTTTGCTCACATGTTATATAGGATGTTGCCAAAAGCAGTGGTCTTCAACAGGTGGGTTGGAATCCAAAAGTGGGTTGGAACCTGGCCTGAGGTGGGTTGTGGCAGTGCTGCTGTCTGTCACTATTTTGTTCTGAGGCTCAGCTCAGGCTTGCACAGTTTGAACAGCAGCCAGGTCTAGGGGTCCTAGATGAGGTACCGGTAATTCCTACTGGAGACTTTGACCTTGTGGTTGTGGGGAGAGCGTTTTGGCCAAGTCCCGCAATCTTCAATAGGCCCCCTTGAAATCCCATGTACCCATCTGATTTCCCCTGCTGCACCACTCCCTCTATTCTGCCTTGCCCCTATTCTTCTTTATCTCTCCCTGCCTTTCAACTGAGCGTGTACTTCCACATAGCCTTGAAAAGCAGACTAATACAGTAGCAGCCCCCCTCCGATAAAGATTGACTCACCACCAGACAGGAGGAGGAGGAGGAAGTGTGGTCACTCACGTGCTTACTCTTGAAGGTGAGTCCCATATTGCAGGTTAGTGTTTGTGGTGGGTCCCAGCTCTGGACAAGCTGAAGCCCACTGGCCTAAGCATAGGTAGCCTAACACAAGGCATACTTGTATAGTCGGACCGTTTTATCTGCTGGGTTTCTGTTCCTGGAACCATGGTGGATAAGAAAATCAGTGTCATATGAAATCGGGGGGGGGGGGGAGTCGGAAGTGGTCCCATATTACCTTTTTTTCAGCATCTTGACCGCTTCCCTCCTCTTGAGTTTGTGACTGAAAAAACAAAAGCCACTACTGGAAGCATCCTATAAATGGCATCAGAGACTCCTGGTTGCATTTTTTCACGCTGGGAAGTGGCTGGCAGGCCCCTGACAGATTCCCGGTTGTGATTTTTTTCTTTTTTCAGCAGTTTGAACACGTGCAGGAGGCTGGAAATGGCTGGCAGACCCCCGACAACGCTGAAAATGAGGTAATGTAGTGTGGTTGGACTCCCTCTTCCACAGTTTTGCCACCCGTGTTGAGTCAAATCTGTAGATAAAAAGGTCCGACTGTATTTTAGTAGTAGTCTTGGGGGCCTTACAAGTTAAAGTTTGGTTTTTTGCTGGTGTTCCTAGAATTCAGTGACTTAAAGAACACATTTTCACCAACACCTTTCACTAGTTTTGGTACAAAACTATATGTACTAGTTATATTCTAAAGGCCAAATATCAGCACCTTTTACACCGGCTATTGGTTGTTTGGGGCAGTGAGGCAAGTTTACATTATGATCATTTTAACATGTTTCTGAATTGCAGCTCAACAAGACTGCACCTGACCCACTTCTGGATGAATGTTAAGAGAACATAATGAGTTGACTGTCCATGGGGTGAACTTTGAAGTTTCTGAGGCAGTGTGCAATATACAGTATTAAGTTGTTTTTTTAAGCCATCAGGATATTGGAGTCCCTCACTAGGTGGGACTTCCAGACCTGTGAGGTCTCGTGTGGCTCAGAGTACCCAGCAGCAGGTGCAAGAATTACCGAAGGAGGAGGATGTTCACAAGCCCCCCCCTCCATGTTTGAACTGTCCCACAGTCAGAGTCATTTGCTAGCCCATTTAAGCCCTATTTACAGAGGGCTTAATTGATGTTTGACTTTTATGTCTTACTCTTCAAAAGAACTGCCAATAATTTCCTGATGTCAATTTATTTCTGATTCTAAAGGAAGTGAAAATATTATTCCAAAGGAGACCCTGGGTGTGGCTCCTGTTAGGTAACTGATGCCACAATCATAAACAAGACGTGCAGAAGTAAGTCTCATTGATTCTGATTGCATACAACTGACACTTATTTACATAACCTCGTCAGCCTTAGGCGGAGTTATGCTTCATCTAGACTCCTATTTCATTTTAGTAGTTCATAGTGAAATACATTTCTATAGATGCAATCACATTAACATAGGAAATTTATTCACTACTTGGAACAATGCACAGCTATGAATCAATGCCCACCTCCCCAACAGTGCACAAGATTGCCACATGCTTCTAGCATCAGGGCTCTTGATAGGAAAACTGATAGTGACTTGCTGCTTTTTCCTATGACCGTTCATGATTAAATCAACTTTATTAGAGCCATAAAAATGCCTTGTAGCATTGCTGCATTCTGCCTTACTTCAAGAGCATGTCTCTTAAGCACCTTAAAAACTAGTACAAAACCACAGCAGATGAGAGATTGCAAAGATCTTAACCCTCTAGGAAATAATATAGTTCGAGTTCAGAGGAAAGCTTTCTGGCAATTGCATTCCCTCAAGATGCTCTGCCATGCTGCTTCTCTGCTCCATACTGTCGCCACCCCCAGTGGATTTTATTGTTTTTTTTAAAATTTGTTTATGTATCATTATGTATTGTTTAAACTTATTTTATGTGTTTTAAATTATGTATTTTAATCTGTTGTAAGCCGCCTTCGGCATAGGAAAAGGCGGGATATAATTTTTTAAAATAAATAAATAAAATGTTTCTCTGGGGCAAGAGTGGAGAAGTAGCACTGGAAAATAATTTGTGGCACATGGATGTGTGTTTTTCAATAGGTAGACATTAAAAAGGCACATGAGTTTAGGAGCACCTCCTCTAAATCCAATTTCTCCCTGTCAAAGTTGCAAGTGGTCCTCATCTTTCCAGTTTAAAGGATTGTGGGGAGAGGGTGGAACTGGCCTTGTATGCATGTTTGCAGTCCAACACACACACACCCATCTTTTAAATTGTGAAGGACCAGTGCCTCTCAGAGCTGAAAGGACCATGGAGTAAACCAGAGATGTATAATACGTTGACAGCCAGTAGCTGTCAAAGGCATTTTAACATCTGAAAAGGATCACCAAATCCTGTCCCCCTTCTTCACAGGGGGAAGCAGTAGCAGAAGTTGTCATGGAGGAGGGACAGGAAGCAGCAGAATTTCAGCTCAAGGAGTTGGGCTAGATTGGTAGGAGAGAGAGAGAGAGAGAGAGAGAGAGAGAGTAGGGGGGATTGAATAGTTCCAAATCTGCCATTCCTTTCCTAAGACAACTTGCTTCACCTGGCTGCATGCAAGGTAGGACCAGTCCTATTAACAGTAATAAAGTATGGCTAAGTAGCATCTGTGCTTGCATGGGCATTTGCATGTGCATCTGATTTAGGCTATAGTTCCTGATCCAATAAGCGATAACGGGTGGAAGATTCCTTCCATGTGCGGATTTCCATATGAGTTGGGTGGGGAATCTCGGGCGTGGCTGGAGAGGGAGGGTACAAGCAGGAAAAATTACTTACTCATTGTTCGGTCTCTTCTGCTAGGAGGTTGGGATGATTGGGGGAAAAATGGTAGAAGCGAATTACACAAACTATGGACGTATTTTGTGGGCCTGCAAAAATTGTGGGTCAATTTACATCCATTCCCTTATTTTTCTCTTTATAGGCCAAGACAAGGAGCTGAGCTTAGCACTTTTTGCACAACAGATCTTGTGTGTACCTGTACCTGTTTTGTTTGATTCTGTGTCACATTATCCAGTCTGCCTATGTGTGGCAAGCATTCATAGCAATGATGACTATGGAAGAGAATGGTGGATTGGCTTTGTAAGCAGCAGGGCCTTGTCATAGCATTTGGATTCTGACAGGCCCATACATGTGGCCTTCTAGTAAGGGAATTTGTTTTATGTGGCAGGCTTTATTCTTGGCACGACACTGGTGTTATGCAATACACATCTAGTGCAAGCACAAGGTCATGATATGATGTGCACAGAGCCAGAGCTATGCTGAAAAGTTCTGAACTAAAATTTACAATCCACAGCTTCTTGAATCTCGTATCCATTTTAAATTTACAAGACAAAGCCAATTCCTACATTTTGTGAGTTTTGAAGACAAATATTCTATTGATTTTATTCAGTTCTGCATTCTTCAAAGCTTGAGATTGGTTGTCCTTCATGCTATTTGTGTTCAATATTGTGCTTTTTAATATTTGTATTTGTCATCTTATCCTAGGACTCTGATGAAACCTGGTTAAACAATGCAGTAGTGATTCATGCACATTGCAAGCATGTGGTATTCACAGAAGAATATTCTAACCAACTGTTTTGGCATCCCTTGAACAGCTGTAGTGCCTAAAGTGGTAGGGAGAGGAGGTTGCTTTTTCGCTCCATAAGACGCACCCCCCCCCCAAAAAATAGGGGGAAATGTCTGTGCGTCTTATGGGACCGAATGTTGCCCAAAGTTGGGTCCTTTTACAAGTTTTTCGGCCGCTTGGCTGCTTCCCGCGTTGTTGTGTTGTGGTTACTGCGATGTTTGCGCAGAGCTTCCTGGTCACGTCCAGGCTCTCAGCGTCCGGGAGGCTCACATCTTGCTGTTAGAACAAGGGAAGGTGCAGCGTCTTCGAGCTGTTGACTGGGGGCAATCCCAGCGGGGCCACAATGCAGCCAACAGCGTGGGATGAAGATTGGAGCTGCAAAAGTTCCAAGCGGCTGAAAAACTTGTTAAAGCAAGACATTCCTCCCCCCCCCCTATTTTTCGCTCCAAAATACACGCACATCTAATGGTCTGGTGCATGTTATGGAGCGAAAAATATGGTAGGTGGCCTGGTGAGGGCATCATTTAGTGATGCTTCAGGCCTACAATATCTTCTTCTGAGATCTGGGTCGGTCATCATCGTCAGTAGCCACTACAGCATCAAAATTTTTCATAAGGTAATAAGTCTTAAACGTGCTAATCACCAGGGATGTGGTTCAAGTCTCTGACTCCAAGTCTCAAGTCAAGTCCCAAGTCTTTGGTTGCGAGTTGCAAGCCCCTATCTATTTAATGGGGAAAGTGGGTTTAGACCTGAATAAAATTGGACTTGTCATAAAGGCTCCAAGTCTCGAGTCGAGTCTTTCTAGTCTTTTTCAATCGCCGAGTCAAGTCTCTGACACAAGTCCAAGTCAATAGACTCAAGTCTACATCACTGCTAATCACACCCTGATCCATGGAGCTGGGGTGTCCAGGGTCATTGTCCACTAGCATAAGATCTTAAAAGGACAGATTCTCCCCATAGCAATAACACAACATCTTTGAGTTTAGATATTAGAAAATTACAGAAAATATGACCGGTAACCTACCCCCTTGCTGTTTGCAAAGAAATGAACTGGTCAAAGATACTGGTTTCACATTTCTCTCACCCTTTGAAAGCACAGGTGTTTGCAGAGTGAAAGACAAGTGCCAGTTTCAACTTGCAATCTCCTTTGGCATTACTCGTGAACAACAAAGTGTAGTGATCCTTAGAGGCCTTGAAACCAGGTGCCATTTTCTACTCCCAGAAAATATATGTTTGTGCTGGCATTCTTTTCCAAAACAGAGCTATTTCATCCACTTTGAAAATAATAGATATGCTTTGCAGAGTAGCCTCCCTTTTCAATGATAGCCTTCAGTGTCCATGACTCAATAGCCAAGGCATCGGCAGATGCAGCCTCCCCACTCATTTTGATGTTGTGGTAGCCATATCTTCACCAAAAGTTAGCCAACCAACCAGAACTTTCTGTGAATTCCTTTTTCTGCAGCTCTTCCACAATTGTGTGGGCTTTCTTCTGGGCCAGGAACATGCTGACTGGTATGTTGCGCTGATTCTGATCCTATATCCGCATGCTCAGCATTCTCTCCATGAGCTCCATAATGGAGCTTCCAGCATAAGTGGTGGTCTTTGCGCTTGCAGCTCTGCCCAAGCTCTGCCTGGGCACTTTTCTTGATCTTGTCTGCATGGTGCGAATGGTATGAACAGTAGTCTCCCAAGCATGAGGCCAACATCTGAGACAAGCTCCCCCCTCTGGATCCGGTTGATCACATTTAGCTTAACATCCATTGTAATGGATTTTCATGCCTTCTTTGCCTTAGGCTCCCTGGGCAATGCAGATGGAAGCTTTCCAGGCATGGTCTCGCAGTGTAAAGCCTGCCAAATATCTCAGATGTCTAAATATGCCTAACCATGCTATTTCAAAAATGAGCCAGCGCATATCACACTTCTGGTATCAATTTGTAAAGTTAAGACCATGTAAATTGAGAGCTACCAGTATCTGGGGAAAATGCAATTCTTCATAGAGACATTGCATTTATTGATATTGTTGTGTGTTTAGTCAGCTTGATCGCTGTGAATGAGCAGTTAGAGATCTGACAAAAGAACATTCATATCTCTTAATGACTGTGGATGGTTTTCTGAATGGACAATACACTTACAGGGGTGGGGTCTGAAACAGGTGCTCTGCAGGTGTGAGAGAGAGAAATAGCCAATGTTTGCAATTTGAACTTTGACAGAGGGACTGAGAGCACAGAGCTTCTCAATGCAGAAGAGAACGAGCAAAATGATTAGTGGGTTGGAGTACCTCCCTTATGAGGAAAGGCTACAGCGTTGTTCTTCAGTCTAGAAAAAAGCGCCTAAGGGGGGGGACACACATAATTGAGACGTATAAAATTATGCATGGGATGGATAGAGTGGATAGAGGGAAGTTCTTTTCCCTCTTGCCCAATAACAGAACCAGGGAACATGCACTAAAATTGAGTGGTGGGAGAGTTAGAACAGACAAAAGAAAATATTTCTTCACTCAGCGTGTAATTAATCTGTGGAACTCCTTGCCACAGGTTGTGGTGATGGCACCTGGCCTAGATGCCTTTAAAAGGGGATTGGCAGTGGCGTTCCGATGCTGGTGTGGAAGCATACGTGTAGCAGGATGCCGCTTCGCGCGTGAAATCACCCCTCCCCCTCGCCAGTCGGAGCCATTCCCAGCAGGCGACGGCTCCCACACGGGCAGCTGTTGTCTGTTGGGAATGGCTTTGACTGGCGACTGCGAGGGGGAGGGGTGATTTAACGTGTGAAGTGGCATCCTGCTACACGTACGCTTCCGCACCAGCCTCGGAACGCCACTGGAGATTGGATAGATTCATGGAGGAAAAATCCATCACACGTTACAAGCCATAAGCACCTCTTGGTTCTAGAAGTATGTTTTCTCTGTATGCCAGGTGCAAGAGAGTGGAAACAAGATACAGGTATCTTGTCTTGTGTGTTCCCTGAGACATCTGGTACTAGGGCCACTGTGAGATACAGGAAGCTGGACTTTGGCCTGATCCAGCAAGGCTATTCTTATGTTCTTATATATTAATGTAATTAGACATGGGTGCAGCCTAGGGGAAGAGCTATGTGAGTTACTCTCTGGGAATCTGATCTGGATTATGCTATCTGCTTACAGGAGTGCAACTGCTTGCAGTGTGTTCTGCTTGTATATTTGTAAATGAAGCAAATACTGTATTACAACGGCACTGTAAGCCTCTATGCAAGGATGGCCGGAGACTCCTGATGCCTGAAGCGGCATGCCGAATGCTGCCCCCCTCTTACCTGATGATGTGCCAGCCTCTGTTTCACCCTCTTTCCAATGTTCTAGCTCAACACTCTATTCCACATTTCCTCTTCTTCTCTGTCCCCCTCTTTCCTTTCCAATTCAGGGAGTGGGAGGAGGAGCAGTGGAGGCAAATTGGCGGAAAGAAATGGGTGCCTCCCACCAATCTGCTGCCTGAGGAGACCACTTCAGTTGGCCTCATGAAAGGGCCAGCCCTGCTTCTATGCTCTTATTCAAAGGAAACTGAACGCTCTAGCGCAGATGCCTCTGGAATGTCTCGTTGCTCAGAGAAATGGCTAGCATATAAACAGTCTTGTTGCTGCATTTCCACCTGAATATAGTTTGTGATGCACTTTGTGTCAAGTGTTGCAGGCCTGTAGAGTTATTTTTAATAATTGGAGACTAAAAAAAAAAATGGAGGCTGCATGCTCCCCGCGCTACAACTCTTATATAGGATTCTAATCAAACCGTTTATATTCTCAGTAATTTTGCAGAAGCACAGAGTTTTGAAATAAGTGGGACCCACTCTATAGAGTCAGTGGAATTTAAGGGCTTAACTGTGTGTACTGTTTTCATGTTCTGGATTTCAAAGGGACTTAATCACACCTACCTTTCTCTGAATTGCACCCAGTTTTGTGTATGTGTGTAAGCTTATAAAGGCTCTGCATCACTCATACACTTAATTTTTTTGTATATGATAATATGTATGACTTGATGCATGCCTCCCAAAGACTAATTGCCTACCTAAAGACAAACAGTGTTTTCATAAACAGATTCAAGCTACTAAACTTATCCGATGTCCTCGGAATATCGTTCTTGGGTTGGGCCTTTGTTTGTTGTTCTTATGTATTTCTCTCCAACTTCACTCTTTCTGTCTGGTGAATATTTCTTAAATTTATATCGTGCCTTTCCATTGGATGCTCAAGGCAACTAACACAACCTAGGATTTCCAGGCTTCCTTTATTTTAAGAAATCATTCTGTGCTTTCTATCAGTCCCGCAGTAGATTAAGGAATGTCCTGTAATTCACTGCAGCTGCATAGGAGTTTGTATAACACGAGAACACCCTTGTCCTTACTCTGGGAATATGGCTAGGAGGACCCACCTCACAGTATGGACAGCAGCTCACACATTTCCAAGAAGCTCTACAGAAAGAGTGCTGTAATGAATCATTTATAGAAAGCTTCACATTTGCAACATGCTTTGCAATCTTTATTGTGATCAAAGGAGAAACACACTTGGATATATGATCTACTACTGAAACTAAAAAACAAATGCATTTAAAATACAAACTTCCTAAGGATAGGCATTTTCCAAAGTTCTCTTTTCAAACATTTTTCCCATTGTGGTTTAAGGAGATTTCTTTGATTTGAATAAAATGTGTGAACTGCCATTCATCAAGATAGAGGACTGGCTGAAACCTGCTTATGTTGGAATAGGATGTGGAGAGCAGTTTGACTCTGAGAGAAGTTACTCCCATCTGTTGTTGTAATATTTCTGAAATGAGCTGGCAAGATGTAGAGTTTGTATTACCCTCCCTTTTAAAGAGGAGTTCATCCGCCAACACACTTTATGAAGCAAGGCTGGGCTGTACACAGCTTCACATGAGTAAAATTACCTCACAAAACTGGCCTACAGGGTCATCACTTATGGGCAGAGAAGCTGCAAACAGCTTTGCACGTAGTGATTCTCCATGTCCCTGAAATTGTTCCACGTTGGAGTTGTCAGGTTGTTAGGCTGGGAGGGACTCCAGTAGACAACAAACATGTGCCCACACAAAAAATGTGTTTAGACACTTCTTTGTGTATTTGAAACAGCAGTGTTATGATGAAAGCCAGTATTACATTTGGTCTGAGGGAGCTATAATTAATTCAGTGGGGTTCATTACTGCATGTTATTAATTGTTACTCTCACAATTTCAACTTTTCAGGAAAGGGATGGCAGCAGCAGGAGTAAGGTGTGCCCTGGAGTATCCCATTTACTTGATCCTTTCTTCACAGAAGTCAGAGTTGAATTTTGCTACAGCTCTGTGGTGATAGTTAGATAAGAAGATTGAGTCTAACTTGCCCAAGAACACCCTTGCGAGCTCATGGCCGGCCCAGCCATGAAGCAACATCATGAGGTTTGCATCAGAGCAGGTGGTGGGAATATCAGCCAATTTAGGGTGCCCTTCACCCCTAGTCTGCTGCTGTCTCCCTCTAGCCCACCATGGACACAAGCCACATTGATCTGCCCCCACGTCCTAAATGTGAGGGCGAATCGGGATCATCCCCTTCCCTTCCCATGCTCCATCCTCGCACGGGGATTAAAGTTTAAAGGAAACATGTCCCTTTAAACTCTGTGTGAGGACGGAGTGAAGGGAAGAAATAAGGAAATTCTCTTTCCCCTTACTCCCTCCAATGCTGCTGATAAAGAACGGGGGAGGGGAGACCAATATCACAGGGTTGATGTGACGATTAAACGGGAGGGGGGAAGAGAACTCTTTGGAAGAAGGGTGGATAAAATAATACTTAATTCACCACTCTTGCTCTAATGATAGAGCACCCTCTCATGTTCTATCATGGGAGGGGTCAGTGGTAAAATACATGCTTTGTATGCAGAAGGTCCCAAATTCAATCCCTGGCATCCAGTAGAACTGGGAAATACCTATTTGAAACCTTGGAGGGGGGCCACACCATTCAGTATAAATATTGATGGAGCAAGGGTCTGACTTGGTATAAGGCAGCTTCCATGTAAAAGGCAAAAGTGTGAATGCACATACATGATATGAAGCAACATAAGCCAGCATGAAAAACGCAAGCAATTCTCATTTGCTTCATACTATACTCAAGCAGCAGTATCGGGTAATACTCTTTCTAGCCTTAGAGAGGACTGAAAGAAAACAAGAGCAGGGAGGGGAGAATCAATCCTTGATTGAGGACAGGTTCAAACATGCAAGCATATCACTTGATGACTTTAACATCAAGTAATGCCTTGCATGTGTGAACAGACCATTACAGCTATAACATTACAACTAGAATTTTCATATTGTCTCACATCACCTCAAATGCAAATTATTCCCCCCCCCCCCAAAAATAATAATCCTTTCGTACATTCAGTTGCCCATTACCAAGGGCTGGGTCATGCATGCATGCATGCACATCACTTGAGGACTGCTGAATCAATGATGGTGATGTTAA
The DNA here is from genome assembly GCA_026170595.1 of Plestiodon gilberti rubricaudatus. Lineage (NCBI taxonomy): Eukaryota > Metazoa > Chordata > Lepidosauria > Squamata > Scincidae > Plestiodon > Plestiodon gilberti. The sequence continues at coordinate 172,344,975 of JANXHW010000004.1, read as the reverse complement.
TGTGTGAATAAGTCGTCATATATCTACTACCACAGCCAGAAATTCCCTATTACCCAATGTATCTCAAATATAATGCTTGCCAATGGAGTCAATTCACACATTCCATTGCCGATGTTGTTGTTGTTATATTATGCTGATACTTAGCTGCTGTTATTGTACTTCCTTTACTATAATCCATTTGCAGTTAGCATCCAGCCATGCAAACTGGCATAACTCCATTACAAATATTAGCCCAGTGGTTTTTTTAGTCAGGCCATGGAGGAAAGATTTCTATCAGGAGGCCTAACCTATATGTGTCCACAGATCACACTACAACATTCCTCTTCAGAATCTGATTAAGCAGTTTAATTAACTTCTATCTCAGCTACTTCCTTTTGTTAAAGCTTTTGCCAGGACCCACAAAGCTAAATAGTGACAAAGGCTTTGCTATGAAAACAAAAGTGACAAATATTTTCAGATTTTTGCCTTGATGAATAAGGTCTAAAAAGCTACCTTCAGATAAAACTCCAGAGCAGCAGCGTCGCGACGACGCGCGTCACCCCAGAGCGGGGGCGCGCGTCGCCCTTAAGGGGGAGGCTCCGCCCCCGCGCGTGACGTCACGCGCAGGAGCAGAGCGCCCTCCCCGCTCCGTTTTCGGCTCATTTTGGAGCCAAACGGACACAGGGGAGGGAGGGCGGGCGGGCCCACCTTCACTTAAAAAATGTAAGTGGGGGGAATCGCGCGTCACCCCTGTACGCGCGACGCCCCCCGGTGGCCCGCCCCCCCGCTTCCCCCTGTCGACGCCAGTGCTCCAGAGGGCTTGCAGTGTCAGTCTGTTGCAGCAAAAGCATCAAGCAGTCTTGCAGCATTGCACTTCCATGCTGAGGAAAACCACATTGGCTAAATAATGTTTACTGCTTGTGAAGCTGTTAAAGGCACCAGGAAACAAAAAAATAACAATGCTATTTGTTAATAATGCATGCAGATAAAAAGGAGGCAGAAGAACTGATGTCATGAGTGGACTGCACCAGATCCAGGTTCCTCATATTTTGTGCCTGAGCACTATTGACATACTGTATTGGATTTTTCTCTGGCATGGATAGGACACTTGGTTCATATAAGAAAGACTCTGCGATCTGACATTGCTTTACAATGGCAGACTGAGGAATATATGGTGTAGCGGTTTGGGAGTCGGACTTAGGCCTGGAAGATCCAGGTTCAAATCCCTGCTCAGCCACGAAGCTTCCTGGGTGACCTTGGGCCAGTCACTATCTCTCAGCCCCACCTACCTCTCAGGCTTGTTGTGAGGACAAAAAGGAGGGGAGGAAATATGTACACCACTCTGAGCTCCTTGGAAAAAGGGTGGTATAAAAATGTGAAAAATAAATATATGCGCCAGGTCTTCTTTGGAGATCTAGATTCTAGAGTAAGATGAGGGTACCTAATCTGTTGTTCTATTTTGCTGCAGCAGACTTGTCAGGTTCATCATAGCTAGTGGGATTTGCAATAAACCCCACACATCATTTGCCCCTTTTTGTACGAGTAGTCCACCTCCTTTCTCTTTTTTGTTTTGTTTTATCTGGGTTCACGTTTTCAGTGTAGCTATGTCAGAAGTCTCTGCCTGTGAGCAGAGAGGCATAGCACCAACCTCAGGACATCCCCCGGCTATGCTGGATCATGCCACACAGACGTGGAAACCTCTTGTGCATCAAGGGGGGGGGGTAGTGACACCATCAAGCCATGTGTTTACTGAACACCTCAGCTGTATTCTAAAAAGGCACAGATGATTCTGTACATTAGTGGTCCTGCTATATTCTGAGGGTGCAATCCAGCCAAAGTTAAGCACCTTTAAATCCCTTTCATGTCAATGGAAATGTGAAGTATGATCTTAATTCTCTACCAAAGTGCTTAACTAAATAAATACCTTAACTAAATAACTTAACTAAATAAATAAATAAATAAATAAATAACTTAACTAAATAAATACCGTTCTTTTTGTGCATGCTCAGACTGTTACTGAGGGAAAAAGGCTGCCCTTTTTCCCTCAGTAACAATCTGAGCATGCGCAAAAAGCCTCCCTTAGAAGGCCCTGGGCAGCTGGCCGGGGAACACGTCCCCGAGCTGGCTCTCCCGATTGAGGGGGCGGTCAGACTCGAGTCTCTGAGTCCGACTCGGACTTGCGGGCGGGGCGCCGGGCGGGGCGCCCTTCAGGCAATGGCGCCCGTAGCGGGTGCTCCGCCCGCTCCACCCTAGTTTCGCCTCTGTCTGCCACTATGATGACCAACTGTACAGTAATGTGCCTTAGTGAGTACACTACAGAATGCTAGTCTTCCTTTGGTATGATGCATCCATTTCAGAAAAACACATAAACCCTGTTCAGACATTCGTCACCTGTGTGGAACAACCTGAAGAGGAACGTACGGTCTTGCATACAGCACTTGTCTGCAGATGCAAATGCTGAACGTTGGGAAGAGTTTTTCTCTGTGATCTGGATTGCTGGTCATTCAGTAATCACAGTTATAGTAACATCTGCACAGGGCTATAGAAACTAATCTAGCACACCGATTTATTTGGACATGAGAACATAGTCTAAATGCCACATTGTAAAAATTTTAGTCCATCACTTCATAGTTTTCTTTGGTGACTACGGTAAATTCATTGCAGTGAAGGCTAATTTGCTTTCTCATCTTTTTGCCAACAAGCTCGCAATCTGGACAGCAGATGAAAAAAGCTAATATAATGAATGAGATTTTTGTTTTCAAATTGAAACTGATGGTCATGATTTTCTGTTGGTTTCCAGAGGCATTTGTGTACTGCACACCTGTGTGTCTCCTTCCTGGAAGAATAAAATTCAGAATTCAAGGAACCTCACAAAAAGTCAGGAAATATGTAAACAAGAATGAATAATACATGATTACATGATGCTGAAAGTCTCTCTCTCTCTCTCTTCCTTAAAAGTCTTCGACATTTATTACTTGTAACTACTCCGAAAACAAACATTTGTAAAGAACCCAACTAAAACATATTTCTTACTGGCATGTTTACTATATTTAGTATACAGGTCAAGTATGCACTGGCGTCACTGTAGCGTGGCGGGCCGGGCGGGCCGCCGGGGGGGTGACGCGCGCCAAGGGGTGACGCGCGTCACCCTCCGGAGGCCGGACGCTCCGAGGCCAGGGAGCGTCCGGCCCGGCCGGCGCTCCAGGGCCTTCTGAAAAGACGAGGCCCTGGAGCGCTTGCGTTAAAACGCGAAAATTGACGATTTTCGCGCATGCGCAAACCCTTTTCTGAGGGCAAGGGCCTGCCCTCTTGCCCTCAGGAGGGACTGCGCATGCGCGAAAATCTTCAAAGTTCGTGTTTTAACGCAAGCGCATTGGGCCTCTTCTTTTCAGAAGGCCCAATGCGCTTGCGTTAAAATGCGAAAATTGACTATTTTCGCGCATGCGCAAACCCTCCTGAGGGCAAGAGGGCAGGCCCTTGCCCTCAGAAAAGGGTTTGCGCATGCGCGAAAATCGTCAATTTTCGTGTTTTAACGCAAGCGCTCCAGGGCCTCTTCTTTTCAGAAGGCCCTGGAGCGCTTCCCAGCCGGCTCCCGGAGCGCCGGAAAAGGTAAGTCTATGTAGGGGGGGGTGAGTCGGGGGGTGAGTCGGGGGGGGGGGTGACGCGCGTCCCCTGCTCTGGGGTGACGCGCGTCACAGTGACGCCACTGCAAGTATGATAAGAAAGATGATGATAGCAACAGAGAGGTTATAAAGGATTCAGAAAAGAAAAAAAACTAAAATTAGATAAAAATGAAAGAAAGATCAAAGTGGGACGTATTTATACTACCAGGATATTTAAAAGATAGAATAACAAAGCCACTGAAAATAAGATTATAGGAAAGGGTTTGATCTGCTGAAAGCTAGGTTCAGTTTATTTAGGATGTTCGAGAAATATCAACAACCTCAGATATGCAGACGATACCACCCTAATAGCAGAAGGTGCAGAAGAACTAAAGAGCCTCCTGATCAGATTGAAAGAGGAGAGTGCAAAAGTTGGCTTGAAACTCAACATTAATAAAACTAAGATCATGACATCTGGTCCCATCAATTCCTGGCAAATAGAAGGGGCAGAAATGGAAGCAGTAACAGAGTTTACTTTTTGGGGTTCCAAGATCACTGCAGACGGAGACAGCAGCCATGAAATTAAAAGATGCTTACTCCTTGGAAGGAAAGCTATGGCAAACTTAGATAGCATAATAAAAAGCAGAGATATCACCATGCCAACAAAAGTTCGTATAGTCAGGGTGATGGTGTTCCCAGTAGCAATGTATGGTTGCGAGAGTTGGACCATAAGGAAGGCTGAGCGCCGAAGAATAGATGCTTCCGAACTGTGGTGCTGGAGAAGACTCCTGAGAGTCCCTTGGACTGCTAGGAGATCAAATCAGTCAATCCTAAATGAAATCAACCCTGACTGTTCACTGGAAGGACAGGTACTGAGGCTGAAGCTCAAATATTTTGGCCACCTAATGTGAAGAGAGGACTCTCTGGAGAAGACTCTGATGCTGGGAAAGATTGAAGGCAAAAGGAGAAGGGGAAAGCAAAGGATGAGATGGTTAGACAGCATCACCGATGCAACGAACATGAAAATGAGCGAACTCAGGAAGATAGTGGAGGACAGGAAGGCCTGGCGGGGTATGGTTCATGGGATCATGAAGGGTCGGACACGACTTAACGACTGAACAACAACATTTAAGGTGTGGTCTAGGTCTCGCTCCCTGCTCTGACATCTGGGCATGAAAGATGGGAGCTTTTCTATGGTGTCATGAAAATAGTGGAACTTCCCATCAAAAGACGTTTGCCTGGTCCCATTGCTATACCAGGTAGACAACTAAGACTTCTCTTTTAGTCAAGTTTTTTAAAATACTGCTTTATGAATGTGATCTTGGATTGCTGTTGGATTCTGCACTGAGTTTGTCCTTTTATGGTGCAATCCAGTGTATCTATGCTCCCCCGGTGCTGGGTCTTGTAAACGCGTCGTAAAGCATGTTTACGTCACCCGGAGAGTAATGGCCGCTGGCGAAGCGGCTGGCGGCCCTCTCTCCCCCAGCGGACCGTCCCTGCACCCGCTGGAAAAGGTAAGTCCTGCACTAGCCGGTGCAGAGGTGGGGCTAGGGCATACCGGGTGGTGAGGGAGGGCCACCAGCCATTGGCTGAACCAAGCTGGGAGAGGGTGGGGATATCGGCGGCGAGCTCCAACCAGGACAGAGTACTAGACATTTAGGAGAAGGAATGTGAGCAGGTGTAGCTTGCTACACCTTAGACCACAATCCTAGGCATATCTACTCAAAAGCTTGCTTCTGAGTAGACATACCTAGGATTGTGCTCTAAGGGCTTAACAAACTATACCTGCCCACATTCTTCTCCTAAAGGTTTAGCACTCTGTCCTGGTTGGAGATCTGGTAAGCCTACTTTATCACTTTATTGTTTCACTACCTAAAACGTATTTGTTAGAAAGGTTGCATCCTTGTTAAAAATGGAAAGATGTGCATAGACGTCATATCTGTCCCAGGTGCTTCTGTTTACATTACCTAGATTATACCTTTAGTTTCCTGGACAATAATATGTAGTAAAACGATTATTGTTTCCCTGAGTTAGACTGAGTCCTGATGTAATTTTTAAGGTCCACTGACGCCTAAGAAGCATTTTGGCTGCACAAGATCACTCCCTCATCTGTCACAATGAGCTTGAGTCAAATCAGTTTGGAATCTGTTCCACATCTCCAGGTGAAATGCAAAAAAAACAAAAAAAAAAACCTTATCTTTTATGTCACTGTATTTTAGCTGTCCTGGATCTGCCACAGGTAATGAAATGGCTGCTTGTGTATTTAGCAAGGTGATAAATCTTGGCAAAGTCATCCAGATATAGAAAAACACACACACACGTTTGAACCAGTTTAAGCCTGATCACACAGTAGTTAGTCCCTGCAGGGCACACAGAGATCAACTGACTTTTTCAGACTTTATTCCTAACAAATGCAAAGTGAGATTTCCAGATTACTCTCACCATTTCTATGCATAGCATACAAAACAAGACCTGAAGATGTTCTGATTACACTTTGTTTACCACACACAACTTGCCACGTTGCTATCAAGAGCGTGTTAGATACTAAAAAATGAGGAAGGGCAAAGCAGGAGAACAGGCTGCTAACCAGTAGCCAGCAATTCAAGCAAGCAAAAGACAAAGGCCAAGCAAGGAACAATCTGTGACAAGAAATGGAGTGAATGAGGAAGAAGATACAGTATTGCATACTGTGTGGGAGGATACGTGTTGACTATGACTGGGGTGGTTCTGGTGGCTCGGGATCATTAAAAAAGGGATTGAGAATAAAACGGCCAATATCATTCTGCCTTTGTACAAATCGATGGTAAGGCCACATCTGGAGTATTTGTGTCCAGTTCTGGTCACCACACCTCAAAAAGGAAATAGTTGAATTGGAAAAGGTGCAGAAAAGAGCGACCAGAATGATTCGTGGGCTGGAGCACCTCCCTTATGAGGAAAGGCTACAGTGTCTGGGGCTTTTCAGCCTAGAAAAAAGGCGCCTGAGGGGGGACATGATTGAGACGTATAAATTATGCATGGGATGGAGAGAGTGGATAGAGGGAAATTCTTCTCCCTCTCGCACAACACCAGAACCAGGGGACATGCACTAAAATTGAGTGGAGGGAGAGTTAGAACGGACAAAAGAAAATATTTCTTTACCCAGCGTGTAATTCATCTGTGGAACTCCTTGCCACAGGATGTGGTGATGGCACCTGGCCTAGATGCCTTTAAAAGGGGTTTGGACAGATTCATGGAGGAAAGGACCATCACAGGTTACAAGCCATAAGCAACCTCCTGGTTTTAGAAGTGGGTTTTCTCTGTGCCAGGTGCAAGGGAATGAAAACGGGAAACAGGTTATCTTGTTGTCTTGTGCTCCCTGAGGCATCTGGTGGGGCCACTGTGTGATACAGGAAGCTGGACTAGATGGGCTTTTGGCCTGATCCAGCAGGGCTCTTCTTATGTTCTTATGTTCTCACTGGTTGGTGTAACTGGGGCGGAGCCTGAGAGCTGCTCCGGGCGCAAGCCCAGAGGTGGCGCCCCTCAGACCCCGCCGCCCCACCAATGAAGCCCACGCTGCTGTTTCCTGGCCTGTGGCACAGGCGGGAGGATTGGCAGAGCTCAAAGAACCGTTTCCTGGGCTGCGGCACGGGTGGGAGGACCCTCCCCCGCCCACCGCAGCCCAGAAAACAGTGGCGCAGGCTCCGTGCTTTCACAGAGCCCATGCTGCTAACCCGGAAGTGACATCATGTGACATCACATGACGTCACTTCCGGGAGTCGCAGGAGCTTGTTACGCTCCTACGAGGGAACAAAATCTACCTTTTTATAGTAAGGATCATGCGGGAGGGGGCAGAATCTAGCTCTCACTCTGCTTGGTCTTGCCATGCACTGCTACTTATAAGAAGTTTTCCCCCAACCCAGCTCAAACACCAGAAGTGAAACAGACAGGAAGAAAATGGCTTAAAGGGAATGGTCTGAGGGCACACGATTCAGCCAGATTGCTGAAGCGAAGCAGATCTAGGGCTGTTCAGTGCCACAATGTATTAGTGTCCATCTTGGAACCTCATGTACTGTCTTGTATTCCGTAATGGAAGAAAGATGGGCTATAAGTAGGTTTACCAGATCCCCCCCAATGCAGGGGGGGACAGAAGCGATACTGCCCGGCACTCGGCCGGGACTGGGGGCGTGGCCAGGGGCGTGGCCGGGGGCGGGGACTTTCTCCCTCGAGGCTGGGAGCTCTCCGGAACAGCCTGAGTAAACTCGGGCTGTTTCAGAGAGCTCCTAGTCTCGTGCAAATACGCGACGAGGCCGGAGAGCACCTAAAAAAGTCCCAGCTGGCCGGGACAATGAGAAGACCGGCCGGGAGCCTGGGATTGGGCTCCCGAACCGGGATTGTCCCGGTCATTTCCGGGACTATGGTAAGCCTAGCTATAAGTGGAATAAATAAAGCAGCAGAGCATGGCAAGATAAGGCAGGGGTGGTGGGTTTGCTTTTTTATGGTATAAAAAGTAGACTCCGTCCTCACTTTTTAGGCAAACATGTTTAACGAACACATCATTGCCCCAAATGTCTAATTAGATTATATTAGCTACTTGCCCTCAGCAGGAGTCCCCTCACTTGTGCTCCCTACAATGAGAGTAAATAATTCTGTTATGTCTTTGCATCAGCAGCAATTGAATGATCCAGTCACTGCCGCCCAGTGCTGAGATGGGGGAATAGCAGGGCTTGTCCATTCATGAGGACAGCTGAAGCGGCTGCCTCTGGCAACAGCTTAGTGGGAGGAGGGGGTGCCCATCTCTTTCTACCAACTTGCCTCCACTGCTTCTCCTTCTCCTTCCCTACTCTGGATTGGAAAAGAAAGAAGGGGACAGAGAGGAAGAGGAAACGTGGAGGGGAAGAGAGTGCTGAGCTAGAACATTGCAGAGCGGGAGACAGCGCAGTCACTAGAGCGTGCGCCACCCTGGGGCTGGGCGCGCGCGTCACCCACGCCCGCCCTAGGGTGACATCGTGCGTCACCCTAGTGACCCCCCCGGGCACCCCCTCCACCCCCATGGACTCACCCCCACAGCTGCAGCCTGCCGGTGCTGAGCATCCTCTTCCTCCAGCAGTCCAGGGCCTTCTGAGAAGGGCCAATGCGTCTACGCATGCACAAAAAACCTAATAAATGACGCTCGACGCATGGGCCTTCTCAGAAGGCCCCGGACCGCCGGACGGGCCGGACGCTCCGAGGCCCTCTCCCGGCCTCAAAGAGCCTCCAGAGGGTTACGCGCGCAGCGGTGGTGATGCGCATGGATGCGCGTGTCAAAACCCCGGCGGCCCGGCCCGCCCGCCACGTCCTGTCGACGTTATTGGCGGGAGGAGCAGAGGCTGGCACATCATCAGGTAAAATTTGGCATGCCACCTCGGGTGTCAGGAGGCCTTGGGCTGGCCCTGGGAAGTATTATAACCTGCCCCTGTGGAGCTGATTGGAAGAAGGCAAGGCTAGAGCAGTGAATCACGTAGAGAATTAGGAAGCAGACTCCCGTGGCTGGGAATCTGGACTCATGATGGATAGGCAGCCCAATCCTTTCTAGGACCGCTGCAGCGTGCAAAAGCAATGGATCCTATCCAGGATCAGGTCAACACCGGTACAGCTGGAGGCCTCCTCCGGGGAAAGGGGCATTTGTCTCTTTCCCCTGGGTAATACCCCAGCTGCCCCATGGGTCTCCTCGGATGTGCGCTGGCAAAATGGATCCCTCCCCCCTCCCAGACTTACCTTGTCCACTCTCCAGGTGTCAGAAATGTACCTTATGGCACGTTTGTGACACACAGGAGCAGTGAAGCGGCCGGCGCAGGCAGACAGGATTGCGCCATTTTAATTAATTATCTATTGAGGGATTTCTATTCCCCCTTTCGAATTCTAAAGGAAAACTCAGGGTAGCTTACATCATTTTTTTTAAACCCATAATTAGACAATCAAAATGATCAAAACACCCACCAGAAGTCAAAACACAATTAACCAAGGTCTAAATATGGCAGATACAGATCACCTGAAGATCAAAGTAATCAAACAGAAAGCCATACAGTAAAACAAAACATTAAGCTGCAGAAAGACGAGAAGCTTGCTGAGATATCAGAGTCTTAAACCAGTGTTGAAACACTGATAAAAGGGGAGACAAACAAATCTTCCAAGGCAAGGAGAAATTATTATTATTTTTTATTGTGATGCTTTAGCGGCTCTCTTAGGGCACACTGATTAAAAGTTACTGGCTTATGATCACTTATCTATAGGTGATACGCAGGGGAGGCAAACATCTCTGGTACTAAGGGTTGTTGCTCTGTTTTCACATAGATCTCTGATTTAAGACACAATCCTGTGCAACTATAGACTGGCACAGCGTGTGCTCCGCTGGCCTAAGGAGTCGCAAAAGTGCCATAAGGTACTATTGCAGCTCCTCTAGTGTAAGCGGGTCCAGCGCGGAGGCTGGCAACGCTCACAATGCCATCACCCAGGACCTGCGCCCACCGACCCACATAAGTTCTAGGCTGGTCGTTGGGAGGGTGTGGGGAAGGTGGGCCAGGGTGGTGGGGGAGGGGGCCATTGGCTGCTCCAGCCTGGGAGGGGGTGGTGATATTGGCACCGATATCTCTGAGCCTGGCTGGCCTTACATGGCCTCCCAGAACGTGCACCAGCTAAAGAGCTGGTGGTGCACATCCGAGGAGGCCCATCTAAGGTAAATCGGGCTGTTACTCTCTGATCTCTGATTTACTCCTTGAACCAGAAACCAAAGGTTGAATTGAGTCTGGGAGCTGTAACCCTCAGACAATATGATGATCATGTACACAGCCTGTTGTTTTAGTATAAGACCTCCTGATACCTGAGGCAGCATGACAATTGCTGCCCCCCTTACCCGATAATATGCCAGCCTCTGCTCCTCCCACTCTCCAATGTTCTAGCTCAGCACTCTCCTCCCCTCCAAGTTTCCTCCTCTTCCTCTCTGTCTCCCTCTTCCTTTTCCAATCTAGGGAGTGGAAGGAAAAGGGAGAGCAGTGGAGGCAAATTGGCAGACAGAGATGGGTGCCCCAGTGGCGTCACTACAGGGGGGGCGGAGCTGTAAGTCCTTCCGTGATCGGAGCCTCCGTTACACGGAAGAACGAAGCGCCCCGCCCCCGCGCCTTCTGACCCATTCAAAGCAGTGAAAACAACGTGCAGGAGACTCCCTGCGCGTTGCTTTCGCTGCCCTGAAAGGCTCCGAAGGCGAGAGGGCGGGGCTGCTTCGTTCACCTGTGTAATGGAGGGTCGGATCACGGACTAACTTACTGTTCCCCCCCCCTGTATTGATGCCAGTGGGGTGCCCCCCACCCATCTATTGCCTGACGTGACTGCTTTGGTTGGCCTCATGGTGGACCAGTCCTGCATGGAAAGCCAGTATGCATGTTTAGATGCTTGACACTGGCAGTGGCCTCTGGTAAACGTTGGCATTTAGAAATGCCCATAGGTTGGCTGGAGCCAAATCTGGTGACCTCTTGGCATCAGGTTAGAACCATGTTCTTTTCCCATTCTGTTTGTGATTTTCCAATAGATGTTTTGAAAAAGGTCACTTCTGCTGTTCGTTTATCTGCCAACTGTTTTTGTCATTTTTAGACACATGTTGGAAAGTTGCTTTGAGTATATTTTTAATGGAAGAGGGGAGTAAACATGTTTTAAACAAGTGGGAATTTTAATATCCAATCTGTATGTTTCCATCACCTTGCCAAGTTGTCTGTGCCCGAGTCCTAAACAACGCACAAGCATTTTTGAAGAAAAAAAAATGGATGAAGATGTGCAGACCTAAGCAACCACTGGACTGGAACAGCCCAGCCCTTAAAAGGCATTGTTGACATAAACTCTGTTATTTTTCATTGAAGGATTGTGAGTTACGTGAGAAAAATGTTTTGAATCTCCAAATATTATCCAGCAGCTTCCTTCTATTAACAAGACAAGGCTAAGTTACGGAACAATTTACACTGATGATGATGATGCAAATTGGCAATACCGTGTCATTTCTGACTTTGCACTTCACTTCCTTGTTGGGCTTTGATTGGTCTGTTGAGTTGGCAAGTTAAAACTAGTATGAAGAATGCGTGAAGGCTCCACCCAGCCATAAACCCCTCAAGGTGCACACTGCAAACAATCTATTTCCAAATGAAATGTTTTATCATGAAATGGGTCCTTCAGAAACAATGAAGATAAGGAAGGCAAAGTCACTTCTTAGGAAATGGACGACCAAACGTACAACCAACGTGCACCAGTCCTAAGAACAAATTCAGATGTCAGCACGCAGTAAAAAATCTTCAGATGCTGTTGGGGACTTTGCCTGTCAATCCCAGAGGACGTGTTTTTTAAATGTCTGTTTCTGAATAACGAAGCTATTTTTTACCCCCAATTGTGTTCTAGGGCACTTTATTCCACCACCTGAAGATCAAAATAATTACAGCTATCAACCATCCCTAGCCTTTTCTAATATGTGTGGCAATTGTCATCAGAAACTTACCAGCAGCTGTGTTGACAAAAAACATAAGACAGAGTTCAAGGTAGCTTAGCCTCCAATTACTGCATCTGCTGTTTGCAGGTGTGATGATGGGAAACATCTTGGCTATAGCCATGTTAAGTGACAACTAGCCAAGTGGTCTGATAATCCACTGGGAACAATTCAGCCAAAGTTATGCATTTCAGAGTCTCACTGATCACTATGGGAGAAAATAAAACAAACACTTGCAGTTTAACGTGGTATAGTCCAGAATTCTGCCACTTCCAATAAGTAGAATTCTGAACTGTACCACATTAGATAGAGGAAGAGTTTGAGTTTTGAATTTTCTGCTTCATGAAATGTTCTGTGTGTAGTAATGTGAGAAATAGCTCTGAGTTTCAAAGAAGTGCAGGATTCTAGACTCACCAAGCATAAAAAACATGGAAATGTCTCTTATAGAATTGGAAAAATCAGTCTCCTTGTGGATTGTTCTGGCCAGGAGCCATATTTGTGATTGAGCAGGAATTCGAATCCAGGTTTTCCCAATCTTAGTCCAGTGCTCTAACCACTACACCACACTGTCTCTCAGTAGTAGAAGATCCCAATTTAAAGTTTTTTGAAACTTTTTCAAGGCTTGGATGGTGTTCCATATCTGTGAGCCATGTTTATTGGTTTCTAGGCTCAGTTGTTAAAAGAATCTCCTGCCAGCATAGTTATGTAACTCAGCTATTAGGTAATAGTGATCTCCAAGGATACAACTACTATTTTCCCCCCTAAGGTGCATCTGGCATCAGCATTTGCAGGATGTTACTGGCAAAGTTGGCACATTGCATAATGATGCAGAACATTTAAGAAGGAACATCCCTTATGGAAAATACGTTGTAGTCATGGCCAATTCACTGTACTGTCAATTTTAAATAAAACCTGCCAGGAAGGAATATCCACAGGCAATTACTTGATTGAGTAGTAATGAAGATCACATTAATTAAGATATATGAATCTTTGTCTAGTCTGTTAGATTAGCTACTGGCACTTATTTTATTATGTAATCTCCAAACGGATTCTTGAACAAAAAACCATGCAGTTCCCCAGTGGTCAATTTCTACTTCTTTGATATTCTTGCTACAAGTTGCAACTATAATGAAAGATGGAGTGAGATACATGTGTATAGCTGGACCCTACATGGTGTTTTAGTGTTAGGAAGCCAAACCCAACCTGAACTAGATGTCATACCTGCCAAAATGGTTTAGCATTTTTGGCTAATCTGTGTACAGGTGCTTTTATTCTTGAATGCTCTGGTTCTAGGAAGTCCTACCACTGCAGAGTGTTGAACTTGATTAAAGACGGACAACTTTGTCTCACTTGTAGTATGCTTCTCCAGTTTCTAGGTTGTACATGTGTGTCGGAAAATAACAAGGTAGTGACAAGCCCTGCCCCTGAACATGTGGATCACTCATGTAATGTACAGTATAATGTCACTCATTTACTGATGAAGTCTAGAAAAATCCATGGAAAAGGCACAAGTGTTTATCTCTGATTGTTTTGGCTTGGGGCTCCTGGGCAGAACAGAATGTAGCTGTTGACAAACAAACAAACATGAATGTGTGTATGTCAGGGAAAGGATGCAGGAGGTATTACTTTAGGATTCAGTAGAGGAGGAAGATTTTAGTGGGATTTGGGGGAAAATACAAAGTACATAAGAACAGCCCTGCTGGATCAGGCCAAAAGCCCATCTAGTCCAGCTTCCTGTATCACACAGTGGCCCCACCAGATGCCTCAGGGAGCACAAGACAACAAGATAACCTGTTTCCTGTTGTCACTCCCTTGCACCTGGCACAGAGAAAACCCACTTCTAAAACCAGGAGGTTGCTTATGGCTTGTAACCCTTAATTGTCTTTTCCTCCATGAACCTGTCCAAACCCCTTTTAAAAGCATCTAGGCCAGATGCCATCACCACATCCTGTGGCAAGGAGTTCCACAGATGAATTACACGCTGGGTAAAGAAATATTTTCTTTTGTCTGTTCTAACTCTCCCTCCACTCAAAGTACATTGGGGAGGGGACACAATGACAACACAGATGTGGGGGCAGGCAATCTTGTGGCATGAAAGAGTTAGGCCTTCAGAAAAGGCGATTATGAAATCCCTTGCAAATGGCATTAATAATGACAACTGGATGTATTTGACTGGACGTCTATCAAGTTATTATAGCTGGATGAACATTATAGAAAGCCCAATTTTACAATTCTGTGATTTTAGCTTACTTTCACTTGTACTACATTCATTCTAGTAGTTAATCAGATGAAAGATAAAGTGACAGGATTACCTTATGCCAAAGTTGTCATTGGATTTCTAAATGTCCTCATAGCTCCTGCTCCAAGGACAGTTTGGCCCCGCCACCCTAATGGTCCTTTCCACTTCACTGCAGATCACATTTTTCATTATTAGAAAGGGATGACTCTGCATGTCAAACTAGTCTGATATATAGTAACTTGAACTTGACAGTTTCTGTAACTTGACAATTAACTGTCAGCTGCTGTGATCCTATTCTGATTCAAAGGAAAGGATATCCTGTTGCAAAGACATGAACTTATGTTCTTTGCCCACATCTACCTTCCCAGTGCAACATCAATTCCATGGGAAAGACGCCTGCAAATATGCCCAGCCAATAATGGGCTGGATCATGTGAGCTGTTCAGAGAAGTGGCTTTCATGCAGCTGGGAGAAAGTTTAAAGGCATTTCAAGCAGAGGTCTAGTGGAGACATTTTGTAAACGTACTTGGGTCAGGGTTCAACTAAAGTAGCTCTGCAGCATTTTGGTTATCACGCAGTGGTGCAGATTGACAGGAATGGACAGGTTGTGTTCCAGGAAAACATATTCACATATTCATGTCTGCTAGCAAGATACTGTTTCTGTAAACACTTTAAAAGAGTAATGAACTGTTTTAGAAAACCCCTCTGGGAGTACTTTATAAAAACAATGAGGTGAACCACTGGAATGAGACAAAGACCAGTTCTGCACTCAGCCCAAGACCTCCTGATGCCTCAGGTAGCATTCCAAATGCTGCCCCCCTTATCTGATGATATATGCCTGGTCCTGCCACACTCTAATGTTTTAGCTCAGTATGCTTTTCCCTTCCACATATCCTCTTCCTCTCTGTCCCCTTCTTCCTTTTCCAATCGAGAGGGCAACAAGAGAAGGAGGAGCTGTGGAGGCAGGTAGGCAGACAGAGATTGGCACCCTCCACCAATCTGCTGCCTGAGGCAACAGCTTCAGTTGGCCTCATGGATGGGCCAGATTACCACTCACTGATGCTTATTTAGTTTGCATTGAATGCAGTTCTGTCTATCATATCTGTGCACCATACAGCTAAAAGTGAGAACAGGTTGACTAAAAGCCATGGTTATCAAGACTGAAAGAGTCATATTAAGAACAGGCTCTTTGATTCACTACTTCCTGGGTGTCCCTTGGAGCATTCACTAGACCAGTTTTTCCCACAAAATCCACTGAGAAGTCAACTCATTGTGACTCCATCACATAGGAAATGACCATACGAAATGTACTTGAGATGATGTCAGCTTCGAAAATACTTTCAGAATGTAACTACATGAGAGAGTTTAGTTACTGTCACTATGACCCTGGCCTACATCATGCTAACTTTAAATCAAATGCCTTACTTACTTTGACATTGCATTATTCCTAAAATGAGTGTTCAAGCATCATAATCCTTCACAATGACCTCAGCAAAACCTGTCCTTCTGGAAGTCAATAGACACAACAGTGAAACGTTGCATCTATTCAGCTCCACAACCTAAGATCTCTCTCTGGAGAACAATGTGATCCTAGCCCACACTGAAGACAAATGTCTTCACCAGTGCCATGACTCACTGACAGTGATTGGGTTGGATCCAGACCTTGGTTTGGTGCCAGGGATGTGCTTAGGCATGCCCAGTGGAATCTTGGGCTTCTTCCTTTGAATGGCAGATCCCCATGCCGTATCACAAGCCGTCTTTTAATTTCCAAGGACAGTTTGAAAAGTAGTTTGTGATATGTGTGTGTCACTCAAAAGGAAGAAGTCAAAGATTTCACTACTGGGCATGCTTAAGCACCTCTTTGGATCCAAATCTCTCTCTCTCTCTCTCTCTCTCTCTCTCTCTCTCTCTCTCTCTCTCTCTCTCTCTCTCTCTCTCTCTCTCTCTCGTGTGTGTGTGTGTGTGTGAGTGAGAGAGAGAGAGAGAGAGAGCATTTTAGGAATCAGCCAATCCTGCAAGCTTCCCTTTAAGCTAATTAGTTTACTTTCTTAGACCCATTTAGAGGTTTATTAATGAGATAGAATTCTTCAAAGTATGTCAAAAAGGCAAAAGTCAGGCCAGTCCTTTTCTGACCTTTAAATTAAAAATGTAATCTTCAAGAACATTTAAAATTATATCCTAATGTTTACTGCATGGTGGGGTCACTTTCTTACTGAGCCAGGAATGAAATTACAAGATCACCAGGACATCTCAACAGTGAATGGTCCCCCAGCTGGATTTAGTTATTCCTTCTGCTAGGAAGTTTGGTTAGCTAGGCAGACAAGATACATCATAGGAAGCTTCTATCTAATAAATAAAAGGGGGCATAACATATCAAAATATAATAAAAGCATCAAATAGTAGCTGGGGGGGGGGGCTTTTGGCAAGAAAATTCCTGCCCTCATGCTGCCATCCCTATCTGAACCAACTCTGCTCCAGTGAAGAAAGAATCCACACTGGGAATCGCAAGAGTGAGATTCAACAATGTCTTTAATGTCACATTTAATGAGACAATGTCACATTGAATGTCACATGTCACAATGGGACAGCTTGATCTTTATGAAAATATTTTATTAGGCAGGGCAGTGATTTCCACGAGCCACACGATGGCAGTATTACACTTGCTGTGTTAGAAACGAATCAGAACGGGAAACATAGGAGAGAGGAGGTAAATTGTCATAAATCTTTTTCACGTCAGTGCTACCTTGTTGTTGGGTGGTGTCATGCATCAGTTAGGTTCAAGCACATTACCATAAAGAGAGATAGCTGTGGGTATGCACCTGGTACCAGTTGTGAGAATGTGCTCCTTCTGGAAGGTGTTGGTAGCCTGTGCTCCATGTGCGTAGAGGTTTTCTTGTATTTGTTTTGATAAAATAGTTTTATATTTATTGGGGTTATAAAGATGGGAGTGCAAGACTATGGAACAAGGTAAGGAGCCAGATCAGACACTTAGGATCAGGACCTAAAGGTGCTCTCTCCTCCACCATGTGACTGCTTCACATGGGCCATGAGCCTGATTTTTATGTCCTTTTCTTGGCAGGATTCTTCATACAAGTTATCAGTAGCGTAACTGCCATAGGGTGAGGGCAACACCTCGGGTGGCACTTACGGTCTCCTTTGCATCCAAATGGAGCCTTTCTGGAGTGAAAAGTGGAGTGGCGTGACTGCAGGGGGTGGCGAGATAGCGGGGGTGGTGCCACATGGTGTGACGTCACTGGCCCTGGCCGACGAGGGGGCTAGCGACACCACTGCAAGTTACATACAAGTTAGATGTATGCACATACAGAGTGCTCACATATAGCACATGAAAAAGTCATAAGCCAGGTTGTGAACAGGGTGTCCCAGTGGCACACCTCTCTGGCTATCAGAATTTCCCAGTGTCCTCCTATCACAGTCTTCATCTGGTTTCCAAATTGCTTCATTTCTAATGCCGTCAATGTTTTCTCCACAACACTTTTCTGACCTGCTTTGTGATCTTCACTTCTTGAGGACATGTTCAAAGTAATTGAACTCACTTCAGGAAGGCACAAAGATCTGGAATGGGTGGCTATAATTATTCTTGGCAGCATCATTACAATAAATCATTAATACTTCTACAGAAACACTTAGTCTCTGCCTTATCAAATACACTCTGTGGATAACAACATTTAACTGCCAACCTTTGAGCCCAGCAAACTCACTTTTTCAAGTGGGATACAACAAACCTTGGCATAATTACGTCCAAAGTAAAGAATTCCAATGTCTTAGCAATACTCTTGTAAGGGAAATCTAAGGGCTTGTTTTCACAGGACAAGGTTTTGAGCAGTACTTCCTGATTCGTTACTTGACTGCCCAATCCCATCCCTCATCATGCTGAAGCATGTGGCTGCACCATGGAGGCATGTGGTGGTGGTGGGCAATCGGGAGGTCTATGAGAAGGGAAAAATTTGTTGGGTATGTGGGAGGATCATGTAGGCGAAAAATTTCAAACTTTGTTTTTATATATGATAGCTGCGGCAAGAATTTTATATGCACAATATTGGAAGAATTCGGAGATACCTTCGCTGGAAGATTGGTGGCTGAAAGTTTTGGACTATGCTGAAATGGATAAACTTACAATTTTAATTAAGGAAAAGTCAGTTAACTTTTTCGTGAATAATTGGAAACCATTTATTGACTTTTTAAGAGAGAGAGAGAGGAATGATGTGATGATATGCGGATTTAATGAATAGAATGTGGGTGTTGTTTTGGCTTAGTTGGAAATTATATGTAGAAAATAGTGAACAGTATGCTAGTAGGATGTATTGCTTCGCGCTTGCTATAACTTTATGAAATATGTATTGTTTTTATGTTTTAATATATCAATAAAATATAAATATATATGAAAAAAAAAGAGAAGGGAAAAATAGTTTCCTACACCAGCTTTGTGTGTTGTGTTGTGTGTGTGAGAGAGAAGAAAGCCAGGGGGCAGGATGGGAAGAAAAATGGTAGATGAGATCTTGCATGCGTGCCAGTGGTGGATCCACTCCTCCCTCAAGACATGCCCCAGTTCCTCACCCAAAATGCCCAATTGCTCCCCTCCCCACCCACTGCCCACCCACTCCGCCACCAACGTACCTCCCTCCGGCAGTGGCTGGGTGCTCCTGTGGCGCGGTCGGCAGCCATTCATGCTGGTTGCTACATTGTGAGCATTGACGCTGTGACTGCCTAGTTTCATCAGTGGAAGGCGCCCATGAATTGGACCCTTATTTTTCCACACTTAACCATTCTTGCAAGGCACCTTCCTTTTTGTGGATGGCTTTCACCAAGGAACCAAGATCTACTATATCAGCATTTCTCAAACTGTGGGTCAGGACCCACTTGGTGGGTCACGACCCGCTCTCTGGTGGGTCTTGGAGAGCCTCCAATGAAAACACAGGTGATGGAAAGATCAGATAACTAATTGCCTCCAGCCCCGAGGCTATTCAAAAATCAGATAGCTGCTAATTGACCTGCAAACAGCTGAGCTCCTACAGTTTGCAAGCTTGTGTAAGTAATAGGGAGATAAATGTTTGAGCGTCTTTTTTCTGTTGTGTTTTTTTCCAAGTCTGTCAAGGACAGGTAGTGGGAGCAGATGAAGGCTGGGTCACATAACTAAGCCCCTCAAGCCTTGAGGCTATTCATTAGGGCTTCCTTATTACGAGAAATGGATTGAGTTTTTTGCAAATATATAAATAAACAAAATATTACTTGTAAATAAATAAATAAATAAATACTGTAAAATATTTCTCTCTAGTTCACCTTTTTTAAAGTCTTGTAAAGCTAGGTGGGTCCTGATAGTGTCATTTTAAAAAGTGGGTCTCAGTGCTAAAAAGTTTGGGAACCACTGCACTATATTCTTTATAGAGAACACCCAGCAAGGCAGACAAAACAGTCCTACACCATCTTGATGATTCTAAGTTGCTGCAAGACTTAAATGCTGAGACATATCAAATGCTAAATGATTTCCCTTAACCACATGCCAGATCTCTCTTTCCTGCAGGGAGGCCACAGCCACCCAGCCTGCGATGGATTCCACTGGGGAAAATTTACTCACTGCAAGAAGGTGTGACTATCCGAGGGATTTATGCCATTGCTCTATAGCTTTGAATAAAATTGGTGTAATTCAGAGTTGATTGCTTTCTGATTGTACATATGACTCACTTGACAGTTATTACGTTGGGAATAAATGTTCTAGTAGTTCTTAGATGATGTAAGCAGCAGGCCAACAACTTTCTGGGCTTCTCCCCATGGTCTCAGTGCCTCTGTTTTATGCAAGTTACTAAAAATTCTGCCTGGGAGGTGCAAAGGGAGCTCATATTTGTTGGAGACCCATTGTTATTTCTCTGGGGAGGGGTTGGCAGCATGTGTCGTCCAGAGCTGCTTGATCAGCTTTTTGAAGGATGGGCTTTTACATTTTTTTTTCTTGAAGGTTGCATATGCTGTCACCCTTCCCAAAATAAAACAGGTTGGTTTGAAATTAATGGACCTTCACATTTCCCACTTCTGAGTCAGGAGAGTGGAATGCCTAGGTGTGTGAGCTAAATCCAGCAGGGATCCAGGAATGTATTGTTTCCCTGCCAATGCCAGACAGTCATGGAACTTCAATATACATTTGGGGAGGGGGGATGCTATGTGTAATACAGAATGGAGGATGATGTGACAGGCTAAGCCCAAAGTTAGCCTCAGTGTACACAGAGTGCTATCATTGAGGGCAAAGGGGGAGCACAGGAGAAGGGTGCTTGTTCATACCTCCATTTTTATCCATGCAAAGGAACCTGGCAAAAACCTTGGGAGAGATCCCCGTTGGTGTGCTAATATTGATTTAAACTTCAGCCAAGGTACTAGATTGTTACTAGGACAGGTGCTCCAGGGGGAAGAGGGAAGAGAGTGAGCAATACAGGGATGCTGCAGCAGTTGCCTGCACTAAGTGGGTGGGGGGAGGCTGGACTAGATGACCTCCAGGCTCTCTTCCAACTCTAGCATTCTATGAGTCTGTGATTCAATATGTAATGCAAACGTTTCAAGAACTATAAACGCAGAGAACAAATGAACTCTCTGGACGTCAGCTCGACATAGCAAACCATACCCAGAACTGCCAGGGAAATGGCAGCTAGTACACTGTGCCCACTATTCTTCCCATCTCTCTGGCACTGCCCTGATAATAAAATTAAATGGGGTTGAGAAGGGAGAGGAACAGGGCAGGGATTGGGGTGTGCCAAAGGCGAGAAGGGGGTGGCTATTGGCAGCAGTGGATCAGCCGATATCCTATCCCCCTCCCTGGCCTCGATCCACCTACCTGGGTCCACTTGGACTTGCGCTGGCAAAATCATTGGCACAGATCCAAATAGACCCATCAAGGCAGCAGCGGTGTACCCCTGCTCAAGGGAACAAATGTTCCTTTACCTGGAGTAGTCCTCCAGGACTGCCCCCCTCGCAGGATGCCGCATATGGTCCGGTAGTACGGCTGCATCGAAGGGGATTTGGATAGGATTGGGTTATCCTCTGTATGTCTACTCAGAAGTAGAGTAGTCATACATACATTATTAACCAATCAATACAGAAGTGGCCCTGTATTGACTGGTGGATATTGACTGGTAGACAAATAAGTGTCCATAAGACTGCAGCTGAAACAATTTTCAGTTCATGTGCAATCTCTGTTCTCTGTAGCAAATCTTCTCTGATCTGGTTCATAGATTTGGATTTAGTTTGACCCCTTGACAAGAAACCTTATGCTGATTGCCTGGAAACCAGGGGAATTTCTTTTTTTGATTATGACCACCATAAGCTCTTCCTCTTTTTGAAATCAAGAACTTCATTATAGTACTGAATTGTGGTGCTTGACACAGATATAAGGTTAGTCTTTGAGCTTCCTGTTTGATTGGCAGTTTGTTCATCTGTAGTTTGTTTTAATAACTGAAGTTGATGCAATATGAAAGAAAAGGTTTTAGAAGGCTAGACTGAAATGAATTAATAGCGCTATATGATGTATGTCAACATTTATCCAAAGCATCAGTGTAAATATCAATTGGACTTCAAGGTAAGTGATCCTACTATCAAAATTGAAATTTATGTCTTCAAAGTTTGGGAAATAACTGTGCAGTAAACATTTGACAACATAAGGTAAGTAAAAGTCACTTTATTGTAATGTGAAAAGGCAGCTTTTCAAACTAGTCATGGGAGGCATTGCTTACCTCAAAGTAAATCAGGTTTGTTCTCGAGTGTACTGATAAATTCTGACTTTGTGGGGATTCCCCTAACTATTTTTTACTTTACCAGATGTCCAGAAACAGAACACATACTGTAAGAGGAGAAATTATCATTGTTAAGACTTGGCAATCTGTCTCCATCAAATTTACATACTGGCTACATATATTCTGGGAGCCGGTGGAGATGGAAACATTGGCTTTTGATGTCTGTATGGGGGGGGGGGGGAGGATTAAATAAGGATATATATTTTTAAAAGAACAAATGTGATTTTGAGTTACTGCTCTGTGTGATATGATAAAAATCTGGTTTTCAGACACATTTTGGCATTTTAAATATTAGGATTTTGAAGGCTGTATTCCAATGCTTTTTTACCTGGGTCAGTATCAAGGTACCAGAACCAATGAGCAAAAATGTTTGGCAACCTTATCACATATACTGCTACTGCTACTGCTACTACTAGTAGTAGTAGTAGTACACATGCCTGCGCATGTTTTGCTTTCTTAAAAGTGAGACTTATTCTTGCATATATTTGGGACGCTGATTCCAAAAATGGCATCGTTTTTGCCTTATCTTGTCTAGTTCTGGGGGGTACGGCATCACCACCTCATAATGCAAGTCAAACAGCTTCCTCGTGAGGAATCTGACAGCATGGCTTCCTCCAGGAGTGATGGCAAGGGTCATCCAGGTTGGACACTGGCAGATGGTCCATGCTTATCAGAAGGGACCCTCAGCCAGTCTGACTTGTGACACCCTCCCCAGTACCAGTGCCAGCAGTGATGCAAATTGACTGATAGACATGTGCCCCCACTGCACCCAGCACCCCACCTACAAATGGAAGCATTTGTAGAGGCCCTCGTGTCATCAGGTAATGTCTAGGACAGGGGTTCTCAACCTGTGGTATGAGTACTCCTAGGGGTACGAGGACCAATGGCAGGGGGTACGCCAGAGCCTGCCCCTTATCAACATCAATCAGTAGTTAATTACTTGTTAATTAGAACTTAAATTCAATCCCCTCTGTCTGTCTGTCTGTCTGTCTGCCTGCCTGCCTCTCTCTCTCTCTCTCTCTCTCTCTCTCTCTCTCTCTCTCTCTCTCTCTCACACACACACACACACACACACACACACACACACAGAGTTAAGTAAGACATTTTTTCACATTTAAAATTGTTTTAGTACTTTTTATTTAATGATTAATTAGCTAAGTAATTGATTGATTAATTCAATTAATTAGCAATTAATTAGCAGGGGGTACTTCAAAAATTGGACCATGGTAGGAGGTACTTGAGCATTCAAAGGTTGAGAACCCCTGGTCTAGGATATTTATTTACTTATTTATTTAAAGGATTTATACCCCGCTTTTCTCCCAGCAAGCGCACTCAAGGCGGCTCCCATCGGCTGGTGGGGAGGGTATGAGGAGCTGCTACCACATGTCACCTACTGCCATTATGCTTGGAGTGGGGGGCATGGGACAAGATACCATGGAGGCTCCGGGCAGGACCTTGCCCCAGGACCTCCAGCAACTTGGCATTGACACCAGTGGCGTTTCTGAGGTTGGAGCCCGACCGTAAGTCGTGCCCCGTCCTAGTACCGCGTTCAGGAACCGGAGCGAGGAGGCCCTGCCCCCTCGCTGACAGAGCCATTCGCGCAGCGAAGCCGAACGGGCAGGAGACTCCCTGACCGTTCGGCTTCGCTATGCAAATGGCTCTGTTGGCGAGGGGGAGGGGCCTCCTCGCCACTGATTGACACTCACACCTTCTCAGCCCCCACTGTAAAGCTTAGCAGGTAACCCAGTCTGAGAGGCTGTCTTGGAACTCCAAATATTTCGTATGTTTTGAGGTCCAGAACATATCTTTGAGTTAATAAAAGGAAGCATTTTCCAGGTTGTTCTGGTTGTTTTATTAAGTTAACAAGAGAACAAGGGGTTTTCCTAACGTTTTGCTCCTAAACCATGAGGAGCATTATCAAAGGTGCAGCAACTTGTTGTCTGCTCTAGTTCTTCTTAGCACAAGTTGTTAACAGATGAAAGATTAACTGCTGCCTTTGCCAGGTTGCTTAAAGTCATGCCACCATTTTTATAACCAGATAGCTACAAAGATTTTTTCAGAGATAAAATGGGGCAGCAAAGCGCAACAGCCCTCCCTCATGCAGCCGATCATGAGGCCCAGTGGTGTCGCTCTAGTGGGGCGGAACTCTAAGTTCTGCCCCGCTCTGAACCCTTCCTTACTCCCTGTCATGAGGCGGCCCCGCCCCCTCGCCGTCAGAGCCATTCAGGGCTGTGAAGGAAATGTGCAGGAGACTCCCTGCGCGTTGCCTTCGTTGCACTGAATGGCTCTGAAGGCGAGGGAGCGGGG
Organism: Plestiodon gilberti rubricaudatus; assembly: GCA_026170595.1. Classification (NCBI taxonomy): domain Eukaryota; kingdom Metazoa; phylum Chordata; class Lepidosauria; order Squamata; family Scincidae; genus Plestiodon; species Plestiodon gilberti. The sequence goes on along the minus strand of JANXHW010000004.1, from coordinate 172,320,580 downwards.
CCGCCTCGTGCCGGTGAGTAAGGAAGGGTTCAGAGCGGGGCGGAACATAACGCTCCCGCCCCACCTAGAGCGACGCCACTGACGAGGCCACAGTCACGCAGTGTGAAAACTACTTAGTGAGGTGCTAAATTATTTTGTTCTGAAATTCCTTGGAAGAACAGTGGGCTAAATGTGAGAAATAGTTTGCTCTGATCCAGCAAGAGAGGTCCGGGATAGAACCTGGCTTCTCTGCACAGACTGTCTTCTGCATTAGAATCTGTGCACACTGCACACTGCTTGCATGTCTTGAGTACTCCCTGAGGCATCTGGTGGGCCACTCTGGGGTACAGGAAGCTGGACTAGATGGGCCCTTGGCCTGATCCAGCAAGGCTGCTCTTATGTTATTATGTTCATAGTAATCAACATCTGCCAGCAGAATTGTTGTTGCTATAGTCTTTAATTCCATGTTTAAATATGAGAGTATTCAAGGTTGTTTGTTCAAAGTTATATACATTTCTGGAGGGCAGGTCTATCAATGGTTACTAGTCATCATGGCTATGTGCTATCTTCAGGTTCAGTGACAGTATGCCTCCGAATACTGTTTGTAGAAAGCAATGGCAGGAGAGGAGTATACATTACTTTCTTCCTTGCAGGCTTCCCAAAGGCAGCTAGTGGTCTCTTTGTGAAACAGGATGCTGGACTAGATGGATTTTGACCTCACCCAGCAGAATTTTTCTTATATTGTACTTAAGCTAAGTCATATTTACAAGTGTGACTGACAGCCCAATCCTATGGATGCATGATGCTGGCAGAACATGTGTGTCACTGGCATAATGTGCTTCGTAGCTGTCGCAAAAATGACACTGCCAGAATGCATGGCCTGGCCACTGCCACAAGCGGCAGTGGCCAGGTCTGCGTGAAGATGGGCCAAGGATGCTCTCCGGTACAGGTAAGGCCACGCAGGGGGCAGAGGGATGTGAGGAGGGAGTGGAACAGAGGCGTGGAAAGACTGGAGCGAGTGGAGCAGCGGCTCCGCGGCGCTGGGCGGCGCTGCTCCGCTCGCTCCAGTCTTTCCACGGAGCACGCGCCCGCCCAGTGATGCGGGCGGGCGCTCCGAGGCCTTCTCCCCCGGCCTTGGAGCCGGAGAAAGCCCTGGAGCATCCACCACGACCGGCGGCCAGGGCTTTCTTTCAGGGTTTACGTTACATAAACGTTCTGCACATGTGCAAAAAAAGGATACATAGCGCGGCGCCGCAGTCAGCCACCTTCAGAAAGCCCTGGCCGCCGGTCGTGGTGGACGCTCCGGGGCTTTCTCCGGCTCCGAGGCCGGGGGAGAAGGCCTCGGAGCGCCCTGGTAAGCCGGGTCGGCCCCCCCCCAGAGCGGCGCCGCCACCCCCCGGAGCGGCGCCACCCCTTCGGGGCAGCGCCTCAGCAAGCGGTTCTCCAGGCAGCATCCGTTCCTGATACGCCTCTGTGGGGTGGGCGGAACAGGGAGGAGATGGGGGCAGATTAGAGGAAGGATCAGGTCCTGAAAGGGGGCAGATTCAGTGGCAGCAGCAGCCACTAAATCATAACCCCCTTCCCAGGCCTGTTCCACCTTAACGGGTCAACGTGGACTTGAACCAGCAATATTGCACCGAGTTGACCCATGGCAGCAACTGGGGCTTACTCTGTGGCAATGAAATAAATGTTCCCTTACCTCGAGGAGGCCTCGACATGATGAATCTCCCCCGTGGGATACAACAGACACCGTGTTGGCGCTGCTGTGATGCTGCACAGGGAGTTATGGTGGAATGGGCTATAAGGGCTCTATCCTAATGAATGGATCTGTCGATGGAACGCACGTTCTGCCGGTGGAAGTGCTGCAGCAACCTCTTGAAATGAAGCACATCATCAAATAAAAAGGAAATATTTAACTAAGGTGGGGAAGTGGTTTAGTGCCCTAACAGTTCCAGAGCTGACAGCTGGTCACGTGAACATCATGATCATCATTCAAGTCACAACTGCTGACCAAGTTACTCAGAAATTCCAACAAGAAGCAAAATAGAGAAAAGTGTCAAAGTAAAATGATCTTTGGGGGGAATCCCTTAAGGAAGGTTGCTTATTACTGCAAATAATACTTTGTTGTCTGATCTATAGTTAATACACGAATGCCAGGTATTGTGTTTCATGAAGGGTCATCAGTCAACTATAGAATTTCATATCGCTTTTGTTATTTTGCTCCTTTTGATCTTGAATTCAGATGAAATGATCAAAGGCCTTTCATATGCCCACCAGATCTTGCAAGAGTATTTTGCGTCCCAGCCCCAGTGTCTAGTATGGATACTTTTGCCTTCTGAGTGTTTCTGAATTCAAGCATAATGATGATGTTGACCACTTTCATTCTTCTGCTCATTTTGGTACATGGTGAGTAGCTAATAATGCACATTTCTGGTGTGAATTAATTACAGATAAACCAGCACAGAAAACCTATGTATAATAAAATTGCAACCATGTCTCCATAAGGTCAGGCTACAATAGAAGTGTAAATATGATTCCAACTATAAATTGGGATAATACAGATGTATGTACCACAGTTGGGAGAATATCTGTCAAGGAACATGAATAGCTTGTTTCATGCTCTGCTGCTTTTTTGCTTGTTTGATTCTGATCAGTAGCACTGTAACTACATTTAGCCAGTGTAAATGACTGATTGCCTGAGAGTTAGATATTGTACCTTCTTTGCCTTTTTCCTAGCCACATTTTAGGTCTATTTAATATGAGTAAGTTTGTGAGAGGGTTGTACCCCCCCCTCTGCCGCCATTATGAAGGTGGGGGTGTCCTTGCCCCATCCCTTCTGTGCATGAGGCAGGGCGGGAGAATTAGGGAATTGATTGGATGTTGCTACAGTTGGAGGTGGGCCCTGGTCAGCAGGCAGTTCGGCTGTCCCCCTCTGGGCTCAGTCTGGTTCCAGCCTTATGACGTGTCCACCCACCCACCCATTGCATAATCTGAGGCTAGCTGGTTGCTGTCTTGAGCTGGGTAGGAATTTTTAGCCTCTCACCTGATTGGCTGTTGGTGAGGAGGTGTTTCACCCACTCCAGACTGTTCTAAGGGTATGGTGTAACTAGCCAGGTCAGTCACTACTGGCAGGTATAGTGTGGGGCATGGAATAGGAACATGGATTGGTGTGTAACCCAGGGGCGTAACAAGTTGCCCCCCTACCGGGGGCCCGAGGCCAAGATGATGCCCCCATGAGGCCATGCCCATGCCACGTGACATATCCCGGAAGCCACGCCCCCGGGATGATGTCACTTGGCCTGCTAGAGGCCGAAAACGACCCCAGGGTGCGGGCAGGAGGGCCAAAAACGCCTTCCTCGGCCTTGTGGAGTTTCGGCAGTGGCGTTACAAGGCTCGCTACTGCTGCCGAGACCCAAGAAAAGAAAAGAAAAGAAAAGAAAAGAAAAGAAAAGAAAAGAAAAAGCGGCGCGAATGGAGCCGCGACCGGGGGTGAGTGATGCCTCCTGCTACTCCCCCAGGTCTGCTGCCTGGGGATGAACCGCCCCCCGCCCCCCATTCCTACGCCACTGGTGCAACCCTGAAGTAAGCAAGAAACATAGGGGGAACCAGAACGGATCTCAAGAGGCTGTCTGACTTGAGGATGCTGGCTGGTGACTCCACTGAGGTTGGCACAGAGATGCTGCGATCATCAGCAGACCACCTGCAGCTTTGAGTCAGGATGCGAATGCCCCAAAGGGGGAATAGCCAGTGGCGTGCTATATCCCTGAGGTAGGTGCCCGCACTAAAAGGGGAGATAGAACCCTGCTGCCTCCATATTTTAACTTGAAGAAATAAGCAAGTATGTCCTTGATTCATATAGCCTGACAAATTGCTAAGGCTTTACCTGATCCATTTAGTTGATTGCATCTTGGGCAAGATAAAATTATACTATATTAGTTTCCTGCTTGGTTAATGTGCTAATTGCATTTTGTTAACCTCTTCAAAATAGTTTCAGGCACATTATATGGGCCACGGCTGCTGATAAGTCATGTTGGGGGATCAGTCACTATCAAATGCTACTATTCAACCACACCAGTCAATAAACATGACAGAAAATATTGGTGTAAGGAAGCACATGACCATAGACGTTGCCAGACTATTATTTCCACCAATGACTTCACTCGTAAAGACTATGAAGGAAGAGTATCAATTAAGGATATCCCTCAAACAGGGGTTTTGCAAGTGATGATGACACAGCTGGAAAAGAAGGATTCTGGTAATTACAGATGTGGAATTGGCAAGAACAATTTTGCTCTATGTGCTGGAGTGAATCTAACAGTTTGGGAAGGTAAGAAAACTGGCGGAACCTGGACTACTTTCTAAGTGTGAGTAAACTAAGTGTGTGTGTGTGAGTACACACACACACACACACACACACACACACACACACACACACACACACACTATATATGCAAGGGTCTCTTTTTTTCTCCAAGTCACACTTCCCAAAATCAGCTCCTCCCTCCCCCACCCCACCAAAGTACATTTTCCAAAGTACAAAAATAAGCCCAAAACCAAAATCAGAGAGACAGAAGTGCTCCGAAAATAATTAAAATTTAAAATCTATGTTAACTAACACTATTAGCTGCTGACGGGGCAGATAAGGGGCAGAGCTTGGCGTACCCCCAGCAATAGGTCCGTCCGCGTACCCCTAGGGGTACCCGTACCACAGGTTGAGAACCTCTGAGCTAGAATTAAAAAATCCATATAGGTTTAGGCTCATTTCTGATTCAGAAAAGAATTAGCAGCTGGGAAGATTACTGTATATTTATCCAGGGAACAAGTTTGGAGGAACGTGTTAAAGTTGATTTTTTTCGTTAGTGGGTGTGGCTATGATGTGTGTGAGGATGAGCTCCTGCACTTCAAAATTTACCACTGCACCATCATTTCCGTGTTGTGTGTAGGCTAGCCTTTAGTTTAGATTTTCTAATTCAGATTAGATTTTCTAATTCAGATAATATGCTAAGGGATATTTTGACAAAAAAAATTGATAATGGACTTAATACAATTAGTTCAAAACACTGTTTGAAAGAAATTCTGGGAAAGAAATATGATCCAGTTCTGCTTTTATCTGCCCTTTCTCCATGAACCGTACACATCTTTTTAAAACCAGGGATTTCTGTCCTCCAGTGTGAAGCCATTGAATATAATGGGAGTTTTCTATTAAAAAAACTTTTATTTTTCCAAGGTAGGAACAATCTGTGTTGGCGGGAGGGAAGAGAAGACTTCCATTAAACAGCTGGAACTGCAAGGCGATAAGAACTAGGGTTTTTCTTGCTCTTGTGTACGTTCTGCATTATAGAATAGGATTTTTGAGCATGTTCTCAATTATTTTGTTATACCTTTGGTTTTTCCTCTGTCTCAAGTAAAATGCTTTTAATCTCAGGTTTTAATTTTTTATATTATGTACTTATTTTTACTAGCATGTGGTAATACAGTATTTTTTTCCTAATTGTTTAAAACTGGACCAAAATGTAAATTAAATAGAAATAGTGGTAATATATTGCAGTCTGTTCTCTCCACACAGGTCCTAATCTGCCTAAATCACCTGACATGTTGTGGGGAAAGCCGAAAGGCTTGGTGACAATATCCTGTCCATCTGAAAGTGCTGAGCCGAGCATGAGGCAGTCCCTGTGCAAACTGAGGCATTCAGGCTGTTCCCTTGTAGTAGATTCAAACAGCAACAGGGGTAAACAGTATGAAGGAAGAGTTGCTCTTACTACTGCAATTGGCGCAAGAACTTTTAAAGTCTTCCTGAATAAACTGAGAAGAGAAGACTCCGGGATGTATAAGTGTGGGACAGGAAGCCTGGATGCAAATGCAACAATCATACAGCTGCAGGTTATTGAGGGTGAGCAGAGAAAGTGAATGATGGAATCACAAGTGTGTGTCCCTGAAAAAAATTGGGGGAGAAAAAACACAGGGCAAAGAAGAGGAGGAATTCTTTTGTCCTTTTCCCCATCTTCTCTTCCTTGCCATGCTAGCCTATATAACAAAACCAGTTTATGGCACATTTTTTGGTCATAAAAACATCACCAAACTTCATAAAGACCCAAAACACATCTAATAAACATTTAAATTTGAGCTTACCAGACCAGAGAAAACTCACGCATGGAGAGAACATGGAGAGAACGTTCAAACTTCACACAGACAGTGGCCCTGGCCGGGAATCTTTTTTTCCTCCACAAATTTAAAACGAAATGACTTATAACAAAACAACTTTAAGTGAGGACTTGCTGCATTCACTCATGAGTCACGTGAACCCACATCTGAATAATTCAGATTCAGTATGAACAGAGGCGTCAGGTGCCGGGAGGGCGCCCGGGCGCGTGGGGGCGGGGCCAGTGTCGCGTCGACACGCCCCCCCGCCCGTTTTGCTCCCATTTCGGAGCCAAACCGGCTGGAAGGAGGGAGGGCCCAGACACGACGCTGCTTTGGGAGAGGGTGAGTTCCCCCGCCCCCATTCCTGCCGCCCGCCTGCGACCGACCGCCTGGAGCTCCTGCTCCACGCGCTCCGCCGTGGTTCCGCCTCTTGTATGAAAATTATTCTGCCCAGACACAGGTGACCAGCTCAATAAGAAGTAGGCCTTTTACTCAGTCCTGAAAATGTTCTGGTTATGCTGACTGTGGCCTTTTGTTCTGGTGCATTGAGTGACATGCTGATGTTCAGTCCCATGTGCCCCCCAAACCATACCAACATAAGGGAAACAGCACCCAATCCTAGGAATTCTTACAGACCCCTGACAACTCTAGCACTGGAATTCAGGAACAAAATTATCTAAATTGCAAAGTGGTATTCATCATCTTGACATGGAAACTTTCATATTTTTTTTATCGGTGATCTCTGGGCCACCCTAACCCTAACCCTTTTACATTTGTCTGTTTTTCAGAATCTGTTTTCTCCAATATCTTAAGCGATACACAAGTGATGTCTAAGCTGCAAACAACTGGTACTTCCACATACAGCTTTGATATAGCCACATACAAATATGTGACCACTGTCGTATACAATGAGAGGTAATGAACACGTTTTCTAGCTGAAGCACATTCTCTAGTTCAGTGCCATTTTTCAATATCTGAATTTCAAATTTCAGATCTGAAATTTATGTTTCAAAAATTATCCAGGCACTCCCCAAGATAGGCATCCTCACTTCTGTGTGCTAGAAGGTAGGATAACTGAGCAGTTTGGCCACAAGAGCCAATGTTCATAACATATGCCTTCACATAATGACGATACTATGGCCTAATACTCACAGAGGTGGTAAACCTGTGTCTAGGCTAAATTGCAGCAGGTAGGGGCTAATATGATGGGATGTTCTTGTATATAAAAAGATTCCCTATGTGTAGGCTTACCAGATCTCCAACCGGGACAGAGTGCTAGACCTTTAGGAGAAGGAATGTGGGCAGGTGTAGCTTGTTAAACCTTAGAGCACAATCCTAGGCATGTCTACTCAGAAGCAAGCCCAATTGTGTTCAGTGGGGCTTGCTTCTGAGTAGACATGCCTAGGATTGTGCTGTAAGGTTTAACAAGCTACACCTGCCCACATTCCTTCTCCTAAAGGTCTAGCACTCTGTCCTGGTTGGAGATCTGGTAAGCCTACCTATGTGTGAGAGAAAGCTAAGCTAAAACCTTCTTCATGACAACCAATTCGCTATGTGAAAGGAGGTTGTCCTTTGTTTCCGTATGGAGAAACATCCACTCATGTGAACCCTCTGTGAATGCAGACTGAAGTGATACAAACAAAAACTTTCACGGCCTGCTACAATACACAAAGAAGTCACATTGACGGGTTTAAAAGCCATGTTAGAGCTAAAAAATTGGTGTTCTTTATGTTTAAAATAAACGTGTTTTTAAACGTTTTTATTATTTTAAACATAAAGGACACCATTTTTTTTTTTGCTCTAACATGGTTTTTAAACCCGTCAGTGTGACTTCTTTGTGTATTGAAGCAGTGGCGTACCCATCCGATTTTGCGGGTGGGGCCCGGTCCTCCCCGCCCCGCCCCAAAACTAATTAGCATAAACTATGCTAATTTTTTTGCCGATTTTTTGCCGATTTTTTGGGCCAATTTTCGGCGATTTTAAGGGGTTTTTAAAGGGGTTTTTAAAGTATGTATGCTTTGCGGCACTTAACTTGTGTATAGGAGCCTCCAGCGAAGCGATCGGCTGACTCTCTCCAGCGACGACGTTCTCTTCCAGGGGCGCAGATCGGCGATCTGAGATCGCTCCTCTGCAGCCCCTGACCAGAACTGCTCATCGTAAGCTCATCGTTTGAGTTCGCGCATGCGTGAATGGCTGTTTGCTATGCGCATGCGCGAACTCAAACGATGAGCTTACGATGAGCAGTTCTGGTCAGGGGCTGCAGAGGAGCGATCTCAGATCGCCGATCTGCGCCCCTGGAAGAGAACGTCGCTGGAGAGACTGAGAGCCGATCGCTTCGCTGGAGGCTCCTATACACAAGTTAAGTGCCGCAAAGCATACATACTTTAAAAACCCCTTTAAAAACCCCTTAAAATCGCCGAAAATCGTCCCAAAAAAGCGGGAAAAATTCAAATTTTTCCCGCTCTCCTCCGGAGCCTCCCGCCCCCCCGCACCACCTCCCGCCCTTGCGCCCTGGGGCCCTCCGCACCAGGGCACCACTCAGCGCACGCCCCTGTATTGAAGTGATACAGCCCGGCTAGTCACATGTTACCATTTCAGTGAGAACAAGGCCTACTAGTAGTACTTACTCAATCCTGGAAATGCTCTAATGGTTGAGTACCTGCTTTGCATGTAGAAGACCCCAGATACAATAACCCTGGCATCTCTAGATTGGGCTGGGAAAGAAAGACACAGGGGGAAAAAAAGGGATCAACAGTATCTGTTCACCTGCATTGCCCAAAACAATGAAGATCAGTGGATGGGATTTAAATAGCTTCAGTCACAGGTTTCCCATTGTGAGAAAGACTTCTGTCTGCAACCGTGGAGAAGTCATTGCCAGTAAATGCACTGTAGACAATACTGAAGTAGCAGACCAATGATCTGAGTCAGTATAAGACAGCTTTATATGTTCATGTGAAATGCAGAGCCCTCCCATTAACACATGCGCAGACAGGAGAAAATAATTATCTTGCACCCTTTCCATCTCAGTTCTTGGTCAAATATTGGGAAAGGGGTTTTGTGTTGCAGGAAATAAGGATGAGCCAGTAGATGGCACCTTTCTCTCACTGGTGTCAGGGCTTATTATGTTGCTGGAATTGCACATTTCAGACAGAACTTAAAATCCAACTTCTGTTGTCTGAACCATAAATTTTGAAAATTATAGTCCAGCAGTCCTAACCAGGACTAATTTTCCCCAACTAGTTTCATCTAGCTCTGCTTTTCAGTTTTAACCGTATTGGCTGCTTTTTTGCTGTCTAAAATGCTGAAAATTACTGGTAAAAACTTGCTACAGCATTCACAGGCTAGTAACAGTGTACAGTATATTCATTCTGGGAGTCGGGAGATAAACTTTTTTTCAGAACAAAGACCTTCACAGTTACTAAACAGAGATGATTCTTAATGGGTTTTAATAGGTGAAAGCAAATCCTGTAGTTGAACTGATGATTTGAGTCCCATTCTCTGTATATTTAGGGACTCTCCATGCTTCCTTAACCATCTGGATCCTCTTCTCAAATCTCTGTTGTTTCGCAACTGTCACTTTTTAAACTGTTACTGCAGCAATATCCCACACAATCAGCCCACACTCTCACTGTGTAGAATTCACCTGATTTACATTGGACTTTACAGTGCCACATAGCATTTGATCTGTGTAACAAGAAAAAAAGACAGTCCTTCCACCAAAGATGGATGCACTTGGGGAAGCCAGTGTAACACCATTTGCTTTTGCTCACTCCCATTTTCCATTCGGTATTATTCCTGACTGCTGTTCCCTGGACCTTCACCTGCCCTCGCTCTCAGCTCTTGCTTGTCTCAAGGCTATGGCAGCTTGCTGCTGTTTTGGCTGCTAACTTGTATGTGCTCCTGAATTCTGCTCTGGACTGAAGACTGATGCATGGGCCAGCAAGTGACAGGCACCAGCAACTGGGAAAGATGCCAATTAAGAGACTGTTTCAGAGTGCTGGAAGCTGCTACCCAGGCCCTATAATAAACTGAATAGGAAATGCACATCTCTATTCTGAAAATGTTGCCCTGGAAACAGCATGAAAGAAAGCTGAAGAAAGTGACATGATAGACATCGTTGCTCATGACATATATCCTCATTTCTGCTATCATCTTGGATTAGACAGGATTTGTTGCGCTTCAGAGCTCTATAAAATGTGCAAAAAGAGTTTTACCAGAAACAATAGTGATAACTGTGCATATCTTTGACAAGGATGACTCCTTTTGACTTTCTGGAAAAAAACGCACACACCTGACTTTCTAAGTTTCAGGATCTCAGGATTGGGTCACTACAACAAACTGGTACACTCTATTATGTGACAAAGTGTGTTAATCATCACAACTTTTACCACGGAATCTCAGGCCCCAACCCTATCCCTGCCGACGCAGCTGCACCAAAAAGGGGCATACTGCATCCTATGATGGGGTAAGCAACCCAAAGGCAAATGGGAGGTAAATAAAAAATATTTTTACTTACCTCCACATAAGCCCTGGGACCACCTATGGGTCTACTTAGACATATGCCACCTATTTTGGGTGAGGCGGGGAAGTTTTTGAAAGGGGGGGATAAGATCCGGTGTGCGCCATTGCTGCTGGATCCATCCCCTCCTGCCCCCTCAGTTTCCCTCGGAACACCCGGTCCCACCCCCCACCCATGATCCATCCCCCCATGTCAACATACATGGTGCAGATCACTGGTTGCAGATGCAGTGCATCTGCATGGTGCAGCTACCCATGGTGCAGATCACTGGTTGCAGCAGTGGGCTGCAACCACCTCCATTTGCAGTGACAGCTCTAAAATGGCTGCCGCCGCTGCGCTGTACATGAACACATCGCACATCGCATACACTACATATGCTGCCATATGGCCTGTTACAACAGCAAAACTCTGTTCTCCTGTCGTAACACAGTGGATAGGATCGGGCTGTTAGGGTATTAAGAATTCTCTGCTAGCATTTCCTCACACCCCTGCATACATACCCAGGATTCCCTGTAGAGAAGTCATGATAACTGAACTGGTTTAAAACCGACATGCACAAATTTAACCAACAAGATAATGCAGTGAAAACATCAGCCATTTTTTCTAATGGAATTTATCAGCTGTAAATCCTAGTATTTGGCAATACCTCATAAGTACATAAGCACATAAGTTGCCTTTTTATTTGAGAAAAGCCTTACGCAGGGCAGGGGCATTTTTCTCCTATATACCTTCTTGACAGTGTTTCTTGACATCAGGTAAAAATCGACTACATTTTCCGACTGCAGTTTGCAATTGAAGTCAGACATGTGAATATGCAAATACCCTTTTGAACCAAGATGCCATGTCTATTTCAGATCTTCAAAAACGGAACCAAGTCTGCTTTCAATTGTGTTACCAGTTCTCGTTATACTTTCAGTTCTTGCTGCTACTATCATTACGGTGCTTGTTAAAATAAGGCGGCGAAGAATGCATGGTGAGTGTCACCATCAATACTTTTGTTTACTGTGGCACATTTGATCCCTGTCAGAACAGGAATAATGTGGAATAGGAAGGCAGCCCTAAAACGGCATCACTCCAGTATGCAGCAAAGACGGAAACAGACCAGCCAGATCTTGCAGGTTTAGTGGAGTTACAAGTTTAAGCTAAATATTTATTTATGTAATATAATTGTGTTCTGTCTTTCTGTTCAAAGGATGTAAAAGTCAGCTGGCTATCAATCATAAAATCCATGCAACAATGCAAATAAGTATTTTTATTTAAAATAAATTCTTACTAAATACACACACACACACACAAACACATGTGCATGCGCAAACGTGCGTGTGTGAGTGAAGAATATAATTCCTGAAGACCTGGTAGAAAACAAAGGGCTTGATCTGTGCTTGAGAAGCCAGGAGACAGCTAACAACATGGGCCTCTTAGTGGAGGGTGTTCCACAGTGGAATGCCACTAATTCCTTTCAGAACAAATGACATATTCCTATATCCATGAATGATTGTATTACATGATCTTTGTGGCCAGTGGATAAGGTTCTAATTTTCTGTATTTTTCAAAAGCCATAAGCACCATTGCTACAAAAAATCCTGGAGGAGAAATACCACTAACCATCCAAACACGTGCAGAAGGGCACACCATGGAGGAAAACAGAGGTTCAGCAGATGAACAAGATTCTGCTGTAGGCCCTGGAAAAGGTACAGGTTCTTTTAGCCTCTGAGACTTAAACATTCTTTGTTAGTTTTGTATGATTAGTATTAAGAAACTAACAACAATCTCAATGATGTTGGCCGCAGTCCAGTGCGCAGGTACAGGTGGTATGTGCATTTATGTTCCGCTGGAACCCATGGACTTTAAACAGGGTGAATTGGAAGAGCTTGGAACATTCTGAAGCGCTATCTAACAGCGCCTTCCTGCCTCCTCTACTAATTCCAGTTCCTGCTCAGATAGGGATCAGATATCCCAAGCTTCTCGTGCATTTCCATGGACGTTTATAGTTTTAAGTTCTGCTCTTGTTGCTGAATAATTGATTTTAAAAGTTGTAAAAAACAAGCCCTGGCTGTTCAAAAACACTCTTAAGTGCACCCTGTTGAACTGAATGCAACAACACAGTGCAGCCACACCGAAAAGGTACATGCTGTATCCAGCGGGGGGAGGGGGCAGGAGGCTTTGGAGAGGAATCTCCAATTTAAAACCTTACCCCTCCATAAGCCTCCGACCCCACAATGGGTCTGTTCGGACCTGCGCCAGCGATTTTGCTGGCAAAAGTCCGAGGAGTGAAAGGGGGTGGGGAGGCTGCTGCCGGAGGGGATAGGATCTGGTGTGCCATCATCGCCATTGGATCCACCCCTCCTGCCCCCATTTCTCTCCCTCCTTGCCACAGGTGGTCAGTAGTCCAGCGACACGCACAGGAAGGCTTTGACATTCCAGCTAGCACTCTGGCAGCCTGTTACTTGGCATGCTGCCAGAACGCGCTTTGAGGCTGCTTTTGAAAAGTGCTTCCGAGTGCTTGCGGAACGTGTGTTCCACCAGCATGCATATAAAGTTGTTGGTGAAAATTTCCAGTGTAATGCATGGGGTCATTTTGCAACTTAAAAGGTATTTGGGCAGTTTATTGTCACAGAATATTGAAGACTGGAGTCAGTGTATATTGATCACATGGGAATAAGTGGGGGAAATGTGTTATATATTTAGAACTCAGAGTTTCAGAAAATAATAAATGACAGGTTGAGATTTTTTTTCCCAATATCCCATTTTGTGGGGCATGGGGAGGTGGTGATCAAGCCATCCTGTTTTCAGCCACTTAGTAATCCAGTTAAGAACTCAAAAGTGTTTCCAACTAATTTAGTCCATATATGATATCAGCTAATTTCTCTCTCTCTCTCTCTCTCTCTCTCTCTCTCTCTCTCTCTCTCTCTCTCTCTCTCTCTCTCTGGTAGAAGTTCCAACTACATCTGTCTACTGTTTGGTCAGCCATATGCCAAATCCTGAAGACTCGAGAGAAAATGATTGACTGCCTTCTGGACTACTTTGCTTATGTTAAAGAGAAAATTTCCAAGACAGTGATAATATTTTGTTAAAGTAATAACTCTCATAATGCTGCCTCCTTTAGCGCTGATTTGGTTCAGTGCTCTTCATCCCAAGTTGATTGATAGCAATTGTAGTTAATGGGAGCAGTGCATTCTGGGTAACATGGGACCAATCAGCGCATGTTTCCTCCAATGGCATGTCCTATAGTACCTTTTTGGACAGCACTTAACTTTCTAGGCTTTCCCTGGCATTAACTGTGGTATTACTGTATACAGTTGAACCACGGTATCTGCGGGGGTTCTGTTCCGGACCCCCGCCCCGGCGGATACAGAGAACCCAAGTATAATCAAGTCCAGTGTAGAATCTGTTAAAAAGTTTTTTAAAAGCCCCCAAATTGCCGTTTCTGCCTTCACACGGGCAAACTGCACTGTTTCCAAAGCTCTAAAGCACTCTTTGAAGCTGAAAGACCCCTGTCTTTCAGGCTCCTGTCTCCTCCCATGCTTGCCCCAGAATGCATTGTGAACTGGCAAATATTATACACCAGATAAACACTGCAGACAGATATGCTCCAGGATGGCAAACACCAGCTTCCACCATATGAAACTAAAGTGAAATTAAAATTGCCTTGTGATAACTTTGATGCATCCAAAAGTTAAGATATGAATCAAGCTGATATGATATTTACTAACAGGTTTTTCTTAGGATGCCAAAGGGAAGTTTGATTTTTCTGCTAAATTCAAGCTGCTTTTTGTGCTTCTCACAATTCAAGCTGCTTTTTGTACAAATAGTAACATCTAAAACAATTATGGATATGCTTGTCCAGAAGGTCAAGTGGGCAGCTGGCAACCAAGCATAGTTCACACAATCATGCTGTTAACTCTCTGATCAATGCCACCATGCATAAACCCGTAGTGACTTCACAGTGTACAACAATTATTATGCAGATGATAATTGCTGACTTTGCTTGCTTCTATTTCCTTGTTTCTGTGGGTCGGGAACTCAGAAAAGAAGTGTATAGTAACCGTAACAGGATTCTTTTTTTTTTTTTTCATGCAATTTGCATCCAGTAGGAAACCACAGAGAAGATTCAGATTCCTGAGCATTAGCAAGGGAGAGTGAAATAACCTTTTTTTAAATCCAGCTCCTGATGGACAATGCAAATCTTTTGCATGGTTAATCAAGAGAATTGAAACAATGGAAAGTGAATCTTAACAATCTGAAAGGAAGCCTGATGTTGTCTGTGTGCCACCTTTTCCATTTTCAAATGCAATATGGGTCGCAATCAAGTTTACTGTAAACTGAAACTGCTAATTTTAGTTACTTTGGAAATGAGTAAAAGCTTTTTCTGCTTCAAAAAATCCTTGTTTACTAGGTTATTTTTTTCCCTTTGTAATATCAAACAATGAGTGAGGCTGAAGTCCAGGTATCAGGTTTCTAAAGCCTTGCTCTTCAGAAGACTGTAAATGATCAACGTCATTTCGAATCAACCTGTAGTAGTGTATGATGACTAATCAGAATTGCTCCACCATATCCGTCTGTCTCCACCCTGGCTAACAGCTTTGGTTAGAGCTCCACAGAAGTGTCTAGTTAGTGCTGTTGCTGTCATTCGTAGGCTAATGATCATACCTTTGAAATTTCAGCAGTTTGTACGGTGTCCTCTATCTCTTTGTTTGTTACAGATTTTTTAAATGTCTAGACCAGTGTTTCTCAAACTGTGGGTCGGGACCCAGCGACCTGATTTCTGGTGGGTCCCAGGTGATGGAAAGATTTTATTTATTTATTTATTTATGAAATGTATACCCCACCTTTTCCTATGCCGAGGCAAATGCCCAAGGCGACTTACAACAAGTTAAAATACATAATTTAAAAACAATACATAAGGTAAATTAAAAACAATAAAATCCACTGGGGGGGGGTTGACAATGTAGAGCAGAAAAACAGCAAGATCAGATAAAGTAATTGCCACAAGCCCTGAAGCTATTCAAAAATCAGATAGCTACTAATTGCCCTTCAAAGAGCTGAGCCCCTGCAGTTTGCAAGATAGCTGCTAATTACCCTGCAAGCAGCTGAGCTCTTTACTTGTAAATAAATAAATAAATATTTATTAAAACCCACTACTGTTAGTATTGTTGCCGGCCATGAAAGTTTTCGGAAATATTTATTTATTTCTAGATCACCTTTTTTAAAAAGTCTCGTAAAGCTAGGTGGGTCCCGATACAGTGTCATTTTAAAAAGTGGGTCCCGGTGCTAAAACGTTTGAGAACCACTGGTCTAGACTGCTTTTTGGCAAAATCCTGTGAAGTGACGTATGGTCAACATCCATTAAAAATAACAAAATAGAAGCAAAAACACTCCACACTGAAATAACAATATATAATTCAACATGGACGGATGGTGCAGATCTTTTGCATGGTTAATAAAGACAACATCTAACTAATGGATAGTGAATCTGAACAGTCAGAAAGGAAGCTTACAGCGCAATCCTATCCAACTTACACCACCAGTGTAACCAGTGGGGGAGGGCAGGGTGGGAGGCTTTGGAGGGGAGATTCAAATCCCCTTTGAATCCCCCCTTGGAGGGGATTTGAATCCCCTTTCTATTCTGGGGCCTCCTGTTCTCGCTGCGCTGCTGGTTATACCGGTGGTGTAAGTTGGATAGGATTGTGCTGTTAATATTGTATGTGTGGCACATTGCCTATGTTAACAACATATGGTTTCCTTGTTCCTTATGCACTGTTGGCCAACATATGTAAATATAAGCAGAGAGGTGGCCTTTGCCACTCCTATCATAGTCCATTACTTCATTCCTTTCTTGCCTCTGAAAGGAACTTCATTCCCTTCACACTCTGAATTCCACATGACATGATGAAGTCTGGTGAAGAGCATTGCCCACATGGGGAATACACTTTTTTGTGCTGCTTGCTAAAACTTTGGAGAGCTGCAGGTAACCAAAAATGAATAATAGGGCATTGCTGCAGGGATAATCTTTCTTATATTTTAAGAAAATATAAAGATGAAGCACCCTACCTCTAAGTGCCACAGGCATTATCTAATGAGCATCCATGAGAAGTACACAGTCACATTCAGCAGGGCACATGTTGTTGCAATTGATGCTCTCTAACTGGAGGAAAAAATGCATTTTCCTATATTGTGATAAGCGATGCGCAGCTGCTCCTGGATTCCCAGGTGGTGGCTGTGGCCAAGGGAGCTTTTGCCCAGCTTCAGCTGGTGTGCCAGCTGCGCCTGTACTTGGATCGTGCAGACCTGGCCACAGTGACCCATGGCCTAGTGATATCTAGATAGATTACTGCAATGCGCTCTACATGGGGCTGCCTTTGAAGACTGTTCGGAAACTGCAACTAGTGCAGAATGCGGCTGTCCGGATGGTTGCTGGGGCTTGTTGGTTCAACTCAGTCAGGCTGTTTGCTTTGACGGCTACACTGGCTGCCGGTTTGTTTCTGGGCACAATTCAAAGTGCTAGTTTTGACTTTTAAAGCCCTTTACAGCTTGGGACCAGGGTATTTGAGGGACCACCTCCTTCCACTAGCATCACTGTAGCGTGGCGGGCATGGCGGGCCGCCGGGGGGTGACGCGCGCCACCTCCGTGACGGCGCGTGTCACCCTCCGGAGGCCGTACGCTCCGAGGCCGGGGTGCGTCCGGCCCGGCCGGCGCTCCAGGGCCTTCTGAAAAGAAGAGGCCCAATGTGCTTGCATTAAAACGCGAACTTTTAAGTTTTTCGCGCATGCGCATTCAGGAACCGGAGCGAGGAGGCCCCGCCCCCTCGCTGACGGAGCCATTCGTGCAGCGAAGCCGAACGGGCAGGAGACTCCCTGCCCGTTTGGCTTCGCTGCGCGAATGGCTCCGTCAGCGAGGGGGCGGGGCCTCCTCGCTCCGGTTCCTGAATGCGGTACTAGGACGGGGCACGACTTACGGTCGGGCCCCAACGTCAGAAACGCCACTGACCTTTCGGAGGGGCCTCTAGATGTTTTTATTCAGGTTGGTGTTCGATGGCTGACATAATGGGCTGGCTTTTTAATACATACAGTCATAAGGTGACCCACTGGGTTTGTTTGTTTTAATTGTTTTAAATACCTGTTTTAATTGTTTTTATTGTATTGTATTTTATTATGTATCTTAACATGTTTTAATTGTAAGCCGCCTTGATTGCCCTTGTTGGGAGAAAGGCGGGGTAAAAATTATTTAAATAAATAAACAAACAAACAAATAAATAAATAAATATGCTAGGGAAGTGTTATATCTTAGCAACAGAAGCACTACTTGGAGAAAAGCTATCTTCATCCCTTGTAGCAAAAGGTTAGTGGTGGCATATCCATTGCAAGGAAAAAAGAGTACCCCATTGACATTTCAATCTCAAAATGTTCTAAAGTATGGTTGGGGCACTCTTTGTCAGTCTTAATAATAAGTCCAAGGACATAAATGCATGGTCATAAATAAACAATTCAGAGGGATTTGAAGTTTAAAGATGCTTCTGTGGGTGTGAACAAATAACCGTGTGCCTACACTACGACTTGGAACCCACGTTTCACATAATGGTGATCACACAACTTCATCCTAAAAGATCCCTTATCCAAATGTACTGTGTAGACCAGGTCCAAAACAGGTGTACAGCTATGCTAATTTTGGAGGATGATTTTCCTTTAAGAGTCTCAACAGGTGGATGGACGTTCAGGGCAGGAGCTAAGAGGAGGTCTTAAAACACTTTCAGTTCTTGTGAAATCTAGTATTCTGCCAGCTGCACTTAGGAAGTCCAAGGACAAACAGCCAGTGAGAGAAGCGTCTCAGGGGTCAGGCTTTTGCCATAGTAGAAGGATTAAACTGAACGGAAAAAGAGAATTTGCACCAGTACCCTGCCCTGCACAACTAAACAGGACTGTGAGTAATACTTATCCACTACTCCTTAGATGTGTGAAATTATATTTCTGTGTTTCCAATGCAAACTGGTAAAACAAAAACAAGATCCAAAATAAAAAGAGAAAAATGACATTTTACTGTTCAGTCTTTCTAAGCTTAGACATTTACTAGAGAAGGGCAATTTGGGGGGTTCTTATTTACTAAGGAATTTAGGGCTACTCCAAAGATATTTTTAACAATAATTTTCAGCATTTTTGTGCAAAACTTGGCAGCTGATCATGGGACTCTGGCTGCCCTTTTAATCACCAGATGTACTATATTTTATTCACTCGAACACTACACCTCTGTCAGTATTAACCATGTTTGCTTGAGGTAAGCCCCATGTAAGGTAAAGGTATCCCCTGACAATTAAGTCCAGTCGTGTCCGACTTCAAAGCCCCATGTACTTTGAAGTAAATTACTTCCGGAGAGTGTACCTAGAGAAATCATCCTACGTGAATGTTTTATTAAGAGGTGTTAAAGAATAGATGCTTTGTTAAAAACAGATAAGAGATGTATAGAATCTTAACCAGATCCATTAAAAAAATATTGTGTGGGTTGGGTCGGAAAGATGCTAAAAGTTATAATGCTGTTTGGCTGATGCTGAGAAACAAAAATGCGGTAAGGTGGAGGACCCATTTTCTCCTGTTTCAGGGAGGGTCTATTTTACTTGTTAGTGGTGGCGGTAGAGGAGCAGGCTGGGAATGCATCAGGCTACACAGCGCAGGGGCTGCACCAGAAGTGTGGCTAGCAGAAACACCAGTGTCACGTTCAGAATTCGACAGAAGTCTTGCTTGCCTGAGTGTGAATCTCACAATTCATTTCAAATTCTACTGGCAGGGGAATTCAGCAACAATCTAAGGATGTGTGAAACCTACCTGTGGATTTTAACTAGTGTTATCAAAGTTCTTAGCCGTCCCTTGACGAGCTGGTATTTCCACATTTGAGTAAACTTTGCTTTAGTTGACACTCAGCAATAGCTTCCAGAAGTTGGATGATCTAGAAACCATCTTGTTCACCTCCCTGTTGTGAAGCACCAGTATCCCCACAGTTCCACATAGATCAATCTATCTAACTGAAAAACACAACCGTCACAGTTAGAACACTATGAGCACTTTCTGATGAAAGTTCTGCAGAAAGGTATCTCATGAATAAAGCGAAGCCAAATGCTACAGGTGAAGGCAAAATAATAATCACGGTCACCACTAGTCACTAGAAAAAAATGTTCCTGATCCCAAATGTGATGAACATTCAAACCTGACCATATACTTAGGACCCAATCTTAAACTTAATGGCCGTCATTGCCTCCTTCCACGTGCTGGCACTGACTACCATAAAGCAGTCAGCGCCAGTTGTAAAAGGTGCTCCAACAGCACACACATGCATGCATGTATGCACACTCCTCCCTTTACCTCCACCACCTTGTCCTCTTCTTGCTACTAAGCAATCTTTGAGGAAGAGAGAAACAGAAGTCCATGGGGAGAAAAGAGTGGTCTAGAACAGTGGTCTTCAACCTTTTTCGTGCCATGACCCCAATACATAAATAAATAATGAGACTGGGGACCCACGATTATTCCTGGCCCCTCCCAGGACCTGATCCACCCACCCCTCATCCCAGCACTGGCAGGTGGCAGCCTTGTCCTGCCAAGCTCGCCCAGCCTGCACCATCTGCGGTGGGGTCATTCCAGAACAGGAGAGCTAAACCGCAGTTCCCCACTGTCTTCCCAGAAAATTGAAAGAGTGAAGAGGAGGAGAGAGATGAAATCCCTGTGGAAGCTCCCCCATCAGGTTCCCCACTGCCCCCCAACATTATCCCCCAGTGGCCATTTTCGTTCCCATAAGTTGCCGCATCCCCACAAATGAGGCTTTGCGACTCCATCAGGGTCCCAACCCCAAGGTTGAAGAACAGTGATCTAGAAAGAGGAGAAAGGTGGCAGTGAAGCAGGTAGGCTGCAGACAGGCTAAGGTGACAAATGAAAGTGGCAAGTGGATGTACCACTACCTCGTGTCAATTGGTTACCTGAAGCAGTGACTTCACTTGGTCTTAGTCATGGGCTGCCCTTGCCTTTTTAGCCATTCTAAAGTTTAGGTAACTCTCTTTGCCCAGAATATTTTTCAAAACTCAACATCAATAATTTTGTGCTGGAGATCAGTTAAAGTCCAAAGGTCTGCACCTACAGAGACCCGGCAACCCTATTAACTGAACGTATGATGCTCCACTTATTTCTATTTTCTTCCAGTGGGTCTGTTTGTAAGAACTCTCTGTGTAAGCCTCTACCCTGTACGACTGTTCCACTTCAGTTTGGGAAAGGAGGTGGGCCTGCAGGCTACTTCAAGAAGCAGGAACCCAAAGAGGCTGATGAGTTTGTTTGACAGTACTCTCAGTGCTCAGGTTTGCTGGCAAGTCTGGCCCATCTGAACATGTGACAGGGTGTGAGCCTGCAGACTGCTTCAAGGAGTAGCAGAAGAGCATTCACTTGTGGCCTTTTGGAATCTTGGGGTCAACTGCATCCCTTTTGACAGATATACAAGTCTAGGCCAGCTTGGACCCTGCAGTCGTAGTCATCTTTCTCCCAAAGGAAGTCAAGAAGGCTGCTGATGTGTAAGATCTCACTAGGTTGTGGACATAGGCAACAGGCTAGTGTAGCGAAAATCTACTCCACACAGGAGCCCTCCTATTTGGGTTATAGACCATCCACAGATCTCCATTTCCCTCTTTCCTTGGTATGATTTGTGCTATACAGTGGACCCCCACTATCCATGGATCCAGCATCCATGGATTTGTTGCAACGCGGATGCCAGCGGTTAATCAGTGTAGGTAAAGGTAAAGGTATCCCCTGACAATTAAGTCCAGTCGTGTCCGACTCTAGGGTGTGGTGCTCATCTCCATTTCAAAGCCGAAGAGCCAGCATTGTCTGAAGACGCCTCCGTGGTCATGTGGCCGACATGACTCTCCTTGCCGCAGCGCGTAGCATGCAGCTGGATCACGGAACGCTGTTAACCTTCCCGCAAGCGGTACCTATTTATCTACTCGCATTGACATGCTTTGGAACTGCTAGGTTGGCAGGAGCTGGCCCAGCAACGAGCGCTCACCCCGTCGTGGGAATCGAACTGCCGACCTTTCGATCAACAGCTTATGGTTCAGCGGTTTAAGCCACTGCGCCACCCGCTGGCTACACTTAATCAGTGTAGAAACCTGTTAAAAAGCCCCCAAATGGCTGTTCCTACCTTCACGCAGGCAAATGGCGCCGTTTCCAAAGCTCTAAAACACCCTTCACACGAAGGGTCCTCTCTCCTCCTAGGCTCACCTCAGAATGTATCGCGATGCATTCTGGGGCGAGCCTCGGAGGAGAGAGAAGCCTTCATGCGACCTGGAAGTGGGTCTTTCAGCTTCAAAGAGTGCTTTAGAGCTTTGAAAATGGCACAGTTTGCCCACATGAAGGTGCCATTTGGGGACTTTAAAAAACTCTTTTTAACAGGTTTCTACAGTGGACTTGATCAGAGGCGACGCTGGAGCGCGGCGGGAAGGGCGGACCGCCTGGGGGCAACGCGCGCAATGGGTGACACGTGCACCCGCGCGTTGCGCGCAGGCGGTCCTCCCTTCCCACCGCGCTCCAGTGACGCCTCGGAGGAGGCCTCGGAGCGTCCGCCCTCAGCGGAGCTCCAAGGCCTTCTGAGGGAATCCCGATGCGCGACGTCATATTTACAAGGTTTAGCGCATGCGCAGAACGTTTGAGGGCAAATTTGCCCTCAGAAACGTACTGCGCATGCGCGAAAACTTATAAATATGACGTCACGCATCGGGCCTCCCTCAGAAGGCCTTGGAACTCCGCCGAGGGCAGACGCTCTGAGGCCTCCTCCTGCCCAAGACAGCCGGCCGGCGAGGATGTCTCTGGAGCTGGCAGCAGCGGAGGCTCCGCTGCTGTTGGCTCCGGAGACATCCTCGCCGGCCGGCTGTCGGGCGGCACGGGGGTCATTAGGGCGGCGCGCGCGCCCTGGCACAGGGCGGCGCACGCCCTAGTGATGCCGCTGGACTTGATTATAAGCGGATTCGTTGTATTTGTGGGTGTGGGTGTCCGGAACGGAACCCCTGCACATGCCGAGGTCCGACTGTATATAGAAACAGCAAAGGAGGTGACTCTCTGGGCTTCCAAAGCTTGCCTTGCTGGGTTTCTGGAACATAAAACTACCAGGAGTGCAGATTTGGATACAGCAATACTAGCAGAGCCTGGTGGCAATACCTGGCCCTTCCCAAAGTAGATTGATTTGTACCATTTTGTTCACATTTTTATTTGATATTTTAGAAAAAATGTTGAATTGGTCTCACTCTGATCAAGGTCAATATTAAATACTTTCCCCTTTTACATTGTGATTGTGACTGGGTCAATCAATATTTTAATATTCGGCAATACATCTGTTTTTGGCAAACTTTTTGCTGTTGTTTTAGCTGTAAAATATATCATAGTTCAGACTCGAAATCAGAAACAAATGAGTGTGTGTGTGTGTGTGTGTGTGTGTGTGTGTGTGTGTGTGTGTGTGTATGTGTGTGTGTGTGTGTGTGTGTGTGTGAGGATAAGCAATTTTCACAATTCATTAATTATAGTGAGAATTTTATCCCATATTCATCATTTTCCCTCTTTCTAGGGTTTACTGAAACACTGAAGTTAAGCTGACCTTTGTGTTTTTATCTGAATTATCTTTATTCTTTTTCTTAAGAATACAGGTACAGCAGCAAGTCTCCTAGATTAGTTTGTTGATTAGATCAGTGTTTCTCAAACTGTGGGTCGGGACCCACTTGGTGGGTCGGGACCTGATTTCTGGTGGATCCCACAGAGCCTCCAATGAAAACATGGGTGATGGAAAGATCAGATAAGAAATTGTCTCAAGGCCGGAGGCTATTCAAAAATCAGATAGCTGCTAATTGCAGTTTGCAAGGAACTGAGCTCCTGCAGTTTGCAAGCTTGTGTAAATATAGGGAGATAAATGTTTGAGCGTCTTTTTTCTGGTGGTTTTTTTCCCCAAGTTTGTCAACGACAGGTAGTGGGGGCAGGTGTAGGCTGGGTCACATAACCAAGCCCCTCAAGCCTTGAGGCTATTCATTATATTCATTCATTAATTTCGGCGGTCGATTTTTTAATTATTTATTTAGTTTAGTTTGCTTAATTAATTAATTAATTGACTTGCCTGTCCTGCCGCCACCATTCTGCCGCCATTGCCACCCGTTGCCGCCGCCATTGCCCTCACTGCCCGTCGTCACCATTGCCCTCACTGCCCATCGTGCCGCAATTGCCGTCGTGTCCCCGCAGCCGCCTGTCATGCCCCCACAGCCTCTGCCACCACTTTTGAGGTTTGTAATGTTAAAACTTACCTTTTTTCCTGTTGGCGGCCATCTTGGATCTCATGAAATCTCCAAGATGGAAGCACCGAAATCTTAGATCTTGCGAGATTTTTTGAGATCCAAGATGGCTGCCAACAGGAAAGTTTTAAAATTTTTAAAGTTTTAAAATTTTAAAATTACAAACCTCAAAAGCGGCAGCGGCAGCGAGGGCTTCACCGGGCCCAGAAAGCCCGAGACCAATCGAGGACTGGATCCTGGATCCCGAGACCAGGACGGATGGCAAGCCTAGCTATAAATCTCTTATATCAGGGGTTCTCAACCTTTGGAGGCCTGGATATCCCTTATCACGGTCCAATTTTCTGAAGTACCCCTGCTAATTAATTGCTAATTAATTTGATTAATCAATCAATTAATTAGCTCATTAATCATTAAATAAAAAGTACTAAAACAATTTTAAATGTGAAAAATGTCTTAACTCTGTGTGTGTGTGTGTGTGAGAGAGAGAGAGAGAGAGAGTCAGACAGGAGGGATTGCATTTAATTTCTAATTAACAAGTAATTAACTACTGAGTGATGCTGATAAGGGGCAGGCTCTGGCGTACCCCCTGCCATTGGTCTGTGTACCCCTAGGGGTACTCGTACCACAGGTTGAGAACCCCTGTATGTAAGTATGCATGTCATGTTGGGAAATGAGAAGACAATTATTTGAAAATCAGGTTGAATTATATTCAGACGATCAGATCCAATTACAAATAGTATCATATTAGCATCATTCATAGGCAGTGATGGGGACTCGAGTCAAATGACTCGACTCGCAAGTGTGACTTAGCCACTTTTTCCCTGACTCGTACTTGTACTTGTACTCGTGACCCACTGACTCGCACTTGCACTCGCACTCATGACCCACAGGACTCGTACTTGACTTGCACTCGTGGAGGTAACGACTTGCCATTTCTGAGTCATTTTCCTTTAATGGCTGGCATCAACACAGACAGGCAGGCAGGCGCAGTGGAGACCTCGGAGGAGGAGGACAGCAGAGAGCTGTCCAAATTTCAAGGGGGTGGGAAAACAAGCCTGGCTCAGAGTTTTTCCCTTTTTTTCGCCACAACTCCGAGCGTGAGGGGTGGGGAGGAGTGAGGGAAGGTGAAGCTGCCGCAGCGGTTCCTCCTCCTTGGCCAAAACTCCAAGTCCAAGGGATGCTCAGCTCAGCAAGAGGAGGGGGCAGGGAGGGAATAATAAATGGTTTGAATGTAGACACGCTTGTTTTTCCCAAACCAGATGGGTGGTGACAAGACTGAGAGGTGAGGGGAAGGGCATAGGGGAAGTCTGGGAAGCCAAGTGGGTGCTTTAAAAGCCTCAGAGGCACACAGACGCACAACCCACACAGACACCCACCTACCCAATTTTCAGGGGGGAAAAGCCATTTGCCTCAAAGTGACTCAACTTGTGACTCGTGGTTTTTGGCCTTGCACTCGACTCGTACTCGGGGAAAAATGATGTGCACTTGACTTGTACTCGTGCACAAAAGGATCCATACTTGACTCGTACTCGCCCAAAATTTTGGGCATTGACTCGTACTCGTGCAAAAATGATTGTACTTGCACTCGCGCTCGCGACCTAGTTACTTAGATACATCCCTGTTCATAGGGTATCATACAGGGTGATTGAAAGCTGCCATACTGGAGGTTGCCAGAGATGATTCTGAGTGGTGGTCATGATGGTTGAATTGTCCCAATGAATGAAGACACAAATTTGGTTCTTGATTTTAAACTTTGTCATCATGGGCTGACAAAATATACCTTAAATAATCCAATAGCTTTTTCACATCTGTTTCTAAACAAACCTGACAACTGCATTCTTTGAATTTGCCCTCAGCAGATCAACTTACCAGGGCAATGACTGTTTCTAGAATTTGAAAATGACACCCCTGAGAGTCTAGTAGTTATACCCTTGCTTTATAACAAAAAGCATTCCTCACTTACTAAATTTAAATAATCAGAATATCAAAATTCAGAAATAAACTAGTAAATCTGTAGGATTCAGTCACCAGGTGAGAGGAAATGTATGTTGCCAATCAAGGAGCTTACGATTTGTAAGTATAGGTTACCATAATTTCTCAACCCCCAACCGGGACACCTCCCCCCACAGTCCCCCCCCATTCAATTAATTAAATAATTAAAAATTTAAAAGTAAAAAATAAACAAAATAAAAATAAATAGAATAAATTCACTGTAAAGGGGGCGCAAAGCGAGTCCAAAATTTTAATTATTTAATTATTAAAATTAAATAAATAAATATAAATTACCTTACCTTTGCTGCTCCCCACGCTGCTGCTGCTCCCCGGCCTCCTGCTGCTGCTGCTCCCCGGCCTCCTGCTCCCCGGGCGAAACACAGCCTGCTTGCCTGCGCGGCACGAGCCTCCAGAGCCTCGCGCCGCGCGGGCAAGCAGGAGGCCTGCTGGAGGCTCGTGCCGCGCGGGCAAGCAGGCTGTCGTTCGCCCGCTCCCTCACTGGCATCCGCTCGCTGCCACCGCTGCCATCTTCTTTTTTTAAACTTACCCGGGCGCCGGCAGCATCTTGGATCATGAAATCTCGCATGATGCCCTCATGAGATTTGGGCGCCGACATCTTGGATCACGCGAGATTTCGTGATCCAAGATGCTGCCAGCGCCCGGGTAAGTTTTAAAAAAGAAGATGGCGGCGGCGGCGGTGGCGATCCCTCCGGAAACCGGGCTGGGACAAAACCGGGAATCGTGGCCAATTCCCGGGACTGTCCCTGAAAAACCGGTACGGATGGTAAGCTTATTTATTAGGCACAGCAAAGTACAGAATCAAGGTGCAGCAGCAACCTCACACATACCTGAATCTCTAAGACCTTACCTATACCTTTCCTAGAGTGAGGTGGTAAACCAAGGTGGAAGAATTCTGGACTGTTCCACTGCAGAGTGCAGGTGTGGGTATATATTGTATTTTAGAATGTTTCTCCATGCAAAAAGCTCACTGCATATAGTAAACTAATGCATTGAAAGGAAGGTTTGCTCCCTTATATGTGCATGCACTTGCCAGCATCCCCCTGAAGGAGAGTTCTGAACATAAGAACATAAGAACATAAGAAGAGCCCTGCTGGATCAGGCCAAAAGCCCATCTAGTCCAGCTTCCTGTGTCACACAGTGGCCCCACCAGATGCCTCAGGCTAGAGGCCTGACTTCTGACTAGACATTCTGCTTTGTGTTGTTGCTGCAGCGGCAGTGCAAAAGAGAACTCGATTCTCTGTGACTGCTCCCATCCCCTGCTAAGCATCTCCATACCTAACTGGGTGATGGGGAAAAGCAGCAGCCACAGCAGTTCCTGTTGCAGGGTCAGGGCAGAACATCTGGAATTTTAACCTGGAGCCCTGCTGAACGAGGGAGCAACAGCAGCTGCTCCTTTCCTCAGTTGCCCAGTAAGGTAGGGGGACATTTAGGCTGCAATCCTGTCCACACTTACCTGGGAGTAAGCCCCATTGACTATAATGGGACTGACTTCTGACTAGACATTCATCAGATTGGGCTCTTACTGGGCAAAGAGAGATTTGTTAGAATACCGTACTATGTTCAGGATGTGTTTTTGTGTGGGAGAGGATTGAAGGACCTGCAGACTGAAGTGGAAGAGTCCAGAATTCTACCACTCCCTCACTATAAGTAAATGGCATTTTATTGCATTTTATTAACAGAATGTGTTCTGTATCATTTAGGCCACATTGAAAATTGCTTACAGCACAATCCTATGCATGTTTAGGTAAAGGTGACCCCTGACAGTTAAGTCCAGTCGTGTCCGACTCTGGGGTGTGGTGCTCATCCCCATTTCAAAGCCGAAGAGCCAGCGTTGTCCGAAGACACCTCCGTGGTCATGTGGCCGGCATGACTCTCCTTGCCGCAGCGCGTAGCATATGGCTGGAACATAGAGTGCTGTTTACCTTCCCGCAAGTGGTACCCATTTATCTACTCACATTAACATGCTTTGGAACTGCTAGGTTGGCAGGAGCTGGCCAAGCAACGAGAGCTCACCCCGTTGCGGATTCGAACTGCCTACTTTTCGATCAACAGCTCATGGTTCAGCGGTTTAACCCACTGCGCCACCCGCTGTTTACTCAGACGTAAGCCCTGCTGGGTTTGATGAGGCTTACTCCCAGGTAGGTTTGCATAGGATTGCAACCTTGGATGTTAAAAAAGAATAATAATAGATATAGTTGAAGGGTATGGACTAGGTTACAAACTTTTATCCTGTTGTGTCCGAACTCTGAATCTATGGAGATCATACGTTCAGCTAGTTTCGCAATATGACTGCAGTAAAATGGTACATCATATGTACCGTATTTTCAATAGTTATGCAGAGCGGTTGGGGCGTTTCTCATTCTGGACCACAAGACTAGCTGTACTTACTGAACACCACCTGTTCTACAGAAGGTTAAACATTCAGGAACACTCGCCACTTTTGCCACTGGTTGCCCAATATATAGGACCTGCCCCCAGTGGCGTCGCTCCGGTAGGGGCGGGGCTGTAAGTATCGCTCCGTCCTAGACCCTTTACCGAGCGAGCAGGAGGCGGCCCCGCCCCCTCACTGTCGGAGCCTTTCCCCTGCGGAGAAAGCAGCAGGCAGGGACTCTTGCCTGCTGCTTTCTCCGCACGGCAATGGCTCCGACAGTGAGGGGGTGGGGCCACCTCCTGCTCGCTTGGTAAAGGGTCTAGGACGGAGCGATACTTACGGCCCCGCCCCTACCGGAGCGATGCCACTGCCTGCCCCCACTCCTTCTTACACAACCAGGAAGTGATGGCAAGCTATTGTGACTGCAGGGCTTTTGTACGCTTCTTTGTTTCTATATGCAAAGGAAAAAATCAACTCCGGCCTAGTCCAAAGAAAACAAACTATAATGAGGCATATTGTAAGCCATTATAACTGTTCCCATGCTGAGTAAATAAACATGATCTGTATCAGGGTGGGTGCTAACTCTACAATCTTCAGAAACTCAGTCTTAAGGAATAGATAATCTTCCACACAGCTTGTCATTCCATCTTCCTCCGAAATACATGCTTACATGTTTAGTGTACTGGAGGTGCAGAATCCACACAGGGGAATGTGCAAAGAAGGCTATGCACAAACAGGATGCCTGAAAGCAGGGAGGTTGGAGGTGGAGCCTGTAGGCATGATCCTAATTCCCTCCCCCATCTGTTCATTCTACCTAGGCTTCATTCTACCAGATTCTATCATTCTACCAGATCTCCAACTGGGACAGAGTGCTAGACCTTTAGGAGAAGGAATGTGAGCAGGTGTAGCTTGTTAAACCTTAGAGCACAATCCTAGGCATGTCTACTCAGAAGCAAGCCCCATTGTGTTCTATTGTGTTCAGTGGGGCTTGCCTCTGAGTAGACATGCCTAGGATTGTGCTCTAAGGTTTAACAAGCTACACCTGCTCACATTCCTTCTCCTAAAGGTCTAGCACTCTGTCCCGGTTGGAGATGTAAGCCTAATTCTACCTGAACACATCAGCTGTGTGCCAGGGTAGAAAATGTTGGTTCCATTTCCTGATAGAGAATGAACTGGATTGTCAGAAGGTTGAAGGCCAAAGTATCTCAAGCAATCCCATTTTATGAAATTCCAAGTGGCAATATAAATTATCTGAATTATTAATTCAAGGAATTGGCACCAAAATTATGGGGAAATATTTAGTGTTATATCATACAATTCAAATTTCATTTTGCAGAAAATACTAGCAGCTTTGGAGAAGTTGGTTATAGATCCCCAATGTCCTCGTCTAGCTAAATATTTCTTGGTATCTTAGCAACCAAAATAAGCGGTGTCTCCCTGACTTGCATTTACACCAGTCATTTATGGGTAGCACATTAGGGGTAAGAATGACTGTTCTCATAAAAAGTGACGAGTGCCTGTAAAAACCTTTAAATATAATCTAAAACCAGTCAGTGAAAGAACAGAAATGCAAATTCACCTGCTAGCTACACATTTGCTTATACCACAACTTCCTACTACCTGACATGCATCAGCAATTTATACCCACGAATCAAATTTCTGTTTATCCTGGCAGCCTCACTATTTCCTTGTGTAATAAAGGATGAAAGACCTTATTTTTTAAATTCTTGTTATCCCTTCATAGTTTGTTCTGAACATTCTGAGAGAATTTCAACACATGTTTTTAGTTTTTCTCTGCCATCATGAGGACTAGAAACTATATCGGTTTTAAGTTCACATCTTTCCATGTAGAAATGTTTCTTGAGATGAGTACAAAAATGTATTTGCTTTGGGAAATATAAGTAATTCAGTGAATGTTGGCATTTGCTGATAATTCTTACTATGTCAGGATGCTTGTAGCACATCTAAGAAAATCCTGACATTTATTGTCAGATCTTAGGGCCTTTCATTAGTAACTAAATTTTATCTTAGTTTCATAAATTACCAGAGAAGGACAATATTTACATTAGCATGCTGAGAGACAGGCCAAGTGACACAAACATTTCTTTTACTGAATTTCTGTATCGTTTGTGTGTGTTTGTTTGTGTGTTTTAATTGTAAACTGCATTGAGTCCCCCAAAGAGAAAAAGGCAAAGTAGATTTTTTAACAACAATATTTAATATGCTATATATATAATATTATAATGCCTATATAAATTATTATTATTATTATTATTATTATTATTATTATTCTGCATCAAACGAAACACCATTTTTATTTGTTTTCTATTGTACCTGTGTAACAGTACAGTCATATGTATTTCTGCTCAGAAGTAAGCTTCATTGAGTTGACTGGAACTAACGGCCCAATCCTAACTGGGATTTACGACAGTGGAACAGAGTTTCCGCTGTTGTAACTGGCTATATGGCGGTGTGCACAGTGTGCTGCCAGCAGCCATTTCAGAACCACCACTGCAAACGATGGCAGTGTCAGTGACCTGCTGTCACAACCGGCTACTGGTGGGAGAGCAGGTAAGCTGGAATGGGAGTGGGCGGTGGGAGGAATGGGGCGGGAAGGGGGAGGAATGGGAGAGTATCTAGATGGGGAGGTGGGCAGGTGGGAGGCAGAATGGGGAAGGCAGGGGCTGGATCCCAGTGGCACCGGTGTGTGCCAGAATCCTATCCCCGTTCCCTCTCCCTTACACTCCTCAGTTCTGCACCAGCAAAATGGCTGGCACAGATCTGAAGAGACCCATTTGGGCAGTGGAGGGTTGCCCCAGGGCAAGAGAACAAAAATTCCTTTGCCTTGAGGAGATGTCTGTGACTCCCCCCGCAGAATGCGGTGTGTGCTCCATTAGGGTGACTGCATCAGTGGGTTTGTTTGTTTGTTTGTTTAGTTAGGATAGGGCTGTTACTCACAAGTGTGTATAGGATTGTAGTTTAAAGCTGCAATCCAATACACATTTGCCTGGAAGTGGCTCTTATTGAACTAAATGGGACTTAAGTGTAAATAGACACACCTAGAATTGCGCTGTAAGTCACACTAATTGGTTGAGGTTGCTCAAATTGTGACTGTGTAGAATGTTCATGATTTTGAACATTCCAACTACTCAGTAAGTAGTTTGCAATTCAATGACTGAAGGAAAAGGAAATTGTCAGTGTGGCTGGGATTCAAACCTCACACAACTCCAGGAGAAAAGAATAGCATCATAGGGCAGGCCGGGGGCTGGGAAGAGATCTGAGGAGATAGGGAGGAAGGATCTAGGCAAGGAAGGGCAAGGAACCTGAAAGCAGCAGAGCATAGAATTTATTGAAAAATAAGAGCTTGAGGAAAAGTTAAGAGAAGGAGAAGGAAGTTTGAGGAGGGAAACAGAGGGAAGGACTAATAAGACCAAAGTCTGAAGAAACTTCAGAAAGCTTCCAGAAAGTTCCAGAAAGTGGAACTAAGGGGGTGGGGAGAGTCAGAAGTGCGTAGGAGACTGGCTAACATTCAGGGTGGCTAAAAGAAAACAAGGGCAGAATGGGCACTACCCTGAAAAGCAGTGACTGGGGGCATAGGGGCCAAGGACAGCATGGGTTCTTCTAGGGGTAGGAGGCCTGTGAGCTGTTAGCAGGCAAGGGTGAGTTGGAGGCATGGGCTTGCTTGGGGAATGTGAACAAGGGAACCACGGGGCACAGGGCTGCTGGACCTGGAGTTCAGTCCTTGACATGGCTGCTTACCTTAAAGGGTCTTAATGGGGATGAGGTGGGTCGGGGTAGAAACTCAGAGAGCAAAAGGATCCAGAGTACAAATGTGTATGACAAAGCCATGATGCCACATCAAGTCAGGATGGAGTGTGTGTGTGTGTGTGTGTGTTTAATAATCTTCTGATTATCTTTTCAATATATTTTTGTACTTGAAGATTGTGTTTTTGAACCAATACACATGCAACACATACAACCAATACACATACAACAAAAGGGGTGTGTCAGGGGTCACCAGGTTGGGCACTGATCGAGGGTACATGATCAGCTCACCCATATGGCCAGACAAACCCCTGAAGCCTCAGAACCAGTAGCAGTAGTAGCACCCAATGTACCATCAGGTGGGGACACCATGGGGGGGGGAGACCCAGTGTGGAGCTTCAGGGCCCCCAGCAATCTGGAGTCAGAATTGATACATTTATATGACTCTGTTTTGGGAAGGCTCTTTTTTGTACCTGAAAGAGTTGCCTGGAAGGACCGTCCTGCTGATTGTGGTCTCTGGTGTCACTGCAGCATTTTGATAATCTTAATGAGGACAACAAGGGCTACGAAGCAGGAGGTGTTGAGCACTATGTTTCACATGTGGGGCGAGATGCAGACAACACCATGTGTGAGCAAAAGGGGATTTTCAGTCTCTGCTGCCCCTCCAGCACGGCAGGTAGTCCCCCAACTGCCAGGAGCAATTCTTGAGGTTGCATGTTAAGGTGCAGTGGGAAGGAGGAGGTGGGAACCTCCCATTGTATGAGCAGAACTCTACAAAAACAGTTCTCTGAATCCCACCCGTTGATCTGAACTAACGTGCCAGTTCTTTGGCTATAGGCTTCTAGATTACCGGTAAATCCTGTCATTTATTAGGACAGGCTGGGAAATATCCAAAGCTGTGAATTGTTCTCCAGAAAAAGAAAATTACAAGTCATAAGACCATAAGAAGAGCCCTGCTGGATCAGGCCAAAGGCCCATCTAGTCCAGCTTCCTGTATCACACAGTGGCCCCACCAGATGCCTCAGGGAGCACACAGCCAACAAGATAACCCGTTTCCTGCTGCCACTCCCCTGCACCTGGCACAGAGAAAACCTACTTCCAAAGCCAGGAGGTTGCTTATGGCTTGTAACCTGTGATGGTCTTTTCCTCCATGAATCTGTCCAAACCCCTTTTAAAGGCATCTAGGCCAGGTGCCATCACCACATCCTGTGGCAAGGAGTTCCACAGAAGAAGTACATGCTGGGTAAAGAAATATTTTCTTCTGTCCGTTCTAACTCTCCCTCCACTCAAAGTACATTGGGGAGGGGACACAATGACAACACAGATGTGGGGGCTGGCAACCCTCAGGTGCCTTTTTTCTAGACTGAAAAGCCCCAGACGCTGTAGCCTTTCCTCACAAGGGAGGTGCTCCAAGTCAAAACGCAAGTCTTTAAGCGTTGTGTGCAGCTGTTCCTCCAGTATTAGTTAGGAATTCACTTGGACAAGAGAGACCTGCAACAAAAAGGTGCATCTCTTCTCCCAAGCCTTAATGCCCACCTCCAGCTGTTAAAGGATGAAGCAGCCAATTCCACCTCCACACTCCATGGTTCCTGGGGGCCACTGAGCATGCTCAAGCTGCAGGCTGTTTTTTTTTTAACCTTTATTCTTTCTTCTAATTTATACATTTTTGTAGTTCTGCCTATTGAGGCAGTTTTCTGAGAGTTTAGACATCACTGCCTTATTTTGATTGCAATCAGAGAGACATTCAACAACCTGATTTCACTGTTAGCCATGTTGGGTTGCTGGGGACCCTGGGACAAAGTCCTGCACTGGGCCCCTCCTGCCTGTCCCTGATGGAGAATTGGGTGCTGCCACTGCTACTGAGCATTTAGGTGGACACTCTGATGAGTCCTTGGCCAGTGTCCGACTTGGACGATCCTTGATGCCACCTCTAGTATATATTCGAATATCATCATCACCTTCATCATCATGACACCAATGACACCAATGAGGTCTTTGTCCAGCCTCCCTCCATTTAGTACTGAATGTATTCAGGTTTTTTTTTTTTTTAGTGAGACCTCTTAAATCGTGTTAAAAAAACAAACAAACCCCCATGTTTCCTTACAACCAGGATCTCTTCGTTTGACATCAAGTCCATTTTATTTTATCTCAACTTCTGGGGAACACTATTGAAGGTTTAGAATTAATGTTAAGGATCTTAAAGGGCATTTTTGTGTGTGTGTACTTCAGGAGTTAATTAATAGCCAAATAGCCATAGAGCAACAGGAGTGAGTGCAGCAAGAGTGAAGAACTGAGTGTCTTTTATTCAAAAGGAGGAAATAAAAAGTTTTCACTGCTGGGAATTACCCCTTATAACAAAGTCCATCATCTGATGCCCAAAGAATAAGTCCTTCAGGCTATTGGCAAAGTGCTTACTGGCATTCACCATTGTATCTGCATCGAAAAATGCAGAGTCTCTGCCAAGAGCAATGGCAAACGCCACGCCCTCAATAGGACGATGACTTGGCAAGCATGGACAGTACATGAACTCCTTGCAGAATTGCACTCACATAGTCTTACAATAGCACAAAGAACTATAACAATGTCAAACGTTAGCAATACAATGTTAAAAAAATGTTAAAAACCAATTCATCAAATGCTTCACAATCCTGGGTAAAGATCTGCGGCCGACCCATAGGGCCAGCCGCAGGATCCTACGCCCTTCCTGGGCCGCTCCGGCGCGGCCCGGGGTCTCCTCGGGGGGAAGGGGACATTTGTCCACTTCCCCGGTATAGGGCTGAAAGGCCCCAATGGGCATCCTTGGATGTCCACCAGCTTTTGAACTGGCAGATATCCAAGGCGGTGGTGTAAGGGTCGCCGCATCCGGGAATGGGGATGGGGATTTTGCGGCTGACATCCCCACTCCCTCTCAGGTCGGCTCGGCTAACGGTCATCACCCTCCCTCGCCACCCGGACCGCCCTCCCCTGCTCCCACCGGAGCAACCCTTACTTTCCTCTGTTGGGAGCAGGTCTAGTCTGCAATGGAATGAAACCTGCCGATGTGCGCGCCAGTGGGCCTTACTCGCTGGGTGCCGAAAGCGCTCTTTATGGCGTGTTTACGGCACCCTCTGCCTGCAGAGCATGCACTCCATAAGCAGGACTTTGCACACATAAGTATAGATGCACACATAATTATAGAAAAGGATGCACACATAAGGATACACTCATAATTATAGAAAATGCAGCCAATACAGATGACTAAAAAGGAAGCATATGTGCAAAATGTCTGGTGAAAAAGGTATGTTGACAACCTGCCTAAAGCTATGCAATAAGGTACAGCAGAGAATGCTCTGCACCATTCAGAGTAAAATGTCAGGAAGAGTAAATTCATGCAGACTGTGGTCTAAAAGCCCAAAAATGCATATTGAATTTCAGCATTCCGACCACAAAAGTCTTGGTAATTATATCAATGTTCTATGATATGTTTTCAGGTTAAGAGGAAGACATTGCTTGGAAGGTTAGTACCTGTTTAATAAGGTACTACGGTTGCAATCCTATAACACTTTTCTGGAAGTTAAGCCTCACTGAACGCAATGGGACTTCCTTGTGAGTTGACATATATAGGATTGCACTCTAATTTTCTTCTGAAGAAAACCAGAATTGTACATTCCATAATGGATAGTACTGTATTTCAGGTTGCATGAGTGATGTGTGATATGTTCAGTGTGATATGTTCAGGTTTTGGTTTCAAAAAACCACAGGCGAGGGCATGATCCATATTTGTTTCATTTCGTTACCTTTATTGGCATAACAGATACACATAAAAGAGCATCAAATGCTGAACCCAGCACACCACACAGTATAAAACCCAGAACCATCTCCCCATTTCCCCTGTACCAAGTTGCTAAGAGATGCGCTTCCGTCGGTCAGCCATCGACTTTAGGAAAGCAACAACCTTGGATATCATAAAACCTCAACATCAGTGACCGTGAGAAGGTGTGAATGAATGAATGAAACCTTTATTGGCATAAAAGTGGCGTAACATACTTTGCTCAGTTAGTTTTCCCAGTCCTCCCAAAATCGGATCTAAGTAGAGTGAACGGAGGTCATCACATAAGGGGCATTATATTATCACATGTAGCATAGTT
This sequence comes from Plestiodon gilberti rubricaudatus, assembly GCA_026170595.1. Taxonomy (NCBI): domain Eukaryota; kingdom Metazoa; phylum Chordata; class Lepidosauria; order Squamata; family Scincidae; genus Plestiodon; species Plestiodon gilberti. Next base: position 172,284,373 of record JANXHW010000004.1, on the reverse strand, counting down.
TCATATTCTTAAACATCAGCTTTTGATGTCCTGCCTTGTCTTTGCTCCTAAAGGGGTATTGTACAGTTGCCGGATAATGGTGGGTGATGTGGGTTACTCAAGGCCTTTTATAATGCTAGATAAGCTCTATTTCGAAAGATGTCAAGGACTTGCCATTTTCAGGGGTTCCAGGGGTTATGGAGGGAAAATACACACACACCTCAAGACAAATGTTGATCTTTAATCTTTGTTTTTCTGATTGAAAGGGGGTGGGGGCAAAGGTCAGATCAGCTGCAAACTTAGAACAGAAACTCGAAGTTAAGGAGTGTTTTTTGGCAGCAGTTGAGGTGTCTCTCATACAGACTTTTTACTTCCGCTAAATGAGTAAGTAAAAGCAGCAATGACAAGACCAGAAAAAACTATTTAGGGCAAAGAGGTAGGTGGCAAAAGACCAGTACTGGGGAGAAAATCTGGAGAACTTTGCATGGCAAATATATGTTGTTGTTGTTGTTCAGTTGTTAAGTCGTGTCTGACCCTTCGTGATCCCATGAATCATATCCCTCCAGGCCTTCCTGTCCTCCACTACCTTCCTGAGTTCGCTCATTTTCATGTTCGTTGCATCGGTGATGCTGTCTAACCATCTCATCCTTTGCCTTCCCCTTCTCCTTTTGCCTTCAATCTTTCCCAGCATCAGAGTCTTCTCCAGAGAGTCCTCTCTTCGCATTAGGTGGCCAAAATATTTGAGTTTCAGCCTCAGTACTTGTCCTTCCAGGGAACAGTCAAGGTTGATTTCATTTAGGATTGACTGATTTGATCTCCTAGCAGTCCAAGGGACTCTCAGGAGTCTTCTCCAGCACCACAGTTCAAAAGCATCTATTCTCTGCCTTCCTCAGCCTTCCTTATGGTCCAACTCTCGCAACCATACATTGCTACTGGGAACACCATCGCCCTGACTATACAAACTTTTGTTGGCATGGTGATATCTCTGCTTTTTATTATGCTATCTAAATTTGCCATAGCTTTCCTTCCAAGGAGTAAGCGTCTTTTAATTTCATGGCTGCTGTCTCCGTCTGCAGTGATCTTGGAACCCAAAAAAGTAAAATCTGTTACTGCTTCCATTTCTGCCCCTTCTATTTTCCAGGAATTGATGGGACCAGATGCCATGATCTTAGTTTTATTAATGTTGAGTTTCAAGCCAACTTTTGCACTCTCCTCTTTCACCCTCATCAAGAGGCTCTTTAGTTCTTCTTCACTTTCTGCCATTAGGGTGGTATCGTCTGCATATCTGAGGTTGTTGATGTTTCTCCCAGCAATCTTGATTCCGGCTTGCGATTCATTCAGCCCGGCATTTCTCATAATGTACATGCCGGCCACATGACCACGGAGGCGTCTTCAGACAACGCTGGCTCTTCGGCTTTGAAATGGAGATGAGCACCACACCCTAGAGTCGGACACAACTGGACTTAATTGTCAGGGGTCACCTTTACCTTTTTTACTCTGCATATAAGTTAAATAAGCAGGGTGACAATATACAGCCTTGCCGTACTCCCTTCCCAATTTTGAACCAGTCGGTTGTTCCATGGCCGGTCCGAACTGTTGCTTCTTGACCCGCATACAGGTTTCTCAGGAGACAGGTAAGGTGGTCTGGTACCCCCATCTCTTTAAGAATTTGCCACAGTTTGTTGTGATCCACACAATCAAAGGCTTTTGCGTAGTCAATGAAGCAGAAGTAGGTGTTTTTTTGGGAACTCTCGTGCTTTCTCCATGATCCAGCACATGTTGGCAAATTGATCTCTAGTTCCTCTGCCTCTTCGAAAGCCAGCTTGTACTTCTGGTAGATGTTCCAGTGGGTGGAGGCATTAGTCGTGACGCAGAAGGGAGTGGCAGCAAGGGAGTTGCTCTTGAGAAAGTTTCCAGCTTGGGACCCGAAGCAAATGGCATGGATCCAGGTCCCAAACTTCAAGGTTTGAATGTGGGAAGGAAATTGGGATCCCGGCTTTGGTTCAGTCTGTTGCAAAACTAGGTAATATCTGAAAGGCTGCCTTGGGCCAGTGACGCTACAAAGGGGGACCTCAAGCCATTTTTATTTCTGATTATATATTTGCTGCGAGTTTAGGATATTGGTTTAGGAAAAAGGGAAGGGGAAAAAGAGAGAGAAAGCGGAGAATTATTTTCCTTTCTTCAAGCTGCCTTCATAATAAACACAATTTACAAGTGTAGGTCTTAGAAATACTGAAATAATAGATTCTATTAGAACAAGTCTGTAGGGAGGTGATGATGAGTGAATGACAGACAGTAATGTCAAAGCAGAATAGCAAGATTTCCCCATATGTTTGAAAGTGGGGCTACTGTCAATGCCACTGGCGTCACTACAGGGGGGGGGCGGAGCTGTAAGTTCTTCCGTGATCGGAGCCTCCATTACATGGAAGAACGAAGCGCTCTGCCCCCGCGCCTTCCGACCCATCCAAAGCAGTGAAAACAACGCGCAGGAGACTCCCTGCGCGTTTTTTTCACTGCTTTGAATGGGTCGGAAGGCGCAGGGGCGGGGCGCTTCGTTCTTCCGTGTAACGGAGGCTCCGATCACGGAAGAACTTACAGCTCTGCCCCCCCTGTAGTGACGCCAGTGGTCAATGCTATGGTCATCCTTCTCCATCTCTATCCCTGCCATGAGGGATAGCAGTTCGTCAGGGGAGGGGAGGAAGAAAAAAATCCAGGTGGTCTGAGGCAGAGCAAAGTTCTTCATTCTGATCTTAAATCTCTGGCTCCAGGTGACCAGGTAGACAGAATTGCTAACCTTGAATGGTCCAAAAATGAGGATTACAGCAAATCCTAGGCATGTCTACTCAGAAGGAAGTAGCACTGAATTGGATGTAACTTACTCCAAGGTAAATGTGCGTAGGATGGCAGCCTTAACCCTTTAAAACACTGTAATTGACTTCAAAGTCATGACATTTTGAATACTTCTGAAGTTCATGGTTTTACAGAACTAGTGGTGCACCAGAAAAGAAAATGAGGGAAGTCACAGATCAGAAAAAGGGCATTTTTTGGAGGGGGGGGGAGAGAGAAGAACTTTGTCCCACATTTTAGATTTATGAAAAAAGTGTTATTATTCCACATTAATGGTTCTTTCTTAAACATAAATAAAAATGAGCCCACAAGAACTGCTCTTTCTATATAATGGGAGATGGGCCTGTCACTCAGTGTTTAGGGCATATGCTTTGTATACTGAAGGTCTGGGTTTGATCTCCAGGTAGGACTGAGAAATAGCTCCGTCTGAAACACTGGAGAGCAGCTACCAGTCTGTGTTGACATTGCTGAGCTAAATGGGCCAATAGTCTGACTCATTGTGTAAGGCAGTTTCAGATATGTTCACTGATGCCTGATGATAATAAAGGAAAGCACTCTGAGGACATGAAAAGTACAGCAAGTCCTCATTTAAAGTTGTCGATAGGTTCATCTTGGAAACTGCAACTTTAAGCAAAACGACTTATAATGAAACCAATTTTACCATAGGCTAATTGATACACGTAAATGTTCCTATGGCATTTCCCCATCAACTTTAAAACAAAATGACTTTAAACAAAATGACTTTAAGTGAGGACTTACTGTACCTTGTTTCTTATTGAGAAAGGCTACCCTGTTTCCCCCAAAACAAGACCTACCCCGAAAATAAGACTTACCCGTAGTTTGGAGCTTGCCTGCCAATACTCGCCTGCTCTATTGCTGGACATGAGAGATTGGGCCAATGGTTCTACATGCAATGGAGTCGCAAGAAATTCAGGTCGGAATGCGGGGTTTGGAGAGTCATGATGATGTTCCAGAAGAAGATGACATGATTGCATTTGGATAAATGTAAATTGTTGTACCAGTACATTAAAAAAATAAGACATCCCCTTAAAATAAGACCAACTGCATTTTTGGAGCCAAAATTAATATAAGACCCGGTCTTATTTTCGGGTAAACAGGGTAGTAGAGTCTCATGTCATTATCATGATTCTGTCAGGGACGTGTGGTGCTGGAGCGAGAGGTAAGGCAACCCCGCCCCCTCATACTCTACCAAAAATCGCCGCGACAGACCTTTGAAGTGCGCTTGTGCACCATCTGCTGCACTCGAGTAGCAGGCAGCGCGCGAGCGCATTTCAAAGGTCTGTTGCGGTGGTTTTCAGTAGAGTAGGAGGGGGCGGGGTTGCCTTACCTCTCGCCCCCGCACTGCACGTCCCTGGATTCTGATGATTCTAGGCTTTTTCAGATTCCTAAAATCAAAAGACTTGCAGCTAAATCATGACACGTTTCTCAGTAATGGATATGGCAAAAAGAAGTAAGTGTAGTGAGTGGGTGTGGGCAGGGCAAGATGAGTGAGAACAATCTACAGGGGAGAGTGTACAAAAATTAGGACAACTTAAGGAATATGGAAAGCAAGGGGGCAGACCACTGGACACTGTATTTCATGCCATTGTCATTTATTTATATGGACAAGAACAATGTCTCCTAGACAAACTTCAGAGATTATGATGATTCTGTAGAGCACCTGGCCTTCCAGAGTTATTAGAACAAACACCAAGATCCAATCACTTTTCAGCTCTGTACACAGTGCAGAGATAGTTCATCTCATTCTTCCAGTGATAAATATCTTCTCAGAGCTTAACTTAAGGGTTCAGTCTGCATCGTATTCAGGGTTCAGTCTGCATCGAAACTGATAGCAAACCTCCCATAGATTTTAACAGAGATGACTTGGGTCCTGATAAAAAAAGATTCCCTCTATTTCTTGACCTAGGTACAAGTTTGTTGCAAAATCTATACATTGCTACTGCCCTCTAGTGGAGTAAATCAGAACATTGTCTGAACATTCAGCACACGTCACATTTTTAGGGCTAACAACCCATACACCGTTCACATTCTTTTTCCTCTCTTTAACTTTTAACAAATCAATTGATTAACCAATTAGTAGAAATATTTACAATATGCAAAACTGGTAGATTTTGATGATGTTAATGAAGCAAACATTTTCTCTTGGCTATATTATAATACAATATTTGGGGGGAAATGATCTCAAAGGCATTCCCTGAATCAAGAAATCCATATTGACAATGCCAGCAAAACTGAATATTCTTTCGCAGAGTATAGACTGAATTGCAAAATTTAAGAACGAGACATTATGCATATAGCTCAACCTGTTTTAGGCTGCTGGAACACACAATACAGAACTTTCTGTGAAGCTGTTGGCGCTACCCTGAGTCCCTGTATCTAACTGCAACTAACAGCCCAATCCTATCCTCCCCCCCGCCCCGATGCAGCTGCACCAAAAAGGAGTGCGCTATATTTAGAGGGGAAAGGGGAATTATTTCCCCTTACCCCTCCATAAGCCTCCTGCTCCACAATGGGTTCCCTTGGACCTGCGTCTGCTCATTAGCTGGTACAAGTCTGAGGAGAAGACAGGGGTGTGCAGCCTTGGAAAGGAGACAATAGGATCTGACGTGTGCCACTGCTGCTAGATCCATCCCCTCCCGCCGCCTCCCCACCCTCATTCCTCCCCCTCCACCCCCAGTTTCGCCCCCTCCCCACCCTTCCCCTCAATTCCCCCACTCCCATCACTTACCTGCCAGTGGCGGTGGCCACTCCAGATCCCACTGCTGTGCACAACGCCTCTGCAGCCTCCATAGCTGCCCCAGCAGCAGGGTGGAAGTGCGGCTGTAAAGCAAACCCCGCCACCGGAACACTACTTCCAGTGGCGGGGGGGGGGGGGAAGAATAAGGCCCTAAGTCTAAGTATGAGCATATGAAATTACATATTCTCCCCCATCTTTCATGGCACTATTCTATCCCCTTTGATGTGTACAGTATTGCTATGTGATGTCTGGACTTGCCTTTTACTTTGGAGTTTTTTTTAATAAACTAGTTATATTTTGAGTCTTTGCCTGCCTAGTCCATATTCATGGGTAATTCAGTACATTGTCATGTCTGACTCCTCATGGACACGACTGCAGTTTGTTTTAAGCAAGATGGGTTCTGTGCTCTTCTGGGATGTCAGGTTTTCCCCAGATGGCTCCTCTTCTGCCTGATTCCTTCAGTGTGGGATTGTGGCAGTGGATATATCTACCAATTCCTCCTCATTCAGCTGCTGACCCTGTAAATCAGGGAAGCAGAGAGCAGGAAGGAGTCTGCTAGTGCTAACCACTAGGTAGGTACTACCGGTACTTCCCTTGATCAGCCTCCAGCTTCCCTAGCAAATACCATGCACAGTGATGGTGCTGAATAAATAATAACACAACCTTAGCCAGGCTACTGGTCCATCTAGCTGAATACTGTCTCTTCTAACTGGCAACAGTTATTCAAGGATTCTGACAGAGGCCCTTTCAGCCCTGCTACATGAGAGCCATTTCAGTGGAGACCTGGGGAATTTACCATGAGATTCTCTGTATGCAAACCCTGCTCTACCATTTAGCTACAGCACTTCAAACTGTGCATCCTGTCTGGTGTATCTGGTATCTGCTATATAGGTGGTATCAAGTAATGGCTAAGACTGCAGTGCTATGTGTACTATGCTGGAAGTAAATCCTATTGAATTTCACTGGGATGCATTTCCAATTAAACATGGAGATTTCTTATTTATCTACAGATGTATTTATTTATTTATTTCAGTCTATCCAAGGAGTCTGGGATCTCAGGTATTGGGCCCTCTATTGAAATGATTCCCCTGATCGTCATCTTTTTGTTGACCTTTGTCCAAGCTGAATCTGGAAGTGGTGAGTATTTAGCTAACTGTTGGGGGACTCAGCTGCATAACTGCATATGAATAACTCCAGTGATACATTCCTGTTGGACTGTAAGTTTGCACATTTTGATGCAGCTACATTCAGTTCATTCTGATACAATACTGCTCATAGACACTTATGACAAAAAAAAAAAACATAGACAAAAGCTGACCATCAAGTCAGAAGTATCCTTTAGGTACATCCAACTATCTCTGGATTGCACGTAACAACTCTCTATATATTGCACACATTCAGGGATGGATAAGAGCCACCTACCATAATCTATTCAAGTTCATTCCCCCCCCCCCCCAGTTCTAGGCTCTAAATATTGTGTACATGTGTGTGTAGAGAAAGTACATGCAGATTGGAGATGATTGTGAAGAGAAGGTGTAGAAAATATGCTATAAAACCTGCTTGCCTGACTTATCTAGCCTTGTTCAGATGACTATAACAGGCAATACTCAATGCATGGAGAGTGGTGGTGGTAAGGATCATGCCCACTGGCTCATCCCTGACCTCCACACATTGACCCAGCTCTTCTGCTCAGAGCCTATCTATGCACAAGTCACATGCATATAGGTGCTGTATATCATATATGCTCCCTAAAACTCTGCAAATTTCAATATTGGGATCCTGAATTGATGTGGTAAAAATCTCAGATATTTTGCCTGTTTGAGGGCTCTTCTAACACCCCCCCCACACACACACACACTTCTGGAATGCATCAGCATCCTAAACTAGGTAACTGAGGGCGCAATCCTATCCTACTTACGCCACTGTTGTAACCAGTGGCGCAGCGAGAATGGGAGGCCCCAGAAGGGGAAGGGGATTCAAATCCCCTCCAAAAGGAGAATTCAAAGGGGAATTGAATCCCCTTTCCGTTCCGGAGCCTCCCGTTTTCGCTGCACCGCTGGTTACAACAGTGGCATAAGTAGGATAGGATTGCGCCCTGAGACATCCTGCTGCAAAAGCCTCTTTGAATTCAGCTAAATAAGAGCCACATGGTGGAGCAGACAGAACATTTATAAATTGCTTGTCTTCCCAATTGGATTTCCCCATGAATTAAATTATGGTGGGTGGTTCTTCTCCTTATCCCCTTTATTGCTGTGTTCCTTCAGCCCTTTAATATATTCCTTTCTATTTTTTTTTACTGTGTTACCTGCCTGATCCAAGTTCATTCAGGAGAAGAAGGTTGCCACACTTCCCAGATCCACTCCCATTACTGGTTGCTTTCTATGGGGATTGCTAAGATATTTTTTTTTTAGGGGGGGGGGTTCTTTATTACTCTGGGAGAGAGGTTTTCTTTTGGCAGCCTCATTCTTTTTGGGCTTCCTAGCCTTGTGTGCTGACAGCAAAGAGACTACCAGTCCAATCCCAATAAATCCTATCCCAATCTGACCAGTAAGACGGGTAAAGCTGGGAGCCAGGAAGAAAGGGTCATTGCTGTAATACAGTGGCAGTCAGTGTTATGCATTATTTCATTATTGCAGTTTCATCTTCCAGTCCGGTATTTGGACCAAGGCAGGTGACTGGGTTGCTGGGAGGTTCTGTTACCGTGAAATGCTTCTACCCTCAAAGTGGTGTGAACAGGCACAGCAGGAAGTACTGGTGCAAGGAATCAACCAGGCAATGTTCTACCATCGTTTCTTCCAATGGCTTTGTTGCGAAAGACTACACAGGCAGAGCCACAATCACCGACTTTCCAGAAAATGGCATATTCATCATTGAGATTTCAGAGCTGCAAAGAAGAGACATGGGACCATACAAGTGTGGCATTGGCTTCAATGACAACGGATTGTCCTTCAGAGTCAAGCTGGATGTCTCCCAAGGTAAAGATATATCCTTAACATGATCTTATTTTCCATACAAATCAAACTGTAGATATCGAACCATCTTCAAATCATCCAAGAAGTTAACATCCAAGAAGTCAACCTTGAGAAGTTAACTCAAGGTAATTTAATTTTCAACTTATTCCTTCCCTGTCTAAAATGGAACGATCTATTTTTAAATGCAGGTTTTATTTTATTCCAGGATATGGAATGCTTGAATGGACAGACTGGTGTTGAGAATATAAAATAAACTGAGGGTAGGAGAGGGAGAGTAGAGTTGTAATGGTTTTTAAATCTTCATGACATGAACATTTGAAGAACAGGTCCTTCCTGTCTAGAACTGTTTACATATATTTTGTTGTAAAATCTAGTTGACAAAAATCTAGACACCTCATATTGATTTTAAAAAAATATTTTTGAATCTCTGGTAAGAGAGGGTTGGTGCCAAAGAACATGACCTGCAAAACTTTGTTTTTGCAAGGTTGGAATGCAACAGTTCTCAAAAAAAGAAACATTTTCCTTCCCTCTCAATTGGGAATGGTTAACACAGTAGTACAAGTCTGCATAAACTGTGAGTAAGCAAGCTGAAGAGAGTTCACCAGCCATGCTTGAAAGCTCACTAGGACCTTGATAAGTTTCCTGGTTTTGCTGCAGTTCTGGGATAGCGAACACCACGAAGGGGTCAAGCACATGGTAGGCCAATGTTTATGGCTAATCATGTGCAGTTTCATGGGGTCACGAGTTGTACACTTGATATAGTGATATGGTACTGGTACATTTCTTACAACGCAATCCTGTGTAACCTTGCACCAGTGTAACAGTAGATGCACTGGTGTAACAGCAAATGCACCGATGTGAGTGCGCTTACACTGGCATAAATGCACTTACACCGGTGCATCTACTGTTACACCAGTGCAAGGTTACACAGGATTGCACTGCTAATATATGGAAGTCATAACATAACATAAGATGTGGAAGGCATGTAACAGAAATGTTATGATAAAAGTATGGAACACCACAGTTAATGCATTTGCAGTAGACTATGGAATAGCACACCGAAAGATAGAGAATTGATAGTGCTCTGGACTTGACATGTCGTTAACACAGATTCAGTAATGCCTGAAGAAGCTCAGCTCTTTTACATTCAGCAGCATGGCTCAGTGACTGTGACCTGCGACTTTGGTGAGCAATATGCCAGTGATAGGAAGTACCTGTGCAAGATGATGAAGAGCAGCTGCACCAATGTCATTGACACGCATGGAAATTTTGACCCACACTACAAAGGAAGAGCTCTGTTGAGCAATCTTGATGTTCCTGGTGCATTCAATGTCATTATGACCCAGCTAAAGAAGGAAGATTCAGGGTTATATCTCTGTGGAGCAGGAAACTACGGAGCAGACGGAGAAACCAAGAAACTGGATGTCCATGTCTATGAAGGTTGGTAATGGGCAGGGAAGTCTTCTCCTTCTGCCATGTTTCACTCTCAGAATCTGCTTTCCTTTTTATTAAAAAAAATAAGGAAAAGATCTAATTGTGCAATTTCATGTGTCCTCATTCTATCTCCAGGAGCTTTGGTGCCCAAACAACAACCTGTACTAAGGGGAGTCCTGAATGGTTCAGTGTCTACTGAATGTCACTATGACCCAAAAGGAAATGACACAATCAAATACTGGTGCAAATGGAAAAAACACGGGTGCACTCAATTAATAAACAACAATGGGTATGTGCTGGATTCCTACGAGGGGAGGCTAGCGATGCATGATAGCCCAGAAAATGGTACCTTTACCATCATATTGAACCAACTGAAGGAAGAGGATGCAGGGTACTACTGGTGTATGACAGATGGAGAACTGGAAAGAAAGTCAACAGCAGAGCTGAAAATTGTAGAAGGTAACAAAAAAGCATGTTTTTTTTGTACTGTGCAACTCAGAAGAGTGTTAATCCCCCTTACCAAATGATGCAGAAAGAGCCTAAGTTGACATAGTTGGACAGAAATTAACTTAACTGGTCCTCACTCCTAAATATGGTGCTTCTTTTCAAAGTAAATTCATTCCAACGGGTAACCCAATCCTGCGCAGTAGGCTTACCATTTGTCCCAGAAAAACTGGGACTGCCCCGGTTTCCGGAGCCCAGTCCCGGCCAGCCGGGCCCAGAACCGGGTGTCCCGGTTTTCCGGGTCTGCCCCCTCCTGCCGCCACCGCTTCCACGATTTTAAAACTTTTTCCTGGGCACTGCCATCTTGGATCCCATGAAATCTTGTAAGATTTCGCCCAGTAAAAAGTTTTAAAATCATGGAGGGGGTAGTAGACCCCACAGGGGAGTCTTGGCTGGCCCGATGCAGCTGGCCAACCAGGAATTGGGCATGGGCGGCGGCAGCAGCAGCAGCAGAAGTAGCACCAGCACGAAGGACTGAAGGCAAGCAAAAAAGGAGGCGAAAATGGTGGAGGCGAAAAGCAGCGAAAGGGGGCAAAAATAATTAAATTAATTGGATTTTTTTTTTATCATGGAAGCCAGTTTTTAGGTCTGCTTCCATGACGGGATGATGGTGGATGTACTGTATTAATCAGCCATTAGTTTTTAGGAATGTTAAATACTAGTTTCCCAGTCTAGTTCATTTCATGTTACCCATTTTTCTTCTCATTTTTCTCTCTCTCTTCTGAAACAGGGCAACCCAGTTTAGCAGGAGAGAATGAAATCAGTATTGTTGCTGGTTCCCCACTGACTATGTCATGCTCTTATTCGTGTGAATATGTTCATTATGAGAAATATTGGTGCAAGTGGAAGAATACTGGATGTGAACCTCGCAAGTCATACGAACAAAACCAAACTGGCTTGGTTGTTAATTGTGATAAAAACAGGAGAATATTGTCTCTGAATTTTGACCAAGTGACCCTAACAGATCAAGGGTGGTATTGGTGTGGAGTGAAACATGCAGGTCACTATGGGGAAACGTTTGCAGTACATCTGAGTGTACATGGAGGTGAGCTTCATTTCTGAACACAGACATACTTGGCTTCACCTTCCACACTGTTCCTCCTTTAGGTCCTCTCTCTGTGTTACTTCTAAACCTTGGCAACATTATAATGTAGGGCCCAGTCCTAACAGGCTGCTGCACTCTCAGAACTTGTGTTCTGGCAGTGCAGCAGCTTTTCTAGCAGCACAAAACATGATGCACTGTTGTGCGCAACTAGGCCACCACCAGAAATGGCAAGCGGTGGCAGCCACATGACAGCGGCAAGCCCGGATGCCCCGGTGCTCGTAAGTTGGTGCGGGGGACAGGGAGGGGAGGGGGAAGAACGAGGCAGGGGCCAGGACAGAGAGGGTGTATCAAGGATGAGAAGGGACGGTTATCGGTAGCAGCAGTTCTGCCGCTACCCTATCCCTCTTCCAGGCCTCTGTCCACCTCCCTGGGTTCACTTGGAGTTGTGCCAGCTAAAGAGTAGACCTATCAGGGAAGTGGTGGATTACCCAGAGGTAAGGGATCAAATGTTCCCTTACCTCGAGGAAGTCTCCAGAACTGCCCCCCCCCAAGATACAGCACATGCTCTGTTGGTGCGGCTGCATCAGCTGGGGGGTGATTTAGTTAAGATTGGGCTGCCAATGCACTCTAAGTGCACTCAAGATTTCCCACTGTCAGCTACGAAACAGGTTCATGCTTGCCTTTCATAGCTAATGGCCCAAGCCTATCACCCTCCCCTGCTGACGTAACTAATGTTGCATCGACAGAGACAGCTTTACAGCTGTCGTAAAACAGCCTTCACTGATACACCCTCCGGAGCAGGTAAGTCCACGCAGGGGGTTGGAGGGAAGCAGGGAGGGGGTTGAACGGGGTTGACCGGGGCAAGAGTTGGGCAGAATGGGCGAGGGGATGGGCTGAATGGGGCAGTGATGAAGTGGGGAAGAGGGTGGATCAGGCCTGGGATCAGCAGCGGCAGCACACACTGAAACCTGAGCCCCTTCCCAGGCCTGATCCCCCTGCACAGAGCAATATGGACTTGTGCCAGTGATTGAGCTGGCACAGTTCTGAGTTGCCCCATAGCGGCTGCTGGGGCTTATCCTGGGGCAAGGGGACAAATGTCCCCTCAGTGGCGTTTCCACGGAAGGGGCCCTACCTTAAGTTGCGCGACGTCCTAGTACTGCGTTCAGAAACTGGAGTGATGAGGTCCCACCCCCTCGCCGGCAGAGCCATTCCGCGCTGTGAAGGCGAACGGGCAGGAGACTCCCTGCCCGTTCGCCTTCACAGCGTGGAATTGCTCCGCCAGCGAGGGGGCGGGGCCTCCTCACTCCAGTTTCTGAACGCGATACTAGGACGTTGCGCAACTTAAGGTAGGGCCCCTACCGTGGAAACGCCACTGTGTCCCCTTACCCTGAGGAGACTTCAAGCAGACAAAAGTCCCCTGCGGGATGCAGTGGAAGCCGTGCCGTCGCCGCTGCATTGCCATGCAGGGATTTAGGTAGGATTGGACAGCCCGCGTGGAATCCAGATGTGCACTCAGTTTGCTGGATGGCAAGCTTGATACCATCTCAGGGAAGCAACAATTCAAAGATACTTCTGTCTGTCATTCAAGTAGCACACACTGTTAACCGCCTTGAACTAAAGTCAGAGAAGAAATTCGATGATCAAGAAAGGTGGTATATAAATACTGGTAGTAGTATTATTAACAAACCAGTAGGCTTAAATGCAACTAACTCCTAGTGACATGTACAAGTCACATTATTTACAAATATTTACAAGTTAATGTAGTGTTAATGTATGCTGGCTAGCTGAGTAATACATTAATACACACAACAAATGAGTCATTTGCAAAGTATGTGGGGGGGGGGAGATGAAACAACGCAGAATGGTCAGGAATGGTTAGGAACCCAGAATGGTCCCCCACAAGCCTGAGACCTGAACATTGGTACGTATGTAAGTTAAGGGATTATGTTTCATTATGACATGTTATTCTGTTTAATAGTTAAGACTCCAGACTCCGAAGTTTAGCTCATAATCGAGGCCAGCGCAGAGGAAGAGAAGCCAACCTATATGACAGCCTGTATAAAAATACATGACACAGGACTGTGTTTATCCATCATAATGTTCTGGAAGCAGGTGGAGCCACACTTGGCTGAATTCTATTCAGCTCTTAAAAATACAGGAACTTTCTCAGGATCTGAACCTGACAACCTTACATATCACTGGGTAGGATAAGAGTCAACCTTTCACCCCACTTATTAGCTCACTGTTGGCCATGCCAGCTACTCCTCCAACTACTGTCTTGGAACCAAGGGTTTTTGCTCATTACATTGCTGAATCATGAGCAGTGCTGGTGGAGGAAATATTTCCCACTCTAGAAACAGATAACCTGGTTTCTTGTACCTGGATCTCTCTTCCCAGTCTACTGTGCACAAGAGAGCCAAACCCAAGAAATTCCTCATGTGTGTGGTCTGTTGAACCGAGACTCTGGAATCAGGGTTCACATAGGTCTTAGTAGGCTGCAATCCTATATACACTTAACTGGGAGTGAGTCCCACTGAGCTCAGTGGGACTTACTTCTAAGTAGACATGCATGGGCTTTCACTGTTCAGTGGTTTATTAACAGCCCAGTGTCCCCTGCCATAGCATGCAGCCATAGGTTTCCCTTGCCATAACATGCAGTCATGCCAAAATGGGCTGTGCAGCATGCTATTGGGGGGTGGGGACAGACCAAGAGACCTGGGAAAATATTACCCCTTTACCTCCCAGCAAGCCTCTGGATCGCCAATGGGTCGTCTTGGACCTGTGCTAACTCTTTAGCAGGCTCAAGTCTGAGGAGAGAAAGGGGGCGTGTCGGGAGGTGAGGAAGGGGATAGCATCCAGTAGTGAAGCTAGAGGGGGGGGCGGGATGATATATTCACCATGTATGAGGCCCCTCCCACTTGCAGTCAGAGCCATTCCAGGCAGTGACGGCAACATGCAGGCATTCACTGAACCAAACGGAGTCTCCTGCATGTTGCTGTCGCTGCACGGAATGGCTCCTACAGCAAGTGGGAGGGGCCTCATACATGGTGAGTTGCAGCGTCTTGTGCCACTTAGCACATGGCCCCCTCTAGCTAAGCTACTGATAGCATCTTCGCATTCCGCCCTGTTCCATACTCCCCCCTGCCCCATTCCGCCCCTGCCACCAACTCACCAGTGTTGGCGGGTGCCCCTCTGTCCTCCTTTGCATGCTGGGCCTCCGTGGCCTCTCCAGTGGTGATCCAAAAGCATACGGCTACGCATGCTTCCAGATCGCCTTTTACGATGGCTGGAACGCTAGTTCCGGCGGTGGAGCCCATCAATAGGATTGAACCACAAGAGGGCTCTGTATGCAGCTCCCTGGCAGGGCTCTTACATCACACATACAGCAGGGTTTTTCTAGGTCAATGGATAGAGTGTAGGTGGGGGAAGAGAGGCAGCTGGGCCATCTTAAAGTCAGGAGTGGCATCAGAGGTTAGCCAGGCTTGACGTTGGGAGGCTGGAGCACCTGGAAAATTTAAAATCAAGTCCAGGAAGAAGGAGGATGGATTGCTGCTGCTATTCTCTGTCTCCCATGGCCCCATAAATGATTGAGATTCTTACCAAGCAATGAGGGGAGCAGCAGCACCAGCACCACCACCAGGGAACAGAGTTCTCTCCATTGTGCATTGCTATACTGGCAACATGAAGGAGAACTGGTAGTTAGCATGCATATATGCTCATGTATGTGCTCACATAAAGGGGGTTCACAGGGCTTGTGCCGGAGGTCTCCCCCAAACTGGTCCCAACCCTGGTAGCAGTAGCGGCCCAGGCACCTTCAGAGAGTGAGCAGAGGGCATTATGGGGCCCAGCACAGGACTTTGCCCTGAGCGCCCCCCCCCAGCACCCTGGTGCCGCCACTGAGGACAGAATACAACATACTTCAATCACTATGCTGTGCTAGTGAAAAGTCACTTATGAAAAAAGATCTGAAAATGCTTAAGGATATAGCCATAGCGACACAGACTATAAACGTTATCATGCTTGCTGATGGGGGAAGTGTGCGTTTTTCAAAAGGAATATCGTTTTTCAAAAGTTTTACTGTTACTTGTATCGATTGAGTGACTGATTGAAATATTTCTAACCTGCCTCTCAGTTAAAGGCTCCTAAGGCGACTATCAACATTCTAAAACAACAAGCACAACAAATTAATACAAGGGTAAAACAGAATGAATCAAACAGAATATAAATAATGAAACAGTAGTAATAAGGTTAGCAAACAAATCAGATAGCATTAAATGCTAGAGACAAGAAAAAAGCTTGTCAATTGTCATAAAAAGGGGAAAACGTATCTTTATGACTATAGGATAAAGTTTACGCCTGAAATTCAATTTCAAAAATTGCTGTTGGTGCTGCAATGGCAATTTTGCTGTAGTTCATATGAGATAATAAGAATCTCATATGACTAGACTAGACTAGACCAGACTAGGATAGAATAGAATAGACTGCTTTTCCTCTTTGTATTTCAGAGGCTTTCAAAAGCTGCTGGGTTATGGTTCTTTCTTTGCCAAGTGCTGCACTCCATATTGCAATATCAAATTATCATCTTTCTGGTAGCCTGATTTTGGGTGATTGAAAAAATTAGGAGCACCGGTTTCATTAACATTAATCATTTATGACTCTAGGAGAAAGAAACTGCAAATAGTGAATTCACAACTGAAAAAAAGAAATGTGTTTTTCAATCCTATTTAAATGTGTCTTTTTAACGTTTTTACAGTGGATTGTATCCGAATCTTCCATAAGCAGAAGAATGCTCATGAAATGGAACATTCCCATCCCCGTCTCCTAACTGTAGCCCCCTGTGTATCCCAAAAGCCTCTTCTGAGGGTTTGGAGAATTCAGAAGAAAACTGCTAAAAATTGGGCAGAGGTCCTTTTTTAGAATATCCCCAACCCTCAGAAGAGGCTTTTCAGTAGATACAGGGGGGCCGTTGCAAGGAGGAAGGGATGGGGAAGTGTCCTTGTACTAACTTCCTTCTGCTCACGGAAGGACTGTATACAACGCAATATGTGTAAAGTTATCTGGGACATTTTATGAATATCTAGAGATATTTTTAATAACAGCCTGATCCAGCGTAGCGAAATGCCAGCAGAGCTGCTGTTCCACTGTCGTTGGGTGTTGTAAACGTGCAGTAAGACATGTTTTTGACACCCGCGGAGTAAGTGCCGAGGTTGGCACCGCTCACTCCACTGACAGCCCCGGACTGCGCCGCCGGACACAGGTAAGGCCTGTGCCGGGCAGCAGGAGGGTGTGGGGAGGGCAGGCTGGGGTGCCAGGGGAGGGGGCAATTGACTGGCCAGGCCAAGGACGCACATCCCCTGGCGCACATCCGAGGAGGCCCGTTAGGGCTGCTGGGGCTGACACTGGGAAAGGGATGAACCTCCCTTTCTCCTGAGGTGTGCCCCAGCTCCGCCGGCCGCATCCTGCTTAGGATGCAACGGCTGGCTGTTTAGGCCGGCCAGTGCATCCTACTCAGATTGTGCTGTAATTGATTGGAGTATAAATGATTTTAGTGGAATTACTGCAACTAAACTGTATGCAAGATTATAATCCCAAACATTATCCCAGTCTCTATATTGTGTACCAACTCTTTTCTTCTTCCTTCCTTCCTTCTGTTTTCTTGTGTGCTGCTTGACGTACATTTCTCAAATATCCTCAAATCATACTTCTAAACCCTGAAGAAGCTCCCGGTATTGATGCAGAATCCAGGGAAGTTGCTAATCCCAAAATAGATCTTGAAGATAAGGCTTCTTCCATAAATGAGCCTGGAGTTGGAAGTTCAGCAGACAGGTGAGCCAGTGTCAACTCTATTAATGATGATTTGGTGCCCAGTAGTAGCCAGTTTTGGATACATCAGAAAAGTGTAACAGCTTTCTTCTATTATTTCCAGCTTCATTTTTAGGGCATCCTTGTTAAAAGGATACATGTTCTGATCACTTTAGCTAGACACGAGTAATGGAGTTCCATATACTGTAGTTGACTCCTGGTCCTTTTCCAAATGCATTTAATCAGCTGAACTCAGTTCCAAAGAGTCAGTTCACATTATTATTCTACGTGGAGGTGATTTGGTGAGAGCACACCAAGGCTGATGCTATGGTGTGGTGACTGACTGGTTTTCTGAATATTGCAGCACCCCTTAGACTTCTGTTGTGATTATGGCTTATCACATCTTGGAAACCACCACACCTTGTGCTATTTTCACTGTCACACCAAAATGGTTATGTGAATTGCACCCAAGACTTACTTTGTAATGACCTGGATGAAGAAGACTGTGAGCATTAGATCTTCCACTTGTATCCTGGGACTTGCCACTCATTTGTTTTAGTGGAATGTTACAGATCTCATATACTAGCCTCAACTTGCCCATCTATGGGGGAAAAGGGCTTTTTTTTTTTTTTTGAGGTGGGGAATAGTTCAGTGGTAGCACATATCATCTGCATGCATATGGTCCCAGGTTAAATGACTGTCATCTTCTTTTCCCCATGAAAGGATTTTATGGAGCAGGAAAATAACCTTTGCCTGATACCTTGGAATGGCAGGTGCCATTCAGAGTAGATAGTCGTATATGTGGCAGTAGCACTTGTATGATTGCAAGAATGCTTGAAGAAATGTCTCTGTTAAGGATGTCTTGGGCTCAGTGGAGCTTCAACAGAGGGTGGGAGTAGAATGGAGTAACTTTCAGTTCAATGTAACCAAATTTGATAATGTTGATCATTTTGGATGAAGGTCACTATGTGGGTGAGTCAATTATTTTAGATTAGTCTGAATGTTGATTGACATTTTTTTCATTTTCAACACATTTATATCGTTATTTACGTACTGACCTCTCAAGAGTATTGGTAAGGTAAATATGTGTGAGCATCTTGGGTATAGCATTCTAAAATCACTGTTGTGCCAATTCAACTTTTTTCCCAGTCACAGTGAAAGTAAAAACTCCACGATTCTTCTCTCAACTCTGATCCCTCTTGGAGTTGCATTTCTGATTCTTGCCACAGTCTTTGTTGCCAAGTCCAGGCTTTTCAAGCATTCAGGTGAGTCTCTACCCCAACTCTAAGATATTATTTTAAACATTTTACACATGTTGCCATGGTCTCTTTTTGAACGTTTGGATTTTCACATACCAAATAGTACATTCAAAAGGCTGTTGACTTCATGTACATCACAGCACTTTAGAAAGGTTGTGAGAGTTACAACATGTATTTTTAGCCTAAAAAATCTAAGGAAGAAGTCTATGATATTGACAGCGCAATCCTATCCAGCTTACACCACTGGTGTAACCAGTGGTGCAGCGAGAACGGGAGGCCCCAGAATGGAAAGGGAATTCAAATCCCTTCCAAAGGGGGATTCAAAGGGGATTTAAATCTCCCCTCCCCCCCAATGCCTCCTGCCCTGCCCTCCCCCGCTGGTTACACTGGTGGTGTAAGTTGGAAAGGATAGGATTGTGCTGTCAGTAATGTGCTTTATCTTTCTCTCTCTGATTCTTTCTCTCCCTCCCCCCCCAACAATAGATCTTGTCTCAGTTGGAAGCTACAGAACGAATATCAGCATGACTGATTTTGAGAACACAAGACAGTATGGTGCAAAGGACAATGTGTGCATGGAAGCTGCTCATGAGACCCAAATAGGGGGGATGAATGGTAATATCATCACTTAAAACTTACTGTTTGCAACATAAAGGGTGAGCACAGAAACACTCCTTGATTTCAAGGAATGATAATTGGAAACCAAGGAGTGTTTTTGTGCTCATCCTGTACTATGAATAATAATAATAATAATATTTTTCCATAGCCTTCATAATGAAAGCAAAAGACCTGAAACTGCAACTGTAAACTACTCCTAAAAATCGGAAGCCAAAGAAACAAGTAGAGAAATAAAAGCAGTTGTTTTTAAACTTTTATTTTTAAATGATGTTCTTGATTTTAAGGTCAGCATGACGACAACAACAACAACAACAACAAAAACACAGACCAAGGCACTTCTAGATCAATAAGGTGTCTTTGACATGGTAGAGTGAGTCTAGTTGTTACTTGTGTTTATCAGCAAATATAATGTAGTGATTCATTTGAGAAAGGTAGATAAAAGTTGTGTAGGTGGTGATGGAGGAGCACGCTTTTCATGCTTAATTTCTTACAAAGTCTCATGCTTTACAGAGTATGTGACTACTACTGGCAGTCCTAAGGAGGAAGGTAAATCAAAGAAGCCAAAAAGGGTAAGTGACATCTACTGTATATTATTTCAACAGGGTTTTAGAAGTCTGTACTTTATAATAGTACAAAACATTACGGTGGACAAAATTCTCTTTAATACCCTTTGGTGCTCCTTAGCACCTATCTTCTATAGGGAAAGTTTATAATTTAGAGGTACAGTATTCCCTTAATGGTGAAGCATATTAAGGTAATGGCAATTTGTGAATGTGCCCTAAGGCAGTGATTCTCAAACTTTTTAACACCGGGACCCACTTTTTAAAATGACACTCTATCGGGACCCACCTAGCTTTACGAGACTTTAAAAAAGGTGATCTAGAAATAAATAAATAAATTTATTTACAAGTAAAGAGCTCAGCTGCTTGCAGGGTAATTAGCAGCTATCTTGGAAACTGCAGGAGCTCAGCTCTTTGAAGAGCAATTAGTAGCTATCTAATTTTTGAATAGCCTCAGGGCTTGTGGCAATTACTTATCTGATTTTTCCATCACCTGGGACACACCAGAAATCAGGTCGCGACCCACCAAGTGGGTCCCGACCCACAGTTTGAGAAACACTACCCTAAGGTCATACGGAACTGGTGGAAGGCTATTGCACTTGTCTAAGTGGAGTGTTCTGTCATGAAGCAGGCCATTTTGGGACATGACTTCCAGTTGGGTTCAGGGCACCATTACAAATACTATTGCAATTTCTTCTTTCTCTTTTAGGGCTCCAAAGAGGAAGTTGAGATGGCTTATACCACTTTTCTGCTTAATTCCAACAACATTCCTCCTCCAGAAAGCACTCAGTAATAGTAAAGCTTCGCAAACTCATCATGGATGCTTCTGAAGATTGGAAGCAAATAGTGCAATAATGATTGAAAATGAAGCAATGCGTAGAATCAATAAGCAGCAAGTTATTCTTGATGAGTTTCTTAAATTTTTCAAAATTATTCATATTTTGGTTCTATCATTGTTTCTATAACTAGACCCTTTTGGGTCAAGATACTTTAAGAGTACCGTAATTTTAGTTTAAGAGTAAACAGCCTAATTTCTAACAAGTAGAAATCAAAATGGTGAAGGCTTGTGATTTAAAAAAGAAATCCTATAACTGATGGTACTTGTTAAATGCTAGTACATTTTAAACTAATCTCATCAGATATCTGACATATACTGTATATTGTTGATAATTTCATGCCCAGCTGGGCAGTTTATCTCCTTCCTTTCCAGGAACTGCTGACGATCTGTGTGCCCAGACGGGAAGGAATAAGGTGCTCAGATCAAAGGGAGCTTATAACACTAGCCTGAGAGTTTTCTTACTGCATTGCATTTTATATATTTTGTAAGATTTCATGGGAGCTCCTTTGGAGGTAGAAGGGCGAGATATAAATACCTGGATAGATAAATAAATAAATAAATAAATAATATGAAAAGCTGTAATTCAATCATTCTTAATGAGAACACATTTTGAAAAAGTTAGGAAAAATCACTTAAGAAGCATGGGTTATGTTTTTAATTAAGAGCAAGGAAATCTGGTGGTTAATTAAGCATGCTTGGGAGTTGCTTCTCCTATTTCTTTTCCATTTTGTATCTCATCCTTTCTCCTAGGAGCTCAGAGTGAAACACATGGGGGTTATTTCATTTTATTGCCATAACAATCCCATGAGATTATTAGGCTGAAAGCTAGTGAACAAGACCGCACAATCAGCTTCAGATGTCCCCAGCCTTAGTCCACCATTCTAGTAAGATCTGTTGCAACTGATAGGTTGAGGTGCATTATCAAGTAAATGACCCAGAATGGGGATCTAGAGCAGGGGTGTCAAACTAATTTTGCACAGCAGGCCGAACAGCATTCATTCTGCCTGCTGAGGACCAGAAGTGACATCATTATGCAGACGACGGCCAGAAATAAGTACTTTGTTCTCCCGTAGGTACTCATTAGCTGCAAATGACAGAAGAGAAAATATGCAAATCTTGATCATATTTTAAAGATATGAGAGAGTCCAATTATCACGCTGAGAGAGCCCAATTATCATGTAGACCACCCTTTCAGCAACACCACTTCGGCTGAGGTGTCAATTCGCAGCTCAGCAGCTGAGAGGTGCTCTGCGAAGTGCCACCTTGGCAAACGTGGTGCTGCTGGAAGGGCAGCCTGCATGATAATTGAGCTCTCTCAGCGCCTTGGCAGTGTCTCCCTCTCTTGCCCCTCTTGGTCTGCTCCTTTCCCCATAGCGTTCCTTGCTTTCTGAGGCCTCCTTCCGACTCTCCCTCTCATAGCCTTGGCAGAAGAGGTGCTGCTGAAAGGGCAGCACAGGGAGAGCCCAATTATCACATGAGCTGGATAAAGAGCTTCCATGAGCCAGATCTGCGGGCCTTATGTTTGACACCCCTGATCTAGAGAGCTACCTGGACAGCAGGTGACTGAAGACCTATGTCATCCTGCATAGAATGAAGTAGTTGCCTCTTGTCTCATCTCCCCTTCCCCAGAGGCTGAAACTCAAATATTTTGGCCACCTAATGCGAAGAGAGGACTCTCTGGAGAAGACTCTGATGCTGGGAAAGATTGAAGGCAAAAGGAGAAGGGGAAGGCAAAGGATGAGATGGTTAGACAGCATCACCGATGCAACGAACATGAAAATGAGCGAACTCAGGAAGATAGTGGAGGACAGGAATGCCTGGCGGGATATGGTTCATGGGATCACGAAGGGTCGGACATGACTTAACGACTGAACAACAACAACAAATTTAGGAATGTCATCTACATGGTCCACAGTGCCTGCATTGGTTCTCCAACCATCCGCATCAACCATGTTGATTCATGATAGACCAGGGAAGGGCTGAAGCATTCAGCACATATAGACAGAGCATCCCTCCCAACATGCTTTTTTCAGTAAAAGATATGTAGTTATATACCCTAGGTGTTTTCAGTACCAAAACAAAATGCAACTTATTTCAGTTTGAATGAAGGAATGGACCAAGCTTGAAGTCAAAAGAGTTTGAGTCCTTTGTGAGACTCCTAAGTTCTTAATAACGTTTTGCTGGATTTTACTGTTATATGACTTTATAATTTAGGCTATTGTATATGGTTTACATTTTGGGGTTTTTTGCAATGCTTTTGGTGATTGTGATTATTTTGCATTAATAAATATCCTGATCAAGATATAGAATGTGAGTTTGAGAGCTGGTTTTGTTGCCTTCTTGATTTTGAAAGAGATTCCCATTGCCAAGTGTCACAGGCACATGATGCTACTAGGCTGTGTGGTAGAAGAAAAGACAGTATGAATGAGTCCTGAAGAAAAGACAGTAACCTTGGGAACTTTGTAAGTCACTGTGGATACCACAAGTTTCCCAAACACCTGGTTTCTGGTACATAAGAACATAAGAAGAGCCCTGCTGGATCAGGCCAAAGGTCCATCTAGTCCAGCTTCCTGTATCACACAGTGGCCCCACCAGATGCCTCAGGGGGCACACAAGACAACAAGATACCTGTGTCCAGTCGCCACTCCCTTGCACTACTCCCTTGGTAGCCGTGATAATGCCTACCATCCAACCTCTAGACTAAAAACCTGCCAGAATATGTGATCTTTGACTGCCCCAGTTGTTTACAGTATTCATATACTGCCTTTCAACAAATGTACTCAATAGGTGGCATCTTTGCATGTCCCCCAGCAATCTCCTTAGGCAAACATTTGTTACCGATATTGGATATACACTATATTCAGTATCAGATTAGCACAGAGTGTACATTTCACCTACCGGTATGTAGAAACTAGACTGGAGCAGGGGCAAGTAGTTCTGCAAGACTCTGTTACACCAGAGTCAGCGGCCCCTCCCCCTTGCTGTTGGAGCCATTCTGGCGGCAACGGCAACACGCAGGACATTCCCCTGTCGCTGCTGGAATGGCTCCAACAGCAAAGGGGAGGGGCCGCTGACTCCGGTGTAATGGAGTCTTGCAGAACTACTTGCCTCCGCTCCAGTCTAGTTACACCACTGCATTTCACCACCCACCAATGAGAGCAGTAGAAATTCCCCAGTTGCTCTTACTTGTTTGAAGAATACTGTGGCATCCCCAAGCCAGAGAGATATAATTTTCCATTTTCTGGAACTTCCACTTTTGCCTTTCTCTCTCTCTGTGTCTAGGGACACAGTGTTCCATAGTGTACAGGATTATGGGCCCAATCCTATCCAGTCCCTACGGCAGTGAGTCTCATGATGTGCTGCATAGCAAATAGAATTCAATTCTATTGTACAGTTTGCACACTCAAAAAGACAACTATTATTGAATGCAATGTTTTGATGTAAGAAATTAAACAAGCTGTGGAAATGAAGATGCATTTTTGCTCTTGGAAATCCAGCCATTTTAGGTGGCCAGCTGTTATGCATCAGCCAACACAACTTAAAACAGCCTTCAAAGAGAAGTTCTGTAGAGCTAGCTCACTACCGTACCTAAAGAGTTAAGTCAACCAAAAGTGATTCAGAAGTCAAGGGTGCCAGGAAGCCCAGCAATCCCAAATTATAGTTGAGACAATGAAGTCACTTCCTGTGATCCACCCAGGCTGGAGGGAAGACGTAGTGTGGGTGGACACTGTAGAAAGTTTATAAATAGAACAGGAGTATTTTAAGGTCTCCCTACCTTTCCCCATCGCTTTTACTTAAAAGTTATCTCTCAAGTCTCATTAGCTGCTTGCTCCTTTATCTGCCCTGTCAAAGGCCTGATGTTTTCCAGACTGACACTGATGCTTATCTGGATTGTTTCCCAGCAGCAGCAGCAGCAGCAGGTGTCTGCTCCTCTTGGCTCACCTCCAGCATTGCATCATTGCTCCTTTCCTTTCCGCACAGGCAGGTAGCAAAAACAGGAGGCTTCTGAAGATGCTAGAGGACCCATCATGCATAGGTGGTGGTCACAAATTATGCAGGCATGCTACCAGTGCCAGGTTGTGGGGTTGGGGTGGGGGCCTGGCACAAAGCCTGGCACCATTCTTGTTCTCTTAATTGCATGGTGGGGAGGTTGTCCAAACCATTCCCTCACATGTGATCAAAATACTACTTTAAAGAATTTAAAGATTTAGATCATGTATAAGGGGCGGTTTGGTTGGCTGGGCCCGGGAAGGGGGAGAGGGATCAGTGGCGAAGGCTACGCTGAAATCCTATCCCCCTTCCTGAGACTGGCCGCTGCTTCATGGGGCTCTCGGACTTGCTTTACCCAGGGGAACAAACCTTCCCTTCCCCCGAGGTGACCTCCTGCCTGCCTGCTTTCCGCCCTGGATGCGGCTGCTGCTGCAATGGCCTCGTTGCATCACAGGGCGCAGCGGTAGACAGGATTGGGCTGTGAATGATATTCCCAGCAAGCACAAAAGAGGCCAAGAACTGTGATGGCAAAGAAGAAGAAGAAAATGGCATGGAGACAAAGAAGCGGCAGCCAAGGGAAGAAGGCAGAGCCACACTGTCACATCAAATGTGCAACTTCCAAGTGAATAGTGAAATGTGCAGGTGCAACCCTAGCCTGTGCTGATTTCAGTAGCTTTCCATCAGAAATGAACTCATCTGGTTTCGATTGGCCTGAACTTGATACCAAATCAGTGAAAGGGAAGCAAAAACAAAGAAGATCAAGTCCCTCTCAAAACGCTGCACAAAGCACAATTTATTGCTGTTGACCCATGAGAAATGCCACAAGCATCTTCCCTTAAGCAGAAACCCTCCCCACCTGACCACCAGAAACCTTTTGCTTTTGGCTGTGGCAGAAGGAAAGGTGGTTGTTTCCAGCTCCCACCTGGGCAGGAGATGATGAGATCCTCATTTCTTCTAGGGCAAAGGTCACCCAGACATGTTTTGAAAAGGTGGCCGCCTTAGGGCAAGAGCCATTTGTGACACAATGCAACTTGCTTGGGACCCTCCCACATGAAACAAACGGTTAGGTGTGTGCAAGAAATTTAACTCTTAGTGCTGTTGCTTTCCAGACTTGCAGGAAATTACATACTGAAAGAATATGGATATGGTAAGTCAGCAGTGAGCACACACACACCCCCTCTTATTTTTCATCCTTTTCTCATATGATGTTCTCTGCGCTATGGTGCCCAGACTTGTCTGTTTAAAATGTGAATTTCCCTATTACACATCTATTCCCTTATTGATCTGTAAAACACTGGCTCTGATTCACTTGCTCCAAGCACTGGTGACATTGAGGGCCCAGATCTTTGGACTCCTAAGTGCCATTGGGTTTAGCCTGAGTCCCCCCCCCCCCGTGCCTGAGCCAGAATGGTGAAGTGCCACCCTCCCCCTTCACTGTAGCCCACGGTGGGCTAACAACACTCTAGACCAGGGGTGGCCAACCGTCCAGCATTAGGGCCTCTGTGCTCTTAAGAGTTGTGTAGAAGACAGAATCTTGGCAGCTGCAAGTGTTGATGGTGCTGCTAAAGCAGCTGCAACCTGCTGAAATGCCTTCCCCTATGCAACCATTTAAAGGGCCAGCATTCATGTTGAAAGGTTGGCCACCACTGCTCTAGACAATGATTTAGCCCACCATTCTCTTCTCCACACTTCCTTCCACTCTGTTCTCCACCCTCAGGCTTTTGACAAACCAGGGAGCACAAGTAGGGACAAAGAGCAGGATCAACAGCACTGGTGACTAAGGGGCGTTGCTGGGGTGGAGGTGCTCAGTATGGGCAGTGGTTATCTAAGGTATGGCAGATAGGGCATGCACTCTGGGCGCCATTTGAAGGGTGGCGCCACTGAGCAGATATTTAGAGGAGGGGCGACAGCAAAGCCGCCTCCTCCTCCTTGTGTTTCAGCAACCTCATGGTGTGGTCCCCCCCCCCCATTCCTTCCCCTTTGGAGGCTCAATGAGATCCTCCAAAGGAGAAGAAATGGGGGAGCGGCTGGATCGCAATACAGCTGCCACCTTCTCCTTCTCCAGGAGAACCCGGAAGTGACGTCACGACGCCGCATAACTTCACAATGACACTGCCCCAGGTGCTGACATTGCAAGATGTTACGACGTCACCACCCCAGGTACCCCAGACCCTGGTTTGCTGCTGAGTATGGGGCATATGTGTGGCTCCCCCTGCCACTCTCCCACCGCCACCAATCCACTGCCTTAGGTAGCCTCCTCACCAGACAGCATTAGTAGGCCAGCCATGACTGCATTGTGATGCTCATCAACCCTGCTTTGTTACTTGTATCTCAAGGGGCAGAGATGGCTAAGAATGCCATTAATCAGTTTCAGATGGTGGGCTAGTTACCACTTTTCCTTTCTGATCAATTCAGAGCAGTCATTTACATCACAGTAAACTTCTTATGTGGCACTGCTGCGGTGGCTTAGTCACTTAGCCTTAGTGGTTAAGATGCTGCTGCAGACTGGAAGGTCGGTAGGACAGCAGTTCGAGACCTGACTGTTGCGTCACAGAGTGAGCTCCCATCTCCTGTCCCAGCTTCTGCTAATCTAGCACGGAAACGTCTTCGGACAGCGCTGGCTCTTCGGCCTTAGAAATGGAGATGAGCACCGCACCCTAGAGTCGGACACGACTGGCTTTCGAGCAGGGGATACCTTTACCTTTACCTAAACTTCTACTTGTACTACCACAATGTGTAGTATTTTTATTTATTTTACATAATGTGTATACTGCCCTTCTCTGAATGGGTCCAGGATGATTGTATGTTGAGCTGCTTTTGCAAATAGTCCAGAAACTTCAGCTGGTGCTAAACGCAAGTGGTGTTATTTGAATTATCTGCTCGGAAATGCAAGAAGAGAGTGAATCGCTCTAATCTTGGCCTACCAATACTGGCTGTCAGGTTTTTGTTTTTTTGAGGAACATGCGAGGTGATGTTGTGACGACCCTAAATTGCCTAAAGGCACACTTTCTCCCACAGAGCCTGGAGGAGACAAACTTGATTTTGCCATTTGGTTCTTAATGTTAGGGTCTGATTTTGCATTAGTTTTACAAATGGTTTTATATGGTTTATTCATTTGTATGTATTGCCTTGAACATCAGCAGTCTGGGAAGGTAAGCTTTCCATACAAATAAGAGGATACAGAGAGTCATAACCAAGGGACAGCAGATGGCAGAGGACAATACTGCAGGAGAGGGCTGTTTAAAAACTCTGAACAGGCCCCGAACCAGTTTGGCTGGGACTGGGTCACAACCAAAGCTGTAGGGTCAGCCTTAAAAAGGTAAAGGTGACCCCTGACAATTAAGTCCAGTCGTGTCCGACTCTAGGGTGTGGTGCTCATCCCCATTTCAAAGCCGAAGTCAGTGTTGTCCGAAGATGCCTCCGTGGTCATGTGGCTGGCATGACTCTCCTTGCAGCAGCGCATAGCATGCGGCTGGAACACGGAGCGCTGTTTACCTTCCCGCAAGCGGTACCTATTTATCTACTCGCATTAACATGCTTTGGAACTGCTAGGTTGGCAGGAGCTGGCCAAGCAACGAGAGCTCACCCCGTCGCGGATTCGAACTGCCAACCTTTCGATCAACAGCTCATGGTTCAGCGGTTTAACCCGCAGGCATAAGACTGCCGGTATTTCCCATATTGGTTTACAGGAAGAGATCTTCTATGTTGAGAGGCAGAATAGTCCCTGCTTTACAAAATGGTATCAGCAAGCCAGAACATATTCCTCAATTTCCTTTCTCTCAGTCATGAAGTCTTTTTATAGGTGCATTTCCAGGCAGTGATGCTGAGAGGTGGAACAGGAAATGCATCCCATTGGGAAAATACTGTACACCAAGTCTGCCTGGAAAGCAGGACTCAGGTTTTTCCTTTTATTTCCCCCCCCCCTTTTCCCTGTCATACTTAAAAACAGTACCAGATGATCAAATTTTTATATGCTGGCTATGTCTGGAGTTAGAAATCCTCCAAGCAGAGACATGCCTTTTCACAAATCCTGACACAGACCAAAGAAATGCTCGTTTTGCCTGCTGGCAAGTTTTATGTCATATATTCTAGCCACCCGAGTTACTGACAAGGAGAAGGAAAGAGAGATTTTTAAAAAAAAAAATCTTTGCTGACTTCTTCGTACTATCAGTAGGTTTGTCCAAGTTTGCATCACCCTTATTATAACATATTGCTATCATCGGGGCTTTCTGATGGTTATGCTGGCAAAGGGAACGTACATCTTTTCTATGAGCCAACAGGTGCTCTAGTTTAATGAACTATAATGCACCTGCACAGCTAGCCTATGTTATACTGTACTGAACTACTGTGATTCATGCGAGCTGTCAGATGGTAAGGTTGCTTTCATACGGTGTTGTCTTACGACTGATTCTGATCCAGTGAGCTTTTGCAGAAACAGGAGCTTTAATGAACATACTGATTTCCCTCATCTGAAGAAATTCCTTGCTTACTTCAGTGGAGTTCTATGT
Source organism: Plestiodon gilberti rubricaudatus (assembly GCA_026170595.1). Taxonomy (NCBI): domain Eukaryota; kingdom Metazoa; phylum Chordata; class Lepidosauria; order Squamata; family Scincidae; genus Plestiodon; species Plestiodon gilberti. The sequence goes on along the minus strand of JANXHW010000004.1, from coordinate 172,255,262 downwards.
ATACAAAGGAACTCTGAATACACATGGGGCTCCGGTTCAAAGATAGATTTTGGAAGTCAACTTGTACTGACTTGTGGGTCAGGACTTCCCAATTTCAAATCTTGCATCTGCCACAAACTTGCTGGGACTAGGTAGACTTTGGAAAGCTACTCCCCCTGGTGCTGGAGTTAGATTGCTGGGGGCTCCAGAGCAAAGCCCTCCACTGGGGACCCCATACCATCCCTTGATGGTGTGCTGGGAGCTACCACTGTCACCAGAAGGGTCCTTTGATGTGTGTGAGTCCTTAGCCAATGCCCAACCTGGCTGATGCCACACCTAATTTCCTCTCAATATGCAATATGGGGATAAAGCCTGCAGGGTTGTTGTAAGAACTGCAGCAAGGTAAATATGTGAAGTGCTTTGCACATCCAAAAAGCATTATATTATTATTATTATTACAGGACAAATTATTATTATTATTAATATTGTTGTTGTTGTTGTTATGAAATCATAAATATTGGAAACACGTCAACTTGAGATATCAACATCAATGTATTTTTTCAAAATGATATCTTTTTTGAACCATCAATGATGTCTTTTTCGAACCATCTAAATAGCCAAAATCCAGCCATCCAGTTTACAATCAAGCAGGAGGTGAATGGCTCTCTCCCCTTTCTAGACATACTGGTGACAAGGAAACAAGATCTGACCTGTGCGCATATGGTATATAGAAAACCCACCAACACGGGACAATATTTACACCAAAGCTCTAACCATCATCCAGCACAATTGAATTCATTGATTAACTCCTTGATATACCAGGCACTGAACATTTGCAATGCAACAGCGGTTGAACAAGAAAGAACCATTCTCACGCAAGCTTTAAGGGCAAATGGATATGGCAGTGCACAAATTAACAAAAATTGCTCTAAACAATACAAGAAACACAATAAGAAAAATGATACAAGTGCAGTAGAAAGAAAGGATGAAACCTGGTTAACACTTCCATATGTGCAAGGAACCACAGACAAAATCGCATGGACACTGAGGAAATATAATGTGAAAACAATCTTCAAACCCATGAGCAAACTATCACAAATATTATGCAATCTCAAAGACCCGACACCCCCACTGTCCAATCCAGGGGTGTACAGGGCAGAGGCGCAACTAGCCCTACCGGCACCCGGAGGAAGGGGCGGGGCATAGGTGACGTGACATGCCCAGCGCGGCGCCGAACACGCCCCCTGCCGGTTTCCTACCCATTTTGGAGCCATTCGGGCTCCAGGGAGGGTGGGGGCCCCAAAAATGCGACAGTAAGTGCGCCCCGCCCGCGCCTGTGCGTGGAGCAGTTGCTCCACGCGCTCCCCTCTACTTCCACTTCTGGTACAGGGTACCCTGCGAGTGTAGAAGAGCCTATATTGGCACAACTAAATGCTTGATCAACATGAGGATTACGGAACACCAGAGCTGTCAGAGTGGAACACCCGCAGCTTTCAGCCCTGGCAGAACATGTAATAGAGATAGGACACACAATACAATCTGAGAACAGAAAAAAATTAATCAATGAATCTGGATCAAGACAAAGGCTGCATCATGAAGCCATTCAAATCAGCAAGCAAAAACATCAGAATCTGCTGAACGGACAGCAAGAACTATCGTTCATTGACAAAATCTGGCTTCCAGCCATTCATAGATTCACTAAGGAATACAATGATACAGTGTAACTGTTTACTTTCGGCTGGAGTATCCAGCGTTGCTGCAGTCCCCGCTCTGCACTTACAGAGGTTAATCACGGTCAATGTTCGAACTCTGCCATTTCCGGTGCTAATCGGATTACTGAAGACTCCGCATCTTCGGTTTCCGCACGCTTTTTAGCTTTTTCAATGGGCAAGTCTGCTACGCAACTCATAGAACATCTTGGCAGATTGCTGCAACTCTGACCTGAAGAGGTCCACAGGGGTGGACGAAACGTCACGTCGTTTTTGTTTTTAATATTTTCATGTTTTTAACTGTTTTTAACTTTGATTTTAAACTGTTTTTATGTGTGTATTTTTAACTTTATGAATTTGCACATGGCTTTTAAACCTGTAAATCCAAAATCCTTGACGATTAAAGCTTGTGATAATATTATTTATTTATTTATTTATTTATTTATTTAAAGCATTTACATTTTGCCTTTCTCCCGACAGGAGAATTAAATCATGTTAAAAAGACGAAGTACAACAAAATAATTAAAACAAAGCAATTAAAACAATTACAACAGACAAGCACCAGTGGGTCACCTGATTAAAATCAAATATATAAAGCTTGTCATAATATCCTTGTGAACACAGTGGTAAAATGTGGTTTAGATAGTGATATTGTTAGGTGAGTTCAAAGCTGTCACAAATGGTAATAAATAGCTCCAAGTCAATTTGGAGGGTGGTATCAAGTGAAGTCTTGGACCCTGTGATTTTCAACATTTTTATAAAGGACCTGGTTGAGGGAGTAGAGGCAATTCTTCTCAAATTTGCAGAAGGCACAAAGCTAGATGGAATAGAAAACACTCTGGATGACAGAAGTAGGATTCGAAATAACCTTGACAGGCTCGATCATTGGGTCTTTACCACCAAATTGAAGTTCAGTGGAGCCAAATGTAAAGTCCTTCATATAGGTGTGGAACACAAGTTGATTATGAGCCAGTAGTGTACTGTAACTTCGAAAAAAGTGAATGTAATACTGACAGCCCAATCCTAACATAAAGATCCACTGGGCGGCTGAGGGCCACCAGCCAGATCCTGAGGTTCCAGAGCTCCACCTTGGGAAGGCAGCCTGCTGCGGAAAGTCTACTTGGGGAAGGGGACGCTCATCCCCTTCCCCGGGTGTAACTGCGGCTGAGGATGATTCGCCTCCTTGGATTTCCGCCAGCTATTTTTCTGGCGGAAGTCGATGCCGTGTAACGGCTCAGCCAATCGGCGGGGGTCAGGATTCGGCCAAGGCCGATCCCCTCCCCCTCCCCAATCAGCTGGGCCTATCGACCCCTGCTGTTTGCTCCCGAACTGCCCCCCCTCAGCTGGATCCTTAACTGGGTCTGGCGGCGGCGGGTGGGAGACGGTCTGGATGGCGGAGCAGGGCAGGCCTTCCCTGTTCTCGAGTTGTCGCAAAAGTGCTTTAAGGCACTTTTGCAACCTCTTCGGCCAGAGGAACACTCATTCCACCAGCCAAATTTAGAATAGGATTGCGACCTGAGTTGCATTAACTGGGGCATAGAGTCCAGATCACAAGGAGTAATAATTCCACTCTGTTCTGCACTACTCAAACCTCACTTGGAATATTGCATCTAGTTCTGGGCATCACATTTTAAGATCACTGACAAGCTGGGATGGGTTTAGAGGGGGGAAACAAAGATGGTGAGGGATCTGGAAACCAAGTCCTCTGGAAAATGATTAGAATAATTTGGTATATTTAACCTGGAAAGGGGGAAAACTAAGGGGAGATATGATATATGTCTTCAAATATCTGACAGGCTGTCATGTGGAAGAAAGAGCAGACTTTCTGTGGTTTCTGGGGGCAGGAACAGAAGCAATGGGCTGAAACTACAGGTAAGTAGATGGGCAGCCCAATCTTGCACAAGTATGCGCGGCAGCCTAAAGGGGCTGTCCAGTGCATCCTGTGCAGTTCCCAGGCTGCAGCCAGTGTAGGCAGGCTGCAGCCAGGGCATAATGCCAGCTCTTTGGATGCATACCATGCAAGGATGCCATGCCAAGGATGCATGCCATGCCAAGGATGCATGCTCCTTGGATGCATGCCAGCTCCAGAGCTGGCGTGAAGCCAGGGAGGCTGTGTAAGGCTGGCCTAGGCTGTGATGGGGCAGAGGATATCGCCGCCAATATCCACGCCCCCTCTCAACCCAGCCAATGCCCCCTCCCTCTCTGCCCGCTCTCCACCTGACCCCGCACCAACCGGTGCAGGACACCTGTGGCAGTTGATATGGGGCCAGTCTAGTAAGCAGAGGAGGCCTCCACTGCAGCGCCGCTCAGTGGCGTTGCTTCGGTAGGGGCGGGGATGTAAGTATCGCTCCGGTCATGGTCTCTTTACCGAGCGAGCAGGAGGCGGCCCCGCCCCCTCACTGTCGGAGCCATTCCCCTGCGTAGAAAGCAGCAGGCAGGGTCTCTTGCCTGCTGCTTTCTCCGCAGGGGAATGGCTCCGACAGTGAGGGGGCGGGGCCGCCTCCTGCTCGCTTGGTAAAGAGACTACGACCGGAGCGATACTTACAGCCCTGCCCCTACCGAAGCAACGCCACTGGCGCTGCTTACTCTAAAGGAGCCTCAAAAGTGCTTTACGTCACATTTACGACTCCTTAGACCAGCATGGAGTTGGCCTATCATGTGCTGGATTGCGCCCTTAGGCTAGACATTATAATGAGTTTCCTAATTGTAAGAGCTGTCTGGCACTGAAACAGTCTGCCTCATGCAGCAGTAGGCTGTCTAGCACCAGAGATTTTCAAGCAGAGGCTGGCAGCACCTGTCAGGGATGCTATGGTTGCCTGCACTGAGCAGTGGTTGGACTAAGTGACCTCCAAGATCCCTTCCACCGCTATGATTCTATGTATGGGGAGATGGTCCTTCAGATACTCTGACCCCAAGTCATTTAGGTTCTTAAAAGTCAAAACCAGCACCTTGAATTGCGCTCGGATATGGACCAGCAACCAGTGCTGATGGAATAGCATAGACATGATGGGCTCACCATGCCTTGTGCTGTTCAGCAGACACAAAGTAGCATTCTGCACGAACTGAAGTTTCTGAATGATCTTCAAGGGCAGCCCCACATTGGAATAGTCCAACTGAGATGTAACCCATTCATAGACAACCATAGTTAGGTCTGCAGGACCCAAGAAATGTTGCAGCTGGGACAACCAAAGTTGGGCAAGAGCACCCTTGCCCAGCTGGTATTGACTGGGCAAGAGCCACAGCCAACACCTGAGCATTTAGGTGTAAATGTTGGGCTCAGGAGTACTGCACCCCTAAACTAAATGTGGTTCATATTGTACTGTATATTCAATTATGTATAGTTGATTAATTTCAGATTTCTGGGATATTAAAAAAAAAAGTGTTTCCTACATCCTTCTCTTGCCTTGATTTCCAAGAAGGAGTCTGTACTGTTTAGCTGTCAACATGTGTATTTCATGGGTTTGTGTTTATACAGTTTTAAAATATTTCGGGTAAGGGTGTCGGAATGCAGACTTTCCACCCTCAATTTTCCAGCTTACTATTGGAAGACAAAAGTAATTCATTTTACAACACTTCTAGTTCATCGTAAAAATATTGCATCTTTATTTCAGCAAGAGGAAAACATTATTGCTACATTTAAAACATTTGAGTTTCAAAACAATTTAAACATTTTGAATAAAAATTTCTATTACAATTTATCCTTTATGTATAGGAACTTGTACACGTTTCAAATGTCCTGTACCAGACCTGGTTAATAATTAAATACATTACAAATTTAATAAGTTAAAAATGTATCAAATAGGCTTTAAAATAAATACATTATAAAAAGAACCATAAAAATAATTAATTATTATAAATAACATTGAAATAATGAAGATCAAGTGAAAGTCATTCTGCTGTGTCAAACCAATAGAGCTTGAAGCATGTCACTTTGGTCTGAAATATTAATGCTTTACGAAACTTCACATTACTTTAAGCTATAAATACACAAGAAGATGATGCTTGCTTGCCACGGGGATTCTCATTTAAATTCCTCAATTTAGTCAATGAGGCTTTTGGTATTGATTTCACTGAGCAATATGAATCAAGAAACAGGCACACCTGCTAGCATCACCAATGCAAAACACTTTTGAAATAAAGGATAGGTACACAGGGCTTAGGCTGCAACCCTATGCACACTTTCTTTGGAGTAAGCTCCATTGAACACAATGGGACTTACTTCTGAGTAGACATGCATAGGATTGCCCTGTTAGTTTGGGTTGGGGCTTAGTTTGAAGAAGCAAATTGTGCCCCTGAATGAGACGTAGCATGGTACTTTGGTCCAGATCTTCAGTTGCTTTGGATCAAACAAAACTGGTATTGGTCCTATAGTTCCAGTGCTACATCAGTCAATTCTTTGAACAGCTCTGTTACAAAAGGCAAAAATGGGCTTAGCAAAACAAATTAAATAAATAAATATCAATAATTTAATTAAGGTTCTTGAAACGAAAATGACGCTTTGCATTTTTGTGGTTCGATGACTTTTGTTCTGTGCAATCAGTTTCTGATGCCTTCCATCCAGGCAAACAGAATGTCCAACTCTCCCACAGCTTTGGTTACCGCTGTATTCCTTTCAAGCTGCAGAGATGACGACGACGACGACGACGATGATGAAGAAGAAGAAGAAGAAGAAGAAACCATGGTGTTAAAAATATTCATTATTGAAGAATACTGAAGCAACAAGAGGTTGATAATTGGGTATGTATATATTTTATTCATTAGTGTCCTCTACCAGGACTTTCCCAAGTAACTATTTGTTGCTTACAATTAGATTTCTCTTTAATATTATTTATAGAATGATGACATAGATGATTTTTAGATTGTGAGCCCTTTTGGGACAAGGAGCCATTTAATCATTTGATTTTGTCTGTAAACCGCTTTGTGAACTTTTTGTTGAAAAGTGGTATATAAATACTGTTTAATAATAATAATAATAATAATAATACTTCCAAACATTTAACTCCTCTATTAAAGGTTATCAATGGAACCTTAGAGAACATATGATCAATAATTCTTGAGAAAAGCTGTGAGACTGAACAAAAGCAATGGGAACCATGAAACCTATCAGAAGCAATGGGAACCATGAAACCTATCAGAACCATAATATTAACAACACACTGACCTCTAACATATCAAGTCAGTCTGAACTGCCCCTCACTGTGCAAAATCCCCATCATGCAGTCAAGGGTTGTTCAGACATTCTATTTGCCTATGCAATCGTATGAACATAAGAACATAAGAAGAGCCCTGCTGGATCAGGCCAAAGGCCCATCTAGTCTAGCTTCTTGTATCACACAGTGGCCCCACCAGATGCCTCAGGGAGCACAAGACAACAAGACAGGATACTTGTATCCTGTCGCCACTCCCTTGCACCTGGCACAAAGAAAACCTACTCCTACAACCAGGAGGTTGCTTATCCCCATCATGGCTTGTAAGCTGTGATGGACTTTCCCTCCATAAATCTGTCCAATACCCTTTTAAAGGCATCCAGGCCAGGTGCCATCACCACCTCCTGTGGCAAGGAGTTCCACAAACCAATTACACGCTGGGTAAAGAAATATTTTCTTTTGTCTGTTTTAATCCTCCCTCCACTCAATTTGAGTGGATGTCCCCTAGTTCTAGTGTTGTGTGACAGGGAAAAGAACTTCCCTCTATCCACTCTCTCCATCCCATGCATAATTTTATACGTCTCAATCATGTTCCCCCTCAGCCGCCTTTTTTCTAGACTGAAGAGCCCCAAACGCTGTAGCCTATCCTCATGAGGGAGATGCCCCAGCCCACTAATCATTTTGGTCGCTCTCCTCTGCACCTTTTCCAGTTCCACTATATCCTTTTTGAGATGCGGAGACCAGAACTGGACGCAATACTCCAGATGCGGCCTTACCATCGATTTGTACAACAGCATAATAATATTGGCGGTGGCACAGCACACCAGGGGAAGACATACATGTACTTCCTCATCTGATTCACTGGGCCAGTCAGGCAGCATGGCCCATTTTGTGGCAATTCATGATTATTTAACTTGGCATATTCAGTGGGACTATGTCTGTAAGTGGGGTTTGCTGATCATTATATATAAAATGTAGATGACCAAAATAGATATAATCATAGATTAAAAATTATATCCTTTTAATCTTCGATGATATCTTTTGTTGCTCATTGGCATTATTTTTAGTAATGTTGTAAGCGTCATGTCATGAAATTGGACCTAGATTTTTCTTGTTACAGGTTACAGCACTATGAAGAAACAGTACAGTTTTATTACAACCACTAGACACTACAATGAGCTTCCAGCCTATAGAACATGCACTGTCCTGTTCATCCAATTCATATCTCTCTGCTATGCTGTTACAGCTGGATTCAGACTGAATTCTGAATTGATTCAGACTGAAGCATGAGGAATAATGCTGTGGGTAAAGTAAAGATCATTGATCTTTAAAAAGGAACAGTCTGTCCCCTTACGTTTCCTCAAAGGAGTAACACCTTTTTAAAATAAATAAATGTTACTGTCATTTATATGTTATTAAAATTATCATTTAAATTTTAAATGATAATTTTAAAAGATGATTAAAAGCAAGTACAGTACATAGAGAGGGGGGAAAGCAGATCAAGTTACCTTTTCATATTCATTCAGTATAAGTTTGAATCTTTTATGGGACTCTTCCCCACAGGCACATTTGTTCTGATCATGCTGATTTTGGAAAAATACACAAAGAAACAAATAATTAGAACAATGTCATGGAACAAGGTCAAGATAACTGTTTATCCTGCTTTTGGTTTTGCTTTGACAAGTGGAATTTAATTTTAGATGAGAAACCCTAGACACAGACACCCTCCTCATACCCAGAGTCACCTTGCAAGCTTGATATTGTTGATTTGTAAAATATATTTCCATCTCTATGACCTTTGGAGGTTTAGGGCGTTGGGGTGCCCAGAACATTACATACTGTAGGTTCCTGAGCTTAGGTTCCATTCTATGGCAGAAAGAGCCAGAGTCAAGAGTCATACTTACACACTTTTTCAGGGTTGCCTTGATGCCGATGAAAGAATTGGCTAATGCGCTGGTTTTCTTTATAAGCAATTTGCCTGTTGGTTGATATTGATTGAAAATGCTTTCAGTGTAAAACCTAACTATGCGACGGAATAAGCAGCAGCTCTCCGATACCTAAAACAAGAAGGAAAACAAGAAGGAAAAAAATGAGACTTGAATGGTCAAATCTACATCTTTCAAGTTGATACCTAGGCCCGCCAGAGACTAGCTAAGTCGAGATAGGTAATATGCATGTACAGTATTTGATCTCCCAGCCAATTGTGTGAACTGTCTCCATTAGCAAGAATTGTGTCTGAGTTGACACTGGGTGACATGAAATGTCTGTCTATGGCAATTACCCTGTGATGCCTTACACCTATTGATGTTAGAAGTGATGCGTGAGTCAGTCCTAACAATCCAATTTTAAATATATTACTGGAAGTACCACTGATTTCCATGAAGCTTACTTAAGTGTATTAAACTGCACTTAAAACAGCAAGTCAACTTAAAACGCTTACTTGGGAGTAAGTCCCATTGAACTCAGAGGGGCTTACTTCTGAGATAGCACGCAAAAGGATGTTGTTGCAAGAGGTTATGGAATCTCACTTTGTTTCATTTACATAAGGTGTTAACAGATGGTTGCTAGACAGTTTATTAAGAGCCCAATCCTATCCCCTACCACATCTAGCCATGCTGCACGCTATGATAGGAGAGGTAACCTCTCCGTAGGCCACCTGGCTGTCAATGGGTCTCCTCAGACCTACGCCAGTTATTTTGCTGGTGTAAGTCTGAGGAGAGGCAGGGGGCATGTCAGGCAGGGAAAACAGGGATAGGATCCCAGTGTGCTGCTGCTGCTGCTGCTGCCGCCGCCGCCAAGATCCGTCCTCCCGCCCCCGAACCACCTCCTGCCTTCCCCTGTTCCACGCCCTGAACCTTGGGCTGACCGTTTCATATAGAATTAAACAAATGTTTAGGTATAATTTCTATCAGTAATTCATCCATTCTACCTAAAGTATTCACAAATGGACTCAATATGACTCTTAACCTAGACCAATTAGCCTTTCAGAGCACTCCTGTATTTTCAAGAAGTTGAAATTACCGGGATTTCCTGTAGGACAGTTCCGTTCAGCAACATCACATCAGTCCTGTTATCTTGGGTTTGCTGCAATTACAAAAAGAAGAGAGATCACGTGAACCCAAGAAACTACTGGAAAAGGGGGTAATGTTGAAAGAAGACAAATCTTGTTCTTTTGTAATAAGATACTGAATGTAGGCTCTGATAGCCACGCGTTGGATTCTGCTCACATTCTCCATCTTTGACTAGCTCCAAACAGTTGTTTTGGGGATCCTTGCATCTTGTGATTCTTTTCTGCTTTTCTTGCCCTGCATTCTTTACTTACTGCAGGCCAGTTTGGACAATATTTTTAACTCAAACTGGACCTATACAATTATGGCTATGCATGTGCCCAATGTGTGCACATCCTAGACAGGCTTACCAGATCGTCGCCGGGATGGGAGCGGTCTACCCTTAAGGGGGTGGGGGGCCAGAATGCAACCCCCCACACCCCGCCCCCTTAAGGGTAGACCGCTCCCGTCCCGGCAACGATCTGGTAAGCCTGATCCTAGACCCTTCCCTCACTCCCTGGCTTGTTTTATTTGTTTTTGTTTTTAAGCAGTGGGTGTAAAGGGGTAGTTTGGATGAACCACCCCCAACCCTGGGTTGGGACCATCTGAATGCAAAGCATATGTTCCCCTGCTAAAGTTATTCCAACACACTCCTCCAGTCATTCCATATTCCTCTTTTTTTCCTCAGTATCGTGTGATCTTGTGTTATACAGTACTTGGAATTTAGTCTCCAGACATGATGTGTTTGATAAGTCAATGCTATTTTCATCATGATTTCTTTCATCAGTATAATCATTGTGTTGGGATGATCCAGTCTGCTAACCAGCCCCCTTTGTAAATCAATGACCAGCAGTCAAACATGGATCGCCAAGTGCTACTTACAACAGTTTCTCTGATTGCGCCAAAGTAATCCCTTAGTTCCCGAAGAGATACACCACTCAATTCACATTGGCCAAAGTTGTACATTCTGCTTGCTGTGGTCACAGTCAAGCCAAAGAGAAATGAAATGAGAACAAGGCAGGAGAAAGGACGTATGGCCATCATTGTTTGAAAATCCAAATCACTCCTGTAAAAAAGACACAAATATACTGACTCAAACCTTCACAGTACATATCTATCTCAATATAGTTCCTTTTCAGGTTTTAAAACCATGTAAAATAAACAAATTAAAATTTTACATTTCACTCATGAACTGTGCTGAGCTTCATCAGAAGTAGACATCCATGCTCCCTTCTTCCTGTTCTTATACTCATTAACAGCTTACAACAACAGTTGCACTGTTCTTATCAATTACCGCATTAGCCCTGTTTTCATCTTAAGGTCATACACATCTCTTTCATACTGTATTTCCCTCCTCTTTCTTTTCCTCCTTCACTTTGGCAGTTCTGTGTATTGGCAGTCAGGTCTTTTTACACTGCGAGTTTCCTCTTTTCTATTCGTATTTTGCTTGTGTTTCATAATTTCTATAGCTTTTCGATGCACTCTTGATAGAAAATCTTTGATTACGGCCAATGATTGTGTACCTGTAAAGTCCACTGTATGACCTGTTTTTATTGCGTTTTCCGCTACTGCGGTCTTTTCCCCTGCCTCAACCTGCAGTGTCTTTTACGCTCGGTTACCCTGGTATTAATGCTCCTTTTGGTCATTCCGATATAAAACTGTCCACAGGAGCAAGGTAACCTATAGACCGGCTTGGGCTAGAGCAGCGGTTCTCAAATAGTGGGGCACGCCCCCCAGGGGGGGCGCGAGGCTCTGTAAAGGGGGGCTCGTTGCAATAGTTAGTGTGTATGCTTTGCGCCACTTATCTTGATTGTAGGAGCCTCCAGCGACGATCTAGTTCACCGACGATCTCTTCCGGGGAGCAGATCGTTCCTCTGCTCCCCGGCGCGAACTCTGTAATGCGCCTAGGAGCGCTCTGCAGAGTTCACGCTGTGAATCATGCATGCGCAAGACGACGATTGGCAACATCGTCATCTTGCGCATGCGTGAACTCTGCAAAGCGCTCCTAGGCGCGTTACAGAGTTCGCGCCGGGGAGCAGAGGAACGATCTGCTCCCCAGAAGAGATCGTCGGTGAACTAGATTGTCGCTGGAGGCTCCTACAATCAAGATAAGTGGCGCAAAGCATACACACTAACTATTGCAACGAGCCCCCCTTTACATTAGTTACACTGCATTAGTTATATTAGGGGGGCGCGAAATTTTTTCTTCTTCATAGGGGGGGCATGAGAGAAAAAAATTGAGAAGCACTGGGCTAGAGGATCTCTTTTTTCTTTAACTGGACGTAACATTTGCTGAATTTTCATGGTAGGTCTAAATATAGGTCTAATATAAGCCTTTTTCAGTACTCTCCCAATTCTGTGTGTCTAATTCTGTCTATATTGAGAAAGAACAAATAGTTTAGCGGTCTGTTGATTTAGAAGTTTAGGCTAGTCCACTTAAACTAATGACTAATTTAGACACCATCAATATTACATGGAAAAGTCATATTCTCTTATTCATTAATGAATTTTATTTTCTACTAATTCATTTCTTTATCTTGCAGTAATGGATAGATTCTTCCAGCTTGGATTTCATCTAGTTGTACAAAGCTACTACACAATTGTCCACATTAAGAATATGGTCTAGAGTCTAGATCAGAACCAAAGATGATAGACAAATTCAAGCTGACTACTACTCCAGTGCAAACCTATGCATGTCTACTCTGAAGTAATCCCCATTGAGTTCAGAGGGGCTTGCTCCAAGGAAAGTGCGTATAGGATTCTAGTCCCTTTCTCATTGACTTGCAGTTTCTTCCTCTTGATAATGGAATCTTTTCCCAGGTAAACCTTCACCAAGAGAGCATGAGAATGCATTTAAATCTAATTTTTAAAATCTTCTTTTCCCTTGGTGTAAATAAATATAATTTGTGTAAGTAAATAAATTTACAAACCTTAGTGTCAATAAATAAAACTCAAGTCATTCATTCTGTTTCATTCTCTGTTCAGTAAGAAGATCTATTACTTTGAATAAACAGCCAGTAAGAACAGAAAACTTTTAGATTTCATGCTAATATAAAACACATATACTTCCAGTGCTTACCGTGGTTTCCTGGGTCAGGTGCTGTGATTCTCCAGTGATGTGTACTTCTAACTACCTGCCTCTGGTACCTTTATATACTGTATATGATAAGCTTTGCAGGAAATTTCCTCTGACTTGTGAGGTAACATGATGGCTCGTGGGTGGATTGTCCTCACTCTTCTTTTCTCTCAGTTGCTTCATTTGCATATTTCAAACAGTTTCCCAAAACATAAATGCAGAGTCATGAGTTAATAGTAGATGACATCACAAGGTGAAGGATTTTGAAGATGTACCAAAAGATGGGCTCTTGAGCAAGAGAGAACTATTATTTTTTTCAAATACATATTAGTTACCTGTAGCACTGATTTTCTGGGAACTTTTTTTTAATTAATGGGAATGTCAGCCCTGACAACGCAAGACAGTATAGTTAAGACAATTTGAATTGAATTTATAAAAGTTATGAAGTATTAAAATATATATTATATTATATATACTTTATAGTAGATATTCTTAGCTTTTCTCAGCTGGATCAGCTCTTATACATGATAAATAGGAAGTCCTGTTGTTAATTTGTATAGTCTCACTACTTGTAGATCAGAGGTTCCAAACCTTTTTGCTTCGCGTACCACCTCCGTACACCTCTGGGCTGCTGCGTACCACCGGAAGTAAGTGCTAATGACATCATCGGCACTTGCTTCTGGGTTTGCGGCTGCGCCAGAGCGCAGAAGAGCAAGGTAAGACAGAGGGGAGGGCTGGAGGGCCATTCCTTGTGCTTGCAGCCCAAGTGCTTGAGCTCTGCCAACTCTGGTCACCGGTGGATTTCTCTGGATTTGGCATAAAAAACAGTCGCCAGAAGAGCATTAGCAGTTGATTTAAGAAATTGCAATCAGAAAGGGGGACGTGTTCATTTAGGGCTAATAACAATAGTAAAAATTAATGATTCTATCTGCGCAATCCTCCTTAACTTCCGGGCGGCAGACCTAGCGTTCTGCTGCCCAGAATAGTCACAAACGTGCTGTTAGGCATATTTACTGATTACTGTAGAGCTGGGAAGGCCGGCGCAAGGCTGGCCTTCCCAGTTCTGCCGGCCGAGGACTTGGGTGGCCGCCGGACCCAAGAAAGATAGGATCCGGCACTCGGAGGTGGATAGGGGGAGGGACGGCGGACCTGGGAGGGCGACATAGGCCCAGCCGGCGGGGACATGGAATCTGCCATGTCCCGGGCTCCACCGGGCTCCACAGGGCGGCTGGGCCATTACATGGCCTCCTCCGACTTCTGCCAGCAAAATAGCTGGCGGAAATCCAAGGAGGCCTACCGGCCCCAGCCACCATTACACTTGGGGAAGGGGACGAGCATCCCCTTCCTCGAGTAGACTTTCCGCTGTGGGCTGCCTGCTGCAGGCTGCCCGTGGTGAAGCACTGGATCAGGCAGATGGCCTCGGCCACCAGCCCAATCTTTAGGTAGGATTGGGCTGCCCATCATGTTGTCTGAATGGTGATTTATATGTACATGAAAGGGGACGCAGCTGTATGAATATAACTGAATTTATAGATTTTTGAGCAAAGACCGCAAAGCTTTGTAAAAGCAGATCAAACGTTATTGATATCTATTTGTGTTAATATATCGTAATTCTCTCTAAGTACTGTCATTATGTTACTATGGGATTGTTGGAGAAACATATTGGACAAAGTCTGTATTATTTGTTAGTATATATAAGAGGTTTCTGCTGAGATTTCCAGTACCTGGCATATCCATATCACATTGCCAGATCAATCTTAACTAGGGATCAGTTGGGGTGCCATTTCTATGTAATTGAGTGAAAAACTATCATACCCCGAGGGCCACTTTTCTCAGGAAAAAAAAAGTGTAATGCACAATGAATGAATTGTTCAATACATGTACCAAGGTGAAAAAGTACATTATGTTGGTGCACATGTTGGAAAGCTAATACTATGTCCAAGCCACTTCCTGAAGTGTGTAATCAGAATGGAACAGATGTGACATCATTCACAAGTGATGGGATGGATTCTTGTCCAATTCTATGAACAGTAGTTCATAATATGTTGCAGAAACTAGCGAGGATTTTTCACTCTTGGCAATTTCTGTGGTATAAGTCAAGACTTTACTTCACATTACATAACCAAAAATTAGCTGTGGGTTTAAATATACCCCCTATATTGCACATACCCCTAATGTTATATAAAAATACCTGCAAACATATGCATATTATATGTCGCAGAAATTCAAGGCCCAGAATAGTATTGTGACCACTAATGAACCTGAGCTTGCTCATTTGATGCATATATCTTATATAGATTGAGTATCCCTTATCCGGACTGCTTGGGATGGATAGTTGTCTGGATTTCGGATTTGTCCGGATTTTGGAATATTTGCATGCATACTGTATAATGAGATACCTTGGGGATGGGACCCAGGTCTAAAGATTGTTATTTTTTTTTATTTTATTTAAAAAAATTATATCCCGCCTTTTCCTATGCCAAAAGGCAATGCCCAAGGCGGCTGGGTATATGGTGGTGGGTAGGCTTATTTTATGAATATGTAATAGATAAATGCATAACAGGTATAAACGTTTTAGGCACCATTGCTAGTGTGTACATCCCTTCACAGCTGGCCTGTGCCAGATGTATTGGTGTCTACCGGGCAATTGCTCTTTAAATAAAGGAAGGCAGAAAATCTCTAAACTGGAAGCTGCTTATGTCTTAAGTGTATGGTTTCTCCAGAATCCAATGGGAGCAGTTTATTTCCTGTCATATATATGTACACGAGCATATATCTCTACCATACTTCCCATACACTGTTTAGCTGTTCATTTACAAAAATATAAAGTGTGGCTGTGAATATTTGCAAAAATATCCAGGCTAATTTATGTCAGTCTTTCATGATTACATTTTATAGCTCACAATAATAACCAGAAATATCAATGCTCCTAAGGAACAATCATGATTGGTCTGAAACATAGTGGAAGAGACTCTGCATCTTCTGCTTTACCTAAACGGTGCCTCTGCTTTCCTACCTGCTAATGACATTGTACAATAGTATAGTATGCATTTAATGTAAGACATTGAAAGCCTAGTCCTATGCATGTCTACTCAGAAAAAAAATCCCTTTGAATTCAATGGGAAATGGAACCTATTCCCAGACAAGCATTTATAGGATTGCAGCCATGTGCATTAAAAGACGAAGCACCTTCAGTAAAACAAACACTGGGTGGAATCCTCTTGTGACATTAGCAACCTGATCCTCTCTAACTTTAGAGCGGCGGAGTGCGCGCTCAGCTACTCTAAAGTGTCACAAACGCGCCATAAAGCACGTTTGCAATGACTTGGGAGTAAGGGCCGCCGGAGACTGGCAACCCACTCTCCCCCGGTGGACCATCCCTGCACCGTAAGCCCTGCACCAACCAGTGCACCGACTGGTGCAGGAGTGGGGGGAGGGCGGACCCAACAGCAGGGGAAGAAACCATTGGCCAAACCTGGTGGGGAGAGGGTGGGGGTATCGGTGGCATGCTCCACCGATATCCTTGGCCCTTTCCCAGCCCGGTTCAGCCTTACACCACTGCCTCTTCCATTTATTTGGATGAAGAAAAAATAATCTCAGCTGCAGTTCATCCTAATACAGTATTTATGTATTTGTAAGACAGTCCTCTGATGAAGAGCCTTTGCTTGAAATATGTTGGATTGATACAGTTGGTATCAATAAATGTGTCTCCTGAACCTCTTCCAGTTTGCCCTGTTTTCTAACATGCTGGGTTTCAGGAATTCCCAGAGGGTCAGGAATTCCCAGAGGGTCATTATTTCCTGTATTTCAGATGCCGGTGATTTCCAATATGTTACACCAATGCCTTATTATTAAAGTCAATTAGAATGATGTTTTCTTCCCTAAAGGTATGTTGTGACAGACACTCTGGCATCATTTAGTACATCTCCAGGATACTCTGATGTGCTCTGCTGTACTCCCTTCCCTCCGGACAGTCCAGATTTCCTCCCCATTGTAGAAAACCTTCCTAGAGGAAAGAAGAGGTACATGTGTGATCCAGATTCTCAGCCACTCTCCTTCACCATGCCTCTAAATGGAGCTGCTAGTTTAGGAGCTGCAAAAAACAAACGAACCTAAACAGGGCTGCAAAAAACAAACGAACCTAAAAGCTGAGGGTTAGGGGAATTCAGGAAGAGGGAAATGCCAAAACACAGACATGGCTGTGTGTGTGTGTGTGTGTGTGTGTGTGTGTGTGTGTGTGTGTGTGTGTGTGTCTATAATTCACAGCACTAGTGAGACATAATTTGGTGGTGAGGTGGGCACATGAAATCTATACATACAGTAGTTGGATTTTCAACCCATCACTTCCTAAAGATTCAAGGCAGGCATCAAGTAAAACTAACAGCACTGAAGCAAAATAATGACAGGCAGCGAACCAAGGAACAGTCCCTTTCAGTACCCTCCTACATGTTCCCCTTGGCTCCATGTCATGATTGCCCCTGTCCCAAACTATTGATATGCTGCATTATTCCATTCCCTTGAACAATTCTCAGGTGAGCTCTTCCCTTCCAAACCAATCCCTAGCATATTGAGAGGAGACCTGGCTTCTCCCATCCCATTTTCATTCCTCTAGTTCAAGGATTCTCAACCAGTGATACTAGTACACCAGAGGTACTTCGGCCGACTGCTGGTGGTACTCAGAAGGCCGGACCTCCGGAACCCCACTCCAACATGGCGCTTTCAACGTCACATTTTCGCTACTGAGAGGCTCCTGCCTTTGGATGAGCCAACGGGGAATGCTGGGAAGGGTCCTCCCACCTGCCCAGATCCTGTGCTTTCTGACCTCCGAAAACCTGAAAACCCAGAAGTAACTAGCGATAATGTCATCACCAGTCACATCCGGTGGTACGCAGCAGGAGAGTGGCGCCGAAGGTGGTACTCGGCCAGGAAGGGGTTGAGAACCCCTGCTCTAGTTCCTACCTAGAGAAATCAGCTTTGTAGCCCATCACTACAAAGGAGCAAGGGTGCAGTTGACTGGGAACAGAGCACAGGGGCCAGTGATGTCACCAAGCAGGAGTGCTCAGGACAGGTGCTGCCTTTGAAACCTTGTTCAAAAGACTTGAGCTGAGAAGAAGCACCAGCCGCTGCAGGAGGCAAACTGAGAAATTTGCCCAGGGGCATATGTTAAGGTCTAGGGCCATCGTATTTCCCAAGGGCTGTTTGAGTGACAGTATGTAGCTCATGTTACATTAAGGCTACAATCCTATGCAAGGGAGTGAGTCCTACTGAACACAGTGGGACTTACTTCTGAGTAAACATACATAAGCTAGTACCTTAACAGCCCATTCCAACCCAAGTGCTAAGCAGCCCAAGTCAGACCTAAAGTCAGCCTAAGTCATTTAGGTCGAAGTTAGGTCTGGAATGCAACCATTTAGGGCGAAGTTAGGTCAAAGTTAGGTCGAAGTTACGACCAATGGACTAAGAACAGCCCATTCCAACCCAAGGGCTAAGCAGCACAAGTCAGACCTAAAGTTGACCTAAAAGTGGGCGGAACATGGGCGGACCGTGGGTGTAACAGGGGCGGCAACCAATTAACGTTGGATTCCAGACCCTGGCAAGCACAGACACGCCCCCTCCAACACAAATGCTGACACAAAATTTAGGTCGACCAAAAAGGTGGACCCAAATTCGAGGAGACCCATAGGAGCCATTTTACCTTACCTAAGCCAGCCCTCTCCTGAAAATTTCTAACACCCTACTCCTGAGTTAGGTCAGAGTTAGGAGGGAGTTGGGCCTGCTAGGTCTGGAAACCGACAGAGTTATGCCTAAGATAGGGAGCCTATCAGCACCCAGCCCCACCCAGCCTCATTCCCACAAAAGCCCAGCCCCAGACCTCCAGTCACTCTCTCTCTCTCTCTGAGCACGTGGCGTGGGGTTCTGTCCCTCCCAGCCACAAAGTGGGACTTTGTCGGTGGAGGGCAAAATTCACAAACACCCCACTTCTCTCTTCTCCTCTCTGCCTCCCTCTAAGGCAGAGAGGGCTGTTCTGGCTGTGGCCAACCTGTTTACAGCTGTGCCTGGGCAGCTGCCTCCATGCAAGTGTTTGCTAACCCATGTCTTTCTCCCAGCCCCTCTTCCCCCCCCCCACAGGCAACAACACCAGCAGGTAAGAGCAGGGTTTGTGCTGACATGGGGTCTGACTGTTGCCTCTTTGCATTTAGAAATATAGGAAGGATACATGCCTCTTTACTAATGTGTTGTCTCATAGCTGTCTGCATAGCCTGCCATGACATGCTTCTCTACCAATGTGTTGTCTCATAGCTGTCTGCATAGCCTGCCATGATATGCCTCTCTACCAATGTCTTGTCTCATAGCTGCCTGCATAGCCTGCCATGACATGCCCCTCTACCAATGTGTTGTCTCATAGCTGCCTGCTTTGCCTGCTATGATATATAGGATACATGCCTCTTTACCACTGTTGTGTCTGATTGCTGCCTGTAGTCATGTGAGCAGACAATGCCACAAGTGTGGAACTGTTAGCCTTATGTAGACACCAGCTGTCCCCCCCCCTTTTCTCCACAGGGTCTACTGACAGGTCAGTATTGCTAGGTTTGCCATGGTTGTGATCCCCAAGTTGTGTTGTCTCTCTCTTTGACCCTTTCCCCTTACAGGATCATGCTCTCCTTACACCCAGGTAAGCAGCTCAGACCATGCTATGTGTGTCACACCTATCAGCTGTGTTTTATTTCACTCCCTGCAGGCTTTTGCAACTGACACACTGGCTTGTCAATGGTGACTGCTTCCACATACCAGCTGACATGTAACTCCCCCTTGTTTTTTGTCTCCCCAGGAACGTCCACTATCACCTACCTTCCTGGGAGCACCCCTGCCCCTGCAGTCTGGTTGCCCCACTGTCGTCTGCCTCGATGCTGCCAGAGGTCAGGGAGCTAGCCCTGCAACCCTCCTCAGCTGCTGGTGCTGCTGCTGCTGCTCCACCTCCCTGGCTGCCTACTTGCTGCCCCTCCCCTTTCTATGGAGCAGGCTGTGGTTCCACAGGGGAAGAGCCTGCATGTCCAGGTCCATGGGGCAGGTGTGCTGCTGCTTTCTGATTGGCTGCTGTGACTATCCCTGACAGCCTCGCCTGGCCATGTCTGCTAACGTTCCAGAATAATAAAGATGCCCCTTGGGCAGAGCCCCAGTGAAACATATGTGCCCAGTGTTTACACAAGCATTGCCCCACACACACACAGACAGCCCCCAGCACTGAAGCCCCTACATGAGTCCCATCCAGGGACTGCCACGGCCTTCCCTGGGAGAACCCAGCAGGGGCGCTGCGCGACCCCCGTGGCACAGAGGGGAGGGGGGAGTCAGGGGGGCCTCTCAGGCAGGCAAACAGTGACAGCCAGGGTGTCCGCCTGTAATTCAGGCGCCTCCCTCGAAGGTCCGCCCGTAATGAAGGCGCTTCCGTCGAAGGTCTGCCCGTAATGCAGGCACCTCCGTCGAAGGTCCGCCCATAATGAAGGCGCTTCCATCGGTCTGCCCGTAATGAAGGCGCCTCCATCGAAGTTCCGCCCGTAATGCAGCCACTTCCGCCCAAAGTCTGTCTGCATAAGAGGCGCCTGTTTATGCATCACCTTCATCTGCGGAGCGCCCCCTGTGTCCCTATCGATCTCTGCAGACCCCTCTCTCGGAATCTGTCTCCCACCAGCCTTGTTGTCTGTCTGTCTGTCTGTCTCTGACCCACCCATGCCCCTCCCCAGCACCCCCTGTCTGCCTGCCTGTGTGTCTGCCTCTCCTCCCACTCCCTGATGATGGCCACCCCCCACCCTGCTAGAGCGCCTGCCGTGAGGTGCCGTCGTCGCCCCATCTGGGGGTGTGATGAGCTGTGTGAGCCCTTCACGCTCGCAGCAGACAAGCCCAAGGCATCTCTTGGTCTTGGCCGGGGCACAGAGCAGCAGGCACGCCGGGATGCCTTCTTTGTGGGCATTGCCCCGGCCTTGGAGGCCCAGGGCTTCAGGCAGCGCACGGGCGAGTCATGTCATAGGCAGTTCCAGTCCTCATGAGACCCCCCTTGTGTGTGACGTTCCCACCCCCCTCCCCTTCCCTTCCCTCCCCCGCTCACCCCCCAGTGCAGCCTCAACGTGGCTTGGGGGTGGCATCGCCTTCTGCAGGAGGGAGGGGACGGCCACTCTCCCCTGCAGCAGGTGGCTGATGCACAGGGTGCCCTGTGGCGGCTGGGCTCAGGCACCTCGCTCACCTGTCACCTGCCCTGCGCCCACCATATGACTGGCACAACCCCCCTGCCTGCGGTCAGCCCCTTTGCGACCGGGCTGCGACAGACCCTGTGGCAGCTGCCATGGATGGACGCTGACACATGCAGACAGAGGCCTGCACATGCCTGAGCCAGAAACGGAGCCTGGAGAAGAGCCTGCCTGCCTGGGAGGTAAGTGTTGCCTGGATCCTGGGGTGGTGCTGGGCCACAGAAACTGCAGCCTGCCTAACTCAGGCATAACTCTGACCTACCTCAGGCATAACTTCTGCCTAACTTAGGCTGCACTTAGGCCACACTTATGCCTGACTTGGAGAGGAGTTGGGTTGGAATGGGCTGTTATATACCTTTTACATGTCTCTGGGATATATTTTTTTTAATTCTGTTTTTCAATTTTTATTTGTTTGTTTCAAACTACTGCAACCCACTCCAAGAGTCTGGGATTAAATGAGTTATAATTCTTTAAATTAAGTATAATCAGTTTAAAGTAGGAATAAGAGGCAGGAGAAGAAAATACTCTAAAAAAGACATTTAACATAGATTTTCTTTGTGTTGTGGGACATGGAAGTAGCATAGCTGGACTTGTGCCAGTGGGGCAGTGGACAGAGCGACACATCGTTGCCCCGCCACTGGAATGGCCCTGATCCATTTGGCAGGGCAGGTGGGGCGATGACACGTCGCCCTACCCACTGCCCCACTGGCGCGAGTTCAGCTACGCTACTGGGACATGGCTCTGGGGCACAGCTATAAGGCATGACATGACAAGCTCTTGAACTTCAAAATGTACTAGTCACCCCTGCCAAGGAATGATGGCTCTCCTTCAACCCATGCCGTATCATCTTAGAACCCGTTTCAGGCTCCTCCAGTACAACAAAATCAAACGTAATTGTGCAGTCTCCTGTCAAACTGTACCTTAGCCATAAATATAGCTCTGTTTACCCTGTTATCTTTTAGTGAGATGCTGACAGAGATAAAGAAAATGACTTTGCCATGATAGAAGTTAGGAAACAGAAGCTAGTGATGAAACAGTTTCAGTGAAGCAGCAGGTGGGTTTGCTTCCTGAAGACTTAAGTTTTTCCATTTCAGTAGGAAAAAGGTGTGGGAGGTGGCTGAGAGGTGAAGAGTTGATGAAGATATCCACCTAAGGGAATAGGCAGGGCAGTTCAACAATAGCAGCAATATGAAAAATCGTACTTCCAGGAATCATCTTAAATCTTATCTTTGATTTTTTTTTCACTCTTATTTTACGTACAGAGCAATCCTATGCATGTTTACTCAGAAGTAAGTCCCACTGTGTTCAATGGACCTTACTGTCAGGTAAGCGTGTTTTAGCTTTGGAGCCTCAGTAAATAATAGATTGCACTACCTAAAGCTTTGGTAAAGGTAGCAGTAAATAATAAAAAAACAATATAATAATACATACTGTAAAATATCACACTAGAATTCAAACAGATATTTTAAAAGCAACAAAAAAAATCTTCATGCCAGTTCCCAAGGCCATTCCAAATAGGCAGGGATTAGACTGCTCCACTGGCGTCACTACAGGGGGGGGGGGGGGTGGAGCTGTAAGTTCTTCCGTGATCAGAGACTCCATTACACGGAAGAACGAAGCGCTTGTTTTCACCGCTTTGAATGGGTCGGAAGGCGCGGGGGCGGGGTGCTTCGTTCTTCCGTGTAACGGAGGCTCTGATCACAGAATAACTAACAGCTCTGCCCCCCCTGTAGTGACGCCACTGCTCAGGACTCAACAACTTGAGCTCATCTGCAAAGAAAGTGAATTTAATAGGTGTTGGTCAGCTCATTCCCAGTGTATGTGTAGACACATCATTGCTCCCCATTGATGATGGGGAATGGTCAGTGTTGCTCCAAGAATGATGCTTTTTGATCTTGAAGATAAGGAAAGTCAGAGAGTAGGAATTGGTCTCCTGAGCATGTTGGTCCCAAATCATTTAGGGTTTTATAGCTTAAAACTAGTACTTGAAACTGTGTCTGATTTCCAGTTGTCTTCCAGTATAGATGCTGGAGCTATTAGCATCTCATCACCACCAAAAGGTCAATGACTGCATTCTTTATCTTTGAAGCGATATTTCCTTATGCATAATTAGGTATGTTTCCTTGGACTAATAATGTCTCTGCCACAGTTTGAAATCTTTGGTCCTGGTCCAAAGCAGAATTAGGTGCATTTCAGCTCAACTGAAATCAACACGTTTTCTAAAAATGGACAACTTCACAAATTAAATACAATATTGATTAACAATATTGATTAATGTGTAGAACAGTAGCCTTACTGCAGTAAGAAGATCTCCCATGCCCCTTAATCTCTGTGTGAGGGAATTCAGAAATTGGAATTCATTTGGCATCCAATCTCAGACACATAATCAGGAGGGAATCTATGCATGGAAACCTGCTTCTACACATATATCACACCTGCTCAGTCATAGTAAGAGTCCTGTGGGATTTCTGCATCCTGTCATCATTCAGAGAGGAAGGAAGTTATGAGACCAGATTTTTCATGAGGTCATTTCGTTTTCTTCCAAGGTATTACAGCTGCTTTCTACCTGCAATGGTACCTAAGCCACCAAATGAGAGGGATGATGTAATTACACCTTTCTCCTCTAAAGTCAGTATCTCTATAACACCAGCCCTTCCCTTCCAGTTTTGCATTGTTGCATTAGTTTCTTTGCAAAGTTCAAAACTGTGCACATTACATCACATTTCATTAGGATTCATTTCAGGGATGGCTGTGGTGGATTCCCCGATCAGCACCATCTCGTGGTCAATATTGGTATAGCGCTTATAGCCTACATAATGCAATGCAATACAGTGCAGTTGTAATAGAGATTGAATGGCAAGTACTCCAGACACATCTTTATAAACTCCCAGCGCATCAACTGTTCCACGCTAGATAAGCACTTTGATGTTTAGCGTCGAAGAGCTGATGGGCTTGGGATTTAAAAAGACGCATCTAGAATACTTGCCATTCATTCTCTATTACAACTACACTGTATTACATTGACTCAATTGTACTTTTAAAGCGACTTTTTGTACGGCCTTTTTGTACTGGGGTGCCGCCGTCGCATATGCGGATCGTCGTTAAACAAATCATTGTAAACTGGAGGACACCTGTACACGCATAAGATAGCAATATAAAAATTGATTGATACTGCAGTGGAGTACCTTTCAAACCCCTACTCCTAACTGCATTCCTGAACCACTGACACGGGGGGGGGGGGAGGGGGCTTCCAGCTCCTGCTGTTGGAGAAAGAGAACCTTTGAAACCCAATATAATGAAACCTTATAATAAAAACCTATTGAAATTTGTTAAGCCACACCTTGATTAAGGTGCTTAGGCCCTGATGATGATGATGATGATGATGATGAATATTTATACACTGGCTCCCTGAGTTATGGACATCTGACTTATGGATGGCTGCATTGCCGCTTTTGCTTGGGTGTAGTTTGTTGATTGTGGTGCTTTTGCACAGGTGTGATAGTGCTGGGCTGGCAAACGCGGGCTGTTTCAATGTACATTCCGACTCCCAAACAGACTTCTGGAATGGAACCAGTATGTATGCTGGAGACTTACAGCCCATTCCAACCCAACTCCTCTCCAAGTCAGGCATAAGTGTGGCCTAAGTGCAGCCTAAGTTAGGCAGAAGTTATGCCTGAGGTAGGTCAGAGTTATGCCTGAGTTAGGCAGGCTGCAGTTTCTGTGGCCCAGCACCACCCCAGGATCCAGGCAACACTTACCTCCCAGGCAGGCAGGCTCTTCTCCAGGCTCCGTGTCTGGCTCAGGCATGTGCAGGCCTCTGTCTGCATGTGTCAGCGTCCATCCATGGCAGCTGCCGCAGGGTCTGTCGCAGCCCGGTCGCAAAGGGGCTGACCGTAGGCATGGGGGTTGCGCCAGTCATGTGGTGGGCGCAGGGCAGGTGACAGGTGAGCGAGGTGCCTGAGCCCAGCCGCCACAGGGCACCCTGTGCATCAGCCACCTGCTGCAGGGGAGAGTGGCCGTCCCCTCCCTCCTGCAGAAGGCGATGCCACCCCCAAGCCACGTTGAGGCTGCACTGGGGGGTGAGCGGAGGAGGGAAGGGGAGGGGGGTGGGAACGTCACACACAAGGGGGGTCTCATGAGGACTGGAACTGCCTCTGACATGACTCGCCCGTGCGCTGCCTGAAGCCCTGGGCCTCCAAGCCCGGGGCAATGCCCACAAAGAAGGCATCCCGGCGTGCCTGCTGCTCTGTGCCCCGGCCAAGACCGAGAGATGCCTTGGGCTTGTCTGCTGCGAGCGTGAAGGGCTCACACAGCTCATCACACCCCCAGATGGGGCGATGACGGCGCCTCTTGGCAGGCGCTCTGGCAGGGTGGGGGGTGGCCAGCAGCCATCATCAGGGAGTGGGAGGGGAGGCAGACACACAGGCAGGCAGACAGGGGGTGCTGGGGAGGGGCATGGGTGGGTCAGAGACAGACAGACAGACAACAAGGCTGGTGGGAGACAGATTCCGAGAGAGGGGTCTGCAGAGACCGATAGGGACACAGGGGGCGCTCCGCAGATGAAGGTGATGCATAAACAGGCGCCTCTTATGCAGATAGACTTTGGGCGGAAGTGGCTGCATTACGGGCGGAACTTCGACGGAGGCGCCTGCATTACGGGCGGACCTTCGACGGAAGCGCCTTCATTACGGGTGGACCTTCGACGGAGGCGCCTGCATTACGGGCGGACGCCCTGGCTGTCACTCTTTGCCTGCCTGAGAGGCCCCCCCCCAACTCCCCCTCCCCTCTGTGCCATGGGGGTCGGGCAGCACCCCTGCTGGGTTCTCCCAGGGAAGGCCATGGCAGTCCCTGGATGGGACTCATGTAGGGGCTTCAGTGCTGGGGGCTGTCTGTGTGTGTGGGGCAATGCTTGTGTAAACACTGGGCACATATGTTTCACTGGGGCTCTGCCCGAGGGGCGTCTTTATTGTTCTGGAACGTTAGCAGAGATGGTCAGGCGAGGCTGCCAGGGGTAGTCACAGCAGCCAATCTGAAAGCAGCAGCAGCCCTGCCCCATGGACCTGGAGATGCAGGCTCTTCCCCTGTGGAACCACAGCCTGCTCCATAGAAAGGGGAGGGGCAGCAAGAACGACAGCCAGGAAGGTGGAGCAGCAGCAGTGCCAGCAGCTGAGGAGGGTTGCAGGGCTGGCTCCCTGACCTCTGGCAGCAGCGAGGCAGAGGACCGTGGGGCAACCAGACTGCAGGGGCAGGGGTGCTCCCAGGAGGGTAGGTGGTAGTGGACGTTCCTGGGGAGACAAAAAACAAGGGGGAGTTACATGTCAGCTGGTATGTGGAAGCAGTCACCATTGACGACAAGCCAGTGTGTCGGTTGCAAAAGCCTGCAGGGAGAGAGATAAAACACAGCTGATAGGTGTGACACACACAGCATGGTCTGAGCTGCTTACCTGGGTGTAAGGAGAGCATGATCCTGTAAGGGAAAAGGGTCAAAGAGAGAGACAACAACACAACTTGGGGGTCACAACCATGGCAAACCTAGCACTACTGACCTGTCAGTAGACCCTGTGAAGAAAAGGGGGGGGGAACAGCTGGTGTCTACATAAGGCTAACAGTTCCACACTTGTGGCATTGTCTGCTCACATGACTACAGGCAGCAATCAGACACAACAGTGGTAAAGAGGCATGTATCCTATATATCATAGCAGGCAGCTATGAGACAACACATTGGTAGAGAGGCATGTCATGGCAGGCTATGCAGGCAGCTATGAGACAAGAAATTGGTAGAGAGGCATATCATGGCAGGCTATGCAGACAGCTATGAGACAACACATTGGTAAAGAGGCATGTATCCTTCCTATATTTCTAAATGCAAAGAGGCAGCAGTCAGACCACATGTCAGCACAAACCCTGCTCTTAAGTGCTGGTGTTGTTGCCTGTGGGGGGGGGGAGAAAGAGGGGCTGGGAGAAAGACATGGGTTAGCAAACACTTGCATGGAGGCAGCTGCCCAGGCACAGCTGTAAACAGGTTGGCCACAGCCAGAACAGCCCTCTCTGCCCTAGAGGGAGGCAGAGAGGAGAAGAGAGAAGTGGGGTGTTTGTGAATTTTGCCCTCCACCGACAAAGTCCCACTTTGTGGCTGTGGGGGACAGAACCCCACGCCACATGCTCAGAGAGAGAGCGAGTGACTGGAGGTCTGGGGCTGGGCTTTTGTGGGAATGAGGCTGGGTGGGGCTGGGTGCTGATAGGCTCCCTATCTTAGGCATAACTCTGTAGGTTTCCAGACCTAGCAGGCCCAACTCCGTCCTAACTCTGACCTAACTCAGGAGTAGGGTGTTAGAAATTTTCAGGAGAGGGCTGGCTTGAGTAAGGTAAAAATGGCTCCTATGGGTCTCCTCGAATTTGGGTCCACCTTTTTGGTCGACCTAAATTTTGTGTCAGCATTTGTGTTGGAGGGGGCGTGTCTGTGCTTGCCAGGGTCTGGAATCCAACGTTAATTGGTTGCCGCCCCAGTTACACCCACGGTCCGCCCATGTTCCGCCCACTTTTAGGTCAACTTTAGGTCTGACTTGTGCTGCTTAGCCCTTGGGTTGGAATGGGCTGTTCTTAGTCCGTTGGTCGTAACTTCGACCTAACTTCGCCCTAAATGGTTGCGTTCCAGACCTAACTTCGACCTAAATGACTTAGGCTGACTTTAGGTCTGACTTGGGCTGCTTAGCACTTGGGTTGGAATGGGCTGTTAGTGTACAATACTTTTTAACAAAAGAGTTCACAGAGCAAAAAAAAATGGTTCCTTGTCTCAAACAGGCTCATAATCTAACAGCGCAACCCTGTCGGACTCCGCCGGCCACTCCGCTACTCCTGGGTGTCACAAACATGTCATACGGCACATTTTCGATACCCGGAGAATAAGCAGCACTGGTGCCGCTCACTCTCCGCCAAACAGAGGACGCCAGCGGTGGACACAGGTAAGTCCTGCGTTGGGTGGTGTGGGGGCATGGGGAGGATAGAAGAGGGTGGAACGGGAGGGGGGATTGGCCCACTGAGCCTGGGAGGAGGGAGGGATCCTTGGTGGCATGCTCCACCAAATCCTATCCCTCGTCCCTGGCCTGGTGAGCCCTACATCGGCTCCTCAGATTTGCACTGGCCATTTTGCCGGCACACGTCCGAGGAGACCCATAGGGTCAGCTGGGGCATTACCCAGGGGAAAGGGACAAATGTCCCTTTCCCCTGAGAAGGCGTCCAGCTGCACTGGTGCTGGCCCAATTCTGGATAGGATCTAGCGCAGCATGCTTTTGCATGCTGCGGCAGTCCTAGATAGGATTGAGTTGTAAGAATCAACTTCCGGTTGGGAGGAATGGCTGGCTGATAGCTCTGTCGGTTGCTCTACACCGACAGAGCATGTCTGATGGACTTACTCTACCCCTGGATTAAAAGGGTGTGCGATGAGATAAACCACATATCTTCGGATCGCTCCCATTACTTTCTCGGAGAGCGTAGGCTTTTCGAGTTTGTTTTGGTTTGAGCGTGGAAGAGAACGGATCAACAACGAGCTCAAAAATCAGCCGGAACGTAAGCCAAGCCCCCTCCCGCTTATACTTTTGCTTTGCTTATGCAAGTGGCGAGGAACTGCAGTAAGAATTGAAGAAATAAGCTAAGATAACAAGTTAATTTAAGAATAGAAGATTTGTTGTGAAAAGGATATAATTTGGAAGAAAGACAAGATGAAAATACAGTGAAATACAGTGAAAATATTAAGTGAAAATATTAAGTAATTTGTTGGTACTTACGGAAGATTGAAGTAGCGAAGAAACATTTGGGGGAAATATCTATAAACTGTTGCAATGAGAGAAAGAGACTTGTTTTGCTTTTGAATTGTTTGTTTGGAATTCCTGCGGTTTGAAATTACACAAAAATTCCTTCCGGGATGAAGGTCATCATGAAGGATTGAAAAATAATTATGTTGGTTGGTATTTGCCACCTGCACACATTTTAAGAAGTTGAGTCTTTATGGTTTTTGGTTTTTAAAGAGAAGGAAAAGAATTTGAATTGAATAAGTGAAAGAGTGCCATTTGGTGAAATTATAAATATGGCTACAAGAAAAAGAGTGAATACATTAGAAAAAAAATCACCTCCAAGGTCGCCTGGAAAAGAAAGACCAGTGGAACAACTGGAAGAATGCTTTAAAAGATGGGAACATAAATTTGATGCCAAACTGGGAACTTTGCAGGAACAATTTCAAAAGATGAAGGTAGAGGTGACGCAAGAATTGCATCAGTTGGATGTTGCTGTGAAAGAAATGAAAGGTGATCTTCAAGGGATAAATACCAAGATGAAAATACAGGAAGATAAAGTGAAGAATCTTGAAATGGAGAGCTGTAAGATTCAAGATATGCTGGCGCTGGCTGAAAAAGAGAGAAAACAGAGTTTCTTACGGGTTCGTGCAATTCCAGAAGATATAAGAGATAGAATGTTACACATTCTGTCAGAATTCTTACAAATAGATCGAGAGGAATTGGATCTGGATAAGGCATATAGAATTAATACAAGATATGCAGCAGTAAAGAAAGTGCCAAGAGATATCTTGGTGCATTTTGTGAGGCAACGAACAAGAGATAAAGTTCTACAGCAACATGCTAAATTACGACTCAAGGTAGAAGGAGCGCACATCATTGTGCTAAAGGAGATTCCGCTGAGAATTTTGCAGAAAAGGAAAACTTATGCATTCCTGGTGGAGGTGCTGAAGAAACAGAATATTGTTTTTAGGTGGGGAAAATTAGAAGGCCTGATTGTTAAACTCCAGGGAAAAACCTACAGATTGGATACAATCCAGAAAGCAAAAGAATTTCTGGAAAGATTCAAGGATGGAAGAGAAGAAGAAGAAGAAGATGATGGGATGGACGGTGCAATGGCAAGCTGTGAACAGTAAAGATGGATTACAAATTTTTATTATGGAATATTAATGGAGCTAATGCTCAACAGAAAAGAAAAAGAGTATTCCATTATTTGAAAAAACTTAATCAAGATGTGATTTGCCTTCAAGAAACCCATATAAAAAAGGGAGATACAAAATTTTTGATTCAGAAAAATTTGGGAGAAGAATTTTTTTCAACAAACATCAAGAAGAAGAATGGGGTGGTTTTATATGTTAAAAAATATTTGAAGCCAGAATTAATATTTGCAGATGACAAAGGAAGAGGGGTGGCAGTGGAAGTAACAGAGTGAGTTGATTTTAAAGATTAAGGTTCAAATGAAACCGGAAACCTTTTTGTTGGGTATGTGGGATGATTATGTAGGCGAAAAATTTCAAACTTTGTTTTTATATATGATAGCTGTGGCAAGAATTGTATATGCACAATATTGGAAGAATTCGGAGATACCTTCGCTGGAAGATTGGTGGCTGAAAGTTTTGGATTATGCTTTGGATTATGCTAGATAAACTTACAATTTTAATTAAGGAAAAGTCAGTTAACCTTTTCGTGAATAATTGGAAACCATTTATTGATTTTGTAAGAGAGAGAGAGAGGAACGATGTGATGATATGCGGATTTAATGAATAGAATGTAGGTGTTATTTTGGCTAAGTTGGAAATTATATATAGCAAATAGTGAATAGTATGCTAGTAGGATGTATTGCTTTGTGCTTGCTATAATTTTATGAAATATGTATTGTTTTTATATTAATTTGGCAAAGGACAGCACAGCAGCATTCTGAGATAAAATAAATCATCCCAGTGAGTGAAGCTGCGTATATGGGAGTTGCTAGATCATGCCCAGGACATGCACTAAAACTTGAGACCCTCTTAACCTTAAAAGCATGGTGACATGTATCCGTATGTTTTGTTGTTGATGATAACACCTATTATAGTTCATCATCACCTGAAAGGACATTATAATATAAACATGATGCACTGCCAACCCTCTTACAATGTTCACAAACATGATAGATCTTTCCTATTCCCATGTCTTTTCATTATATTTTCTTCACATATTTCCAATCCTGGGAGGATAAAGGAATTTGGCTGAGCCAGTAACATGGTACCAGGCAGTAGCGTCACTAGGACGCGCGTCTCCCTGGGGCAGGGGGTGCGCATCACCGTAGTGACGCTATGATATCGGCGTGGGGGGGCGACCCGGTTCCCCCCCCCCCCGCGTCGCCCTCTGGACGCTTCGAGGCCGGCCCGGGAGCCGGCCTCGGAGCGTCCGACCCCGTCGGCGCTCCAGGGCCTTCTGAAAGAAGGCCCAGGCAGCGCATCCATCCGGGTATTTCCCAGATTTTCGCGCATGCGCAGACCTGTTTTGAGGGTTTTTTTTGTAGGAGATCACCACCACCCCTGGAAAACAATGGAGAGACACCACCAGCCAGAGGAGGGCAATACTAGGTTGGATGGGCCAGTGATCCAACTCAGAAGGAAACAGCTTCCTGTGTTCATTCATTACAAAGCACACACATAGGGGTTGGAGATCAGCACACAGAATTAGAGTGTGCTATATCCACAAAGACGTGTGATGGGGCAGACTTTCCCTTTTCTTTTCAGGAAGTTCTGGCGAGCAAGCACAACACCTGAGGGACACTTTCCATGGACACACCTTTTCCTATTGCACCATCACCTTATCCCGCTCACTTCCAGCAACTGTGTGCAGGAGCAGACTTGTCCTCCACTCTGTTCACTTTTAGCCTCTAGTTAAGCTTACAGGTCATTCAGCATTTGGTATAGGAGAGCAGGGCAATGAGTCAAGGCAAAGCTATTTCAGAGTGTAGCATTCTATACACTGAGCAAGAAGCCCTTTCAAGCACCCATCATAGAGCTGAAGTCAACCTAGAGAATCAAGATTGCTTACAAATGTGAGGGGGAGCCTGGTTAGATTCTCCTCCAGTGGGCCATGGTGGGATTACTGTAGGCTTACCATATTTTCCCAACCCCAAACCGGGACACCCCCCCCCACAGCCCCCCGTCAAATAATTAATAAATTAATTAAATCATTAAAAATTTAAAGTAAAAAATAAATGAAATAATTTTTTCACTAAATATTGCCGCACGAAGCGTGTCCAAAATGTTTAATTATTTAATTAATTTCCCCATTTAGACATAATTTCCATACTAAAGGGGGCGCGAAGCGCGCCCGGAAATTTTAATTATTTAATTAATAAAAATTAAATAAATTAGCTTTTTTACTTACCTTTGCTGCTCCCCGCACTGCTGTTGCTGCTGCCCGCGTCCACAGCAGCGCCGGCAAGCAGGAACGGGCAGCTGCAGGCTGGCCCGGTCTCCCACCGGCACCGCAAGGAGCCGGTGGGAGACCGGGCGAAACACAGCCTGCTTGCCCGTGCCATGCGAGTCTGCCGGAGGCTCGCTTCGTGCGGGCAAGCAGGCTGGCCCAGTCTCCCCGGCACCGTACGGAGCCGCTGGGAGACCGGGCGAAACACAGCCTGCTGTCGTTCGCCCGCTCCCTCACTGGCTCCGTGCTGGTGAGAGAGCGGGCGGACGACACCCGCTCGCCGCCGCCATCTTTTTTAAAATCACCTTTTTTTAAAATCACCTCACGAGATTTGGGCGCCGACATCTTGGATCACGCGAGATTTCGTGATCCAAGATGCATGCTGCCGGCGCCCGGGTAAGTTTTTAAAAAAAGATGGCGGCGGTGGCAGCCATTCGTTCCCGAAAACCGGGCTGGGACAGAACCGGGAATCGTGGCCGATTCCCGGAACTTTCCCGGCCAAATCGGGACGAATGGTAAGCCTAGATTACTGGGTTCTTGAAGGGGCAATGGGCAGCAGCAGCACTGCTTCTGTTTGCTCTGGCCCAGCCAGAGCTTCCATTTTAATTTCCCCACACAGGCATTGTGGGTGAATGGAAGCTCCTGTGTACCAGCAGGAAGGAAGGGGGGGAATTAAATAGTTCCCATGGCAGTGCAGGCATCATGGCAGTGGGGTTGATGAACCCTTGCATTTGTCCATGGCTGCCACATGGTGATGCTTGGTTGTAACAAAAGCAAACATTTATAAAAGTTAATGCAAACAAGAATTTTCCAGCATGGTTTTGTAGCATTGTCGTCTTTGCGAAAGGATTACATTTCTAATTACAACCTAGAGGAACATTTTCCAGAATTGGTCATCTGTATCTCAGGATGAAAATATGGAAGTCCAAGCATGATGAATAATCTAGGGGCATGGGCCTAGGGAAGTGCAAAATAGCTGGAGCTACATATGGAGCTACATAGGCATGTAGGTCCATATGTAGGTGACATATTTCATCACCCAGGGTGTAATTAATCTGTGGAACTCCTTGCCATAGGATGTGGTGATGGCACCTGGCCTAGATGCCTTTAAAAAGGGTTTGGATAGATTCATGGAGGAAAGGTCCATCATAGGTTACAAGCCATAAGCAACCTCCTGGCTTTAAAAGTAGGTTTTCTCTGTGTCAAGTGCAAAGGAGGGGCAACAGGAAACAGGTTTATTGTTGTCTTGTGTGCTCCCTGAGGCATCTGGTGGGGCCACTGTGAGATACAGGAAGTTGGACTAAATGGGCCTTTGGCCTGATCCAGCAGGGCTCTTCTTATGTTCTTAAGGGCCCTCCATAGCAGAAATTAGCCAGACACGCAGCAGGGTTCTCTTTTTGCCTTTGGGTGGAACGCTATGTTAAAACTGTGTTTGTGCCACTTGGCAGATGTGTCATTCTTCAGGTTTCAACTTCCTTTCCAGGGTCACTAGATTCTTTGAATTAGTGGGGGGGATGCCTCTTGTCTATAGTATAGTAAAGGTAAAGGTATCCCCTGCTCGAAAGCCAGTCGTGTCCTGCTCTAGGGCGTGGTGCTCATCTGTGTTTCTAAGACCGAAGAGCCAGCGGTGTCTGAAGACACATCCGTGGTCATGTAGCCAGCATGACTAACAGAGCGCTGTTACCTCCCCACTGCAGCAGTACCTATTTATCTACTTGTAATTTCTTGCTTTCGAACTGCTAGGTTGGCAGGAGCTGGGACAGGAGACGGGAGCTCATGCCTTCACGCGGCACTTGGGTCTTGAACTGCTGTCCTACCAACCTTCTGGTCTGCAGTTCAGCGTCTTCACCACTAAGCCACCGCGGCTCCCTCATAGCATATAGTTCACATGTAGATAAATCCAGACACATAAACACTAACAACAGCCCAATCCTACCTAACTTTCCCTGCACCGATGCAGTGGTGCCAGCACAGGCTATGCTGAAACCTGTGGGGAAAATCAGGAGGTGGGTGGTCTCTTCAATGTAAGGGGACAGTTGTCCCCCTGCAACAGGTCTACATGGACCTGTGCCAACCAGAGGCGTAGCTACACCCCTGTGGGGGGCAATTTTTTGCCACCCCTCCCGTTTTTTCACCCCCCATCCTTGCGCCGCCGAAGGTCAAAATGTCCAAATGTTTTGGCAAAATGTGCCAAAAT
Organism: Plestiodon gilberti rubricaudatus; assembly: GCA_026170595.1. Classification (NCBI taxonomy): domain Eukaryota; kingdom Metazoa; phylum Chordata; class Lepidosauria; order Squamata; family Scincidae; genus Plestiodon; species Plestiodon gilberti. The sequence goes on along the minus strand of JANXHW010000004.1, from coordinate 172,220,654 downwards.
GTCTGTTTTTTATATTTTCCAAGGGTTTTTTTTTTTAATTAACGCCCAGCTGCCAACCCCCGCTGCACCCGCAGGGTGGCAGCTACTTGTTGGAGGATGGGCAGCGTTTAGCTGCTGGACACTGGGGGTGTGGTGTACTGCCTGTTCACATGTAAAGACCTCCTACTCTAATCCCTCTGTGTTCCAGGAAGGGGTGTGGCCCCTGACCTTTATTTCCTCCTTCTTGCCCCTCACTCAGTCTCTTCTCTTGATGCCCACCGAGCAAGATGATGCCATCGCTGCTCCTCCAGCCCAGCGGCCATCTTGCAGCCTAACCCCATGCAGGGAGCCCCAGCTCTAGGGGGGTTCTATCTTAAGTCTAGGATGTACCTCTGATTGATGTTCAGACGCAGTGTATATATGCAAACTAAACTGTAAGTAAACTCTTCTTATTTTTGCAACTACAAAGCAATGCCTCGTGTGTATTCATTTAGCTAAGCAAAGCAAAGCCTGGGTGGAGGAGGGAACTCTGCTAATAAGTGGGAACGCACCTCCCAATATATGCCTGAGAGCATCTAATTACCCAGATTCCAGTTTCAGAACCTTTATTGGCATAATTAAAACATACATAACATACAACATAGACATATAACAAGTAAGGGTGAAGAGTCCTAACCTAGCATACACTACCCATGTGACTCGCACTGCGCCTCTTTACAATTAGCTTTAAGTAGGTTGCAACTTTTTCTGTTAATACAACATCTACACCCTGTAAAATAATCCGGATTTTTTCCTGATCCTCCCAACTCCACCTATTGGACAAGATCGGATATAAATATTTCTCACGTAGATCACTATACAGGGGGCAATAAAATAACATATGGTGCAGAGATTCCACACCTCCCACAGCACAAGAACAACATCTCTCCCTAGAGGGAATCCCTCTAAATCTCCCATAAAGTAACTCTGATGGCATGACATTACACCTTGCCAATAAGAAGGCCCTACAATCAAATGGGCATTTTAGGTGGTATAAATACTCTGCCCATTGGCCATACTTAATAGGAATCTGATAATGAAGTGGTGAGCATGTCGTGTTGGCAGCATGCTGAAGTTCTTGCTGTTCAATATCCAGGAGCCTGCCCCTAATTGTTCTAAATGCTTGTTCGTGGGTCAGTGAACCTACTATATCTAAAGCAAGGCCTATAGATTGTATTTTATTTTCAAAATAAGTGGCCCCAAAAGGGGGCTCAGAGTCCAAGAGAAGTCGGGTAAGTAAACTATCCTGGTCTAGATCGTAGAAAACTCTTAACCAAAATTTAAAAAATCTCAGCCATGCCACAGTCTCCACCCGAGATTGACCAGCTTCTAAACAGAGAGTGGCATAGGCCACACAACCTGGCAACCCAAAGATTTTCCGGAGAAATGACGCCTGAATCCTCTCTAGAGAACGGTTCATAGCACACATCCATATAGGGACGCCATATAGGACCTGAGGAATGATTTTAGCATTGAAGACCTCAAGAGCTGCTGGCACATAAGAATTCCCTCTGGTGTAATGAAAACGTATAATAGCTTGGGCAGTAACCCTAGCAGTACTTAAGGCAGCTTTACGATGAGGGATCCACAAATGTTTATAGTGAAAATAGATCCCTAGGTATTTAAACTGTTTTACCTGCTCTATTTTGTTGCCACTAAAGTTCCAATTAGATGGCTTCCATGATTTGCCGAAAACCACAATTTTAGATTTACAGTAATTCAATTGCAGGTTATTCTTACATAGATACTCTGTACATCTATTTATTAAACGTTTCAATCCCAGACGTGTGCACGATAAAATGACTGCATCGTCTGCATAAAGAAGAAGAGGTATACGTAATAACCCAAGTTTGGGACTATGACCCTCTATTTCCTCTAAATAGGAAGCCAGATCATTAATGAAGAGATTAAACAGAGAGGGGGCCAAGATACAACCCTGTTTGACTCCTCTGTTAGTTGAAAACTGTTCAGAGAGTTCCCCTCTCAAGGAGACTTTAACTTGACAGCTGGTATCTAATTACCCTAATTACCCTATCTAATTACCCTATCACTGCTTTGTGTGCAACCCCCCAGGCTCAGGGGGCATTATTGGCCGGGCACGAGGCTGAAAACATTAACTGTACTTCTCCTTCGGCTCAGTTGCATTTTCAGCAGCCATGAGGGCGAGTAGGAAGAGGACACACATGCACCTAGTCTTGCTGGTCGTTCCTCTGGATTCTAGAGAGGATTCTGGAGGACCGAACACCAGTGAGACTAGGTGCACGTGCGTCCTAGAGAGGCACCTAGCCTCTTGGCTGCCGAAAATGTGACCGAGATGAAGGAGGATAAGTACAGTTAATGTTTTCATCCCCGCGCCTGTCCGATAATGCCCCCCGGGGCCTGGAGGGGTGCACACGAAGCAGCTGCCTCCCTGGGGGTGCAGCAGGGGGGTTGGCAGCTGGCTGCTAAATGTAAAAAACCCTCAAAAAATAAAAAATGGAATTTTTTGCACCCCCAGAGCTCCTCACCCCCAGCACCCAGGGCCCCCCCACCCCCTGATGACGCCTCTGGTGCTAGCCATATAGCTGACAGCCAGATTCAAAGTACCTTTTTTTCTTGGTACAGGTTGAGTATCCCTTATCCATCTGGACTGCTTGGGACAGGAAGTTATCTGGATTTTGGATTTGTCTGGATTTTGGAATATTTGCATAAATATAATGAGATATCTTGGGGATGGGACCCAAGTCTAAACACGAAATTCATTTATGTCTCATATACACTTTACATACATAGCCTGAAAATAATTTTATACAATATTTTAAAAATAATTTTGTGCCCCAACATGCCTTGCGCTATGCCAGCCAGATGCTGGAAAACATTTTTGTTTTGTTTTTAAAGTCATAGCCCCCAAAATGTCTGAATTTTGGAATAGTCTGGATTTTGGATGTCCGGATAACTTGGTCATTGGATTTCTCCTCTGACTTTAATCCAAGGCGATTTACATGGGCAGGTATTCCCCCCCCCCATGTTTTTTTTTTTTTACAGTCATATATAAATGTTCAATCTTTCATGAACAACTGCATTCCAGATGCTATCCTTTGCAGTCTGGCCTCTCCCTGGATGTCGCCTCCCACGCTTGGCCGACACAGCTGGCAGCTCTTATCAATCCTCACAGAGGCTTTCACAGCTTTTTTGTCAGCAGCGAGTCTCAAACTGGCCATTAACCAATCTTCAGGATTACGAGGCGGCAACTCTACCAACTGAGCCAGACCTCCTGCTGGCTCTGCGCCAGTCTAAGGAGTCGCAAACATACCATAAAGCATGTTTGAGATTCCTTTCGAGTAAGCAGTGCCGGCATGAAGGCCAGAGCCGCTCACTCCACCATCATCGAGGACCCACACCGGATGATGCAGGTAAGTCCCGCACAGGTCGGTGCAGGGGCATGGGGAGGGCAGGCAGGGGTGGTGAGGGAGAGGGCCATTGGCCAACCCGGCCTGGGAGGGGGTGGGGATATCAGCGCCAATATCCAGTGCCCCCAACCCGGGCTGGCCTCACAGCCTCCCCGAACGTTCACCAGCTAAAGAGCTGGTGCATATCCGAGGAGGCCCATTGGGGCTCGCGCCGCTTACAGCAGGGGAAGGGTACGAATATTCCCTTCTCCTGAGGTGAGCCCAGGCCGTTCCAGTGCGGCCTGCAATTGGCCTTGGATGCAGCGACTGGGCCTTTAGGCCAGCCGCCGCATCTTAAGCAGGATCGGGCTGTAAGTACTGTAGCAGCCCTGCCAGGTGGGATATTACCACATGATGGACTGGCGCTTTCAATAATCTGGTCGCACTGGTCCCAATGTATTGGAAATCTACTGTAATTTTCTTTAAACCAAAACAAGTGGAGGAACGGAAGGGGGAGAAGAGAAGGGACAATGTCTTATAAGACATGTATTTTTTTCCAGTATATCTTTCAGTTAAAGAACCATCATCCTCTTGGCTTTTATTATTATTATTATTATTATTATTATTATTATTATTATTATTATTAACTACAGTATTTATATACCGCTTTTCAAGAAAAAAGTTCACAAAGTGGTTTATAGACAAAATCAAATAATTAAACGGCTTCCTGTCCCAAAAGGGCTCACAATCTAAAATCAGCAATCACAATCTAAAATATTTTAAATCAGCAGAATATTACAGAATAAGTAAACACGGCATCCAGCCAGGTAATGAAGAGCCTTCAACAGTGTGTAATGGTGAAGGGGTGACATTTGCTAAGAGATTCTTATTATGAGAATACCAAGAATCATGTTGCATGTCCCTGTTTGCTATTGTGAAAAGTTGGAAAATGTAAGTGCCTTAAGGGTGGCTTTAGAGGCCCACCAAGTTGTGCACTCGCCCAGGGTCCATGACCATTAGAAGGTCCACCCAGCTGTGCATCCCCGGTACCTGTCAGCCCGTGCAGATTCCCCACATTTACCAATGGGGAGGATAGGAGAAGCTGCTGCCCGCCCTCATCAGCTGTAAGATTTGGGGGCGCCAGTCTACAGCTGTGTGCGAGGGCCTCCAGCAATCTGGCAAATGACTCTAGGTATCCTCACCCTTGTGATGCCACAACCACTCTCAGAGTCCAATCTTATGCTGGCCTTCGCCAGCAGGACTGGGCTCCGCACTGTCACAAACATGCCGTAAAGCACGTCGCGGCAGCGCAGAGGCCTGTCCCGCTAGCGTGGAGCCTAGCGGCAGTAGGCCTCCACAAGTGAAGGAGCTACACCTGCCGGAGGCAGGTAAGCTCTCCACCAGCCAGCATTGAGGGTGGTGGGGAGGTGGGGAGGAGGCATTCTGGGGCGAGAAGAGGGTGGGGAGGCAGACGGATCAGACCCGGGAGGGGAGCAGGCTCGCGGAGGAGGCCTCCACCAAATCCTAACCCCCGTCCTGTGCCTGAAAGCCCAGCACATGGCTTCTCGGAGTTGTTCCAGCCATTTTGCTGGTGCTCCTCCATGTAGCCCCATAGTGGCTGCTGGGGCTCGGCACAGGGGAAGGGGACAATCATCTCTTTCCCTCGAGGAGACTTGCGGCCCCACGCTGGATGCAGCGGAGCGTGGGGCTTTGAATAGGATTGGGCTGTCAGTTATGTAAGGTAAGAGGAAAGGGCTGCCAGGTCATGGCGCAAAGTTTTCAGGTAGCTCTGAGCCCTGGCAGCTCTTAGCAATTAAGCACTGATGGGCAGGTAAGGTGTGAAATGATGCAAGTTACTCTGAACCTCTTGACTGTACTGTAAATTGGTTCCCCACACTGTATTGTCATGAAGCCAATTACTCTCTCCTCATTAACATTTCACGAAACTCCTTGACTAAAATAAGGAAATAGTAGCTGTGTTGATGCAACATCTCCCCTACAGTTGCAGATCTTGCTTAACTGTATCACGGTCATGGAAATAAAATACTATGAAGCCAACAGCAGGTTATTTATTTAGGAATGTTCATCTTATGTTTCATCTCACCACAGAGCCCAAGGTGGCTTACAGGAATGAAGGATACTTTCATCATATAAAATGCCATAAAATACAAAGCACGTGCCATATAATAGAAAAACAAATCAAAACAGACTGTAATGAAGAGAACCTATTAATTAATAGAACACCTGCTTATAAAATCTTTGGCTATTTGGACATTGGACTCCAAGTTATACATTTAGGCCACAATCCTATATACACTTTGCGAGGAGCAAGCCCCATTCAAGGCCAGCTCATCCATGATGCAAATGATGCTGATCATGTCAAGCAGGGCGTGTGGGGGGGGGGGGAGGCGGCAAATTCAGGGTGTTCCTTCCCCCCCCAGACTGCGCCATCTCCCTCCAGCCCACAACAGATGGAGCCGCATTGATCCGCCTCCCTATCCATTCACCTCGCTCCTTCCTTACACAGCCCCTTTAAACTTAAAGCGTTTAAAGGTTCAGAAGTGAGGGGGGTATTGGCTAGAGGAAGGGCTTTCTTGGTGGTGTCACCCAAGATATGGAATTCCCTCCCTGAGGATTTGCAAACTGCCTCTTCCTTGATGATATTCTGGCGGGGTTTCAAGACACACGTATTTGAAGTTGCTTTTAGTTAGGTCTCTGAGTTTGATTAATAAGATTTTATTACTTTCCCTTGGTTGTTATAAGTTATGATTGGTTGCTGTCTGTATTCTGTTTTTCTCTCGCTTTAATTTATTTTAATGAGTTATTAACGGCCCAATCCTAACCCTTTCCCCCACCACTGAAACTAGTGTTCCAGAGATGGGGTTTGCTTTAAGGCTGTCATAAATGACTCTATGGAAGCATACTTCCATCCCACCACCCGAGAAGCCGTGTAGGCATTACATGCAGCTGTGGGATCTAGAGTTGTCGGTGGCAATAAGTAAGCAGTGGGGTGGGGTGGGTGGGGAGGGGGCGAAGCTGGGCAGGGAGAGGGAGGAACGGGGGAGAAGCAGGAGGGGTGCGGCACTGTAAGTGGTGCAAGGCGCTTCACCACACCTTGTAATGTGGCCCCTCCCACTTGCTCCAGAGCCAATCCGGAGAAGCCAATTCAGAGCCAATTCATTGGCAGCAAAGGCAACGCGCTGCACATTGCATTCACTGCCGGAATGGCTCTGGGGCGAGTGGGAAGAGCTGAGTTACACTGGTTTGCAAGGCATGGTGCAGTACCTTGCACTACTTACAGTGCCACACACCCCTCCAGAAATGCCACTAATACAAAACCTTTTTGAGGCCTTTTTAAAATAGCTTGTGCAGCAAATGTTGGTGTACATTTTTTTTAACAAGGGGCCTCCATGCTTTATATCGTTTAGGACTTCACTGAGTCTAAATCTGGCACTTGGTAAGATGAAATAATTCCCCTTCCCCCTCATGATTAGGCTTACCATAGTCCCAGAACTCTCTGGGTCCGGGACATTCCAGGAAAGGCGGCAGCCATCCCGGAAGGGCCCAGCTGTCCCAGCCTGCCGGCTGCATTGCTGGTGCATTCCTCTTCAGGCAGAATGCACCAGCCAGTCTCAGAAGAGTTCCTGCCCACCAGCTTCATGTGATGTTTTGAATTTTGGGGACTGTGCAGCAGATTCCCTTGGTCCTTGCTGCGATCCAAATAGATTAGCAGAACGAGTATGGATGATCAAGTTCACATCAGTGATGGTAGTGCCAGCCAGCAGCCCTTTCCTCCCAATTTCAGTTTGATGCCACTGTTGCTGGGGTAAGCAGATGCAATGCAGCCTGATTGTAGTGAAGATTGTATGTCAAAATTATCTGGGCGGGCTGGCACTGGTCTTCTTGCATTAGCTTCGCACAGGGGACAGGGAACAGGAGTGGGAAACTGGTTAATTTTCAAGCCCATTTTCACAAGTGCAGGGGACTTGCACAGAGGAGTAGGATGCAGATTTGAGAGTCCTGGGGACTGATGCTCATTCAACGCAAAGCATCCCCTTTGTGTGCTGACACGGCTGTTGTAGGAAGATCATGAGGCGGATAGTCTTTCTGTATGAAATTCTGTTCAATAGGATACCATTGAACTGTGAATATTAGGATGTTTCCACACTAGCCGTTGTCTCTGGAATTGACATCATTTGTTCAATTGGTTATTACAGAAAATCCAGATGATGTTGCTGCCAAACCATTGCATTCCAGTGTTTCCCCATTGGTCCTCTTGCCTTTTAAAAGGCCTGGCTTGACATTTTTTCTTTCAGTGCATTTGCAGGCTTGGTGTAGCTTCCCCCTGCTGAATAGAGTGTGCACCTTTTTGGCTGCATCAGTGGGGGGGGGGGAGAGTTAAGATTGGGCTGTAATTGGTGTGTTAGCATTTTTTATATTATTAGATATTATATGCTATGTGTTTTTATACGTATTTTCATTTTTAACTATTCAGTAAATTGTTCGTTAGGGTTAAGACATGCGGGATATAAATATGCAAATAAATAAATAAACAAACAGAGCTGGAGAAAAACTGTTTTGATCTCAAATTATCTTCCTTAAAAATCAGCAAATGCAAGTTTTATTTACTGCTTAATATAGCATTAGTAATCTCTGTAGATAGTAAAGATATGACAAAAAGTGTTTTGAATATGCCTGGTATCAAACTTTCTTACGGGAAGAGTCGGGGGCATCGAGTCGAGAACAGGAGGAAAAGATCTTCGAGTGCACCGCTGCTGCCGCCACGATCCCCTACTCCTGCCCTGAACCGCCCCTGTCTTGGCCCACTCCCGGCCCCAAGCCACCCATGATCCTCTCCCATTCCGCCCCACTCCCACCACTCACTGGCAGCAGTGCAGGATGGAGAAGGTGGAGCAGGCTACTGTCTGCCATCCATGTGCGGCCTCTGGCTGTTCGCCCTTGCAGCAGCCACAGCCTACAGAATGGCAGAGCTACTTCCATGCCATTTTTCAGGGACTTATGCTGACAAATCGCGAGATTGTAAAATTATTACCAAAGGGAAAATGTTTAAATGCTAACATTTTCTTCAGATATTATAGAACATAAATGCCTAGAACGTAATAAGTATTAATAATCATTATTTTACTCTGCTCTTTACAATATCATTACAAAGATCAAATCCACCCATCCATAAATTCCTCTTCTCTTATTTCTTTCCCAATAAGTTCAAAAAAATAATTACATGCAGGATCTCATTTTCCCTCTTCTGTAACATAAAATACATGTTAATTTCAGACTATTGGGCACTTGCCAGATTTTGATTTCCCATTGCCTCATTATTGAAATCTCTTTATTTTTCCAAAATTGTGCAATTACTGCTGATGCCAGTGAATTATATATTAATTCCAACTCATATTTAGATCTATATCCTTTTGCATAATCTAATACCAGCAATACTGGATCTGTTGTCATTGTTACAGTATATTACTAAATTCTACAGCATGACTTCCATATATGTACAGTATCATTATCATTATTGTCTACGTATATACTGCTTTTCAACAAAATGTTCACAGAGCAGCTTACATAGCAAAATAAATAATAAAATAAAATAAAAACATGGATTTATAAAGTATCAGCTTTAACTAATCCATAACTTTGGCATTCTGATGATATATTACTGTGTATTTTTTTAGTCTCCATAGTGCCGCTGATCTTGGCCCCCTCCCAGGCCTGTTCTGCCCACCCCCACTTCCATTGCCACCCTCCCCCTCCCTGCCCTCTCCCCGCCACACCCCACCGCACAACGTTTACCTGGTCTGGTGTACATTGGGCTTGCACTGGCCCACGCCTTAGGACCAGTGGGTGCTTTTCCTGCACTGTCAAAACGTGCATTACAACACATTTGCGACATCTTGCACCAACACAGCGCATGCAGCTTGCACAGCGCAAGGGCAGGATAAGATTGCCCCATGAGTGTAATACCCTTTTAATAACTTCCCCTTGCTTGAACTGTCACTTTCTTTTTCAAATTCTGTTTCTCTTCTTAAATTCTGTTTACTAAATTTCAATTGTGGTTTTTGACTGAAAATACTACAATAGAGGAAATTTTGCTCCATTCTTGTTCAAGTGCTTTAATCTTGTAAAATTATTGGCCCAATCCTATCTTTCCCCCCTCCGCTGGTTCAGCCATGCCAAAAAAGCACGTGCTGTATCCAACCGGGGGGGGGGGGGAGCGCGGGAGGCTTTCAAAGGGAAAGGGGATTTATCCCTTTCCCCCTCCCTAAGCCTCCCACTCCGTAATAGGTCTCCTCAGACCTGTGCTAGTTCTTTAGCTGTCGTAAGTCTGAGGAGAGACGGGCTGCTGCCAGAGGGGATAGGATCTGGTGCATGCAATTGCCACAGGATCCACCCCCTCCCGCAGCCTCCCCTCCCCACTCCTTCCCTCCACGCAGTTTTGCCCCTCCCTGTCTCCCCACCATCTTAACTGCCTCGGCGAGTTCTTCTGGGTCCACTGAACAGGTAGGAAGGCTCCAGTCTTCCCACTGGTGTTTGGGCAGCACGCTACTTCTGCTGGCGTTCTGCTGTCGGCAAGGCTCAATCGGACCCTAAGTAATACAACAATCTTTGAACTTTCTCAGATACAAAAGAAAATGTTATAGCACACAAATCATTTTGAATAATTAATTATATTCCATAGGACTGTTGTGGTATTTTTCTTAAAATAAAAAAATAGAAAATGTCAGTTTTATTTCTTACGTGGCTTAAAAAAATTAATCTGTATAAAACTGTGCCCCTCAAAGGTCAGTACTGTGCCCCTCTGAGGTCTGCGCCCTAGGCGACTGCCTAGTTGGCCTAGTGGTAGCACCGGCCCTGCAAACAAGAAAGACAGAGAGCAAGACAGGACAAAAAGGCATGCTTTTTGTGAAGTCATGCATCTGCTGTGGCTCCAATCCAGAGAATGTTAGTCATGCTCAATGCTCATTGAAATCAATGGGAAGTAAATGTTACAGTCACATCTAACTTGTCCCTTTGATTAAATGAGGCTTAAGTATGTCTTAGGCTGCAATCCTATATATGTTTCTCTAAAGCCCAACTAAATACAATGGGACTTACTTCTAAATAAATATGCATAGAATTATATTGCTAGTTTTTCTGGATTAGGGCCTAAGAGTTGGATCCAACCCAAAGGTGCCTTTCTGCTGGCAGAAGAGCTGTTTCTGATCGGCAGCCCAATGTTAACTAAACTCCTGCACAGCGATGCCGGCGTGGGCTGCACTGCATCCCATGGAAATTGTGCATCCTGGAAGTCTCCTTGGGGTAAGTCCCAGCAGCAGGCATGGGTCAACTTGGACCTTTGCCAGCAATATTGCTGGCACAAGTCTGCATTGTTCTGTGCAAGCAAATTGGGCCCAGGAAGGGGATTTGGATATGGCGCACGCTGGTGCTGCCGATCCTGCCCCTCTCCTGGGCTTGATCTGCCCACCCCAGTCACCGCCCCTTCCCCGTTCACCCCCTCCTCCCCTCCCCCCATTCTGCCCCCTGTGCGGGGCAGAACGGGGCGGGCATTCCTGCAACGGCTGGTGACAGCAGGAAGGCTCTGGCCTTTCCATTGGCGCTCCTGGAAATAATACTGTCACAAAGCTCTTTATGTAGGCTTACCAGACGTCCCGGTCTGTCCGGGACAGTCCCAGTATTTTGGGGTTTGTCACGGGCGGAGTCCTGGGAGGCCTCCGGCAGCCATGACAATTTTTTTTTAAAAAAAACGTGGCCGCTGCCATGTAAAAAACATGGCCGCCGCCATTTATCTCCCGGATTCGTGATTCGCGACCCGCACGCATGCGCACAAGCAGCCTGGGAGCCCTTCAGAACGGAGGGCTTCCAGGCTGAGCCGCGTGCATGCGCACAAGCGGCCTGGAACCCCTTCATTCTGAAGGGCTCCCTGGCCGCTTGTGCACGGTAATCAAGGAGGAAAATGGCAGCAGCGACGATGACAGCAACGACAGCAGTAGCAGCGAGGCTGCAGAAAAAGCGGCGGCAGCCACAGTAAGGGGGCAAATAGTTTTTTTAAATTAAAAAAAAACCATTCAAAGAAAAAAAACCAAAACCAAAAAAATTCAGAAAATGTTTTGGCGCCCCCCCCCAAAAATGGGGGGGTGGATTGGGTCACCCAAAATATGGTAAGCCTGTCTTTATGTTGCTTTTGCAATAGTGCTTGCTGGCAAACTCACATTCACATTAGGATTGTGCCATAAGCGAAAGAGCACTGTGTGAGAAAGCAACCCCAAATCTAGAAAAGTCATTTCATTCATACAGGGTCTCCTGTATAGGGTTGCCAACTTTGACTTAAGCAATTCCTGGATATTTTATATTTCCAACATGATGTAATGCTGGAAATTTCTGGCTCTCCAGAATTGCTTTCAGTAGTTATGTGGAGACTGATGCTGAATCCTGGAGACTCCAAACCAGACCTGCAGAGTTGACAATCATATTTGCAACAAGTTCTTTCCCAAGACCTTTATTGCCCTCTAGAGTTTATATGCTGTGGTGAACATGTATATTTTCCTTATTCAATGTATATCATACTTCAGAACACTAGCGTCGCTGCAGGGGGGCGGAGCTCTAAGTTCCACCGAGGCTCCAACCCTCCGTTACACCGGAGCACAAAGCGGCCCCGCCCCTTCTTCTGAGGATGCCACAAATATTGGTGGCAAAATGTAAAGAAATGTGAACATTTTAATGTATTAACATTTTAATATATTTTATTAAACGATGGATATTCCAGGCAGGAGGCATGTTTTTAATTCTGAAATCTAGACGAGTCGTGAAAACTTGAGAACGTATGTATCTATATCATACTATCTGTTTTCCATTATTACTTATACAGGAGTTCATAGAACAGTACTTCCTCCTTTTGCTTATGGTTCTTCAGATCCAAACCAATGAGACTCAATTATTAAATGTGTTACTTACAAACTTTATACATATTTACTCACAAGTAAGCCCAACTTAGTTCAGTGGGATTTACTCTGAACAAAGGTAAGTGTACAGCCTTCATTCACGCAAGGCAGAATCATCAAAAGATGAAATATGATTGCAATGGTAAAAAATGCCACTAGATGGCAGCATCCACCAAATATTTTCTATCCTGCCTAAGGCGCAACTGGCAATTTATGAATACGAATAACTATTTTGTTTTTAAAGTGTTCAATTAACAAAATCATTGATAGTTTTTAAAATTGCATTTGTACGTTATGTGCTGCCAATCTCTGTTCTAGCTGCTCAGCATGTAAGGTGTAAACATACTTATTTCAATTATTGGTTATAACAACATTATAACTTATGTAAAAGAAAATCACATAGGTAATATTTTATTTTGAGGAGGATCAGTGCAAATCAGATTTCTTTTTCAAAATGGTTTGTTCTTCCTGACAAAGGGGGGGAAAAGTTAATTTTTCTGTTCTTGTTGAAACTCTAGTTTTTCACATTGTCTGTAAATGACAGCCTTTAGAAAATTCTGGTATGTATTTAAAACATAATACTGGGGGGGGGGGCGCATCCGCGGGTGATTGGTTCCTGACACACACACCCCGCGCAGATACGTGAAAACTATGGGTAGGGACGAATGCCCCCTCCACTGTTTTCTAAGGGCCCCCTGCCCCTGAGGGCGGGCGGGCGCAACCCCCGCGGGTTGAGAGGGTTCTGAAGTTGCTCTTTGCTTGCCTGTAAAGAAGAAACAAAGCTGTCTGTGCTAAACGTAAGTGCCAGGGGACGCCCGCCCGCGAGGAGGTGGGGGGCATCTGCTATCCACCGATAAGTGACTCCACGGATAGTGGATCAGAGGATATGGGGGGCCCTGTACAAATAATAAAAACTCCAGCGAACCTGATTGCGTAGAAAATAAAAAATATGAACTAGGCTGTTGATCAATTAAAGGGGTTGACTCAATTCTCTGTGTTGCTGCAGTGCCTTCAGAAGGAGTTGCCTTAAGGTCCAGTGAACCAGCTTTGTGCTCTTTCTCTTTAGGCATTGTCACCCTGCCAAGTCGGGCTCTGAACAGCTCCAGAGAGAGGCCACGGCAACAGGGGAAGGCTGGTTGGAGACCCGCCAGGCAGCTGCTGTTGCCAGAGGCCCACTGACAGGTCTTGGGGCAAAAAAGGGAGGAACTCTGGAGGTCTTCCGGGCGGCTGTGTCTGGTGACGGCCCGCTGGCAGGCCCCAGGGCAGCGGCCCGGACGGCGGAGAGCTCCGGCAGCTCCTTTTATGCCGCCGGGACTGAGGCGCTGCTGGCAGCCGGGGGCGAGGCCTCTCATGAAAACAGGAGTTCGCGATGGGCCTGCCTCTGGAAGGATCAACCCCTGTATGGATCAACTTGGACTTGCTATAGAGCTGGCGCAGATCCGAGTTCACCCATAGCGGCTGCTGGGGCTTACCCTGCCTTATCCTGGGCAAGGGGACAAATGTCCCCTTACCTCGAGGAGACCTCCAGCAGCCAAAACTCTCCCACAGGATACAGATGAGTCTGTGCCACTGCCAATGCACTGCCGCATGGGGACTTAGGTAGAATTGAACTGTTTGTCTCTCATATTTATTCTCAATACAATAATTTCCAATGAATATATCTTGTTCTATATTTTAAAGGACTTCCTTGTTTTCTACGTATAGTTCAAGAGTCAGTATGATAAGAAAGATATGACAATGACTTGTGGAAGTTGTTAAAAGTCATACCTCCAAATTATTTAGGGGAGGGGCTGTAGCTCTGCGGCACATGCTTTACAGGCAGGAAAATCTCAAGTCCAGTTCCTGGCACTGCCAGGTAATGAAGGGGAAAATACCCTGTTCAATCCTGGAGAGCTGTTGCCAAACAGTGGAGAAAATACTGAACATAGCAGTGTCAGGGGGTGGCAAGATTGGGTTCTGGCCAAGTGCCCATGACTACCCAGGGAACTATGGCCACCCACTGACATGGGGACTCTGAAAAAACCCAATTGCTGGAGGGCAGGAGCAGGGTCACTGCCCCAGATGTGGGTTTTCACTCTCAGGGAGCTGAAGGATGAGCATGCAAAGATTACTCTCCTTTACCTTCCCAAGTGCCTCGGTGACACCGAGAGAGGAGTAGACTAAATCACCTTCTGGCTATCTGGGAAGGTAGCAAGACAGTGGTTGAGGTTGGTCTTCTCTCAGCATCACTGGGGTGTTGGGACAGCAGTGACCAGAGACCACTCTTTTTACCTTCCTGGATAACCAGAAAAGAAATGGTCGCTACATGCTTATCCTCCAATGCAGGGGTTCCCAACCTTCGGAGGCCTGGGTACCCCCTGTCATGGCCTAATTTTCTGAAGTGCCCCTGCTAATTACTTGCTAATCAATTAATTAATCAGATTGATTAATTAGCTAATTAATTGTTTACAAATAAAGAAGTATTAAAACAATTTTAAATGTGGAAAAAAGCTCTCTCTCTCACTCTCTCTCTCTCGTGTGTGTGTGTGTGTGTGTGTGTGTGTGTGTGTGTGTGTGTGTGTGTGTGTGTGTGTGTGTGTGTGTGTGAGTGAGTGAGTGGAAGGAGGATTGCATTTTCTCAACTACAACAATAATAAGCCCCTCACAAAATCAGAGAGACTTAAAGGGTGGGACTGCATTTTCTCAACTAAAAAAAATACACTGCACAGATGGGAGAGAAGGAAAAAAAACCAAACAAACAGAGAGCTTGATCTCATGTTAGTGCAAAAAGACATGCCAGGATCTCTTTTTTTTCTCCAAGCCATCTTTTCCCTCTCCCACTTCCCAAAATCAGCTCCTCCCTCCCCCACCCACCCCACCCAGTCTCTTATCTGTTTTTATCTGAGAGAAACAGACACACCAGAAGCAGGCAAACCTCATCATGTTGCAAGGAGCCCTCGTTCTGCTGCTCTAAAGTAAAAGTGAAAGTGAACCCGCAGAGCAGTTTGAATTCAAAATTACTTGACTCACCAACACTCAGCTGATTGAGGGAGATAAGGAGCAGCCTCTCGCATACCCCACCTGATGGTCCACATACCCCTAGGGGTACGCGTACCACAGATTGGGAATGCCTGCTCTAATGCCCTGAGATTTCTATTATTGTGTATGTGGCATCTTTGTAATAAAATGCGTTGTCTATCCCAGTTGTCTCTGCTCACTGTTTAGAATGTTCAGAACCCAACAGAGGAAAAGGAGACTATACAGTATAGGACTCTTCTTTTTCTAAACCCTAAATTTCTCCTTTGCATTAAGAGTTTGCGAAAGCAAATTTACTCTCTGGTTTTCAGTAACTGGTGTAATCAATCAAATGTTCACTGTGGGTTTGGAGGTTAAAAGGTTACTTCACATTTCAATGGGATTAGAGGAGTTTGGTTGATACCAAAGATTTCTAATACTGTATGTATTGTAAGTATAATGATACTGTGTGACCACAGTGTCATAGTGCTCAACAGTTGACAGCACTTCCAAAATTAACATAAGACAGATTTAACAAAATTGTGAAACCTTTCTATGTTTTCAGAACCTTATCCCACATCGCTGTGCTAGGTTGCTGAAAGCCCTGGGACAAAACTCTTACACTGGGTCCCCCAGGGCACACTTGGACCCCCCCATGACACATTGTGCACTACCAGTGTTACTGATAGTCAGCAGTGTAATTACGCCCGGTGGGGGGGGCGGCAGCACCAAGTGACACCCCCCGTGATGTCACACCTGGAAGTGATATCAACCCCCCCCGAAAAGGCATCCAGCAGTGTGAAAAGGTACCTAGGGGATGGGGGGGCAGGCGGGCGCATCATTTTGCACTGCTGTCTGCCCGCAGGAGCGACCGAGTGCCATGTTTTTCTCTCTTTGAAGTCAATTTGCAGATTTGTCCCCCCCCCCCCGCTTGTCGCCCTGTAGTGGACTGCACCACCCTGTTAGCACGCCACGGCTGATATTAAGGGTTCAGGGATCAGCCCAACCAGGTGGGCCCTAAGCCAGGTGGCTGAGTTCTGATGCTAGCCCTGCCACATTGACAGACCCCCTTAGAATTTGGAAAAGAGAGTGAAGGTGATTGTAGTTCTCACTGTAATACTCCTGATTTTTCATGATGCTTCTGAGACTAAACCACAAGAAACCAACCAGGATATACTACTGTAAGTTTTATACTTGGCCAACTTTTGTACTTTGCTCTTAAAAAGCTGGGACTTCATGGGGAATTCTTGCATTATTATTATTATTATTATTATTATTATTATTATTATTATTATTATTATTATTATTATTATTATTATTATTATTATTATTTATACCCCGCTTTTCCCCTCCATAGGGGGGACCCAAAGCGGCTTACAAAAAAAAAGCAAATAATAAAATACAAGATTGATACATAGAAATCATAAAACCGTGAATATATAATATAAAAATACTTAAATTGATACAATCTAAAAGAGAGGAATAAAACAGAGAAGAATAAAAGCAACAGTAAAAAGCTCTTATGAGAGAGGGCTGGCCCTCTAAAATGTTAGGCTGGGAGGTAACGTCAGAGGGTTTGTGTAAAAAGAAA
Organism: Plestiodon gilberti rubricaudatus; assembly: GCA_026170595.1. Taxonomy (NCBI): domain Eukaryota; kingdom Metazoa; phylum Chordata; class Lepidosauria; order Squamata; family Scincidae; genus Plestiodon; species Plestiodon gilberti. The sequence goes on along the minus strand of JANXHW010000004.1, from coordinate 172,203,723 downwards.
TGTTTTCAGGCCCCGCCGGAAGGCCTCTAAGGAATGAGCAGTTCACAAATTTAGAGGGAGGGAATTCCATATGGTCAGTGCCACTACTGAGAAGGCCCTATTTCTTACTGCCGCCCCTCTCACTTCTGAAGGTGATGGCACTTTTAGAAGGGCCTTCTCTGATGACCAGAGGGGGTGGGCCGGATTGTACGGAAGTAGGTGGTCTCTGGATAGCATCAGAGGTTGACCAGGTCAGGCACTGGCTGAAGGTCATCCACATCTATCAGAAGGCCCACTTGATCCGGCCAAGCCTAGAACACTCTGTGCCAGATGAACTGTTCTGTTGATGGGCCATCAAGGAGCAGGTGAGGGGGTTCATGGGGGGCCCAGCTCAGGATTTCGCTCCAGTGCAGGACTTTGCCGAAGGGTTCCCAGCAACTTGGCACTGCTACTGCATTTACTGCAAATTCAACCTAAAATTACATGACATGGTAGCCATGACAGCTTTATTCTTTATTCCTAACAAATTCTATCAAAAATGTACAGAAATGGCCCATACTTGTGTGCCATAAAGGGAAACGAATGTTTGAATGCACGTCATGAAGCCCCAGTAGTTTGAGTTTTCGAAGGCTAGAGGAGCAGTCCGAGACAGGGTTGTTTCACCCTTTCCCTACTGGTGATTTTTCTGCTGAAAATTATTCCCCAAGTTTCCTTTCCCCCTACTTGGGCTCCAGATTCCAATTTCAGAGCTGGTGAAATGCAAGCAGTCTAGATCCCCTTAGGGTATACTGACAGTGACAAGATCATGGGCATGATGCAATTCCCCGATTGTAAATGTACGACACTTCTTTGCTCTTTGTTTTCTGTTGACTTGCACAATCTTGGAACAAAAAATGGTTCCCAAAAAGATCTTTCTCCACCTGTTACTCCTGCAGGGAGGAGACTCTGAAAACTACCTTTCTAGGCAGCTGGCAAATAGCTGAATATGCAACTGGGTGCTGAGTCTGCTTTGTATCAAGATAGAAGGGTAGATGGTGTCTGGGGCTAATGCCGGAGTTGCCCGCTTGTTGTGAAAGGCACAATAAGTGAATGCTGTTGAAGGAAAACAGAAACTCAACTGTTCCCTTAATAATAAACCAATTATTATTCATACAACCATCTTAGAAATAATTGCCTCTCATCAAAGTGCAATTTATTTTATACCCCTCTTGTACCTGAGTATTTGTTAAGAGAACAAGGACAGCATGCATAATGCTGACTTTCAGGATAAGGTTTTTTTTTTTTAAACACATTTATAGAAATTGTTTCGGGGGGGGGGAACAACCTTACAGTATGTATTAATCAAAATCAAAACAAAATAGATAAAAATAATCATCAAACTGGTCACCAACATTTTGTGCAACAATATACATCCTGAGATATTGCCACATTTGCTTCTTTTTCCCCCCCTCTTCAATTGTTTCCAAACTGGAAAAGACAGGGAAACAGATAGCAGGTACTTGCCGCATGTAAATTGTGTGGTTTTGCTGTGTGTGCAAATCTGACTTCCATCCATGCCACACATTGAAATTATATTGTGTTGCCACAGACTGACATATACGTGTTGCCAAGTATTGATAGACCAGAAAACAGTCTCATCTGTGTTTTCCCACGGTGTGTAAACCCAACTACTTGTGTCTATATATGTCAAAAAGTGTGGCAATGCACAGTTTAGACAGACAGAAGCCACTCTGCTTCATATGCACAGCAAAGCACTAGAAACCACATCTTGTTACATGTGACGATAAGTGCACGATCACTCTATGCTCCGGATTCCTCTGGCCAGGATTTCTTTCTCCTGTTTTTCATACTGGCAATTTTACTTATATTCATTTCCAGTATAGATTGCTTTTCTATTTAAGAAGCTGCAATCCGATACAGAGTAATCCTAGGAGTAAATCACATTGAGCACAATTGGGCTTACTTCTGAGTAAACCTGTATAGGACTGCACCATTTGACTCCTAAAAACAATAAATAATCTCCCACTACCCCAGTTTTCAAATAACTTACCTTTTCTTCTTCTTCAACCTTTCTGGCACTGCAATCCTACCCATGTTTCCTTGGAAGTAAGTCCCACTGAGTTCAATGAATCATGATGCTTACTCCCTAGTACAGTAAGTGTGTTTTGGACTGCAGCCTTAACTTTGTTTTTTATCAATGTCTTGGTGAAGCCTTTTGATTTCTGCTGCAAAAGCTTCTTCAACGCTCATCAGGGTAGCTTCCTCCCTGTAACTGGGTGTCTTTGCCTGATTCCTGTTCCTAACAATCATGTGACAACCTATTTTTCTCAAGAAGAAATGGAATGTCAATATTATTTACGTGAGGGTTGTTCATCGTAGTGGCATAGCTGGGTCAGGTGGTACCCGGGGTCCTCCTGACCCTCGTCATCCACCGGAAGTGACATCACCTCCGGAAGTGATGTCATCCCCTACTGTTGTTGGGGGGAGGGGGGAAACACCCGACTTTCATGCAGTCAGGAGCTGAAGAGTCTCAGGCCGAAACACAGACACAGAGTACCGTATTTTACGCTCCATAGGACGCATCGGTCCATAGGACGCATGCATCCTATGGAGCATAAAATAGAGAAAAAAAGGTTTGTACTTACCTGGGCTTGGGGGCGCTTCGGGGAGGCCTGTGGGGGCTTCGGGGAGGCCTGCGCGAGCCTCTGCAGACCTCCCCGATGTTTACTTCGGCCCCAAACAGCGATTTTCGGCCATTTTCGGAATGGCCAAAAATCGCTGTTTGGGGCCGAAGTAAACATCGGGGGAGGCCTGCAGACCTCTGCAGGCCTCCCATCGGCCCCAAACAGTGATTTTCGGCCATTCCGGAATGGCCGAAAATCGCTGTTTGGGGCCGATGGGAGGCCTGCAGAGGCTCGCGAGCCTCTGCAGGCCTCCCCCGATGTTTACTTCGCACCATAGGACGCACGCTTTTTTCCCCCTATGTTTTTTTGGGGAAAAAGTGCGTCTTATAGTGCGAAAAATACGGTACATAAGAGTGTATGCAGAGACCATGCGTTGCTTAGTCAGTCTTTTATTTCGTTTTTCTTTCAAAGCATATAGGAGACATACATATGCATAGATATGGTACTGTGACTCCACTAGAGGAGTCTGTCCAATCCAGACCATTAATTTCATTATTTGCTGGACTGATGGTAAGAGGCCTCAGATGTACAGGCCAAGAAGGCTACATTTTTAATTCACTAGGTAATCAACCCCCCCCTCCAAAATTCAAATAGAGTTACTGTAACGGTTTTATCCGATGACCACATCCACCTCCTAAGGGATACTGGTGTTGGGAAAAACCAGTTTAGCAAAACAAAAGAAAGATCCCCAACTCCAACTATCCTCCCAACTCCACGACTAACCTTCATTAAGGAGGCATGTGAAGGAACCAATGGACCTCCTGAACTACCAACCGCACCCTCAGCCAGGTGTGAAAAACAAGAGCAGAGCCCACCTGCAGCCATGGCACCCTTCTCCCTGCCATTTCCACTAAACTCCCAATTTTCCTCCCTTATCCTTTCTCTCCTACACCCCCCAAAACCCCACTTTCTCAACCCTGGGTCCCTTGGGAAACCCTCCTAATCTCCTTACCTCCCTTCTCCTTTTCCTGCTTCACACCTGTGCTACTATGTGCCCCCTTTTTCCTTCTAAAGGCTTCCTTAGAAGTCCTCTTCTTCCTAACAACTGTTTGTGTTTAGGGTCCAGCAGTGACTGAATGGTTAGAAATAGTTGTTGCCTTGTCTAGCTGTGATCCCGACCCTATCCTTTCCCCTGCCACAGCATGCAGCTGTGCGAACACGGGTTGCGCTGTATGCTATGTAGGGGGGGGGCAGATTGGGAGGCTTGGGAATGGAAAGGGAAAATACCCCTCCATAAGCCTCCCACTCGCCAATGGCACCAATCGGACCTCTGCACCAGCTTTTTAGTTTGCACAAGTCTGAGGGGCATGTCAGGAGGCTAGGAAAGGAGATAACAACCAGTGCAAGTGCCACATCCGCCTGCCTCCATCACGCCCCAGCCCTCCCCATTCTGCTCCATTCTGCCCACCTACCACCCCGTTCTGCCCCACCGCCAACTCACTGAGGCCGGCGGAGCTCCTGAAGAGGCCCACTGATATATCTGGATATTATAAGCACATCTGCCTGTATATCAAGGTATGTTATGAAAAATCTTCCTTTAACAGGAGGCCAGAGTAAGCTTGAAAACCTTAAGAGAGGTGTCGGCCTGTGCCAATTGATGCTGTGTGCATGCTACTAGTAGCCAGCCTGTCTATTTTTCTTGTGTTTTCTCAAAGGTCTGTCACAGTCCTGCTGTAAATTCCTATGGAGTGTCAGGATCTTGGTCTTCAGTGATCCAGCTGGTGCTCTCTAAGTTATTTCCATTAAAGGAACTTACTGCGCAATCCTGTGCAAATCGGTGCCTGTGGAGCGCACGCTCCGCCAGTGCCATGTGTCGTAAGCATGCCATAAAGCGCGTTTACGCCACCCGGAGAGTAAGGGTTGCCGGTGCTGAGGCTGGCAGCCCTCTCTTCACTGCCCTCTGGACCCGGAACCCACTGGCGGAGATACTGTAAGTCCTGCGCCAGTTGGTGCAGGGGTGGGGGGAAGGCAGGCCAGGTGGCTACGGGGGGCATTGGCCAAACTGGGCCGGGAGGGGGCAGGGATATCAGTGGCATGCTCCGCCGATATCCCGAGTCAGTTCTCGGCCCGGGCCACCCTTACTCTGCCACCCTGAATGTTCGCCGGCTCCAGAGCTGATGTACATCCCAGGAGGCCCATTGGGGCCAGGCAGCCCTACACCTGGCAAAGGAGACGAACATTCCCAAAGGAGACGAACATCTCCGGAGGTGTTCCCGTGCCATGCCAACGTGGCCCGGGAAAGGCGATGGATACGATTGGGCTGCCTGCTGCTTGGAGTTGCACTGCTGTGTCTGTCAAATGTTTTTCAAAATGGAATATGAGGGCACCTGCTGACAGACAGGCTTCCAATTAGCCATATTCATGACTGCTGGCTCCTTGCTCTTTGTCTCAGCTGTCGCTTTTTGTTTCCTGCTTCCCCTGTCTGTGTCAGCTGTTCCTCTGAGCCCTTTGTTGACATTATTTAGCTCCTGTCATACGCTCAAGCACCACGTACAATGAATGTGTGGAGGGAGGAGGGATTGCACTGGTTGAGCCTGCCTCAACCTTCATGTGTTCATTGTTCCTTTGTGAACAGAAACTGTGTATCCCTGACCATACTGAGAGAGCCTATGATGCACATACAAGTTGTACTCATATTCACAAAAGAATAATGAGCATGTGGAGGTTGGGGGCAGGCAGGGATCGCCCTCCCTCCTCCATATATTCATTGGATACAGTTCTCAAGCATATTTAAAAGGTTTTTGTGTGTCGGGAGTTACCTGCTAATGGTTGGAAGTTTGGAAGATTTATGTATGTTTAATTTAATGGTATTACTGTAGTATTATTATTAATCGGCAGGGCTGTAGCCTTTTTTCGGGTTGCAGTGCAAGCAATAGGATCTGCCTGCCCGCGCCTCAACCTGGGAAAAAAAGGCTACAGCCCTGCTAATTGGGGGGGGGGGTCGCGTCCGTCTGGCTGATGATCCTAGCTAGGTCTTAGTTTCAGGGGAGGCCTTATATTTTATGAGTGCCAGCAAAAATCAAGCAAAAATGATGGTAGGTCTTACTTTGGGGGGAGGTCTTATTTTCAGGGAAACAGAGTAGCTGGTTACCCCTTTTGGAAGCTGGGTAGGAATTTAGTGCTGTCGGTCAGATTGACCTTAGGCTGGCAGTTTTTTCACCTACCCCAGACTGACAATTGGGTTGGTGATTAATAATTCTTTCTTTGTTTCATTTTTGTTTGGCATGTTTTCACCTTCCTTTTGGTCACTTTAGGCAGGTGTTGTGTGGGCCAAGGAGGCAGGATTTGGCAGTTTGGTGTGCACCCTGAGATAAGCAAGGTCAGAGAGTCAGCTGGCACCGCTCCTCAGATGCTTATTGGCTCGGGGAGGCTGGTTGGTTTGCACTCTTTCTTGAATTTCAAAGGCAACCTCAATTGCTTTCCTACTAGCGGGAGTCTGTGCAGGCCACCTCCTTATTATTATTATTATTATTATTATTATTATTATTATTATTATTATTATTATTATTATTATTGATAATGATAATGATAATGATAATGATACCAGTATTTATATACCGCCTTTCTTGGTCATTGGATTTTTCCTCTGCCTTTAATTCAAGGTGGTGCACATAGGCAAGGCAATTCTTACCCCCTGAAAGGGTTTTTACAATACAAAGTTCTAATCTTTCATAGAACGTCTTCATTCCAGATGGTTTCCTTCATGGTCTGGCTTATCTCTGGCATTCGCCTCCCACGCTCGGCTGACAACAACTCTGACTCCCACTCAGAGTGCAGTGCAGCTGGCAGCTTTCCCTTGCTCTGACCGAGGGTTTCTGCAGACCCTCCTCCCTCCTGTTTGTTGCTGAGAGTGCTCCTATTGCATAAAGTGCTCCTATTGCATCACGGTTCGGGTCCCGGATATCTGAGGGACTGCCTTCTCCCATACATTCCGGCCCGCTCTCTTAGGTCATCTGAGGGGGCTCTCCTGCGAGTGCCACCTCTATCGCAAGTTAGGGGAGTGACAACACGTGTGTGAGCCTTCTCTGCTGTGGCGCCACAACTGTGGAACTCCCTGCCAGGGGATCTGAGAACCACCCCCTCCCTCATGACTTTTCGGCGAGGGCTCAAAACGTTTTTGTTTCATCTAGCGTTTGGGTGATGGGTTGTGGTCTGCCTCCTGTGTCTCAAGATGCTCTGCCATGCTGCTTCTCTGCTCTATACTGTCCCCTTCCAGTGGATTTTATTATTTTAAAATCTGTTTATGTATGGTTATGTATTGTTTAAATTTATTTTATATATCGTATTGTCCCGAGTATAAGACGCACCTGATTATAAGTCGCACCCTTAAAGTTTGGTGCTATTAAAAAACTTTAATTAAATCACTGGCATTAAATACAGTATATGCCAGTGATTTAAACAGTGAAATCCTGTGCATGTCTACTCAGAAGCAAGTCCTACTGTTCTCAATGGAGCTTACTCTCAGGAAAGTGTGCACAGGATTGCAGCCTAAACCATTCATTGCCTGGGGAGGGGGGATGAAAGTGTATGTGATCTTGCTTTACAAGAGGATACAAAACCCAGCAGAGCAGAGAACGAAATTTAACAACTTATTGCAGCCTGGAAAGGGTTACAGCCTCTACAGGGGAGCTTGTTTTTACAAAGGAAAGTAAGCCCTGCACGGCAGAGAAGGACAGAGCTGAAAAGCAGGCGCTACAAAGATCTAACAACTAACAGCATTGCAGCCTAGAAAGGGTTACAGGGGAGAGCTGTGTGTGCGCGTGGTGCAGAGAAGGAGCCCAGGAGCCCGCGCTCTCTCGCTGCGTCTCTGCAAAGACTTCTCAGCCATCAGCAGCCATAGATACCGTATGAGTCTCCTCTTAGCCTCAGCTTCTTCCAGCAATGTCTCATGCTGTTCTCGCCATTTTACGGTATTTTATTTTTTAGTTTTGCAACGGTGCGAGTATAACACACACCCCTAGTTAAAAAAGTTAAATTAGGGGGGGAAAGTGTGTTTTATACTCGGGACAATACGGTATTATTTTAAATTATGTATTTTAATTTCTGTTGTAAGCCGCCTTGGGCATTTGCCTTCGGCATAGGAAAAGGCGGGGGTATTTTTTAAAAATAAATAAATAAATAAAAATAAAGTCCAATAATGAAAGTAATAGACTCTTAAGACATAAGTATTGTAAGCTGAACATAATGCTTTTTTTGTTTGAAACTATTAACTATTAGATGCTCCCTGAGGCATCTGGTGGGGCCACTGTGTGATACAGGAAGCTGGACTAGATGGGCCTTTGGCCTGATCCAGCAGGGCTGTTCTTACGTTCTTAAAGGTTTTTTTGGGGGGGTAGCTGTGGACCACTGTAAATAAATTCAGTACATTATTATGAGAGAGAGAGAAATAGTGTACAAGGGGTTCATAAAATGGGGGAAGACCATTGCATGGGGGTGGGGCCTTGCCAATTTGCCCCCACTACAGTTCTGTTAAGCGGGAATTTATTTTGTTCCTTTTTATTTGGTATTGATCACAATATTCAGTGTCTCTTTATCTCCCAATTAATTATTTATTTGCATATTTACAAAGAGCAACGTACAGAGACACCAAAATGAAGCAAGCTCGATAAATTCTCACATGACACCTACTTTTAAGCTCTTCTAAGCACACCCTTGTTTCTATGACGTTTACACCATCTGTGTCTCTATGGTTATCTTTCTCCATCCCACTAACATCTGCTTCTCATCTGATAGATCTCATTTCTGATAAACACATTTCTTGGCAGCTGGTACATGACTTTTTCCATCTCTTTCCAGGTCACCCTGACCTATAACCATTTATCTATCAGAAGACTTCTTGTATACAGGAACAGGACAATCACTAAAGGGGTCAGTTTGACCCAAAAGACATACAGTATGTTGCCATTCCTCTTTATACAACCATCCTGGCGACAATCCCATAATATTCCTCTGGCAAGAATTCCACCTCTTCTCCTTAGTTATAGGGACAGTGCTTTCTCTCTCAAGTATCTGTATACTGGTGCTGAGCTTTGTGTCCAATTCTATTATGAATATAACGTACTGATCAATACTAATTATTTGAAACTAAATTTATTTCCATCAGTTCCGATCCCAACTGCAACCCCCCATCTAATATTTACAGTAGACAAATTGTATATACAAATTGTAGGTGTCTGTCCTACACCTGTGATTTTCTGTAAAATATCTGCATTGTTTAAAAAAAGAAAAATGTGTGCACTGACATGAGTGAAATAGGAGTTTGCTGAATATTCACCCATTTTTATTTTTGATACAAAAGTAGTGCTTTCAGGGGAACAAATTATATTGAGAACAAACCTTACGTCCCAATCCTATGGGCCATTGCTTTATGGGAACGTGCTTTCTGGCTGTTGCAAAAGGCACTCTAGAAGCGTGTGGAGACACACACTTACAGACCATGGTTGGCCGTGGAGGCTGCAGGACAACGGAGGCCTGCCAAAGGAAGTGTGTTGGCGGGGTGGGCATAAAGGGGCAGGAGGTATGGCATGGAATGGGGGAGGGTCAGAGCTGTGTCGGAGGAGAGAAGTGGTGGCAGGAGACTTTGCTGGATGCTATCCCCTCTGGTGCTAGCCAACAAGCCCCCCTTTGTCTCCTTGGACTTGTGCCACCTTAAGAGCTGGCTCAAGTCCGAAGAGACATGAGGGGCTTATGGAGGGCTTATTGCAATGCATTCTGGAGCTATTTTGGGAGAGGGAGGGGGAGTCACGTGACCCGGGAGAGGCTTTCAGAGTGTGATTTCAGCCTGTTTAAGCAAGAACACGCAGCAGTTTGCTTCTAAAAGGTTTTTTAAAAACCATGGTTTTTACCTTTCCTCGCACTTTTTACAGCGTTTTTAAGGTGGACCTTGTGGGTCCAGGATCCGCAGTGAGTCAAATCCACGGATTCCGAACCCATGGATAGAAAGGAGGATCCACTGTAGTTATTTTTGAATCTGATAAAAGTTTCAAAAGTAGCTTGTGATACAGCATGAGATTAGGTCAGAGGTTTCCAAACTGAGACGTCATGACACCCCAACCAGGAACAATGGGTTACTAGTCCCTTAAGGGGAGTGGCAACCTGTGGTGATGATGCCGGCACATCCAGGATCACTCCAGCATTGCCAACAAAATAAGGGTTTTTTTTAACCTCCCTGGGGGGCATGCCAGGCCTCCGGGGGGTGCGGGGAGCATGTGGACCCCTCTGCAGGCCTTCCTGCACCTCTGAACGGCTCTCCGACACGATCACAACCCACTTCTAGTTTTGTCGGAAAACCGGAAGTGGGTTGCCATCACATCAGGGAGCCGTTCTGAGGCGTGGGGAGGCCTACAGAGGGGTCTGCAGGCTCCCCGCACCCCTCAGAGGCCCAGCACACCCCCTAGAGAGGTGAAAAAAAACCTTATTTTGCTCGGTGGCACCAGCACCAGCGTGATCCTGGAAGCGCCGGCGTCGTCACCCCTGGCAAACACTTACAACTCATCAAAATGTTTGGGAACCTCTGGGGTAGACTGTTCAAAGAAAATGTTTCTTAAAAAATCCACTAGGGCAGTGAAAGAGTTTAAGTACTAATCCTAAATCCCACTATTTTTCCCAGTTCAGATGCTGAGATTTGTTCTACTGTCAATATATTCAAACCTTATGGTTATATAAACGTGAGAATATGCAAAGCAGACTTTCACAAGACTACAGCAAAGTAGCAATAAATACATGACAAGATCTTAAGCATTGTACATTTCCCAGTACTGTTTAACCCCTGCAGCTATAAACTCCTACACTGCATCCCATGGCAGTATAAATAGTACAAAGGAATACTGATTGTATCTGCTACTCCCCATTGGATGGGGCGCATTTGTTCCTAGTCCCAAGAGCCAGTACAATTAAAATATATTGCAAGGCCTCATTGAAATCCCATTTTGAGCAATTCATTCCGCGAATGATCCGTCTCCTTGGATGTGCCATTGTACAAATTGCCAGACAAATGGCTGAGAGATATGATCTTCCCAGCACTGCTGTTTTCTTTTAAAGCTAGAAATCTGTCACAATTTGGCAATAAATTAATCATTAATTCTGCTTAAGGTTGCCAATTTTGGCAACTCTGCTGCCATGACTTTAACAGAAGCCTGCCACATGGACATCTAGCAGGTGGCCTTTTCCTGGCATTGAGATCATGCTGGCTTGCTCAGTTGTCCAGAATTTCAATCAGAGTCACACAGAGTCCACACAGAGTCCACACAGTGATGCCAGGGACTGAACCTGAGGCTTTCTTTACACCCTCTACCATTGAGCTATGGCCCCATTCCCAAAGCAGTGTGTATAGGCCAAGCAGAAATTCAGCAAATGAGGCTTTTCCTGTCATGCAGTTGCAATCATTGGAGACATCTTGCTGCATTTCTGCTTGCCATGCAGCTATAAAAGCACAGGAGCCCTGCTAGAAACAAAAGCTGACAACCATAAAGCCCCCCCCCCCCCGGGGTTTGTAGTTCAGCTTTCCAGATTCATTCACCAGAAAAGTCAACCATTCCAGACCCTAGTATGATCAGCAGGTTGAAGATACCCAGAAACAAAGGAAGCAAGACTTCTCACCTTCCCATTTCCATATCAAGAAAGCTTCGCTGATCTGATTTTTCTATGATGGTAATAATAGCAATGGCTTCCAGACAGTCAATATGGTATAGTCAGTCGCGTCACTAGATGCGCGACACCCTAGGGCGGGGGGGGTGCGCGACACCCCCCGCCCTAGGGTGAACCCCCCCCAAACACCCCCTTACCTGAAGGCCGGGGAGCCCGCCGGGGAGCTGGCCTCGGAGCGTCCGGCTCCACCGGCACTCTAGGGCCTTCTGAAGGTCCGCTGCTTGAAAACGTAAAGTTTTACGTTTTTCGCGCATGCGCAGTACATTTTCTGAGGGCAAAGGGCTGCCCCTTTGCCCTCAGAAAAGTACTGCGCATGAGCGAAAACGTAAGAATTACATTTTCAAGCAGCGGGCCTTCAGAAGGCCCTGGAGCGTCGGCGGAGCCGGACGCTCCGAGGCTGGCTCCCGGGCCTTGGAGCCTCCGGACTCTGGAGGCTCCGCGGCCCGGGAGCCGGCCTCGGAGCATCCGACCATGACGCGCGTCACCCATGACGCACGTCACCCCTGGGCGGTCCGCCCCACCTGCCACACTCTGTCGACACCAGTGGGTATAGTAGGTAGCATATTGGGCTAGAAGCAGGGAGAGTTCAAGTTCACGTTCCCATTGGGTGATCTCAGGCCAGTCACTCTCTCTTGATAGGATTGCCAACCTTCTGGAATTGCCCTGGAGTCTCCAGCTGACAACTAAAAGTAATCCTGGAGATTTTAACACAGCCTCCAGGAATGAAGCATAAGCTCCTGGAATAGCTTTGGAATGGGTAGCCCTAACTCTCAGCCTCATCTCTCTCATTGTGAGGATAAAATATCCTTGGAGGAAGGGCAGCACAGAAATTTAGCGAATAATAAAGCTGTTCAATGCAGCCTACCTGTAGGATTAAGGAACAGACACAAAGCACCATGATCTTAAAGAGGAACCTCCCTCCTATTATTAGGGTCCCTTCTCACTAAGCTAGGAAGTCTGAAGGGCCAGAACTCTTTGAGTACTTAATGTCCTCTACTGAAAAAATGGTATGAAGCTGGCTTGTGTACTTGCTAACTAATTGTGTGGAGCTTTTTTCTTACATCATATAATACAATTGCATTGTTTGCATTTGGCAAACGCTGGAGGATACAAGCTGTATCATAAAATCCTGATTCTAGTTCTCTCGATGGCGCCTCCTTATTGTTTTTGCTGTCTATTCAGTGGTGAAGCCTCATTTTCAAGGGCCTCGCGTACTGGCAAAGAATAATATTCTCCTCCTAGCCTGTTCTTCTGCCTAAGCATTATGTTGCCTGGGGCAAAACTCTTTCTTCCTAGCTAGATCTGGTTGCAACTCTCTGTAGTCTAGCCACACCTGATTCTTCCCAATAAATGAGCAATTGTTCCAATTAGCACAAATACAGGAAGGAAGCATCTGGAACAAGTTTAGCTACTGCTGCCTTCCACGGGTGGTGAACATCCAGTGTAGGATTGTCTCTGTATTTCTTGTCTGGCAGGGTGGCTCTCTCAGTACCCTGAACAGCTGCATGACAGGAAATATTCATAATAGCCTTTCCTCAGAAGCAAACGAACACCCTGCGGGAGGGGGGCCACAGCAAAAAATGTCACCCCGTAACGTCGCCGCTAGAAGTGACCTCACCGCCGCCACCAAGGGCTTTCCAGGCTGGGCTGAACTTTCACACCACCACCCGCCCGCTTTTCGCACTGCCACTGCCGATCCCACCACCCATGCGGTGGGTTATCACCCCCTGCCACTTTGTGTCCCCCCATTGTGTAAGCCCCCTTGTGTTCAGTGGGGCTTACTCCCAGAAAATGTGTATAGGATTGCATCCCTAGTCAGGCAACTGGATCTGATAGCCTGTTGCTGTCATAAATCACCACCTTCGCTCCTGCTTTTAGATTGTTTTCCCCAGCTCCCTCAAGAGCTGACACAAGACTTGTTTCTCCTCTCCCAGCCTTCTGCCCATATAGTTGAGTGTGTTAGCATAGAAAATGATGGACTTGAATATATGAACAGCTATTCTCATGCAACACTTATACTGCAACATATGCACATATGTGCACGTCCCCTGCAAAAGATTCACATATGCACTGGCGTCGCTCGAGGTGGGGCGGAAAGCTAAGTTCTGCAGCTTTCCACCCCACCGTTACTCTCCTGCATGAGATGCCCCGCCCCCTCATCGTAGGAGCCCGTCAGTGGAGAGAAAGCAATGAGCAAGAGAGTCCTTGCGCGTTGCTTTCTCTCCGCTGACAGGCTCCTACGACGAGGGGGCGGGGCGTCTCGTGCAGGAGAGTAACGGTGGGGTGGAAAGCTGCAGAACTTAGCTTTCCGCCCCACCTCGAGTGACGCCAGTGCACATATGATACAATGGTACTCTGATGCAGTCCTGTGTTTTGAGTCTAGAACTGTTGGTGTATGAGTTTCAGTGGGGATTTTGACTTAAATCCAAGTAATCTGCCTTAACTGGTTTGTGGATTGTGTTGTAAATTACCTTCACATTTTGGGAAGTGACACTGAGGAACTTGTGTTTTCTACAGAGGGAGGTAGAAAAAGGGGACCTTTCAAAAACATGAGGCCCATTCAGGGGTGTTCAGACAACATATTTGTGTTGACTAAACATTCAGGAGGTGGAGAAGTTGTTGGGATTTTGCTTGCCAGCTCCATCCCCATACACACATTCGGTGTAACTTCTGAACCTAGCATGTATGTCTGTAGGCTCTGTTCAGAAATTAAGATAGATATGTGTTTTGGCTAGACACAGCAGGTGCAGTCCAATCCCCCTTGTGCTCATTCAACGCAAACGTATTGTTAAAATCGGGCTAGGGATGGGTGAATGATATTCAAACCCTTGGAACAGCTTGAGCTACACGGGTAAAAAGCCATGGCAGAAAAAGTTTTAAAAATGATAAGAACAGGCAACACGAATTCATTCACCTGAAAAAATATATATATAATATCTCGTGAAAAATATATATAATATCTAAAATACAATAATATCTCAACATTAAAATCTCAAGTAAAACCTGTACAAAATCATATGTTTAAAAACGACGTTTCGCTCAAATTCCATTGAGCATCCTCAGGCAAGCCCACATGCAGCAGGAAGATGTTATCCAGACGGGTCTACAAGCATACTACATAAGGCAGAGAGAAGTCTCGCATTCATGCTGAGCTAATTGCTAGCATGATGAAGAGGATGATAGTTAGCATTAAAGGTAAAACACCCCAGGGCAGAGAAGCAATGGATGGATGCTCAGAAGTAAGCCCCATTAAATTCAATGGGTTGTTGTTGTTGTTCAGTCGTTAAGTCGTGTCCGACCCTTCGTGATCCCATGAACCATATCCCTCCAGGCCTTCCTGTCCTCCACTATCTTCCTGAGTTCGCTCATTTTCATGTTCATTGCATCGGTGATGCTGTCTAACCATCTCATCCTTTGCCTTCCCCTTCTCCTTTTGCCTTCAATCTTTCCCAGCATCAGAGTCTTCTCCAGAGAGTCCTCTCTTCGCATTAGGTGGCCAAAATATTTGAGTTTCAGCCTCAGTACCTGTCCTTCCAGGGAACAGTCAGGGTTGATTTCATTTAGGATTGACTGATTTAATCTCCTAGCAGTCCATGGGACTCTCAGGAGTCTTCTCCAGCACCACAGTTCGAAAGCATCTATTCTTCAGCGTTCAGCCTTCCTTATGGTCCAACTCTCGCAACCATACATTGCTACTGGGAACACCATCACCCTGACTATACGAACTTCTGTTGGCATGGTGATATCTCTGCTTTTTATTATGTTGTCTAAGTTTGTCATAGCTTTCCTTCCAAGGAGTAAGCGTCTTTTAATTTCATGGCTGCTGTCTCCGTCTGCAGTGATCTTGGAACCCAAAAAAGTAAAATCTGTTACTGCTTCCATTTCTGCCCCTTCTATTTGCCAGGAATTGATGGGACCAGATGCCATGATCTTAGTATTATTAATATTGAGTTTCAAGCCAATAGAATTGCTTTGGATGTATTGGGCACATCCAGACTAGGTACTGATTCTGGAATTGTCACTCTTGGTTCACTAATATTTTATGGTGTATCTACATGATGCTGTCTGCAAACCACAGTTCCTCTGTGTTTTTCCCACACCGTTTCCATTTCTTTTGGAAGCTCAGAAAATCTGTCTTTTTTAATAAAAAAAAAGAAAAAAATGAAACATCAATGCAACCTCCTGAGATGTAAATTACTTTAGCCCTATTCCTCTGCCTTTTTGACAGAAGTCTTCTCGTTTTGACATGTATGGCGAGGTGTCAGGAGGTTGCGCTCTGTCCCCACGCCTCTTCAATTCTGTGCCTTCCTGCACATTCACCATTCTCTTTCCAGATACCCTTTTAGCAGTGTGGCTTTTTAAACTGACTTTTAATTAGTCCTATCACTCTTTTCCATGCACAGTTCCTTAAATTAAAGTATTTGTGAAATAGCGCTCAAGTATATGTGCAAACAAAAATTTTAGATAAGAAGAGAATGAGAAAATGGTAGACTTAAGGAAACAAGTGAGGGTGGAGGCAGGAGAAAGCCATGAAAGGAAGCAGGAGGAAAGGATTAATTAACAGCACAATCCTCTGCAAGTTGACTCAGAAGTAAGCCCCATTAAATTCAATGGGACTTATTCCCTAAGAAGTGTACATAGAATTGCAGCCTGTTGCAATGCTGGTAGGAGCAGGACTCACTTTAAACCCCTGCAAAGGACAGACCTTTGATGATTGAATGCTGCAACATAACTTCAATTTGATCTACTTATTGTAAGTTTTATCTCACCTTTCCATCATCGAAATAATCTCCAAGGCAGCCTATAACAATAAAATACATGTATCAAGCAATACATTTTTAAGTACACTTACTGTGCATGCCTAGGAACAAAAACCACTGCAGGGTTTGGGGGAGGGATTGGGGGGGGGAGATGGAAGAGGAAGGGACCATTTCCAACCTTACCATACTCTGTGCACCTGCTATAATACTGGGAATGGAACACAGCAGACTGTACACAAGTGCTCTCTCTCTCTCGCTCTCTCTCGCTCTCACTCTCGCTCTAAGTGTAGAAAGTCAGTGGCAATTCTAGATGCCAATGAAATGAGAACTAGCAAATGGATAATGCTAAGAGCCCCAGTCTGGAAGCACCCCAGGTTCTTGGGGCTTTTACACAACGCTGAAAGATTTGGCTTGTTGTCCCTTAGTGCTGACTTTGTGCCATATATATTCTCCTGCAATAAGGCAGGGAAGAAAGATGAGTGGTTGCTCCAAAATCTAGAGCACACTTATACTCACCGTTTTGACATATGCTGGTCACAGAATGAGCAAATCAGTTCAGGAGGTGGGTGCTTTGTTGGGCTGATCTCAAAGTGATATTGTCAGCGTGAATATATATTTTGTTGGAAGGGAAGAGTGATTTGATCTGTGTGTGGGTGGCAAGCAGCCTTCCTATAAACCAGGCACCTTGCAGAGGGAACTGTGTCTAACATTCTAAGAAACCTCTTTTAGCTGAGTAAGCTTATACCTAGGCAAATAAGAAAGCCAGTGGAGATTGCCTAGCATTTCATTACCTTCACTGATCAGTATATAAGTGGGAGCCTGTCTCAGGATTAGGTACACAAATGAAAAAGGAAGGCATCTCAAAAGAAGGTAAGAGATTCTATGACCTTTTTTCATTGGCTAAACTTTGCCCAATCTTTGTAAGTGGGAACACATCCACTCTACAAGGGAACAGATCAGACTGAAAGACAGTCCCAGTACAGCACATACGTGATTTTGAGTGTACACCAATGCATGTCTACTCAGAAGTAAGTTCCACTGTGTTCAATGGGGCTTAGTCCCAGGGAAGTGTGTGTATATGATTGCAGCCCTAGATATATGCATCTTGCTATATGCCTGGAGAGATGCTAGCTAGGTAAAGTCAGTGCCTTATAGTCTGCTCAAAGTCTGCTCAATACTGACTGGACTGAATGACAGCCACTTCTCCAGGATTCAGACAGGCATCTTTCCCAGCCCTTTCATTATCTGACATGTGATAGCATTTAATATTTGATATCCAAAATTGGTTAATTGATAACTAATAGTATTTGATCTTTGACTTTCAGCATATATTTTTATCATTTGTCACTGTTTCTGTCCCTGCCCCCCCCTTGTTCTTGTATACCTTCCAAGAGGGGTGTCAGGTACTAAAATTGCAGAGATTTTGCAGAATTAAAACTGCACTTAATTGCTTGGGTACTTTGCATAATCTTGTCATAAGAACATGCACCTTGCAAGAGTAGACCAAAAGTCTATGACGTCCAGGAACTTGTTTTTCCCACTGACCAGCTAGATGCCTCTGGGAAACCCAGAAGCAAAGCGCGAAGGCAGTAGCTCTCTTTTGCTGTTCTCCCCTAGCAACTGACAAACTATGCAGCTTGCTCTGAATCTGGAAGTTCCATTTAGCCATCATAACTTCGGTAATACTCCTTAAGACACGAATGACCATATAATCTATGTCAGGAAAACATACACACACAGCAGGAATGAGCTGACTATTGGTGGAGATAGTTGAGTGCTCATGTCCTGACCTTACTTTGCGCAAGCAAAACAAAAACGTCCATTCCTATAATGATGATGCCGGGCAACTTGCCGGGCATCTCCTTTGCAGCACCCCTGCCCCACCATGGTAGGAAAGGCACAAATTTTACAGCCTCTGATTGGCTGGGGCTGATCTGGTGGCTCAGAGGCACGTGAGGAGGGCAGGTCTCTGCCTTCCCTCCTCAGTCGTGTGCTTGTCACCAAGCCCCTCCCTCCCACCCTCAGTTCAGTCTGAGACTAGCTGGTTGCCTTTCAGGAACCGGGTAGGAATTTTTTGCTGCCAGCCTGATTGGCTGTTGGCTGGCAGTTATTTTCACCTACCCCAGACTGGCTCTGAAGGTGGGAGTTTAGGTTTCCCCTTTAATTTTGTGGATTGGCAGGTAACGTGCAGGCCGGGTGGACAGGGGTTAAATTTTTGGCATACATCCTGAGGTTGGCAAGGTCAGGGTGAGCCAGAACTGCTCATGAGATACTTGTTCAGATCGGTGAGGCTGGCTGGCAAGCCCCTTGATTGGAATAGCAAGGACCCCCATCAGGCTTGGCCGGTGGGGTTCTCAGCTTCCAGCTGCCTCGACCCCCTTGGGAGTCGGCTGTGATTAGCTCCCTTGGTTTATGACTGAAGGTAGCTTTGAGTCAGGATGTCACACCTGTTATTAGTTGGGGGAGGTAGACGGTTAGCACCATTTCCCCCCTACGTAGTTGTCTGCACACTGGAGGGTTACGTTTTGGTTTCCCCTGCTACAGGTGTTTTAATAACTAATAAAGTCTATGCTCTGCCTGCCATGTCTTTATTGGGGGGGGGGTTGCACCTGTAATGGAGGAAAAATAGCCAGTTTCCAAATAAGCTCACCATGTCAAGTTTTGTGTTACTATTTAGTAACCTTGCAAGAAGCAGAAGGTGGCATATGTGGTGTCTTCCCTTTTTATCCTCACAGCAAACCTGTGAGGTAGGTACTGCTCAGAGATAGTGGCTGGACCAAGGTCAACTGTTAAGCTTTGTGGATTAGTCAGGATCTCAACCTGGGTATCCTCCAACTTGGTCAAACAGTTTATTGACTACACCACACTGGCTTTCTTGTGAGTGAGTTGCATCCACTGAAACAGGCCATGCAATGGCATGCAGGGAGCAGCACATGCTATTTGCTTCACGTTTGGGTCCAAATGCTACAGAAAAGGCTGATGCACACATACCATTAGACACCATTATGTAGATGAGTCCCGGTATTCACAGCATCTCACATGCCTATTGCAAAACGAGTATTTCCCTGTGCAAGGTAGAGCTGACTCACAGGTCTTTTATTTCCCATTAATAGCTCTGCTGGCTGGATAGTGAATGTTTTCTATCCAGTGCTGAAATGGAGGATGGCTGCTTCCCCTTGCTTCTATACACAGCTTTCCTGCTATGTTTGATCCCCACCACCAGCCTCAAACGACTCCACTTTGGGCATTGTGTGGTCTCTGTGGATATGTATGAAATACGGAAGGGATTTGGAGACATCAAAGAAATGATGGTGAGTTGGGAGGGGGGTGCCTGGTCTGGTAGGTTTGGAGAGTCTTCTGCAGTTCCACTCTAAAACATGATTAGAAATGTGTTGGATTTAATATGGGAAGCTCAGTTAATGGAGACAAATCTTGAGACATCACTATCTGAACCATTTGGGTTTGTTTTCTTCTTCTTCTTCAGCAGTCTCAAGACCAGTACACAAGCATCCGACTCTTACACAGATCATATTCTCTTCAAAATACCAAGGTATCTCCCCTATGCCAATGAGTCTTTAAATTGGGAAAATAAAATTGAGATGTGCTTGGTTTCATATGGCAGACATCTCAGATTTCTCATCTACACTTTTCTACTTGGGAATCCGTGGGCTTTCATTTCTTGATTTCTTGCTTAGGAAGGTCATGCTTCATCTCAGATGTGGCACTTTGGGAGAAACATGCATTGGTGTTCTTGTCCAAATGAACTGCTGATGTGGCTCACAGTAGAATCACAAGCTATTAAACACCATGATCACTTGCTTTGCTGATGTGCCTGTTTCCTCTGCTACAGAATCAGGATTTGTTCTTATTCGTGTGAAAAGGTTTCATATGACCAGCTAAATACATAACCTGGGGGGGGGGGACCCTCTTCCTCAACCACTGCAGTCTTTCTTTGTTGGTGATGTGCTTTGTGACTCCTTAATTCTTTGTATTATATTTGTGCCCCATCTATTTGAGGACTCCTCTCTTAAAGGGTAAACATTTATGTTCTTCTGGATGTTCACATACACAGCATTCTGATACATAAGGATTCTCAATTTTTGCACAATTAGTAAAAAAAATGTAACAAAAGCTATCAAGGTCAGATCAGTAATCGAAGGCTCTAACAGTGCACTCCTATGCATATCTACTCAGAAGTAAGTCACTGTGAATTTTGTTGTTGAATATTCATTGCATATTCTCTAAACTTTCTCTAAATATGGCAAATATTTGGCAAACACTTTAGAGTTTGTTTGCCAAATATTCGCCATATTTGGCATTTGATTACATTTGCTGTCAGTATTTTATATGTGACAGGTCATATTTAGGTTTGTAATTTATATGTATATAGATGTATATTTCTGTTTGACAATAGTTGACAGCTGATGTCCAAGGGTATTTAGTATTTTGTGCCTGACATACAATAGTATGTAGTTTAATTTTGTTTTTTTAAACAGTATTTGAGAAGTGATGTGATTATTTAAGCAGGTGACTACTTATAACATTTGAGAGTGGATGGCTGAAAAAAATCAAAAGAAATGAAATGATGTCAATAAACGTAAGGCTAAAATCCCATGCACACTTACTCCAGTGTAAACCCCATAGAACTTAGTAAGACTTACTTCTGACTCGATCTAAGATGAAACTGCAAGGCATTTCAAGTGCTGCAGATAAATTCCATGGTCAAAATTGGAATGGACACAATTTGATTTATTTCTTCAAAATTTTGTTTCCTCTCTAATGTAATGTTGCTCACTGAAATATTACCCATTCTAATAAGATACCTTGTTCCGGTTTGTTTTAGTCTGAAGACAGGTGTTGTTTCTTTCATTACTTGTTGAAATTCTACCTGGTGAATGTCTTCAACCAATGCGGGGAAGGCAGCACCTTTTATCAAAGGAGAGTCAGCCGAATTGCCAACAACTTCCTCAGCATCAAGAAGGAACTGGCACTCTGTGTGAGCAATTTATCTATATCATTTATGTTAAAAATGCAAACCCTGCGCTTTCCCCTCACATTAGAGAGGTGCTTGAGGTGGCTAAGAGCATAAAGTTACAGCAACAGGCAATCAGTCCAAAGGCTATAGCAGCTGTATGATCCATGAAATCATGGATGCACAGGAATTACTTTGGCTCAAACTCATGCTGTGTTATTGGTACATGTTGTTTGCAGGGTGTTGACAGGGTGTTCCTATATTAGATATGTAATGAAATGTACGTTCTGTGCAGGGCCGGCCCATCCATAAGGCCACCTGAAGAGGTCACCCCAAGCAGCAGATTGGTGGGGAGCGCCCATCTCAGTCTGCCTACTTGCCTCCACTGCTGCTGCCACTCCTCCTCCCACTCCCTGGATTGGAAAAGGAAGGGTGGGGACAGAGAGGAAGAGGAAATGTGGAGGGAAGGAGAGTGCTGAGCTAGAACAGTGGAGTGTGGGATTAGCAGAGGCTGGCACGTCAGCAGGGTGGTGGTGGTGGAAGCATTTAGCATGCTGCCTTGTAGTAATGGGGGTTACTGCCTTGTAGTAACGGGAGTCTTTTGGGGGGGTGCACACAACAGTTCCAAGCATCAGGAGGGCTTCGGCCAGCCCTGATTCTATGTCAGCTTATTCTAGGACAACTAGTTTAGAGCAATGAGTCTCTAAGGATATATGTGATCTGGTTACTATTGGCTATCTGATCCCTCTGCCCCAAATCCTTCTGCTAAAATCTTTTATGAGAACTGCTCACCTTCAATTTGACAATGTAACACTTGTGCCTGCTTTTAAATAAACGTCTTGCATTTCTGTGTTGCTTTTCTGACGTGGAGTGAAAGGTCTCGCAGAAAATTTGTAAAGCTGTGCAATTAACCCCTGCTAATTGGGTAGCGGGTGGCGCAGTGGGTTAAACCGCTGAACCATAAGCTGTCGATCGAAAGGTCGGCAGTTCGATCCCCGCGACGGGGTGAGTGCTCGTTGCTTGGCCAGCTCCTGCCAACCTAGCAGTTCCAAAGCATGTCAATGCGAGCAGATAAATAGGTACCGCTTGCGGGAAGGTAAACAGCGCTCCGTGTTCCAGCTGCATGCTACGCGCTGTGGCAAGGACAGTCATGCCGGCCACATGACCACGGAGGCGTCTTCGGACAACGCTGGCTCTTCGGCTTTGAAATGGAGATGAGCACCACACCCTAGAGTCGGACACGACTGGACTTAATTGTCAGGGGATACCTTTACCTTTTTAATTGGGCAAAGAGACACAGTTTTTAGAGTAGTGTTCTTATATTTAGTAGGGGGAGAGCAACAGTTCCTATTTACCCCAGCATAGCATCTGTCCCAGTGGCTGTTTGCTGGTGTTACTTCTGCTTCTTGTTAGATTGTGAGCCCTTTTGAGACAAGCAACCAGACGCGTGACTAGGGCGGAGCGCGCGGAGCAGCTGCTCCGCTCGCGGGCACAGGCGGGGGTGCACTCAGCGTTGGGGCTGGGGCGTACTTACCGTCTTCTTGCTTCGGCCGTCTTCTTTTGGGCCCGCCTTCCCTCCCTGGAGCCCGAACGGCTCCAAAGTGGTAACGAAACCGGCAGGGGGGGGGCGTGGTTGGAGCCGCGCTGTGCACGCAGATGCCTCCCTCCACCCTCCTATTGGCTACACAGGGCGCACCCTCGTCGTCACGTCACAGGCCCTGCCCTTGCTCCGGGCGCCCCATCGAGATCCTTGCCCCTCTGCAAGGAACCATTGTTTTGTTGTATAATCTTAGTGAGACATGTTTCTGAAGGTGTCATGATGAGCTCCTGCACTTCCTAACCTACCACCACACCACTGTTGAAACCCTGCAACATTATCGGGTTCCCTTGGCTTATGGATGCTTAATGTGAGGAGGATGGGTCCTGGGCTAGCCAGAGCATCATTGGCAGCAGCCCATCCTGTGTTCCCTCTCCACAGAGAGGGACGTCTGCATAGTTCTAATGAGTCAGACCTCATTCCACTGTCAGCTTCTGGTACGTTGCCCACTGACAATTAGGGCCTGTAGCGCAATGTGCTTTATGGCTGTCACAAAAGGTGACACACCATACATTGCTGCCTGACTGCCACTGCAAGTGGCGAGCAGCCTGGGCCATGCCCCAGCAGCCTGCCAACAAGCCCTGGTGCCAGTAACTCAGCATGGGGAGCAGGCGGGAGGCGGGGGCGGGTGGAATAAGTCAGGGAGGGAGAGGAGACTGGGGGGAGTGGGCCAGATTGAGGCTGGGAAGGGGGTGGTATTGGCAGCGGCGGTGCCGCCAATATTCTATCCCCCTTCCTGGCCTCAATCCACTGACCCAGATCCACTTGGACTTGTGCCAGTGCACCCATTGGGGCAGTAGAGGCTTGACCCGGGGTAAGAGAACAAATGTGCTCTTACCTCAAGGAGGCCTCTGGAACTCAAAACTCTCCCATGGGATGCAGCACACGCCTTGTTGGTGCAGCTGCATCAGCACAGGAGGAGTCCGGTAAGATTGGGCTGTTAGTAAGTCATTCCCTAAATAGAAAGGCTTCTGCCCCCTGTATTCGCAATAAAGTATTACAAAATATTAGTGATAAATGCTTTAAAAAAACCAGTGAACTAGGAATATATTAAAACTGAACCCTTGTATTTATCCTGTATGTTTAAGAAACCTGAATTCAGATTGTAATTTAAAATTGGTCTTCAGTACAGTGCCACTATTTCTGTAAAGTTGGCCTTTATCATTCAATATGTAGGGCATTCGTGTGGTGGTGTTATTACTACTTCTCTGTATGCAGCACATGTTAACCACTTAGATACTTGCAACACTTCCAAAGGGAAAAAATGGATGGTAATAAACTACTAGTAAAAACAAACAAACAAACTGGTGACAAACTAGTAAACTACTCTGGATTTTTCCATTTGTTAAAATTAGTGCCACCATTCATTTTTTCATTTTATGAGATGTAGAAAATAAAACCTCCCGTGATCTCTGCCAGACCTTATAATTCACTAATCTAGTGTTTGCTTTTTGCGTTCATTTCAGAGCTACTATGTATCTGCTTCAACTTCTCATTGGGAACTCAAAGAAATCTGCCTCAACATCATTTACTTAGGATACATGCTTATTTCTCTCTCTCCAGGATCCTGTCATGACATGTCCCTGCGGAATGGAAGCCAATCATAGACATGAACAAATCTTGAGTCAGTTTCAACGGGTAAATGTGTTTTCACTTTGTAATTAGCTATTGGAAATGCAGGAGAGCTCTTGAGCAGGAGACTAATTGTATCTAACAAGTGAAATCAAGCTGATCTGGAGCCCAAGCTTGCCACTTCAGGAACACAATTATTCAGCAGCCTTCTTAACTCTTTTGAGATGCAAACCTTTCCCAGTCCATGGTTGGCAGCCTAGGATCTTTGATTGGCACTCACGTGTGAATTAACAGCCAAGATCAGCCCAGCATATCTTTGTGAGGCAGAGACTGCAATTTTGGAAGAGGTGCATAAAAGCAGCTTAGCAGCTCATCAGCTGAGTTAGCTATCCTCTGCATCCCAGGGGTCACATTAGAGAGCTTTCTGGTCTCCACTGGATACTTGGGGCATATACTCAGTTGCACTGCTGGTTCCTAGGTTGCTGGGGCCCCACCAGCCCCCTGGTAGTTCATTGGGCTCTACCACTGCCTCCAGTACTGAGGAGGGTTCATGAGTCAGCATGGCCAGGTGGCCCCTCTGATGGGTGTGGGCTCTTGGCCAGTGACTGTGCAACCTATCTGACTGGGATGCCATCTCTGCCCAGTTGAAAAGAGGAGGAAGTAGAGAAGTGACTGACATGACAAATAAAAATGAGACAACACTACTGTGGTTGCCTCTTGATCATTTAATGTGCTAATACCACGTTGCTCAGCATACAATAAGATCCCAAGGCAGGTAGCATCAAGGAGAAAACATTGAAATTTGAACATGAAAGGTAAGAAATAACATTTCCCGTAGTTAGAATTATAAATGAACGTCAAGCATGATCAAGGCTTGGCCACAGAACTGCAACGTGGAATGCAATTTTGAAATCCTAGGCACTCCCAGCTCAAACGTTACAAGAGTTTGTGATTAATGGTGGAATTCTAACACTACACTTCCCTTGTGTGGGATTTTAAAATTGCTTTTTGAGTTTTGTGCCTGCAGAGCTCATGGCTCTATACTTTTTTCCTTGCAAACATAAGATCCACAGGCCACTGGCTATAAGCAAGTAAAACATGCTTTGGAGACTTGTAAAACATCACGACTTTCCTGGATGAACAGTCTTTTTTAAAATATATTTTTATTGATCGGGGGAGGGGGAAAACAGGGTTGGATCAGGACCTCAGTGCTTGGGAAAGTAGGTGTTAAATCTTCCCATCTTGCCATTTTGCCAATGTAAATTACACACACACACACACACACACACACACACACACACACACACACACACACACACACACACACACACACTGGTGTTTGGCAGTGATGTAGACTTGTGTAATGACTCGGACTCAAGTCGGACTCAAGTCACGTCAATGACTTGACTCAGCGATTGTAAAAGACTTGAAAGACTCGACTCGAGACTTGGAGCCTTTTATGACAAGTCAAATTTTATTCAGGTTTAAACCCATTTTAAACCCATAGACAGGGACTCGCAACTCGCAGCCAAAGACTTGGAACTTGACTTGAGACTTGGACTCAGAGACTTGATCCACTTCCCTGGTGTTTGGAAAGCTAATCTTTTCTTGTTCCCTTTCAGATGGACTCTCACTCTGCAGCACTGAAAGCTCTTGGGGAGCTTGATATCCTCTTGGACTGGATTGACAAGACTGAATAGAAAAGGCTGGGCACAAGAGTAGACCAAGAAGTAGAATGAAAATGAATGTGCCCAGTAAGACCTCAAAAGCTTCCTCTGTGAATTCTGATGATGGGTATCTGCAAAATAGTCAATGTCTGATATTTGATGGCATTATCTGACATCTGATAGCATTTAATAGTTGATATCCAAAATTGGTTAAAATGATAGGATTTAATCTTTGACTTTCAGCATAACTGCTGAAATGTATCATTTGTCACTGTCTTGGGCTGCAATCCAAATCATACTGACCTGGGAGTAATTTCCATGAAACTCAGTGGGGCTTACTTCTAAGTAATCTTTATTTATGGTAATAGTATGTATAATAATATACACGAATTCTATTGTATGTTACATACAAGTTTATTTATTTATTTATTTAAAATATTTGTGTCCTGCCTTTCCATTCAGAAGGTTTGACAAGTTCATTTAACATCAGCATAAAACTAAGCTGCAACCATTATCCTATTATAGGGGCCACACCCACACAGAGTATTATGATGATCTGTGCTTTAAGTGACTTGATTTTTTAAAAAAATAGGTTTTGCTGTCAGGGGGGGGGGCTAATTCCATGTATGTACATTTTGTCAGTGCGAGAGTGTGGGCTTCATTCTCTAATGCTGTTATCCTATAGACATGTCTAATCTCGTATGTGAGACAGGGTATTGACATATGGAATGTCACTTTTATGACTGTGTGATCCATTTTCATATTTTGGTGGAGTCATGAGTTGTTTGAAAACTGTCACATTTTTCCACTTTAAAAATGCTTTTTGTCATCAGGGACAAAGCTGTCTGGGCTGGTGCCTGATGAGAAGCTTCCCTAGCTCTGAAAAAGGTGCACTGTCTCATGGTCCAATATTCTAAAAGTGTGACGGGGGAAAAGGGAATATCCTGGAGAGTTGTGCTGGGGAGGGAAGGGTCCCCCAGTTTGGGAAAGGACCTTTTGGTATCTTCCTATAGCAACTGCATTTGCTGCTGAGTACTGCCCTTCCTATTTAATACTGGCTGCTAGTTATGCGTATCTATCCCCACAAAACGTACATTATAATGAAGGTAAAATATTGCAATTACTAACCTCACTGCATTCGTTACGTTATAACTGAGAATTACCACCAGGCTTATCAAAAGTATACTGTTGAGCTTGTTACAAGACTGACCTTGCCGTACTTCCTCTTGTAACTGACTCTGCTGTTAAAAAAATTATCTCTATGCCCATGTACAAAACAGACCTGCCTGCTGAGGATGTCACTTCATGCATCAGATGAAGTGGACCTGCACTCCACAAAAGGTTATGTTGTAATAAATGTTAGTTTTCAAGATGCCACAAGACTCTTTGCTGGTTTTGTTAGTACAGACTAACATGGCTATCCCCTCTCTGGGTAGCTTATTGACATAAGATCATGCTGTATCATTCAACCAAAATGTTGTGTAACATGTATAATATTAGATTGCAAACTGATTTTTTTTTCTGTCCAAAGACTTAGATACAAATTCACTGCTGATGTCTCCACTTTTTTCCTCCTAAGAGAGTTCAATGAAGTCATATGCTCACCTGAAACTATATTTCAGCACTTCAGTACTTGCCTTGTAAACTGACAGTTACGAGTTCTAATCCTATTGTAAGTAGGTATGTTCATAGAATCTTTTTTGCTCCACCAGTCTGAAAAAGGCTCTATTTAGACACAAAGTTATAGAGATTGTAATTAACACCGATTCAATAAAATTCATTTTCCAGTGGCAAAGTTGGAACCAGACCTACTCCCAGAATGGGATTAGAATTCATGACATGCCATATGGGGGGGGGGGGGAGAGAAGATGGCCACAGTAGGAGTAAGCAGTTAGGCAATGTCAAGAGAGATGAATTAATTTTGGAGTGTTTGGGTAGGCATCTAGGCTGGACCATGTAGTAATCGTAACAATTGGAAGTCAGATGATCATCTAGGCAAGGTCAAAGTTGGTTGGAGGGATGCCTAGGCATGCATGGTGACAGCTGGGGGCTTAGATCATTATCTTGGCTTGGTGAATAGGAAGGAGTTTGGTAGTCAAATGAGCATCTCATCTTGCCCAAAATGAAGGGATGACCTTAGAAGCTCAGGTGGGTAGCTGAATTCAAATTGGTGTTTGAAACTTGATAGACAGCACAATCCTATGCATGTCTACTCAGAACAAGTCCCATTATGTTCAGTGGGACTTACTCTCACAAAAGTCTGTATAGGATTGCAGCCTGAGTGTCTGTAGTTTGCAAAAAGGGAGTGATGACTTTTCGGGGGTGCTCAGATGGGGTCTGAGCTTGGCAAAAAGTAAGAGATTATGTTTAAGGTTCAAACAGATGCCAAGAAAGAGAATATCCATGCTACACAGATGCCCTATACTTGACCAACTGTAATGGCTAAAGTTTAGGTTCGGCAGGGTGCCTGTTCTTGCACATTGCAATATACAGCACTTAGAGTAGGGCATGTGTGCACACTTTTGACACACACAATATTCCTAGAGTCTTAATTCATGTGGTATACAGCGAACATGTGTACAGTGAACACCTGAAAAGCAGCTCTGGCATAATGAGAGACAATAATGCACAAACAAAATATACAAATAATACAGTATATACATTAAATATTATGGAATTCTGGTCTGGACATACTTAATAATGAATGCATGCTGCCTGCTAGGAACTTGTCCTGTGCAAGCTATATTGAAATGAATGGATGATGATCAAGAGCAGAAATGTTCTACAAAAATAAAAAAGGAATTGTTGCAGCAGTCCTAAAATCAAAGCAATCACGTTGATCACAAATCCATGAGTGCAATACTGCTTGCAGAGCTCTCTTTCATTCCCTAAGCTGCACAAATGACAAAATACGTAGGAAAGAAATGACTGGCCAGCATCCCTGGCCAGCAGTGGGAAGGATGTGGGAAATTGTTCCATGATGACCCTGGAAGGTGCACAACCTGCTATTTGCATTCACGGTTCTCTGAATCAAGCCCCCTCCACACATACAAGGCAGTATTAGGGACAGAGGGGATGTCTGTACCTACAACAGCTAGCTGCTTGTGCAAGATGTGTGTGTGTGTTATGTATGTGTGTGTTCTGAATTAGGAACCTGTTTCCAAGACCACCTCTCCTGTCACTGGATCATAAGCAATGTTTTGAACGCTGCTTTTAAAAATAGTTCAAGTCTAACAGGAAATTAAGTGCTTTGCTGAATTGGACACACTAAGTGCACTTTCTAACACAATATACATTCACAGCCATGAGAGTGTTTTTGGAATGATGACTATGGAGATATGCATGTGAAAAAAAATGCTAAGTAGGAAATTAGGTATTTTGTGATCAATCCTACAAGCAGAAGCTGACAGAACTGTCTACAATATCCTGCTCATAGATCTACCCCAATGAACATGTCCCCATAGGAATCTCTCAAAGAAAAACCCACTGGAAGAGTAAGATGAAAACCATCCATAAAGCAGCTCAAAATGATTGACGTCTGACATTATTCATTGGTCTACCTCCATATTCCGCAATATGAACAAAGTGGCAAACAAAGTGATAATCTCTCACAAAGGGACTGCCCCAGAGACTGTTCCATCCATCTGAGCTTTGGCAGACAT
The DNA here is from genome assembly GCA_026170595.1 of Plestiodon gilberti rubricaudatus. Classification (NCBI taxonomy): domain Eukaryota; kingdom Metazoa; phylum Chordata; class Lepidosauria; order Squamata; family Scincidae; genus Plestiodon; species Plestiodon gilberti. Next base: position 172,174,184 of record JANXHW010000004.1, on the reverse strand, counting down.
TCTGTAGCCCTTCTGCTCAAGCCAGGCATTTCCTAGCTTGAGAAGAAAGGGTGCAGGTACACATTTCTCAAGCCTAATCACCTCCATGGGTCTTAAGCTGCAAGGGGGCAGTACAGTACTTCTTACAGCTTACAGGATCCTTGGGGCACAGGAACCTGCACACTGAGGTGCGTGTATACGTTGCATCATATGGCGAGCGCAATTCTCCCACACACACACACACACTCATACGATGTAATATACACCATGAAATTTTCCACAGACTTCCACTTAATTTTATTTTACTCTAAACTACATTAAGCTACATTCTTACATTAAGCTACATACTCTAAACTACATTTTGTCTAAGAAAGATACTGGTTATACTCAGATGTGATTTTGTGTAATTCCCATTCCTTTAAATGAGGCTTGCCTAGGAGAAATCCCAGTAGATTGTACCAATTATATTGCCGCCCATTCCATCTTCCAGTGCTTGATGGGGAGTCTCCAGTTGATTTCACTAAAGCAGTGGGATGAGACCTGTTCCACAGTCATCATCACTATAGTATCTGAGCAAAATTAGGGATCTTTAAATTAGTATTTGACCTCACAGCATAATGTATTTGACCTCGCAGCAAGGCATTCTAATATGCCTCCAACCAGTCAAGCAGAATATCCAGTTCTCCAAGGGACTTCACTGCAGCAGATGTGACTTCCATCTGAAAGGAGATTGAAATGAGAACTTAGTAACACACGTTCCTCTTCAGAACCCACCTCACTGTGAAGGCTTTGGCATCATCCCCTAGTCCCTCTACTGTATTGCAACTAAGCCATTGTACATGAAATAGTTGCATATCCTTCCCCATGTATCCTGCCACCACTGCCCTCCGTTGAGTTTGTCTTTAGTTTCTGAGCCTCTTGGGCAGGGAACCATCTTCTATTAGAAAGCCCCATGCACTTTGATGGTGTTATATAAATAACCAAAACTATGCGTATCTATTCAGAAGTAAATCCCATTGTATCCATAGGGGCTCAGTCCCAGGAAAGTGTGTTTAGAACTGCTGCCAAAGTCAATGTATGGAAGTATATTAGCATTTATATTTAATTACCATCTCCAAAGCAAATCACGATCTTATTTTTATTGTTATTACTTTCATCATCATCATCAACAATAATAATTTCTATAGCACTTTTTGCAAGTTACACTCTAATCACCTTACCTGCTCATAGTTGGCAATGATCTGCTGGTATTTGTTCATTGCTTCTAAGCCACAGTTGCACATACTTTGATCTTCCTAGAAAAAAATGTGATAAAATTCATTAGAGGTTTCAGACATGCTTGTTGCTTCAGCTGCATTCTATCAAACTGTTACAGAGAACGTATCATTTGAAAATTCAGTAGGAGTCAGAGACTGTCGCAATACTCACAGACTATGGGGGAACCTTATTTCCCAGGATGTTTCTGCTGTGAGGCTTTAATTGGCTTTATGTTCACTACTGTCAATGTCTGTATTCACAGACTTGCATCCAAAGAGCTATCAGAGGACTTCGACATGCCCAGTACAAACTCTGACTCCTTCCTTTTTATTGATAGATCTTCATACCATATCACAGTGTTTTTTTCAGACTTTCCCCCAAGTTTGAAATACAGTTTGTGATATGGCATGATGATCTACCACTCGAAAGGAAGATGGGACATATTCTACTGGGTAAGCCCTTGGGCATGCCTAAGTAGCTCTCTGGATCCAAGACATAGACAGAAATTACATATATTTTGCAACAGACTTCACAATTGACAATTCTATAGTACGCTCTTCTACAAAGGAAAGTGACCCTATAAAGCTGTCCTGGAATTTTCTTCTGCTCGGAAAAGTAGGGAATACTATCAAGCTCAAATCTCGAAATTGGTCAGCATTGACGTTTCCATCTCATCCTAGCAAAGATTCAGGGCAATGTTTTTACTCCCTGACACACTCCTCCCCCCAAAAAATAGATTGTTCCCATGAAGGAAAGATGTAACTTACACATTGCCTGAGTTTCTTTTCAATGCCTAAGAAGGAGTTGGCTATGCTGCTGATCTTCCGACTGACACGACGGTTTTCTGCTTCATAATGCCTGAAGACTTTGTTCAAGTAGAACCTTAAGATGTGACGAATAAGGCAACATCTGTCTAAAGACTGCAGAAACAGGGATTGGCTTTTACAAGAGCACTGTAAAGGAGAGTTTCCAGACAATGGCAGTTGTAGGTTTGGCAGAGACCTGGGAAACATTTAAACTGGGGTTTGGAGCAAAAGAATGCACTGAAGAAGAACCTTCTCTTTAAGGCCTCCAGCTGGGGGGGAGATGTAAATGAGTACTCTCCTCTACATGGAGGGAGGCATTACTCACGCACACACACACCCAATAAACATGCAAGATAGAGGCTTGGGTTAGGGCCACTTTATTAAATATTACAACAACTGCAGCAGGGACAGACCTGAACTCGAGTCCATGCGTGCGGGGTGCTAGGTCAGGAAAATGGTGCTAACCGTCCAGGGGATCTGGATTGATCACGGGCATACCATCTGACTCAAGGCTGCACTCAGTCAAAGAGCAAGTGAGCCTATCATGGCCAACGCCAAAGGATCAGGGCAGCTGGACAGCGCAGAGCCACAGTCCAAGCCTTGCTATGGCCTTTGCCAATTCCAGTCAGGGGACTGGCCAGCCAGCCTCATCAAGCTGGGCAAACATCATCTGAGCAGTCCTGGCTCACCCCCTGACCTTGCTGACCTCAGAATGGACACCAAAGAGTTAACGTCTACCTACCCGACCCACACAATACCTGCCTAAAGTGATCGAAGGAGAAAAAGAGGGATAACCTTATCAAACATTGCCCAACCCAACACCAGTCTGCGGTAGGCAAAAAACTTCCAGCCACCAGCCAGTCTGACTGGGAGCAAAAGTTCCTACCCATCTCCCGTAAAGGGCGACCAGCTAATCTCAGTCAAACTCTATGAAGGGTGAGTGGGAGGGGATTGCCTGGTTGGAATGAACTGCTGGATGGGAGCTAGCATATTCCCAGGCCTTGCGCTTGCTTCGGCAGTGACCCAGACAATGGTTAGAGGTGCCTCTGCCTTATTAGTGAGGAGGGGTGGAGGCAAAAGCGGTGGCGCGTGATCACGTGTCCCCTGCATTCCCCTTTATATCACTCTGCAGCTCAGGAGCAGAGCCGTCCCTTGTATATGCAGCAGTGTCACTGCAGGGGGGGCGGAGCTCCAAGTTCCATCAGGCTCTGATCCTCCGTTATACGACGGGAGAAAGTGGCCCCACCCCCTCGCCTTTGGAGCCATTCCAGCTGACAAAAGCACTTGCTTTCGTCGGCCGGAATGGCTCCAAAGGCGAGGGGGCGGGGCCGCTTTCTCCCGTCATGTAACGGAGGGTCAAAGCCTGACGGAACTTGGAGCTCCGCCCCCCCTGCAGTGATGCTGCTGTGTATATGGCAACTGGGGCAGCTGCCCTGGGCCTCGCGCTTTCATGACCAATATAGGGCCATAGGGGGCCCTGCACTGGTTGAGTTGCCCCAGACCCGCACCCTGCCTGCACCCTTCTAGGGATGGCTCTGCTCAGGAGTACAGGGCAAGGCACTAGGTAGCATCCGTTTTGTAACTGGTCCATAGTAAATAAGACAGAGCAAGCAAGATTTAAACATCCAAAGTAGGTTCTTTATTCACAGATGCTGTCTCAAGCCTTTCTTCTCCACTTTCTGTGATTCCGTCTCTTTTTATCCCCCCTCCCCAATGATTCCTTTTTCTTTCCCTTCCTACAAGGGCCCCCTATGGACAAGTTCAAGGGGAACAAAATAGGGAAGGAACTGCAACTATAAGATACACCAATCTGCTCTGACATCTTCTAATTTGAAGTGGGAGACAATGTGGACAATGGGGATTGCTACAGAAATAAGAGGACCTGCATCTCAATCTGTGCTTCCTTGGTACAATGTTAGGCAATAGGCAGCCAACACTGAGCACTAATAAAGTACACGTCATTCTTTGCAAGGTATCGTGATCATGCATTAGATACAAGCGTTGAGTTCATTTTAATATTTCACTGCAGTGCTTCCCCAACAGGAAGTGGAGAGTCCAGTACAACTGGAAGTGCCAGATTAATAATGGAGGCCAGACGATGCGATTGCCCAATACCACAGATCAAAGCTCTTATGAAAAGCATCACAGAAGCAACTCTGATCTACATCTTACTCTCTTTCCAAATACAATGCCTCCAGCAGTACATTATTTTCCAATTAACTTGTTTATATAATCCTACGAGGATCATTTCTTTAAAACAATTGCTGGTTTTAGTTTCATTTTTAAGGTATATTGACTGGCTTCAGCATTTGAGGGTGTAATGATGAGGCAATGATGCATGCCGGAACTGATCCCCTCCATTTCAAGCCTCTCCGCCTCTTTTCTCTCCTCAGACATATGCCACCAAAAGAGGTGGCGAACGTCCAAGGAGACCTGTAGTAGGCAGAGGCAGAGGTAAGTAAAAAACATTTCTATAAACGTTTTTTACTTACCTCCTGTTTGACCTTGGGTTGCCCACCCACCGCTGGATGAAGCGCTTGCCTTTTTGACGCGGCTGCATCAGCACTGTTGGTGGACGGGGATAGGACTGAGGCCTCAAAGAGTCCTGCTCATTTTACAATTGCCTCAATTGATTTTGATGCACTTGATGAGTCAGGCCTAGCTGCTCAAATTTGCATGCAAACAAGGCAGTTCTAGGCCAGATATGTTAAGCTCTGTTCACCTCTTGAGACTGGGAGAAAATGGCAACTTTGTTGTTGTTGTTGTTCAGTCGTTAAGTCGTGTCCGACCCTTCGTGATCCCATGAACCATATCCCGCCAGGCCTTCCTGTCCTCCACTATCTTCCTGAGTTCGCTCATTTTCATGTTATATTCACAGCTATATCGTTGTTACAAAGGAAATACAAGTGGCATAACACAACTGAAAGCTCTAACAAGAGAGTCTAACTATAAGCACTTACTTGGAAACCATGCAAAGACTGTGGGTGAGACAAAATGCTCATTGTTCTGATGGAATCTCTGGCTTGCTATATAGGGATGAGAACAAATCCAAGATGATGACACAATTTTGGCCACAAAGATTGATATAGTTATAGCCCAACAGTACATCAAGGGGTTGAATATTTAAATATAAAAGTAGATTTCAGTATTTAAAAAAGGTGACATATCAAATAACATCTGGAGAATAAACTAACAGCCTAATCCACCACAACTCTCCCCGTGTGATGATGCAGTGGCGCTAATGCGGCATCCACTGAATCCTGCAGGGGAGTTTTGGCCTCCAGTGGCCTTCTTGAGGTAAGGGAACATTTGCTCCCTTGCTGTGGGGAACACCCCTGTGTGCCCAGTGGGCCAATTCACCAGTAATATCGCTGGTGGAAGTGCACGTTGACCCATGAAGGTGGGGGTCAGGATTTGGAAAAGGGGTCAGGATTTGGTGGGCACCACTGCCACCAATCATGCCCCTTCCTGGGCCTGATCTGCCCTCCTCCCTGCCCCCATCGCCACCCCATTACACCGCTCATTTGCAAGTTACGACCAGCTAGGCATGCTTAGGACTGCAACCCTAATTTATTTATTTATTTCATTTTTGCTTGATCATCTACTATCCTTCAAATTAAAGTTATTGGTTACAGGCCAGCAAATAATGAAAACACATGCACACACATGCACGGACACACACACACGCGCGCACACACACACACACACACACACACACACACACAGCCTAATCTTTTTGAGTTCTTCACAATGCGCATTCCGCTAGCACTGGTTGCTGAAAGCAGTCTTAAAGCATGCTCCGGCAACACATGCTGCCGGAGCACCAGCAGAAGGGCTAGAGCTTCCCCACGTCCAGTGGAAGAGCGCTGGCCACTCGCCGGAGCAGGTACGCATGCACAAGGGGTTGGAGGGAGGCGGGGAGGGGGTTGAACAGGGCAGGGGTGGGAAGAATGAGGCAGTGAAGGGGCATGGAGGAGGGCTGATTGGGCCTGAGAAGCAGGCAGTTTCGACAGCACCTATGCCTGCTGGATCCTAACCTCCTTCCCAGGCCTGATCCGTCTGCATGGATCAACTCGGACTTGTTCCAACGATTGAGCAAACCCATAGTGGCTGCTGGGGCTTACCCTGGGCAAGGGAACTAATGTTCCGATACCCTGAGGAGTCCTCCAGTGGTCAAAACTCACCCACAGGATATAGTGGTAGCTGTACCAGCACCACCACATAGGGAGTTAGGTAGGATTGGGCTGACAATGTGGCTTTTCTAACACTGGCTATAGAAGAGGAAATCATGTTGTGGTTCTATGGATATTGTCTGCTCATAAATGAAATTGAGATCTTATGTATTTGTTGTGATTGAGACTACAGGAGTTTTCTGTTTGTTGTTGTTGTTGTTGTTTTGTTTTTTGTTTTGCCCTCAGTAGCAAAATGTAATACTTTATGTAATACTTATGTAATACTTTACAAAATGGAATACTTTATGTAATACTTCTTAATATGGAGAGATTACTAATTGAGCTCTACTTTAATGTTCTTCACCCACTTACCCTGCCAGCAACATTGCCAAGGGTTGGCCAGATTCTGGGTACTGGTTGAAAGCCCACATCCACTGGAAGACCCACCAGGACTGGCTGACCCCTGAAACTTCAGTACAGTACAGCAAGTCCTCACTTAAAGTTTGTCGATAGGTTCTTCTTGGAAACTGCAACTTTAAGCAAAATGACTTATAATGAAACCAATTTTACCATAGGCTAACTGTAAATCCGGTGATCCATGCCATGGTGACATCGCGACTAGATTATTGTAACGCACTCTACGTGGGGCTGCCCTTGAAGACGGTTCGGAAACTGCAATTAGTGCAGAATGCGGCGGCCCGTGTGGTCACTGGAGGTAGGCAGTTTGACTCTGTCGGGCTGCTCCTCCGATGGCTGCACTGGCTGCCGATTCGTTTCCGGGCCCAATTCAAAGTGCTGGTTTTGACCTTTAAAGCCCTTTGCCTTTTTAACATCTTGCTGGTATGGGTGGGGTGCTGCTGTTTTTATGATCTTGTTTTAAATGTCATTTTTAATCAATTTTTAGATGTTTTTATTAGTTTGTAAACTGTTTTTATTGTTTAAAAAGTAATTATCTATCTGTATTTTTTGTATTTTCTTTTTGTTGTAAGCTGCGTTGGGTCCCTTTGGGAAGAAAGGCGGGATAGAAATATTGTAAATAAATAAATAAACAAAATGTAAAAGATGAACGTAAATGTTCCTATGGCATTTTCCCAACAACTTTAAACGAAACAATTTTAAGTGAGGATTTGCTGTATTAGTGACAGTGTGCCATGGGGATGCCAATGTCATCTTATCTCTCTTGTGTTGATTTCTAGATTTTGAGCCCTTTGGGCCAGGGACCTCTTCTTTTTCACGTTGATGGCACTTTACAAATAGCAGCAGCAGCAGCAGCAGCAGCAGCAGCAGCAGCAGTAGTAGTTTCCTCTATAATGAATCAATTAGGACTGATCCAAAGCTACATGCCTTGCTTGGCATTCTTTTTCATGAGTTTTGAAAATCACTTCCTGTTTTCTGCACATTGCAGACACATCACACACTTTCAATGATATTTTTCCTCTGAATCATTTTCTTTTTTCCCTCTTTGCTCTCACAGTCTCTCACAGTTCTAGCTGTCATTTGCCTGCACCATTTAATCCTCTTGGCTGCATCCAGCAGGGGTGCAGTCGTGGAGATGATGGAGATCTCCTCCAGTTGTCCTCCTCAATCCTCCGCTGTCCAAATGGGTCTCCTCAGATCTGTGCCAGCCATTTTGCTGGCACAGAACCAAGGAGAGTAAAGGATAGAGAAGAGGAAAGGGAATGGGAATAGGATCCTGGTGCACGCCAGTGCCACCGGATCCACCCCTCCCTCCCCCGTTCCCCCTCCTGTCTGTCAACTGGGCTTTCAATCTATTGCAGTGGTTCCCAAATTGGGAATCCTCTCTGAAAACAGTGCAATGCCAATTGGCAAGCAACAAAAGATTGTAATGGGGAGCCGCGGCTAATAGTCGCCAATGGTCAAGGGAGCCACAAGTCAAAACAGTTTGAAAAACACTGATCTATTGGATTAAAGAGCATGGTGGGCAAATGAAAGCAAGGGCTGTAGAGACGAAGAAGAAGGCAAATGTTGCCAAGTTGCAGAACCCAAAGGATAGAACAGTGCCAAACAGCTGCAGAACAGTGCAAATGTTTGCCAAAATGAGAATTTGTTCTCTGGCAATCTATTCAACTATATCATGCATGTTGTTTTGAAGTCAATATTGTAACAGAGAATATTTGATGCAGGCAATGAGTTTTAACATTGACATTCTGCTATCTTTCCCCTTAATTTCTCAGTATCATTCTAAAATGATGCCATGCAGAAGCTTTTACAGCTAAATATGGACATTTGTGTGTGTGTGTGGGGGGGGGGGTAACCTTAGGCCAACTCACCATCTTTCAGCCTAAGCTACTTTGCAGTGGCTGTATAGTAAAAGGCATGGAAGTGGGGAAGTTAACCATATATGCCACCCTGAATTCCTTGGAGAAAGAACAAACTATAAATTTATCAATAATAGCTTTTGTAGGGATAGAATGTAGTTGGAAGTAATGGACAATAGTGTCAGAGATGGACTAGATCTAAACATCTAGTCCATGTTCACACAGATAAACTGCCCAATCAAATTCCCTACATGCGCTGCTGGAACTGCCCGGGGGTGCTAGAAGAGACTTCTGGCACCCTCTGGAGCCCCCTACCTTTGTCCCCGTTGCCACTTTTTAATTTTTCTTTTTTAAAAACACCCCCCTGGAGTGATGTCACTCCTGGGGGGGTGTTGATGACATCACTAGGGTCCTGGGTGCACTAGCTACACCACTGGCTTGCGGCATCACAAAACCCAACACACTATCGAGTGCTAGCAGGCCACTGCCACAAATGGCAAGTAGCAGTGGCTTGCTTGGCTCCCCCAGATCTGGAGGATCTGGGTGGGGATCAGGGCTGCCAGTAGGTGTGTTGGGTCAGACAGGGGGTGGTTATCAGTGTCAAAAGCACCACCAATATCCTAGGCACCCCACTTGGCCTTGCCACACCCCCTTGGGTCCACTCAGACTTCCACCAGCCAAAGAGCTGACCCCATAAGGCAACAGGGAGTTTACATGGAGGTAAGGGAACAAATGTTACCTTAGCTTGAGGAGGCCTCCTGATTGCCCCCCACCACCATAGGATGCAGCGTATGCCTCAATGGCGCAGCTGTATCAGTTGGGGATAGGCGATTGGGGCAAAAATCATGTTTTAAAATGAAGAGTTCTCATGCCCTGAATAGAATAGAATCCTTTATTGGCACACAATTACATCAACATCAACTCACAGAGAGTAGCTATCAAATTGTGACTGCAATTCTAAATACAGTTACCTGGGAGTAAGCTTCACTGAACACAATCAAACTTACTTCTGAGTAGACATGCATAGGATTGTACCGTAAAACAAATACCAGCAGATATCACTGGCAGTGGGATTATTTGTTCTCACATGTCTCCACAACAAACAGCAAAAACTTTGCCACCTTCTCCGTAACTTCATAGGAACAATCATTGAGGAGGTATTTACCGTAACTTTAACTATCCCTTCTTGTTAGCCAAAACTGGTTCCAGATATGTAGAGCAGATACTCAAGTAAATAGGACAATCGTGAAATACATGACAAAGGCAACCAGTTCTGGCTCCCACTGCTGCTGTCATGACTTTTGGACCTTCATGAAATGAAATGTAAGTGCTCAACTCAAATTATCATGTAAGTGAATCATTATTGTGCTGGCTTCCGTAATGAGTTTCCTTCCAAATGATTAGGTCTTATGTTAGAAGGATCAAAGGACAATACTTACAATGCCTGTTTTAATTGCAGCAAAGCTATCCCGAATTTCATTAATGTTGATTGAAATGATACAAGTTCCAAACTGGAAAAGTTTGTTCCCAGCTACTGGTGCCAAATACAAGGACCACGTAGTGTACAGAAGATAGAGGGACAGGCTGGTGGAGACTTTCATGGTGCTGCAGAGTGCAAGGTCTCTGGATGGCTCAAGTATTCTCCTGTTAAGAAGGAAAATGCTTCTGAATTATGTTGCAACATAAATATTAAGAACATAAGAAGAGCCCTGCTTGGCCCGACCAAAGGGTCATTTCATCCAGCATCCTGTGTAGTGGACAAACATATGTCCTTGGAATGCCCAGAAGCAGTGCCTGAAGATGGCAGCCCTCTCTTGCTGCTGTTCATTCCAGGCCAGCAACAGATATTCATCAGCAGCCCAATGCAACCTAACTCCCTTCACGGCAATGCAGCGGTGCCAGTGTGGCATCTGCTGGATCCCATGGGAGAGTTTAAGCCTCAGCCTCAAGGAACATTTGATCCCTTCCCCAGGATAAGCCCCTGCAACCTGGTGGGTCAACCTGAACCTGCACTAATGATATCGCTGGCGCAAGTCCGCGTTGACCTGTGAAGGTAGATCAGGCCCGGGAAGGGCCTCTTTGTGGACTCAATTCACCCTCCTCTCCACCCCATCTCCTTCCCATTCCACCCACCCCACCCCATTCCACCCCTTCCCTGCCTCCCTCCCAGCACCTGCACGGATTTACATGAGGTGGTGGGGATCTGCAGTCCATCGCTATGTGGACCCAGCTGCTCGCTGCTTCTGGCAGCAGCCAGCCCATGCTCTCTGGCATTGCCGCATTTGTGACAGCCGGAAAGTGCATTATGCTGGCGGAATGCACATTCCACCAGCATAATACATGCTTAGGATTGGGCCATAAGTTTCTTACATCTCTGTTGCGCCATGGTCCCCGGCCGGCCCATAGTGTGCAATGGAGGCTGCGCCAGTGCCACTGCACACAATGGGTCAGCCCAGGATAGGATTGGGCTAACAATCTAATCCCTTTTTAAACTTCTAAGCTAGTGGCCATCACTTATCATGTGGTGGTGAATTCTATAAACCAATGATGCACTATATGAAGAAGGCTTTCCTTTTATTGCACTAAGCTCTGAGTATGAGCTTCCCACAGCTTATGGCTGGCTTCAGTTGGATATAGAATGCAGGATTAGGTATACCCCTTATCTGATCTGGCCAGAGAATTGTTATGTACTTATCAAATATTCTCACTGTTCACGTCTCAGTTTTCGGGTTTGAGACTGTGGTAATTAAAACAACAAAGTCTATCACTTGACGTTTCACCTGTTGGCCAAATTTGGGCTAAGGAGCCCACCTTGGATGGATTTGTGTACTGGACCCTTTCTATTGATGCCCCTGGCTTGATGGCAAGCTCCAGAAGAAACATAGGCTGACACAGTTTTCTCAAACACAACAAGGATTTGTATTATTCTCAGTTAACAGAAGAAAATGGTCAAGGGAAGGTAGTATAGAAAGCTAAGGGAGTTAACAGCCTGGTGACCTCCAGAGTGAGAGCCTGAGCCCACTGATCCAGCCCAAGGGTCTGGTGGTAGTACTGACCGATGTGTGGGAGAGTGGGATCCTCTGGCTTACACTTCCAGCTGCTGCAGAAGGTGTGAGCCCTGAGCAGCTGCAGAGCTCTCCTTTTATATGTTTCCAGTCGGGACCTATGACCATATATGAAACTAGCTAGCAGTTGGGCCTGGGGCTCCATGGCAATTGGACTGCTGAGTGTTCCATGAGTGATGTTAACTCTTTACAAGCCTGCTCAACTACCCACCCACCCCTTTGGCACAGGACTTTTCAAAGCTTCATCAGAAGTTCCATTCTGATCTTCCTGATCCAGATTAGCGTGTGCTCCACCATTCTAAAGTTAGTAGGGATTGCTTTGTGTATGTGTGTGCTCCACAATGTCTAATATAAGAAAAGCCCTGCTGGATCACACTAAAGGCCCATTTAGTCCAGAATTCTGTTTTCCACAATGGACAGTCAGATGCCTCTGGGAAGTCCCAAAGCAGGAGATTCAGTCCTCTTCTGCCATTGGTTCCCTGAAACCGGTATTCAGAAGCATATTGCCTCTGAACCTGGAGGTGGTATATAGCCATCATGATGACTAAGTAGCCAGCATTACCCTCCATCAATTTGCCTATGCCCCTTTTCAAGCCTTCTAAGCTGGTAGCCATCCTCACATCTTATGGTGGTCAATTCCAAAGGTTATTATTTATGCACTCTGTGAAGAAGCACTTCCTTTTGTCTACCCTGAATCTCCAGCCAATCAGTTTCAGTGGATGACCCCTGGTTCCAGTGATGTGTGAGAGAGGAGGAAAAACCCCTGGTTCCAGTGATGTGTGAGAGAGGAGGATGCCTCTCTGTCCCTTTTCTGATCATGCATCATTTTATAAACCTTAGTCATGCCTCCTTATCCCCTCCCTGTCACTTTTTCCCCACACTGCAAAGTCCTCAAACATTGTAGTTTATTATTATTTTTTTGTTATGATGAAGAAAATGTAAAGTTGTTTAAGAATTGCTTCCCCATATTGTTTGTATTTATGGTTCTTTGTATTTTTTCTTCTTTTTCCTTTTATTTATTTTATTTTCCTTTATACTTCTTTTATGTTTCTTTTACTGTGGTATTGTTTTTATATATTATTAATAAATAAATATATATAACAAGAAACATTGTAGTCTTTCTGTATAAGGAAGGTTCTCCCACACCCTCATCATCTTGGATTTCCACTCTTGCACTTTATCTTACCTGTATTAATTAATGTATTTGAATGCAAATGTAGCATTATCCATTGCCAAGCCCCGAGGCTCAGCTGAAATAAAATGCCCAAGAGAAGTGGTTAATATGTGCAAGCAGATGCATACAGGGATAACTGTGCCTGACTATAAATATATTATGGGTTGTTGAAGAAGACTACATTTAAGATAACCACCCAGGAAAGAAATTATAAGCTTATTGTAGGATAAGCTAAAGAATAAGCTAAAGAACAATAAGCTAAAGAAATTCAGCTTATTGTAGGAAGCTGATTGAAGTCATTAAATACATAAGGGCCCAATCCTATCAGGCCACTGCACTATCAGAATTTGTGTTCCATCTCCAGTGGCGTAAATTGTAGTGCACTATCATGTGCCACAGGGCTGCCACCAGAAACAACATGTAGCGAGCTGCTGAGTGACAGCAGCCAACAACAATGCTCCAGTGCCAGTAAGTTGGTGCGGAGGGTTGGCAGTGGGTGGGTGGGGGGATGGAACGAGGCAAGGAGCGGGAAGAATGCGGTGGGGATGGAGGTGTGTCGATGGCAAGAAGGGTACAGTTGGCAGCAGCTCTGCTGATATCCTATCCCACCTTCCCAGGTCTACTCGGAGTTGCGCCAGCAAAGGAGTTGGCGCAGGTCCGAGTAGATCTATCAGGGAAGCAGAGGCTTACTCCGAGGAAACCTCTGGGACTGCAGGATGCATTACGCACTCCGTTGGCATGGCTGCATCGGTGGGGGGGAGGAGTTAGGTAGGATTGGGCTGAAATCCTCAACAATGAGATAGTACCTTGGCAAATGCAATAGGATGGATTAACACAGCACATTTATATTCACCTGTTGTGACTCAGTACACTTCTGACTGAACCACCTTAAAGCAGATCAGAGAGATAAAACCAATCAGAAAAGTAACTATATTAACTTTTTTAAAGAACTGAGCCTAACAAAATTAATAAACATATTTAACCACAAAATAACTACTTATTGTCACCACACGTTACTGACCTACTGAAATCATGGCCACAGAATGTTGTGATTACATTAGCATTAAAGTCTCCGTAAAGGATTAGATATAGTTATGGAGGACAGACCTATAGTTACTTATTCAGAGCATAATCCTGTGCCAGACAATGCTTGGATATTTGGGTATTTGGGTATAGTGACAACGATTTTCATAATGTTACATTCACATTCAGGTAACTTACTGTACAACACAATCCTATGCATGTTTATTTGGATGTAAGTCCTATTTTGTTCAGTGGAGTTTACTCCACTGAGTGTTTAGGATTGCAGTCTAAGATTTTCTTCTACCTGAAATATGAGAATAGAAATGTTTTGTATCATGAGCTTCTAGAGCAAGGGGATGGGGGATGGGAGAGACTGATTATCCCAAAACTGACAGAGCAGTGGGCTTCTATGTCTGTCAGGGATGAAATCTAAGAAAGTCATTCCCATGGGGATGATATAATTTTGTAGCATTCCTTACCCAGAGGTCAGCCCTTCATGCAGTCGCTTCCAATTATAGTTCTGAAATATTAGTCCTTCTTGCCTTTCAAAACATTGTAAACTTGTAGCTACTACTTAAATCTTTGCATGTAACATGAACAACTAATAGCTTCTAAACAGTAGATAACACCTACAGTAGATAAAAATACCTACATAACTGTATATATATTTAGTAAGCAATGAAGTGTGCAGGTAATTACAGAAAGGTAAGCCAAATCCACAGATATGCATCTGTAATAGTATCCTACCTTATGCTCTGATGTGTAGGCACTTGCCCCTCGATGTGTTGTTGAGTCTGAAAACATCTGATCATTTTATAGGGGTGAGGAACAGCAATCAGCCTTTGAAGTTTTTTCCCCATATCCTTTTCTCGGTATTACGTTTAGGTATTCTCCCTGCATTTGGAAGAGGGAATTTACATAATTTTCTTGTAATTATTCCTTCCAAGACAAAAGGTCAAAGCTTTTCTATCCCAACTGTTGGTCTCACCTTTCAACCTGCAAATGTACGTTGGCGATTTGCTTCATGACAACATAGGGAAAGTCCTGCTGGATCAGGTCAAAAGCCCATCTAGTCCAGTATCTTGTTTCCCAAAGCAGCCAACCAGATAAGAAGCTGGAGGAAAAGGCATATTTCTCTCCTTCCACTTCTCCCCTGCAACTGGTATTCAAAGGGATACTGCTGTTGAACCTGGAGGTAATGCATAGCCATCATGACTGGTAGCCATTGATAGACCTACCCTCTGTACATTTTGTCTAATCCCTTTTTAAAATAATTGAGCTAGTGGCCATCACCACATCTTGTGGCAATGAATTCCACAAACTGATTATGCACTGTATGAAGTACAGTACCTCCATTTTAATCAATTTCATTGGATGATTCCTGGTTCTAGTAAGAGAGGGAGAAACACATCTCTCTATCCACCCTCTTCAAACTATGCATAATTTTACTCTCCCCTTGAACCCCCTTTTTTTCCAAGCTAAAAAGCTGCAAATGTGGAAGCCTTTCCTCCAATATTTTTCTACTGTCTCTCAGGAGCAATGCTTCCCAACTAATACGATGAAACAAGCTTTCTTCAATCTCCTAGAGGTTGAGTCAAGCTGACGTGCATTCTACAGTTAAAAAATCAACAACTCTAACGGCCCAATCCTATCTTCTTTCCTACCTGTGACGTTTCCAGTTGATCTGTGACTCAACACATACATACAGCCATGTACCAGCCATTATTTTCAATAGGAGACCCATGTGCACCTTGAGCATATTCAGTCAGACGTCTTTATCTGACCTGGCCCGTTGCCAAAGTCTCTCCTGAAAAGAGAAGGAACCATTGAGCCTTGGGTCAGTCCTCTACCATTGGTGCAGCTCAGTGCTAGTACAAGGCTGTTGAGGACCATGGGGCAAAGCCCTGCTCTGAACCCCTCATGATGTCCCCTACCCACCCCCCTGATGGCATATTGGCTGCTACTATTGCAACCAGTGCTAGGCTTACCATTCATCCCAGAAAAACCGGGACTGCCTCGGTTTCTGGAGCCTGGGCCCGGAACCGGTTCAGTCCGGTCTGCTGCCGCGCCGCCACCGCTTCCACAGTTTATTTTTTTTCAGCGCCACCATCTTGGATCTTGCAAAATCTTGCGTGATCAAGATGGCAGCACCCAAATCTCATGAGGGTTCCTGTCTCATGTGCCCTCATGAGATTTGGGTGCCACCATCTTGGATCTCGCAAGATTTTGCAAGATCCAAGATGGCGGTGCCAAAAAAAAAACTGTGGAAGCAGCGGCGGCTTGAGGGGGCAGTTGGAGTCCCGGCCGGCCCAAATGCAGCTGGTCAGGCTCCAGAGTTGCGGCGGTGGCAGCAGCGGTGGCGGCAGGACAGTGACAGCAAGGCAAGTGGCACAGCAGGAAAATGGCCATTTTGTGGCCATAAATAAATGAATAAATGAATAAATAAATAAATAAATACAAATTTTGGGTGGCGAAAAAAAGCACTTTAGGAAAAATAATTCAATAAATCAATCAATTATTCCGGGGGATATCCCAGTTGTGAACCAGGAAAATATGGTAACCCTAACCAGTACTGAGAGTCAGGGGTTGGCCTGGCCAGGTGGACCTTCTGATGGGCATAGACCCTTGGCTAGTGTCTCACCTGGCTGTCACCATCCTTGGTGCTGCTACACCCACTGAGCAGGGATGGATAATTCCCAGGATTCAGTGACATCTGAAAGTGGCTGTGGAGGGAAGTGTAACTCAGAAGTTATTATATTTTCATTTGTTGCATACAGGGGCATCGACAAAGAGAAGCGTGCGGGGCGGGCCGCCCGGGGGGTGACGCGCGCACAAGGGTGACAAGCGTCCCCCCAGCACTTACATTTTGTCGCTGGAGCTGGGCCCGCCCGCCCTCGCGTCCGTTTGGCTCCAAAATGAGCCGAAAACAGCGCGGGGGGTGCTCTGCGCCTGCGCGTGACGTCACGTGCGGGGGTAGAGCCGCGTCCTTAAAGGTGACGCGCGCACCCCTCTCTGGGGTGATGCGCGTCCTTGTGACGTGACTGATTGCATACAGTATTTTTATTTGCAACACGGTCTCTGACAATTCAGGGATTGATCTGGCTGGGTAGCCCTATGATGTGCATGACCCCTTGCAATCTTGGGGGGGGGGGAGGGCTGGTGTTCCAGTGGCTCTGTGATTGACAGACATCCAGTATGTTTCATGAAAACTTCTCTCTCTTCTCCAAGGCTCAGGTTCTCACAAGATATCTACTTGTTTGCTACTGATTTTGCAAACTCAAAAGCTGGATGCTTACTGTTTTGTGACCTTTTGCTTGGTCCCTATAAAAGTATTGTCCTTGAAGGTTTGTAATAGTTTCTCTTTGGGGACTGAAATATGTTTCACGGAATTTGGCGTACTGAAAAACAGATGTTCCTTGATCCATCCATCATCTATCTTTCCATTCATTCAGAAGTGGGCATTTTCTTAGGAGCTGCTCTGCACTCCAGAAAGTAGTCCGACGTGAAAGCCAAAAGTGGATTTTGCTGATTTGAACCCCTCATCATGGAATGACTGTACAATAAAGGCAACAACACTGAATAGTATGTGGTTCCTAGTTATTGACTATGGGCGAAATCCTGTGTAAGGATCTGGCCAGCTGCTGCGGCCCGGAGGTTTTATTATTCTTTTGCTTTTGATTGGTTGTAATAAAGCATTGCCCTGTTTTGGTTTGTGGATCTTCCTTTGAGTTTTGCTTGCTTCATGAAGGTGGCAAGCAAAAGAACATAGAAGCCCCAACAATTGTCAGTTTAAATCAAAAGCTTTCATGGCCAGCAATTACACTTTATTATTTATTATGAATAAACTCAGATAAAGTGGATATTATTTTTATTTCGGCTGGAACTTTTTTCTATTTTAGCATGGCTTCTTTACCTGTAATCCCTACTTCGCTGAATTGTCAGTTTGTAAAATCCAAAAAGAGAGTTTAAGGTGTTTTTCAATACTCACACAGGGCAGCTTAGGGTGATGAAGAAAGCAAAAGTAGCTGTACCTCCCCCGCCTTTTTAAATGTAGAGTCTGTCAGTTAACTGCCCATTGTGTATTCCACAATAAGCCAAATGGTACATCAAATCACACTAGATTTCAACTTGGCTTCAATGGACTTTCAGGTTAGTATTACATCGAAAATCTATCTCCTGCTTTGAGAATATCAATTATAAAATACAACGTGTTGCTCTGCTTTTTCCTGATCTCTGTCTTGAAAAGGACCAATGAGTTAGCACTGGAGACTGGACAGGTGTAATTTTTAGGTTTTATATTTCCAAAAGATTATAAATTCCTAGTCCTTTAGCCTACTATCTGCATGATAAAATGTTCTCTAGGTCTAAAAGTTACTTTTGAGTTACTTTACTTGAGTTAAAGTTACTTGAAGTTACTATAGTCGGACCTTTTTATCAACTGGGGTTCTGTTCCTGGAACCCCAGTAGATAAAAAAAAATAGTGTTATAGGAAAACCAGGGTGGGGGTGGGGAGCGGTGCCACATTACCTTTTTCCAGCATCTTCGGTGCTTACCTCCTCCTGGATTTGTTTAAACTGACTGAAAAAAAGAAAAAACGCTACCGGAAGCAACCTGTAGATGGTGCCAGAGACTCTCAGTTGCCTTTTTTCAGCAGTTTAAACACGCCCAGAAGCAGCTGGCAGGCCCCCGACAGATTCTGGGTTACTTCTCTTTTTCAGTGGCTTGGATATGCACAGGAGGCGGGAAGCGGCTGGCAGCCCCCCAACAACGCTGGATATGTGGCGCAGTTCAACTCCCTCTTCTACAGTTTTGCCACCCATGTTGAGTCAAATCCGTGGATGGAAAAACCGCAGATAAAAAGGTCTAACTGTACTTACTGCTCAATTCTGTGCATGTTGTGGCGGCTGGCCTAAATGGGCAGCTGCGGCATCCTGTGTAGGATGCGGGCCGTGCCAGCGCAGCCCAGGCTCACCTCGGAAGAAGGAGATGTTTGTCCCCTTCCCCCTGGTGTAAGCGCCAGAGGCCCCAATGGGCTTCCTTGGATGCACGCCAGCTCTTTACACATCGACACAACCCAGCGCCAATATCCCTGCCCCTCCCAGGCCAGGCCGGACAATGGCCCCCTCCCTCACCACCCCGGTCCGCCCTCCCCACACCCTCCTGCCAACTGGCCTAGGACTTACCTGGGTCAGACGGCACAGGTCCTGGGCAATGGTGGAGTGACTCCGGCCTCCGTGCCAGCGCTGCTTACTCCTCAGGAGCCGCAAAAGTGCTTTACGGCACTTTTGCAACTCCTTAGGCTGGTTAGTTACCCAAGACTCCTTGGACTGTCAGTTACTTTTGTTTGATCTTTAAACATTGCCCTGCTTTGTTTGTGGATTTTTCTTCTAATGGACCAGCCTATGGTTTTCCAAAGGAAGATGTAATATTGAAGTGTGACATTTTTTTGTTACAAGCATTTCAGTATATCTCATCCTTCCTCCAAAGACCTCAGGATGCTCAGCCCCCCCCCCCTTTGTCCTCACAACAACCCCGTGGGGTAGGTTTGGCTGAGATGTGGTGACTGGACCAAATCCACCCAACTAACTTGATAGCTGAGTGGCGATTTGAACCAACATTCTAACCACTAAACCACACAGGCTCTCAGGAACATCATAACAGCTTTTGCAAATGGTTGTCTTTTCCCCAAGCATGAAACCATGGGCAAGCATTGTATTAGTTAAAAAACTGATTGAATAAATAAAATGAGGGAACAGATAAAATTGCAATTATCGGGGGGGGGGGTTAGAAACATATTATTTTATATACTAATAGCAAACCCAAGTGGTTGAGTGCATATCAGATTGCAAGCAAAAAGGGGCCACCCCAAAGCAAGGCAGTGGTTTGTGCAGACTAAGGGGACTGCCCAGATAGACAGGAGGGCATACATTTGTAAATTAAAAGAAAAAGTAAAGATTTAAACAACCTGATGCAGAACAAAGTGGCCCCCAGGAACCACAGAATGTAGAGGATGTCAGTGGAAAAACAACAACTACAGGACACTGTTAGGAGGTGTGCAGAGGAACTTGGCCTGCTTGCTCTTATGATGTTGATCAAGACGTACTAGTAGCTGACTGGATAATTTGCATTAGATCAGCAAGGGTCTCCTCCCGACTGCAACATAACAACAACAAAAGCCCCCCCCCCAAAAAAATTAGTCTGTTCAGATTCGTGGTGCATAGGAGATTTGTGTTTGATTGCGTAAATCATCTGCTCATGGGGAAGAGTACGTAATAATTTCCACCTTCCTGAGCCACGATTCTGTGTCTGGCTCTGCCTTTCCCTGCAGTCAGTATTTTGCACTGGCTCCAGTTGGTGGACCTCAGGGTTCAAGCAAACAAGCAAGCAATTCTGCAAGCCTGAAGGGTATCCACACACCTCACTTACAGTAACGGAGTGGTACTGAGCCAAGATGTTTTAAAAGAATGAACATCCAATGATGCTCTATTGGGGTTATGATGTTCTGGAATAAGGAAGGCAGAAAGAACCTGGGAATCCCAGTGGGCATTCATGAACTAGTAAAGAAAGGGAGTCTTGGACTCGCACATCAAATTTTAAAAAATGATGGGCTCCAGGGAGTTCATGTGGTGTCTGCTGTTGTGCCATCTTCAGGTGTGTTATCAGAGGTTGGCCAGGTTGGGCACAGGCTGAGAGTTCATACCCATCAGAGAGATCACCTGACCATACTGGCCCCTAAACCATCTGTACTGATGCCAGTGGTAGAGTTGCATTGCAGGAATTTGCCCCCAAGTCCCCGGCAACCTGGATCCAGCATTGATCGAATTGGAATGTTTTCATATTGTTAGCAGTTGAATTAAATGATGAGTTGGATTAGATTAGTGTTTCTCAAACTGTGGGTCGGGACCCACTTGGTGGGTCGCGACCTGATTTCTGGTGGGTCCCTAATTGCCTCAAGCCCTGAGGCTATTCAAAAATCAGATAGCTGCTAATTGCCCTTCAAAGAACTGAGCTCCTGCAGTTTGAAAGCTTGTGTAAATATAGGGAGATAAATGTTTGAGTGTCTTTTTCTGGTGTGGTTTTTTCCAAGTTGGTAAATAACAGATAGTGGAGGCAGGTGAAGGTTGTCTCACATAACTAAGCCCCTCAAGCCTTGAGGTTATTCATTAGGGCTGCCTCATTACAAGAAATAGATTGAGCTTTTTGCAAATACATAAATAAAATATTACTTGTAAATAAATAAATATATTAAAGTTTCGTAAAGCTAGGTGGGTCCCGATAGAGTCATTAAAAAAAAAAGGGTCTTGGTGCTAAAATGTTGGAGAACCACTGGATTTGATGGCTGTATTCTTCTAGGCCTATGTTTTTATTATTCATAGGTCAGGCAATGTGAGCTATGATTACCTAAGAGCAGGAGGTTTAAAATATGAGATGTCCAAAGGTAGATGAGAAATTTGTCACTCAAAAACAGTCAGACACTGGTAGCTCTCAATGTAAACAGTCTTAATTTGTCCATTTTTGAAATAATGCAATTTACAAATTGATACAGGAGATGCAATTTGCTCAGGCTCGTTTTTGAAATAGCATGGTTAGGCTTCCCACACTTCCGCATATTTAGCCTGCAAGAGTGATATGTGAGATATTTGGCGGGCTTTACACTGCGAGACCATGTCTGGAAAGCTTCCATCACCATTGCCTGGGGAGCTTAGAGCAAGGAAGGCATAAAACCCCATTACAATGGATGTTAATCTAGACTTGATCAACCAACTCCAGAGAGGGGAGTGTGTCGTACCATTTGCACGGTGCAGACAAGATCAAGAAAAGTGCCCAGTTGGGCAGGACTACCAGTGCAAAGAAGACCTCTTATACTAGAACTCCATAATGGAACGAATGGAGCAAATGCTGAGCAAATGCTGGATAGAGGATCAGAATCAGCACAACATACTGGTCAGCATGTTCCTGACCCAAGAGAAAGCCTGTGCAATCATGGAAGAGCTGCAGAAAGAGGAAAAAGCCCTGTGAGACCATTCACAGCAATCTTAGAACGTAAGAACATAAGAAGAGCCCTGCTGGATCAGGCCAAAGGCCCATCTAGTCCAGCTTCCTGTATCACACAGTGGCCCCACCATATACCTCAGGGACCACAAGACAACAAGATACTTGTATCCTGTCGCCACTCCCTTGCACCTGGCACAAAGAAAACCTACTCCTACAACCAGGAGGTTGCTTATCCCCATCATGGCTTGTAAGCTGTGATGGACTTTTCCTCCATACATCTGTCCAATCCCCCTTTAAAGGCATCCAGGCCAGGTGCCATCACCACCTCTGTGGCAAGGAGTTCCATAAACCAATTACACGAGAGTTGGACCATAAGGAAGGCTGACCACCGAAGAATAGACGCTTTCGAACTGTGGTGCTGGAGAAGACTCCTGAGAGTCCCTTGGACTGCTAGGAGATCAAATCAGTCAATCCTAAATGAAATCAACCCTGAAAGTTCCCTGGAAGGACAGGTACTGAGGCTGAAACCAGTAGCTTCACTAGAACGTGCGTCACCCTGGAGCAGGGGGCGCGCATCACCCTAATGCCCTCAAAACGGTCTCTGCGCATGAGCGAAAATCCGAAAAATACCCAGATGAACGAGCTGCATGGGCCTTCTTTCAGAAGGCCCTGGAGCGCCAATGGGGTCGGACGCTCCGAGGCCGGCTCCCGGGCCGGCCTCGGAGCGTCCGGAGGGTGTCGCGCGTCACAGAGGTGACGCGCGCGGGGGTGCGCACATCACCCCATGGCGCGCGTCACCCCTGGGCGCCCCTCCGCCACGCTCCAGTGACACCCTTGGCTGAAACTCAAATATTTTGGTCACCTAATGCGAAGAGAGGACTCTCTGGAGAAGACTCTGATGCTGGGAAAGATTGAAGGCAAAAGGAGAAGGGGAAGGCAAAGGATGAGATGGTTAGACAGCATCACTGATGCAACGAACACAAAAATGAGCGAACTCAGGAAGATAGTGGAGGACAGGAAGGCCTGGCGGGATATGGTTCATGGGATCACAAAGGGTCGGACACGACTTAATGACTGAACAACAACAAAAGAAATATTTTCTTTTGTCTGTTTTAATACTCCCTCCACTCAATTTGAGTGGATGTCCCCTAGTTCTAGTGTTGTGTGAGAGGGAAAAGAACTTCTCTCTATCCACTCTCTCTATCCCATGCATAATCTTCGGCTGGTTTGCGAACTTTCGACAAAAATACAGCTATCACAACATCAAAATGAGCGGGGAGGATGCATCTGCTGATGCCATGACTGTTGAGCAGTTCATGGACACTCTGAAGGCTATCATTGAAAAGGGAGGCTACTCTGCAAAGCAGATCTTCAACGTGGACAAAACAGCTCTGTTTTGGAAAAGAATGCCAGTGTGAACATTTATTTCTCGAGAGGAGAAAAAGGCACCTGGCTTCGGCCTCTAAGGATCACTACACTTTGTTGTTCGAGAGCAATGCCAAAGGAGACTGCCAGTTGAAACTGGCATTTGTCTATCACTCCGCATACCCCCGTGCTTTCAAAGGGTATGTGAAAAACCTTTACTGGTTCATTTCTTTGCAAATAGTAAGGAAGGGGTGGGTTACCGGTTATAGATTATCTCATGTCTAAACTCAAAGATGAGTTGTTATTGGTAAGGGATCTGCCCTTTAACATATTACTGCTAGTGGACGATGCCCCTGGCCATCCCAACTCCATTCAGGATCTTTGTAGAACCATCCAAGTCATCTATCTCACCCCCCTCCCCAACACCACCTCCCTCATCCAGCCAATGGATCAGGGTGTGATTAGTATGTTTAAGGCTTATTACCTCGGTGAGCCATGGGAGGCAGTTAGTTCATGTATGAATGGAGTTTGCAGAGAATTGTGCCCATATCTAGCATGCAACTCTCGAGGCTTCAGTGTAGGAAGTGACTTATCTGCAACCAGAAAGAACATTGTGAGCTTGGCCAAGAAACTGAATCTTGATGAGGTGAGTTAGAAGATGTGCAGGAGTGCTGTTAGACTCCCACAGGGAAGAGCTTTTGCACCAAGATCTGCTTGAGCTTGAGAAGCAGAAGGACCAGGAGGAGGAGGAGGAGGAGGAGAGCAAAGAGGAGGTTGGTGTTGTACAAACACTGACAGCTAAGCGGTTGACAAAGTCATTCAACTTAATTGAAAGTGCTTTGGCTATCGGGCAGCCAGTTCATGTGCTGTCGGAATGCCTTTTACGGCTGGTGCTGATGTGAGTTCTACTGCTGCCTGGGCCCAATAGGACTGGACTGTAACGTTATTCAACTGCAGCATAGTGTTTCTATAATCATTAACTGAGCAGCTTTTAGACTGAGCCAGGAAGGTTGTTTTGTTCATGCAGATTCAGGGGAAGATGCCACTGACTATTCTATTCTATTCCCTTGTTGATTATTATTTGACATGCTGCGGGTCCTCTTTTCCACAAATCCTAGCAAACATTTTGCTCTCTCCAGTTTGAATGAATGGGTTACACTGATTGCTCTTGTGCTGACTGATATGCTCATTTTGCGTGCCCACTTTCAATCATGTATGCTTATTTGTATGCTTTATTTTATTTATTTCCAACATGTAACACAATGATGAACTCAATGGCTTCTTGCAGCGGCTTACAAAATACTGTAAGTACAAAGAATTCACACAAACTCAATAAACACAATGCATAGATCGCATTAATGCTAAAAGCAGCCATATACAGGACAGTCGTCTGAAGTTGGAGGATGCCCAGTGTCAAAACTCTTCACTGGGTTGCCTATTGCACATTGGGACCCCACAAGCTTACCAAAAGAAGCAGGTAATGGATAAGTAAATGTGGAGTGAATTTTTGACAGCAGTGGCAGTTCCTCTGCATTCTGCCCCCATATGTAATGGGAATGAAGGATGGGAGAAGAGGAACTGCAGCCGCTGTTGAGTCTCTGCGTGGTGGCAGCTCTTTCTTCTCTCATTCTCCCTACTGGCCAATGGGCTTTCTTACAAAGGCCCTAGCACAGCGGTTCTCAAAGTGGTGGGTCGCAACCCACCACTGGAACCAGATGCTGTCCGCTGCCACTTTAAGGGGTGGGGACAGCATGGCGGTGCCGAACCCCAGGATCGCTGCCACTGCCGCAGTGATTACAACCACTTCCGTTTTTCATCTGAAAACTGGAAGTGGTCATAATCGCCGCTCCACAGTGATCTAAAGCTCGGGAAGGCCCACAGAGGGATCCACAGGCCTCCCCGCACCCTCCCAAGCTCTCCAGAACCCCCGTAAGTCTTTAAAATGAATTTTTGTTCCCAGTGGCAACACCCCACAAATACTCAAAGTTCTCCCTGCCTTGCTAGCATCTTCACAAAGGCTTTTGAGTGAAAGCCTAGTCCCTATTGGCTGGTGGGGATGACGGAAAGAAAGGAGTTGCCACATGATTGTCTGGCCAAGAGACTTGTGCAGCCAATGGGAGCATTCCTTCAAGGTCCTGCAAGGACAAAGGGGCCTTTTGGGAGGTGCTTTCATTTGTAGGCGAGTGTGCCAGGCACAGCAGCAGTTGGCATAAATTATTATTATTATTAATTATTATTAACAGTATTTATATACTGCTTTTCAACAAAAAGTTCACAAAGCGGTTTACAGACAAAATGATTAAATGGCTCCCTGTCCCAAAAGGGCTCACAATCTAAAAAAGATGCAGAACAACACCAGCAACAGCCACAACGAAAAGAAACTGTGCTGGGGTGAAAGGGGGCAGTTACTCTCTGCTGAATTTCTCTGCTGACTTGTGCCACTGCTGCCAGTAATACTGGGGGGTTCAGGGGCCAACTTGGTCCTCTGATGGCCAACCCCTAATGCCACTCTTCTCAGCAGACAAAAATCCTCCTAAATCATTTAAAAACAAACAACCTTACCTTAACAATGTTAAAGGATTGATTGGGATCAGCTAAACAGACTTCTCTTATGGGGAGTTCCGAAGTCAAAGTTCCACAAGTCTGGACAGCCTCTTGCCGCACTTCAGGAAGTCAGGGAACTTCGCACACGCGCTGAACGCGACGGCAACCCCTCTGGTAACATTGCATTGCTGCGATGTTTCCTCAGGGCTCCCTGGTCGCGTCCAGCGCCTGGGAACTTAGGAACTTAGGGCAGGCGCCGAACGCGACTGGGAGCTCTGTGCAAACATCACATTTGCTGCGATGTTTCCTCAGGGCTCCCTGGTCGCGTCCAGCGCCTGGGAACTTAGCACAGGCACCGAACGCGACTGGGAGCTGAAGCACAGGAAGACTGGAGCTGCAAAACAACCACCAGGCTAAGCGGCCAAGCGGCCGAAAAAATGTTAAAAGCAAGATATATTTTTCCCCTTTTTTTAGCTCCATAATTCACATGCGTCCTATGGTCCGATGCGTCTTATGGAGTGAAAAATACGGTAAGTCGGATTGCGCTGTAAGACTAATTAATTAGAGGCTTATCTGATGTTCCCCTCGTCTTATCAGATAAGACTCCTGCAGCTGCAGTGGCTGCCTTTACAACTCTGGAAGACAATCGGAACATCAGATAAGCAGCAGGGAGACTTAAAGAGACACTCAAAGAGATACTGACCTACCGAAGCAATAGGAGGCTGCTGGCTGTGCTGGGGCAGGCCCAATCCTGGATAGGATGTGACGGGCGCCATATGAGCGCCACGGCATCCTGCTAGACAGAATTGCGCTACAAGTGTGTGTGTATCCACTTAATAGTACACAAAATGATCATTGCTGATGGGG
The DNA here is from genome assembly GCA_026170595.1 of Plestiodon gilberti rubricaudatus. Classification (NCBI taxonomy): domain Eukaryota; kingdom Metazoa; phylum Chordata; class Lepidosauria; order Squamata; family Scincidae; genus Plestiodon; species Plestiodon gilberti. Next base: position 172,147,658 of record JANXHW010000004.1, on the reverse strand, counting down.
GATCAGAGAAAGAGAGAGAAGAGGCATTTCTGAGATAAAGATCTATGTGTTGATCATGGATATGGAGCAACTGAAAAACAGACACCTGATCCTCTAACACTGTTCTGCTGGCACAAACACCTTAAAATATATATATAAGACACAAACCAGTGGACTGTTTTGAGGGCTGGGTTGATCATGAACACCTGTAGGCTATATTAGGTAACGATACACGCCTTTTGGTTATGGCACAAACAGGAATCTTATCAAGGAACACTTTGTAACTAAAGAAACACTGCATACATGCTAACTGGCATCCTTAGCATTTGAGCCTGTAGTTTAGGACACAGGAGTGGCAAGGGGTCAACCAGACTGGGCACTGGTCAAGGGCCTATGCCCACCAAAGGTCCCGCCTGGCCGGAACAACCCCTGAACAGTGGCAGTGGAGGTGCACCATTCAGGGGTGGGCGGAGGCTGCCATGGGGAACCCAGCCAGACTCTTGCCCCAGAGCCCCCAGCTCTCTGGTGCTGGCAATCTCACAGCCCTGTTCCTAGCCAGGGCTGGCCCACTGAGGAGCTCAGGTGGAACAGCTGTTTTGACCTCTGGATTGGTCGGGCAATGGGTTGGCATGGGGAGCCCTGAAAGCACTCCACAACTGCCTGCCACTTCTCACCAATTTGCCACCCAGACAATGCTTCATCCAGAGGGCGAGGCTGCCATTGTTTCTATTCCTCCTGGAACTGGTGGAGGAAGCAAGGAGGAGGCCACCACTTCTCACTTCCTTCTCCAGTTTTTTTTCTCCATTTCCTGCCCTCTCTGCTGTTTGAAAAGGGATTCCAAGGACCAGTGGTGTAACTAGAGTGGAGCGGAGGCAAGTAGTTCAAATTTATTGTGACTAAGGAAATAGGCCATGAACTTAAGACAAAGAGATGAGGCTAAAGGGAGACTTGGGACAAAGCCTTCTTTGTAGCAGCACCCAAATTGTGGCACTCCTTCCCCCATAAGGCCTGCCTGGCCCCTCTATTATTATTTTTCAGAGGATACTAAAAAAAATCATCCTTTTTCAGTGGGCTTGGTGTGAGATTACTTCTGGTTTATAACTCTGTGCAGCTATGATGTCTTCTGTACCCGTGGCTTATGTCTGGCCGGTTTTGATTTTTGGTATGTTTTTATTTTTATTTTTAATCAATTGTCTATTTTGTTGTTCACTGCCTTAAAAAAAGACAGAGAAGAGCAGAATACCGTATTGACCTGAGTATAAGACTCACTTTTGTCCCCTAAGGCAAGTCCTTAAGGTAGGGGTGCGGTCTACAATCAAAGTCTAGCGGTTTCTGCCTAGAGTTTTCTGCAAAGCCTCTCCAAGTCTCTTTCAAAGGCCTTAGAGGCATTTGAAAAAATTAACCCTTAAGTTCCAGCCCCAGGACTCTGTGGAAACTAAGATATTTATTGATCCTGCAGTTTGAAAGTTGAAATCAGAAGCACGGTTTACAGAGCAACGCTAAATATATATGTCTATTCAGAAGTCAGTCTTATTGTGTACAATAGAGCTTATTTCCAGGTACATGTGCATAGGATTGTGCTGTTAGCTTGAGACCGTCCTGATTATCAGATCAATGGCACACTATCTGAAAGAAACTGGGTCTTCGGTGTGAGAGCAGGAAAACTGGGACAAGTGCCTGAGGTTGTCTCAGTTTTCTTGAAGAATTTCTCTTTTTGGATGGCTCTGATGGCCGCTTTAAAAAAACCCCACAAAAGTGCTTTGGAATGACTCCTACAGAGGAACATATATGATGAACACATCAGAATGAGAAGTCCTAGGGATTTTGAAGGCAATATCCCAACCAAGATACTAGATGCATGCTGGTTTCTGTCCACATTTTTTTTAAATCAAAATCTGCTTGGAATAAAAAATGTATCACAACATGGGTGGATTCCCATTGGCATATTATATCTGAGGGAGGGGGAAACCTTCATGTTGGAAAGTATCCAGAATCTTAACCTAACCCTGTATCACAGACAGAATTTACACATGGCCTGTACGGGCACTTAGGGATAATTATACGTTCTTCAGAATGTCACCCTGGACATGCTACCCGGCATCATTGTTGCTGCCTTTCAGACACATGGCCAAGTCCATCCTGTCTGCCCCAGCTCTTGATAGCGTTGAAGACTGTATAAGATCAGTTTGTATTGTGACTGCTTCTATCTGTATTTTTGAGTAGGTGCTATTATTGGTTTTTGAAACTGTCTTGAGCCTGGTGCTAGACGTCAGCAAGGTTGGTCATTGGCTGAGAACCCATGCTTATAACAGGACCCACATGGCCAGGTTTACACCCAAAGCCCCCAGTACCAATCAGCCTCTGCAGATTCCCCCCACATTTACCAGTGAGGAAGGTGGGAGCAGTGCTGGCACCAAATTGCTGGCGTCACGTGGATAAACTTTGTGGTTTTACAGCATCCAAAGCATGCAGCAAATGTCATCCTGTTAATTAAAAATGTACTGTACAGCAAAATTGTCAGATCCAGATTGGCAGGTATTAAGGACAGGAGTGGAAGAGTCATCCTGCCTGTTTCACTAGCACCGGTTTCATTTTGTAGCACTTGTTGTTGTTGTTGTTCAGTCGTTAAGTCGTGTCCGACCCTTTGTGATCCCATGAACCATATCCCGCCAGGCCTTCCTGTCCTCCACTATCTTCCTGAGTTCACTCATTTTCATGTTCGTTGCATCGGTGATGCTGTCTAACCATCTCATCCTTTGCCTTCCCCTTCTCCTTTTGCCTTCAATCTTTCCCAGCATCAGAGTCTTCTCCAGAGAGTCCTCTCTTCGCATTAGGTGGCCAAAATATTTGAGTTTCAGCCTTAGTACCTGTCCTTCCAGGGAACAGTCAGGGTTGATTTCATTTAGGATTGACTGATTTGATCTCCTAGCAGTCCAAGGGACTCTCAGGAGTCTTCTCCAGCACCACAGTTCAAAAGCATCTATTCTTCGGCACTCAGCCTTCCTTATGGTCCAACTCTCGTAACCATACATTGCTACTGGGAACACTATCGCCCTGACTATACGAACTTTTGTTGGCATGGTGATATCTCTGCTTTTTATTATGCTATCTAAATTTGCCATAGCTTTCCTTCCAAGGAGTAAGCATCTTTTAATTTCATGGCTGCTGTCTCCGTCTGCAGTGATCTTGGAACCCAAAAAAGTAAACTCTGTTACTGCTTCCATTTCTGCCCCTTCTATTTGCCAGGAATTGATGGGACCAGATGCCATGATCTTAGTTTTATTAATGTTGAGTTTCAAGCCAACTTTTGCACTCTCCTCTTTCACTCTCATCAAGAGGCTCTTTAGTTCTTCTTCATTTTCTGCCATTAGGGTGGTATCGTCTGCATATCTGAGGTTGTTGATGTTTCTCCCGGCAATCTTGATTCCGGCTTGCGATTCATTCAGCCCTGCATTTCTCATAATGTACTCTGCATATAAGTTAAATAAGCAGGGTGACAATATACAGCCTTGCCGTACTCCCTTCCCAATTTTGAACCAATCAGTTGTTCCATGGCCGGTTTGAACTGTTGCTTCTTGACCCGCATACAGGTTTCTCAGGAGACAGGTAAGGTGGTCTGGTACCCCCATCTCTTTAAGAATTTGTCACAGTTTGTTGTGATCCACACAATCAAAGGCTTTTGTAGCACTAGAGGGCAGCAAAGTCTATTACTTAATTAGTGCAAAAGTTTGGGCTGATAGATAGTAGAAACAACCTAAAGAAGCCCAAAGTCAGTAAGCTTTGTAAGTAAGTGCCACATTGGTCAGGTCAGTTATGATTATGTGTGTTGTAATTAGAAATTCTGATGTCTGATCTTCTAAACATACTTTTTAAAAAAAAATATACGTTGCTTTTTCCATAATGTGTGGCACAAAGCAGCTTAGAGTATGTTAAAATCAGAAAACACACATGTAATCCGATAAAGACAATACAAAAATAACAAACAGAAGATGTAGGTGAGTTCTACTTCTTCTGTGTCTGCCTTCTCAGGACTGAATTAAATGCAATGGTCTCCACAAGGAGCCATTGAATAGCGCTTACCTGTACCAGCGCTCCATGCATTGGCTATAGGATAGCTACTTTCTTTTCTGACTACGCTCCTGTGCCTTTAAGAGCAACACAACATGAAGAAATTAAGCAGCTTAAATTTGAGGCACAATACAGTGTAAAGATACATGGCCGGCCTAAAGGGCTGGCCACTATATCCTATGTCATTTGCGGGCTGCCCCAGGGCAGCGCAGGAGCACCTCAAGAGAAGGGAATGTTTGTCCCCTTCCCTGGGTGTTGGCAAGCCCGGAGCCTATGGACCTCCTCAGATGTACGCCAGCTCTGAAGCTGACGTATATCCGGGGGAGGCCATGTAAGGCCGAACCGGGCTGGGAAGGGGCTTAGGTCGGATATCGGTGGAGCGCACTGCCAATATCCCCGCCCTCTCCCAGCCCGGGTCAGCCAATGGCCACCCCCTGACTGCCCCTGCCCACCTTCCCCCCCACCCCTGCACCGACCAGCACAGGACTTACCATTGGCAGTGAGCGCAAGGTCAGGGGGCTGCCAGTCTCCGTGCTGGCTGCCTTTACTCCCAGGTTGTCGCAAACATTCTTTACAGCATGTTTGCGACACTTTGGAGTGGCAAAGTGCGCACATTCCTCCGCTCCAAAGTTAGAGAGGATTGCGCTGTTAATCTAGCAAGGAGATAAAGTAGGGGTGTCCAGGTGGTCATAACATTATTTATTTATTTATTTTTATTTATTAGATTTTTATCCTGCTTTCTCCCCCCCCCGGGGGGGGGACTCAAAGCGGCTTACAACAATATAAAACTCTTAAAACATTAGTAAAATCTAAAACCACAATAGAAAATATAAAAGCAGGAGTAAAAAAGTTAAAAAAAAAAGGAGTAAAATGGGCTGGACCACTAAAATGGTTAGGCTGGGTAGCTAACTCAGAGGGCTTGTTTAAAAAGGAATGTCTTTAACCAGTGACATCATCACATCTATGTGTGGCAAAGCTCTCACCAACTTCCAGAGGATCAGAAGTATCATAGATTCTTTAAGCTGACTTGGAGTAAGTATCTTATTGGGCAATTATGATCCACCATCATAAGTGAGATGTTGTAAATGGGATGTTGTAAATGCTGAGATGTTGTAAATGGCGCACTGCTCCCATGTGCTGTGGGGCCACTGGTGCAAATGACTGGAGGCCCCTCACGTAACCAGATCCCAGATGCTGTGCCAGTGCTGCGCACACGCTCTGACTCCCTCCCCCGCCCCGCCCCTTAAGGGCAAGATGGAGCGTCCCAGTCGGCGATATGGTAAGCCTATTCATGGGCGGTTTGGGGGAGGTTTGGGGCAGGGAGTGGGAAGGGCAGGGTGGGAGGATGCAGGAGGGGGTGGATATCGGCAGCAGCGCATGCCAGGATGCTAGCATCGTTTTCCCGGCCTGACTCATCCCATTTTTCCTCGGATTTATGCCAGCAAAAGAACTGGCATAGGTTGGGGGAGACCCATTGACTGCCAGGTGGCCTGCGGAGATGTAAGTAAAATATATATTTATATTTGCACTTACCTTTGTGACTGGGGCGGGCAGGGGACAGAAACTTGGGTGGATTCATTCAAACGTTTAAAAACGAAAGCATGTTGTGTTACTTGGGCTGAAATCCTATTCTCACTTAGAGAGTAAGCCCCGTTGACTATAATATGACTTAGAGCACAATTCTATGCTTGTCTACTCCGAAGTAAGTCTCATTGTCTTCAGTGAGGCTTACTCTCAGGAAAGTGTGCATAGGATTGCAGTCTTACTTCTGAGTAGGCATGTGTAGGATTGGGCTCTCAGTCAGATAATAGGTTAAATACTAAAACATTCAATGCCAGTTTTGTTATTGAAATCAGCTGGGTTTTTTTAATTACTTGGAAACACTTTTCGGTCTCAGAAGTATTTTATAATTATGAATTGAGGGCCTTTTGCACATCAGCCAGGTGAATGGCTCTTCCGCTCTCCCTCCTGGCATCCACGATTGCTTGCCCTAGCCTACCAATCAGGGCTCTTGGGGGGGTAACGTGGGGGAATTCCGTGTATGCCTGGCTTGAAATTAATGTGATGGTAGATTATATCTTTTTCCCTTTTGCATAGACTCTGGCTTGCAATCAAATTTGGGGATGGTAGATATAGATTTCATCTTGTATAGCTCACGTGCAATTAATGTGGGTTTTGCATGTACTTGGGCTTGAAATCAAATTACTTGCAGTTAGTATCTTCCTCTTTTGGCTGATCTTTTGGCAAGGATATTTTGGGCTCTGGATAAAGGGGGATGGTACTATGCACGTTGAATTTTCTGCACTTCATTGTGAAATCTGCAGATTGGTGTGTTGTGAGACTGCCGTTCACTGTCCAATGTTGTCTTTATTTTTCAGCCACAACCGAATTTCTGCTACACCCCCGATATTATAGTAAGTTAGCAGTCAGGAGCAAGCCAGGAGGCTAGTTAATATTTCTTAACGACTTCTTGAGGATTCAGAAATGGGTGACTTCATTCCTGCTTGCAAGATGTCAAGTAACCTTTATGTGTGAGGAGGGACTGAGGTATAAGATGCCAGCTCAGAGACGTCGCCAGGCGCCCCCATATCTGGGGCGGCCCCCCCGCCGCCCCCCAATAAAACTGTCAAAAAATTTAGGTTTCGGTTTAATGTTTTACATGTTATTTAAGTGTAAAAACGGAATATTTAAAGTGTATGTTTGCTTTGCGGGCACTTATCTTGAATATGGGGCGTTCCAGCTTCCAGCGACGTTCCAGACGATCTTCTTCCTGCGCCTGGGCACAGCTTCTCCCTGTGCCCGGGCGCAGACTCCGTAACGCCCCCAGCAGCGCTTTCCGGAGTTTGTGCATGCGCAGAACCACAGAGTTTCCAGGGACGTTCTGCACATGCGCAAACTCCGGAAAGCGCTGCTGGGGGCGTTACGGAGTCCGCGCCCGGGCACAGGGAGAAGCTGTGCCCAGGCGCAGGAAGAAGATCGTCTGGAACGTCACTGGAAGCTGGAATGCCCCATATTCAAGATAAGTGCCCGCAAAGCAAACATACACTTTAAACATCCCGTTTTTACACTTAAAATCGCCCGAAAAAAGAAAAAAAGGGGAAAAATCGAAATTTAAGGAGGCCCGCCCCCCCCAGAGCCTCAGCGCCCCTACACCCTGGGGCCCACCACCCCATATCAGCTGACGCCTCTGTGCCAGCTCGAGATATGGTTTGATGTTGCTTGCAGGAGTGTGTGCTGCTGTTTAACTCCATCCAAATGCTCAAACCTATACATTTGTAAATAAAGCAAACATTTCAAAGATGGTGTCTCTGGTGCTTTCTCATCTAAAGGAAACCAAAGTTCAGATAGTGCAGCACCCCTGGAGCTGCTTAGAGTGTTTGGGAAAGTGGGGTATGAGCACATAACAATACCTTCCTTTCAACCTATCAATGTAGTCTGCAGCAGCCATGCCTGATGGAAAGAACCAGCTTACTGATGATGTGTACACAAGAGAGCAGGAAGCAGAAAGGAGCTATTTGGAATTTGTTACATCAGAATTGGCAGATACTTGGGGGGAATTTTCAGCGGATTACAGGGAGCTTCCATCATGTCTTGGCTATGAGAAGATAACTATTTTTCCAGGTCACCATACTACAGGGGAGCTTTCAGCTTCTGCATACATATCAACATTTCAAATGGATAGAGCTGTGCATGCTCATGAAGCAGGAGGCACGACAGCTGTGAACATGGAAGAACAGAAGGTTCAAAAACACCTGCAGCAGTGCAGCTTCCAGCCTTCATGTCTAGAAGGACTGTGCAAGGATGTGAGTAGTCGCCAGAGAGACTTCCTTCCATGACATAATCCACAGCAAGTGGAAATACTCCTTTTTCTAAAAGATCCCGTAAACAAAAGAAGCGCCCATCTCTTGCATTATTAGTGCAAACTACCCAGTGGGGAGAAAGTGGAGACACTATCAGCCTACACTTATTGAGGGCATAGGACTACAGATCTTTATATTATAATTATAAAAGGCACGAAAAAGGGTATGCCACATTAATTGCAGGGCCACCGGCGCAAACGGCTGGAGGCACCGCGCACACACCAGTGGCTCTCAGATGCCATGCCGGAGCGAGTAAAGTGGAGCGGGGATGGGTCGTGGGCAGTTCAGTAGAGGATTGGGGTGGGGAACTGTGAGGGCAGGGGGTGGGAAGGGGTAGTTCTTGGTGGCAGCAGCTCACTTTGGGATCCTATCCCTGTTTTCCTAGCCTGACACAAACCCTGCCTCTCCTTGGACCTACACCAGCAAAAGGAGAAGGTCTGAGGAGACCCATTGGCAGCCAAGCGGCCTACTGGGAGGTAAGTAAAAAATATCTTTACTTACCTCTTCCAGGCAATCCCATGTTCCCTCCACCATAGCATGCCACATGTGTTCTGGCAGCATGGCTGCGTCATATCATGAAATCCCCACTTCATGTGTGTTTGATCATTCCTTATTCTTTTTTTTATGCGCTAAACCTAACAGCCCAGACTGTGTTCCCAGAGCTGAGATGCAAATTCCTACATCTTGCTAGCCAGATCCTTTGTCTTTCTAAGCCCTTCATTAACATTGCCCTTTCTGTTGGAATGCAGAGATGGGCGGAGCTGGAAAAAAAAAGGTAGATCAAGTTTCCAAGGGATTGGCCCAAGTAACTAAGGAAACCATTCTTGCCCAATCAGAAACAGATTACGTCTTCAGCTGAGGGGTAAGATCCAAGGAAAATGAAACGTCTTTCTTCTTCTCCCCGGTATCTGAAGGAGAAGCCCACTGGTGTGACTACGAGTGGAAAGGGGCTAGCCATCCCCAGGTACTAAGATAGAATTCAATAATAGCCAGAAGTTGTTTGCCTTTTATATTACGTTGGGTTTTGTCTTCTGCCTGTTGTGTTCTATCCCTTCAAGTGCATTGTAAGGAATATTGAATTCCTGTGGCAAGAGCTTGGAATCAACACATTCATGAGCTCTGCAATGCTGCAGCGCCACCTGCTGGCTAAATAATTCATTGCAAGTTTTGACTAAATTCATTCCTTTTCTTGTTCAATTAGTTCTGCTATCCTTTTTAATTAGTAAACATTTTAATAAACCTTTTCATGTTACTCTGAGTTGCCTTGTTCTGAGAAATCAGTGGAATTGTCATCTCTTCGCTCTGCAGGCACTCCTGTGAGAGTAGATATTAGAAAGACTGAGGTCCAGTATTGTCCCAGGAGGAAGTTCTTGCTGAGGGGAGCTCCCTGGCTACTCTGGTATCCTGAGCTGGTGGCAGCGGATTTGAACTACCAAGGGGTGTCGGCATTAAGCTGCATGTCCAAACCAAAGGGGAAGAGGGGGGAAGGGAAGGGAGTGAGCGCTGAGCCCTAGGCACTACTGCCCTGAAGCAGTGTGTGGATGCTGGAACCCCTCTCTGGACCCTGACACCACCAGAAAACATTCTGTAACTAGACAGAGCTGAAGATTACACTAATGCTCTCAGACACCCTAGATGGTGCAACCATAGGTGATAAATATAAAGGGAAGATGGTCTCAGGGCCCAAACCTATCCTACTTTCCAGCACCAATGCAGCTCTGCTATTTCTGTCTGCTATTTCTGATTATTGGCCTAGCATTCAGATATTCCTTGGACACATTCTGTTTATTTTTCTTGACACAATTACATTGTGGCAAGCTGCAAGAAACGGTGTAGGATTTTACAACCGCCAAAATAGATGATCACAGCAGTAAACCTACAGTTTGTTCATCCGGTCTTGGTAAAAAAAATGCATATATTTCTCAGCAAATTATGCAGCTATGACTCAAAACAAGCTGAAAGCTGGTGTAGATTAATATATATGATGTATATACACTGCAATTGTTGGTGTCACGTTCTAACAGCCACCACAATGCTAAAGTGTGATCCTGTGTGGTGAGTTTCCTTTCCTGTAGCTTTAGAGATTAAGTCAAGCACAGAGAAACTGAGTGTGAAGTTTGGTAAATGAAAACAATAGAGTAATGATCTTAAACTACAATACAAGTCCTCACTTAAAGTTGTTGATAGGTTCTTCTTGTAAACTGCAACTTTGAGCGAAACAACTTATAGTGAAACCAAACTTACCATAGGCTAATTGATAAACGTAAACGTTCCTATGGCATTTCCCCATTAACTTTTAAACAAAACAACTTTAAGTGAGGACTTGCTGAATTATAAGCAGGGCTTGCTCAAGACCTCCTGGTGCCTGCAGTAGTGTGCAAAATGACTCTTATTATTACTGTTGTTGTTGTTGTTGTTGTTTATTGGATTTTTATCCCACTTTTTCCCCCATAGGGGGACCCATTTTGATGCCCCTCTTTACCTGGTAATGTTCCGGCTTTTGCTCCTCCCATACTCTAGCCTACCACTCTCCTCTCCTCTTAGACTTCCTCTTCCACTCCATCTACCACTTCCTGTTCCAGTCCAGGGAGTGGGAGGAGGGGGAGAAGCGGGAGGTGCTGCCTGAGGCAATCAGTGGGTTTCGGATGGGCTGACCCTGATTGTCAATGTGATTGTGTTGCGTCAAGTGGAGGGAAGCTTGATTGATTGTCAATGAGTACTCACAACGACATTTCTAGAACTAGCTGTTGTTGGCTACTGACCTAGCATACTCCCCGTATGCTCTGAAGAAGAATCATGTGAAGCTGCCTTATCATATCAGACCAATAATGTGTTTAACCCAGATTATCCACTCCTGCTGGCAGTGGCGTGTCAGAGCCTCAGGTGAGGGACATTCCCAGCCATTTTAGCTAGAGACGCCAAGGATTCAAAGAGGGGCTGTCCAGTGGCGTTCTTATATGGGGGGAGTAGGTGTGCTCCCCCCCAGGCGCTGAGTGGGCGAGGGGCGCGGCAGCCGGGCTCGGGGCTGCGCAGAGCGGCGCGTCACCAGAGCCCAGCTGGCGCGCCCCTCCGAAGCAGCGCGCCCACTCCGCGTGTCCCCGGCCTCCGGAGGCTGCGCTCCGAAGGCTGGGGATAAGCCCTCCTTAAAACGACCGCCCCGTTCGGCAGTCGAGAGCTTTATGAAGAAGCCGAACGCGTCGCTGGGGGTTTGCGTATGCGCAAACCCTATAAAAGCCAGCGACGCGTTCGGCTTCGCATCGCTGGGGGTTTGTGCATGCGCAAACCCTATAAAAGCCAGCGACACGTTCGGCTTCACGTCGCTGGGGGTTTGCGCATGCGCAAACCCTATAAAAGCCAGCGACGCGTTCGGCTTCTTCATAAAGCTCTCGACCGCCGAACAGGGCCAGCCAAGAAGATCTGATTAGCAGTCAGAAGATTTATGGTCTAGGAAAATTAGAATGAAATGCTGAAATCAGTATTAAGCATTGTTGTAGCTGCTGCAGCAATAACAATTTCTCTGTGCTGCTAAAGCCAATGTATAGAGAAATTGATTGATTTCAGCATTTCAATCAACAGAGAAATTGTTATTGCTGCAGCAGCTACAACAATGCTTAATTGTTGCAAATGGGACATTTGCAAATGGGAGCAAAGCCAGTCTTACCTTGCTTGTAAGCTCCTGGAAAGGAAAGCAACCCCACCCATTACATATCAGTCACCTGTTATATCAGATACAAAAAGTGCAGGACTAAACTGTTAGCATCACATAGTGGGTGTTCGGGATCCCATTCCCTGCTTTTTCATAGGTTGGCTTGAATGGGATTAAGGATTTGAAGCAGGGTCAGCACATGGATTCAAATCATACTTGCAGCCCAGAAAAGCACAGGAAAAAGGTACTTAGCTTTAATGGCCCCATTTCCATGCCTAATTATGGGCTGAGGTCCTCCACATGCCTTATCAGATCCCTGCCAGAGAGTTCAATGAACTTCTGCTAATTTAGCAAGTCAGGTGGAGAAATGTTTTGCTTGTTCTTGTGAAATGTTTGGAGATTTCCAAAGACTGCAACTCTCACCAATTTGGGGTGAATTTTAAAATTTTGCAATCGTTTTCATGAAACTTGCAGAAGGGCTCACTTTTTCAACATCTTGTGAAAAGAATGGCAAGACACAGCAATGGGAAAAGACAGCAAAAAAAAAAAAGGTTCGACTATTTGCAAAAAAGTGTTAACTAAATCAGGAAATCATACTGTCACTGGTGACTTCTTCCACAGCAGTCTCATTTCAGAGAACTGGAGGCTCGAAAGCATCAGGAGGATAAGGAAAAACAGCTGCTAGTGATGTTCTGCAAATGGACATGTGCCAGTGGAAGATTGTGTACAGTACAGTACTATAATTTTGTTCTCTCGCAGTCGCCACACTTCTGCTTCTTTAAAGAATAACATATTTGGATTTAGTTTCGTTTTTCTCAGACAACACTAGAGCACGTGAGGTGTGTGATAACCATGAGCGGAAGACAGACCTTCCATATGCAGAGAGGCATCTTTGGATGCAACCCAAAGTGTTTCAGTTTTCCTAACATGCTTCAAACCCTTCAAGCTGGAGATCTGATATTTAGCAATAGCACTGTGCCAAAAGAAATAGAATATGATTTTAATGTGATTTTATGATTCTCTGAGCAATGCAACAAGGCTAACAGCGCAATCCTACCCAGCTCCTCCACTGGTGCAGCCAGTGGGGGAGGGCAGAACAGGAGGCTTTGGAAGGGAAAGGGGATTGCTGGGTAGGATTGTGCTGTTAATCACACTGTCATTAGAAGAACCAACAGAAATCCACAAAGTAGTTCCACAAAACTCTTCTTCAGGCAGGATTTTTTTTTAATTTAATTTAAAAAAAATTAAAAAGGGGAGGGATGATAATAAGCTAATTTCTGTTAGAAGGCATATGGTGGAAAACTAGTTTGTTGTTCATTGCAATGAACAGTTCATTGCAGCTATAAGTTGAGAATGGAAGAAGCTCTTTGGAGACCAGTTATGTTGTGCCTGGTGCAAAATATCTCAAGTTGCACCAAGGCATGATGGAACAAAGAAGCAATGCCTGCTCTTGGAAATACTGTATTAAAACTAGCAATGATCCAGAATTATCCCTGCATTCGTCCTGGATCCCTCATGTTGTACAGCAGACAGCAATATTAAAGAAAAACATGCTAGTCCTTTGATTTAGAAAGCTGAAGGTTAATTTTAGATAACATTCGGTACAGAATCAATGGAAACCAAATGGGGTGGTGGTGTTACCAAGTGCTTAGACAGTGTACCATTGTCCCCTCAGACAATATGATATGGTTGGAGAAATAGAAGTTTTGGATGGTATATTCTTGATTAGCTTTTTCCAGTTCAAGGTGGTCCTTTCTAGATGGCTAAATTCTATATTCTCCAAAGTAGACGATGTAGACCAGACCATCTGGTTCAGTATTCAATCAGTGATTCAAACAGGGGTCTTTATCCTAGCTGTATCTGAAGAAGCCAGGAATTGAACCTGGGGGTTTCTGCATGCAACTCTACAGTTGAAATATGCCCCCCCTCCTTGTGCTGTTGTAGTGATGGGGTGGAGGACTGCTAAACCTCTTATGAATAAAAAAAAAGTAATTTAAAACATTATCTTTAAAAAGTACATCGCATGACACTGAGCTACCCTAGCAACTCTACAACCTCTCTAGACGCCCACCAGAACTGTGGGTTCTGAAGGAAGGATATTAGAAGTTCTGAGAAAGCCCAGCATAGCTGTACAGTAATTCTCCAGTAAATACTACACAATCTTATTTGCAAACAATATCACATTTGAAAGATGGATCTTATCACTAAAACTTTCAAGCAGTGACTGAGTAAATTCAGATCCTGCATGTGATCCAGAGAATTAACGTTTGCTAGTAGAAATTCATAGTAGATGTCTGATAACATAATGTGTCATCATCAGTGATACCAAATGAAGAATTACAGGTGGGGCAGCTGCTACGTTGGGCAGGACTCAGAGACAGCACATAATTCTTTTTCAGTTCTTGCTATTTTATGCTCTAAAGCACAACACGCAGAAACAGAAACGACTCAAGAAATATGTCAGAAGCTTCAAAAGTCCCTGTGTCATTTTCATGTAGTCCTGAAACACCTGTCAAATGCTGGCATTTTTGTGAAATCAGAACTGTCCATTGCCTTGCCCTGCAGATAGCACATCACAACACAAACTGCTATGACTGCACGCAACATCACAATATGCCAGATCTTAACTGTGATTCGTTGAGACAGCATTGACCAAAATGAACACAGCATCACAGCCCAATCCAGTGCATATTCCCACTACGCTGCATCCTGCGCGGAAATCTCAGCTACTGGAGGTCTCTTCATTTGTCCCATGTCCCCTTGCCCTGGGGTAAGCCCCAGCAGCTGCAATGGGCAACTCAGACCTAGGCGAGCTCAATCGCTGGTGCAAGTCTGCGTTGCCCCATGTCAGCAGATCTGGGCTAGAAGAGGGGATAGGATGCGGTGTGCAAAAGCGCTGCCAATCCCACCCCCTCCTCTGCCCAATCCATCCACCCACCACCTCCATTGTCACCCATTCCCACCCCATTACAACCCCCTCCTCGCACTCCTCCGCCCTTTTCCCACCTCTGCACGGAACTTACCATGTCCAGTGTGTGCTTCTTCTTCTGCCGGTGCCTGTGGGCCAGTGCGGGCCTTCACGTCAGCATCCACTATGCCGTCACAAAGTGCTTTACGGCACTTTTTTGACCGCAAGCACCGGTGCACTGCGTGCTGTGCTGGCGTGCATGCTGCTTTGGATTGTGCCCTCGGAGTGGAAGAAGCTGAGCTAGTAAATGGGGGACAATGCTGGACAGTGAGCTTCCTGGTGATTCGCAGAAAATATATATCTATTTATAGATAACTGCTGACTGTTATCTTACAATATCAGCCACAAGAGAGCAATCAATATTGTTTTTTAAGTTTGATTTAGAATAATTACAGCAATCTCTTCTGAATATGGGGACTCTGATGCATGCAAAAAGTTCCTCCAGTCTTAAGAGCTTCATCCTTAATTTTATTGGCAAGACAGTTCCACGCAAGCAAAGAAATATAAGCACTGAGAGGCCTTTCTATTGAATTGAATGGGCAAGCTTGCTCACATAGAAGCTTTGAGTGCACTGCTGCATGGATAGGGAGCTCTGGATCAGTGCGCTGAACTACTCCACTATTTTGCAACGAGGGTAGCAGCATGGGTTGCATCTGATGATATATGGGCTTTACAGCAGAATCCTATGCACGACTACTCAGAAGTAAGTTCCATTGAGTTCAATGGGACTTACCCCCTAGGCAGAGGCGTCGTCTGATATGGGGCGGTGGGGCAGTGGGCCCCAAGGCGTAGGGGCAGGAAGGCTCCGGGGGGGCAGGAGCCTCCTTAACTTTCGTTTTTATTTTCGCTTATTTTCGGGTTTTTAAAACGTTTTTTTAAAAGGTTTTTAGCGCTAACGGGGCTTCTAACAGTGTATGTATGCTTTGCGCCTACTTATCTTGTTCTAGGACGACGTTCAGGGGCGACAAGCTCCTCCGGGGATCCTGGGCGCTTGAATTGCAGAGTTAACGCATGCTGAGAGCGACGATGCTTCCAATCGTCGCTCTGCGCATGCGTTAACTCTGCAAAACGCTCCTGGGCGTTTTGCAAAGTTAACGCATGCGCAGAGCGACGATTGGAAACATCGTCGCTCTCAGCATGCGTTAACTCTGCAATTCAAGCTCCCAGGAGCCCCGGAGGAGCTCGTTGCCCCTGAACGTCGTCCTAGAACAAGATAAGTAGGCGCAAAACATACATACACTGTTAGAAGCCCCGTTAGCGCTAAAAACCTTTAAAAAAACGTTTTAAAAAAACGAAACTCATTATGCAAATTAATTATTTAATTTGCATAATGGGGCGGCGGGCTTTTCCGCCCCAGTAGCAGGGGCGCCTGGCTACTCCCCTGCCCCTAGGTAAGTGTGTATAGGATTGCAACCTTAGTCCACTAATGTTTACATCCCAATAAACCTGTTAGTCTTCAAGACTCTTCACTGTTTTTATGTAGCATAGATTTTGCTTTCTCAAATCCATTCTGCAGCTACCACTGTTGTAGGAATTGACCAGAGTTTCTGAATAATAAGATGTTCTGAATTCACGAGATCAAATCATCCAATAATTTGAAAAATGTTTCTAGTTGCTGTGATCTTACAGACATTGCTTTTTCAGTAGTAGAATTTTGGTCAATGAATGACTCGGCTGATATTGAATCTGGCTGCATAAAACAGTTCTTGAAATGAGTAGGCTTGGGCTAACCATTGAGACTATTGGGACCCCATTACGCATCAGTTCTCTGTGGTTCCTCCAGATTCGTTCCTTCCTACCAGTAAAGGGAAGGACTCAAAACTGCAGCATCTCTACCCACACGTTAGCATTAGGGCAAGTAATTCAAAAGGTGCTGATGAGGCAGACCCCTTATCATATTAGGCATAAAGAAAGTGCCTGGTCAACGTTCTATCTGCTTCATCATTTACACAAATACATGTCATCTGGAAGCCTCAAGAACTAATGAATCAGTCTGTCAGAGTTTCACCAAAACTGAAACCTAACTTTTCAGTAAAAATTAGAGGAGGTTTAGACAGATCTGGTTTTGCTGATACCCTAGAAGTAAAACAATGACATTGGGTTGTTGTTGTTGTTGTTTTTAAAATGGGGACCTGGCTATGCTTCCTTTAAGAATCCAAGACAACAGCAGCCACATAGTGGCATCACAAAAGGGTGTGACCAGTGCAGGCTGTGACAAAAGGTGACAAAATGTGCGCTGAACTACGCATCAACTGTGACAAAACAGGTGTGACCACCAAAGCGGCCAATCCTCCATTCAGCGGCCCCTGGCCCACTCAGGGCCTGGTTGCCTCATGCTCTCGCCGCCAAGCGTTTTCTGCCACTCGGCAACGAGAACAAAAAGCAACAAAGAATTCTGAAGAGTTCTGAGATCCAAAGATCTCAGGCCAAAGATGGCTGAGCAGAGGTGGACCAGAGGAGGGATTTTCGCATGAAAAGCAATGTGAATGCCCGGAAGGTGGGGGGGGGGAACGTGATTATGTAATTACATCACCCTCGAACTTTCAGAACGCCGAGCTCCTCTAGGTAAGTGCCACACTAGGTGCGTGGTACCCATCCTAGGGACGCAGCTGCAGCCACAAACCAAAAACAGAGTTAAGCCCTCTAAAAAGAGCCATAACTCAGTGATAGAACACATGCTTTGGAACACAAGATCTTATGCTCAGTTCTTAGCATCTTCCATTTACAGATCTCAGGTAGCAGGGCAAGAGAAATATTCTCTCTGAGATCACAGATGTCAGAAGCCAAAAAGGCAAACACAGGCCAAAGTGGCCTACCTTGCAAGAAGGAAGGACCAAGGAAGGCGATCAGCTTCCCCAGTCTTTACCCCTTTAGCAGGATTTTTTTTCCTTTCTCAGAAAGTGATAGCTCCAGTCAGTGAAATCCAATCAAAGAAAGTTTTATTGATTGCAACATGTTAGAATAGTAGAGCTATATTGCTTTCTGGTCCCTAACACACACACACACACACACACACACACACACACACACACACACATTTTCGCAAGCGCCCTTAAAGTCTGCTTCTCGGTCTGGATGCAGGAAGAAGTGTGCAGATGATGCAGGAGAAGAAGCCCCCCCCCTTTCATCCTCAGGGATCTTTTGGTCCTCTTGGCTGGGGCAGAGGGCTGTTTGGTCTTCCCATGGGCAGGACTCTGTCCTCAGGGCCCCTTCTCTACTCTTACCTCCCATCACCTGGTCTGGGTTCATCTTGAACTGGAAAGTTCCACTTCTCATCTCCGACATCTGGTTTTTGGATGGTGTGATTATTCTCTCCTTCGGATGGCATGCCATAGTGCCTTCTTATCAAAGGGACAGCTGGCAAGGGGAGTTCCGAGTATCTCCTTAGGCATGTCCTTGGTTTCCAAATAGTCATTTTACGAGAACTCTCTGTTCTTTTTTATGTTGGCTGTTGTATTGGAGGGCCCCTGTCTTCTGCTAAGGTTGGGGGGGGGGAATAATAAATTTGGTTTTCTTCCTTTCTTTGCATTTCACTTCCTCCCACTCTCTCTTCCAGTCCTGATCTATCACTCTCCCATGCATTCCCACTAATTGCTACCTCTGCAAAATTTAGCCAAAGTCCCTTTCCATAATGAGTTGGGTGCAGCCATATTAAAAGAGTAAGTTCTCGAGGCTGCATTCTGGGAACAGCGGCTGACACAGAGGACCATGGCCAGCAGTAGTAGGATTACTAAGCTAGCTAGGTGGTGGACCCATTGTCATAAGGCAGCCCATATATATTTAACATCATTATATCCCAGTTTCCATATCATACATAATTTCAAGGTGGCTAACACCATAAAGCAGGGGGGCTGACCTGTGACACTGGGAGGATATTCCACAGTCAGGTAGGTACACTATGAAGAAGGCAAGGCTCAATCCTGAATCACCAGCTGCCTATAGAGTTAACAGAGACACCACATTGGGGTCTGAGGACTTGGCTTGTAGGTGCTTTAAGGTCTTGACTGCTCCTGCTCCTTCCCCATTGCTTAGGAGGCACAGTGGACTGGAGGTAATATGCTCATACCATATCAAAATTATATCTCTTGGGATGTGACCTTTTCCTTCTATTTGCAAGGTGATGTACAATTTGCCTCTTACATTGAGCATGGATTGTCCTGGGTCTTCACAATCTTGTTAGGTTCTTGATGTTTTGGTGCCTACAGCTTCTTGTACAGTGAGGATAGGATCACAGTGTCATCTGCCCCGTATCTATTTTGAATTCAACTTGATGATCTCCCATGGTGATGGTAGTGTCCATAGTGAGTGATTGTTTTTTTTTTCATATATATTTATATTTTATTGATATATTAAAACATAAAAACAATACATATTTCATAAAGTTATAGCAAGCGCGAAGCAATACATCCTACTAGCATACTATTCACTATTTTCTACATATAATTTCCAACTAAGCCAAAACAACACCCACATTCTATTCATTAAATCCGCATATCATCACATCATTCCTCTCCCTCTCTCTTAAAAAGTCAATAAATGGTTTCCAATTATTCACGAAAAAGTTAACTGACTTTTCCTTAATTAAAATTGTAAGTTTATCCATTTCAGCATAGTCCAAATCTTTCAGCCACCAATCTTCCAGCGAAGGTATCTCCGAATTCTTCCAATATTGTGCATATAAAATTCTTGCCGCAGCTATCATATATAAAAACAAAGTTTGAAATTTTTCGCCTACATGATCTTCCCACATACCCAACAAAAAGGTTTCCGGTTTCATTTGAACCTTAATCTTTAAAATCAACTCAATCTGTTTATGAATCTGAGTCCAGTACTTCTTTGCTTGGGGGCATGTCCACCACATATGGTAAAAAGTTCCTTCTTGCTTTTTACATTTCCAACATCTATTCGTCACCTTCTCATACATTTTTGCTAATTTGCTTGGGGTTATATACCATCTATATATCATTTTATACATATTTTCTTTAATGATTGTTTTTGTTGTTGTTGTTCAGTCGTTAAGTCATGCCCGACCCTTCATGATCCCATGAACCACATCCCTCCAGGCCTTCCTGTCCTCCACTATCTTCCTGAGTTCGCTCATTTTCATGTTCGTTGCATCGGTGATGCTGTCTAACCATCTCATCCTTTGCCTTCCTCTTCTCCTTTTGCCTTCAATCTTTCCCAGCATCAGAGTCTTCTCCAGAGAGTCCTCTCTTCGCATTAGGTGGCCAAAATATTTGAGCTTCAGCCATTTGTTCCCAGGTAAGTTATTTCTGTGACTCTAGGGTGAACTTCATGGAAACCATTTCCACTGTGTTTGTGGAGCATCATGCTGCAGTATCATGTCCCCCCCTTTTTTTTTTTACATTTCCTGCATAGTTCATCTCGAGCGGGGCACTCTCTTTTCTTGCGGGGTGACTTGCCACACCATTGGTATCCTTCTGCATTTTGGTTGTGTTTGTTTCCTTTGGTCTCTATCTAGGTTGGTACTTGTGCAATCCTCTTTAGGGTAAAGGTGACCCCTGACAATTAAGTCCAGTCGTGTCCGACTCTAGGGTGTGGTGCTCATCCACATTTCAAAGCCGAAGAGCCAGCGTTGTCCGAAGATGCCTCCGTTGCCATGTGGCCGGCATGACTCTCCTTGCTGCAGCGCATAGCATGCAGCTGGAACACGGAACGCTGTTTACCTTCCCGCAAGCGGTACCTACTTATCTACTCATATTAACATGCTTTGGAACTGCTAGGTTGGCAGGAGCTGGCCAAGCAATGAGAGCTCACCCCATCGCGGATTCGAACTGCTGACCTTTCGATCGACAGCTCATGGTTCAAGTTCAGTGAGGATTACTTCCAGGTACGTGTGTACAGGACTGCAGCCTTATTTCTCTCCTCCTCAAATGAATCTCCTTACATAGCGCCACCTAGTGGCTGTGATGCTTCTACAGGTAACACAGCACTGCCTAACCTTCAAAGGTGGAGGTACCTGAAGAAGAGCCTCCCCAATGACATATGTTGTGATCCTCTGTTGAACTGCAGCCAAAGCAAACAACTCATAAGACAAGAACATCCATATTGGACCAGAGACTGTATTCTAATGTCCTTTTTATGCCTGAGCTAGCAGCAGGCCTGGCAGAAGCTTTGGGGCCACCTGAAATGGGGCTGCCACTGCCGCCGCCTCAGCCATCCAGCTGCTTGGCAAAGCAGCCAGGTAAGCAGGGAGAGGCAGAGCGTGGCAATCTCACACCCCCAATCCTGCTCCTTTACCTGCAGCTCTGGTGCAGAGCCAGGGCTTTGTTTCCCTCCAGCAGCACTGATGGAAGAAAGGGGCAGCAGCCCTGGCCTGATCTTCTTCCCGCTCAATCTCAGCAAGCAAGAATAGGATTGGTTTTACCCCACCCCTTGCTGGTGAATGTACATTATCAACTGACTGTTAGAATTGTAACTGATCTGCTGCTTTCTCCTGAAAAGTGAAAATATGGCAGCAGGCAACAGAATGCATTCAGGTATTCCAAACCAGGCCAAACTAAAGCAGTGCCCCAATTTTATATCCCCCCTTTTGTTTTGCACACGTGTCAACCTGCCCCCTCCGTCTGCACCTCCTGCTTGCCCACCCACCTGCCTGGTTCTTCAGAAGAGGCTGCACTCTGAGCATGTTCACCCAGCCAGGTGGACAAGAAGAAGGAGACAGCAGAAGCGCAACAATCCCGGAGTGCCCTGCTCTCCTACCTCTGCCTCCGCCTTGTTCCTGCCTGGCCAGTTTGTCAAAGAAACAGGCTGAGTGGAACTTGCTTTTCCATTCCCAGCATGCTTTGTGCAGTTGGCTTGGGTAGGAAAAAGGAGAAGGAGATAAAGGTAAGGGGGGGTGGAAGGTTGCTCCACCTCTGCTCTCTCCTTCTTGCCTGCCTGACCGCTTCTTTAAGCAAACAGGTTGGCTCTCCAGCCTGCTTGGTTGCTCAAGCAGTCTGATGGGCAAGAAGGAGGCAGAATAATCCTGTTTTGATCGTTTTCCTGGAACGGGAGTGATAGAACTGAGTCACTATTGTCTCCTGCTGCTCCTTTCTCCATCCCTGCCACGGTGATTGCTTGTAGCAATGGCGATGGAGGAAGAGGTGGGATAATGCTGCCCTGATCCTCCTCTCAGTGGCATAGTTGGGGGGGGGCGGTGGGGTGGACTGCCCCAGGGTGGCAGGCCGCCCAGCAAGGGGTGACAAAAAGGCCCCTGCTGTGGCGCCCCCAAGCCCCTGTCACCCCCAGCCCCCCCAGCTGCAGCTGCCAGCAGCTACTAACCCCAGTGTCTGGCACTAGATTAGCGCTTTGCTCTATAGCACCGATTAGCTGGGGTTAGTAGAGGGGTGGTTGGAGCTGGGGGGCTGTGGAGCGACCGGAAGGCTGGGTGATGACCTACCTTTTCACCGCCTCTTCACAGCCACTGGGCTCCTCACAGCCACTTGAAGCAGTGACCCATTTTCCCTTTTTTTTTCTTCACAGCGAAGAAAAAAAGAGGGGAAAGGGGTTGGCTTCTCCCAGCGGTGCGCAACCCGGAATTAATTGGTGATGACATCATCAGGCCACCGCCAATTACTTCCGTGTTTTCTGGTGCTGGGGTGGTGACTCATGAGTCACTGCCATGGGCATCAGAAGACCTAGCTACACCACTGCCTCCTCTTGCTTGCTTGCTCTCAGCAAGAAGATGATCAGAATGCAGCAGGGTGAAGTGGCTAAGTGAGCTGGCACAAGGTGTGGGGCACCGCTTGTCTGTTTGCTGCCTCCTTCAGTCTGCCACTCCAAGCAGTCGCTTCATCCCACTGTTCACCTTTCAGGACTGAACCTTGCAGCCAGGTCACTGAAGGCCAAAGGCCATGGAGTCAGTCAAGCAAGAATTCTCCACCTTCTGAAGTCTATGTTCCATGAAGAACCAGAGTCATCATATTTATATGCATGGGTGGAGAGGCAGAGAGTTACAAAAAAAGGTAACACACAGTTTTACATGGATATGATTAACAAAGGGAGACAATCAGCAGCAGCACATAAAGTGAGTTGCTGGAAGTTAATAAACTTATGTTGCTGAGTGACAATCAGGGCAATGGAGGACCTGATGCTCTTGATAGTGGACATCATGGGATGACAATGGACTGAAGCATGGGGGCTGCTAAGTCATCATCACCACACAGCTGCTGAGTAGCTACCACATGCTTCAGGCTCACACTTAAATCAATGAAATGTCACACGTGCTTAATGTAGCCTAGATTGTGCTCATAGATAATACTCATAATGATGATGATGATGAAGATGTGCTGTAATGCCACATTGGAGATACCTACTTTGCTTTGGCAAGCTCGTCAAATGCACCGTATTAATTGATCATGTTGTATTACACAACTTGGATAATACATCATTATTACCATGTTATATACTTGCTGGTGAAGATCGTTATCATCAGCTCTCGTCTATCCCACCTGGAAATCCTTGTACTTAAATATGAGTTGGCACAAAACAAACACACTTCTGGCTTGCCTGCCTAATGACTCAGTTCATTACGCAAAGCCTTGAGTAGGGAATTACCTGTCTTTATATAAACAGACTATAGAGTGCAAAAGGGAAGTGCCCTTTGGACAACACCATGAAAACCCCTAATGTTCACCAGGAGGGAGAGCCTTCTGGATGGCCTTTGATGTTAAGTAACAAAATGCATTTAAACTATAGGAGGTTTCCACATTTTGACGCAAGGACATCCAGAATTACGTACAACGCAGGAGAACTTCGTCTACAGAAACAAAGAACCGGTTGCTCAATAAGAGCCAGCTTGCATAGTACCATCGCCACAGGGATCGGCATTCCAGCAGTAATATTTCATGGAACCTAATAAGAGGAGCCCTGCTGGATCAAACCAAATGTTCATTTCGTCCAGTATTCGCTTTCCAACAGGCAGCTGCTTCTGGGAAACTTCCAAGCATGAAGGCAACATTCCTCTTCTGTTGTTTCTTCCCAGTGTGATATGATCTTTAGGCATAGACTGCCTCATGGAGCTTTTATTTAGCTACCAGGTGGGTATTAAGAACATAGGAACCAGATGTCTATTGAGTCAGATCTTTGGTCTTTCTCAGAGCCAGCCCACTGATGGCGCACTGATGCAGCTTGTGTCAAGCGAGTTACAGGGAGTAGCAAACAAATTCAGTGTGCCTTTCTCGTTGAGTCTGCCACCACTCCCTCCAGCCTGCTCGGACCACTCTGATCCACTTTCTGTGCACTAAAAGCAAGGAGGACACGGATTGGAAGGCAGCAATGCAGTCCCCTACCCCCCTTACCTCACCCCTTTCTCAGTCCTCTTAAACAAAACAGGAAGTGTGAGCCACTCTGTGAAAATGTTCCCAGCGCATTCCATACTTCCCGATTTCTTTAAAGGGCCACATGAGGAAGGAACAAGGTAAGGAAGTAAGGAAGCAGTTCACCACTGTGCTTCCTCCCAAAAATCATGTGCAAGGTGGCAACTTTCTTCCCTATTTCTTACCTTGCTTTGTCCTTATGCAGTCCCTTTTAAAGAAATCAGGCAGTGCGGAACATGTGCTGCCAGCATGTTCCACACTTCCTAATTTCTTTAAAGGTAACAGTCATGAAGAAGGAGCAGATGAGGGGGGTAGGGGGCCGGATTGCCACCTTCCATGTGTTTTGGGGGGGCAGCACCAGCCCCCCTTGCTTGGAGGTAAGGGGCAGGGGATGGGAAGATCATGCAGCACTGAACTGCTCAACCACGCCCCTCCTAGCCAGGTGGACGAGAAGGCAGTGGTGGCAGCAGCAGCAGTGAATTTCCTGCACCCTGGGCCAAGCCAGGTCCCTCTAGTTCAGTCTTGCCTACACTGACTGGTAGCAGCAATCCAGGGTTTAACCAGGGGGTCTTTCCTTGTCTCTGAGATGCCAGGGATTATACCTGAGACTTCCTGTGTGGAATGTATACCATGTGCCCCTGCATATTTCCTTGTCCCTGATAAACCAAACCTTTCCTTGTCCCTGATAAGCCAAACCTCCATGAATTTATCTAATCCTTTTCTGAAGCCACCCAAGTTAGTAGTCATCACCATCTCAGCGTTTCCATGTAGGGCAGAGGGGGAAAAATCCTATCTGAAACCCTGGAAAGCTGCTGCCAGTCTGTGCTGACAATGCTAAGTGAGATGGACCGATGGCCTGACTCAGTGTACAGCAGCATTCTGTCTTCTCATAAATGCTCAGCATTATTGTAAGGAAATTGTGGCAGCAACCACAGGCAAGTTGACATGGAATAACCCTCATTAAACACAGTGAAACTTACTTGTGGCTAGACATGCATAGGACTACCCTGTTAGTGGCGTGCTGTATTGGTACAAAGGAGCAATGGAAAACGAGTTTCCTCCTTCAGTTCTTCTTAACTGTTTGAAGTTTAACCAAATGATAGGGTTTTTCCACCATTCAGATGCACAAATTACTTCCCTGACAGAAAACCTAAGGGAAGAAAATGCATGGTAAATCCCACGCTTCCCCCTCTCTAGCTGGAATGGGAATGTGCTGGGTGAACAAGTGCCAGGCAGGCTGAAAACACAGAGTGGGGAGCTAAAGGGCGACTGCTGGTTTGCATAACTCATTGCATTTAAAAAAATGCATTCAAATGGATATCTTGCCAAGGGTTATGCTGCACTTGCTTTTGTCATTTCCTTGGACAAATGTATGAAAAAGGAAGCCGTTTTAATTTAGCCTCAGGCTTTTAAAGCTGGGTTATGAATTCAATGGTGGCAAGCCGTCCTAATGACTGCAGAAGGGAGGGGAGGGATACTCCGGGCTCTGCTGTTGGCCAGCGAAAAAGTAGCTTCAATAAGTTTGCTTCCCCACCAGAGGTAGCATCAGGGATGAGGATATCATGTAGCGTCATCGTGAAGCCGCTCAGACTGAGGGCAATTCTTCCATTCTGCCATCACTCTAAGGTCTGCGGCAGGCAGAAAAAACGGTGGCCCTCGGGCCCCTCAGCCTTAAGGATCACAGAGAGTTTCATGGCGGGAGGCAGCAAGTTTGCTGAATGCCCCCTGTGTGTTCCTGTGTGTCCCTACTGTACTGTGGTCCCTATTAATTCATCATCATTTAATTGAATTAATCACCATCATTCCTGCAAATAGCAAAAACAGTTTGGAAACAAAAGCTATGGCAAATTTAGATAGCATAATAAAAAGCAGAGATATCATCATTCCAAAAAATGTTCGCATAGTCAGGGCGATGGTGTTCCCAGTAGCAATGTATGGTTGCGAGAGTTGGACCATAAGAGGCTGAGCGCCAAAGAATAGATGCTTTCGAACTGTGGTGCTGGAGAACTGTGATCCTGAAAGTCCCTTGGACTGCTAAGAGATCAAATCAGTCAATCCTAAATGAAATCAACCCTGACTGTTCCCTGGAAGGACAGGTACTGAGGCTGAAACTCAAATATTTTGGCCACCTAATGCGAAGAGAGGACTCTCTGGAGAAGACTCTGATGCTGGGAAAGACTGAAGGCAAAAGGAGAAGGGGAAGGCAAAGGATGAGATGGTTAGACAGCATCACCGATGCAACGAACATGAAAATGAGCGAACTCAGGATGATAGTGGAGGACAGGAAGGCCTGGCGGGATATGGTTCATGGGATCACGAAGGGTCGGACACGACTTAACGACTGAACAACAACAAAAATAAGGTATTAATTCCTATAGCCTGGAAGGGGGGCGGCTCCCTAGGTATGCAGAAGTGTATCTGTAAGTGTTTGTTTGTTTGTTTGTTTGTTTGTTTGTTTGTTTGTTTGTTAACCTACAACAGCCCTGTGAGGTTCCAAGGCCTGTGAGCTTCCACAACTCTGTGGAAAGTTGAGGGCATAGAGATAAGAAAATACTAGAATAACTCATCTCATTGTCTTGAGAGGAATTTTCCAGGTTAACATTGAACACCAAAGGACTCCTCCCTGCTGCTACTTTGTAGGAGGACTGCTGCACAATCACAGCTAAATCCTGAATTTCTCCATTGTTTTCTACAGGCTTTAAAGCCATCTAAAGGAGCCAGAAGTTAGTCTGATTGTCAGCCCAATCCTAACCAACTCCCCAGCTGTGCCGATGCAGCTGTGCCAATGGGGCATGGGCTGCATTCTGTGGTGGGCAGTGAGTCACCTTATGGACAGGCTCGTCCTGGGCTCTATGTCCAGCCCCCAGAAGAGATGGGGGAGATGGGCACTCAGGACAGAGCCAGTATCACAAGGTCAGCCAGGTTAGGCACGACCCAGCATCCAGGCCCCTGAGAAACCACTTTGCAGACCGTTGAAGCCCCCAACACCCACCTCAGTCAGTGGCAGAACAAAGAACCCTGCTTAATCTCCTACCCCGTTTTCTGGGCAGGTGGAGGGATGACTGGCAAGTACTCTTGCTTTTGTAAAGGGGGAGCAGCACAAAGCTATGTGTTTATGTGCCTCCCCAAAGAGAGAGGGCTGAGAGAGGGTCTTCTCAGTGATAGCACAGGCTTCGGAACACTTTGTTTCAGAAATCCAGTTGAAATCCAGTTGACCACCTTCTTCTATAGGAAGGTAAAAACATGATTCTTCAAATGGGCTTTTGTTTCAGATACAACTCACAGTGCAATTCAGTGTAAAGACCTGTGGGCGGCCCTAGGACTGCCCACTGGATCCTATCCCCACGTTCGTCTCCTTCCCCCGGTGTAGCGCTGGGAGGCCCCAATGAGCCTCCTCGGATTTCCGCCAGTTCTCGAGCTGGCATATGTTCGAGGAGGCCGTGTAATGGCGGAGCAGGCCCGGGAACAGGACGGGGATGCGGTGGCCGTCATCCCTGCCCCCTCCCAGGCTGGCTCAGCCAACCAATGCCCTCCCTTGCCGCCTGGCCTGCTCTTGCCCCCGCCGGCAGATGTCTTACCTTCCCCGGCAGTGGCTGGGGCCGATCTGGCGCCAGAGTGAGGGTTGCCAGCCTCCACGTTGCAAACGTGCTTTACGGCACGTTTGTGACACTTTCAAACGGCGGAGAACACGCTTCGCTGTTCGAAAGTTACGGTGCACTGCACTCTTAAATGATGTTTTACTGCTTGTTTTTTCTTTGATGCTGTTTGTCCTGTTTGCTAGTTTGTGATATTGTGTTTATCAATATGATTGTTGCCTGCGCTGGAGTCCCATTCCTGGAATAGAAGAGTGGATACAAATTTTGATATGAATTAGTTGATCAATTAATAAATCCAGCGATAAAGGGGAGATTTGAACAGATGACTTCTTGATTCACAGCTCATGCTCTAAGCCACTCCATGACACTCAGAACAATGAAAACTGCAGCAGAAATTGAGGGTTTTTTTTTTTTTTTGCTGAAACCTGATGTCCAAATCAGTAATCTGGAAAGTTTTCTAAATAGCAACAGTACAAATTTTTATTTTATCTTTTATTAATAGGTCCATGCATATTTTATTCTGGGAATCAACAGTGCAGATCTGTCAGTTTTTCAGCTAAAATGATAATTGGGAAATCAGAACTAGTCATTTAAATGTCATATTTGAATATGTGTCCATCCTTTTAAAAAAAAACACCGGGGTGAGTAACAGTCCAAAATGCCACTTTAGCCTGTACAGAATTTTTCACTAGAAATTATAAGAGGGACAATCCCTAGTGAGAAAGCACTGAATTCACTATTAACTGGTCAAGAAATGTTAGGGGAAGGAAAGTCCCTTTTTATAAAACAATTGCTGATATACAGTTTTCTGAGTTATTCCTGGAGATCCAACAATGCCATACATGTTTTCCTTAATATGTTTTGCCCATGTGCTCAGAAGTCTATTCATCTGATAGGTGCATTCAATCATTTTTGTATGTCAACCCATTGACATCAACAGTTTAATCCAGCCAGAACTAAACCGGTATTCAGCATGTACTTAAATATATCTTTCTTTGAAATCAGTGGGACTTACTGTTTAACTTTATGCATTTTCACTGAAACATAAATTACTTTGACTTCAATGGGACAAATAAGTGTGCTTAAATTGCACCTTAAGTTTTGCAATGGTTTCAGGGCTGCTATATGAAGTCTATATTAGTAGAAACTCTTTCCAGTCTTCAATCTGCAGAAAATCTTTGGACCTTATGTTTAAACAAAATATATACAGAACTGCAGTCAACTGCACCGATTTACTTTGTTGAACACATTCAGTGTGCCTATAAAGGACTCCCTATGTGCAGCAACTATAAAAGATGTGCAATAGGCTGATGCACCGTATTAGCGAAGTGAGACCTCATATTGGATTAACCCCTTTGCAACACTATGTGGCACCCTCCTCTGAGCAGCTATGAGTACCACAGCATGTACTCATGGCTCCCTAAAAAGGAGCATCTCATTTTACATGACATTCCACATTTCACATGGCTGCTGCACATATGCTTCGTAGGATCAGTGCAAACAGAGGGCACAGTACAAACTGACATCGGTGTAAAATGAAAGTCGCAGTTCATGTGCACTTAGTTACATGTTCACCACAGAGCATATATGGGGTGCTGAGCTTGGGCATATGTGTGTATACAATAAACTACAATAAATCTTGCATATCCTGTCTCAAATAAATGGGGCTTTCTATCTCCTCCAGAAGATGCTCAGGCTTCGGCAAACATCACAGAGCCAACAGCTTCAGTGAGAAACTCTTCAGTAATAGAGATGGATGTATTCAGTAGATTTGAAACTGGCGCATCATCTGGGTGCCCTTAAATTAACTGGATGTGTCTTTTGATATGGATGGGAATCGGCTGGGATTGGAGCAGGATTGAGGCCAGAGAGTTCCAAGGGTGGAGAATAATCGTTGAGCATCTCTAGATGTTCTTATGAATTGAACTTGGTACAGCTTTGCTCAATGTAAGGGTGTGTTCTTGGCTGATCTGCAAAATCGTAAAAGGATATTTAGAAATAACGTTCTGCCAAACTACTGATGTCAGAATCATCACTTTTAAGACGGAAGAGTCATTGCTGTTAATGACATTTCTGCTGAGTCACATGGAATTTACACACAAAGGTTAACATGAGTCATGTTGACAGTGTTCATATAAAGAAACTAGCTTCTAAGAGTGTTGCTTTTTATCTTTACTAACAAAAACAAAAAAATCATGGACAAAGAGGACAGTCATTGGGAATTATTAGTAATCACTGGTACAGCTAATAGCACGTATTTTCTTGAAATGCTATTTAAATAAGATTAAACAAGATGTCCCTAAGATATGAGATGACACATTTATGAGCACTAAGGCATAGGGAGGAAGTTTGAAAAAAAAGAAGTACAATGCAGCATTAGCATGGAATGCCAGGGGATTGTGAAAAGCAAACATATAAAATGATACAATGACAAATTGATATGAAGGACATGACATGCATTATAAAATTTCCTAGTCTGTTTGCACAATAATCCATCACCTGATCTCCCTGACAATGTAGGAGCACCTGCCCATCTTTAGGCGGGGGGGGGGGGTTCAAAGGCACTTAGGGCCCAATCACACGCTTACCCTAACATCATGTGTTCGCTTTTTTTTAATAGCGGCCTAGAGGGCTGTGGAACGTGGAACCACCATAGAAATGTTGGGGGGCTTTCGGACTTTGCCTCAGCCCTCAGCTGTTGTTCTGCTCCCTATCATCTGTGTGCCACTTTAAAGAGAAAAAAGCTTCCATTGGAAGACTGCAATCTTATATGTGTTCACTTGCATTTACATGGAAGCAAGGAGGAATCCAGCAGATGAAGTTTTTTTTTCCAACACTGCAATCACATGCCTGGAAAAGTTTCACCTACTTAATTTCTGATTGCCATACAACCCTGCCAGAAAAAATGTTGACTTGTATCTTTGAGTGAGGACTGATGAGCACTAAATTCACACACCGCACCCTCTCACACACATGTATTAAGATGCAATGACACTTTGCAGTTAAGCCTGAGAACTTTCCACCAAGAGCTACGCATGAAAGTAGAATTTTATCTTCTAGGGCAGTACAAGAAGATGGTGAAACTCTGAGTCATGATGTGTCAAGTGGTGGTTGGAGGTGCAGCTTGGATCTGTCACCGTGTGTTAGGTTGGCACTCAAAACAGCCACATCTCTCTACTGCAGTGGTTGTCAGTGGGTTTGCTGAGGAACCCTGAATTCCTTAGAGTCTTATCAAGAAATCTCAATGGCAAAAACAGAATAGGTGTTGTCTCCTCCTATCCATCTTCCCTTCCAGCGAGAAACCATAATGGAGAACTGGCTGTGTTCCAGGCCACAGACACTGTTCATATGGGGCAATGATGAGTCCCATCAGGTCCAGCCTATTGTCTGTGAACTGTGGATCAGGGACGTGCGGCGAGGGGAGGCAGGGGAGACAGAACCGCCCTGTCGTACTCCATGGAAAATAGTCTCAACCTCTCATGTGATTGCGATTTCTGACTTTCCGAGTCAGAAAGCGAGTGGAGTGCGTGTGCAATCACAGGGGAGTCTGTGGCTATTTTCCATGGACGACAACAGGGGCCTCCTCACCTCACGTCCCTGCTGTGTATATCCCCCAGACTCCTCTGCAACAAACCTGGGGCAGATTTGTAAGACTTCCTTAGCAGATGATGTGGAAAAAACTGAAATTTTTTACATTTTGAAAACAAAACCACTACTGTATTGCATCTAGTCACTCACATTTTAATTCAGTTTCTACATGGTTCTAAGCACAGACGCCAGGGACATTACTCCTTGGTGAACTGTTAGACTATGGAATTGATATTAACCATAAATGCACTCAGAGGCGTCACTAGGGCGCGCGCTGCCCCAGGGCGGGGGCGCGCGACACCCTAGTGAGCACTCCCCCCCGACACACACCCTCTCTTAATCTCGAGATGGGGGGAGCGCGACGGGTCGCCGCTCCGGGCGCCCCCTCAATCGGGAGAGCCGGCTCAGGGACGTCTTCCCCGGCCGGCTTCCCGGGGCCTTCTGAGGAAGGCCCGCTGCGAGAACGGTATTTATACCGTTCTTTTTGCGCATGCTCAGACTGTTACTGAGGGAAAAGGGCTGCCCTTTTCCCTCAGTAACAATCTGCCCATGCGCAAACGAACGTTAGAAATAACGTTCACGCAGCAGGCCTTCCTCAGAAGGCCCCGGGAAGCCGGCCGGGGAAGACGTCCCCGAGCCGGCTCTCCCGATTGAGGGGGCGCCCGGCCTGGCGAGGGAGGCGGGAGGCCCCCAGGCGACGCGCGCGTGCGCGCAGCGAAGGCGACGCGTGCTTGTACGCGCGTCACCTTTCTTCGCGGCGTGTACGCGCGTCACCTGGGGCCCCCCGCACGCCCCGCCACGCCACAGCGACGCCTCTGAATGCACTGTCATGGTTATTGTACAATAGCAATAGTATTAGGCTTTTGGGTCATCGGGTATTTCCTTTGGCCAGGAAAGTTGTTCGAAGGCAGTAGAAACCAGTGACATATGATCTGTAATTTTTTTCCTTCCTGAAATTTCTTCCCCTGGATTTCTACTTCACAAACTGCACCTTAAATAATGACATTGTATTTTCAGTCTGAATCCATAAGCTTTGTTTGCTGTTGGGAAAAGCAGAAATACTTCCTGCATATCATTGTAGCACATGATTCAAGGCTGCAATCCTATACACACCTACCTCGGAGAAAGGCCCCTTGAAAACCTCAACGGGGCACAGATGAGCTAGGTAGGCATCACAGGAAATCAAAACCCAGGGGCAATAGAAGGGCTGGGAGTTGCCATCGCATCAACATTCAGTGGCAGATTTGGGAACAGGAAACTTTGAAAATCACACCTGACCTTGCAGAAAAGGCTAATTTGATTTCTACTTTCTCTTTCATAGACGCCAGAATGACATATTGCTCTAATACTTTTTCCTAGCTGCAAAGCAGGAGGAAAACAAATAAACAGATTATGTTCTAAATAAAACGGAAATGCCGAGAAGCAACATTGAAGGAAATTGTTGAAGTGGTTGCGTGTGATCTTTCTCACACCTTCTGGTCCCACCCACCCAAACATAAGCAACACAGAGCTAAGCAATCTTCTTGAGATTATTATAAGACTCTTTGCTTCTGAGAAACTCCAGTGACACTGTGAGAGGCACAGATCCATTTTTCCAGTTAGAAACCACTCCAATGGTAGACCAGTGAGGCACTATCGCACATTGCCACCTTTGCCCCACCCCCTCTGTGCGAGCACGGACAGAGTCTCTTGTTGCCCATTGGCTGAGCCACCATCAAGGGAGGGGCAAGTGCTTGGCTCCTGCAGCGTGAGCCCCAAACGACTCAGTGCGGTTTCTCCTGGCGTTCCCGCTCCCGTCTTCCCTTCATACACAGCCCAATCCTGTGTAACTTTTGCACTGGTGTAACAGTAGATCCCCCGGTATAAGAGCACTTATGCCAGTGTAACTTGCCGTATGCTGACGGAGGCAGGACAGACACTTGTGTAACCCCCCTCGGACAACTCACATGCGTAGTTTGGATGCGGAATGGACACCGGCGCAACTCCGCCAGTGCAGGGGGCATTCTGCAAGGTCCCGCAAGGTCAGTGCTAGTGATCAGCCACTGCAGCACTTTCCAAAGAATGCCATGAAGCTAACCAAGCTGGAGCTCAGAAAAGCTATTGAATTAGTACAAACTAATGCCATATCCAAGAAGGACTGTGTAGGACAACCAATGCAATCAGATTAATATGCTTAATAATAATACTAAATAATAACATTCTTGTAACAAGATCGGATCATCATTGGGATTATGGTCATAAAAATAACAGAAAGTACTAAAAAATGTTTAAAACATGTATCTGCAGATTTTAACTTTATAAGGGCACAATTCTGAACTAAAATCGGCCAGCGGAACAAGCGTTCTGCCGGCCAAAGACGTCGCGAAAGTGCCGTAAAGCACTTTTGTGCTGACTCGGGAGCAGGGAAGGCCAGCGCAAGGCCAGCCTGACCTGCTCCGCCACCCGGACCGTCTCCCACCCACCTACAGACCCAGGTAAGGATCTAGCGGAGGGGGGCAGTTTGGGAGCAAACGGTGGGGGCCGATAGGCCCAGCCGATCGGGTAGGGGGCGGGGATCGGCCTCGGCCGAACCCTGACCCCTGCCAATCGGCTGAGCCATTAAACAGCCTCCTCTGACTTCCGTCAGCAAAATAGCTGGTGGAAATCCGAGGAGGCCGATTGGCCCTAGCCGCAGTTACACGCGGGGAAGGGGACAGGTGTCCCCTTCCCCAAGTAGACTTTCCGCTGCGGGCTGCATGCCCGCGGAGGAGCTCGGGAACCTCAGGATCCGGCGGGCGGCCCTGGGTTGCCCGACGGATCTTTATGTTAGGATTGGGCTGTAAGTCTCTTAAAATACACAAATGTGCAATAAAATGCTTTAAAAGTCTTCTTTAAAATACAATAGAAACTTTAAAAACAAAACTTTCATGACGTTTCATTCACTAATCTGTGAATTTTCTCAGATGCAACATGAGGAAATTCAGAGGAAATTTCCTCAGAGAAAATTCACGGATCAGTGAATGAAACGTCATGCCAGTTTTATTTTTAAAGTGTTTTTATTGTAAAATAAAAATATTTTATTGCACATTTGTGTATTTTAAGAGACTTATAAAGTTACAATCTGCAGATACATGTTTTAAACATTTTTTAGTACTTTCTGTTATTTTTCTGACCATAATCCCGAAGATGATCCGATCTTGTTACATTGTGGCTGGTCATAACAGTTTCCGATCTATCTTAAAAGCATTCTTAACTGTAATTATAGTTAATGATGGAGAGTAATGGACGCCGCTATGTTGTCTCAACGTGTCATGACATGGCCATCAACAACACGCAAAGAGAAACAGAGAGATGGAGAAGTGTGGGAAAGAAGCTAGAGTGAAGGACATTTCAGAATGCTTGTCCATACTGTTATTTATTATTATTAGCTACATGTATATGCTGCCCCTCCTCCAAGAGGCTCAGATCAGCATACAAGGTTGTACTCTTGTCTTATTTTATCCTCATAACAACTCTGTGAGGTCGTCTAGGCTGAAAATGCCTTTAAACTTGGATATCCAAATCCTCATTCAACACTCTACCTCTACACCACATTGACTCTGCATAGAAGCATTGTGGGATAATAGAGAATGGCTAGTACTGTACTAACTTAACAGCGCAATTCTATCCAACTTACACCACCAGTGTAACCAGCAGGGGAGGGCAGGGCAGGGCAGGGCAGGAGGGTTTGGAGTGGAGTGGAGATTTAAATCCCCTTTGAATCCCCCTTTGGAGGGGATTTGAATCCCCTTTCCATTTTGGGGCCTCCCATTCTCGCTGCACCGCTGGTTACCCCAGTGGTGGAAATTGGATAGGATTGCATTGTAAGAGGTATAATTTTATTCTTGTCTGCAGGACCCAGGCCCATAAGTTATTCAAGCGCTGAGGTAGATAATAATATAATATAATATAATATAATATAATATAATATAATATAATATACCGCCTTTCTTGGTCATTGGATTTCTCCTCTGACTTTAATCCAAGGCGGTGTACATGGGCAGGCTTTCCTAACCCCCCTATGGTTTTGTTTACAATATATACAAATGTCCAATCTTTCATGAACAACTACATTCCAGATGGTATCCTTTTGCAGTCCGACCTCTCCACTGGCCGTCTCCTCCCACACTCAGCTGACGCAGCTGGCTGCTCTTATCTCTCCTCACAGAGGCTTTCACAGCTTTTTGTCCATGGCGTGTCTTGAACTTGCCATTTACTGATCTTCGGGCTTGCAAGGCGGCGGCTCTACCAACTGAGCCAGGATCTATAATGCCCTTATTTGCCGGGATGCCATGTCCCCGCCCAGGACGACTGGGCCTATGGCCGCCCTCCCGGCTCTGCCGTCCCTCCTCCCCACCCGCCGACCCTCCAAGTCGTCCGCCAGATCCTACCTTGTCTGGGTCCGGCGGTGGCCAGAGTCCTTGGCTGGCGAAGCTTGGAAGGCCGGCCTTGTGCCGGCCTTCCCGGCTCTAAAGTAGTCGTCAAACATGCCATAAGGCACGTTTGTGACTACAGCGAGTAGCGGACGCTAGGTCCACCGCCCGTAACGTGCGCAGGATTGCGCAGTTATGCATGTTGAAGAATTACAGATCCCACATCATGCAGACAACACCTTTGTAGCATAGCTCATGTATGTGACAGTGCTCATCCGGAATTCTGAATACCTATGAAAATAAGTGAGATTAATTTAGATGAAAGTTTCCTTCCAGTTAGCAACATATTTACATAACCCTGGAAAAAGAAGAGAAATGGTCTGCTTCTTTTGACTATGTCCTTCCTTGCCATTCTCTCAAGCTACTACTACAACGCCTATGCAAATTCCTCCCCCATGTATAGAAATAGCACTGATCAACAGTAAATCATGTAAGGGGAAATCTGCATTATTAGTACTGAGTTCATTTCAGTAGATCCAGTAAAATCTACACAAGGGCACCATGAGAAAGGTTCCATAAAGAAGGTCAATTAGACATTTGCATTATGTACATAGACAGACTACAGACACGAAGACTTAATGGTTTGTTTGCAGTCCTACAGAGTTAAGCAACAAACAGTGCAATCAATGGATTTAAATGCATTTAAATGCTCTGTACTTATCTGTACAAAATGGCTTTTGACAGATGTAAATGTGGATGATCCACTGGGGCTGTTTGTTTTAACTGTTTTAATTGTTTTAATTCTTGATTTTATATGTATATATGTATTTTAATGTTTTTATTGTAAGCCGCCTTGGTTGCCCTTGTGGGAGAAAGGCGGGGTATAAATTCTATAAATAAATAAATAAATAAATAAATAAATAAATAAATACTTGTGATCACCAATATCTTCCCAATGTATGTAACCATGTTTTGGATTCTTATATTTGTTATTTTGCTGGTTCTTTCTTTGTAAACTTGAAACATTATCTAATAAAAAGTTAACCTGCACTGGATGGAGGCCCTTTTCTGTAGCAGCCATAGATTAATCCTGATTTAATGTGACTTTATGGATATCACCTACTACAGCATCAAAATGTTTGTCACTATGCTGTTCTGCAAGTAGAGTACTAAAAACTCTCCCCACTGCAGTTGGGCTAAAGTGGACTGATCCGATATACAAGACTCCAAAAGGAATGCAAGCAGAAATTTCACACTGAGCCTAGGGCTTCGCTATCCAGTCGGTTTCATGCAGCCACGCCAACAGGCAGGCAACCCAAAGTTAAAAAAAAATTTTTTTTTAACTTACCCGCTCTGGTGCAGCCTGGGTTGGCATGCACAAGGATACACTGACTGTTTCTGTTGCCAGCTCCCTCGTGCTCAACAGTGGCATGCCTTTTATGGCAGTGCCATGCCAACTACGACAGTGGAAGACGACTTCCATTGCTGTTACTGAGAGCCCAATCCTACCCAACTTTCAAGCACTGGTGCCAACGAGGCATGTGCTGCATCCTGTGGTGGGTGAACAGTCATGGAGGCCTCCTCAAGCAGGAACATTTGTTCCCTTACCTCAGGGCTGCATTGTGACTGCACCGGCACTGGAAGGTTGGATAGGATTGGGCCGTAAGTAAAGGAGAGCCTGATAAAATCTCCAGGATTACTTTCAGTAGTTACCTGTAGTTCAGCACTGATGCCTGGACACTCCAAGTCACACTTCCCAAAATCAGCTCCTCCCTCCCCCACCCCACAAAAGTATATTTTCCAAAGTACAAAAATAAGCCCAAAAGCAAAATCAGAGAGACAGAAGGGCTCCAAAAATAATTACAATTTAAAATCCATGTTAATTAATACTTAATTAACTACTGATGGGGCAGATAAGGGACAGGGCTTGGCGAATCCCCAGAAAGAGATCCACGTACCCCTAGGGGTACCCATACCACAGGTTGAGAACCCCTGGCTTATGGTAATGCAGAAATGGTAGGTTTTGAGGTGGGATTTAAATGAAATAAAAGATGTGACACTGTGAAGGCATTCTGAGAAGCTGTTTCAGACATGAGTGGGAGCAAAGGGTAATGGGCAGAGTCGTTTAAAGAAGCAGGAGATCTGACGGGTAACGGAGCTAGATGAATGAAGGTCACAGGATAGAAAAGTAGAGAGGCAAGATAATATAAGGTACATCAGGGGTCCCCAACCTTCTAAGGCCCGGGTATCCCCTGTCATGACCAAATTTACTGAAGTACCCCCTGCTAATTGATCGCTAATTAATTAGCTACTTAATTAATTAATTAGCTAATTAATCGGTCTTTTAAAATACTCAAGTCATCAGCTGATTTGCACTAGAGATAGGGGCTTGGATCTTTAGTGCTGCACTAAAGCTCCAAGCCCTTATCTCTAGCGCGAAACAGCTGATGACTTGGGGATTTTAAAAGATGCATCCAATGTTATCAGCTGCTGATCGCAGCAGCTGATAACGGACAACCTCTTGCGTACCCCCACCTGATGTTAGGAACCTCAGGTTAGGAACGCCTGAGGTACATCATTTGGTGATGATATTGCTTTCAATAGCTGTTGTAAGCCACCTTTGTTGTAAGGACTATGATTAATAGGCAGGGAAGAAGAAAGAATTTGCAGATATTTTTTAAAGTTAAGGCATAACTGCTCTGTATTAACTGGACTAAGTGCAGTCTTGCTTACGAAGATAACACATACTTATCAGGTCAAGATTCACCTGGTCTTTGAAGAACGTCAACAGTCAAAGAATGCTAGACCACCCACCAGGAACTGCCAGTGATCCACCAATGGGAAGCCACTTACCCACCCATGCTAGAGGAAAGATGTTCCACTGTGGAGCAGTCACCCAGAACGTTATGGATGGCTATGTGTCCTGCTGCCTTAATTGGAGCCCAATCCTATCCCCCACCATCTTCTGTCATGCAGCCGCTCTGACGGAGCATGCGCTACATGCTATAGTGAGGGGTGGGGCAACCAGACTGCCCAGAAGTAAAAAATATTTTATACTTACCTTTCTATAGGCCACCTGGCCATCAACCATTTTTGCTGACGTAAGCACGAGAAGAGGTACGGGACGTGTTGGGATGGAAAAATGGGGATAGCATCCTCCTGACGCATGCTGCTGCCACCAAGATCCACCCCCTCCAGCTCCCAAACCTCCCTCTGCTCTTTCCATTCCCACCCTAAACTGCCCACAACCTGCCCCCATGTGATGTATTAATGTTCTGATGTGGGCTGGGTCCGTGTGTGTACGCATGTTCGCTTCCCTATCTGGTTTCAATTTCTTTTTTAATCCCACAAACCTCTTCTTACCTCAAATGCAAAATGTTTCACTCACACTGCATTCAGTATCAGTATCGGGTTCCCTGCAGACTCTTCAGTCCTCACAGATGTCTGTAGGCTATCACGTTAACCACAGATGCTATTGAAATGCATATTGAGGTACTGTGGAATGCAATGATCTTGGCAGAAGTAAAGTGATAACATCTTGTAATTGTTCAGACAGGGCACAGAAAAAGAGACAGATCACCCATGAGAATACAGAAAAGTAGAGGCACATGTGGCAAGAGAGACAGACAGTTATTCACTCAAGTGAATATAAATAGATAATAGATACACAGCTGTCATGACTGGGTTGATCTTGAGATTTGCTGGGGCCAAGCTTTTTTGGGCCTTCAAGGTCAAAACTAGCATCTTGATTTGTAAATGGGAAACCAAGGGAGATGCTGGAGCACTAGTGAAATGCAGTGGTGATGATGACAGTAAGAGTATCCCTGTTGCTGCCTTGGTTCATTTCCCTGTTATAAAATTTATGACTATGCAGCCAAAGTCCATTTTCCTTACCCATGCCTCCCCCCCTCTTGTTCCCTCATTGCACAATAGTACACCAGAGAAAATGTTTTATTGCACAATTCTCACAAGGACCAGTATATATGCATGATAGAAAAGCAACTTTATTCACACATCCTGAGGGACAGTTCAGTTCCTCAGTTTCCTCAGTATAATTTCACATAGGCTGACAGAAACAAAAAGAACATATATTAACAGTCCCATCTATGCAGGTTTGGGCTGTTGCGCAGAGCCTCTTACGACAGCAGAAGACACTTCTGCTGTTGTAAAATGGCTGTCGATGGAGCGCGCCGCACTCTGTTGGGGCCATTTTGTGAGCGCTGCCATAACAGGTGGCAGTGGCACAGCTCTGCTGACGGTCCCTGCAGCACCTGCTGTACCAGGTAAGGCAGCGGTGGGGGCTGGGAGAGGGTGGAACAGGGCAGAATGGGGGGAGGGGGAGGGGCATGATGGAGATGGGACGGGAGGGGTGTGTACTAGCACACAGAACCAGTATCAGTATGTTATCCCCTTCCTCACCTCCTGACATGCCCCCTTTCTCTCCTCAGACTTGTGCCAGTTCAAGAGCTGGCACAGGTCTGAGATGACCCATTGGCAAGCAAATGACCCATTAGCAATCAGGAGGAGGTAAGGGAAAATATTTTCCCAGTCTGCCCCCCGGGGTCTTCCACACACACCCTCGCAGAATGCAGCGCAAGCCTTTATGGTGCAGCTCCATTGGCTGGGGGGAAGGATAGGATTGGACTGTTAAGCTGTGAGAGCTGGTGAGGGTGCACTGAAGCTGAAGGATACATGCACCAACAGCAAAGCAAACCAACGCTGAGCTAGTATACTACCAGGACAGGAGCAACAAAAAATTCAAATGTAGTCTGCCTACAAAATCTTGTCCTGCATATACATGAAACACTGAAGGGCAAGTTTGTTTTGCCCCAGAACATGTAAAACGTGCAAATGAAAGAACATAAGCATTTTCATACTAGATCAATCTGTTTACATTGGTCTTCAAGATGCTTCTGGAAGCTCACAAAAAGGGCAAGACGGTGAAAGCCATTCCCTCTTGCTTGTCTCCGGCATGTGGATATTCTGAGTCCGGAGAAGATCCATTTAGCTATCATGGCTAATGTTCATTAATAAATATGACATATTCATCTCAAAGATGTCCTCAAAGCACAACCATAGTTTTCCATTGACGTCCGGAGCCCTTGGCACTTGTCTGGTCTCCACTTTTCCCAGGCATCATGTTTGCAGCACTCCCAGTTACAGTTTCTCATAGCCATCCCAAATGCATGCTGAAATAAACAGAATATTGTCTTAAGGAATGATAGTAATATCCTTGTAACACTTTTAAATAGCTAAACAAATTGCAAGTATATTTAGAAGAGGAATATAATTTCAAAGATCTAGATCTGAAGAGTTATCAGAGAAAAACATTTTCCTATGGACACACAGTTTAAATTTATTGTGCATAGCATCTATGTGGTACAAAATACTTGTTTTTAAGATGCCAGAGAACAATACAGTGTTCAAGAATCAAATAACCTGCAACAAAGTGCAGGGCTTTAAATGATAT
The DNA here is from genome assembly GCA_026170595.1 of Plestiodon gilberti rubricaudatus. Classification (NCBI taxonomy): domain Eukaryota; kingdom Metazoa; phylum Chordata; class Lepidosauria; order Squamata; family Scincidae; genus Plestiodon; species Plestiodon gilberti. The sequence goes on along the minus strand of JANXHW010000004.1, from coordinate 172,106,772 downwards.
GCTGTATGTGCAATTAATACAGATAAGCTATTGAAGTCAGGGAAATGTTAATCAGCTCCCATCCAAGAAGTCCAGTCTATGTACATGATAGGAGCCAAGATATATTTGGTCACTCTTACAATTAATTTCCTTGAAGACTATACAGTTTTTGTCTACATCTAGATAAAGCTTTATTTACAAAGATACCTATTTGGGGATTTTACATTCTTGGGGAAACTCTTTGCCTTTTCCACAAAGTGCAAATAAACAAAATCTGAGCGTGGTTTGCTTACTTCCGGTGCCTCAGGAGAAAAACAACAATTAAACAAGGTATCAATTACCAGCTTTAAACAATGGAAACCCATTTTTTTTGTTTTACAGGAAAAAACTCAATATAGGGGGAAAAAAAGCTAGCTTAACACAAGCTTTCACCACATTCATACTGGTATTATGCAAAAAAAAAAAGATAGTAGTTTAGAGGGGGGGGGGTAAATTGTGAATGGAAAACCCCAGGAAACCAAGAATGTATAAATTAGGGGCCAATCAAAGTGATGGACAACCAGATCTTGCCAAATCCAGCTGGACCACAAAGGAACTCTGTGAAGACATGAACGCCCTCTTTGCATTCACTCTCTTGTCCCTGGTGCTCGACCTCAAGAATGCACATTGCCAGCGTACTGAAGGCAGCTGTCAACACTTTGCAAACACGCTGCCTCTAAGGCTACGAGAGCTGAGGGTCAAGTTTAATGAGATCAAAGATTATTTTGTGAGTATGACAACCCCCTTCTTTCTCTCGCTGTTTCTTTTGCCTCCAGGATTTGGAAGGAGTTACATAAGGAAAGACTATGATGCTCTTGGGACAGCAATTTAGGAGGCAGCTGCTTGTGTGATTTGTTTACCGCAAGAAATAAATCGTTTGGGATGGAAACCCTCCAGACGTTCTCCTGTGAAAACCTCACTGAAATCAATGGAAGCTAGAGAACTTCCTGGTGGATTACTGTCCTCTGCAGTTCAAATGTTCCTTGAATGAAATAATGCGAATGGCTGCGATTTGCTGTCCAATTTCAACCAACAAGAAGATTTTAGGTTAACAAATTCTCCAACTGAAGAAAATCTCCAAGAGACCCAAGTTGATATTCATGTATAATGACATGCATAGTCATCGATGAATTTTGTGACTGGATGAAACTAAGAATAGAATATTTGTTTTCCCTTTTTGGGACATGCACCAGTGAATGCTGACAATCATCATAGAGTGATTGTCAGCATTCACAGGTGTGTATTTCTGAGTCTTTGGATTGTTTCAAACCTGAGTGCTCCTAGGCAGAAGAGACTATACCATGCTAAGTACTCTTGCTGAGACATAAAAGCAGCACTCTGTATAAAAGTGTGAAACTTGTTTGAGCTTATCCTGAGTTCATTAAATTGTCTCATTCTCATTGTTCCTACAGCAAACAAGAGATGATGAACTAGACATCATGTTGTTAAAAGAGGATTTACTGGAAGAGTTCAAGGTAGGGTTTCAATTATCTTCATTATATCTTGGAAATAAGATCATGTTGATCTCTAGGTCACGGGAATGAGCTCTGGCAACTCTCTATAAAACAAATTTGTCTTCCTTACTTATGCAAGTCAACATAGGTAAAATTTCTCACTAGGCTGGATCAAGAGAGCCAGAAGACAATGTTCTAAAAAGAGCATTTACCTCTTATTTATTTGCATTTGAAAGAATACATGAACATCCTGAATAAATTAAGATTACCAACTGGTAGTAAGTCTTAGCTCACTTGATTCCCATCTGCCCTGCAATTTATGGGAGAAACTGCAATGGCACTAATTGTATAACAGTCAACTTTATTGCATAAGATTTAGGTTATTAGATGCCTAATTTAGAACAGCAGAATTCACTATACCTTTGTTTGATGAACAAGATTGAACAACGACGTATTTAGGAAAGAATACCCCTTTTTAAAAGCATTGAGATTTCATGGGGTTTAGTTCATTTTACACCCAGTGTAGTCTAATGTACAAACAGTGTAACATGGAACTCCAAGCAAATTTGTCCAAGCGTGTTTAAAGAAACAGCCAAGCAAGGAAGGAAGGGGAGCAGCAGCACTCCAATATGAGAGCGCTCTACCCCTTCACTTTTACCTCCCCTTGTTCCTGCCCAGCCACAACTACAAACAGGCTGGGTGAGCATGCTTGGAGCCCGGGCTGTTCTGAAGAAATGACTGGGTGGGCAAGAAGGGGGGTGTCAGGGCACATATGTGTGCTGACATGAAAAAAGGGAGGCAACATTAGGGTGCTATTTCAGGCACTGTTGGGCTGGCCCTGGCTGGCCCTGCTAGAAATGTCCTATTTAAATCACAATCCATGGAACAGAAGTCAAAGCAACCAACTTATTCATGACATTTCTTCATAGTCCTTACCATTGCTGTTCTTCTCTCCTCCACCTTTAGGGGTACATGGGCTGCCAGTCAGTGGCAGAAATAATCCAGTTTTACCTGGAGGAGGTCTTACCAAATGTGACCACAGGCAATACCATTGAACGAAATGTGGGCTTTATTCAAACTATGTTGCAGGATCTGAAACAATCGATCAAGCGCTGTGTAAGTACTAGCATTTCCTTTCCTAGGGCACCTGCAGGCTTCCTGCAAATCCCTGGGTAAATTCTCACAGTATCGCAACATCCTGCCTTTGTGGTTTGGTGTACAGTGAGAGAGGCTCCTCAACTGAAAAGCATCATTGCCCAAGAACAGTAAAATATGTGCCGAGACTCTAGAAACTAACGGTACAATTGCTATGAAAGGTTGTTCATAAAATAGAAAGCACTCCATAGCACTAATAATAGAAAAAGGAAGGAAAAGATGAAGAATTGTCCAATGGGCCACCCAAGGTTACTTTTACACTTCTAGTTTGATACCACTGGAGTAGTGCCACATACAACACCACATAGTGTTGTGATGACAGCGAATATTGTAAAGATTTTGAAGGTGGCCAAGAATGCCTTCACTAGCCATGCTGCAGAGTCAGGGCGGTGTGTATTCTGAACTACCAAGAAATAAAAACATCAAAGTTACGTATCAAAGTCACTCAGATTTTGAGCCAAAAAAAGCTGACCCAATGACATGCACAGCTGACCCAGTGACATGCTTTGCTCATTTTGCTAATTTATTCTGTCTCTGCTATTTAAACAAAAGGATGAGGAGTTTGTTTATTTAAGGTGGTTTCACCCTGCCTTTTTCAGAACCTCAAGGCAATTTACAATACAAAGTATTACAAATGCAACCAAACAGTTGTGCAGGGCAAACCTCCAAACACTGGAACTCCAGCTCAATCTCTCCTCAAGCTTCCAAGATTTTGCTGGGGGTTGCTTCTAAAGCTGATCTTTACAATGTTAACATCAGAGACTTCTAAATAAAATGAAACCTGAGATTTTCTCAGATCTGCAAAAATACACGCTCTCCCGGGCACTGTAAGGTACACCAAGGTGCATACAGGAATGTCGTTTGAGGCTGCTTTTTGGGTAATGGTGACCTGATATGCAGACTCATTAAGCAGGAAGGCAGAGGATTAAAGCTGAGACTAGCTATGCTGAGAGGGGGTAGGGTTGTGTAGAGTTCTAGCTAGAAGGTCACGCTTTTTATCACGGCATTCTAGGATTAAATAATCTCCTTAATTGCTGACACTTCCCCTAATAAAATGGATGTAAAATCCTTACCTAATAGCAGCTGATCTATGGTCTCTGAAGGCAACAGTACAACTGGTAGAGTGTAGCTCCAAATCCCAACGTTGCTTTGCTGTGGTGTCCCCATTGTGTCATCTGGTCTCGGAATGACTCAGAAAGCAAGCACGCCACACCACAATAGAACCCTTTGTGCTTAGCTGACTTGCAGGAAACAGTCCTCTGAGGTCTTTGCAAGGACTAAGTAAGGGATATTCATTCACTTACTCCTTAGAAGAACCTGGCTTACTGCCAGGGTTGGGACTTGTACAGCTGCATTGAGATCACACAGTAAGAGTCGCACCCCCTCCAATTTGGAGCTCTGCAGTACTACTGGAGTCAATGCAATGAAATAAGCAACCGCTTATCCCTTTCCCAAAGATATTCCAATAAATAAGCAGACAGGCAACAGTAAAGAAGATGGGCAGAAGGAAACAGTAGTCGTGTCTCTATTTACAGTGAGAGCTGGGAGGCAGGAAATCCCTGGTTTGATTTTGCCTCAGTCATTAATTCACATTTTAGGTAAAGAAGGCTGAACCTTTCATTTGCAATATGGGGATGATAATACTGTAATACGAATACTGCACTGCCCTTCCTTACCAGGAAGTTGGAAGGGGAGAGACTGGGGCTCAGTGGTAGAGCATGTGCTTGCATATAGAAAGTCCCATGTTTGGTCTCTGGCCTCTCCCAGATTGGGCTGGGAAAGACCCCCATCGGAAATCCTCGAGACCTGCTGCCAGTCACAGCAGACTGTACTTGGCTAGATGGACTGTATCAAAACTGACACATTTGTGGTAAAGATATTGGCTATTGGATATTGGGTCCCTTTGGGGAGAAAGGCGGGATAGAAATATTGTAAATAAAATATGTGGCCCATAATAGAGAGCAAAGGTGACCAAAGACAAAAAGGCTTCTGTGCCTGAGGATGATAAAAACTCACACCTGCCCAGAAGTCTTGTTTTACATAACTATCGAAGTTACAGAAGCCTATTCTCCTTTGCATTTGGTACCCTTACAGAGACTGCTAGGTGTAGTGTTTGTGCTTTGTCTACTATTGAACAATTTTTCCCATGATTGGCACTGGCCTGCCCCTTGACAGACCGGCACGGCTTGCCCGGCCTCGCCCACGCTCGCCGGGCCGAGGCGCAGGATTCTTGGCAGCCTATTGGCTGCCAGGTGGGCCAGGGCAGGACTGAGGGAGAAAAGCTGGTGTGCTCCAGCTTTCTCCTCAGTCACACCCAACTGTCAAAGTTTCAGAAGCCCATCTTCATTTGTGTTTGGTACCTTTTATATAGACTGCTAGGTGTAGTGTTTGTGCTTTGTCTGCTATTGAACAATTTCCCCAAAGATAGACTATTCTACTTTGAAATCTGTTGGTATTCAAGTTAACATCATTTGTCTCTTATATTTTTATTGTTAAAGAGCAGACATTGCTTCCAGGTCAGGAGATGACAAGCCCAAAGTCCACATTGTTTTCTGTGGAAATCAGATATTCCCGAAACATTCAAAATGCACATACACAGGTCTAGTTGCGCACAACCAACCAGTGGCCCCAGATTTTGATGCACATCCCTATCAGCATCAAAAGATACATCTACTGTAGATTGTGCCTGGATGAGAATCTCAATATGGAATGTATCCACCTCCGTATCATCTGCATGTGCATATGCACATGTCCTTTGCTGAACCGGGGCAAAGGTGCATTAATTTAGAGCGCATAAGGCTCTGAAGATCAACTGGAAGTAAGTCACTGAATTGATTGTCTTGTGCTTCCTCCTTGCAGCATAAGTTCTTCGTATGTGAAAAGAAAAACACAATAAACTACATCAAAGAAACCTATAAAAAGGTAGGTTCTCCCATGTTCTCCAAACATTCCTCATGACCCCTTTGAACGCAAAATATGTTGGCGCTATCTTTGAGAGGTGTTGCATAGTACATGGAAGAGCCAAAACAGGAAGTGTGGGTGAACCGTGCTTCCTCTTTTCCTGCTTTGCAAATGATGTGCAAAGAAGAGATTTGATGTACAGACAGCTCATGCATCCTTCCTGTTTCAAGGGCGTCTCCATAGTAGGCAAAGTCACCCTTACATTGACCCTTTCCTATGGCAGATCTTATGGTCTTGAATAATTTAAACAGTTATAACTTGTGAAGCGCAGAGGAGAAGTCAGGGACAGAGTTGCACTTCCAGGCAGCTCTTCCCCTCCTAGAACTGCCTCTCCCAATGGTCATTTCACCTGATCATTATAACATTATGAAAGAACATTTTCCTCTTCTCTCCCCATCCTCTTTTCCCCTTTTGTATCATGTCTGTTAGACTGCATGCATGCCATTATTTGAAATTGTGAACTTCCTTGAGTGTACTGGCTGAGAGGTGGTATATAAATGTAATTAGTTTGTAAGTAAATAAACAAGCCATTGATGGCCTAGAAAAAGATAACTCACTTCATACACTGTAGCCCAAGACCTCCTGGCACCTGAGGTCACATGCCAAATGGCCGCATGCCCTTACCTGGTGATGTGCCAGTCTCTGCTACTGCAGCACTTTAGCCCACCGCTCACCTCTCCTCCACACTTCCACTTTGGCCCCCTCTTCCTTTTCCAATCTAGGGAATAGAAGGAGGTGGATCAGTGGAGGCAGGGCCTCTGAGAGGAATTTTATCAGGGGGTACAAAGTTTCTTTTGACCCCCTTCTCAAAGGGGAGGGGCAAAACAGGGCAGAGGGAGGGCAGCAACAGCCGGAAAAGTCTCTGGAGCCCAGGTCTACCAGGCTTCCCGATGCGGCACCTGGGTCTACCTGCCTGGTAGACCTGATCTCCTGGATGGCCCAGTCTTCGTCTTTCAATCTCCATTAGGCCAGCTGAGATCCCAGGAAATTTCTGGGGCCCCTCCTTTGTCTCCTGGGCCCCCTTTCTGACCCTGGGCCCGGGTACAATTTACCCCCTTTACCCTCCTCTCATGGGCCCTGAGTGGAGGCAAGCGGGTGGACAGAAGTGGGTGCCCCCTGCCAGTCTGCTGCCTCCCTGCGATAACCACTTCAGTTGGCCTCATGGATGGGCTGGCCCTGACTATAGGCTATGAAACACTGCACCTGCACAGAGGTTTCTCCCCATCAATTTGAAAGTGCAGCATGTACTGTATCCATGCATAGTTCCTACTGTTTACAATCAAAAGATAGGAATCTTTCTAGTGACACTTAGATTGTGTGTTACATTTCCCAGGTATGCAAGTCAAATAGAAAAGGCTGTGTTGTCTGGAATGTACATTTGGATTAAAAATGGCTCTTTCATTTTCCGTAATATATTAACATTTACAAGTGAAGATTTTCAGAATAATAGTCTGATCTTATTCATGTTTATGCAAAAGTAAGTCCCAATGTATTTCTGGGTCTGTCTTTCTAATAAGGAAGTTACGATTACAGTCTAAATACATTTTTAGGGATGATTCATATGGTTTCTGGGTAGCTTGAAAGTTAATTCGTATGCTAACTCGGAAACATCTGTAAGGAGAAACATGAAGGCTGGATGACTGACATGGCTATTTCCCTCATCATCAATTTGTGTTGAATATCCCAAATAATGCATTCAGAAGCCCTTAAAAAATCTTGCCCACCTTGAATGTGTGGTTCAAGTGGCATAGTTATGCAAGGTTTTGGTTTGACTAGGTAACAGGTTTCTTTGTAGAATTTGTCATTGTTATACCTTTCTTCATATCAAAATGGAATAAAGATAGGGGAAGGAAGGCTAGTCTCCACACAAAAGTCTCTGCAGAGTTGTATGAGGAAGAAGTTGGGGGAACAATTTCATAGGATGGGTCTGGTACCCTCTTTCAGTCCACCTGCCAGGCCTTCCCTCTCCTGCTGCTCCCCAATTTCCCCCCTCCTTCTTGCCCTGTGTTCCTGCAACTGTCGCCAACAGTACCAATTCTTTCACATGCTAAATGATGACTAATGTAGGCATATTTATCTTGTAATGAATATGGTGATGATGATGATTTCTGAAGAAGTCATTCTCCCTCCTCTTCCTCCTCAGCTGCAAGACAAAGGCATCTACAAAGCAATGGGGGAGTTTGACATTTTGGTTAACTACATTGAAGAATATCTACTCATGAAGATGAAAAAGTGAAACTATTCCCAGGCAGACAACAGGAAAACTGTTACTTTTGTACTATGGGGCCTCTGCACAGCTGAGATGGAAAACAGTATTATGTTTTGCGAGGGAAGTAGTGATGTCAGGTTAATAACAGTGCACATTTTTGATATAAATGATTATTTATTACCTCAGATACCTCAGTTTTTTTTCGGTACAGTACTTATGTTTGTGAACAAATTTATACTTTCTAAAGCAGAAAGCCCACCATGTACATTATTTATTTTTTTACATTGTGCCTGATGGTTTGTTGATTTTCCTCTTACCTCATGCTCAAATTGTATTGTTCCAGGAAATCATTTGTAAGAAGTAAGCCAGGATGGTGTAGTGGTTTGGGAGTCGGACTTAGACCTGGAAGATCCAGGTTCAAATCCCCGCTCAGCCATGAAGCTTCCTGGGTGACCTTGGGCCAGTCACTATCTCTCAGCCCCACCTACCTCACAGGGTTGTTGTGAGGATAAAAGGAGGGGAGGAAATATGTACACCACTCTGAGCTCCTTGGAGGAAGGGCGGTATAAAAATATGAAAAATAAATAAATATCTTCTGGCATGTATGTGGACTACTGTTAGGTCAGCATTTTTTGGCTTTCAGCCTGAGCAAAGTTATCCAAACATGTTGTTAGCTGCAACATGTGGCCACCTCTTGGAACAATATGAAAAAATATTGCACTGCCTGTTGTCTCTCACCTGTCAGATGTTTATGAATTGCCCAGTCCAATACTGTGTTCAAGAGAAGTATGCCTTGCTCTTCGTTACGGATGCAGACAACATTATTTAAGAGTTTAAAACAAACATTTTACCGGGAAACTCCATCGTATAATCTGATTACCATCTGATTACAATAATACAATTTAGATTATATGACGGAGTTTCCTGGTAAAATGTTTGTTTTAAACTCTAAAATCTGGACACGTCGTGAAAACCTAAGAATGTAATTATTTAAGTAATTAAAAATTACTTTTATTTTATTAAAGTAAAAAAAATTTAAAAGTAAAAATTGTACTTTTATTTTAATTATTGAAGAGATTTCTCAGGGCTCTGATGTTACGTTTTCTGCTGCTATCCAAAGCTCCCACTTTAAAGTGTTTGTGAAACGTTGTGTGTTTTGTGTTCTGTTAAATACATTTTCTTACATGGCATCTAAACCCGTGTTCCCTATTTCTTACAAAAATGTTTGTAAATTGTTTGTTTTATGATGCACACGATCTTGTTCTTCATTGTTTTGATATTCACTTAAAAAAACCTTGTTGTATGGGTGTTTTGTAAGCCTCCTTGTGGCCAGCGGGTGGGTTAAACCACTGAACCATAAGCTGTCGATCGAAAGGTCGGCAGTTCGATTCCCGCTACGGGGTGAGCGCTCGTTGCTTGGCCAGCTCCTGCCAACCTAGCAGTTCCAAAGCATGTCAATGCGAGTAGATAAATAGGTACCGCTTGTGGGAAGGTAAACAGCGCTCCGTGTTCCAGCCACATGCTACGCGCTGCAGCAAGGAGAGTCATGCCAGCCACATGACCACGGAGACGTCTTCGGACAATGCTGGCTCTTCGGCTTTGAAATGGAGATGAGCACCGCACCCTAGAGTCGGACACGACTGGACTTAATTGTCAGGGGATACCTTTACCTTTACTTATTGGTATTTTGTAAGCCTCCTTGTGGTTTGTTAAAAAAAACCACCAAGTATAAATGAATAAACAGACATTTTTCTGGAGACCGCTTTCAGCTTCTTGTTTTCAAGCAATCATACAGCAGTCAAGCTGTTGTCTATTTTCATATGGATGCACTGTAGTTTGTTTTACTGATTATTCTTTGTTGTTGCTTTCATTGTGATGTTTGCCACCTTGAGCTTGTGGTGTTTGTTTGTTTGTTATGGGAAAGGTGGACTAGAAATCCCAAACGTAAAAAATAACCAATGTCCTTTGTGTTACATATGCTACTGTTTTTATAAGGCTACTACGGGGAAATGATTTGGCTAAAATGAGAGGGAATCGGGGGGTAGGGGTTGTGAATTTCATTAAGAGCCCCCTCCCCTCACGTTTCCCTCCATAATTCAGTGGACAAACATGAATTGAAACACTTCAAAACTCAAGGCCACTGGCTTTGCTGAAGTTAAAAAGAAATTCAGCACTTCTCCTGCATCAGAATGATTCCTTAGCCTTAAAATAGTTTATTAATCATTTCTCTGAACAAAACACCTCCTTTTATCATGAGAGAATACTTGATTAGCTGTGGAAGCAACTTGGAGGTTTTTAAAAATACTCTAAAACTGTTATGACCAGCTACAATCTTACAAGAACGAATCATATCCACGGCATTCAAGGTCATAAAATATGTATTTTTACAATAAAAGATCTTAAAACAGCATAACGGTTCATTCATTGGCCATGAATATCTTCAGATGCATATCTTCATGCTGGCTCTTGGCTTGATATGCATCTGAAGATATTCATGGCCAATGAATGAAACGTTATGCTGTTTTAAGATCTTTTATTGAAAAAATACATATTTTATGACCTTGAATGCCGTGGATATGATTCGTTCTTGTAAGATTGGAGGTTTTTGTTTATGTCCAATGTATTCTAAGCACAGAGGAATGTTCTGGATTATATAAAAAGTGATATAAAATTCAATAAGAGCAAACCCCTGACTCAGATGAATACTAAGCTGGCTGAAGATTGAATGAAAGATTGTGAGCCATGTTAAAAAAATAGTTAAGATGACAGATTTAAAAGCAGAACTGCTCGAAAACAGGATTAAACTGTTTAATTATTTGCCATTTAATTATTTGATTTTGTCTGTAAACTGCTTTGTGAACTTTTTGTTGAAAAGCGGTATATAAATACTGTTAATAACTACAAGAAATGCAACAGTTTCAATCGTATCCACGATTGTCATCGGGCAAGAGTGAGGTGAACAGAACAGCTGCCAGGGTGTTTGAGAGCAGTTTTCCTGATGACGATCGTGGATACGATTGAAACTGTTGTATTTCTTGTAGTTTAATCCTGTTTTTGAGTAGTTCTTCTGCTTTTAAACCTGTGATTTTAACTATTTTTTTTTAACATGGCTTACAATCCCGTATTCATCCAATCTTTATCCATTAATGCTGGCCATGATAATTTCAAAGACTATAATTACAACTATTGCAGCTTATTTTTCATCCCTGTTTTTGCATTTCACTGTTTTTTCTCTACATTGTATGCTGCCTTGAACACTCTGTTTATTGGGAGGGAAAGGCGGGATATACCGTATTTTACGCTACATAGGACGCATCGGTCCATAGGACGCATGCATCCTATGGAGCATAAAATAGAGAAAAAAGTTTTTACTTACCTGGGCTTGGGAGCACTTCAGGGAGGCCTGTGGGGGCTTCGGGGAGGCCTGCGCGAGCCTCTGCAGGCCTCCCCGATGTTCAGTTCGGCCAAAAATCGCTGTTTTCGGTCGAACTGAACATTGGGGAGGCCTGCAGAGGCTTGCGCAGGCCTCCCGAAGCCCCCACAGGCCTCCTCAAAGCGCCCTCAAGCCCAGGCTTCGCACCATAGGACGCACGCTTTCCCCCCTATGTTTGGGGGGGGAAGTGCGTCTTATAGTGCGAAAAATACGGTAAATCATTTTCTTTAATGAATTAACTAATATTGCACTCACCTGCTACAGTGTGTAGTGCTGCCAGGATAAACGCTGTGGATTCTCATGTATAGCATTTGCATTGACCTCTTATTAAGGGAAAGAGGCTATTGTTATCCCATTGATATGAGAAAGGGGGCTTACTTGCAATTATTGACTGACTTATTAAGCACCATCTATGTTCATTACACTTTACAGGGGGGGGAACAGCCAACAGGTCCCTAAGGAGCTTACAATCAGGAATATCATCTTTTCTGATGCACTCAGCAGTATGTACAGGAGGAGATGACTTGTGTCCTAGTCTTTTACATGGAAGGGAAGGAATAAACAGCAAACAGGAGAGAGAAGCAAGGGTAACAAAACCAAAAAAGGGAGGGGAAGAATAGAAGAGATAACAGTAACAAAGGACGAAGAACCTTATGATGGGCTCACACAACCAAGATACTGTATTCATGCAGTGGTTGCACTTATGTGAGAGTTTGGACAGCTGAATTTTATGGGGTTTTTTCTTCACATGTACAAGCAGAACATAAATCAACAAGAAGGCAATGTGACTCACAAGAGCTTATTGTATAAAACAATCTCCATGTGAATGGTGGTGAGTTAACCTTTACATTTCAGACCTTCACCGAAACCTTCCCAGGCAAGAAATATATACAGTATATAGATACAGAAAACACAGAGAGAGAGAGAGAGAGAGAGAGAGAGAGAGAGCTATGAGGAAGCTTGGCTTTTTTCCTATTATTGCATGCGAGCAGTTGCATGCTTACTGTTTTGCCGACATTTAAAACAGGCTATCTGGAAGAGTCCAACACACTGGATCCTGTTGCTGTTGTTTTAGAGAAAATGCAGAAATTTAACAAGCTGAAAGCATATTTGCCAAAGAGTCCATCAGACATATTATTCCATGTGGGCCCTGTCCTCAATTGATGGCAAAATCCAGTGTATAAGGTGGGGGGAGGGCAGGACGACAGTCATTGATCCTGAGATCTTTGGCATGAAGAAAAGCAGGTGCTGCACGACTGTCTCCCTACTCCAATGGCTATAAAATTGCAATTCTATAAATACCACAGTCTGTCTCAGAGCAACATCTCATGCATATATTACCGTATAATCATGAAAGTTGAACACAAGATACCTTGCAGAAAATATAACTTTACTTGGATTATTTTGTATAAACTACCCAGATTACATTTGATGACAGAACCACAGAGTTCTAGGCTCCCTGTTTGAAACATTCACCAATGGCAGAATTTTCTAAACTTAAGCTTTTGTTCAAAGGCACCAACTGAAGATCTCCAAGGATGGAAATTCTACAGCTTTCCTTGATAACTTTCATTTAGTCAACAGTTATTACAGCAAAAGGGCTTTTCTAGCACACAATGTCAATTGTCAATAGCCCTATACAGTATATCAAAACGATGCTAGAATCAAGGCTGTATTTTAATTTACTATCAGTGGGCACAAACTTATTTTCTGTATGGAGATATATTTCCTCCCCCCCCCCCCCCGTCCTTGTTGAATGTTGCTTTTTATAACCTGCTCTATCTTGGATGCTCAGAGTGACTTACAGCCCATTCTAACCCAACACCTCCACAAGTCTGGCATAAGAGTGGCCTAAGTTCAGCATAAGTTCGACATATGTCTGAGATATGTCAGAGTTATGCCTGAGTTAGGCAGGCTGCAGTTTCTGTGGCCCAGCACCACCCCAGGATCCAGGCAACACTTACCTCCCAGGCAGGCAGGCTCTCCAGGCTCCGTGTCTGGCTCGGGCATGTGCAGGCCTCTGTCTGCATGTGTCAGTGCCCATCCATGGCAGCTGCCGCAGTGTCTGTCGCAGCCCGGTCGCAAAGGGGCCGGCCGCAGGCATGGGGGTTGCGCCAGTCATGTGGTGGGCGCAGGGCAGGTGACAGGTGAGCGAGGTCCCCTTGCCAGCCGCCACAGGGCACCCTATGCATCAGCCACCTGCTGCAGGGGAGAGTGGCCGTCCCCGCCCTCCTGCAGAAGGCGATGCCACCCCCATGCCACGTTGAGGCTGCATGTGGGAGTCATGGGGGGGAGCGGGGGAGGGAAGGGTAGGAGGGGGGTGGGAACGTCACACACAAGGGGGGTCGCATGCTGTCTGGAACTACCTCTGACATGACTCGCAGGTGCGCTGCCTGAAGCCCTGGGCCTCCAGGGCCGGGGCAATGCCCACAAAGAAGGCATCCCGGCGTGCCGTCTGCTCTGTGCACCGGCCAAGACCGAGAGATGCCTTGGGCTTGTCTGCTGCGAGCGGGAAGGGCTCATACAGCTCATCACACCGCCAGATGGGGCGACGACGGCGCCTCGCGGCAGGCGCTCCGGCGGGGTGGGGGGTTGCCAGCCTCCATCATCAGGGAGTGGGAGGGGAGGCAGACACACAGGCAGGCAGACAGGGGGTGCTGGGGAGGGGCATGGGTGGGTCAGAGCTTCCGCCCAAAGTCCGTCTGCATACGAGGCACCTGTTTATGCATCACCTTCATCTGCGGAGCGCCCCCTGTGTCCCTATCGGTTTCTGCAGACCCCTCTCTCAGAATCTGTCTCCCACCACCCTTGTTGTCTGTCTGTCGGTTTCCAGACCTTGCTGACACAACTTCGACATAACTCTGACCTAACTGAGGAGTAGGGTGTTAGAAATTTTCAGGAGAGGGCTGGAGTGGGTAAGGTAAAATGGCTCCTATGGGTCTCTCGAATTTATGTCAACCCTTTTGGTTGACATCAAATTTGTGTCAGCATTTGTGTTGGAGGGGGCGTCTGTGCTTGCCAGGGTCTGGAATCCGACGATAATTGGTTTCCGCCCCCGTTACGCCCACGGTCCGCCCATGGTCCGCCCACTTTTATGTCGACTTTAGGTCCGACTTATGCCGGCGTCGGTGGTGCACATGCGTGTCCGTTCTTAGTCCGTCAGTCGTAAATTCGACATAACTTCGACATAACTTCGCCGTAAATGGTCACATTCCAGACATAACTTCGACATAAGCGACTTATGCTGAGTTTATGTCTGACTTGTGCTGCTTAGCCCTTGGGTTGGAACGGGCTGTTAGGGCCCAATTCTATCTGGGCCTTACACTGGTGGATCTCACCATAGGCTGCCTGGGCTGTCATGCGGCAAGTGCCACACTGTTTTGTGGACCACTGCCACCAGTGCAAAGCCCTGGAGGCTGCGTGTAGTCTACACACTGACTGCAGAACCTCCACCACTGCCAGTAAGTGCAGGGAGCAGGCTGGGCTGGGGGCAGGAGGGAGCACTTTTTTTTGCTGTTCTTTGAAGAGATGATGATGGTGATGGTGGTGGTGGTGATGAACAGTATTTATATACCACTTTTCAACAAAAAGTTCACAAAGCGATTTACAGACAAAATAACATGATTAAATGATACAGAGTGGGATGCTTTGGATGGCGAACCAGAGCTCTGAGTCCAGTGCGGGAGTGATGATGGTGTCTCTGGAGCTCTGCCTAGGTGGAGGTAGATAGAGCTTCACTTCCAAATTCTAGAATGCTCTTTCTTTCCAAAGCACCACCAATGGTCAGTGACGACTTATGGAAAAGGTGATGCAGAATGGTATTGGCGGGGGGACGGGGGACCAGATCCCCAGATGTGCTGCAGATAATGTTTCTGGAGCTCTGCCCATCTTTATCAGTATCTGCCTGATTCCCCAGTTTGCTTTGACATGGTGTTGGTTTAATCAAAGACGGCCCTGTGTTGCATAATTTTCAAATACATTTTTTCATAAAGGCTATTGACGCAGATGTTAAAAAGCATCAGATCCACCAGATCAAAATTAATATCTACCAATCAATTATTACCCTTTGAATCTACATGATAGTTCTTTATAATGCATTTCTTCAGCGTTCTTAGGAGTCTGTCCTATGGGACTGGTTCAAAAGCCTTGGAGTCGTCTAAGTAAATCAGCTGTATCCCCACCCCCCTTAACAAATATAAATAAATTACTTATTAAAGAAGACACTTGGAAACTTCTTTCAGCTCAATGCGGAAGAGAGTCACAGGCAGCAGGCATCATAACATGGGGCTCAACAGAGGGGATCCATCTGTGACAATAAGAACCATAAACAAACTCCAAGCTTGCATAATTCTGGAGGCTGAAGTTTTCATAACCAAGTGAGCAGTGAGGATGCCGTCCATGAATCACTGCCAATTCATCAGGGTTCGGGTTCGCTGTCCGGGGATGGAATCCTGGTCAGAAGGCTACACTGAAGCGGAGGATTCTTATCCTTCACATTTATACAACACCCACCTAGTGTTACTCTAAAGAGATAGGGATGTCAGACAACCAAGTAATTTCCAAACTGTAAATAGAAGAATGAGTAACAGGAATCATGTGGGTTGGTCTCCAGGCTATCAGAGTTGTCTGATAAACATAGACTTCACCGCAAGAATCCACAGCCAATTGACAGAATCTTTTTCCCCACCATACAGATATTTAAAAATAATAATATCATGCTTAAATCGGCATAAATGTAGGTACCAATCCTATCCCCCACCAGCAGCGCTGATGCAGCTGTGCCAAAAGGTGTGCACTTCATTCAGCAGTGTGTGTGTGGGGGGGACTAAACTGAGGGCAAAGTAAAAAACATTTATACTTACCTCCACATAAGCCCTGAGGCTGCCTATGGGGCTCCTCAGATATACGCCACCTCTTTTGGTGGCGTATGTCTGAGGAGAGAAAGAGGGGTGGTTGAAATAGAGGGGATAGGATATCGCATGCACCATTGCCACCAGATCCACACTCTCCCGCCTCCTCCCACCTCCCTGGTTCCTCCCACCTCCCTGCCCAGTTATGTTCCCAAGTCCTCCCAGTCCCTCCCTGTCCACCCCCCCCCCCCACGGACTTACCTAATCTGGCAGGCACAGCGGGTTCCGGCAGCAAAGCTGCAGTGCTGCCACCTCTTGTGGCAGCGCTCACAGAATGGCCACTGATGGAGCACTGCATGCGCCATCAACAGCCATTTTACAACAGCAGAAGACTCTTCCACTGCCGTAAACCTCTCCTCCCGACAGCCCAATTCTGGATAGCATTGGGCTGGCTGTTAGTCATATAAAAGGATCCAACAGACACATGGCTCCAATCCACAGAGAGTTATTTGCATAAGTCCCATTGATTTCAAAGGGAAAAGTTTGTTGCACTAACAAGTCCTGTTGGTTTTAATGCGATTTAAGCACAACTTACTTTCTCTGAACTGGGGCCATGTGGTTCCACAGCTAGTATGCAAAACGTACATTCAAAATCTTCAACAGATCAAGCCTCTATTCATGTGATGGCCGATAAGTGCAATGTATGTTGGCCCTTTGCACGGGTCCAAATTCCACATGGACCTTTAGGGCAGTCATATAAACCGAACAGATGGCTAGGGGAGGATTGTGGCCTTCAAATCCCATTTATGAGGTTCCTGAATGCAGCTAACTGGTCACTGTTGGAAAAAAGATGCTGAATTAGATGGATCTGTGGTCTGATCCAGCAAGTTTATTCTTATGCTCACCTTTGTGTCAGAGAACAAAATCTAGAGTTGGCGCCCAGATTGGACAACATCAACACTTTGTGGGTGGGCTGCAAATGAAAGAACAATGGCTTTGGAAACATAATCATTCCACGAGGTTTGGTTGCTCTCTCTTGAAACATATGAATACTCCTTATTTGGGGGGGGGGGAATCCTCCCTTTAAAACAAACAAAAAATGTTTTTTGTTATTTTGTTTCTTTCAGAGCTATTCCTACAATGCAATGTGGGCTGCTAGGGAAATGATGGGATAGGAGAGAAAGGGAAAGAAAAGGAAGGGATTCCTATTGTTTTTTTTATAATGTCTGTGGGTCGGACTCCTTTATAAAAAATGTAGGACGGGACCCACCAAAATGGTTGTCAAGAAGGGGTTGAACTTCTCTCCAACAGGAAGGTGAAATTAGGCACTAACAGAAGCTTCAAGCTTGAAGGAAAACAAAAAAAAATATTTGTAATGAAGCAGGCATTATGGGTTTTCTAGCCATGTTTATTATTTGAGAAATAAAACTAAAATCGTACTGTCTTCTTAAGAGATTTCTCTCACACACACACTCTGGAGATGTGCATAGAGGCGAAGATGAGTCTTTCTTTCTCCTACCAACGTTTCATCCCACACGAGGGACCTTGTCAAGGTAATTCAGCATAACACTGCTGGATGACACTGAGAACATGGAGCTCTTGCTAGCATATACCAGTAAAACCCATGGCAACCGTTAACTGACAACGGAATCATCAACCTCTGCTCTATTCCTCCTAGGCTGCAAATATGCTCTTTTCAGGATAGGTAGCCAGATTTTATTGGCAAATGACACCATAGGTACCTATGAGACCTATTAAAGTAAGAGTACAAGAACACCAGAGAGCGGTAAAATTGTCACAAGGAGAAAAATCTGCTGTGGCAGCGCACGCCCTGGAATCTGGCCACCAAATTGCTTTTGAGCAGGTCCGTTCGTTGTTTTCGGAAGCCAGTCTAAAACGAAGACTAAATCTGGAGGCTATTTCAATCTCCCAAAGGAAACCTGCAAGTCTTCTGAATAGACAGCAAGAGCTGTCATTTGCAAATAAAATCTTTCCTCCTTTGGTTAAGACTGATGTTTGAGCTGGGGACAGATCCACATCTGATAAATTAATAATTACTTTATTTTCTGTTAGAGAATTGGCTTTTTCCATAGTTTGGCCAATTAGTCCATTCAATTTCTTTTTATGTCTGTTCTGGATGATCTCCTCTTGTAGAGAGATATATTCTACTGTTCTATTGTCCCATTGTCTCCAGTCCTCCGCCTTCATATTGTTACTTAGCTTAATATGCAATTTATAAATTATATTGTCCATATTACAAACATCAAATCTAGTGGATTTTATATAATCTCTTAGAAGAGCAGCTTCCATTTTTCTATATATCCTTTCCGTTCTTTTGGTGTTTTGCTTCCTCCGATGTTTCAAGAATTTGGGGATTACCCCTGCATCCCTACAATTTAATAGGAAGGTCAGGGTATTCCTCATTTTCATTTAACGTAGTCTGTACTTTTCCAAGGTTCTTAACTCCCGGACAATATCCTCCCCATAAAGGTATTTTAACGAAATATGCAGATTTTCATGGCTCGTTACAATGTACAATGAGGTGATATTTATGGGATTTTTTTCAGCCATGTACAATTAAAAATGAAGCAATAAAGATGAGATTTCAACAACTTGCCTGTACTAAGGTAAGATTTCGGTACTAAGATTTCCTTTCAGCTGCCTTCAGTCACAGACTTACACAGCCTGCCTAATTTCTGGCTTCTATAAACCATCTTATGTATTTTTCTCCCTCGAGACAAGAATGAGAACTAGCCATAGGTAATAATGGAAGCATTGAGAATTTTAGTGTCCCTTCCCACCTGCCCAAACAAAAGGTAACAGAAAAGACAAGCATTCCTACTCTCCAGACGATGAGATGAGGTGAGCACTTTCTTATTTCTACATGTCCTCAACATTCTGAAAGATCCCCTAGGTCATACAAAATCTTGGAAGTTCGAAGGACTACGTGTGTGTGTGTGTGTGTGTGTGTGCGTGCGTGCGTGCGTGCGCGTGCGTGCGTGCGTGCATGTTTTAATTGTACTTTTTTCACTTTATAAACTGATTGACTTCTGCATACCTAGGGAGTCCCTCGAGTATGTAAAAACCACTAATTTATTTTTGAGTGACCCCATTTTGCATTAATTCTGAGAGGCACTCAACCGCATATTACAGAGGAGGCGAGGAGGAGGAGGATATGGCTCACAAGTTGAACAATCTCTGCCAAATCAAGGAACTCTGCATATTAGTAAACTCTCAGTCACTCACTTCCATATTGACAAATCCTGGAAAGATAGAGAGGAGTGTATTCGCAATGAGAAGACGGGAACGTGACACACACAGGGGTTGGTTGAAAGCCCTCTGCCTTTCCAGTGAATATCAAACATGAAAAAAGTCACATTCTTTTCTGAAGGAAAAAAAGAGGAAGGTGTGGTGCTGGTTTCTGCTTTTAGCTGCTAGTGAAATTGATTGCTGAGTCGGCATCTTTAAAAGGGCAAAAATGTAAACATAAGAAGCTCATTTCTCTGATATTCTAGAACTCAGACAGGAATTTCCTGTCTTTAAAACCAGAAGATTAGAGGGGGGAATTGGGCAGCAGTGCTAAACTGCTAAAGTGGCTAAGCCTTCCTTAGGCTGCGCCTTCTGTCTAGTTATGACTAACCATAGGCTGGCCTGTTCTTTATTATTAGGAGGACACTCCTTCTGTCTCTGCAGCCACAAAAGCAGCAGACATAAGCCCTCTTCAAGCAAACCCTGAGCATTCCCCATCTTGGGGAGGAACTCTGCAGGCAAATGCTGTCCCCCCAGGGAGAGTGGGAGCAGAGCTATATCATGGTATGGAGCGCATTGGCTTGCCAATGCACTTCACAGTCACAGAATGTCAGAAGAGGGCTGCTGTGTGTTGTTGTGTCTCCTTGTCAAAGATTGTGGTGGATCCCTAGTCTGGGTTGTCTCTATCCCTCTCCAGGACAAGAATCAGAAGAAAGAGGGCATAGAGAGAGTTCTTTATTCTGATCCCAAGGGAAGCACAGAGCTGGATACAGGTCTGAGGGGGTCTTGGCAAAGTGCACTGAGCCACGGGTTGGATTAGACCACTTTCAAGATCCCTTCTAACTTTATGATTCCATGGGTCTTCCACACGATGGGCCTTGGCTTACCTTGGTGTGTGTGTGTGTGTGTGTGTGTGTGTGTGTGTGTGTGTGTGTGTGTGTGTGTGAGAGAGAGAGAGAGAGATGTTCCTACTGCCATAGGTGGCAGCAGGAGCCTCCTACCCAAGCTTTGCTCCTCTCTCATCCCCTAACCCTGATGCCTGAATGCAAGAGTCACACTCAGTTCATCACTTCCTCACCTCCTCAGGCGTCCTTCCCATCTATAAATAGGAGCTTTCTTGCAGAGGTCCCTGTGATAATGAGATAATGGAGGATGCCCATTTGCAGATAGGGCAAGCAAGAGGAGACAATGTCAGAGTGACTCTTCTTTCAGCCAAGAGACTGCTGTGCCATCATGCAAAACTGGGCTATAGCCTTGAGGCTGGACACATCAAACATGGGCAGTAATAGCCCTGGGCCCTCAGCAGCTGCCAACCTCTGACACCAGCCTTAGAAAAACACCCTGGCACTGGGTTCTGTGTAAGTTGCAGGCTTATAACTGGCTGTCCGGGGTCCATTTCTGTTGCAGGCAGTATATAGTTAATTCACAAGCTTGATTTATTCAGGTCACCGAGTTTTACTTTTTGTAGCAGAGGACACACTGCCCTGGATTTCATCATCTTAATTTACTACCTGGCTTTTTGTTGTATTCAAAAGAATCTGTGCAAGGTGGTGCCTGAAGACCTTTGATCTGTGTCCCAGATCTCAAAAGAGCTTTTACTGAAAGTCTGAGGTTTACAGAAACCAGGTCAAATTAAGTGACTACCCAAAATGTTGGTTTGGCACATGTATTATAAGAAAGAATGACAAAGGAAGTGGGCCTCACTCTGTGACTTCCCTCCACGCATCACCACTTTCTTACTCCCCCACAGCCTCAAAGTCACGGGCATGATTAATATCAATTTCTTATTAAATGTAAGAATACTCAGCTGATCAAATCTGAAATCTCACAATGATGGAAGCATCCTGTAATTCTAATACTATCCGAAACGCACTGCCTTATGGCTAGGTTCCTTTTTTTGTGATAGGAGCAGTACACTTTTTATCAGCTGCATGACAAGCAGAAATTCAGCAAGTGCCGCCCAAGATGCAGTGATGGAGGGAAAAGTAGCATTTTCCAAATCAGCAAAAAACACAGAGCCACTGGCAAGGGGAATAAAACAGGAAAAAATATGGCTAATACTGTATGCCCCAAGTGCTCTGTTCCAGGCGGCTCTGAATAGCATGATCTGACACAAAAAATGGGCTGCATATCTGTGTGTGCACGTATGAGTTTCTGTTTCTGCAACCAGGTGGGCTTTTCTAAAGATTGGTCATAGCCACATGATGAAAGCCATTTACAGAAAAACTTTGCTCTTGTTTTATGTCACTAGGTAGGCTTGCCATGCAAAACAGGGCTTTTGTCCCTCCTAACTTAGGCCCAGACCAAACGTACAGTTATTCCGTGACTCACACACCTGTGCGATTCAACTCATCTGGGGTTTGCGACTCCACGTTCACTGGAATCCAGGGCATTCTTCAAGGCAAATTTTTTCTAGTCTCTGGAAGCCAAGGCTCCAGCACTGCCAGTCATCTTTCAGCAGACACTTCCTTTGAAAGATAACCAAAAAATTCCTACTTGGCCATGTCTGCGACATCAGGTCATGTCCTGATGCTGACAAGCTGGATGGTGGGTAGTCACATAAATATTGCTGGCCTGCTGTGCCCCAACTGGCTATTCTACATGAGCCGGAGGTGTTCCAGGGTCTCAGTGCAGCAGGCTCTCCAACAGGCCAGGGCAAAGCCACACCCTGCCACACAAGGTGGGCGAAAAGAGGAATTGCTGGCTTATTTCGAATGTATGCTATTTGCTGATTCCGGCTCATTTTTGCTCCTTTCTTTCCCATAAAATGGAAGGCTATAGCTGTAGTTGTCTCATAGCAAGACCACAACCTGGCAGGGCACATCATTTTTTGTGTAGTACCCAGAAGCCACAAGATGGTGTGTTTTTTCATGCAGAGCAGTACAGGTGGGGAGTCAACTGTAAAATTCGCTGCTCTCTCTCAGAATGACTGGTCCTATCTGCTGAAATCATTTTGCTGGCCAATTTGAATGCATTTAATTGGGGTGGAAAAGTCCTCACACGGGTGCTGTATCTTTTCAATGTTCTTGTGCTGGGTCTTTTGTTTGAGGGCACCCCTGTGTGTAACGCATACCCCATGGGGGAAAAAAAGCAAATCAGGGAGATGGTTAGCATACATGTCTTCTTTCTGGTGATAGGGAAAACCAAACTCAGTTCCCCCCCTTAGCCCAGGTTCAATCCGGAGAAGTCAGCACTCAAGGCCAGATTATGTAATTATTTAATGAAACAGCTGCTCTAGGTGCTCACCATCAACACGCGAGACATACAGAGTCAAGCATGAGGATGAGAACACAAAGGAACATAGAAATCTGCAGCATGTATTCGTTATTACAAAATTCTGATACATTTGCATGAAAACAAGGTTGACCTTTTGCCAAACATCTATCTCTAGTTACTATCTCTAGTTACTTCGTAATTAACATAAAGAATATACAGGTGGGCCCCCATATCCACTGATTCGCTATCCACGGTTTCAGTTATCCACGGATCGTGGGGACCCCCCCAGGCTTTTACTTTTTTCCCAGTAAGCTTTGTTTCTTCCTTAAAGAAACGGGAGAAGAAGCCTCTGGCTGCTTATTACAGGCAAGTAGAACGAGACTAAGTACTAGAGAGGCTCTGCAAGGTTAACAGAAACCTTGCAGAGCCTCTCTAGGACTTAGTCTCGTTCTACTTGCCTGCAATGGAGGCTGCTTCTCTGTTTGTTTTAAGGAAGAAACAAAGCTTGCTGAAAGAAAAATAAGAGCTGGGGGGGAAGCATGCCTGCCTGCAGGGGAGGCAGGGTGGAGGGCCCCTCAGGAAACCATGGAGGGGGTGTTCGCTCTTATCTACGGTTTCAAGTATCCACAGAGGGGCCTGAAACATATCCCCAGCGGATATGGGGGGCCACCTGTAATTTCAGGGTACTATTTCAAATAAACACGTGAGTTCTGAGAAGCAGAAGATCAAAACTTATAAGCTAAGAAGATACACATGCTGTAATGTGATATATATCACATACTCCAAGCTGTAGCTTGGTTGCCTTGATTACCTAGCAATACTGGCAAGAATATTCCAAAGAGGGGCCCCTAAACACATTCCTTTCTGTCCCTCTTCAATAAACCTATAAAAGACTAATTATAAATCCATACATATAAAAGAGCTAATAACCTGGCTCTCTCTCTCTCTCTCTCTCTCTCTCTCTCTCTCTCTCTCTCTCACACACACACACACACACACACACACACACACACATATATATATATATATATATATATATATATATATATATATATATATATATATATATATTGCCAAATCTCTCCCCCACACACACACACACACATCTTGCCCTTAATTCTCTGAAACTGGCAAGTCAATTTAATGTAATATAATAATAATAATAATAATAATAATAATAATAATAATAATAATAAACAGTATTTATATACCGCCTTTCTTGGTCATTCGATTTCTCCTCCAACTCTAATTCAAAGGCGGTTTACATGGGCATGCTTTCTAAACCCCAAGGGGTTTTTACAATATAATAATGTTCTAATCTTTCGTAGAACCCTTCCTTCTACATATTGCTTTCACAGTCCAGCTCTCTGGCGTTCGCCTCACCACGCTTCAGCTGACAGGCAACCTTGACTGCCACTCAAGTGCTGCACCATGTTCAAGTGGAGGGTGGTTTTGAACAAATGACTCCTCATGTGAAACATCAAATTGAACAGTCCCTGTTTGAGAACTATGCCAACCGCATTAAGCATGTTTGAGCCAATCCTTAGTTATAAATCTCCAGGCCTGTTGTCAAGGTCTGGAACCCACCTCAAAGCCCCAACCTGCAACATCAGCCCAATGGGGGAGGGGGTGGGGGAGCAACCACACTTCCCCTTCTTTCACCCTGCACTGCTACAGGATCAGTCTTTTCCTTCCAGGAGAATTGGAAGAGACGGAGAGGCAGAGAGTGGCATGGCAACATTATACACTCAGTTTTGAACAGTGGAGGGAGAGAAAAGGAAACAAAGTAAGGCAAGCCAGAGAACAGAGAGACTGTCATGGCAGCCAAAAGCAGGTGGATGTGTGGGAGACTGAGGGGGGGGGCACAGAAGATTGAGAGTAGTGTTGCCAAAGCAACCTGTTCAAGGCCAAAATACGCTGGTGGGATTTACCACCTCTGGTACCCCCGGCTACTGTTGAGCTTTAACCCTTAAAACGAAATGGCAGTGGCAGCACAGCCATAACCCACCTGAGTCATGACCCACTAGTCATTTTCAAAGAACTGTCATGCAGAGCAGATGGGCCAGTTGCTTGCCCAAGAGGGTGTGGTGCTCATCCCCATTTCAAATTTAAATACTCAAGGTTGTTCGTGTGGGAAATGAATTGTTTCTGTTATTTCATTGCATACTTATGAATGGAGTGGAGACTATCATTCATATTAGTTATTATGATTGCAGAACCAGGAGGTGCTAGTTATCCTGAATTAATTTATTTTGGGTTGAAAAGGTTCACATGATGTCTCTGTGGAAAGACATCATAAAACCTCAATTTGTTTAATTTCCCAAGCCTAGAATTCAAAGATCTCTCCTCCCTCAGCCCAGCAAGGTTTGTTACACCTCCATTTGTGCAAAGGGGCACTCGGCACAAATAGCCTGGACTTAGAAAGAACATATTTAGGGGAACTTCTATGCCATGACCCCAACTGGGGATTCAAAGCCAGCACATTTCACACATACATGCAGGTGCAAAGGGTGTGTATGTGGGTGTGGGTGTGTGTGTGTTTCATGGCTCCAAGTTTGACTCCAGGGAATGTTTCCATGTTGCTTTCTACTCTTCAGTACTGTTGGCTGACTCTTGTCTAAACTGTATTGGCTGACCAGCTCTTCCTCTCTCAACAGCTAATAGTGGTATCTCTTTCACAAGGAGACATTGCATTGTACAGAAAGCAAAGCAGGGCTGGTGGCCATGAACTAGGCTTACCAGATCTCCAACCGAGACAGAGTGCTAGACTTTTAGGAGAAGGAATGTGGTCAGGTGTAGCTTGTTAAACCTTGGAGTACAATCCTAGGCATGTCTACTCAGAAGCAAGCCCCACTGAACACAATGGGGCTTGCTTCTGAGTAGACATGCCTAGGATTGTACTCCAAGGTTTAACAAGCTACACCTGCCCACATTCCTTCTCCTAAAGGTCTAGCATTCTGTCCCGGTTGGAGATCTGGTAAGCCTACCATGAACCCCAGCATGCAGTGAATTCTTTACAGGTGAGTCACCAAACATTGCTACTCCTGATCAAACAGGATCCTTTTTTGCTCTGCAGGATCACAGCCTGACCACATGGAACAGAACAAGCAGTGACTGCACACAGATTTCCACTGTGACTCCCTACAGAGGAGGGGTAAGTACTGTCTCAGTGATTCCAGGTACACCCAGCCCAGGCTGAGACAAGGCTAATGCAAGATCAACTAGGTAGCAGTATTCTCCTTTCAAGTGTGCAGGGACTTCAGTATGACAGTGCCTGCAACATCTCCACGCTCTGGCTTCCTCAGACACCTTGAACGCTTGTCCTCCATTGATCTCTTTCTAAGGTAGCTATCTGGATAGCCTACTCTACTGCCCCTCTGTATTTCCTTTTGTGTTGTGCAATCAGAAGGGTATTATTATTACTACTAGCCAGGGGCGTCGACAAAGAGAAGCACGCGGGGCGGGCTGCCTGGGGGTGTCACGCGCACAAGGGTGACGCGCGAGCCCCCCCCCCGCACTTACAGTTTGGCGCTGGAGTTGGGCCCGCCCGCTCGAGTGTCCAAAAGACATTTTGTCCACTGAGACATTTTGGCTCCAAAATGAGCCGAAAACGGCGCGGGGGTGCTCTGGGCCTGCATGTGATGTCACGCGCGGGGGCAGGGCCACGTCATTAAAGGTGACACGTGTTCTTGTGACGCGACTGCTACTAGCAGTTTTTGTGTGCACATGGTATAAGAGGGTTTAAACCCTTGTGTGCAGGGATGTCGGAAGGCTCTCTGTTGCTGGTCTCTTGCTACTGATATAACAATGGCTCATGCAGTGGGGAGTGGTTTGGTGTCTCTGTGTATACTGGGTGACATCATGCAGGCTCAGTCTATGCATGGCTGGAAGGTCGGTGGTACAGCAGTTCGAGACCCGAGTGCCGCATGACGGAGTGAGCTCCCGTCTCCTGCCAACCCATCAGTTCGAAAGCAAAAAATTGCTAGTAGATAAATAGGTACCGCTGTGGTGGTGCAGCATTCCGTTGCCAGCCAGATGACTACGGAAGCATCTTTAGACAGCGCTGGCTCTTTGGCCTTAGAAACGGAGATGAGCACTGCACCCTAGAGTCGGACATGATTGTCTTTTGAGCAGGGGATACCTTTACCTATACATGGCTGATGTGGGGGCATTGTTAGCATGATCTCCATGATTGGTGTGTGTGCCAGCACTATTGCAATGGAAACTGGAGGAGCACCTGTTGGAATTGCATTTTTATTAATATTTTTATTACTACTATCCCACCTTTCTTCAAACTAAGGGCTTTGTACTTGGTCTCCCCCCTACTTTATCCTTCAACCAGTTACATATTTTAGCTTGTTTACTGTTGGGGGTGCATAAGATCCTGACTAACAGCACAAAGCATATCTACTCAGAACTAAGTCCCTTTGTATTCAGTGGGACTTACTCCCAGAAAAGTATGTGCAGGATTGCAGCCTTAGCCACACTAACATTACACTAGTGTAAGCAGCCAGTGGTGCAACTGAATTGCTCTGTCCTGTTAGTTGCGACTAACTTGTGCCAGTGGTTTTAATGGTACCTGAGTACAGCTCAGGGCCATGCAAATCATGCAGAAAACAGAACCACCATTGGTTTCAATACAAAGCTTCATCATAGTTCTGGTTAGAGACTGAGTAGTACTGATCTGCTGTTCAGTGGTGGGAGGGGTAACTCAGGCTCCCAGCCCAAAAGAGCTTATCTGTATTCTTCAAAGTACAGTAGTGGATATAGCTGGGAATTTGCACATATAGCAGCCACTAGCACACAGGAGTATCCACTCAACCAGGATACACATGTGGAAGCCTGTTTCTGGGCAAATGTGGACATTAGCTGGATTAGGGTAAAGAAAATTAAATAGAGAGCATGGAAACAGAAATGGGGGGGGCACTGTCAGACTGGTAAGACTAACACATTTTTGAGCTGTTGGGATTCCATGATTCAAAAAGGGGGGTTGTTTGCATATATTTTTGCATTGTAGTGAGTTGCTGTCATGATGACATTTTACCAGTATTATTTTCACCTGTTTTGTGAAGAATGTGTTGGGAGCTTTTTCTTCACGCAATCACGGCCTTTGGTAGCCATTTGCTCCTCTGAACAAATCATTCTGAAATGATTTCCATGAGTGCCCCCTTTCAGCTTACCCATGTGTTCCTCATGACCCAAAAAGTATGGGTAAAGAAGTAACTTGAAATTTCTACACGAACATTTGGAGTAACATGCACTTGTACTCCTGCCAACTCCAATTCGTTCTATGAGTCACATAAATTGTGGTAACCCCTCTGCATGATGTTTGGTCAGGGCTGCACCAATCTATACTCTGGTGGGCTGCTTCTCAGAAACTAGTTTGGCTTCAATTTAAGTTATTTGAAACAATATATTTACAAAAAGTGGTTTACCACAGCTAAGGGGTCATGAAACGTATTCAACGTTTCACCTAAGAATAGAAGTGAGAGCATTTTTTGATTCATCGCCTCTGACCAAGGGAAGTCTAAGTGGATACTTCAGCAATATGGTAACCTATGTGGGACCTCTGAGGTTATTAGCTAGCAGAAATGGTGACTTTTTCAGGCAGAACAAAAAAAATGTAATGGTGAAGGTTGGAGCATGCTGACATTTGGAAAAATGTGTGCATGATGAAAACGTTTGGTTTTAAATAGTGTGTAATTGATCCCTTATATTTATTTATTTATTTATTTATTTATTATTACTTTTATATCTTGACTTTCCTTAATGGAACTCAGGACAGTATACATGCTTCTCTTCCCCACCACCACCACCTTTTTCCCACACAACTACTGTTGGCTAAGAGAAAGTGACACTGGCCCAAGGTCACCCATTAAGTAACCAACACCTGCCCACCTGAGGGACATTTCCAGAGCTGGGGAACAAACAGCAGGCTTGAACGCCTTCCCCACACACCAGCAAGAAACAGATTCATATCAGGTCATTGATAGCCAGGAGAACAGATGAGGAGGAGAAATATTTTGCCACCTAGTCCTTGCTTCTTTAGTGCAGCCATAGCAAGGTGAGGGAGACCAGCCAAGAGAAGGAGCTGATGGAACACCATGGTCCAGGCAGAACATCCTACTGTTTTACCGTTGATTGTCTTGTTTAATTTTATTTTAATTCCAATTATTTATTTCTTTATTTCTTTATTATTTAAAAAATTTATACCCCGCCTTATCCTATGCCAAAGACAAATGCCCAAGGCGGCTTACAACAGAAATTAAAATACATAATTTTAAATAATACATAAAATAAGTTTAAACAATACATAAAGGTAAAGGTGACCCCTGACAATTAAGTCCAGTCGTGTCCGACTCTAGGGTGTGGTGCTCATCCCCATTTCAAAGCCGAAGAGCCAGCGTTGTCCGAAGATGCCTCCGTGGTCATGTGGCCGGCATGACTCTCCTTGCCGCAGCACGTAGCATGCGGCTGGAACACGGAGCGCTGTTTACCTTCCCGCAAGCGGTACCCATTTATCTACGCGCATTAACATGCTTTGGAACTGCTAGGTTGGCAGGAGCTGGCCAAGCAACGAGAGCTCACCCCGTCGCAGATTCGAACTGCCAACCTTTCGATCGACAGCTCATGGTTCAGCGGTTTAACCCACTGCGCCACCCGCTGGCCTAAACAATACATTACCGTACATAAACTAAATTTAAAAACAATAAAATCCACTGGGGGGGCAACAGTATGGAGCAGAGAAGCAGCATGGCAGAGCATCTTGAGACACTGGAGGCAGACCACAACCCATCAC
Organism: Plestiodon gilberti rubricaudatus; assembly: GCA_026170595.1. Lineage (NCBI taxonomy): Eukaryota > Metazoa > Chordata > Lepidosauria > Squamata > Scincidae > Plestiodon > Plestiodon gilberti. Next base: position 172,077,428 of record JANXHW010000004.1, on the reverse strand, counting down.
CCAAACGCTAGACGAAATGAAAACGTTTTGAGCCCTCGCCGAAAAGTCATGAGCGGGTGGTTCTCAGATCCCCTGCCAGGGAGTTCCACAATGCAATGAAAGAACAGTGAAAAGGTGGAATTAAAAAACAAATCCTTAAATAAATATGGCTGTGGGGATTTAAACCTGAGCCTCCCTAGTCCTAGTCCGACACTCAAACCATGATGTCATACTGGCTCCCCTTTATCTGTTCTAACCATGTGATCAGCCCTTTCACATGTCAGTGGAGCTAAGGAGCCGATCATGGGGAACCAGTTTTGTGGCAATAGCCATACCACAAAGGTAATATAAACTGAGCCAATGTGCTGAACTCCAATTCCCAGGAATCTGTTGGAGAGGCAGTGCGGAAAGAGCTGCACGGCGTTACACAAAGGTACAAAGTGGCCCCTCCCACTCGCCATTGGAACCTGTCCAGCAGCGAAGGCAACACTGCCTTCACTGCCGGACTGGCTCTGACAACGAGTGGAATGGGCCACTTTGCACCTCCATGTAAGGGCATGCAGCACGTACCGCCCCACCCCGCCCCCCTCTGGCTATGCTACTACATGGATGTAAAGATGTAGCCTTGAACTGGCGCTGTGTTTGCCGGCACCTGAACAGCACTTGAATAGCAGAGCCAACTGTTCTATTTGCTGATCAAATCCTGACCGCCATACAAAACTTCTTGCCAAGCTTTCATTTTTACCACCCCAAGATGCCCCACATGAAGCTTTTCCAAAATTTTGGAGTGGAGTTTAGATTATATGAAGACTCAGGAGAGGCCCCACATTACATAGCTCTGTATCATAAGATCACTCCAATAATTGTGAAAAGGGATCAACAGTGCAATCATATGCATGTGTATTCAGAAGTAAGTCCCATTGTGTTCAATGGAGCTTACTCTCAGGAAAGTATTATAGGATTGCAACCAAGTGAGGGTCATCAGTATATTTCCAACCCTTGAGTGTAGCTTCCTATACCTGGTCCAATACAGGGTCCTCAAGCTGGCATAGGTTGAAAAAGCGAACAGATTCCACCACTATCTCAGGCTGATCCCCACCTGCTACAGGTAAATGTGAGAGGTGATCCGCATTTGCATGTACTGTAGTCTTCTTGTATGCAGTGTCATAAGTGTAGCTCACCAGGAAAACTGCACTCGAGCTGCAGCCATCAAAGAAATTCCTTTCAGTGGATTCAGAATAGAAACTGGAGGCTGGTGGTCAGTGATGAGGGTGGATTTTCTTCTATTAAGATACTGATTGAATTTCTTCACACCCCACACTAGACTTAAGGCCTCCTTGTCTGCGCAAAGGTTACATTCTGCCTCTGACAGAAATCTGGAAGCAAATGCTATTGGCCTTTCGGGACAGTCAGGCATCACATGCTAACAGTACGGCTCTTATTCCATGAGGGAAAACATCACATGCTAACTCAAGAGGCAAGGATGAATTAATGTGTGAGCACATTGTCAGATGTGACAAATTTCTTCACATGTAAGAAGGTGTCTTCACAGGCCTGTGACCAAACCCACTTTTGACCCATCTGTAAGAAAGGAGATTCAATACACTTACCAAGCTGGGCACAAATTGACCACATTAGTTAACAAACCTAAGGAATGACCCAAGTTGAGACACATCTTTACGTGGGGTTTCCAGGACTGCATTCATTTTCTCTGGAGGCTTATGTAAGCCTCATGCATCTGTAATGTGCCAGAGTATGCTATTGATTTCTTTAAAAACTCATGTTTTGCACAGTTGGTTTGTGGTCCATCTTCTCTAAGTGCTTCAGTACAGTTTGCAGGATTTTCAGATGTTCTTAATTACATTCCCCTATCATAATAATATCATCCAGATAGCACTGTGTTCTTGGATATCTTGCCAAACTGGATCCATTCTTCTTTGCCAGGTAGCTGGCTGATATAATATCAAACACTAGTCGTATTGGTACGACCCTTTTGAAATATGGATGGTGAGGTATACCTCAGAATCTCTTACTTCCATCTGCAAGTAAGCCTGTGACAAATCAATCTTGCTATATCACTTCCCTCCTGACAAGGTTGAAAATATGTCATCAATGTGTGGCAAAAGATAACTGTCCACCTTCAAAACAGCCGCATTCATAGTACCCTTGAAATCCTCACAGAGCCTAACGGGTCCCCCCTTTTTAAGAACTGGAGCAATAGGGGTTGCCCATTCACTCCAGGCTACCTTGGTGACTATGCCTTCTTTTTCCAAGCAATCCAACTCAGCATCTACTTTTGGACAAATACTATAAGGAACAAGTCTGACTTGGTGAAGCTTGGACTGTGTATTCTCGACTAGTGTCAGCCTGCATTTTTATGCATTTTAAGGTTCCTGTGCGCTCTCTAAACATTTCCATCCAGTATAGCCAGCCACCAAACACAGCTTCAGTGTACAGTATTTACGGTTCTGTACAACTCAAGGTTCTTGGATCCCACCTTCACTGCCAATTATATTTGCTGAAAATCTCACAAGCAACCCAGAGGAACACATGTGCGTGCGCATGCAAGGCTGGGTCCATCACTTGGCATTCTATTGAGTAACACACACAGTATGTAACACTAATAGAAAAAATAGAACAGCAGAACCAACATAACCAGCTATAAGTGAAACCTAACTGAGGATTCATTTAGGCACATTCAATATATATAACAATTTGATTTCCTGATTCCTACTATAAGCTAGGGACAATGCCATGATACTGCAGTATTTGATTTTACTCATTGCTGACCAGAAAGAACCCCAAAATCACATGCCTGGATTCTACCATGAGGGGAATAATAACCACACAATACCTATCATCCATTTATGAAATAACTAAAATGCTGGAAACTAAAATGAGTTGTCCTGAGTGAGTCAGTAGTGACTATGTAGATTATATAACAAAATAGCGATGAGGACAACCACAAACTTCTCTTATATCACCAGGGCTACTTCTGCCTTCCAATAGGTTGGGGGAGGGGTGTTCAGAGTAACAGGCCATCATCCAAGACATGCTGGAGGCAAGGATTTAAACACATGCACTTGTGTAAACCGATTCCAATTTTACGGGATTAATAGCCAAGTATGTCCAAGAATTTAATGTTTAAAAAAACGTAAAAACACTTTAAAAACAAAAAACTTACACAATTAAAAACACGACGTTTCATCCGCACACTGCAGACCTCCTCAAGTGTACAGGCAACAAAAGTTGTAAGATGTTAACTGCCCAGCGAACTGGGTGAGCTTTTGAAGCAGAGCGTCCCAGCAGGAAAGCGCGTGAAAAAGCCGGTAGTTAATTAGGGGCTGGCAGGGCTAGGGCTGTAGCTTTACCCTCCAGGTTGTGGCGCGGGAGGGAGGACCTGCCCATCTGCGCCGCAGCCTGGGAAAAACAGGGGTACGCAGGGACAGAATTTGAAGGTACATGGGGGTATGCAGAGGGGGGAAGGCTGGGGGTACGCAGACATCTGGAGGACCACCTTGGGGGTACGTGGGCCTCCGGACGTTGAGAACCCCTGTACTACTGGATTGGCAGCAGCCACAACCTGGTTGAAGGCTTTGTTATCAGTCCTTTTGGGATCTTGTTTTAGTATCCCGCCCCCCAAGAGACTGCAAGCGCCCTTATTCTACCTGCCCTATGAAACCCTCTGTTGTCATTAGCCAGGTGTGGTTGTTGGAACCCACCAGTGTTAGCAACGAGACTGCCAATCCTGGTGTGCCATCAGCACTTGCTCCCAGTCCTAACTGCACAGGATGCTACACATTCACCTTCTCATTACAGTAAGTTTTACAGTATTGTACAATAGAAAAAAGTCAACATTCATAAAACTATTCAAAACTTTGGTACAGAAAAGTCTGCGTATTCTGTTTAGTGTTTAGAAACTGCGTATTCTGTTTAGTGCTGCACCACTGAGAGTGGTGCATTCTGGCTAGCATGAGGCTAATCATCACTTGCTACCAGGAAATGCTTCGGGAGAGGAAACAGCAGGCAAGGCAATCCACCCTTGATGCCTTCTTCAACAAGATGCCTGTATGTAATTCCCAAAGATGAGAAGAGCTACTCTCAGATCATGACTCATCACCTTCCTACCTTTGCCATGTAGGTGGAGTGATGGCAGCTGTGGTCAATTACATAGGAGAATCCATCCTAATGCACACATCGACATTAGAACAGGATTATAATCACCTCCTATGGAGTTGTTTCACACAGTACTCTGCTTTCCTGGAGCATAGCCACAGCATTATAGGAGAAATTATGTACTATAATGCATAATGATACTAGCATGGACATAGCTTTTTTTCCTCTTTTTTACAGCTTCTGCACAATGAGTTGACGTTTTCACTGTTTTGTATTATCTGCATTTTAAATCTATATCTTTTGATTGCCTTTCTAATAAAAAGGAGGTGAAAGCATTGAAGCTAGAAGATTGACAGTGGAACTCTACTTACAGTACATGTACGTTTGATCATCTTTATCAGTTGTATCAGTGCTCTAGTCTATTTCACATTCCTTCTGTTTGCATGAGGCTAAGTTGCATATACTGTTATAATCATTTCTCTCAGCCAATTAAAATAAAACTTCCTATTTGCTGACCATTTCCATAACAGTCATAAATTGACGTATTTGTCTTGCAGCTAGCTGTAAATTCCAGTTATAGGTAAAAGATGGCAAAATGGTATCATGCTTTATTCTTACCTACAGATATCTGTTTTATAATCAATAGTATAATTCTTAGATACAGTTATCTGTTTTATAATCAACTCAGTGGCTTCTTGTAATGTGAATCATATAAGCCAACATGAATCCGACAACCCAGCTGATAAGTAATTAGCACCTTATAGGGGCATTCTGTCTAAACAGGATGTAGTTAGCAACTTGGATTGCAAGTGCCCCGTGTGCCAGTAGAAGGCAAATCAAACACATTTCCAAAGGGTCACTTAAGAGCAACATTTCAGGGGAAACAGACAAGGGACTGCAGCAGAAAAGGGAGAAGGAAAGCCACACGGAGTGCTCAGTAGTTCCTTATTTAATTCAGTTATAAAAGCCCCAAATGGTGTGTTTTCACAAAGCTAATTATTATTAGGAGATGGTCTTCTAATTCCTGGAGTGTTCTCACTTGTGTGTTTTGAAGCCATCAAAATGTGGAGAAGATGCCCTACTCCCAGCTGGAGACAGGTGTGTGTAAAGAAAACAAAAGTTTAAATTTTTGAAAAGACAGGGAAAAGAGCTGGCTGACAGCACTGTGGGGTGAAGACTCTCTCTCTCTCTCTCTCAGAGGACCTGATGTGGGGAAGCAAATAGTATCAAAATGCCATAACTCTCCATTGCACTCTCATCCTCAGGAAACCAAACTCAGTAGTGCTTTCCCTTTGCTCCTTCGGAACTCTTCAACCATTGGGGAACTACAACACAACAACACTTAGGGGATCCACAAACAGTGAGCAACACATCAAGCTTCAGTGCCTACTTATTTAAGAAGCATCAGGCAGTCACTGAACAAAGTACTGTATTGCTGTTTCACTGTCGTATACACACATACCAAACAACTAGACCTGAAAGACCGAACATCACAATCCTCCAGCTGGCCTTAACTTTCTGAGCATAAAACGTGTGTGTGTCAGCCCAATTCTGTGTAGCTCTTGCACCGGTGTAACCGTAGATTCACTGGTGTAAGAGCACTTATGCCAGTGTAACTTTCCATACGCCGATGGACGCAGGACGGAAACCGGCATAACCCCCCCTTGGATGCTGCGCATGCGCAGTTCGGACGTGGGATGGAAGCTGGAGCAACTCTGCCGGTGCAGGAGGCATTCCTGGGGCGTTCGAATGCCCTTTGTGCTGGCGGAGTTGCACCAGCGTCCGTCCCACATCCGAACTGCCCATATGCAGTGTCCAAGGGGGTTATGCCGGTGTCTGTCCTGCATCCGTCAGCGTACGGCAAGTTACACTGGCATAATTGCTCTTACACCGGTACTGTTACACCAGTGCAAGAGTTACAGAGGACTGGACTCTCTCTCTCTCTCTCTCTCTCTCTCTCACACACACACACACACACACACACACACACACAGAGAGAGAGAGAGAGAGAGAGAGAGAGAGAGAGAGAGAGAGAGAGAGAGAGAGAGAGCAGTCTTTTCCAGGGCTGTAGCCACAAACACTATATAAAAGGGGACTTCCTGAGCAAAGAATGTGAGAGAATTGCTGATCAGGCAACAGTTTGATTTGTTTGGTGGTAGAAAGTCAACATTTTACTTTTTGAGCATCCAAAGTTTTCAATTTGGCTTTGAAATACAACATGAAGAGCTACTGCTTAAAAGCCTAAATTAAAATTAAATCAACAAAGTCTAGGATCCGCTTGCCAAGCTCAAGTGGATCTGAAAACCTCATGCAGTCCAGAATTCAGACACAGGGAATGTAGCACATCACTCAAAGGCACTGTCAAGGTTTGGTCGGGGTATTGGCAGAAGGCACACATGACTGGACCTTATTTGAGGAGCAGAAATTTAAGAAGAATCCCTGAACCCTCAGTACTAGTGGCAGCACTAGTGCCCAAGGAGCCCACACAGTTGGCAGGAAACAATGGGGGGACCCAGAGCTACCTAGCACCGGCACTGACACTACTATTAAAGGACCTCAATAGGTTACCAGTTTTGTTGCCAGGCCCACTACTAGACACTGGTTTGGACCTTTAAATTCCTCAATAGTCTGATTCCTAGATATTTTAGGACATTCTTCCTCCTACATGACTGTCTGATGTATTCAGGTCCTAGTCCAAAGACCTGAGTACACCAGGTTCTGGTGTTCCTTTTCCAGTCATGGACAAATTGATACAAGGACAGAACTTTATCAGTGGTGGAGCCCACCTCATGAAACTCTCTGCACATGAAGGTCCACCAGTTTTCACTCTGCAGGTCTGAATAGGGTGCCCATATCCAAAAAGGGACAAGGTGCCTATACCTTTAACCATTGGAATTTGGGCAGGTGCAGCTCATCATGGAAGGGTGCAACAAGCTACACCTGCCCAAATTCCTTCTTCTTACAGTGGTTAAAGGCATAGGCACCCTGTCCCTTTTTGGATATGGGCACCCTAGGCCTGAAGAGGAAGTCCATGATGACCTCTTTTCTCCCCCACCAATTTTTTGGGGTGGGGTTGAGGCATTTTGTTGTGTTATGATAAAAGACGAGTTTGTTGCTTGCGTTATATTTGTTGGTTGCTACTTATTCAGTTATACTTTTCATATGGCTCTTATGACGTATTGCCATTTTAATTTGATATTTTACCTTGGGTGGAATGCACAGAAAGGAGACTTATACATTTAGTAATAAGTAAACACCAGGTAAACAATAAGTAATACACCAGGATGGTGTAGTGGTTTGGGAGTCGGACTTAGACCTGGAAGATCCAGGTTCAAATCCCTGCTCAGCCACGAAACTTCCTGGGTGACCTTGGGCCAGTCACTATCTCTCAGCCCCACCTACCTCACAGGGTTGTTGTGAGGACAAAAGGAGAGGAGGAAATATGTACACCACTCTGAGCTCCTTGGAGGAAGGGCGGTATAAAAATGTGAAAAATAAAATAAAAAAATAATAAAATTCAATTCATTTTCACTTTTCCCCAGAACCCCTAAATCCAAGTTGCAGTTGTAACTGCAGTTGGAAAAACTTAATTTAGGAGAGCATACATTTGTTATTTCGTTTTATTGTTTGCAAATTAGGGTTGGGAAAACACGCCTGTGAACGTTTGTTCCAAACTCATTGAATTGTACCCTGAATGTGCTCACTGTGCTTGAGTTCTCACCACCTCCCACTCATTGACAAATAAATTCCTTTCAACAATGACGTCTTCAGGGAAGTGAACTTCTTATTGTGCTCACCACCTCTCCATGCATGTTACACTATCATAAGTGCAAAGCATGAGAAAAAGGGTGTGTTGCCTCTTCCAAGTCAGAGTTGCAACCCCAACAATTTAGTCACTCTGACTCATAGTTCCCCCACCACCCAAGCCCATCATGAAATACAGCATAAGCGCCAAGACTGTAATAGTATGTATACTTTTAAGGTTTCTTTTGTGAGAACTAGAAACGTAACTCTTCCCTTAGTATCTTTTTCTGACTTTGTATCAGTCTGAACACTACTTCATTGTTATTAGTATGACAATTACAGTAAGACAAGGAAATGCTCTCTTTCCCTTTACACTTTTGGCTCTATGTCTTAGGGCGCAATTCTGTGTAACTCTTGCACTGGTGTAACAGTAGATCCCCCGGTGTAAGAGCACTAATGCCAGTGTAACTTGCCGTACACCGATGGGCGCAGGACAGACACCGGCGTAACCCCTCTTGGACGGCTCACATGCGCAGTTAGGATGCAGAACGGACATTGGCACAACTCCGCCAGCGCAGGGGGCATTCCAGAGGCATCTAAATGCCCCCCAAATGCCCCCTGCATCAGCGGAGTTGCATCGGTGTCCGTTCCGCATCCTAACTGCGCATGTGAGGCGTCTGAGAGGGGTTATGCTGGTGTCCATCCTGCATCTGTCAGCATATGGCAAGTTATACTGGCAGAAGTGCTCTTACACCAGGGGATCTACTGTTACACCGGTGCAAGAGTTACACAGGATTGCGGCAATAGAATTTTAAATGGGACAGGGAGATTTTGAATGGGGGAAATAAAAGCTAGATCTTTGGGGATCTGAAAATCAGTTAGAAAATAATTTGCCCAAGTGACTTATCTTGGTAATTAAAAGGGGTCTGAGCAAGAAGCCAGAATCGAACCCAAGATCTCCTGCTATAAATAGAGTCAGGCTCATGGCAGAGCAGAACTGTATATTCCTTGTCGACATACAACAAACATGATTTTTTTTTAGTGCTGTAATTGAACAACCTAAAAATCCACCATTGCATCCCTTCCTAGGACCTTTGCTCCACCAACTTGATGACCTGAGTGCCCCCTGAAATAATGATGATAAGCTACCTGTTTCAAGGTGGGCGTGCTTTCAGGTCCATTAAAACTCTTCAACTAGATCCATGTTACGCAAAACAAAACAGAAAAAGGGAGTGGGGGAAGAGCGAGAGACAGATGTTGCTTGATACGATGAAAAGTCCTAACCTGCAATTTATGATAGTCTTAAAATACATCCGAAGCGGTGTGTAATTCAGACTTACCGTTCCGTTCAGATTTGCATGGTGCAAAAAGATCTCAGTTTGCACCAAAGGCTACAGGAGTGAAGCATAGCTGTTGTCACATTGAAAACCTAAACACCTGCACTTATTCAGATCTACCTCTAGTGTTAAGTGGAACTCCCAGATCCCTCAAGGCAGGGAACAGAAGTAAAGAAAAATAGGATAATCCTTGAATTAGCTAAAGCAGGGATTGATTGTAGGTGCTGTAAGGTGCTATAAGTCAATAGTGATCTAGCAGCTGGAGGGCATGTTGATTCCCCATAGGCAAAGTTCTACCCTCCTGCACAGAAATCCCCCAAAACATCTGTGCAATGTTTTTGTCTTTTTCAAATGCCTCCTCAAAAGCCCTGCCTTTTCCATGCAGTCTTTAGCTTAACTCTCATTCCCAACTGAAAAAAGCCCATTACATGTAACTATAGTTGCTTACATTCCTCCTTTGCAATCCTTGCCTCTCCATAATCTCTTTCCCTCCCTTGTCGTCGTCCCTATTGCTAAAATGTACATTGTAAGCTTCTCAAGGCGGAGATCTGGGTGGAGGAATTTGCTGGTATTGTGTATATATTTACCGGTATACCATGCTATCAACTTTCTTTTCTTTTTCTTCTTTGAAGCAGGGGCACATCCATGTAGGCACATATGGATGCAACTATACCCATGGAAGGAGATTAACATAGAACTCAAGCGAGCACGTTTTTCTCCCTCCCATCCTTGGGTGCAAATTGCAGCGCATCCAAACATAACACTGGTGTGCCTCTCCTACACAACTGCCCAGCCTGCATTACTCCTATTGAGGATCTGGGGAGGAGAAAGGTAGACAGCTATACAGGAGTCACATACTGGCCCCCTGCCTCAAATTGCGTGTGTAATGAAGACTGCTCCATTGAGCTGGACTCTATCCTACACTAGCACCAGGAGGGCTGTGAACTGTCCCAAATGCATTGGGCATGCATGACAAAATGTCAAAAGAGTCAGGATTTCTACTAAACATGTTTCAGTGTCCTGCATAGCTTTGCGCTCTTCCTCATGACTAGCAGATGCAGAAATGCTGCAAACTAAGCAAATAAATGCTGAACGTGCATTCTGTAGGTCACAAAGTTCAGTTTTTCTTGGGGCAGGATTTTGAGTATGAAGTACAAACTACACCCATATTTTCTCCAGAAATCGTTAAATGCCCTTTGCCTTGTGTATATAGTATATACACAAGGCAAAGGGCATTTAATGATTTCTGGAGAAAATATGAGTGTAGTTTGTACTTCATACTCAAAATCCTGCCCCAAGAAAAATATACGTATGGCCACAACAACATTTGACATTCTAAGCTCAAAACTAATGTGTGAATTGGCCCTTAAAGGACAGGGGTTACACAGCCCAACCCTGGGTAAGGATACACGGCTGGCCTAAAGTGCTGGCTGTGGTATCCTTTGGCTGTCCCAAGCTGCCCTGGGAAGGGCAGCTTGGGACACTTGTCCCCTTCCCCACGTGCAAGCCAGCCGAGGCGCTATGGGCCTCCTCAAATTTCAGAAGGCAGCTCTGAAGCTGGCATACATTTGAGCCAGGGGGAGGTAGGCCAGAACGGGCTGGGAGAGGGCCCGGGATATTGGCAGAGTGCACCATTGATATTCCCGCCCTCTCCCTGCCCGGTTAGGCCAATGGCCGCCCTCCCTAGCCACCCAGTCTGCCACTGCACCAGTCAGTGCAGGACTTACATTCACCGACAGGTGCAGGAATGTTCCCCTGACAGAGTGAGGGCTGCTGGCCTCTGCCCTGGTGGCCCTTACTCACCGGGAGTCGCAAACGCGCTTTATGGAGCATTTGCGACCCTCTAGAGCAGCGGCGCACATGCTCCACCACACTAGAGTTACCCAGGATCGTGCTGTTAGACTAACAGGACACTGGGTCAAGTTGGCTGAATAGCACAAGTCAGGGTCCAGTAAAACACACTGTTGAATTAGTACATCCTGTCGTTCAAAAATACATTTCACTATTGAATAAGAACTACAGAGGAAAAAGTTCCTCTGTAGTTCTTACTTGAAATGTTTCTTAAATTAAGAATTTCACCAAGTAATGATGAGTATATGTAATTATACATCCTCAGCCCCCACCACAAAGCCATGGTTCGCACACCTGATGAGTATGCTAGTATCTTTGCAGGAATTGGTACAAGTTATTTTAGCGCTATGGGTAGCATTTTCTAGAGCAATAGAGCTGTTAAGGACAGATCAGCTCACACAATAAACTAACTTGAGTGTTTTCAACAGCGAGAAAAGAGGTTTCTCTGGTTTCCTTCTGAGTCACTGTGAAGGGGTAGGGCTGCTGCATCCAAACCTCCTTACCTGACAATTCACTCTCCAAGTGACAAATGTTCAGAAACAAGAAAGCAGGAAACCACAGTCTTTTCCAGAGGCAGCTGTACAAAAATTTCACAGAACATTGTGTATGTGCTGATGATAAGTGTTGCCATAAGTGGATAGTGGTGTGTGTGTGTGTGTGTGTGTGTGTGTGTGTGTGTGTGTGTGTGTGTGTGTGTCACAATTTCAGAAATTTCATTACCTCAGGCAGCTCCCCTTCATTTTGTGTGCCTCCACATTAAGTCTCTTGACTGAGAGATGCTGGAAATTATCAGCCAGACTGATGCTATCTAGCAAATTTTACAAAACTGAAGCTCTTTTGTGTAAAAGGCAGACACCCCCCCCCCCCATTCACTCTTTTCTATGAGCAAACTTCAAAAGTAGAGCTGAAAACCAACTTGCCACCTATTTAAAGTCAGACAGTGGATGCATCAAAGCTAGGTGACTGGCTCCGTCTAGTGGAGGTTTCCTGTCAATATAGCCAGCTAAAATGAAGGGCTGCAATAGGCGCCACAGTTTCCAACATCCCATCATACTATCATCGTCACAGATTAGAGACCAGACATACCTTTAGAAGCATTATTTAATAGGTTTGTTTGTTTGTTTATAGCCTGCCGAGTCTCAAGGAGCTCAGGGCATGACACACCCCTGACCTCCTGCCCCATTACAGCAACCCTGTGAAGTGGATTAGGTTGAGAGGGTGACTGCTCCAAGGTCACCCAGTGAATGTTGTGCCTGAGCAGGGATTTGAACAGGAGCCTGCTCAGGCCTAGTCCAACACTCAAACCACGCTACTGCACCGGTTCTAGGCCAGCAAATGTTTTGTTCAAATCACTTACATGTAACAAGTGTGATCAGTCTACACCTGAAGTCATGTGTTGACAAAAAACTGAGGGTGCAATCCAATCCTACTTAGGCTGCCGTTGTAACCAGCGACCCAGCAAAAACAGGAGGCCCCAGAACAGAAAGGGGATTCAAATCCCCTCCAAAAGGGGAATTCAAAGGGGATTTGAATCCCCTTTCCATTCTGGGGTCTCCCGTTTTCGCTGGGCTGCTGGTTACAACGGTGGCCTAAGTAGGATAGGATTGCTCCTTTGGGAACTGCGCCTCCCAGTTTGGGAACCACTGGAATAAGGGCTTCTTCCTGTACAATGTTTTACAAGGCAAGATTGCATCCAGCTATGTTTCCATCAGAGGTACTAACATGTATAGATTATTCTGAACATTAACCATGTTGCTTCAGAATCATTTCTAGAATACTAACATTTCAGAAGGCAACGATACAAGGGAGCAGTCTTTTGGCCAAACACCCATGTCTGCTTTAATTTGTGGTCCCAGAATACTGTATAAGAGATATGCATCAAACGCTACAGGAATTCTTAGTATATTCTCCATTGTCCTGAGAAAATATGGTGTTCATTGTGATGTGTGTCTAGGTAGGTCATTAATTGATGCTGGGAAGAGGTGACTGTGAAGGGCCTATTTGCACAACCAACCCTTTCCCATTCTACTACTGTAGGTCACAGTGTAGAAGAGGTCAGCCCCATAGCTGGTGTGAGGGAGAATGCACCTGCACGAGCCATTGTGACCAGCATGGAATAAACTGCGTTGAGCACTTGATCATGCAAGTTTGGACAATTTGTGAATTTTGGTACTGCCGGGAGGGGGGGAGGTATTGAGGTGCCTCTTCCTCTAGAGAACCAACGAAAGGTAGGGTATAAATAAAAAAAATATCTCTCCATACCTTATACCTCACCATTCTGGATCGAGGACCTATTTGAGAGCAGCTCCTGGATCCACTTCTTGAAGCTAAGGCCACAACATGGCAAATTATCTGTAGCCAGCCAGAACAGAATTCCTGGCTGTTCTTTCCTTTGGCTAGAGCTACATGGTGGTGCACAGGCTGAACCCACACTGGGCATTATTCAGGTCACCACTTCAACGCCCACTAGGGGCTCAAGCCCTAACAGGACCATATAAAAGGGGCATGGTTGCCTCAGAAGCTTGTTGGAGGGGAGAGGTGGTGATAGCATGGTTCTTCTATGTGTTTCTAGCCACAGGAAGCTGCCTTCTATCGAATCGAACTATTAGAACATCTAACTCAGTATTGTCTGTACTGAGTGGCAGTGGTTCATGAAGGTTTTGGGCAGAGGTATTTTCGCTGCACCACCTGGGATCTTCTGCATGCATGGAAAACATACGGTTTTCTGCTAGGCCACAATCCCTTCACTGAAGCTTGGCATCTCCATCTCTACATCACCCATACAGCCATTGCCGGTACATATCTGGATTTGCAGTAGAATTTGAAGGTGAATATATGTGACAAACTGAACTTACAGACAAAACAGCTGCAACGCTCTTTTTAGTCAGGCTTCTTTTCATAACACTTGCTATATGGAAGCTAACCCTCCCTGCACCAAAGCCCAATGGATCACACAAAAAACAAACTCTGCTCTTTTAGGCGTCTTTAATCCAAAACAAGGAAAAGCAGACCCAAGTATTTGTTTCAGCAATGAGACACCAACAAAAGAAAATTAAAATATTTCTTTAAACATATTAAAATTCCATACAGTGTCTAAAATGTCACTAAAAGCTAAACCTTTCTTCTTTTAAAAAAAAGTGTGTTTTTTTAAAAACATTAAAATGCAAGTGAAATAATTGTGGCAAAAAGATATTCATTCATGGACTAAAGATATACAGAAAGGAGCAGAAAAATGGATCGATGAACAGAACGGGGCAAAAATTTATGCAAAAGGGCATGTTACCCCTTCCTTCTTTAATGTATAGATCAAGACAGCCTTGGAATTTGTACTCAAGAGAGCCTGAGAACAGGCAAACATGCCCAGGCTGAAGGTCAGGCCGGATCTACATTACACGCGTTGCGGAGCTTCTGACAGCATATCAGAAGCAAGCGGAGCCGCTGCGACCTCCGCAATGCCGGCGTGTACCTCAAGCAGGAAACCGAACTTTTCAGGGGGCGGGTTCGCAGAGCTAGGGGGCGGTTCGCAGAGCTACTACAGCCTACCAATCGTAGGAGAGGGGGAGGAGAGTGGCTGCATGCCAATCAGAACCACCTCCAATCACCTTGGAGGTTATATTCCAAGACTATTCCCAGAGGAAAACACAGGACGAGGAGAGAGAAAACCAGAATGGCGGGAAATACTCAAAATAGTCCAAACTCCTGTCACCGTGGAGGTTTATTCCAAGAGGATTAATTGTAACAAGAAAGAGTAGAACAATCAGAGAGATTTGTGAGTGTGTGTGTGGGAAGCGTTTCGGTGCTTGCTTGCTGCTTGCGGCAAGGGAACGGTCTGTTGTGTGTGCACAGGCAGAGCAGAACAATATTTCCACTAGCTATTTTCCGATTATGGATTGAAAGCAAAATATTGCTTATGACTGCTCTTGAGCAGTACCCGAAACCCCTCAACGTGTACGTTAAAACGAAATAGAGAGAAACATGTGAAGCTTGTGGGTGATTTTGTCTCGGCTGCCTTTGCGACTACGTAAAGATGCATTGGGTAGGGTTGTTAAAAAGTAAAAACCGGCAACGAACTTGACGACGGCCCAGCTGTAAAAGAACAGACCTGCAAGTTTTTTGGCCAATCGGAGCGCGCTGGTGTTTTACCAATCACAGCTGCACTTTCTTAAGAAGGCGGGACAGCAGGAGGGACAACAGGCGGGAAGACACTACCCCGCTCCAAGCGCGGAGGCAGAGGCAGCGGCAGAGCCTCTGCGTGTAATGTAGATCCGGCCTCAGAATCCTAACAGAGGTCTGCAGCCAACATAGGTGTCATCCTTCTTCAAATCATAAGTGAGGCCCTTTGGTTTTCTAGACAGAAACCCCCCCCATCAACTTCTTTGCATATATTATGTGTGTGCCATGTGGTCAAGTAACACTGAAAGACACTAAAGAATCCACCCAACAAACTGCCATTTTTATGGCATTCCTCTTTCTCACTGTATTTTCCATATCATAGTGAGCTGGTGGCAGATTCTTCCCCACACCAGCTCCAAGCTAAATTTCAATGGGATGCTGCTCTCTTGGTTTGAGTCCTTACTACACCCTCCAAAGAGTTGCAGTTTCCTGGTCAAGTCATTGATAGGGACTGCTGTGCTCAGCGACTCACAGCGACAATTCAAAAGCCACGACAAAAATGCTCACTGATGTGGAGGATGCGAGACTGCAAGTCTTACAGCATGAGAACTTTCAAACTCCACCAAGGACCAACACAGAATGAGGTGGACAATAGGACATATTCTGGTGTACTTCTCCAGGAAGGCTGGGTCAGCTAATGAAAAGATCAATCATCAACACCGCCATACAGCAAACAACACCTTTCTTCCCCACCCCCACAAATACCCTGAGATCATAATTGAATTCTGGGTGCATCACAGACCCTTCCATGACCCCTCAAAAATTCAAGATAGAATACAAAAGTGGGGACCTTCCTGTCAATACTTACAGATATCCAATATACATCCTATTGCATTATAACATATAATCCACAAACTCACAAGTAAGGGGAAATAATTCTGTGCATGCACAGTTAGAGAGAAGGCTTCCAGTTTAAGGAGGCATCTTGTACTTGGGACGTTCAATCAGTAACTTCCAAGACCTGCAAATGGAATTTAAGACCCAAGAGCAATCCTCAATAGAACAGTTACTGATGTTAAACGAAGACCACAGCATCAAGAAAGTATCTTTGTTTCTGATGGCATTTCTTCAAAAGTCCTGTCTTCTTGGACACAAATTGAAAGTCTTTTAACAAAAAACAAAAACAAAAAAACAGTACTTAGCACAGGACTGTGACTGTCTGGATTTCAGCTTTACAGTAGTTTTTAAAAATATATATAGATATATTTTATTAACCCTAAACAGTGACCACAGGAATTTCAGTGTTTCTGAAAAGAAAGCAAGGGGAGATTTTACCCAAATAAAATCAAAATTACCAGAAATATTTCCCTACAGGACCCCCCCCCCAAAAAAGTGTGTCATACAGAGAGCAGCTGTCCCCTGCCTGACCCCAGAAAGATCAGAACCACAAGTGGCAGCTAAAAAAATAACTACTCTGGTATAAAGGTCTGAATTCCATGCGTTTGATATGCCAGTCTTATCTCTGATTTGTTTAAAAATATATATATAGATATAGTTATTGCTTTCACAACCATCAGGCTTGGCTCCACTGAACCCTCAGTGAGGGAGTGATGTAGGCTCAGGGGGGTTTGCTTTCTTCCGCCTCTTCATAAGCAATGGGTTAGACGAATCTTCAATTTTCTTAATTTTGATTTGTTCATAATCCACTCTCATAGTGGCCAAGGCACTTGTCATCTCCTCCTAGAAATGAGGGAAAGAGAAAAGCAAAGTGGCACCTGATTAGTGATACAGAACGTTCATGTTGGCAGTATTTTGTTGGAGATGAAGCACCAACAAAATACTGGAGGACCTATAAGAAGTCAATCATATCCACCAGCTCCGCACACTGCAAGGAGCAATGCAGTCAAAGGGCCTTGAGTTCTGTCATAGTAAACCTTCCGACTTCAAGAAAATCCACTATCCTTTTGTATAGGCTATTCCCACATGTCAATTACCGTATTTTTCACTCCATAAGACACACTTCCCCCCCCAAAAAAATAGGGGGAAATGTTAGTGCATCTTATGGAGCGAAGTTAAAAAAAAAGTTAAAAAAATACTTACCGGGGCCTGCGCGACCCTCTGCAGGCCTCCCCGAAGCCCCCACAAGCACAGGTAAGTAAAAAAACACTTTTCCCTATTTTTTGCTCCATAGGATGCATGCGTCCTATGGTCCGATGCGTCCTATGGAGCAAAAAATACAGTACTCCTGTATCATGCCCAATTTACACCTTCTCAGCGTCTTGATCTTTGCGATCAATTACTGAGCCTTGCTTATCCTCTATCTGGCATAATGATAAGAGCAAGACTTAGCATTTGTACTATGCTTTCCAGAGTATGCAAAGGGATTCCCATTTATGAACCTGATGTTGTCGTTGTAACAACTGTGCAATGTAAGCAAATAGCATTTCTGGTTGGCAGACTGTGGTTTATATGGCCTAAAAACTCATGCAATAGCGCAGTTACTGTCTGCGCTGCTGTCTTGCTATACTATTGTTGCAACTCACCCATACTGAGTGGAGGGGTCATAGCTCAGTGGCAGAGCACATGCATTGCATGCAGAACACCCCAGGTTCAATCCCCGGTGTCTCCCAGAAAGGCTGAAAAATACCCCCTTTCTGATATCCTGGAGAGCTGCTATCAGTCAGTATAGGCAATACTGAGCTACACGGATAAATGGTCCAACTTGTATAAGGCAGCTTCAATTTGTCTACCGTCCAAATCCATTTTTTCATGCCTCCCACCAGCCTCCCTTAACATGTATATTGTATAGCAATAAAAGAACTAACATTCTCAATCTCTCACTGTCTGGCAAGCCCTATATCCTGTCCGCAACAGTGTCTGGTAAGTACTAAATGCTTCCAAAGAGAAAGTCACCCCATTATGTGCCCAATCAAGGAGTACTTAATTCAGTCAGGGATGAGACTGCGCAATCCTACCCAGCTCCTCCACTGGTGCAGCAGCGGTAGAGGGCAGAACAGGAGGCTTTGGAAGGGAAAGGGAATTTAAATCCCCTTTCCCTTTCAAAGCCTCCTGTTCTCCCACCACCACTGCTGCATCAGTGGAGGAGCTGGGTAGGATTGTGCTGTTAGATACAGAGTCAGAGCACAATCCTATGCTTGCCTACTCAGAAGCAAGTCCCATTATTTTCAATGGAAAGTGTGCATAGGATTGGCACTCTCAGGAAAGTGTACATAGGATTGAAGCCTCAAGCAAGCCCCTGCTAGCTGGGCAAAACGGCACCTTTTAAATGGTGGCTGTCTTATGTTTAGCAGGGGGAGAGCAACTGTCCCAGTTCAGCCCAGCCCAACATCCCTTCCTGGTGCTGTTTGCCTCTGTTCTGCCTAGTATTTCGTTTTAGACTGAGCCTCTTTGAGACAGGAAACCATCTTCTCATTTGTCTTGCAATGCAACACTGCTATGGGAATTGTTGAAAAACAGTATATCAATATTATAAAGAATAAAAAATAGTAACAAAATAGGCTTATTTGGGCAATTTTAAACTATGCTCACCTTAGATATTCCTACTCATCTTTGTAACTTATCAATAAGCAGAGAAAATAACCTCCAAGCTAAGACTACAACTGATAGGAGAGTTGGATGCTTAGCTTCCAAATCAGACATTGTCAACTGTGGTCAGTGACTTTCAACAATGGCAAGCACACTTGTAATCATTTACCCTTGGAGTTTTTCATAACCGTCATCCCATTATTTTCAATGGAAAATGTGCATAGGATTGGCACTCTCAGGAAAGTGTGCATAGGATTGAAGCCTCAGACATATGTGAGATGAAGCATGTAGATAACTTACCTTGACATCCTCCCACAAGTCTTTCTCTTCTTTTAAAACTCGACTAGTGTGCAGTGGTGTCTGTGGCACCTGCATGGATTGCTGCAGAGGGAAGACAAACAGGGAGTCAACCTCTTGGGGGGGGGGGCTCAGATAGCCTGCTCGAATGTTTCCCACCCTAGATTGCTGCACTAGTTTTGGCAGGCTACTTTTTCACCCAGAAAAATCAGCTCTTACCATGATCCAGGGGTGATTCATAAACTCTGTTATTGTCATGCGCTGGGTTGGATCTGTTTTCAGCAAGTTCCGAATCAGCTGTTTGACTAAAAGGTGGGAGGAAAATAGTAGCATTAACAACAATGCAGAACGTATCTTGCCATCTTGTTCCAAAATCTGTGTCACCTTTCAGGAGTAGGAGCAATCTGGAAGTCTGCAGTGGTGTCATTGGGGGGGCGGGGGGACATGGGCCCTCGGGCACAGGGTGCGTTTTTTTCTTTTTACACCCAGCACTTTTGTGCACCCCTAGGCATGAAAGCGACGACAGCTTCTTCGTGTGCACCCCCCAAGGCACGGGGGGGGCGTTTTCGGCACAGCACAGGAGCGACTTAACTTTTACATCCTCGGTCCTCCTACTTCTTCAGCACGGCAGCCATGAGGGTGAGCAGCGAGAGACTAGGTGCCGGACGGAGCCTCTCTAGCACACGTGTACCTACAGCACAATCCTAACCAATTTTCCAGTGCCAGCGTAGCCGTGCCAACAGGGCGCACACTGAATTTTGCAGTGCAGGGGCAGTCATGGAGGCTTCTTCAAAGAGAGGGAACATTTGTTCCCTTACCTCAAGGCTGCATTGTGGCTGCACCGGCACTGGAAAGTTGGTTAGGTTTGCACTGCTAATCTCGCTGGTTGGTCCTCCAGAGTCCTCTCTAGGCTCTGGAGGACCAACCAGCAAGATTAGCTGTATACGTGCTAGAGAGGCTCCGCCAGGCACCTAGTCTCTCACTGCTCGCCCTCATGGCTGCCGTGCCAAAGAAGTAGGAGGACCGAGGACATAAAAGTTAAGTTGCCCCCTCCGTAGTGCACCCCTAGCAGTGCTGCCATGTCTGGGAGGGGCGGGGACGGGTGCACACGTAGAAGCTGCTGCCGCTTTCATGCCTGGGGTTAAGCGGCAGCAGCTGGGTTAAAAAAGCTTGTGCACCCCCCACGCTCGTGGAGGTTGCAAAAAACGGCATAAAAGAGGCTTTTTTAACCCTCTTTTTAGGCCATTTTTTGCAGGTTTGTTTTTTTGCAGCTATGGGGAGTGGCACAATTTGAATGGGGGGTCATGGTGCTGGCCAAGGGGGAGTGTTACCCCCTACACTATTTTCTTGGCTTAAAAATCACCCCTGAAGCTATTAGGTGAAGCACCCTTGAAGCTTTACAAAGGTTGGGGGAGAGGAAAAAGATAAATACAATATGGATACCAAGGGGGTTTTCCCTCCCTGCTGCTAATAGCAGCTTTGGGGTGAGGGTGGAATTTAATTCAGAAACTCAACATGGGGAGAAAGAGTTAAACATATCCCCTGGCAACATTGATCCATCTGGCGACTTTCATGTCATGCATTTTCACTCCCAACTTAAATCCTGCTTTCTCCCTTGGATTTCTTTCTCCAAAACCTAGCTATACACAGGATGGGATTCCTTTTAAAATCCAGGTTTTGAATATGGGTTTTGTTCTTTCTCAGGACAGGACAATAGCTGCTCTTCACAAACACTTTTACCTTCCTCAGATACTTCAGACCACTCTGGGTTGGGAAATTCATATTGCCCCATCCGGATCCGTTTCTTCATGCCTGGAGAAATGGCCAGACCGTGGTTGGAATAGAAAGGGGGATACCCACAGAGCCTGGATGAAAGAGAAAGCAGTGAAAAGATGTGCAGGAGGGTAGTCAGCTTTGAACGCCAACAAAGTCCAATGCAAATGTTTCCACCAGATAAAGTTTGATGCCACTCAGATAAGTTGGCCTGTTTGGCAGGTGCCAACCTTAGTAGGAGAATTGCAACCCACATGGTAGATAAATCACACCTGCCTATACTGTGGTATTTTTCAAAGTTAACAAAAATGAAGAAGAATTTTGAGGCAGTGCATAGAAAATAAAAGGTTATTAAGACATGTGAGATTAACAGCGCAATCCTGTCTAAGTTTAGACCGGCAGAGCAATCGCTCCACCAGTCTAGGGTGTTGCAAACGTTCCATAAAGCAGGATTGGGCTGCCTGCCTCAAGAATGCTGAGGAATCTAAATGATTCCCCAGCACTATGGTCTTCCATGGGGGATTCACAAAAACACATGCAGCAGATAAATGTGTTTAAACCCCACCCACCTACCTTTGTACGCACAAGGTGGACTTTTCCCATTCCTCTGAAGAATTTAAAAGCTATGCAATCTATTCTACAAGTCAGTTATACACAGAATTGGGAAAATAAGACTATGAGCTCACACTGAGAGAAAACCAAAAATCTAGCAGAAATAAAAGGATTTGAAGACTATATAAAGGGGTAATTAATGTTAAATCATCTTGATAATGCAAGGCAGTTTTCTATGATAGTAAATATGAAGGAAATCCAAGTATTGTTTATACAGAATTAACACACTGGAATGAAAAAAAGAAGGAAATTGGGGAATCTTCCTGAAGACTAGCTACACATTTCAGCACCCCCAATTTATCAGTCAACAGAATCCCAGAAAAAAGCAATAGCATCTTTGTATATTCTTGCAGCTGGGTAGGGCTGCAAAATGTTCCAGAGCAGAAGGAGCAGTTCAGGAGAGAAAGTTTACTCACAAAATATACATGATGACACCCAGGGACCACATATCACAGGACTTGTCATATTTCTCCGGGCCTAGTACTTCTGGAGCTAGAAAAAGAAAAATGAAAACGCAGAGTTACTCTGGTCACATGCTACTGAGTTGTTGAGGTTCAGGGGCATAGGAAGAGAAAGAAAGCCGGTGGCTAAGCAGAGAAGTTAGTCATGGGAGACTATGGCAGCAACCGTGCCACAGAGATGGCGGGCATCTGTTTTCCTTCAGCAGCCAGCCCAGCAGAAAGGAATGAAAGACTCCCCCCTAAAGCTGCCGGAAACAATTCTGACACAGAGCAAGGCCTCCTCGTGAGCAACCGCCGACTCAGTAGCAAAGGCCTGCTTACAAGTGATGCAAGGGAAGAGAGCAATGAAATGGCTGGAGAGCCACAGAAAAAAAAGGCAGGTAAAGAGGGAGGCTGAGGAGAATCAGAAAGAAAGCAAGGAAAAGGAAGTGGGTATCCTTTTCCTCTAGCTGAGGCCAAAGGGGAAGGGAAAAGGAAGAATTGAGTCTCTCACCCTCATTTCCCGAGTGAACTTTGTTATTTATACATAAAGTGCTATCAGTGTGCATGGTGCTCTACAACAGACTGTGAGCTCACAATCTAAAAAGAGACCCAAGGGAGACAACAGAAGAAGGGGAAGAGAGTAGTGCCAGTCTATACGGGGAAAATATGCTATCATTTCATGTACTTAGGCTTAGTTGCAATTGGGTAAATTTGTGAATATCCTTTTGCAGATCATATCTCTGGTATCCCAGAAAACTGGGGAAAAAAGGCTGTAAAGCTCCATGGGCACAATGGAGGAGAGACCCTGTTTTAGGAAAGCAGGGGGACGCAGTGAGGTTGAAGACTTACCCACGTAGTACGGTGTGTAGCATGGTGTAGCTAGAGAGTTGTGTGTGGTGGTTTCTTTAGCAAAGCCAAAGTCTGTAAGCTTTAATACAGCATTGGGCCTTTTTGAGGTGTACAATAGATTTTCTGGCTGCAAGACACAATAAGCAAAATCAACTTGAGAGAGCTGTATTTGCACCATCCTTCTCCTGGGATCTCAGCAGAGCGACCACAGTTTTTGTATAAGCTTTCAAGTGTGCCATTGTTAATGTACAGTAGTACACAAGATGTGCATACATGCCTGTACATATTAAATATGTGCTCCACAATTAAAACACAAAGGACATTCTAACTTCTGCTCCACTAAGGTCATTTGGAGACCCAGTAATGTCCTCTTGACATGACACACATATATTTGGAAAATCAGAGCCAGTTTGCATAATTCTTAGGGCCCTTACTAGGGTCCATAAAGAGATGAATGATCCATTTGTTTTTTAAAGCAGAATGTGCAGGAACAATACTGGTGTTACCAATTTACCTCCCCAAATCAAATAAGCTTTGGAAAAAAAAGAAAATTGAAGTAGTTCTCGAAACCTCCATAGCAGTTGACAATGAGAATCTGACTTTGGTTTATTGAAATAAACACTTCCTAGCCATTCACACATCTGATGAGGTGTCACGGAAGGTTTATAAACATTCCAACTGCTCAAAGGTTTAAAAGCAATTAGCACACAGTGACAAGACCTAGGGCTGTGTGCTTGGTTGGGCAGTTTTCTTCTCCTTACAGAAGGGAGTACACCGCACTACTGACATCTTGGTTTACTGTTAGGCTTGTGTGCATGAATATTTGTGTATATGAGAGTAGCGTGCATGTGTGAGTACATCATGCAAAAAGGGAATGTAAATGGCCAAATGCATGAGTAAGTGAAGGCAAAATGGACACAGAGAAGGTATATGCCCACCCCACTCACAACTGCAACTGTACACAGGACTCCACTTCTATCAATGTACAGTATATGTGTATGTTATTTCAGACATCATGAAATGGTCAATATAAACTTTGCTATCTGAATACAGGCCAAGATCCACCTAAGCTCAAGATCCAAAAGAGAGGGGTATGTGCTGGAGAGAATCAGACCTGCAGCTGGAACTTTCATTGCCACAGATCCTGATGCTAGGCCAGCCAGTCCCTATTTGGCTGAAAAAGTGGTTGCATAACTGTTGCAAAACTAAGATTCACACTGTGTACAATATTGTTCTGTACATGCACATTCCTCCTTTAGTGTCGGGCTGGGCTCATGTGTACAATAAGAACACGTGCAGTGGAACTGCCAGAGACATGAAAGCCTCCAATCTACTGGTAATTGCATAGCTCCTGAACAATAAACGACTGTTTCCATGTAACTAAGGAAGTTTAACTTGGAGAGAAAATATGCCCTGCCACAGACCAAATAAGGAACGGTGCTGACCTAAATTATGTGGAATTATGTAACAGGCAGAGAAGGAGAAACCTCACCAAGCCCATCCTGTTGCCTCAGGGGCAGGTAGCATAATTACGACAATTAGATCTTTGCCGCCACCTCCCATTAAGTGCTATTAAGGAAGCTGCCTTGTTTTAAATTGTGCTTTTGACACTTGGAAATCTATTCAGATATGTCATAGAGCACAACCGGATGCTTCAGCATGCCGTTCCTAGCCAAAATATCCTGGGGATAGCTGTAATAAGAAGAAACTGTGTAGCCTGCCTAGAATCATCCCAGTGATTCAGAAACCTTTCTCTGACCACCCAAGCAGCCAGAGGGCTGCTGCTCTACCACAAGGCTATGTTCACACTGAATTAGCAGCCATGTGAATCCAGTGCAGTTACTCTGGAGGAATTAAATTCGGCTGCTGTCTCTTCAGGGGAAATAATGGGTTTGGACCTCTGCTTTTGATTGGTCACATCAACAGAGAGGTAAAGCAAGTGTAAGATATTTTAAGCATAAACCAGTGATCAGTTTGTAGGCTCTCCAACACGTACTGTTGTTTGTCTGTCTTCCTCCACTAGAAGAGTCCTTCATATGAACCACACATTATAGGAAAGAGGACATCGCCTTATGGCCTAGGCCTGCTATGGGGGGTAGCAGTACTGCTGTCCTTCCTAATTCTTTGGCTTAGGGCGGTGATAGCAGCTGCTGCCACAGCAAGCCAGGCACTTTGGCAAAAAAAAAGGCAGCACTGCTGGAATACTGGGGGGCAGACGCAGTAGGAGCAGGTCAGAAGTCTGGGGCAGGACAACTGGATTAAGTAAAT